>OZ012662.1:4681900-6067537 GCA_963942545.1 Oxycera nigricornis
ATGAGAAGTTCTTGTAATCGCCTCGAAAATCGAAATTGAAATTTTCAACTTTTCTTTACGTTTTGAGGTCTATAGAGTATATATAAAGTGTTTTTAGAAAGAAGTATGTATGTGTGTGTGTGTGTGTGTATGTACGTACGTACGTACGTACGTACGTATGTGCGTTCGCAGGCAGTTTTTCTACGAGCATAACTCACGTAAACAAAGTCGTATCGACTTTGTTGAGGTGTCAATCGAAGCGTCTTTGCAATCTTAAGAGCTGATTAGTTTTTGGGGAACTTCGGTCGGGGGGGTTTGCTGTTTTCGCCCCTTGAAGGTCAACCATGTTATGCGCTATATCTCACGAACCAAACATGCGATTTTCATGATTAAGGTGTCAATCGACGCGTTTTAACATTGATATGATTCCAGCAAATTTTTAAAAAAAATCTTAGAGCCGTTTTTTAATTTTTTTAAAAAAAGTGCAAAAAATTAGGGTTTTTTTCAAAAACATCAAATTTTTAACCTGATTTTCAAACCTAAGTAATCAATGTTTATATAATTTATATACTCCAAATAGTTTTTGTGAAAAAACAAGCAAAAGTTTTTTACATGATTACGAAAAAAATTAAATAAAAAATAAAAAATCATTAAACGTTCAAGGTCATTTACGTCATTCATTATATTACGAGAACCAAATATAATCTTCCGATCATTAAGGTGTCAATTAACGCGTATTATCATTTTTATGATTTTTTTATTATTTTAAAAAAATCGTTAAAGCGGTTTTTTTGATTTATTAAAAAAATTGGAAAGTATTGGTTTTTTCATAAAAAAAATCATTTTTAACCTGATTTGCACATCGTAATGATAAATGTTTGTAGAATTTATAAAATTTTATCAATTTTTGTAGAGAAAGCAGCAAAAACGTTTTTCATGATTACAAAAAAAATTAAATAAAAAATAAAAAATCATTCAAAGCCACCATGTAAAAAGGGTTCATTCGAATCATAATACTTTAAATCTCTTATTTTGAAGACATTGTTGTAAAGTCAATCAAAGTTTATTAATATTTGCAAAATTTGAGCAGATTTTCAATAGTCTTCACAGCACCATGTTTTAACTTTAATTAAAAAAACTGCTTTGTAACCTGTCCCCCCTCCGATTGATCCGCGTGAATAATCAATCAAACCAATGCACCAAAATCCTTACGTAATCAATTGACGCTCGCGTAGATGTTACGATTAATATTAAGTCATTCCAATAACTTCTATGAGAGGTACATTTTTATTATTTGAAGTAGTATTATTTCCATAACTATTATTGTGTTTAATATTTTTAATATCTACATATGTAGATATTACTGGGAAGTTGACCGTGTGGACTTCATGGGTCGCACCTCACGGCTTGTTTTATTTTTAATTTAGTTTTTTCATAATCATGGAATAAAATTTTGCCGGTTTCTCTCCAAAAACTGATAAGAATGTATACATTTTATAAACTGGATCACTGTGCTGTGCAAATCAAGTTAAAAAATATTTTCTATGAAAAAAAACATAATTTTTCGCATTTTCTTCCATTAAATTAAAAAACGGCTAAAACGAATTTTTATAATGTTAAAAACTTCACAAAGATGTTAATACACGTCAACTGACACCTTAATGATGCAAATATTATATCTGGTTCGTGAGATATAGTGAATGATAAAAATGACCTTGAAAATCATGATGACTTTTAATGATTTTTTATTTTTAATTTATTTTTTTACGTAATCATGAGAAAAAGTTTTGATGACGTTTTTGTGAACATTATTTGGAGTACATAAATTTTACAAACATTGATTACTAAGACTTGACAATAAGGTTAAAAATTTATTGTTTTTGAAAAAAACCTAACTTTTTGCAATTTTTTAAAAAATTTGAAAACCACTCCAAATTTTTTTTTGAAAATTTGATAGAATCACATAAATGTAAATACGCGTCGATTGACACCTTGTTTAAAAAAATCGTATGTTTGGTTCGCGAGATATAGCGCATGACAGAAATGACCTTCAAACAGGCAAAACAGCAAACCCCCCGACCGAAGTTTTCCAAAAACTATTAAGCTCTTAAGATTGCAAAGACGCTTCGATTGACACCTCAACCAAGTCGATCGGACTTTGTTTACGTGAGTTATGCTCGTAGAAAAAACTGTCCACGAACGTACAGACGTACGTACGTACACACACACACACATACGTCTACCTTTCTAAAAACACTTTATATATACTCTATAGACCTCAAAACGTAAAGAAAAGTTGAAAATTTCGATTTTCGAGGCGATTACAAGAACTTCCCATATACTGGGAAGTTAATAAGTTCATGAAAAATACATCTATAATGAAACTCAGAATAAAATTTACTCTCTGATTTGCATCTTTATATAATTTATACTTAAGCTTAGAATTAGAATGCTGCTAAGCATTTTACATAAATGAATGGATGAAGAGAAAAAAGAAATGTTTGAAACTTAATCGATCTCATCAATGGCGCACCTGCCGAAATCAAGCCTTAACCTCCTGGAAAGATTCATAACAATCAACTGGTACACCCAAGTGGTAGTGGGAGGGTGCTTGATTGTCACTCAAAACAAACCCGCGGCCAAAGAGGCCCGTGGCTTTAAATCACCTTGATAGCTAGTCACGGTAAGCCTACCAAGACATTCTGTAGCAAAGTGTAACCAAAATAAAGCACAATAATTTTCGTGGCGGGTAGATCCAATTTGGCCACAATTTGTGATGCATCTAACTTATTCTTTGCAGTCTCTGCTGCAATCGTATGGACTTGCCTTACCGTATTTATATAAAAATTGACATTAACGTAAGTAAATTATACGGAACTTCAATTTGTTTCTAAATGCGCTTATCGAATTTCACACTGACATTCGGCTGTTATACTCTTCTTCTTCTTCTTTTTCATTGGGAAAAATAAAAGTCTTATTTGAGATTTCATGTTGTTCATGTGCAGTTGCGATTAGGCATGTGTAGCTCATCGCGGATATGATTCAGTGATGCGAATCATCTTAGAGATTCAAATGATTCGAATCAGTGAAATCTGTTCATTTAGATCAGTGGATCTTTCGTATCTCATGGATAAGAAGTACAAGACACAACCAATCTTCAGCGATCATGTTCCATTCAGTAATCTCTCACAAGTTTCTCCGTAAGAGAGGTAAAGAGAAATACACTTTTCACGCGAAGAGTCGGTGCAGCTCGCATTTGGATGGGCATAACGATAAATGTTTTCCTCAGAAAAAAGCATGTATTTCAAGAATGCACTTATAGTAAGTTCGTAGACTATAGACAAACGAAACCAAGCGCGAAAATCAAATGGCAATGTCATTATAAACAATTTAAAGGCAATACTATTATATCCTTAATTTATTCTCAAAAATTATGTTGTAATCAATATCCAGTGTAAACAATCATTAATGGCATCATGTTTTTGAGTTGAAAATTGCAAGATCACGTGCTTTTAACGTTGAACAGTTCAGTTGAAAACTTCTGGTCATCTTATAATTCTGGAATTCCTTCCCCCCTTCTATTGAATTTATCATCAATAATGCTATTATCTTGCTCACCAAAGAAAAAAGAACCTTTTCACCGTATCCAAGCCGACGTCACCGTCAGCAACAACCCCACAACCACTACCCAAGAAATCACTTTTCCCCCATGCATAACACTTTTGAACTTTGTTTGCTCCTGTTCGCAATGTTGCCATCGATGAACTTTGTACTTTATGATTAGGTAAGTATAGATTCCTGAAGGAAACCTTCGATCCCGAACCAATATCATTATCATCGCCGTCGTGGTTCTTGTCGTTGTCCCTGTCGTTTCGCCAGGATGGCTCCTGTCTCGCCTTCGTTAGCATCGTGTAGCGCGCAAGGACTATCGTATACTGTGCAGGCTCTTAATTAGGGTCGCCCTCATAAGGGTGGGCTAGCGAGCATGTGAGCCGTGACGAAGAAAGTGTTGTGGGTGGGGATGGCTTGATGAATAGATGAATGGATACAGTCGGTGGAGGCGGGAGTTAAAAAGAACAGACAACAAAATGGTAGCGGAGGTGAAAAAGGCTAGAATTGAAAGCGTGTCGTGATCGCTAGCTCGCTCCTTGATACATCAGAAGCCATATAAATTATGAGAAGTGACATGCAAAATTGGATTAAAGGCTATAATTGATGAAGCGGGTGGCGATGGTAATGATAATGCTAATTAATGTGAAAGTGAGAGCAAAAAGGGATGACAGATAAAACCAAATGGATTTCATTTAAAAGCATCACTGTAATATTGTTGGGGTGCAAATGATTTATGCCGAAGCATATTTTCTAGTATTTTATGATGATTTGAATGGATTTTAATGTGATGCAAACAGACGGAAAGTATCAAGGACCTGCTGCATAATGTTTTGATAGTTTCTTTAGTGGAAATGATTTGAAATGTGTCAAATATGAATTTGTGTCACGTTACAAAACATTCGCGTGCATAGAGCGGTCACCTTCTAATCGTGGTAGCCAAATTTCAAACCATAACGCCGATTATTTGTAATTTTTTCCCACTGTTTTTTGAAAAAAAAATTTGTTTGATTTGTTTGAAACTGCGAAACAAATGCACATTTACTAGTTTTAAAGAATATTTGGAAGCAAGGAACTATGCATCAACTGGATTGTACAGAATATTTTGATATTGGTTTGTGGAATTTGCTAGACGGTGTGCAAACGCGATTAATGTAAGGGTGATTGTGAAAAAACTCTATGCAAAATTGTCGATTATTTCCAGTTTTCAGGTGGTTGGCGATTTAACTTCGGAAAAATAGAAAACTGCTGGAAAAACATAGAACTGCGATTGCTGCAAGGACTCTCTTTAGCGTAGGCGAAAAAATGATGGAACAAAATATCGATGATAAAGTGAATGGATGGGGATCCCGTGCATTCACTTTTGATACTCAGGAGATGCAATTAACTCCACTTAGCAAAAGCTTGTCTAAAATAATACTTCATAAGATAGATTTGAGAAGATTGCCTAAGCATCCGCAAGTCTTCGTTCAGAAGTTGTTCAGTTGCAAAAAATAAAACCCACTTTCCTTGAATATACTTTTGTTTTCATATTTTAAATGATGCTCATGCTGCTATTCGTCGGAAATACGGAATATTATTTTACTATTCAATAAATAAATTTAATGGACTATACAAGAATTATATTTTTTCAGGCTCGGTGAAAAATTTTGTGTTCTAGAGTTTGTTCAACGCTTTCATTCCTGTTTACATGGCGTCCGTTCATATGTTTGTGTGTTTACTACGATTTTAGTTACTAATCCAAACGAAGCCCAACAGCTCTGAGAAAGATTCGAAAGACAAGGATACATAAAAAAGTTGTGGATCGCTATGGTGAACTGTGAGCTTTGATGCCTTGTATAATATCACAAAAGTGGGAAGGGGATGTGTGAAAATAATGAATCGTGTGAAAGAAAGTGTGAAACGGGTTCACCCTCATAATAAAAGTTTGTGAGTAGAGGATTATCGCTTTTCCTTTGTAAATGGATCTTGAGATTTTCAGGTTGACCTAACACTGTTTAACTTTAGACTGGAATTGCAGCAATAGCAAACTAAAGGAGTTTTCCAAAATTATTTGAAAATAATTTAGACCACATATTGCTTGGATTTTGGGTTCCATTTTTAGGGGTTTTAATCTATTTGTTTGATGTGCATGTATCTTTTAACAGTTAATATCAGAATGTTTTTTTACAGAAATGTTTAAGAGATATTTGAAAAAACAGTTTCATTAGTTGAAGTGAATACGTCCCAGAATAAACTGATTTTGGCTATGGACAATAAGCACCTTCCATTTTCAACTCAATTTTTCATCATTTTTCACTTTCAATGGTCGGTGGTCAGACTGTCTCGAAGTGGTGATATAAGTCAGGACTGTGCAGTTAATCAATGACATCTGGAAGTAGAAGCTTCCTGCTTACATATTCCTTATTGTGTGTTGGGAGCACCCCTAAAAAAATTTCCGCTCTAGAGACCTAGATGTTCTATATCTCCATCGCCGCATAGCTCTGTCTGCGTCTTCTGCACAGTACACCTATACATTTCAAAAGCATCCACTTCTTTTTTCGAAGCTCAAAAGTGAATATTATGTGGATTTATCCTTCTGAGGCACTACATCGCGAGACGACTGTATGCAATAAAACCGTAGATAACAAATAAGTCGAAGCACTTTGAAATTGAATACATTCGTTTTCAATTTCCCAGAGCGATCCAAGTTGCAGGACGATTTTTCATACCGCGCCCAACTTCCGGCCATCACATCACAAGAAACGTACACACAATTCATGTGAGGAATCGAATGGAAATCGTAGAAAATCCTGTAAGTGTGCAAATGAAAATTTGCGACGCGCTGACTATGCAACATAAAGGTCCCCGTATCCTAGATCCTGAATCCGTTCGGAAGCAGTTGATGCTTGTGCGAATTTATGGCTGTCTGTCGAATGAACGATGCAACCCCCGTGGAATTTGATTAGATATCAACGCGGCGTGACGGTTTTTATTCGCGACATGGCGGGAATCAATGCAACATGCATGTATGCAAAACGGGAGGTTAACGGATTTATAGGACATCGTCAGGTGAATTGAGTGCAGTGCATCCAATTCGCATGAAAAGATATTGCGGGAATTGGCGAAATGGTGTCATCGTGGCTGGGATTTTGCCAAAAAAAATAGAACTGCTTTCATTAAATCGTTGACTTAACAGATTGGCGGTTTTGAACAATTGATCAATAAACGAACAATCAATGATTGATTCGATTCGTCCTGGGTATTTTTTACGAAGTTAATTCAAACGTATTCAAAAATTCACTTCAGATTCATTAAGACAATGCAAAAAACTCTTATTTCTAAACGTTTTCTAGCATTAAAGGGTCTTCCTGCTCTTTTCCCCCAAAAAAATCAAAAAAAATTCACAGATTTTACTAGAAAATATGATTAAAAATATATTGAAAACAGCAAGTTTTAAAGCGATATCTCAATTCAAAAATTATTTTTAAACGAATTTACTGAGACGCCGTGAGAGAGCGTTTTTGGGCGATCCGCTTGGTTTTCGTTCCTCTTGTTTTGAATTCTGTCCTGATCCTGAAATTTGATCTAATTTACATTATTCTATATAATATACATCTGTAATAATACATTAATAAAAATGAGTGGGAAGACTGAAAATACCGTTATGATTTCTATCTATTCTGTACATTAAGCATGTAGCAATAGCTTCCCAGCTTTCAACGCGATTTTCTCAAAACCAAGTTTTTGAGGGTGTTGTGTACGATTCAGGAAAAGCTACTTAGCCGATCGCTCTGATTTTTAAATATGTTATTGTACAATGTATATGGCTATCGCATGAACTAGAATCGTTTTGGTTGGGAGGAAATTTTCCGATTTCCATGTGATCTTGTATACTCAAAATCAGGTTCTTCGGAAAATGCCCGGCGTTTTGTTATTTTTTGGCACAAATATATATATATATCAATATTTTTTTTTTTTATTTTTATATTATTATTTTTTATTTCATCATTTTATTATAATTTTTTTCAAACAAATATATTCATACGATAGTCACTTTAATTAAATATAATTTCCTTTCTTTTTCTCTCTCAGATCATCCAAACGCTCAAAATCATGCACATCCTGTTTTTTGAAAAAAAAAACAATTATGAAAAACATGGAAAAATGTTTTTTGTAATACTTTATGTTTCATAAACACCCCAACCAAATTTCAAAGCGATATTTTTATTTTTCCTATCAAAAAAAATGTTTAAATTTTTTTTTTTGAAAATTTTTATATTGGAAGATATTTGACTAGGCTGAAAAAAATTATGATAAATCAAAATGCAAATAACAATCATTTGAAATAAATATATTCTATAGTATTTTAAATTTTTGTTGAGCAATTTTTTGTTTAGACTAAAATTCATCGGTGAATGGTGAAATGCTGCTGAACGTTAGTGGACACGTATGCTCGGCTTTACCGCAGTATTTTTTGTCAATGTGTGGGAATTGAGCCAAATCGCCTTCTTCTAGCCTAGAAAAAAAAACAATTGTTATTCACTCCTTAGGGTCCATCCAAGGGAGAGGGCAGTGTTTGAAAGTATTACTAAGTGTTACATCGTGGAAGGAAGAAGGGGGGGGGATATTTTGTAAATTGTTACGTAACAAAATTTAGAATTAGTTAAAAAATTCTATTTACAATAAATGGAAAATAAAAAAGTAAAAGTATTTACTTTGGTTATATTTTATGAATAAAATATTTAAAAGTCGGAGAGAAATATGATGAATTTGTTACGTAATAGAATGTGATGTTTTTGAAAATATTGATAAGTGTTACATTGGGGAGTTAAAATACTCTAAAAAGTGCGTAACGTAATATATGGATGGCCCCTTATATGAAACTGAGAAGAGTACGGAAGTTTCTCGATTGTTTGATTGTGAAAATGTTTATTTAAATAAATTATAGCTTAACTAAAATTCTTTTTTCCATTACAGATTGATAAAGAAATGAATAAGCAACAAAAAAATAGTAAACAACCTTAGACCACATCAGATTTCAGTTCAGATAAACATTTCCAAGCAAGATTGATTGATGTGAAAGTATTTCATGCAAAATTATCTCATCTATTGTTTTATGATGAAAAAAAATTTGGATATTCTTTAAGGGAAATGCTCTCTTCGACTAGAATAAAACTGAAGCATTCTTTTTACCACATATTTCATATTCAATTGAGACAAAAGCATGGAGAATCAAACATAGAAAATAAGTTGCTTAAAAATAAACACACAGCTTAACAAAACTGAACAAAGATATAATAATTTCACAAAATTCAACCACAGAAGGTTTACTAGCTTCACATATTGCATAGAAATTTTCAAACCGAATGTCTCTAGATTGTCTTATTTTACGAACTTTTGTGTTTTAACATCAGAAGAAATTTTCGTCGATTTTGCAGTTGATTTAAGGGGGTAGTCTAGTGTTGAGCCCGAAAAAAGGGATGCCTTTTAAATTGATGTACAAAAAAAAACGAAAAATAAATATTTTCTTGTTATTTAGATCATAAACGACGGAACGGGTCTAAATTTAGAACAAAAGAAAATTTAAGACGATTTGGCACGCACTTGAAATTATAATGGTTGAATTTTGCACGTTTTCTTTTTGAAAAAATTGTTCTTCAAAGGATAAAATATTTTTTTTGCTCTTTTTGATTCTGATGAAGTACTTCATTGGGGCGGTCGACATTTTGTTTTTTTCTTCTCTTCAATAAATATGAGTTTTTTTCTTTTAAATGTTAATAAACAAATGTACGAAGTTTCAAGAAGAAGACACATAAATCTTCTTCTATGAATTTTAACTTTTAAACGAACGGTGGGGATTTCAGCCGAAAATCGTACAATTATTATTAGATTATTTGTGAAATAATTGTACTGAATAATTCTGATACGCAATGGATTTTGACTCAAGAAAAAATAATATTTTTATTATAAAATTTTCACTGAAATTCTGTGAATATTTTATGGAAAAAAAAATTGATTAAAATATGCCTTCAAATTATTTGGGTTTTTTTAAATTAAAGAAATTATCTAGTAAAAATTATAGAATCAAACTCGAATTCAGAAAAATTCTGGTGGTGGTGCATTTTTTTCGTATGGAAAAATTTCTTAAATTTTCCTTCATGAAATCCATTGAAATATAAAAAAAAACACTTTCTTACCGTTGAGATTTTTTTTTCACGATTTACTGCCTTCGATGAATGATAGCGTTACATGTAACGGTATAAAAAACTCGATGTTTTGTTACGTAAAGTGTTCGTTAAACATCTCAAAAGAATCGTGGCGATGTTTTAAATTGAATTTCGTAGCCCTTTCCAAGTTATTATTTGTGAGGGTGGCTAGCCGTACCGCTAGGCTAGGGGGCACCACAGATATAAGACATGGTTTCCTCAAAACTGCATTTTTTAAAAAAAAATTATTGCAAAATTTAACTAAAATGTTGTGTAAAATTTGCATGCTTTTTCTAAAGCGCCCCCTTTTTAAATATCAGAAAAAAACATTTCTCAAATGTCAGTTTAATTGATTAGTTAAATTTGCTTCAAGTTTTGTTTTCATTGTAAATCGTGAAGTCTTCCTCATTAGTTTTTTTGCCGTTTGTATACATTTAATGCTTAATATTAATATAATCTTCCATTAAAAACTAAATGAATTTGCTTTAATGAAAGGAATAAAGCTCCTTATTAAATCTGCTATAAGCAGGGGCGTAGCGAGGCGGGGGTGTTGGGGGTGTGACACCCCCCTAAAATTTTGTAGCGAGTCGGCATTTTCGTGCCGAAGTTGGCATATTCAAGAAATTTGATTGTAAAGTCGGACACTCGGCAAATTTTTCTAACCAAGTCGGCATTTTCAACATTTATCACCCCCCCCCCCCCCCAAATTAATGAAGCTCGCCACGCCCCTGGCTATAAGTTTATATATTCATTATATTTACAAACTCGTTTGCCGAATTTATTTGTCGAAAATGTCTGTCAAAATTGTTTGTTCTTAATTTAACAAACGAAATCAGTAATTTCTAGGTATTTTATTGAATTTTGCAAGACATTTTTGCGGAAAATTTATGCCACAAAATGTGGAAAAATAGGTCACAAAAAACGCTTGGTTTGTTTCGTGGATATTATAAATTGAATTCTTTGATCTTTTTGCATTTTGTTTTGAACTTTTTATTACAAAAAATCTTGAATTATTACTGCACAGATGCTCACAGAAATCGAAGGTATCGAAAAAGTGTTGTTTTTCCTTTGAAAATTTGAAGTCAGACGAGGAAAAAGAAACGAGGAAATCTTTATGGTCTTGGAAACATGTTCACGATCAACGCATAAAAACTTAGTGAATTGAATTTTTTAAAAGTTTGATATGATACTTACGTAAATATCAATTTAAATAGCTTAAATACGAGTCCTGAAGTTGCTGTCACCATATGCATTGCTGTACAAAATGCTTTCAGCGTACATGCTTGACCGTCTATTCCATGCCTAAAAACCATGGAAATTTGCAAAAAATAAATATATTCATAATATAAGACTAATTTGAATATACCGTGTAATCAATTCTTCCATAGTATCGACAACATCCCGTCGAAAAGGACGATATTTTCGATCATTTTCAATCGGATAGTTGGCTCTGTAGCCAAACGCATGCGCCCACAAAGTGTTCACTTTTATTATGTTATCCTTCACGTTCACACGAAACTAAATCACATATAACATCCAATTAATTTATAAATTATGTGAATCATATTTTTGCACTAATACTTACAAACATTCTGCTTTTCTGCAGAAAATCAAGATATCTTTTGCCACGCTTCAGCAACATTTCAGATCCCTTAGATGCGACGGTTGAGTCAATGAACAATAAAATATTCAACAACGCTATGAATCTGATGAATTTAATGAATTTCATTCTGTTTTAATACTGAAAAATATGGGTTTTCCGTTGAAACTTGATTGGCCGACATACAAATGCCAAGCAAGCATTTTTTCCGAGTTCTTGCCAGCCGAGAAAATCTTTCAGCTACGTTCTTGTATCTAACGGTTGCACGCTAAGTGTTAATGTCAACAGTGTTGCGTGTCTTGCACGAATCCATCACGCAAAGATACAATAAAGCAACAATTAATGTTTGATTAGCATCGTTCGTGCTGATTAAGTTGTGAACGGAACATTTTGATTGCGAGACAGTCACAAAAGTCGGACGCAGTTTATCTTTTGGATTGATGGTAAGTAGGTGGCCTGGAAAAAGATAGATTGGATGATATCGATTTTCTTGGAAATTGATGGAGTCCAACAATCGAAAGCACGGGAGTTTCGTACATTTTCCGATGAAGATGGGCTACAAGACATCTTTGGGTGTATGACTTGGTTGCCAATGGCAAGCAAAAGATAGTTAGCACATGCTCATCGTGGTATGATGAATTAAAAGAATTTTTACGAAATTGACAATACTCATAAGTGGAACGAGAATACTGTAGCCTGATTTGAATTGCAATAACAGAGCAATGTACTTTGGTTTTTGTGTTTACCCCTAAAATACAGCCATCTAATAGTACACTATAAAGGTGGACTATAGAGTTAGAATATGAGCCACAAGTTCTGAAGCTTGAATGAACACAAGGACATTCCCTGTGTGAAAGAGAATGCCCATCGTCCTGAATTTGGAACTCGAAACCTTTCATAAACAAGTCAATATTGGTGATGAGTTTTGCGCGATGACTGTGAAAGAATGCTAACTTCACACAAAATGTAGTTCATCATCATGAATGGTGCACCATCCCAAATCAAGTCTTGTCCTTCTGAAAACTGCCCCCAATTGTCTCGCCCAACGAATGCGACCTCAAGTTTGTTAAGCTTATTAGTCCTTCCGTCGTTCGTGCAATTAGCCCGACCCGTTTGGGAGCTGTGTCGTATTCACCCCTTTTTAACCTTGTTTTAGAGGTTACATAGGTCTTGAGGAAAAAAAACATTTTTTTCAAAAAATTGTATTTTAAAAACCAAAAATCTATTTTATTTAAAATTTACACACACAAAAGTTCAAAGTCAAGACGTTGTAAAAAAATTCAGCTAAAAACCTTGAAAATTTTCAATTTTCCTGCAGTTTTCCTCGTTCATCCTTTTTTTGCGGTAGGCAGAATATTTCGGTGCAGGTTCATCTCAAATCAAAAATTCAAAACATATCCTATAGTTTATGTCCTTGGCTTGTGATTGAATGAAGGAATTTAAAAAAAAGAAATTTAAAGTTTTGAAATGGGTTTGAAAGAATTTTCGTCTCATATTTTTTTTTAGCATTTTTCCATTTCTCATCGTTTTTAAAATATTTTTTTCGTACAAAACAAGAACGAGTAGACCGAATGAAAATCCCTTCGTTCAAGCACGAGTCAATACTATAAAAAGGAACTGTGCAAAGTTTCAGCAAAATCGGTAGATTCGTTCTCGAGAAATCGTGGCTACCGCACGGAAAAACAAAGTTTCGAGAAAAACGCGTTTAAAGCTTCTTTACCGCGATTTAATGTATTAAATATATTTTTTTAGCAACTTTCATCGAGTCGTCGATTCCAGGTCCAGACAGTAATTCGTTCGCCTCATTCGCGACGTTCAGAGCATCCTTTTGATGTTGTGATGTTTGATGAAAAAAGGAGCTGATTTTACGCGGTAGAACCGCGCCGCATACGCTAGGTAAGGCGCAGCGCACGTACCGACCACGCGGTATTCAAATCTCTATAACTCCGGTAATATTGCTCGAATTTACTTGAAATTTTATGTGAATACTCTTTAATTAGAAGAAGAACTATACTTTTATACGAAATAAAAAAAATTTGATCGATTTTTTGAAAATACAAGCCCTATGTAACCCCTTAAAATAGAGCTTAGAAAATTTTCTCTCACTCTAAACTTGTAAGATGAAATTATGTATGTATATACGTATATTGATATATTTCACACAATCCAATCAATTTTCTTTTTTCTTCGGTTCTTTCAAGAAGAAAAACCGTCATTTCTTGCAATGTTTATGTTCATTACTCACACCCCAAAAGTACATTACATTCGCATCTAAAAACAATAAAAGCACATACCGATTCCCTGCTTCTCCACCAGAATAAACCACAAAGAATCAAACGTATTTTCTTGAATATGAGTTATAGGAAAACAACCCCATACGATTTCCGTTACCACCCGGCCAATGTAGAGCTATTCATGTGAAGAAAACACCCCCCAATCGCTTGCGGAAACATATGCCCCGTCGATTTGGACTTGATCTTGATCAAACTCTTCCCTTCCAGGCAGCTCCACCGTCCATAAGGACGTCTGCTACTAAAATTACATTATGCATTGCTTGCCAGATCCGAAAAGTTTCATGAAATTCATGTTATCCCAGTTGTGCCTGACTGAAGACATCGTTAGTGTCCTTTGAGGACTGACTAGGACATGGCAAATGAGAGATGTTTGCTTTGACCGGGAATTGATGAGCACAAACAAGAATCGAATCTATATTTATTTAAAGAAGGCTCTTTTCGGTGAATGGAGTTTTGCCTGTAAATCCACAGATCGGAGAGAATTGCTAAGTAGATTTCGGAAGGAGCTGTTTAAACTTAGCATTGCTAGATGAACTTTGACCGCTGGCTCCCAGAAATTATGAAACGTTTCAGTATTGTTCGCTAGAATTCATTATGAACTCCCCAAAAACCAAAAACGTTCAGGCATTGCTGATAATTTATGCATGCCAAGGAAGCTTCTCTGTTTTCATTGCGAGCATCCTAATAATGTCAGTCGGTGAAAATATGAAATGAAATAAAGTTGAATTGTTCGTGGCAACAGAAAGTCAAAAAGTTGTGAGCTCTCAATTCGCGAGGAACTTACTTCTGGACAACTTTATCTGCTCAAGCGCGTTCCCGAGTCCTGCGAAATAACTCAAATGCTCAAATAAACAGCTCGAGGCGCGAATTCGGCACAATTGTTAAGATAGTTGAGCAAATTTCATCGTTATTATTCTCATCCTGCTGCTGGTGTTGTTGCTGGCGCTGCTCCTCCTCGTCGTTTGTGGCAACCGTCCGCGTAATTTATGGATGAATTCAAGACAAGCTGCGAAGAAACTACATTTCAAGGATTATTATGAATGAGTGCTTTAATCGTTTTATCTAATTATTAAGGCGGTCCTTGTAATTTTCGATACTGTTTGGAAGTTCTAGCTAAAAGAGTTGTGGAAAATTCGAGTGGCAGATGGTGTTAAAATGCTGCGACAAGTGTTGATGATCATAAATAAAAATAAAAGCAAATAAAGGAGGTGAGGAACATTATTTTAATAAAACTAATGGATGTTATAATGTTCATGGAGGGTTGACAGCGTTGTTTCTTTTTACTTCTTAAAAATTGACCATGTTTTCTGCTTCATCTGAGAAAGAACTCTAGATGAATATTTTGAGTGTGAGTTTTAAAAAGTAAAAGTATCATTTTTATGAATGCAATTAAACAATCATATTTCTTTACATATTTACAATTAACACTTTTCAAATTACATGTTAATTCATAAAAACAACATATCAGGAAAAAGTCTGAAAGACACACCTGAACAAACCTCAACACCTTTCTACCAACTACGCTCAGCAACCCCTCACACTAACCAACCAACCGCAACACCCCTCTTACAAAAACAAATCACAGCCACCAGGCCCCCCCTACATCAGACTCAAAAACGCACTCATTCCCTATCCAAACCCATTGTATCGGCGTACACCAAGCACCAACCTGCACTGGTTGGCACTAATTGAAAAACAAGTTCCCACCCATAAAAAACCTGGTTTCAAGGTACGTCACTTACTACTTATTTCAGCAGTATATGCTGACCAAATAAGGACACAATAAGTCAATAACTATGCATGTCTATAATTTAGACCCTTTCAAAATTTATTTTTGAAGATGTTATAATTGAAAATTATATTATCATTTCAAGAACGTTTTAAAGATTTACTTTAAACTACATAGCAATGAAAGACGATGATGAGTATATACATTGGATTGATGAGTTTCTTTAAAAATTATGTACCTTCAGAAATACTTTCATTCATTGGGCTACGATCCGGATTAAAAAGACGTTATTGCATCTTTTCAGCAAGGATTGTCAGTAAAAAACCTATCTTGAACCATAAAACAACGTTTGCCTCGCACGGAGGAAATCGTCGAGCATTCATTGCAGAGTGTGAAGAATATTTGAGCAACCTTAACAAGGAACCGTTGAACCAAACTTGGACTATCGCAGAAGTGCATTCTGATGTTATGGACCCAGTTTCCATTCACAGTTCAGCTTCTGCAACAATTGAAGCCAATATATTAGCAACAACGAATTGATTGTGCTAGTTCCTCGTGGCAAAAAGGAGAAAGAAATGCCAATTTCATCCTCAACTTGGCTATAAGTTATGCAGTTCATTTGCAATCAAGCGGATTCTTTAACCCTTTCGAAACGACGGGTGAATATAGTCAACAGGCACAAAATTTGTGGCTGCTATCAATAATTACAATACAAAAAATTCAAGAGCTGTACACCAATAACTTTTTGTAATGCATCCTGTGAGAGTGTAAATGTGTGATCATATGGAAAATAAAACGACTACACCTTTTCAAACGCATGATTAATGTTGGACTTGATATCCCCGTAGGCAATATTGTGTCTAAAGTGGAAGTCGAGAAAAAATAGAGAACACATCCACGCAGATCATGCGGGCGCGCACGCAATAGATAGTGAAACGTAACTTGGGGCGAAATGTGATGTAAGCGGCCTAGAGAACTCATTACAAATCATACTCACTTAAGTATATCGTTTGGTTTTGTATATTATTCGATAACTTCCAAAGTGAAATAGATGCCACAATAGCCATAAAATAATGTTGAAAAATAGCTTTGGCTTTTGTGTAAAACTGTGGCTTGACTAGCTGTGGAATCCATCCAAAACTTTAATTTCAACAGAATGGAAGCACTGTGCATACTACAAGCGTCACAATGGCTGGAACATCATCAATAAGGGCAGTATTTCGAACAAAATCGATTTCAGTTTCTCAATATCTTCCTGTGATTTAGCCGCTGCTGATAGTTTTCATATAGCTTTTCTGCAAGAACTGTGATCCACCAATAAGCCAGCTCCTATTTTCCAACTGAAAACCAATATTTGTTACAAAAATCGATATATAACACTGTAAATTATCTCAATGAACAAAAATGTATCGTAAAGCGGCAACCATTCATGACGAAAATTTTTTTGCGGTCACATTAAAATTTTATATTTTCGTCAGGTATTTAAAAACAATTCACTCAAAATAAAATTGAATCATAAAACAGCCAAATCACATTGTGCAACCAGTAGTTAAGAAATATTTATTTTTTATATATTTATTTTAATGTCAAAAGGAAAGTATAGTAATCCGAAAATAGAAGAGTCTTGACAATAGCATTGAGATTACAGTACCAAATTGGGCGCTTGCATACACTGCCGCTCTCATTCGTGATCTTTCATTGGGCGGGATCCATTTAGCCAGCAAAGCATGAGTACACGGTACAATTGGTCCTTCGCCGAGGCCCTAAATGAATCGAATCACAAACAATCCAATTTAACCACCTTCACGACCAAGAATGCAAACATTGAGTTGATGACCACACCCCATCCTCAGAATTTTAATGCACCATAACGTTTGGCCAGGATACCAAAAGGAAATTTGGAAAAAAACAAACATACTACATTTTTGGAAAAGTGTTCCAAAAATTACTATCCAAATCTGTACTTTTAAGACCTAGTCAAATATCTTAAAATTTTATTTTTTAAATAAAAACTACGTAACCATTTTTGAGCGCGATGTTCGAAATTACTTAGCGTGTTGAACACAGTTTGAATTTGTGTGTGTTAATTAAACTTTGCTGATATATCATGAAGTAATAGCAAAATATTTGATTGCCCAACTATCCAGAAGCACAGATTTGTGGGGTAGTAAGAAGTTAAGTCCAGGCTAGGCGCCAGAAAATATTATCAAAAAATAAATGACGAGATTTGAAACACAATTACTTGCGAGCATGAAATTGAACAATCGTCAAAAAAAACTGTAAACATTTAATGATTTTAAATGAAAAATTTACATTTTTACGTAAGGGTATTTAAAAATTAAGCAAACTTAATCACGAATAAAAGCATTGCGTTTTTGAAGCTCAAGAATCTCATAATAGTCAAAAAAGTAAAGTGAGGTTATATTAAAAATTGTTTCAATGCACTGGGAGTTCTTATTAGATTTTTTTTACATTTCAATCCTTTTTTCGATTAGTGTAAGGTCTTAAACTTGTCAGTATTTATTTTAACTTATTCAATTTGAATTTATTCATAACTTTAACAGTTTCTGTTATTTTCCCTAATTTATTAAAAAACGTTACTTTAAATTTAAAGGGTTTCTACAATGTGAATAAGATAATGTCCAGGTTCCATTTGGACTGTTGCGCTCATGAATGATTACATATTATTTGATAGGCTCTGCAGATATACAATATGGTAGGCCGACATTCCATCATAAAAAAATTAAATAAATTTCTCCACAACCAATTTGAATTTTATTTTACGACCGTGCCTGCACATGATGTATGATTACATATGCGTATACGTACAAAATGGCAGCTACTTAGCCCCAAAGCATATTGCGTTCAACGACCAAACGAACCCTTTTCCTGCCCTCGGATAATGTATGGGTTAAGCCAATAAAAATTGCCGAAAAAGCCGACCGTCACTCATAAAACACCATTTCGGTGGAGCGTCCTTTCGGAGCACCCCCCTCCCCCCATCAAGCATCCTGGCAACCGATTTCCATCAGTATCGCGCAACAATTCCCATAATTCCACTCAATCCATCTGCATCTATCAGGAGTTGCTCTATTTACCACCTTTAAAGCTTTCAACTTAATTTTTTATGTTTCCCCGACGTCAAGTAAGTAAAAACGGACGAAATTTATGGGCACATGAAGTCTGCATTGCAGCTTTTCATCACCAGAATATTCGAGCAATGCTTTGTAGTCTGATCCTTGTCGGGAAAAAGAGTGTGATATTACAGTTGGGGTATCGGTTGTTTGATTATGGTTGGGTGAATTGGTTGTGGATTGTGTTATGTCCTCCATGTAATGAAGATGACCCACGATTTCATTCAATTCATAATTGAGTCCGCATCGTGAATCATGTTTTGGATAATAATTTGTCGTGAACTATTTCGCAGTAAATTAGATTTATTTGAACTATTTTGCAGAACATTTACACCTAATATTTCACAAGAGATTTGCGGAATCGTCGAGGATCATTTTGAATTGAAAAGATTTGTTTGCTTACATTTTATTTATGCAACTACTTCGGAGAGTAAAATTGTCTTGGTCCTGGAAATGCATTCAGCCTGATCTGAAGGTGATTTGATGCAAGAGTACTCGAATTTTTCTAAGAAGACTTTTGTTCTGTTGAACCGATAGCCCTACATATCCTTAGCGGCACGATTTCCAATCCAACATCGCACACATTCTAGTCCGGGGATTCCCCGAATTCATTCTCGTCCACGATACAAATCTTCCATTTCGGTGGCAGTTTTACACTTGCCACGTTCAATGAGCATTTCATTGAAGTTATTTGAATTTTATGTAAAAATGTTCGTTGGCATTTCCACTTTTCGCCAAACATTCGCTGGTTTTGTTGGTTTTGTAGGTTGCCTGCGAAATGTATGCCCGAAAACCCGTAAACACATACAACATTGGCACCAAGCCTGAAATGTGTTTTTTTCGCAGTTGTTTGTCGGTCGGCGGCGTTATTGCAATTTTATAGAAAATGTCCTGGCACCGCGGACACAAGGACTTTCCCTAGTGCGAAATTTATAATTTTGGTGACAGTGAGTTGGATCACGAGTCATGACACTCGCATAAATGCCAAGTTTAATTGTTGCTATTTGACTTTTAATTACTCGGCAATGTTTTATTGTGGACCGCGAGCTAAATGGCGAGAGTATGGTTGCACGAGAAAGTGTAATGATGGTTGCTTGGCGCTCGAAGTCGTTTTGAGGTAAATAAAAATATTGCTTGAATAGGAATCGTTTGAATTTTGACTTTCATTTCATCTATTGAGTTGTAAGAAATGCTAATATGTTTGGTAAAATGTATAAAGTATATGGAAAAATCGTATTTTTTGGTCTTCTACTGAGGGATTTCCCTCAAACATTTTTTTTGCATTTTCAAATCCTGACATAAATTTTCGGCCCCCATTACAGAAGATTACTCTAAACGCTAGGTTTCTCAATATTTTCACTGTTACTGATTGAGTTGTGTAAACTGAAATAATTCAAATTTTTCCAAAAATTTGTGGAAACAGTTGGCGATCATTGATACTAAAAAGGAAAAGTTAGATCAGGCCTTCATCGATCGATGTTCATTAAAATCCGTAGACACCTAACTAAAGGGTTGGTCGGTTGGTTGTAGCGGCAGCCCTCTTCATCCAAAGTTGGCTCATATAGGCCACGGTAGATCCATTGTGGTACCATAGAAGGTAGGGGCGGCACTAGAACTAGCGGGATTACAGGAACCGTAAAGATTGAAGCCGGCTAGGCAGCCAATGTCTAAATCAGCTACCTCCGTGTGGTTTTCCAGGAAAGGCGAGCCCAAGGTTTGCATGCACTTCCTGGACAGTGCTGGACATTCGCACAGGAAGTGTTGGATTGTTTCTTCCTCATCCTCTGATTTGCATCTTTGGCAGAAATCATTGATCAGACAGTGTCCCGTCATTATGGAAACGATGGAACTCAGAGTTTCACGGCTTGTGTTGAGGAGCTGCATGGCGCGTTTGCAGCACAGGGCGTGCCAAGTTTGCCTGGTTGTGTTACAGGTGTTTTAGAGCAGCCATACCCTATTCGCAGCCTCCACTGAAGGGTTGAGCACCAAAATTTCGTCCATTTCCACAACTCCCAACAGCTTGAGATAACATCCATTTGAATCAAATCTCCCGTGCACTTTCAGACACTCATTAAAATAATATGCGACACTTTATTATCTAGAGTGATGAATGGCCGGTAGCTGACTGACATAAATAACCACGTTCGTGCATAAACGGATACATAAGTGTTTGCCGAAAGGAATGGCGAGGACATTTATCGATTGCCTACTATTCTGTCGGTAATTGATTGTCGGCGATTAATCTCATAGGTGGAAAACGATTTCAAGGCAAACCACCTTCGTAGAAGAGCTGCTTTCTAATGGATGGCATCATCATGGTTTTTATTTACGGCTCATTTGTTTTTCCCGCACGTACACCCTTAATTTAAACCGTCAAGGTGGTACACATAAGAACTCTTAAATATTACACACTGCTGTGAAGGATCCGTTTACGTGTCCTTTCGCTGTTCCAAGACGAAGCTGCTTCGGAGCGGAGTTCATGCTTTCAAGCAAAATAAGTAATTACTTTAGGAATGTAATTTACTGAAATAGACGGAACTCATTTCCTTAAAAACATCCCAAAAAATATTCACTTGTTTATGACAACATTTGTGCAAACAGGAAAAAAAACTATACGAATAATATTTCCATAAATTTAATATCCTTGCCGTCACAAAGTTACGCTTGCCGTTGGTCACAAGCATTTTCTTACTTTTATATTATCTCCTGTAATGTTGCTAGTGTGCTGCTGCTCCATTGCTGCCCCATTTATTTTAAGTGATTTACATATGTCAAGGATTTGCATATTTAGATTTATACTCATTGGATTGCGAGATGAAAAGGCAAAAAGTCTTGAGGAGTTGCGGATCCGGAAAACAGGCAAAAACGTGTAGTAGTCTTGCATAACGAAATGGCTGGTGAATGGTAACATTCGAGGACAACCTGTTATCCTGTTTGTGCGAATGCTTCCAGTGAAATGTAGTTATGATTAAATTTCATCTGCAGTGCTAAGTGGAATGTGTTTACAGCTCATGGGCTGATTGAAATGAGAAATCCAAACAGGATGGCGATGAAATTGGTTGATGGGACGATTTTGAGAAAGTAAGTATTTGCAAGCGGAGCTGTTGCAAGTGGAATCTAATTTAGCTTAATTTAAGTTTCATTTTTAGTTCCACATTAGCATTGCCCTGCAAATATCAAGGGATGTTTTTTTGCCAAGGATATGCAAGCAGAATCAAAAATTTGATTAATCTTGCTTAGTATATAAAAGAACTTAAAAGTTGTCTCAAAATCATTGGATCTTACTTGGATTTAACTAGATTTACGAAATGGGCTTTTGTATCTTTTTATTCGATGCATATCGTCATGCAAATAAAAATATTGACCATAACTAGAACGTTTTAATATAATCGACATCAAATTCATCATGTCACACCACAAAAGTCCTTTTTAAATTCAGTCTCATTACAACAACATGTAACACCCAACACGAAACACTTCATAAGTGGTTGCCTCAAACGAAATCTCCACCCTCAACAACGTCTTACATGCGCCCCATTGAAACTATAAAAGAAGTAGCCCTCGAGATCCATTTAGAAGTCTATTCACAGGTTAAAAAATGTTAAGTCCTTAAATCTCGACCATCACTTACTGTCACCGAACGCTTTCAGCTTTTTTCCTTGTATTATTTTGTCAACATTTATCCCTCTGCGTGTCCGCATGCAAAAAGGGAGTTATAAACAGTTGAAGATTTTTCATCGTGACAGTGTTGTATTGTGTGTCAAGTGTGTTTTCAGGACGAGAACTTGCGAGTCGGGTGCTTGGACCTGTAGTAGAAATTTGTCCTGCTTTGTTCGTGATGCACACTTAGTTGAGAGATATCCACTTCTTGCTTTGGTGCGAAAGAAATTTGCAGAGAATTTATCATGTTTGAAGTTCTTTACAACTTCTTGAAGATACACACGTACTTGAAGGTGTTTGAGATGTGAATTAGGCAAATAAAAGATTGATGGAGAAAGTGCTCGTATAGAAAGTTGCCTGTCAAGGTGACACCGTTTAAACGATGAATTTAATGAATAAAATTTAGGGGTCCATGGCATCCAAAAAAATGTAAAGGTGGATTTGATGCGTCGAAATTTCCATATTGGATCGCAGCACCAAATAAATCTTCAAAAGGGAAAAAATATATTCCAACTTATTAAATAAGGAACTTGGTATTGCTCGGTTAATATACAGGATGCGCCATCTTTTGCGTCGGTATATAAACACTTACTAACTTTGACATTTGTCAAACCGATTGATTCGATGAGACATGTTTTTGAAACGGCAATTCAGTACAATTTGAACCATGAATCGCTCCACGCCGAAACAACGTGCCGAAATAGTGATGTCGTTCAGCTGTTTTAACTCAACGTGCGTACCGTTGAAAATGTCGTGGCCAACAGGCACTGTCTGACAGCACTATTCGTCGTTTCGTGTCGAATTTCTTTGAGCACGGGACAGTGTAAGATGGTCGTCGTGCCGTTCATCAACGACCAAGACGTTCCGTAGTGGAACCACTATGCGGCGAATTTTGAAAGATGATTTGCATTTGTTTCCTTATAAAGTTCAATTAGCACAGCCGACAGGCTGTCCTCGCCGCTTTGAATACGGCCAGAAAGTTGCACGAATGGTGCACACTGAACCTGACTTTTGGAAGAAAATTTTGATGACCGACGAGGCCAATTTCACATTATCTGGCGCCGTTAATAAGAAGAATTGCCGGATTATGGGAACGGAAAATCTGCACCAAATCCATGAAACGACATTGCATGACCAAAAAGTAACTGTTTGGGCTGTCGTTTTTGCCAAGACCATAATTGGGCCCTATTTCTTCAGAGAAAACGAGATTGTTAGAAACAGATATCGGTGAATGTCGGCCCATTATGTCTGCCCGCGAATGCGTGAAAAAGGACTTAACGGTTATAAGTTTCAACAAGACGGTGTGCTATGCCACACTGCGAATCAAACAATTCAGTATCTGCAACAAAAATTCCCTGGACGCCTAATGTCAAAAAGAACTGTGACATTAAGTGGTCACCCAGACCTCCAGATTTTACCCTCTTGGACTTCATTTTGTAGGGCTATTTGAAAAGAAACTTGTAGGCCAGCAAGCCTCAGAGCATGACCGAGCTCAAGGCAAACATTCGGGCCAAAATCATCGGTGTAACGCCCGAGATGCTCGAAAAGGTAATGGAAAATGCAACAAAAGGGCACATATTAATTTGGCTAATAAAGGCGGCCACTTAATTGGTGTTGTATTCAAAAAGTAGTGAAAATAAATTGCAACGGACCAAATTGAATAAATATGTAGAAATCGTTTTTTTTTCTTCAAAGTTTGTAAGTGTTGACATACCGACACGAAAGATGGCGCACCCTGTATTATTTCATGAAAAGGCTAAATTCTGTCGAAACGTGTGTTCCTGATACACATATCTTTAAAAAATCGATATCAGCGTTATCAGTTTCATAAACTTTTGAGAATATAGAGCCTTGAAAATTCAAAGTAATAATTGTTGTGGATCTTCAAATCACGGATACAAAGGCGAATTAAAATTTTCATTTAGATTTCAAAATGTCAGCTAACAGAAGCGGCGAACTAAGCCGCCAAAAACGTAGGGTTTAGTTCGTGATAAAACACCATTTCTATCGTGAAAAATGTGGCTACATAGATATGTAACACCCTACACATATATAGGCCTATCTAATTTTCATGAGAATTTCTATATGGTGACCAAAGGAAGAAAGAAACTACAGCCCAGCCAATTAAACTTAAGCTCACTCATAGATTTCTTGCAAAAAAATTCATTCAAAATTGTGTTTGAGCACAATTCAAACAACAGTCACAAAAGACGTGTTGACTTGATAGTTCAACAGATTGAGCGACTGTGTATCGATCCAGGATGGCATGTCTAGTCATCGTTAAATATCGCTGAGAGCTTACCAACAAACATGGCTGCAGTGACAATTAAAGGTTCTATCACTCTTATCTGAAAATTCTATGTGAATATTAACAAGATGATGATGTCGCATTCACGGTATCAGATCAAGCTGAGTTAAGAGGCTTAATTTCAGTTCTTTTTAAACATGTAGTCGTTTTCGGTTACATAAAAAAGCTTCAATAAAACACGTCGGTTTTCAACACGAATTTCCATCCAAAGTTCCACCATGAATTTATTTAACATCATTATGCTCCACTCGACATCGTTCCAACATTTCACCAAAGTCAATAAAAATTAATCAAGAAATTCACTGAGACATAAAACCAATCCTGAAAGATAAACGCAATTTATACGAAATTGACATAATTTAAATTAAATGGTCATCATTTCGTACGACCGACAATTCCTCTTTCATGTTGAAGACCTGCTCAAAGGACATTTGAGTGATTGAAATGAAAGTTAATTTTGTGGAAAGCATTGTTTGTTGTACAATGGCTAGTTACCGTATTGAATCAATTGAATTGTTTGGATTATTCTTGGATTGTCTGCAATAAAAACTTTTTTCGCATGAACTATCCAATTCGATTTGATTTAAGTAAATTCGATTATGTTTCGGGTTTGTCAACGTCAATATAAATATCAACATTTTGTGGTAGATAATTCGAATTGGTTTTATTGAAATGTTAGTGATTTATTGAATTATTATTACTTGCTTGTCATTCATTGATTTTTCAAAACTTCTTAGATTTATTGCGAATAAAACGACCAAGAACATGTTTTGATTTTCAAATCTTAATTATTATTTTTATTATGTTTTAACTTGAAAGTTAATTTTTTTTACACATTTTCACTATTTACAGCCAGTTGATTTAATTTCAGTAAATATTACAATAAACGTACGTATATATATATATTTATATAAATTCCGATTAAACAATTTCGTCAAGTTTTTTAATAAATCTACATTCAGATTGAATCACCCCCTCACCTTTATTACCATTTCATTACATCTTAAAGTAGCATTTCGTAATCGGTGCAAGATACTTGTATCTATTTCCGCTCGTTACGTATTTATTATCGTCGTTACGTTCGATATAAAAGGAATAAAGTTAGCTATTAAATTCAACCTCCATTTTTTTCGTTTACTTACATTTAAATTCAATTAGTTTTCATGTTTATTTATTAACAACTGTGGAGTAAGCTCTATCATAAAAACGTTTACTAAATATTTTTATTTTTAAATTCTAGTTTTAGTCACTTGGTATGTTTTTTTTTAATTATTTGTTTTTAAAGTGAAACATGTTTATTTTTAAATTTGAATTGCTACGTATAACGTGTTAAATTTGTGTTAGTTAAATTTTAGTTTAATTACATGGTACAAAAGTGTTTATTTCTTTATCTTGACATTTTTTTCGTTTTGGGGTAATTAACAAAGTTTTTTTTAATGATAATCTAGGAGAATATAACATTTAGAAGTTTTGTTTACATATTTTACATTTTACATATTTGAAACTTAACTATTTTGTCTGTGAATTTTTCTAAAGCTTGTTTTGATTTTTGGCTGAAACAATCATAAATGTAAATTTGACTATTTTTGCCTGAAATAATCGCACTGAAATGATTCATCCAAGATTTTTGGATTAATGTCTTGGGGAGATTATTAAATTAAATAAATTAACTGATCTGCTATTTACACATTGAAACCGATCCCAAAAAAAATGTGGTGTAATTTTCGTATGCCTTTGTTAGCAACTTCCAAGTAAAAAATCAAGAATTGACTTCCTGCGAATAATACTTTTATCCTTTTCGTTGTTTAAATAAATAAATGCCACTTGACATTTTTTCATCTATCGGAAAAAAGGAATCATGAAAAGATTTGCTGAGCAGCACAACACCAAACTGTGACCTTTGATGGAATTTAAATGTAGTCAGAAGAGTGGCAAAGGGACGAACGAACAAAGGGATTTCAGTGGAGCAACCGAAAAAGGGATAGAATCAACTGAGCTTACTGACATTTAGTAGTTTTTGAATTTCAATGAGGGAAACGCTTTTGCGACCCTTTGTTCATTTTTAATGAGCGACTTTCCATGAATTCGTTACATAGAAGATTATGCATGGGTTCCACTACGAACAAAGTGAATCATATTATTATAAAGTTTAACTGGGCGTGAAGAAGGACTTGAATGGATCGTTTGAATATGGAAAGTCAACGATTTGCAGATTTCTGGCCAGCAACAATAATGATTCACGTTTAAAGTGTATGCCATCAGTATAGAATCGATTGGAATGCTCCAGAAATGTGAGTTTTATCGAGCCGAATTATAGCAAGGATCAAGTTTGGTGTCCTGGAAATGTTATGCCATGAAGGAACAATCCTACCTAGCTATGTTGAATTGATTTGATTTGATACACAAATTTTCACAAAAATCATTGAACATAGGTTTAATCTGCTCCAAATCTAACGAAAGAATAGCTTAATTTCTTTGTATTTGTGATTTTTTGTGGAAACAATTTTTTAAACCTGAATATGATTTTTTTAAAACCTGTAAATTAAAATTTCCAATTCAATTTGATTATGAATAACATCATTGTTGTTTTTTGGATTCCTTTCCATCAAACATAACTGGTTAATTTATTTCATCAACCGTTCGCATACTAAAAAGTACCAATTAATTTCTAGCATTTTATCTCTTGAAGGGAATAATTGAATATATTTTATATTTTATTTTTTTTAAAAAGTCTGTTCTTTCTTCACAATTGTTTAAACACTAGTCTTAACCATCGATTTACCTCTAATGTCAGAACCGAGTGGCATGATTTATGTTTCTATCTTTTGGCGGAGTAACTTCTTCGCCCATTTGATTTGGATGGACTTCTTCGGGAACTGTTTTCAATACGCTTCCACATGATGTTGAACCCTGCAAAGAGGATGGGTAGTTTGATGTTGTAAGTATGATGATGGTGAGTGGTGAATTTAGAGTGTACGTCTTTCAATTATGAAACAATAAACGAACTAAGAAATAACAAACAAAATCAAACATATAGTGAAGAAAATTTTTCAATCTGAAGAGCAAAACTGTTCAAAGGATATTTGAGATCATCTTTCTAAGCCACTTAAAATATAAAATAGCTGGATTTCAACTTACTGTCGCTATCAATGATAATCATTATTTTGTGGCTAGTCAAAAGCGTACTAATCAACAGTCCTGTTCTCAAATATATCTCAATTGAACCTTAATTAATAATTCAATAGTAGTAGTCGATTTTTTTACAAGGTCCGTGGTAAGAAACATTTCGAAGAATCTCGTTTTTTTATTTTAGTGATGATTTATCCAAATGAAACTTTTTGCGTATTTTTCAATGAATGGGATTTTTCAAAAATATAAGACCTTCGACAACGATCAAATTTTATTAAGGGGTTATACCAAATCATGCGAAAAAATGTTGTTTTTTATAATTATTTTGCTTAAGTCACTGTTCTTTCTCTTGAGGCTAGCTTTTTAGTATTTATAATAATTTAAAAATATGTTTATTATATTTGAAGTTGTTGCTGCTTTTTTGAATGGGCTTTACTGTTGTCTTACCGTGACCATTATTAGTCCAAAAAAGGTTAATCCTAAAGATTGAATGATGCATTTATTAAAATATTGAAAGTTTTCAAAGTTATTACACTTTAAAGAAAAAGTTTAGCAATTGTATTAGCAAAGTTAAGTGTAATAGTAAACTTACCCTCAGGACAGTCAAATTTTACAAAAAATCTTTTATATCATTTTTCAAATCGTTTAAACCGTTTAAGGTACTAGTACACATTAGAAGGCCAAAAATTGCTAATTTTTATGAAAGCTCAGCTCCTTCATGAAATATGAACATGCAACTTTTTTTAACACTACATTTATCTTTTGAGAGTACAAAATTTTTTTTTTAAATTTTCAGTATAAATTTATTTTATATAGGGCGCCAAAGTTTACAACTCGAAAAGTACTATATCGCATGGCTAACAGTTAATCTCAAAATTTGCAAGTCTGAAACAGAAAATCCAAAAAGGATTTTAAAGACTAAGGTCTCTCACGTGACAATTCACCACCGTTTATGAAAAATTGGGTAAAAAAGAAAAATTGCAGCTCTTTGATTTTTTTTTGAAAAATCAACCCCATTTCAGTCGATTTTGACACGCAAAATTTTTGTTTTCCAATTTTTGGGTCTGAATGAGGTGAATTGTCTTGCGGAACATGTTAATTAATTAAACGCACTAAAATTTATTAAAATCGGTTGAGTAGGTCTGGAGATTAACTAGCGGCCATTTGAAAAAAAAACATTATTTAAAGTAAATCGCGTTTAAAGTTTGGCTTTGTTTTTTAGCACCTTTTTTGTACGTCAGAATAAATACTGAATCAAGTTAGTAGACGAAAATTGCGTGTTCTATTGTGAATGAATAGAGGAATTTGGTATTTTAGAAAGAGGGGATACACAATCGACGCCATGCGGTCGGGGTCTGCAAGAGCAGCCAAAAACTGTTTAATACAATTTTAACGTTCGAATTTTGTCCAAAAAATTTTTAGAGGCCATTTTTAATGGTGCGAAAATATGAAAAATGTCAAAAAATTAATCGATATTTTGAAATTTTTTATGTGTACTAGTACCTTAAATTGGTTAAATCGTTTTTCAATTCATTTAAGCTTTTCTCAAATCGCTTAAATTTTTTCCCAAGTCAATTAAACCTTATCCCAAATCTGCATCAATTTACGATCATGCTAAAAAAATCTGCTGTTTAGATTCACTGTGTAGGCTCAATATGTAGTTTTAAAAGACGAAGGAATGTACTGTGCAGTTCAACAAATGGGCCTCTGACAATTGGGAAAAAATATTTTCATCGATAAAAGGGGGTTCAATCTTCATTTTTGGGACGGTTTAGTATGTGCCAAACGTGTATCCAGCTGTTGTATTAGTTCCAACAGTTCCAGGAAGGACTGCATCACTTGTGTTAGTGGTAAGAAGCCGAGGAGTGGTACGTTTCAAAATAATTTCAACCAGAAAGCGGAAAACGTTGGGAAAAAAGTTTTAATGACTTGGAAAAACGTGTTTGTGATTCTCGAGCGACTGTTATCATATAATAAATTTTATTTTGCAAAAAATTAGGCTGCGAACAAGACTTAAATTTTGGATGCTTTCAGTACTTATTTGATTTGGAAATATGTAGCTACGCTCTTCGGAGCTATTAAAATGGTATTATAATTTGATATCTAATTATTTTTGATAGTAAAGCCAACAAAAATATAAGATGAAATTTGAATTAAGCATTTACCTCATTCAAAAATGTGGCAAGTTTTTTCTTTTGTTAAAGATTTGCATCAAACTCAAACAATTTAATTTTACGGTCGGTCGATATTTGTATATAGAACTATAGTAAATTTTAGTTGGATTCCAAATTTTAATTTTGTTTTATGATTTTCACTATGAATGGATATAGTTTGTCTCTAAAATTTACTCTAAACTTCATGTGGCTTTCGATTTTGAAAACAATTGACTGAAATAGGATGAACCTTAGAAATAATAACGTTTAAATTATTATTTAATATAATATATCAAAATAAGCTGAATTTTTTAATGACATATTTATATAAAATAAAAACAAATGGACGCAAGAACAAACTCTCAACGCCAACAACAACGTAAAATGATACAACCCGAATTTAAAATACGCCAACGACAACAAACACACGCCAAGCTTTATTTTAATTAAATATATTAAATTTCTTAAAGGACACATGTGTACATATTTACCGTATCCGGGTAACATACTGGAAGTGGGGACGTAACATGTCCTCCTATTACAAGGCCACCACCGCCACCTACTGTTCCGGACAACGATACTGGAACGCCACTGATTCCTAGTACCGATGTCGCCTGCAGCGCAGGAGGTGGCCCCAGGCTGCTCGTTGTTGTAATTTTTCCTACAGGATTATGTGCGAAAATGGGCGGCGGGGCGGGAAACGTGGCTAACTGCGATAAATGGGACATGGTTACACCCGTATTAGCATGTGTACCGTACATGGAGCTGGTCGAGTACATGGGATGATGTGCCAGGTCAATCTTGGCATTTCCAATGAGGCAGCAGAAAAAAGGAGTGAAATATATATATAAATCTTTTGGACGAAATGCACTAGTACGTTGTTTTTAGTTTCACTTTTTCATAGCTGGTACATAAAATAGTGCAAGCGGACATCCTTGTTCTTTCGTAAATGAATATAGAGATTGATGTCGTAACGCTTTTGAATTGAATGTGTTCACTCCAGTTAATAATGTATATGTATATATTACTGTTGATGTGATATAGTTTTCAGAGTATGGCCCAAAATATAAAAGTGATGGAGTAAATCTAAAAAGCTACGGTGTCGCGAAAGCGTCCTTCCAGATCGTTCAATTAAAACCAATTTGCAGTACAATTTTTCAACAGGAAACTACAATCAAGGCTAGAATTCCTGAAATTGGTTCAAACCGCTGTGTTGTCTGAATGATTTAGTGTACTTTTAGGTGTACTGGAAGTCATCTGTTATCCAGACTCAAAACATAATAATCATCTTTAAGGAGCCGACTTCACCAGCACCAACCAAAACTAGATTCCATACCAACACGAACGCGCTTAGCTGGAAACAAGCGCTTCAGAAAACAATCCCTTCGCTACTCGCCGCCCCACCACTAAAAGGATACCACCCGGGACAAGTTTGAATTCATTACCTGTGCATAAATAGTTGGCTCCAAGCGTTTCGCTTCCGATTGCCGTGGTCGTCCCAACGTTGCACTGGAATAAGGTATCCTTTGGCCAAGCACGGGCTGAGTTGCCACAGCTAATTCAGCGTAGGTGAGATCAGTCTGCAAGGACGAGAAGACAAGAAGGCAAGTGGTTGGTGAATAGTGTGTTTACCGAACGATAACAGCTTATTCAAAGAACAATTGGATTGTTCTGTTTATTTTTATTGTGGATGAATGAATGGCATAGTGAAATCAAGAGCTTATTGTTGGATGCCATCCTTTCGGGGAATGGAGGGAGTACCGTTGGGGGCATGAAATAATGGAATAATTAATTGGGGAGAAAATTAGGTTATTCAGACGAATTGAAGCTATTTTTTCTGATATCAAAAGAAGAGGAAGGAAGGAAGTCAGTGTCTTCTGTATTATTCAGGGAACTTTTTAGTCGGCATCAAAATAAGGAGTGACTTTCAGTTGGTCAATTGATAATTCTTTGGTTGAAAGCTGAAATGTTTTTGAACCAAACATCAACAATTGAAGCTCAATTAAATGTTTAAGGGAAATTGACAATCCATTTCGTTGATGAACTGTATAGCAGAGCCTGAAGAAAGAGTTGTCTTGGCAGCTTTTCCTATTAAATTTTTGTAAATCCATTTGATTAAAGGTTAGATACTAGTTTTTGTTTTCTAAATGAATTTTTGAGAAAGCTTTCCTTATAAAATGGCTTTAATCTAAAATAATCGGAGTACGGTTGTACATTTTTTAAGTGATTCCGAAAAACAATTTATTTTAAAGGTTTATATCATTGAAAGGATTATTCGGAAAAAAGCTTAACACCATTTTCCAAACCATTTAAAAATGGTCGAGAAAAAATTAAAACACATACAAGAAATGGAATATTTTGTCTGGATTTTAAATTTGTATTTAAGATCCGTTTTTTAAAGAGAAAAATAAGGCAGAAAACTGCACCAGGAAAAAATTTTTCTAAAAAAATATCAGTAGTTTATCAATTTTAGATTAATTTGGTCTAATTTTGGTGGTTTTAAAAACAAAATGCGAAATGAAACAAAAAATGGGCCGCAGGACCTCTTTGGCTGCCTGAAAACCCAACAAATTTTCCTGATTAAATTCTTAATTTAATTGTAATTTTTGGATCTGAAAAACAGCCAAAAAATTAATGAGACCGAATTTTCAATAAATCGAAGATTAAGAAGCAGCTCAGAAAATTATTTGTGAAACCAATTGATAAGTTAACTTTTTACAGGAAGACACAAGAACCAGTATTTCATCCTTGTTGAAGATAGTTTAGTAATTTGATCAATCTGCTCTCAGTTTTCGCCGGACCGACAATGTTTTTCACATTGACGCCAACTTGTTTAGCATAAATTCAGTCAACACTACCGCATATTTTCCTGGTCGCCTCAGAGTAACTGCTTAAGTTGCACCTCAACCGGAATTTCCGCAGTGTTTTCTGAATTTCCACGAATAAACAAATTCCACTCTATAACAATGCAAACATTTTATTAATATACTGTTTTCAGTGGCGCATAGGACCAAAGTACTTTGCAAAACAAAAGACCACACATATCCTTTGAATATTCTGCAGTGTCCAGGAGTAGTATATCGCAGGAAGCACCTGCACTGGTATTAGGATGCTCAGTTTTGCACGCTACTGAAAAGGATACTCGTCAGCAAGGCTGGTCTCTTCCTGAATATACGGAGCTTAGGTACATGCAGTTAGGAATTGTGGCATTAAAAGTTAGTCCGTCTAGTCCTTGTCCACCTTACCTTGTTCGGTTGCGCTGTGTAACCCATTTTGCTGACTGGTATCAAGGTGTTGTACGTGGTGATATATTGGGGCGTGGGGTGGTGCAGATGTTGGGGATGTTGTTGCTGCTGCTGCTGGTGGTGTTGCTGATGATGCTGGAGTTGCTGATGCTGCTGGTGGTGCGAAAGGCTTTGTTGGCTCGCCACTGCAGGCTTTTTGTCCATCACAGCGTAGGGAATCCGATCGTACGTGGCCGAAGTAATTACAGCATTTTGTTCGGCCAGTGCAGCTGTTGCATAAGTCCGATTATGATTGTTGCCGTTCTTGGTAATTGCGCTGGACGTCGTCCATTCATCGTCGTCTTCGCGCTCGTCTATCGTAGGCATATCTGCAGCGTCGAAAGGATTTCATCACATCAATTACAATGAAAGGACACTCATTACCTTGCGGAATAATGTCCGGGTTCTTGTCCATGCTCTCGGCGCTGTTCGTTTGGCACGTTTCCCGCCCAATTCGCATGTCCTGGATGGATTGACCGTTGTGCAAAGTGTCGCGACTTACTTGATGCGAATAGTTGTTACGGTCGCGTCCTGACGAGCCTCGCATTCGCACCACGATGACAATTATCAATGCGACTAGAAATATGCTGCCAACTATGCCCAGCAGAATGCCAAGGAATGGACGTATGTCCTCGATGACTGGACCGTAAGCCAGTGATAAATCTAAAGAAACAGAGACATTGCAACATTATTCATACCATAAAAAAGGATACACTCTTTGTTAGTTCGCTTGATTGGTAATCTAAATCAGCTATAAACGCATAAGCCAACCCAAATTTTCGAAAAAAAGAACATTTTCATACGAAAAATTGAGCGTCGGCAAACAGGATTAAGTTATTGACGAACCGTATATAAATTTACCCGTTTGCTTTTCAGGATCTTTCAGCGTGTACACTTGCAGCACAGTTGAATTGCTGCGTCCCTTACGATTGTGTGCGACCAAAAATACGTTGTATCCCATTCCGGGGATCAACCCACGAACATCGAAGTATGGTAGTCTGCAGGTGGAAAAATATCGAAATTAACTTGTGATTCGAATTGTAGCAAATTCAAATGAATTACAACTTGAGCCTTGTTTTGATTTAATTTGATTTGATTTTGAGAGCACAAAGATATGTTCACGTTAGCATACAAGGATAACACATTTCTGTTTCGGTGATATTACAACTTCTACTGAATTATTGGAATTTCCTAAGAATTGTCGTCAATGGAAACAGGATTACGTGGAAATCGTGTGCAAATATAGAAAATTCGTTAATCCAGAAGTACACTAAGTTGAATGCTGAAATTATTTTGTGAGCTTCAACATACAATCCTGATTTTTTGGAACTATTCCAGCTTGTCTTTTGTGATAATAAGATAAATAAATCAATGAATTCTCAATTAATGTGTGGGTATTGTTGTCAAGTAAATACAGAAGTTTTGATGTCTTCATCAAATAGGAAGCTTACTTAGAAAGTTTAATGTTTGGTCGTATTAAAAGAATCTTATTCAAAAAATTTCTGGCAGGAATCGAATATGTACGTTTAGCTGATGAAGAGCTAATAATTTCTTCCGAATATATTCGGGAGGATCAAAATGTGTTTGAAGAAAATATAAATATGAACCTTTTATTGGTCGCCTTTCATTTCTTTGTGAGCTAAGTGTTTTTTTTCAGATCTTTGGCAGCAACGTATATCTTGTTGGACCCACACATAGACTGAATAAACTTTTCCTGATAAAATGAAAATATTTTAAAATTTGCGGAAAAAATTATAAGTATCTGAGTCTATCTATCTTTGTAAAATAGAGGTTTTTCCTTTCGTGAATTAAAGCAGAATAAATTCTGTTGAATAATAAATATATATAACATTTCTCGGAAAACTGATAATAACAATTCTCGAAGAGCTGCTTAGGGTCACAATTTTCGTTTTCAAGGAGTTGTATGCTTTTTTCTCGGATAAATACTACTGGTCCGGAGGCTTTGCGACTTGTTCAAAAAGACAATTATAGTTATGTTGGAAAATGTTTGGTTCAGAAAAAAATCATATACAATTGAATATATTTTCTAATCCATGATAAATAAATGGAAGCTAAATTATAGCTAGTCTTTCTAAGCTTTCAAATGGATAAGAAACAAATAAAGGATACTAATGCATGATCCTGCATACTTTTACTGAGTTGAGATCGAAAACATATTTTGATTCTGATTAAAAAATCGGGTGCTGCAAAATTGAGTCAGAATTAGATAATTTGTCTAACAAAAATAGATTTTTTGTAGAATGAAGACATTACCGATACCAAAAAAAGTCTAGCTTTTTACGGAGATTTTAACGAAAATTGAGCGAGAGGAGTGAACCCAGAAAAGGCGTACCGAACGAAAACGCGAACGGAAGTTTGTCTTAAAATTCAAAGTGAGCACAAATCATAGCAATGTTATTCAAATATGAGAGTAGAGCGGCTGGTTCAGTGAGCAGAGTGCCCGACTCTTGCTCTCAAGGTAAAGGGTTCAAATCCCCGCTTCCTCTGTTTTTTTACTTTAAGTTACTTTGTGTGAATAAAAGCAATAAAATTTTTTGTCACATTGGATGCATCCTAGAATGTTGAATTTGGCACATTGATTCCTGAATTTTTCCTGTATTTATCTATACACAACTTTTTAACTTTTACATAATCATTTGTAAAACGAAGCTAAACTTCCCAATGTACACTCCCAAAGTGCCTCACTGTTTTTTTTTATTTAAGGAAAGATTTTTTGCATTTACAAAGATACCTTTCTAGTCAAAAAGTTCATGGTTCAGATATAAAATTTGCTATGTTATGCTAAAACGTTTGAAGACAAGGAAAAGTTCTCATAGAAACTTAAAAATTTCCATGAAAAAATAGTGTGACTGCGAATACTATCATATTTTTCTTCGAAAATAAGATATCATGCTCAAAATGAATTTAGGCCTTTCCTTAAATATTTCTTAAAAAATATTGTGCTTTTTTTATCTATAAGAAAGAAGGTTGCCTAAAATGTCTCGAAATATCTCTCCACAATTATTGTACTTTAAATAATTCTATCAGGAAACAATACTACCCCGATTTTCCTCAAATATTAACAAATATTTTTTTACGAAATAATTGTGTTCTGTTGTGGATCTCCACTTTTATGGTGTGTTTATCATTGTATCTTCGCTAAATAAACTACAGATTGTTGGAAATTTTCAAGTGAATCAAATATCCAATCATTTTAATTAACTTTCTCATCAGCAAAGCCAACATTCCATCAATGTCTTACATTTATCACTCTTCACACCTTCACTTCCGAACGAAATCAATTTTCATCGGAAAATCAACAAAATGTGTTTCTTTGCCTTTCACCTCACTTTCATTCGGCGGAAATGGAAATGCACGTGCCAGAAGCTCTAATGCCATTCAATCAATGATAAGGACCATTCGTTACCCTACCACCTCAATTCTGCTACAGCACTACCACTATATATCCTTGCACATATACAGCAAACACACTCACGCTCACGTGTGCTACATATCTACCCTCCATATCAATTTTCTGGGAAAACATGACAAATATATTTATGGATACTCACTTTGATTTATAGATCCTTGGGTTCCGGGTCGTGCCGTTCACGTACACTTCCATAACAAAGTCCTGATCCAGACCGCCGTCGAATCCTTCAACGCATTCCACCTGGAAGCTGTTGGATGTTTGATTCAGGACCGTGCAGTTGGTAAGCGGATCTGGTTCACCTACGCGCGATTGGGTTTTGATTAAATTGCGATCGAAAATCCAAAGGTAGCATTTCGGGTCGATTTTAAATACATGATAATTATTGGAGGCGACAAAGCATGTTGGAGAACGTATTTAACCCTGTAGTGCACGATTCAGCAAAGAGTATTCGGAGGAAGCAGTAAAAAAGCTGCCGAAGCGGTTGGGAGTAATCAAGAAATTAATTTCGTGGCGTTGGTGGGCTTTTCGTACTGAAACACTTAGCCTCATTATGAAGTAGCACTTCATTATGAAGTAAATCCAATTGAGAATGAGGTAGCGTCAATGAACTCGAAGTCTCCTCATTCAACATTTAATGAGGTAAAATTACATCTCCATTTTACTGTTGCAAGTGTCATCTGTGAGCATTCCAGCATTTAGCAAGGAACGGCAAAGTCGAACCACATTTAGGTGAATATAAACGGTCTGCAGGTTGAATTGAACGATTTTATGGTTAATTATCGAAATTATGGACAAGAAATTTGTATGTAGTGTTCTTGACACGTCTGTAAATCCACATCGATAAGTGCAGAGAATGTGAAATAATTTTTGTTACATTTTCTGTCAATTCAACTGTCAGACGCGAAGCATTGCCACATGTGCTTACTTGCAATGACAGTTCAATTGTCAGACACAATGAGGTTATTACTCTTCCTAATGCATCATGAGCTCTAGTGTGTCAGTAGTATGAAACAGATTTAAATTAGATACTCTTCATATGCTTAGTTTTCTGATGTTATTTGAAAGCGGTTGAATTTGATTTTTAAAAATGGTCCTAAGGCCGAAAGGTAAACAATGTTCAAAGATACACATAGCTAGTTGTACAATAAATAATATGTTTATAAATACCGTCATCAAAAACACAAAGCTGCGTATCTCAATTTTTTATCTTGCTCGAAACGACCTTTAAAGGAACTTTAACAAACAAAAACGTTCTTAAAGGGACATATTGAAAGTAACTGTGGTTCACTTTATTCATAAACTGTATGTAATTGTAACTCATAAGCCGGCAGAAGCACTGAGCAACTTAATAAGTGATTATTTTAAGATGTAGTTCAATTATGGACATTTTCGGAACACGCCGGTATGTGTTTTAGGTGACGGTATATTCCTTTTAACTGGAAAATCAATTCATTTCCAGAGAGAAAGTCCACTATAAAAGGACTTCTCAAAACTAAGCTTACCAAACGAAAATTGAAAAAAAAAACCTTTAGAACACATTAAGAACCTGAAATCAACATAAAAAATACATGATAAATTTTTTCACAAAACATATCGGTTTTACTTTGGATTTGTTTTTGATGGCATTTCTAAATAAATCACAACAAAAATTAACCATTTTGAAAAACGGTTACAAACTAATTCTATTAAATTACTGCCATTTAAGAGTTTGGAAAAACTGAACAAAAATATTTTCAAACATTTTCCGAAAGTTTTTTTTACAAAAATTTTCATGAAATTTTTCCTATTAAAATATGAGGGGCGAAATTTGCGCAATAATTTACGATATGGAAAATATAAAAAAAATTAATCCAAAAAATATTTTTCAGAATCTGTATCGCCAAAAGTTGTCATAAAAAGCGCTTTACAAAATTTTCCAATACAATCTCTCTTGAAAAACTTCATGCTGGAATAATTACGAATTTTTCTTCTTAAATCAGTCCAAAATTTCTTAAATTCATTGTAAGGTGAATGATTAATGCACAAATGCCACTGGTTGACAAATTTACGCAGAAATTTTTTACGACGACGTAAAATAAAAACATTTGAACATTACTGAAAAATAAATTTCCTTGAACACTAATTACCTAGAAAAATTTATAAAAGCAACGTTGACATGTAAATACTATTTTTTGGAAACAGATTTGAGAAAAAAGTTGGAAAAAAATGTCTGCAAACATGCGAACTTTATTTTCAATGAAATTTTGGGAGAATGAGAATCAAACTAAAAAAAACACGAAAAAGCGGATATTTTGGAAGAAAATCTAAAGAGTTTTCACTAAACCCCAAAAACAAAATCTTGTCAATTCAAAAAAAATGTTTGGCTCTATTCACGGATAGTTCTTTTCGAATATTCACCATGTAAATAAGAAAAACATTTTAAATTATTCGACGTTTTTTATGTTTCTTGGAGTTTTTTTTGGCTTTTTATTTTTTCTGATTGCGTATTAAATTTTACTTACATATAAAATGCAGCTAAAATTTTGAAAACAACTCTTTCCATCCTACAGGACATGGAAAATCGAAAAGGTCGACAGCTTGTGTCAAACTTTTAGAATAATGTTCTTCCAAATTGTGATTTTCGAATTTTTTCCTCTCAAGTGTATTGTTAAAAAAACATTTTCAAACAACCTAATTCCCTTGCATTAAATACGAATAGCACTACAGGGTTAAATTCATCATCACCAGAAGACCTTCGCATAGAGCAACATACCTGCCGGAATTATTGTGTACATGCAAGGATCAAGTTGTGAGCCGATTTCATTCGTAGCCCAACATAGAAGTGTCCCATAATCCTGCAATTAGAATTCGAACAAATTAATGACGAAGCTTACTTACTAGCATACAACATTCAGGCTAAGTAAATGTGTGAATTTAACTGATATCAACTGGAAATGTCCTGGCAAATGCCAGAGTGCACTTACATGCTCCGTCATGGGCGTGTAGTGGGCAACACTGCGCGCCCGGTCCGTGGCTATCAGCGAGGCGGGAATGTCCACAGACTCCACCGCAGAAACGTTGAATTTCCAAACAAATGTTACATCCGTGGGATTTGCTTCAACCTCGCAAACTACTTTGACCATCTCCTGACGTCCTGAACTGTAGACGGTCTTCTGTCCCGGACGGCATACGGGCGAAACTGCAAGCAAACCAAGGAGTCATACACGAGATATATGTGCATACGTTTGTGGTATAGGAAGGACAACGGAAAACTAGGTGAAACACACATGTGCCGGCGGACATCTACATTTCGATGGGATTTCAGCACAAAGTTGGCTTGCATTCCCATCTTCGGTTATGCCTGGACATCGTCTGAACAGACAAACGTTTGCTGTGACGGATGGATGGATAAGGGATTGTGTGACCGCCGGGTAAATGGAAAAATCAGGGTTCAGGTCCGTCCTGTCGGTGAGCAGGCGAAATGCTAGCAGGAACTAATTTCACATCTGGCCTTTCCGTTCCGAGCGAAGAACGAGTCCTTAAACGTGTTGCTAGCAAACTGGATAATTTTCAAACAGGACTAATTGTTGACATGCAGCATTTGTTTCAGCTTTCTGCTCGTTGCTAGACTAGAAACATGTTTGGAAGCAAGATATAAGTGGTGAGTATGCAAGCAAGCTTTTCTGATTATTGTTTCTGCTGAAATTGTCAGAAATCGTTAGTCTGATTCGTTCTCTGAAGGGACATCAAAGGGTGTTTTTGCGAATTTTCAATTCCATAGCAAAGAAATAAGTACGGACAAAAATCAGTCTTGGTTGAGAATTTGATTCTTTAGTGTAGTCAAATTCTCAGCTACGACTGATTTTAAAAGGAAGAAAAAAAATTAAAAGTTTGCATATCTCTCAGCAATTGAAAATGGCTACATTAGCAATACGAACAGTGCTAAACAAGAACACAAAGGACTTTAAATAGCCGGTAAAGAGTGAACATCCCTTAATCTGATAAACATTCAATTCTCAGGAAGCCTCAAATGACTCCAACGCATGTCCAATAACAAACATTTCATGTGAACCGAAATAGTTCCCGTGGGATGAGAAAGTAAAACTGAATGTCGACTACGTTTCAAAACAAGTCTAATAAATATTTGGTCTCAATTACGTCCGTCATCGTTTCACAAGAAATAAATGCGCCACCTTCACAGTGGCCGCAAGACGTAAAGTAGGGGTAGTCAGTCCATCAGCTCTAAACATAATGGAGCTCCTTCCATTACAGAAACGATAGTATCCTTTTCATCACCAAAACCCGGTCTTGTCCAAATTATGTCCAAGCACCATAAACATCAATCTGTCAAGGAGTCTTAAGGGTAGGAAGTATCATAAAAAAAGCATTAGAAGCAATTACATCGAATGTCAAGCTGAACAGGATTGCTTTCGCCGTCACCTTCCCGATTGCTTCCTACGCACGTATATTGTCCACTACGCGCTCGACTCACATTCTGCAGGACTAGGCTCTGATTCGCCACCACGATACCTTCCGCCAGGTTGTTGTCCAATACATGGTCCTGCAAATGATAAGAACATTAAATGGAGCTCCCAGACGTAGATGAATTATGTCCTGGCGATGTTATAGGCGTTCGAGTGCCTGGCATTTGTACAACCTTAGCCACGCATGAATGCCCGGGAAAATGCTTTAATTTTCACGAAGCTTTAAGAGCACGCAGGCATTGGGGACTGAATATAAAAAATGAATTCGGGAAATGTACAAATCATGTCCAAAAGGACGATGCCTCGTTTCATGTCTTGTGAAAAACAAATGAGCAGGAAATCTTCAAAAGGAATCCATTCAAAGTGACGGAAAACATTTCTGTAGAAATGCGAGCCAGGCTCCACGGAAAGTAAATAAAAATTTACGAGATGGCATCAAAAACATTAATTATTAGCAGAGTTCCAGGTAAAATGTTGCTGAAATGAATCGTGTTGTCTGTAATATTGTTATGAAAGAAGGATGGGTATTGTGCGTAGAAGGAATCAAAGCCCGAGGAGAAAATTAGTTCAAGGAAAGAACAGCATGAATTGAAGTGGCACAAATTCATTTAGCTTCCTCGTTCAATTTGAGGTTCTTTACAAACGCTTCATTTTGGGGGAGAAATAAATCAGATGAGATATTAGTTACAGGTTGTGTTGTTCACGTCCCATCTGCTTCATGTTTTCTCCATAGCAACATGAAAATATGCTACTGTGTTCTAGTACACCAAATCCTTCGAAATGCAAGTTAAATGCCACATGTTTGCTCTCTGTATTCATTGCCAGATCGTCCAACAATTAAAATAACTAAAAAAAACATCCAAATTGAAAAGAATGGAAGTGGCAATGTAACGATTGTGAGGATAATTGTCGAGTGCACAAAAGCCATACAAATTCCATACGATTTGATCCTTATACACAGCAGTTTTTTATTATTTTTTAGGCCTTAACGTACTATTATAATATTCTATACTCACGTTATGCTTCCAACTAACCCTGTACACCCATGGATTGGACTTGATGTTACACTCGAAAAAAACATCGGCACCCTCACGTATAGTTGTTGTGTTCAAATTCGTCCCGAATTCCAGAGACACGACTGGAATGTCTGTAAAATGCAATTGAAAATATTAAATACAGAATTCGAAATGCTTTTATGAATATTCGATTAACATTGTTTTCCGTGTATAAAAAAATGGCCCATTGCAAAACGCTTTGATGAAATATTATTCGGGAAAAATGCTTCAAATGAAGTTTTCCTGGCGAAACTCTCGGATAGAAATTTATGAAAAAATTTGTTCGAAAATGTATTTTAAAAATTTCAATGATTTAAAGAACAAAAAATGTGCTAAGAATATTTGTCGGTACAATAGCAATGAAAAAAATAACATATTTAGCTTAAAAATTATTACGGCTTACTATTCCTGGAAATCTTCTCATGTTCAATTTAGCTTATGACTTTAACTGCTGATTTTATTGAAATAAATCGATTTGGATATCATTGCGAATGCTTTGCTTATAAAACGAGTGAAAAAATTTCGTAAATAAATCACAATTTCGTTATTAATTTTGGGGCTAGTAAATCAAATGAAAGAAACTTTGACTATAGGCATTTGAAAGAATTAACTATAGGACAGAAAAAAATTTACACACTTACAGTTAAAAATATTTTTTTTTAGTTTTTTTTAGTATAATTGTTTAAATAATAAAAACTCACAAAAATGTATCAAGTAAAATTTTTAGCTGATGAATTCATCAATAAATTTTGTCGGAAAAGTTTTTCTGTTAATAATTTTTTTCACGAGATACGATTAATTTTATTAGAGGTCAATTGACGGGTCCAGAAAATTATTCATCGCTCGATTGAGGATTAATAATCCGGGGCTTTTACTTCTCGGAAATGCTAAAGAAAATTTTCTTAAATGTAGACAAAGAACTGAACTTTCAGATGAATATCTTTTCAAGTTAGAAATATAGATTATCTAACTGTAAAATCCATTTATCTATGAGAAAATAAGCCTTATAATAGCTATAAACCATTTCGATTAATATTTATTTAACAACTATTGGAGCAACAATTCCTTCTGCCTTGAATATTTTTTGTGTTTATGTAACATTATTGTTGCCAATTTTTTTTGGATAAATATTATAAAGAAAAACAATGGCTTGTTGAAATTCTTGTTGTTCAAAATGCTTAATTTTACTTATATTTTTTTTGAATTTATTTAAATATATCTTTTTTATACATCAACAAATTTTAATGAAATCTTATTCATAAATACTTAAAATTTATACTTCTAAAACTTTTTTAACTGTTTTTTAAATAAATGTTTTTTTTTAAATAATCCACAATTATTTTCAATTTAGACAAAAATTTATAAATTTTTAGAAAATATAGCTGTTTCCAATAAGAATATTATTACTTTTAACTTTGTGAGCTTGGAAATTAATATCTAAAGAAACGTTTGCGCTACAAATGTAGTGAAAAAAAAATAATGTTTATGTTTTTGATTGTTTTATAGCAAACAATTCTAAAAAATAACTTTTTACTCGAAGTTTGCGTGGAAAATCGCTAATATTTCCACGAAAAATTAAGGGATTGGTGAAAATTCAAAGTAACATTGTAAAACCATCGTTGTACAGCAACTTATGTATGAAACATTCTGTTTTTGATGTGATTGTTTAAAAACTACAACAAAAATAAAAACTTCAAAAATGATGATGTTCAAAAATGGTACTAGGAAAATTGCGTATATCTCAAGAGCAAATGCAGATATTGAAAAATTCTTGAGAGTATTTTTTGTGGGTAAATTCAACACCTGCAAATTTGATTTGGATGGTTTTTTTTGTGTTTTCATTATTCAAACACTTATAATAAAAAAAACAAAAAAAAACACTTACCGATTTTCCAGGAAATTTTAACCTAGCAACGTAGATATGTTTTATCGTAAAGTCAACCCATTCTACCAATTACATTTGAATTTTCATCCGTGTTGTAATATTTGCGTGATCTTAAGAAATTATGAGTAATTTTACTACACAACAACTTCTATGAAAAAATTAATTTGAATATTGTAACAGAAACTAATAAATCATATTAATTTATAATTGGTTGCTGGTGGTTTATTAGCTTCTTACCACGTAAACGTCCACAAAATATAAAATGACTCTAGTTCTGTTCACTTTAAATATAAAAAAACATATTTTTTTGGATAAACATATTTTGCATGGAACTGATCCTTTCGAATCCAAATTTATTCAATCAGACATTGGAAAAAAACATCAGATTTAATTCATTTTTAACCGTGCTTAAACGCAAAAACTTCACATAGACCAGGCCGGATTTGTTTTTAATTGAATGTTGACGGAGGACACACTGACTTTGCAAAAAAATGTTGTGACATAACTCGTATAATAATAAATGACTTTATTCCTTCTCAAAAAAGTCGAAATGTTGAAAAATATTTTTAATAAACGATTTTTCCTACTTTTTTCACTCCTAACTTTAAAACGGTTCATTTAAAAGCATGTTGTATGGAAGTAAAAGTTAATTAAATTAAATTACATTTTTTAATAAAATATAATTGGTTAAAAATTTAGAAACATTTTACCCTTGCCTCAAAATAGCAAATAAAAAAGGAGAAAAAAGGCTTTTTTAAAAAAAAATCCCCACTTCAATGCATTAAGGATCTTCATAATTCACCTAGAAAATCTTTACAATATGATAGAACCGCAAACAAATTGTCATCAATTCGATTCAGTACATTAGTAGATTAGATTAGTAGAGTTTCTGACTTGCAACAATTCAAACACTTTGAATTTTTTTTTAAATAAATTCAGATTGCAAAATTATTTTCCGCAATCTACTAAATCGATTTTGATGAAAATTTATGTGTTGGTTAGTTATATTATAAACATTTTTTAAGCAAATTATGAAGGTCCAAAATGCATTCTAATGGGTCAAAACATTAAATAAAAATAGGCTTTTTTCTCTCCTTTTTTAAATTTATTGCTATTTAGAGGCAAGGGTAATTTTTTAAATTTTTTTAACCAATAATATCTTACAGAAAATTTTATTACACAACTTTTAATACCGTACAACTTTGCTCTAAAATGAACAGTTTTACAGTTAGGAGTGAGAGAAGTGGGGAAAAAATCGTTTTTTTTATAATTCTTAAACATTTTGATTTTTTATTAATGTGCCCGACTGTTTTGAGAGGAGTGATAAGTCAATTATTGTTAAACGAGTTATTCCACACTTTTTCCTACAAAAATCTGTGTGCTCTTTCACCAGCCAAATGTAGAGGTTTTTTAACAGATCCGCCTCGGTCTAACTCCTTTTTTGCTTGGTTTATGTTTCGCTTTAGTTTCTAATTTCACGGAAACTTTAAGGAAACTGTCCTTAGATCCGCTGCTCTTCTCACCAACGACAACCCCTTTCAAACTTTCCAAGCTTAGATAATACTTCGAAACCATAAACACGAGATTTACGGTTGGCAAAGCCAAAACCAGGCTTCCAGCTAATGTTTCGATGCGAAACCCCAAATAATCGAACATTTATGCGCCACCCTTTCAAACGGAATTAAATTTGCATGTTTCGCAAAACTTTGCAATTTCGTTCATTACGTACACACACTCGTCCAATGTTTGCAAAGTTGTCGGAATTAACTCAACATGTTGGTCGTCGTTCGGGCAAGGATTGAGGTCCTGCCAAACTGAGTGCATGTGAAGGTGCCAGCATGAACATCGGTACGGGCATACATGAAAATATCCAGGAAAATCTGATGGACCTGAGGTCCAACCCCGAAAATACATTATCGAGAATGGAGCAGTGGGAAAATCGGTTGGGAAGTGGTCGCGAATTTCAAGTGACTTTTTGTTGGAGTTTTTGTTGTGGGCGCCTCGGAAAATATGGACCCACGGGCAAGTAATTTCGCTCTTCGAAATGTTTGCTCCGTAAGGATGCTTGCGTTTTGCGGCTTGGAAAAGGATACCGAATAGTGCGGATGGAGTGTGCTCATTATGATCGGGAGTGGTGAAAGATGTGAGTGACTGGCTATGTAATATTCATGCCCATTTGTTAGCATGTAATATTCAAGGACGATGAAAGCCAGCGAGCTATTCATGAAATACTGAATGATATAGTAATTGACTAAAAGATATTTAGCCGTCTAAGTAGAGTGGGTGAAAAATCAGGGTGCGTTGCCATAGAACAAGTTCAATGGTACCCACAATTAATATCTGTATTCAATGACGCAATTATTTTTGTTTTCCTTTCATTTGCGATATTGAATGGTGTTCAATGTTGCCCGGAATCAAAAGCGAGGCAACTAATGATGTATTTAATAACGAAGAACAAAACTCCGGGAATGATTGCCAACAGAAATAAGAAAAGCCATATAATTAATTGGTTAAGATTCAACTCTTGGCCTTACTGAAGTAAATTTCTTACAGGAAAGGATGCGTTTCATACTGAACATCATTATGTCAGCGAGGTTTGAAGCTAGTTTTCATTCGAAACATTGTATGAAGATCCACACATGTTCTAAAGAAACTTGCAGTACCCTTCAGGTTCCGATAATGAATGAAGAGGAAAGTCGAGGTCCTTGAATAACTGCCGAGTTCAGAATAAATGGATGAGAAAAATCAGCAGCAAAAGTTATTCGATGTACATGTTGCCTAGGTTAGGGTAAATCCATTGGAGAAAAGTGGAAATACAGTGGATAACTTTATAAACATCCGAAGGTTCGGTTGAATTTATGCTGAAAGTTGAGGTCGTTTAGGTATATATGCGTAGACCTTTAACCGGAAAACCCATAAAAATGTTGATTAAATGACTTTGCTCTCTGAATTTATCATCCTCGTCACACTACAAAAATTTATTCTCTAACAATTCCTTATCCCATCACTACCGATTCCTTCACTGAAGGATCCATAAATCTTTAGGTCTCATCCATCCACATTTCAACTTAAATATAATACATTTTCCAATAAATTCACTCCATATTCATTTCGCAGCTCACATGCACACACAAAAATCGATAGGTCACACTAAATTATTCACGAGAATCTATCGCAAAAGTGTCTTGATAAGAAATTTTCCGAAATGGTCATTTGTTTCAGACGACACCAGAATTTCCATATGAACAGAACGACTACGAAAACGACAACGTCACGATGTCAGCGTGGAAAAATTGCAATCTAGACTTGGGAAAACTTCAAAAAACTTACGATAGATATCGAGCTTCCAGCCATCTTCCATTCCGGACTCGGGTATAAGAGTTTGTTCGGCACGACACGATAGAAACTTCCCTCGATCATCAATTGTTGGGGTGAAAGTTAATGTGGACGTTGTAATATTGCCGTCGGCGGTTGTCTGTGAAATGGAGAAAATTCGGAAAGTTTTTTTTAGAGTCGCTGGAAAATGCATTGATGCAGGTACTTATGCAGTTTTTCGGGAAATATTTAAATGAAGTTTTCGGTCAATAATTTTTAATCACTAATCGTGGCTGTAGAGATGCTGCCAACAAAATGGCCTTAAATAAACTATGACGAAAAAAAACTTCAACAAAATTTTATGCATTAAATATCAAGAACTTCAAAATTGGGCAGAAAAAAAATTCACAGCATAATTTAACTATGTTGCAGCAGAACGTTACTCTGTAAACTTATACCTTTTCAAATTCGGCAAATGATGATTTCAGACGAACAAATTTAGTGGATGATGTTACTTATGCAAAAAATGATTTAATAAGTACGTCTGAAGGTTAATTTTATCAAGAAATAAAATAAGCCACAGGTATATTATGCCTTTTGCAAAAATGCTGCAGTTAATACATGATTCTATATCCGTTTTAACAAATTGCAGCAAAATATGTATCACCATTAATGGCACAACAACTCAAATAGAGCCTTGGAATCCTGAAAATATTTCCTTCAATTGTTTTTACTATTTGGGAAGACTTAAACAGTAGCGAGCTTTTGTTGTATTGTGAGATTTTCCTGATAAAGAACTCAAGGACGAAGCCGAAAAGCATAAAGATGAATCCATGTGTTAGACCCGGATGGGTTTTGAAATTTTGAGTCAGCCTGCTTTTAATTTTGACTTGGAATGCAGTGTAAGTCATTTTTTTTGGTCGTCTTGAATATATTGGCTAGTATTCGAAAATCAATCAATACGGGAGATTTTCTAAAAGTCATGATAATTAGGTATTTATGAAACACATGTTGGCTGGTTGGTTGGTTGTAGTGGCAGCCCTCTGTATCAAAAGATGGCTCACTTAGGCCACAATACGCCTGATTAAGACGGCACTATAATCTAGAGGCAGGGTGATGAGAACCATTTCAAATCTCGGAAGAAGCCGATGTTCAAATCAGCAACTTCCGCGAGGCTGTCCAAGAACAGTGACTCTAAGGTTTTAATGCGTTTCCTGAACAGTACTGGACATTCGCACAGAAAATGTTGGATTGTCTCCTCCTCTTCTTCTGATCTGCAACTCTGGCAGAATCGTTGAAGGGAACCCCCATATATTTCTGCGTGTCTGCCAATTAGACAATGCCCTGTCAGTATGGACAGGATATAACTAAAGGTTTCACGACTCGTGTTGAGGAGCTGCTTGGTGCGTCTGGAACTCAGTGCGTGCCAGCTTGCCTGAAGGCTTCCTCCAGCAACGAAGCTCTATTTGCAGCCTTCATGTAATGCTGCGTAAATTCCAGCTTAACGGAAGCTATAGGTTGGTCGACTTGGGATGTGAGTGTATACTCCTGGAGCTCAGTGCTAGCTTTCGCTAAAGCATCCGCTTCGCAGTTTCCCGGTATATCACTATGCCTCGGTAGCCAGTGTATAATCACTTCACAGTGAAGCAACATCACCTTCAGTTGTGTACGGCATTCCATTATAATCATGGATAAGGTGTACACGTTGGATAGTGCTTGGATAGCAGCTTGACTGTCAGAGGAAATATTCAGGTTTCTTATGGAAATTTTCTGGTTTCTCAGCCAGTCTACTGCCTTGTATATTGCAATGACTTCTACCTGAAAAACACTGCAGTGTTCTGGAAGCTGGAAGGATAGTTTCAGGCCTATCTGTTCTGAGAAAACGCCACAGCTAAGTTTTCCATCCATTTTAGAACCATCAGTATCGATGTCGATCGATTCCTGCATCCCATCTCTTTTTCTATTTCTCAGTCATCCCTGCTTAAGATGACTGAGTTGAAACCATGATGAAAGCAGGGAATCGAAGACGCCTGGTTTACTTCCCCTGGCGTTTGTGGATCCGTCCGAAGTATGGTGGAATGGCCAATATCTCCCGCATGCCAGAGATGTATGTAGTGCTTTTAATCGAATCAGAGAGCACTTGGCTTGCTGTCTCGTAAGGAGCTCTGTCGGTAGCCAATTTAATAGCATGAACAGTGCCTTTGTCGGGGTAGTTCTTAAGGTCTCGGTAATTGCAATAGCTGCAATCCTTCTGACCCTGTTTAGCGGGTTTTCATTGGATATTTTTGCAATAGCTGGCCACCAAACAACTGCGTCGTACAGAAGAATTGGTTCCACTATCGTCGTATAGAGCCATGATACGATTTTGAGTTTCAATCTTCATTTTTTTCAAATAGCTCTCTTGCCGCAGAAGATTCTTCTTCTTTCTTCTATGTTTGCTTTCCACACTAGGTTGGAGCCTGGGATTAGACCCAAATATTTAGTCTGATGAGACGATTTGAGGCTTATCTCATCGAGTTTGGGTAGGAGAAATCGTGGAATTTTGTGCCTTCTTGTGAAAAGCACAAATTCCGTTTTCTGTAGATTAATCTTTAGACTGCACTATTTTCTTTACTTGGTAAGAATACCTTAGGCAAAGTTTAGTCTTCCATATAGCGCGTTAGCACCCAAAACACATAGAATCCAAAAAAAATGTTTCTTCATGTCTTTACTATTTGAAAGTGTAAAAAATATGATTGGAATGTTCAATAAATGAATTCCTACCAAAGAGAAACAATCTGATTTGTTGGAACCACTATGTGACGTTGTTCGTCGTCCATATTCAAGAATTTTACAAGAAGTAAAGAAAGTTTTGAGTTGGTGTTTCAAGAGATAATTTTGATAAGGATAAAGCTGACTAAGAGAATTTTGTGGCATAATTTTTGATTAAGAACGAACTTTGCGCTCTTTATTTTGATCTCCGGATGATGGATGGCAATTGAAGGATAATAAGCAATCGTCTCCAATGAAACTGAAGAATTTCATTAGACGAAGTTCTGTGGAATATGACATGATGTGCTTTCAGGATGCTGAGGGAGAAAGTATGGTAGAATATCTGGAAAAAATGAGACACTATTTCAAGCCCCAAATATTAAGTTTAGAGAGGTCACCAAAAATGAGAGGTGGTACCAAATTCAACAGGAGTCCTGTTTCATGAAAACTATGCAACTCGACATAAGGTCAAAGCAAGTCGAACATCATCCCCGTTTTCGGATCCATCCCATCCAGTGAACTTCATTTTTTCTTAGTTCTAAAAAACAGATCAGAAAAAAAGAGTTCGAAGATGTTAGATGTGAAGGAGACAATTTCGGAGGGTTATGACTAGATTTTTTTAAAGATAATGTACAGGTTCAAAAAAAATAACTAAAGGAAGAACATCCACGGAAAATAAATATGGTTTAATTAATGAACGCTGTTTAAAATATTCTTTATCGTTACTACTAGATCACTTCTCGTATATTCGTATATCTTTGCTAAAGGACTACGAAAACATGGTGGACATAAATTTGAAATTTAAGGCACTCCTCCAGATACTGCTTTACTAAGAATATCTGGTCCGTTGTCGATTGGCCAAATATAAGTCCATCTCAGTTTTGTGTGAGGCTTTTTTTAAAAACTATTTTCGCCTCTGAACTTGGAAGGACTTACATAAGAATAAAATGCCTTTGTAATTGTCACAGCTTAGCTTCTCTCCTTGCTTTTATAGGAGGCTTTTTGATCCGTTGCCCATCGGGTATATTATCTTCATTCCAAATCTCAGAGACCTTTTTGTGGAGGAAGTTTTTCGATAATGACCCCACTTTTTTAAGAAGCTTCACCGATGGATCATGTGTAGCAGAAATAATTGGAATGGGAAACACTACACTAGAGGTACTGCATTACAAATAATCCACATTAATGAAAATTTTGTAGCGAAAATTATTTCAGCGAAATGGATTTCAATGAAAAGAGCATCGTACAAAATGAAATAAAAAATATAGTAGAAAAATCCTGCTACTTTTTTGAAAAATCGGTAATATTTAAAAGACATTTGAAAGGAAAATAAATCAAGAACTATTTAACTTAGCATATCTTACCTCATCTCGAGTATTTCGCATGGGCGTGCTTCCCTTCCACCAGGTGATGGTCGGTGCTGGTCTTGACCCAATAACGACACAATTTAATTTATAGGAACTATCAGCGGACAATGGCCGCTTCTCTCCCTGTAGTTTCACAATCAAAGGACGTACTGGAAGTAGATATTCGAAATAGCTTAGAAGATTATTTAAATTTATTTGAAAAATTGAATAACGTTTTTAACACACTGAAAATTCGACCAACTATTTTCACTCAAAAATATAAATGTAAAGAAAATTACTCGTTGATAATATTGACAACAAAATTTTGACTCCTGTACGCTCAAACTGATACCTCTATAAACATTTTAGACTTGGCTAGTCTTTCAAATTGATGTTTACACAATTTTTCGTGATCGATAAAGATTTTTTTAAAAAAAATCCGTAATTCCTCGGGCAGACATAGTAGCATTGAACTTATCTAATGAGAATTAATAAGTCCTGACAAAATTCTCAGACATTTCAACCGCAGCCAGGATGAAATTTCATCACCCAAGACAGCGATTAATGGTCGGATTGCCATGAATTTATGAAATTGTACGCCCACAGGTTGCTCCGGAGCCTATGAAAACAAATGTGATGCCATAATTCAGTTCAGGATTTCGAGCGAATTAATCTTATTTCGTTGTTACGTTTTGAACATAACAAAAATAATCAAATACGTATGAAAAGGATGTCTTTGATGCTCATGGCAGCTTGAATACGGCTAAATTGGATAAAATGTGGCCCCATGGACAGTGGGAGTGAGGATAAGTAACCAAGCAGAAAGGATCACAAGTGTAAGATTGATTTTCTTGGTAACGATGAGAATTTCGAAATTTAGCTGTGCATAGTTGATAAAACTATTTCAACGATTCTTCTTTTTAATTAAAAAAATGTCTGAGAAATGCCACTTTACAAAATTCAATCTTGTAAATTACTGGACGATGTTGACCCAAAATTCGCTCTCCGCCTTAAAATTTGATTTCAAAAAATCCATCGAAATGTTCCTATTTTCCTTTACTTACGATTCAAGTCGAGCGTCACAGCACTAGTGATGGGGGCTGTTAGATTGTTATTTGATGCCTGACACGTAAGGACACGGTTCAGATGTCTCCTCTCCAGCTTCTTCAAATGCAAGACATTGCTAACACGACGCTCCGATAAAACATTTGACGAGTCGTCAAGCAACGTGTTCTCAAACCACCATGTGACGTTGGGTAATGGTCGTCCTGGAATGAATACGAAAAAATACAAAAACATACAGACACGTGCACTTATCAAAAGATACTTTATTCAATTTTCTAGCAACACAGCTGGTACACTCTCTTATCTACTTTCATTTTCGAGATGTTTTTTTAGGTTCTCGCTTTTTTTCATATCAACTTTTTGCAGTGTGCTTCAGAATGTAAGAAGCAGGACTATTTGGGATGAGTTTTAAAGGAAATGATTGATTTCAGAATAATTGTTTTGGTGTGAATTTTTTTGATTATTTGTTACTTGAAAAACGTTAGGAGTAAATACGGTTTATATTCCTTTGATTGCCCTTTATTGTAGAGTTAATACAACGCATCTTATATCTATGATAAAAAATGTCATGAGAACTAGCTAACCATATGACAAATAGTCAGACTTAGTCATAGATTTTAGATATTACCAACAGATCCTTCAAGCCTTCCTTTTTAAAAGCAATTATTGTTAGGTAATACCTTTTTTCTCTGTATTGCTCTTCATCCTAGCGTCATTTTAAGGTTAAATAACTTTCAACTCTTCATATTTACAAATATCACCGCCTAAAATTATGTTATCAAGTAAAAAAATTGCCTTTGAATGATCCTTAAAAATAAAAAATCTTATTGGAAATTAATTAATTTAGGGAGCAGTTTGAGTTTATTACATGAAATTTCAGTTATTTTCTTAGAGAAATGTTTATTAGCATGTTTTGTAACTTTTATATGAAAAAATGTGGAGCTCGAACTTTACAAAAAATATTTTTAATTTTCTTGGCAACCCCAGCGAAAAAATGGCGCGCATATTGGAGCCCTATTAAAAACGCATTGACATGATATCTTGAGTCAGGTAAGTTTGAAATCCAAAATATCAAAGTAAATTTTAAATATCAGAACGTGACTATGGTTGAAACGAGAACTAAACATGTTGGATGAAAAAAAATGCAGATTTTTCAATTTTTTGACCCCAACCAAAGTTGTTTAAAAAAAGATTAAAAATTTACAATAAACCTATCTCTAGCTCAGGTTGAAACTGTATATGTACTGAAGAATTGCTCAATATTTCAGCTCAATCGGTGAACTAGAAAGTTCAAAATCGTGTCAAAAACTCCAAAAGTCATGTTTTGAGAAAAATGTGCTTAAGAGGCGTTGTAAGTGTTGAGCCCAAAAAATTGATGTTTTTTTAAATTGATGTAAAAAACAGCAAAAGGCGTTGATTTCAAACTTTATTTATTTGTTTATTAACATTTATAAGAAGAAAATTCATATTTCTTGAGGAGAAAAAAACAAAATGGTGGCCGCCGCAATGAAGTACTGCATCAGCATCAAAAGAAAAATTTCCATTGCGACTTGTAAAATTGTGGCCGAAATATTGATTTGAAACCAAATATGCAAATATTTTCTTGTTATTTAAATCATAAACGTCGGAAGGCGTCTAAATTTAAAGCAAAAAATGTTGTTGTCCTTTGAAGAGCACTTTTTTCAAAAAGAAAACAAGCAAAATTCAACCATTGTAATTTCAAGTGCTTGCCAAATCGTCTACATTTTTTTTGATTTGCTTTGATTTTAGGGCCGTTCCATGGTCTATGATTTAAATAACAAGAAAATATTTGGATATTCGCCTTCAGATCAATGTTTTGGCTACAATTTTACGAGACGCAATGGAATTTTTTTTCATGCTGATGGAGTACTTCATTGCGGCCGCCATTTTGTTTGTTTTTCTCTTCAATAAATTTAAATTTTTTTAATTTCAATATTAATAAACAAATAAACAAAGTTTTAATTCAATACCTTCTATGGTTTATTTTGTACATCAATTTAAAAAAGTATCCATTTTTTCGGGCTCAACATTTTTTCGGGCTACCTACTGAAACCTAATGCGGGCTCGCATACGCTCTATTTTATCGCTGTTTATATATATTTCTGGGCTTTACCAACCAAAATGAGGGTTTGTATACTAATTTTACATATATAGAACCGAAAAATGATGTTCTTCGAAAATTGATATCATGAAAAAAATAAACCCAGACTTCCCCCTCCAGAGTTTACATTTAAAAATGTGATGCACTTTCACTACAAAGGTTTTAAAAAATCCATTTAAATATTTCCAATAAAATTTTTAGTAATAACTTTTCCAAAAAAATGTACGTATTTATTGCTGCAATAAATATTTCAAATCCAAGAAAACTATGTAAGATTTATTTTAAAAGCATCTTTAAAGCAATTTCTTTAATATTCATGAATTAATTCTCATCAGTTTTGAAAAAAATTACAATTTTCAAATTGTGATTTAATAAAAATAAAAAATACCTAATTTGACCTTTTTTCAGATAATGTTACTCAATATCTTTCATCCCACTCTAAATTATATTTATTTTTGAATTTTCAATATTTTTATTTTTTCTGGCAATGATTTTTAACGTTCATGGGAAAATATGGAAATGCTTTGTCGCATCCAACAGAAATGGTCATTTTGGTGTTTGCAAACAACGACCAGTGCCTATTTCTCTTTCATGATCTTTGTGAGACAACTATACAATATCACCCTTACTATGTAGATGAATTGTGCGGTCTCGTGTGTGGTGGCGGATGAATTGGCGTGTGCCTGGGTGAATGCTCCACGAATAAAAAATGTGGAATTTGATTAATAGAGGAAAATTAACGCGGTTTTTTGGATAGTACGAGTATACGTGGTGGTATTAGAAACTAGGCAGCCTAGGAGAGTTTAAGTCATATTAGGTGATTTATCTGGAGTATTGCATGTAAAATAGTTTGTGAGCTTATAACAAAAATCGAAAGGAATGAATCGTCCAGCTAAAAATGGCGAGTCCTAGATAGTACTCGTAGGTTGTTGAATTCGTGCTTTAATAACAGATTCACTACATACTATTGTGTTGCGAAGTTTTTTAGATAAGGCAAAGGCTACAATCGGCATCAATTTAGCAATTGAGCTTGATGTAGTAAAATTGGTGAGGCCTAAAAATGAACATGATCGGTGCGTCGCATGGCAGGTGGCTAGTTGAGAAGGTCTCAAATTGATGAAGCTTTTTAGTGTTTGGTAGGAAAGGGGACCAGCGACGAAAGTAGCACAGATTGACAAAAATTGTGTTCCTTCAAAAATTTTGCTGCAGATTAGACATAAATGCATTTCACTACTATTTTATAGTTGTTTGTATTGAAAAAGACGTATGGTGAAATTGAAGGAAGCAGGGAGTGTAAAAGAATCTTATAGAATACCCTTAAAAGTATCTCAAAGTGTTAATCAATAAAAAAACTCAACGCTGAAAAATCATGTACGATCTTCCTCAAGCTGTTCAATAATTTTAGAGTGTTTTTTCTGAAATTTTCAACACCATCATTATCTCTACTCGAAACAGCGAATACAACTTCGACATCAACACAAGTTGTCTGCACTCGAATATTAGCACGTTTTATCATATGCGACCCATTGTCTGATACCGAATGCTTTTCACTTAAGGATCATCACCTTTTTATCCATATTTTCTGCCACAACAGTTACGCCATAACATCCACCCTTGCTCATCAGCTCGTCTCAAGTGCTTGGGTTTATCCATTCAAATGAAAGGAACTTTTCTCCCTCGTTATGAACTGTTTTCCATTTATCCTATCGCAACGGGCCTGAAAGACTTGATGTCCCTCTTCACAAGCAAGCGAACGGGACAAAAAAATTCTTTTGCAAAGAATGAAAATCTGAAAGGACGTCTTGGCCTAGAAATTTTAATCTTATTGTGCTCGTAGCTGCGTATCTACGTTGCGAAACTCTTCCATTTGGAAAGGTCTGATAATGAAAAAAAGAGTTGTTTGCAGCTTTAACCCTGCTACAAGAAGAGAAACTTATAATAATTCTGGAGAAAGTTTGTTTGAAGCGAAAAATAGAACATAGTCCCCGCTGCAAGGACTTACATGATATCAAAGAAGATAAAGACAATTCTCAGTGGGATGGCTACTACAGGACTAACGGTTCAAGACAGTATTCTTGTCTTTCCAGGACAATACTTTGAATCAAAGAATAAAAAAGTTTCGTAGAAGGATGTCACAAGACACTGGATATTTCGGTAAAGAGTAGACTCAACCGCGGTGAGGGTTAACAGCGAAAAATACCATTCAGGAAAATGGGGCCACTCTCCTCAAAACTTGACAAATCGTTTTAATGATCACGAAAAAATGAAAACAAATGGAAATGGAGCTCTTTGGCTTGGCGTTCGTGCTTTTAACAATATGCCACTTTGAGGCAGATCCATGAAAATGGTAATAACAATTTCATCATGTCAAGAGGGTCGGTCTCTCGCAGGCGGCGGATAAGCATAATAAGGGCACAAGGACGTGTGAAACATGTTGACATTGATGGTAGTGTGCCAAAAGACTGTTCCCGGCTTATTCCCCCCATCAACGTCAACAATGTGCCGTGTAATACATCACGCAAATGTGTAATTCGAATCTGACGGAAGGTAGTCGACTCGAAGCGGGAAATCGTCCTTAAGAGGAGCATCCGAGATATGGATATTTGAGGTGGGGTGGATTCGTTGATTTTATAAGGAAGTGAATACTTGCAGAGGTTTTGAGAGGGTGCGTATGTTGCCGACGATATGAAAAGTGAATATTTGTGTGACTTAAAAAAATTCAATTTCGTTGGAAAATACATATTTTCACAAGAATTACCTAGTGTAGCTTCAAATCATTCGAACTTTTTCATACAACTGGCTCAATGTTTTTCAGTTGGAATTGTTCTAAATATTAAGATTAGATACGATAAAATACATTCACTATCATCATCAACAGCGCACCAGTCGAAATCAATGCTTCGAAATCTTCTGAAGATATTGGTTCTTTGTGTCTTGGTTCACGCCATTCTGGTGGTGAATTTCAAAAGCAAATTATTTATAGCGTCCATAGAGTCATTTCAATATATAATGGTGCATTAGTTGTTGTGAATTTGATCCCTTTGAGTTTTAGGCATCTAATCAAAATGCTTATCATATAAAAAATTTCGTCCCGCGGAGGCCGGCAGAATTGTTTGGTGTCTCATGTCCTACACGTTTAAAATAGATGTCCCTAAATCACCAACTCACACATCTGTGCAACAAAAGACTGTGTGTAAATTATCCAAGAACAATCTTTGAATTTTCCATCCATCTTACCAACGAAATCTAGAATTTTGACGCTAGAAATATCCTTGATGCTGTATTTTTTGCTGGCAATCACGTAAATCTAAATAATTCAGAACACAAGTTTTTTTTCGTTAGAATCTATGGAATGTCTGTATTAAAAGAAATAAGTCGTTTTCCAGGAAGGATAAAAACATATCACAGTTTTATGTGGAAAATAACATTATTATCTGACTTTCAAACGAACCGAACTATTTTTATCAGCCACAATACAACGCAATAACGTTTCAGAAACATTTATTGTAGTTCCTGGAATGGCAATATTGGACAGAATTGACCGGAAAATCGAATTTGTTGGTAGCATTTGAAACGATTTTACTATTTGTTGCTTTAGGACTTGATGAAAATTGTAGCTTAGTATTGGTTCGATATTTTTCTTTGGAAGGATAAAATACGACAGAAAGTTTTTGCGTTGCTCAGAAAATGGTTCTGATTTAAATTTTCAGAGAAACATGTGTATTTATTTGATTGGTAAATAAATAAATGTTAAAATAAATTTTGGGATCACTAACAAAATAGATTTGCTGGCCTCAAGCTGGAAAAAACAGAATATTTAATACTGATATTGCAAATAAATCAATTATTGATTTATAAGTCACAACGTGCGTATTACCCATAAGATAAATACCAATTTGGGTCTATTTGGTATCTTGTGGCATATTTTCTTTTACTGCTGTTTCCGAAAAAATACTCTTCAAGTTTAAGGACTTACGTTGTTATCTGCATATCGTTATTGTTTATTTAAATCAGAACAGATATACCGTGAACTTCAGCATGAATTATAGTATGGCAAATTTGCTGGTTTCTTGTGATATCGCTATTATAGTTTCATAGTCGAATATTTTTTAAATAGTTGATTTTTTGTTTTTTTGAACAAATTATTAAGATTATTTATAGAAAAATATTTCGGTTAAATGATTGCTACCTCTGGCTTGGCAAACGTTCATCCTTTAAACTTAATTTTGTAGTAGATGCTCAATTAAGTTTTTCCTGATTTCACGAATAGCTCAATGAATTTCTTTATGGTCGTCGATTGTTTGCCGCTTATTGAAGAACATTAAATAAAGCCCCACTGAATTAAATTCAACATCATAAACATCAGACAATGATGAGATTTCATACAGACCAAAAGTTCTAACTTGATAATTTTTCACTATATTCCTGCTATGTTCAAACATCAAACCAACCATATATTAAAGCAGAAACTTGACGCAAACTGCTTTATAATATATTGAACATGTCATTGTTGCCAATATTGAGATACCACGCACTTCCAAAAAACAAATAGTCGATTTTAAAGTTGCCTGGATTACTTGGAATATTCGAAGTCTTCTTCTTTCAAACTCAGGGCGTCAACTATAGTTTGAAAGAAAAAGACTTTAAAAGTTCTGTTCTGCTATATCAATAACTAATAAAGACAAAAAATCTTTAAAATCATCATCAATATGTTTATTTTAATCAGAAGATTTTTCTCTAGGAAAAAAAAATTCTGATTGAAAAACATTTCTTCCAAAAATAAATTGAACGATCGGACGGTTAATTTGTTTACAACGCCAGAAAGATATTTTCTGAGACAAAATAAAAATTCATTCAGACCTCTTATGATTTTCTTGACTGAACAATTTTCAAATGAAACCAAAAAATAATTTTGTTTCGCAGAAATTTTTTTCGCTTCAGTATCTAATATTTTCAAATTGTCACTTTTTTCTTTAGAACCAGCTAAATTTTTATGCCAACACACATTTTCAAAATGACTCTCACATTTTTCTCGCCAGAATTTGTATGTTTAATGAATTTGATGATTTTTCACTAGAATGAAAATGTTTTGGTTTAAAGAGAGCATTTCTATATCTACATTGTTGGTTAAATGAATTTGTTTTATGTTTTAACCGAAGCCTGTTTAAATTTTACGTTTTTTTTTATTTTCCAGTCAAAGAAAATGTTTTAATGCCAAAGTCAAATTTTTATCAACAGAAAGAGTTTTTTAAGAGTTAAATATATTTTGCATTGTTTTATTCATCATATTTTGAGACCAACACAATGGCATACACTTTTTGTTTTAAATGTAGATTTATCAAACAATACAAATGACTGCCACCTAACCGATGATATTATCTCTCAAGGAGTCTAGAATTACCGTTCGAGAAGCTTATTTTCCAATAAACCCGAAAAATCTTATCTCTGCATTAAAATTTGAACAGATTAATAAGAATTTCAAATAAAATAAAACAGTTTGTCAATTTTAAGTGGAGAAGTTTGATTAAATTTCCATTAGTTGAAAATGTCTACATATTTTGAAAAGAACACACCAGCAAATAATTGAGTGTACCACTGTTTCATCGAATAAATAAATTTCCATTCTTATCTAGACAATATCTGATGCTTCCATCATCATCAGCACATCCACTTACCACCGGTTGAGACGCACGTGATATTTATTGATGATCCTTCATTATACGGTCCAAGGATATAGTGAGGTATATGGTTGCCAGTATCGTCTAATATAACCAATTTCTCGGGTGCAACTGTAACAAGAGAACAGCAAAATTATGGTATAATATTCTGCAAACGACAAATCAACCAGCCTTAGTTTCTGCGAATAATAATGAACAGAAAAGGAGCAAACGGATGAGTTGGTGATGAAGGAAGAGTTGTGTATAGTGTAATAAACCTAGAGGATAATAAATCTGAGGTGGTGCTGTGTGTATTGACGAGAGTTGCTCGGAAGTATAATTGACTCGAATTCAACTTGAATATCATTAAGCATGACTGCTTCGTTTCGCCATGAAATCCTTCCAACTCTGCATGAGAGCAATATTTATTTTATTACAAGTCAGAAATCCAAGAACTATTTAAGTGTGTAATTTTTATGAGATCATAGCTTTCATCAAGCACGTAGTGACGTTAACCAAAGTGCACAATAAGGACATTAAAATCAAGCCAAATAGTCTGCTTTTAAGCCCGCCAATGCTGATTTAGCACCCAAGACTACAAAACTATCCACTTATGGAGCTCATAAAAAGGATGCCTAAAAATAGCTGAAATGTTACGTCAGCTTTACAAAACCGATTAAAGCCAAACAATAAAATGGAATGGTATTGGATTTCTGTGTTGATTTCTTTTTTTCGTTCCTTACATGAAGTTTGCGCAGCAGCTCTAAGCAACAATGCGAAGTGAAATGCTCTGCAGAAGAATGTCAATAAGCGTTATCCTGACGACAGAACATTGAGTGCGAGTATTTTTACCACACATAAAAAAGTGCTCCCTGAAAATTTGTTGATCTCCCTTTTTCTGAAAAAATTGAATGTCTTCCTGAACGAATTCAAGCTTATTTGATTGGAATGCATGTGTGCAAATCGCAGTCTATTGTGTCGAGACGCGATTCAAAATTTTGATGGATAAAAATTGCTGCAGTTTATGTTTTGCGTCACCGTAGCTTTCCTAATTTCTACTTTCATCCAATTTGATTTCATAAAATTTCGTCCTCGAATGTAAAATGAATTCTCATTCCAATCACGCCAAACTTTTGAAGTTTTCCAGCAACTCGCAACATGTTTTTCAGCACAGTTACATCAACATCATAAAAAATATAAATAAAATTTTATTGGGAACTCGATAAAAGCTAGTTGGAAAGCGGAACAGTATAAGTTTGCATTTGGTGAGTCTATGTGTGTATGAGTGTCTTTAACTTACTTATGACTTTCAGCAGAACCTTTGAATTTCGAGTTGGACTTTTTTGAAAGTCAACCCGACACCGGTACAGCCCACTATCGCCGTTTCGCGTGGGTTTGATTGTCAGGACGGCAGGATATTCGGGCGAATCACCTATTTGGAAGCTCATACGACCACCAAAATTCTCTTCAACCCAATGTGTTCCTTTTGTGAAATGGGAGTTGCGTGTGTCGAGGCTGGAAAAGAAGTAAAATTTTTTTTAAGGGTGATTTCATTTATTTTATACGATTCATAACAACAAATTTTCAAGATTCAGGAGAAAACTTTCTGAACGTGTTTTCCAATCCTAGACCAATTCTGCACCAATAAATTCTTTTCGAATTTTTGTAATATTCAGGAAAGTATCAAAGTTTCTTACACTAAAACTTTTTATAAAAAATTTAAATGAAATTTAGAAAATAAAGTTTGAAGAATTTTTTCAAAAAGAATAATTTACTTTTGTAGCATAATTTACTTGAAGTTCCTTTTTGTACGTTTTTTTTAAAAATCTTATGTACAATTTTTGAAATTCTTTTCTGTGTATTAGACACAGTCCCGCTACCACCACGTACAATAATTGTGTCTTAGGTGGCATCCCATCGTCAGCAACGCAAAGTGGGTTTATTACATTGAAAATTTTTAAATGACAAATGAAAAATAATTTTCTAAATTTTTCTCATTTCGACAATAGTCGGGGAGATTATTGCATCAAAAAGAGAAAATTGCCACCTCTTTTTGATGGGTGAAAACTGCTGCCAATTTCTCCTTTATGCAAGACAACTTTTAATCACTAAACATAACTAAAGTGTGGTTAAATTTGTGGTTACTTGTGGTATCCTAACTTGAGGCTGATAGCAAGACATATGCACAAATGACATACATATTTGGTATCTGCTTTTTTAAATAACTAATTTTCATGGTTTTTTAAATTCACAACGAAATTTTTTTGTCGCTTTTGATTATTAGGAAAGTTCAGCTTATTCACTCATATTTTCATAAAATTATTGAATGAGACTGAAAGAAACGACTGACAGAGCGGTATAAGGTATCTCATATATCTTTTTAATGAGAAATTATTGAAATTTTTAACTAATTCAGCTGCTAAAAATCTTGCATATCGATGTAAAACTAGTGATGACTCTATTTCTATGGCAAACTATGTATTTTGGAATAAAATGGCTTGAAATTTGCCGTGAAATCCAAAATTGAGTTTATTTTCAAATCAAGTTGTCAAATTGAACAAATTTAGTTTTTTATTGCATCTTTTCCATAATAACGTTGTTTTTGGTGTTGTTTTCAGATTAAAAAAATTCATAAATACAATCAAATTTTACGCGTTTAAAATTGTATGCTTTAAAGTGAATTTTATTGTAATATTTCAAAACTTATTCAAATTATGTATTAAAATTTCTCAAGTTATACTAGTTTTTTTTAAGTAGATTTAGTTTTGAAATTAAATAAAATTTAGGTTTCAATCTTGGCTTGGCACTCAAAGTTTGATGTTAGTATTCAACGGAAAGAAAATAGTTGATTAATTGTGTCCATCTGTTTTTTTACCATTTCCTTTCCAAAACTTATTACTTCTCTTATACTTTTTCAGTTATACATATGAAAAAAGATTAATTTCTGACTATGGTGTGTAAAAATAATGCATTTTAAATTTAAATTCGACTAGAATTTCAAATTATTAAAAAATAAATTTTAGCGCCCAGCGTGGGCTGTCCACCTATGAAACTACAGACACTATTTCGAAAGTGGTACTAGTGGGGCCCAACAAGTACAAGTCTGAGTACGTAGCCAATACTTGGAATACTTAAATTATCAGGCAAATCCATTATATTTTCTTTAAATATACAAAAGAAACTTTAAATCATTTTCCAAAAATCCAATTTGATAGTTCCGTGGTTTGCTCAAAATTTGTGTGAGACACAGTTTCAAGGAGTTTACAATTCATATAATCAATTAGGGCTGTAGTATCCCTCCCTTAATTATATGAAATTCAAATTATGATATCGTATTTAGTAATTTAAAGTTTGTTCGGTAGGCCAAGGCAAAGTATATAAAGCATTAAATTTTTAACCATTAAATTGTTACAGCATTGAAAATTTAGAAGACAATATTCATATACTTAGTTGATTTTTTTTGGTTACTTTAAAAAAATATTTATAATTTTTTTTGTGGGATCCTGAAGCCGATTAAGCACTACTTTTATTTGGTTTTAAAATAATATAAACATATTGCGAAAATTAGAAACTAAAAATAATTGAAAATGTTTTTTGAGATACAGCGATAATTTATTTAAATCACATCTGAAAAATTAAGAAGCAGGAAATAATTATTTCTGTTGCCTTAGCGAGCGATTATTGAAATGAGTCTTCTTTTAAAAGCCTTTTTGAGGTTAACTCTTCTCTCTTTTTCTAACGTTTTTCTTTGTCAACTTAAGATTTTATGGAAAATACAATTGCTAATCTTCAGTAGCACTACACTTTTATCGAGTTATTTTCCGATCAATTCAAAACAAAATCAAGACTTTTCAACTCCCCTTAAATTGAAACTTGAGTAAACACTATTTATAATTACGCATTAACAACAAAAAAGTCAAGCGACAAAATAACGAATCGACACACTAATCGCAACGACAAAAAAAACGTAATTATTTTCAGTGAATTCATTTCTCTCGTCAAATAAACATCCTTAACACCTCCCCGTCCACACATCAGAGAAAAACATTTGCCCGAAGACGTTAATGAAAGACTTTGAAAATGAATGCTTACCTGTAAATAGGTTTCGTGTGTCCTTCTTTGTACCAAATGACTAAAGCTACTTTATCCTCGGGCATCGGTGGTGTAACGTTGCACGGCAACCTTCCCACAGTTCCTTGAACTGATTCCGATATAACGAGTGGACCTGTGAAATGTGAATAGGAAAGAAAATTATATAAGACGGAAACTTTGAATAACGAATTTGAAAATAAACTGTGCGGAAATGGAAAATTTCTTTTAAATTCACTCTTTTCAGGAATAATGAACAGGAGAAATGTGAAATTTTCTGGTTCTTGGTTGAACTAAGGTTGGTTACAAAGGCGCGTGACTATGAGTTTCGGTCGATGGATGATGCGACGATGTGAGGATTCTGTGGTCATACAAAGGAGCCAAAGGATATCGATGATCATGCCAGAGGTATCGAATTCAAAGAGAAGGTTGGATATGTTTATCAGATATGTATTTTCAAAGGATACGTTTCATCGGGAGAACTTACAAAGTAAGAATTATTGGTTGTGATTGGCCATTCATGGAAATCATTCAAAGATATCTTTGATACCACAAAACTATTGTAAGAAAAATATTTCAGGTGTTATCTCAAAGGATTTGGAGCACAATTTTGGCACTAACAGATATCGTTATTACAAAGAAAAGCGTGCAAAATATTTAACAGAATAACTGAACCAATTTAAATCGCTCTAATCACAAAATGAGCTGTTTTCCGAATTGAAAATGAGCTAAAATTAAAACAAAGTTGTATACAACTGAATTGTAGTAATATAGGAGACATCATTCCAGGTATACAAATTACGCAGGGTTGCATAGGCGGTATGTTATTTAATGTATCCCAAAACAGACAAAAATTAAATATATCACAATACATTTTTTGGTATATTCGTTAATGACGACACAAAAGTCCTTGTGCAAACTTTGATTCCACCTATTTTTAATTGGGCGAAAATATAAAACTAAACTAACTTCAATTTTCACAAGATTTCAAACAATTTTTGCTCGTTTCAAGTTTTAAAATATTCTTTTGAGTCATGACTGCAGCATGCATGCAAATTTTTGTCTCGGTTGGGAAAATAGTTTAAGACTACAATAAAATTCACAATTTACTCAACATTTTATTAATCGCTAAATGCTTCAAATTCATTTTTAGGTCAACACAAAAACTGATTTTTAGTTTTCGAATTTTGAGCACGATGAATCATGAAATATATTGATTTTATGTTTTTTTATGTATTCTCCCAAGCTTCCTTGGATACGATATTCTTCCGCAAAAAGGACGAAATTGAACGTTGTGAATGAAAAAAGTTTCTATTGCTTACATGCGAATGGAAGATTAGCTGGGTTAATTATTAAGATGGTGGCTTTAATCTTTCGAACTCATTCATTTTTGATTGCATCACTTTAAACCTAAAAAACAAACAATCTGAAAAGCAATGAAATTCAGGAAGGTCTACGAAAATGCAAATAAACAATGAAAGTTTTCATGGAGGCTATTAAGAACATCCTAATTAAGATCTTCGCGCTATTTTGTGAAAATGTTAAGACATTATCTGCAGAGGTTTTCCTTCATACGAATGGTATAAAACTGTGCTGAGTTTTGTAAATATTTTAGGTTATTAAAAATAATCGATGGAAAAAATAATTGAAGAAATGTCCACAGTACGATTAGGTGAGTTTTGTGTGTTTTTGTACTTTATTGGTGGTAAAATCTGATCACAAAAAATAACGACACGGTCAACTTCATTATAGACGTTTACATTTATGGTTGAATAAACATAGGTATACCGCTTTTGACAAAATTAAGTATTTCTGTTGAAGTCTTTCAAACTAAGTGATTCTACAAAATTATGTTACAAGGAATTTGTTATTTACTGATGACCTCTCTACCGTGAAAATCTTCAATTTTTTGCAAGCCTGAATTTTTTTATCTCAGAATCTAGAGCTAATAGATTATTAAATATAAAATAATTTCGTGGTATAAATATTTATACGGAAAATCCATCGAGCTTCCTAATTACAAATGACGAGATTTGTGACTGTTAAATTTTTTTAACCATCACTCCAAGAAGTTACTGCTTATGTCTTGTAAAAAAATAAACTTTCGTCAATGAATATCTTTGCGAATTCCACAGAACACAACTTCAGATACGTTTTTAATTAGCCTCCCATCATCAACAATACATTCTCAAGCATTACAACTCATAAAACACATATTAGCTTCGTGTCAATATCCGCAAGATTAGTTTCGCTTGTCTGCTCGCCGGCAACTATTGAAATAAATTCTCGTTTTAATTAAAACCTGCGTAAGTTGGAGCTTTACCACACGTTGCCAGCGAAACCGCACACCATGCCATCTTTGTCTTCGACTTCGTCTTCATCTCAGTTGGGCATCATCTGCCAGCGGCTCAGCTCGAACACAAAACCCCATTTAGCTAATTGGATACATTTGATCCTGCTGTTATCAACTACCATCGAGCAGATTAAGTTCTACCGAATGCCATTCAATGCTGTTGCTGTTGTTTCGCGGATTGTTCCAAACAATTGGTTTCCAAGCACAGACATTCGTTCCGACCGAACAAAACTTTCTTTTCGTCCTCGCCTTAACCCTAGAGCAATCGTCCGCAATATGATAGGCCTTGCGAAGGACACGTACAACAATTCAACTCCTGACCCGAGCGGATTCCATCTGAATCCAATAAAAATAGATGTGTTGTCTCCGGTGAGGTTCCGGGAGACAGAAACAGCAACAGCTTGCAAATCTGTTCCACAATATTCTCATATTTTTATGGCTTCGAAGGATGTTATGATTTTTAATTTATATTTTTAGCTGTCGAGTGGACACCACTTATGTTTAAAAAGAGCAGCAATACTAGGATTAAGAAAAGGCACTCCCACAAATAATCATCGCTTTCCAAAAAAAATATCCTGGCTAGTGTGCACAGCATACAAATTTGCTCTCGGATAATTGGATTCGGAAAGTATTTGCCGCATAATCCCGAAATGCTGCTTAGCAGCCATGGAACAGGAACTCGTCTAATTACATGATAAGGACGAATCCCAGTTTCCGATTGTTTTCTTAAGTCCTGATAACAATCTTACGAAAAGACTCTCTGCTCGTCGGCAGAGCATTGACCATGATCAAATCCTATCAGGCGCAAGCTTCTAAGTACACCACATTATTTGGTTAGCCAAGCTTTAAATGGACGAATTGCTGGGTGTCCTTCATAATCGTGTAACGGAGAGCAATGGCTGCTATAAATTGTGTAAAGACTTATTTAGGAAACGTGTAATTTTATTGTCCACTCAAAGCCGACTTTGGTTGTAACCATCCATCAAGGATATTGTGTGCAGGGAGGCATGCTCCTCTTGTGTTGGATACTGGACGATGCTCAATATATTTCGCTTGATTGTTGATCATTATCCTTAATTCGGGACACGGCTCATTAAAAGCAAGCTAGGATATGGATGTGTGTGGCTATACCGACCGGTATATCCTTTGTCGCATAGACACTTGACGAGGAACACATATCCATGGTGATGCCAATTAGGATTGTTGCCTTGCTAGGCAGTTTGAGCATGAATCTCTTGATTGGAGAGATTTTTGGGGAAAAGGACTAAGATAAGAGTGGTATCACTGATAAATTGTAGCCATACATGCGGCTGAATTACAAACAGTGTTTCATATATAATACGCCAGAAAAGTACCAGAACCTCATATGTGTTTCAAAAGAAGACATCCTTAGAAGAAAACCAAGAGTTTACCTAAGGTCAAAAAAAATTGTATAAAGTGAAAATGAGGTAATCAAATAATTGCGATCTAAACTTAAAATGGCTTTGATTATGTCCAAAATCCATTCCAACACTAAATTATTCGTCAATCCTTCACTGATTAATTTTTCAAATAATTCATAAGAAAATGCTAGCAAAGATTGATTGACGCCACCTTGAAACGCAAAAATTCCTTCACGCTACTCCTATTACGTTTATTCTCAGAAAAACATCTCAAATTGAAGTGAATCCTTTCAGAATGCTAAGTTCTTCTCAGCATTACTCAAAAACACTGAATAAATCACAGACAAGTATCACACTCAACAGTCACGGCTACCATGATGAATCTACGAATTCCTGTAGAGTCTGTATCTTCGTTCGGCCCATGAAAAGATCCTTGAATACATTTACATATGATGCTAGAAAATATGCCACATCAACGTCGTATCATAAAATATCAACGTGAAACACATTATGAGAATCATTTTTCTTCGAAAAATAGGCGCAAGACATACAAATGTCAACCTTTCAAAAAAGGAGTCTCGATGCCAATCAGGCCGCGACTCGCACTTTCACTTTCATAGCCATTGCATTCGGATTAGGGAAATGATATCAATCACAATTGTACATTTATCAGCTAATGGATGAGATACACAGTAAGAAAAGGTGGAATCCTGAATTCAGGACAGTGAATTTGAGGGCTTTTTCCTACATGAAGGATATGATTTGGTGTCAAATGAAATCTGCTAACGGACATGATCTTATGAAAAGTGATGAATATACGAAGATTCTGTGGGGTTTCGTTAAAAACTGGAGGACAGTGGATTTGAATCAAACCATTGCGAGGAAAACTGATTCGAAACTCGTCCTGTTTATCTGGATTAGCTCGAAAGAATATTTGAAGAAAATTAACAAATCTACTGTAAAAAGGACTCGAAAATGTTTAAAAAAATTCTATGGCTTCAGCTTGAGCCACACGTAAACAGGAAGTTATTTTCGCTCCATAAAATAGAACAGCAAGGATAAAATGGAAAAACTCACGGAAAATAGATGGGGGACGAAAAAACATTAGGGCATAAAGCCTTTATGTTGCACTTTAATGCTATATATAAAATAATTTTTAGTTATATTTATCTTCTTTGTTGATTATCATGCCAAAAAATGGAATCAATCGAGGTCAGTAATTGGAGAGTAAGTAAGGTTTCCACATGAACTGTTCTGTCCAAGAAATTCAAAATTCTGATAATAGTTGATATCATCTCGAAATATACTAACACATAGTTCCAACCATTGAATATTTGATTGGGACATGAAATCCACAATTTTGAATCACAAACGTACAAGTCTCCATCCATTTGTTTAACGTCCCTCAAATACCATAAAACATCAACTTTTTTCTTTATGAAAATAATTTAAAATAGAATATAAAAAAGCATCAAAATACCGAAGTCTGTTTCCAACATAAAACGAAAGCTATCAAGACAGAAAAAACTACACAAATTCCGGGTGAATCCTGGATAAAAGACCGAAGTAGACTTCAATATGAAAGAAATAAAGAATTCCACCGCCCATATACTTATTGCGAGCGCACAATAGGAAGCCTGATGCCTTTTTGCTGGGACTTTAACTACTTGGGAGCTGTTCCGCATGGATACATTGCTGCTTCATCTTCCAGAAGCATTTAGTTCAGCTTTTTGTATATTATGCATATAGAAATCAAACTGTGCAGGGTTGAAAATAAGATACTTTTGTGGGAGTGATTTAGGAAATCGTTGAGTAGATAATCGATACAGTGAAATTCTGAATCGCGCCACAACGTTAGCCTTTTGACGATTCCAGGAAACAAGTGATCAAATATTGATTGAATGCGAAAACCATATTACAAGGACTCAACTTGACCAAACTATTGTAAAATCTATGCATTTCTCATCATCATCTAAATGCTCTTTTAATTCACTACAACCGGACAACCAAAATCCATTCGAACTTGAATACGATTAACGATACATACGGCATCCTCATACTGTAAGCATCCTCAATCCAAAGTGGAGAGCATTTCGGCTAGTTGAAGCAATACTTTATGCTGGTTCGTCAAGTTCTCAACAGACATGTATCTCGTAAACACACCACACTTATCCTTTTGCCCTAGTTTCCTGCTTGACTTTATTTCGTGCTTTCTTTGTGCTAGTCCTCCGACACATCGACGAGGGGCCAACCTTCTCCTTGTACACACACTTTATACATTGTACTTCAATGGTAAACAACAACATTCTTATGGGGATGGAATTTTCATAAGGGTCGAAAAAATATTGTTGCTATCTCATTTAGTTAGTTTAACATTGCGTAATCTGCCGTCCTCCGTTTCAGGAGCCAAGTGTCCTGGCTCATATTGCCATCGTTTCAGCTTACAGCTCGAACTGTACCTTTGTTGCCGATGGATAAGGTAAAGTCTTTTGAGAGATGGCGAAAAAGTTGAAGAGGATAGCGCCTGGTACGCGCTGAGTGGCTATAGACATGTCGGGAGAAAGCAAAGAATAAAGGACATGAAACATCAAGTTGTCTAGATGGTAGCTATGTCAATGACTACAAGCATCATTAGGGGTTGAGGATAATGTGGAATGAAGCATTTTTTTTACAGCTGCTGCAAATTTTCTTGATGGAAGTGTTTTGCAATTAGCGAATGACTTGAAAGGTGTTTTTTGAGCAATTGAAAATATATTTTTATTTAAAATTTTCAAGACATTGCAATTTTCACAGAAAATTCACATTTAAAGTGAATTGATAGATAATTGCATCATTCGTCTTCGAACCAAATTTTGTCAGCGTCCAATATTTCAGTCTTTTTCTTCTTAAATTGAAAGAGGGATTTATAGAGAATTCTAAGTGTTCATTTTATTAAAAATGAAACATCAACATAACATCAATAGTTTTAAATTGCAAAAAGTGAACTGAAAGCAATGGAGATAAACTCGAAAAATACTTTTGTTGTGCATACTTAAACAAGGAACAAAATAAATTGCGGGTGTTCTGTGAATTTAAACGAAAACAGCCAAATTTTCTTTAACTTCAACTCAAGATTTGCGCTCATCCTTCAATAGATCTGCAGATATCTACTTCTTTTGCAAAAGGAAGATTTTCTGACTGGATGTTTTTGAAAAATTGTTTGATTTCCAACTTCCACATGAACAATTTCTTTAACAGAACGATAGACGCTGCTGACTTCAACCATAAGTATTGCTATTAAACTTTAACCAAATTCAGAAGTTCAAAGGGTTAAGATATATGTACATCTAAGTATGTTCAAATCATTGCAAATCAATCAAAAACTTCCTGAAATATTCACATCTTTCCGAGAATTCACGCAATCTTCTGCGGTCCAAAACCATGAATTCTTTCTCGACAAAAAAAATCCGAATCAACTACAAACAAAGAGTACCATCGGGTCTAGATTTTATATCTTATATCTCCTGTTCGAAGACAAACAGAATGATTTTCAATGGTAAAATATATACATACAATCATCTCAATCAATGGATTGAATCACTATCAAAAAAAATTGGACTATAGCTGAAATGAAACAGAATGAACGAATGAAAGATACAATTCTCGACACGTTACAAACGAGTGAACTCTTCAAAAAGTTTCCACGAATGATTCGAATTTATAGAGATAAAATTGCAAAACGTACCGAAAAAGATACGAAAGAGAAATCAATGGCAACTAGATACAATACCTATCGAAGGATGATGATGGTGATGTTGCATTGAAAAAGGATTTCAACTAAGATTTGTGAGACGATGAAGAAAACTTGCAGCAGATAGAAAGATTCTATGATGAAATTGCATCGTTTTAGGTTGTAAAGGTGGAATTGGAAAAGGAAATTTCTACCATTTTCGCGGAAAAGTTTTGACGCTGTTTCAAAAAGAAAATGAAGAATGTTATGTAAACAACCAGTTTGCAAGGTTTAGAAATACTTGTTTAGCGGTTCAAAGTCTGAACATATAAGAATATTAACATCTCTTTGGTTCTCTCTGCATGACTATCTTAATTTTAAAAGTTTGTTTAAATGTATAGCTTTAGAAAAGATCTTTTCCTAAAAAATAAGTCGTGCTAAAAATTCACAATTAATTCACAAACCAAGAAATAGTTTAAAACATTTAAAAACAATCATAATCAATGATACTTTTTACCCCTAAATTAAGAAAAAAATACTGGATTGAATCAAACTGAAAAATAAGTGCTTGGCATACATGAAAAATAGCATTTTTTTCACCAAATACTATATTGTAAAGATATAGATTAGTTTATTTTGCGAAAAACTTGAATAATTTTCAAAAAATACTATTAATTTGAATAAGTTGTGCTCCTTGCTAGTAAAGACTAAAAGAATGCTCAAAAAACATGCTAAGGTTTATTAAATTCCATCTAATGTTTATTAAACTGTTATACTATTTATGGCTTCACTTTATTGGTACCATGAGACTACCTTGGCATTTAACCTTAAGCGACAAAGATTTCTGGCCGTAACTCTTTCACCTCTATTGCGGAATAAGCGAGCATAGAGTCAAGTTCTTTGGTAATATATATATAAATATATCATTTCCCATTTTATCTGGCCACACTTTAAATTTATTCAATTTACACTCATGTTTAAAAAGTCTGCTGTATTGGGGTTTCACGCATCGCGCAAAATGTGTGAATAATCTTTTCAAAGTAATCCCCGCTGCCTGTGGTCATCGCCCGTGGTGCAAAAAAGAGCGAATGGCTTCAAACATTCCCATATATTAAATTAAAAAAAAGGGTGTTTTAGCTATCGTTTTGGTGAGGGTTTTGAACTTTGAATTTGACTACAGGTGACTTCCTTGAGACCCATCATTACTGGAGGCACTCTTTTCATGTGTGATGAGTTTGCTGGATCGTCATTTATTCTCATCCTACACTTGCTAAACTGTCAGGTTGTTTTAGCTTTGATGTCACGGTTCTGATCAGTTGGGTGTTCACCCCCAATCTATGTCAGCGTGCGTACAAAGCCACAAAATCTTTAAGACTTTATTGGATGAAATGCTTGCCATAATATATTTGAAGAAAAACATTTGTAACAAAATATTTCCCAGCAAACATTCTGCATCGTCTTTTTCTTTTCAAAGTGTGAATTGTTTTGATAATTTTTCACACATCACTTCCAGATTAGATAATTTTCTTGAAATTCTACAAGAAATACCGCAGCTCTTGTTTTGAAGAAAATATGTTCAATACCTCTGGATCCGTTGAAAGCTATTCCATTATTCATTATGAGACCGCGAAATAGACTTTTGAATATTGGCAGACTTTTTTGTTCATTTTATTCCAAAGAGATGCCTGTGGGTTGGCTTAAACTTGGTTATCATAAAAATAAATAAATAGAAAAAAACCTCTGACATAAAAGCCAAAAATTTGTTTATCTAAGTCTCTGGAAAATATGGTTCGATGCGCATAGAGTTCGGCAGACATATAGAATGGTTATAGTCTGTGAACGTTTTTTGGTGTGTGGCTGTGTGATTATAAGTTCAAATAAAATGCCAAAACACCATAAAATTAGTCGATTTCTGAATAAAATGTTCAATTGCGGTATCAAAAGCACACTAGCCGAATATAAATTCGAAAAACCTCGTCTTGTTGACCGACTAGAATAATCTGGGTTTTAATTAAACTGTTTATTATAAACAAGCATTTTCATATTTAATATAGCCAGAACAGATTGTTTTCGGTGGCCCAACATATTTTCAAGGCATCTATCAACAAAAATTAAAACCACTTTATTTGAAACGTTTCAATAGAAAACTCATAAAAATGCTATTTCAATTTTTAGATGAAATGGGTGAGTGATTTGAAGCTTTGCATGGTTTATTAAAAACCTTCAAATATTTGAGAATGCAATTTATTGCGTGAGTAGAATTTTTAAAAAAATATTAACGAACATATTTCACGCCATTTCCATCACTAAAAAATCGATTTCAAAAATACAATTTCTCAACTGCTCACTTCAACCATTTCAACAGCACAACAATTCAAGCGCAGTGTCTTGAACTCAGCCATTAAATTTGAACTGCTTGAATTCTAAATAGTCCTGCCAGTCCTGGTAGTCCTCTTGGTCCTTTCTATTCTGTCATTCTTGCATCAGCAGCATTGCTGCTGTCATGAAATCCAAATTTATTGCTAATCCGGCGCAGGCAATTGTCGCTACGACCAGACACTTCTTCCTTTTGCGAGGAGCATAAAAAACAGATAAAGCCGGTTCAGGCTCGTTTCTTCTTTACGAGCGTTCACCATCATAGAGTTCGTTGTTTTCCAAGCAAGGACAATGTCCTTGGAGTCAGACGCCGTGGTATTTTGGGCATCAAAGTGGACACGAAAATATCTGGTGGGTGGGACTTATCCGCAAATCGGATGGCAGAAAAATAAATAAAAACCTGGGCGGTTAACTTAAGGGGATGAAGCTGAAACTAATATTTAATAACGTCTGACTAACTTTAAATTATTTTATCTAGATTTTTTTACTACTTTGCAAGTATTTTTCTATCACAAAAATTATTTCTTTATAAATTTGTTGCATAATTTTCAATGTGGAAATAGGATTTACTTTTCATTTGAAAAATTTAAAAGCTAAGAAATTTTGATAGTGAAAATTTAATTCATAGAATCAATATTTACAAATCCCCTCAAGTTTAGCATTGTTTTATTCAAAATTGAATAGGACTATTCCCTTAAGGGTCATCTAACCACATCAACAACAGCAACACTATTTCAGTCGGTGGCAAGGACCTTCAAACGAAAATGTCGTTTACACCAATTTTCGTAACATTGCTGACCTTTTTCTTTTTCAAGAATTCTCCGAAAGAGGACAAAAGGATTACGACACGGTGAACAATTATGAACGTATCACAATCAAGAAGATGACGACTACGATGCCAGCAATAACACCAACAACATTGACGATGATGACGTTGAAACATCGGGTAATAATTGCCAGGCCTGGGGGAAAGTGTGGCGCTGAGTCAGGACTGTTGAAGTTGGTGGTCGTAACCCAAGAGCGAAATTTATTTTCCATGATAACTATTAAAACGTTCTGCGTCACATTTAAGATGAGTTTATTTTTCTTTATTTCAAAGTGGCAAGATGAAATTGGTGGTGTCCGAAGAGTACCTTGGATATATGTAAGGACAACAGCTGCATGGAATGTTTGACAGCATGTTACCAGAATTTCGAGAGAAATTTTCGAACGATTTGTTCTACGAAATGAGAATTTATTGCCCATGGTTGTGAGGTTGAGGATTGGTATATTTTGTATTGAAAGGGGATGGAGAAATTTAGTTTGTAGTCCTCTTTTGTTGGTGATTGGAATGAAAACTATGAAAAGCTATTTCCAAACTCCGTAAATACTAAATATTATTTACTTCTTAGAATTTCATATGAATACTACTAAACAAAATGAGTACAATCAACAAAAAAATCAAACATGTAGCCGAAACTTATATTTTCAGCATAACCATAGATAATTCTTACCACTGAAACAAAAACTTCAATTATTGAATTTCAATTAAATTTATAAAGAAAACAAAAAAGAATTCCCCAAAAAGAGTGATAGAAATTTTAATTGTCATAGCCGCCATGTTTGTCAGGGAATTAGTAGAGTCATGTGACATTTGTATGCAGTGTTGCCATACACATTATGAAACGGACTGCTGTGAAATGGGGTGTAGTTTTGGAGATTTAACGTTGAAATGCCTGTTTTAATCAAGCACATATGCTGGCGTGGTTTGTGTGGAATGAATTTATTTGATTGTAAATTTAAAAAATGAATCTGAGACGTGATCATTATTATTTTAAGATGGAGTGTTGAAATTTCAATACTGAAATACCGACAGAGGTTTAATGCAAAGTATATTTATGTGAGTGGAAGGATACAGTCAGCATAAGAGTAAAGAGTTTATGGAAACTAAATAATTGTGTTTAGGGTACTAAACGCGATCATTTAAGGAATTCCATCGATTTCGTTTACATAATAAGAGGAACTGCAAAACTTTATCTTCGTATATTATTGTAGCTGATATTATTTAATTTTATTCGCTCATTGTATTGATTTAAGTTGAATAAGCGTAGTTTGGAATTTTCTTCTTCAAACGAATTTCATATTTCACAATTTAAGATATTACCAATATTGCCAAAAAAAATGGCAATTCTATTTGATTTTGTTTGTGCCAGGACTCTGGAAAATCGGGTTGTTCTCAAACAATGAGTCTTTGACCACTATTTGAAATCCAACAAACAGTTTATGTCTATAATGACGAACATAATCTTGACTAATCGCACAACAACGAGAAAACAGCATCTTAATGAGTTTCATGTTAAAAAGTTCCAGATAGTCATTATCCCATCCCTGATTATATAAATAACATCATGTTTAGCTTTCAAGTAGTGAAACCATTAGCGAATAAAATGCGAATCATTTTCGGTAACAAAACAAATGCTTTCACAGCGACTCCTTGCCATTATCTCAGGCATATCTTTGGATGACGCGCGGAAGGACTCTGGCCAACTTTTATGATTCGTCATAATTTAAAGGAGCTTGAAGTATTGCTGGTTGAAGACAATATTCCCTTTCTATAATTTTTTTGTCGCTTCAAGGACATCGTGATTGTGTTTTGTTGATGCAAACACAAGTGTTTTCACTTATTATTTTAAGTGAAAAATTTATAGAAGAGACTGTAGGCTAAGTAATGGTGGTGATTATCGTTAGTATATTCCATTTGATTGGTTGGCAGTAATTTTTGATTGATTGATTTTTTAGCTTCTATCCTAAACTGGGTTTTTTGAATTTAGAATTTTTAGGAACATTTGCGTACCTTATTCTAACCAAGATGAATCTCAAAGTTTTATATGAAGTTTAATTGAAGATATATATATATACACAGACACACACACACACACATATATATATATATATATATATATATATATATATATAAACATTTAAAAAGTCGGTCGAAAGATCTCTCAAAAAAGATTTTAATATACGTTGCCAAGCTGATAATTTGTAGCTTTCTTTTGAATTTTTTCTTAGAAAGAAGGGAGAGAAAAACCGATCACCAAAAGGATGAGCCGAAGGAAATCTCAGTTTTTATCATAATGCCATACTTTTCCTAGTGTTTTATAAACTCATTATGAGTTTTGATTATTTACCTATAATCGTTTGAAGTTCTTCAATTGTTTCTGTTGCCTCAAAATTCAGGAATTGCATTGGCATGAACCCCATCGAGGGTCATCGACTCGCAGATATTTTTTTCTCCTGGTACAAACACAAATTCACTCAAATGCCGTAACATACTAAAAACTTATTGGGTTTTCCATCTAACACTTGACGATGACTCTTCAGACTACCACAAAATCAATTTCTAATGGTTGCCCCACCCACAGTCCCGCAGAACCGTCTTAGCCGATGTATCAATCTTTCACGTTATTAACATTATTCCGACCCACACTGGGCGCCGTTTCAAGGACTCATTTTCTATGGTTCATAGCGAAGCCACAAGCTGATCCTCATTGATTTTATGTCATTGAGAAGCTTATGAGTGGAAATGACTTTTCAGTGAGAAGGATACGAATCCTCTTCTTCTCGGCAAATTATCATTAAGGGAAAGTCGACGACGCTAAGCCAGAGGGAGTTGCCTGAAGTTGTTGTTGGCGGCTGACGGTGGTAGATGTTGGCTGAGCTGATGGTACCGATGCTACTGAATGGTGTAGGGTGCGAAAGGGCATGTAGTTCACAATGTCGGCTGTAATAAGGATTTTTCATCAAATATAAGTTATTTAAGCAGTTCAGGCAACATCAAGGCAAAATGACGGGAATGACAACTCAGATTAACTGCGATGAGATTGCCAGTGGTTGAATGGTTGTGCGAAATTCAATTTGGATGATGAGGGTGCGCTGTAATGTTTGCTTGCAGATCCTCAATACGTGATTATAGTTTTGAAATCGACTTGTCGACATTTTCACATCTTGATTTATTTGTTCGTCGGCTAACACTCCAGCGAAAATGTTTTTAAATAGGAATCCTAGCCATTATTATTGGTTTTATTATATTTTGGCTAACAGAGACTTTGAACTACGAAAAAATGCATAATAGCCATGAATATTGCTGCGAAAATATTAAATTTTGATGGTTTCATTCATAAAAGAGCCACCATTGTCTTTCTGTAATATCTTATCACTATCGTTGTCAAATATCTAAAATATCATAGATTTTTATTAAAATAATTGAACCATACATTGGAGAAACAAATGAGCAGCCAGAAAATTACGTCCAAGACAAATATACTACTGACATGCATTCAGTTTCATCCATGCTATATGAAAAAAAACATTAAAATCATTCTAGCACATGACCCGAAAAATGGAATAAATTGCGTCATATATCTCCAATAAATTGTGCTGAAAATGCGTGCAAATTATTCGACTCACCACAATTCAAACTAGCATTGTTAAATTACAAAAGCTTATATTCACCTTGAAATGTTTCTATTTTCCAAAGCTTATTGTTACGAAGCACCATCTTATCAACAACAAAAAATTAAATCAATATTCTTAGAAAATTTTACGCGAGTCGTTGCTGAAAGTGTGATCATAAATTACATTAAATACATTTACCTAAAAAGGCAGGAAGGGCCGAAATTCCAATAAATATGGAGAGAATGGCATAAGCAATAAAAATTAAGCAATAAATCATAGCTAAGCTTTTATTGTAAATATTATTTTTTCCCGTTAAAATGTAAACATTTCGGCTCTAATAGAAAATACCTTGAAGATGTATGGGGTGAGTAAAAATTTTTTTTTCAAGGATTATTTTTGCCGGCAATGCTGTTTGTAGAGAGAAAATTTTCGTCGTAGTGAAATCTTCGTGATTTTTTTCATATCAAGGAAATTGTTTGGAGTAAATTAAATTTAAATAAATGTTAAACAAGTTATTAAAAAGGTGAATAGGTTGCATACATAGCAGCCAGAATCGTATCAGGATATTCATATGATGTCTGAGTACTCCTTAAAAACTTAAGTATAAATATGCTAAACTTCATGGGGCGTTCAAAAAGTCATGAGATGGGAAGAACTAAGATAAAATATTTATTCGAAAGGATCAGATCTATGTCAGAACATCCACAAATAATCCATTTGTTATCTTACTGGTGTTCATTTTGATACGCATTTGACTATTTTTTCTTTGTAACTATTTTTTTTAATTGTGACGCATTTGTTTGTGATATGTTTCGATAATAATAGATAAAATGAAAATTCGCGCGTTGATAAAATATTTTTGCTTGAAAATTGTAACCACTGAATACGTTTTTAAGGAATTACGAGGGACATTACGACAGGTGCACCGCTATATTCTGCAGTGGCTTGGTAGTGTGCAGAGTTTAAACATGGAAGAACAACAGTTGAAGATGATTCGAGTTGGGGTCACCCTTCTATGTCAGTCACTCAGGAAAGTGGTCACAAAGGTGGAAAAACTTGTTTTGAAAAATCGTCGTGTAACAGTCCATTTTATTGCTGAAGAGTTACAAATTTCAATTGGGAGTGTACAAAGCATTTTGCAGGATCATTTTGGGAATGAAAAAGATATCCACGCGTTGGGTACCAAGAATGCTAACAGATGCACCAAAGCAAACGCGATTTAAGGTTTCGAAAAGCTCATTGGAATTGTTTCATCAAGATTCTGATCATTTTTTGGCTCGATTCATAAAATGGATAAAACTTGGCTTCCCTAAAACGACCCTGAGACAAGATAGCAATCAATGACATGGAAGAGACCATCAGCTCCAACTACAAAGAAATTTAAAATATTTTCGTCTGCCGGCAAGATCATGGGCTCTGTTTTTTGCGATAGCCAAGGAGTTGAAATTATCGAATACCTTGATCATAAAGCCAATATAACAGGAAAGGTGTACGCAGAAATAAAAAATTAAGTCACAAAAATCGACGAGGAAAAAACGCGAAAAAAGTTATTTTCCATCAAGACAACGCAGCAGCGAACCAAAATGCTGGTTTTGAGATTCTCGAGTATCCGCCATATTCACCGGACTTGGCCCCTAGTGATTTTAACTTATTTCTGCGTTTGAAAGACTGTTTGAGAGGCACAAAATTTGAAGATAACGAAGAAATGAAAGCCGCCGTAAAGGATTTTTCTAGTGCTCAAGATGAAGATTTATTCAAAGGGGAATTTTGGGTCTAGAAAAAAGATATCGTCGGCGTCAATGCAGGATCTTGTAACTGCAGGAGGCAATAAAAACCTTCTCAATAGCAATGCAAACATTGAAATTGACCAAAAACCATTTTCCCCCAAAATTGTAGTTACAATGTCCTGCATTGACGACGACGATATGTTAAATGTATTAACCTAAACGGTGATTACGTAGAAAAATATAATTAGATTAAACCCAATCATCTTGCAACCTAGCTTTTAGTATCTATCAATCGATTTTGCTATTATTATGAATTGAGGCGCAGTTTGCAAAAGGGTATAAGCGCCAAAATCGAAAAAATCGAGTTTGATATGATTTTCATGTAAAATTTCACGAGGAATCGCATGGTCACGTTCAGGTTTGTCGAAACGGGACGAATCCCGCCTTAAAAGCATGAAGTTTTTTCAAAACGGTACTAGTTCTATAGTTTTTTCAAAATGTTACATATTTTATATCCTTTTCCTATAAATAAAATTGATGCGAATGTGTCAACAACATCACATAACAGTGAGATTTGAATTAAATTAAATCAAATAGCATCAATAGAAAACCCATCTCTTGGGCTAGGGTGGAGACGGTTTTGCAAAACGGTATAGAATTCCCTAATTTCATAGTTAACTTCCCATCTGATGGATCAGGTAATTGAATCATGTTGATAGATAAATACAATCTCGCTATATTCTAGATAATTTAGCAACAATTCAATTTTTTCAAAAATGAAAATGCCAAGAATATAATGTTTTTTTTGATTCCCGAAAATTCAACTTTTTGGAACAGTACCCTTTTGTAAAACTGTGCCTCAATTTTTAAACGCGTTTTCCTTAGATTTGGTTTTCACAATTGGTGATCAACGTAACTCAAAAACGACTTGCCCGATCTTTCGCAAATTTCGGACACTTTCTTTACGCATAAATAACAAGGACACAACATCGAGATGTATTTTTTATTATTTCAATTTACTTTAAAACAACAAATTCACCGATTTTTATATATGAATTTTCATAAATTCCAAAAATTCACCTTTTTTACTCCTAATAATTAAAAATCAATAAATTAAAAAAAATCGATGTTGTTACCTCGAAAAACTCATAAGCGAACGAAATCTTTTTAGTTTTTAAATCAGCAGATGATCCAGTAAGGGGCCATCCATATATTACGTAACGCAATTTTTAAAGTAGTTTAACTCCTCCTTCCCCCATATAACACTTAGTAATATTTTCAAAGACCCCCCACTTTGTTACGTAACAAATTCATCCATTCCTCCGCAAACTTTCAAATATTTTAATCACAAACTATTTACAATGCATTTAAAGTTTGTTTATCGCGCCTAGCGTCTGCTGACATCTCGTGGCGCGGCAAATAAATTTAAAATTTGACATTATGATTTAGTGTTACAACAAAATATTTTATCTAGTTTCAAATTTTGTTACGTAATAATTTGCAAGACCCCTTCCCTCTATGTAACAGTTAGTAACATTTTTAAATACCCCCCTCCCACATGGAGTGTTACGTAATATATGCAGGGCCCCTAATGATTTATGTTGATCACCACAAAGCAATTTTTTTTTCGTGTGTACGAAGATTTGGTAACAATTCACATTTTTTTCACAAAACTTTAACGCAAGACTCTTGAAATATTGCACTATCATGTCATTAACTTATAATTAAATGTATTTTTACCATATTTTTAAAAATAACCCTTAAAAATGTGTTTAAAATAATGAAAAATAAGCCTACTCCCCCTTCCTAAGTACATAGGAAGAGAAGCCAGACAAATGTCCACCACAGCTCTTCTTGCAAACTGTTGCTTCTGCTTCTAAATAGCATGCATAGCTACGGCTGAATTGTTGCAATAACATGTTGAACTTTCACCTGAAACTCAAAAATCACCAATAATCCAATAAAAGTTATCACTCATTAATAAATTTCCAAAAAAAAATTTGCTGAGCAATTTTTCAGAAGCACAAATGTTGGGATTTTTTGTTTGTTTACGACAAACAGAAAATAAAGTAGCTTCTTAATAATCCGAATAAAATTTTATTTCAGCAACATTTATGTTTTCGGCATTTCCAGTTTTCCTTGAAAAGTTTTATTCAAAATAAACACAAACCGAACTGTAGTTGATTAAAATCAAAACTTTCTGAAAAATTCCACGAACTGCGCCTTCATCCAGACTCTGCTCAACTTAAACAAACAGCGTAAATAACCATTTTAATCTCTCGCAAACACTTGAAAAATTCATTTAAACAGATAACCATCCCCTAACGAGCTGCTGTTTGTTTGATCTCGTCAAATAATAAAAAAAAATGCTTAAAAAATAATCGAAACATCCATTAACAATATGAGCGCGCGGTCCAGATCCAATAAACATGCCCTGCCGAACAAGTAATAACTTAACAACAGCTTTCCAAAGTTGTTGAACGACTTGGCAGATAGGATGCTCCGACAGGACGAGCAAATATTAAATTTCTTACTAAATCGACGGCATTTCACTTCCACCGAAATGTTGCTGCTCGTCGCAGGACCAAAGACGCCAGCAGTCAGTCTGCCGAAACCATCAAAATAACTCAAATCAATTTAGCGCTGATGGTTGTTTATCTTCCATATCACTCTGGTAAGGATGTGAAGGTCCTTGAAGAAGGAGCGGCAGCTGAACTGCGTTTGAGTTGGTCTTGAAAGCAGAATGTAGCGTTCAAATATTCTTCAGTTTTGAATATTACGATTAAACTTTTACCAAATGACTTTTTGCATAATGTTGCGGAGTCATGGTCCTCGTGCTTGGATTTTCCTACAAGGATTCATCATTGCGTGTTGTGTTATGAAAGACCACTCATGAAATGTATATTTTTTCTCTGGTGGTTGGGATTGGGGAGCAGGATGTGGTCCTGCGGAAGCAATATTCATATCGAGGATGTTATGATGTATGGTTCTGGTTCATATCTGGATTTTTGGCGGAAGTAAACACATAAATGCGCAGAAGTACTTTGAATACAAAGAAAATGGAATGACTTCAGAAATGATGCTCTTAGAGGCAAAAGAAAAGAAATCTTTCTTCGATGCTGTTTAGATTTAAGCAAAAACAATATAATATGACAAAATTGTCGTTAAAAAATTCCAATTCTAATATTTTTTTAAATTGGTATATAAAAATGTATAAAAATTTTGTGACCTTTTTATCACTTGCCAATGTTTAACGAAAAATCAACATCTTTTTCAATAATAAATTGTTTTTAACCAAAAGATTTTAAATTTGAAAATAGCTCAAATTTTGAAGACGTACGTATTGTGAGGAAAAGTTTTCCAATCAGAAAATTTTGAGAATAAATATGTTTCATCAATAAATTTATAACAGTAAAGAAAGACGATAATGGTATACTAAAAGATAGAAACCGCGAATTAATGAAAAACAATCGCTGAAACGGGAGATGTTGAAATGTCCTTCGAAAGAGGCGTTGTTCCAAGAAAGAGGAAATATTAAATGATATTTTTAAAAAATTCAACTGGAAGATGATAAGATTAAAAGCAATTTTTGAAAATTCAAATTAAAAAGACTAGTTATCAAAAAAACTAAGCTTGAATCTGCATCTAAAATTTGAAAAGAGCTGTTTTAGACCCTTTTTGGTGAGACCAGCCAAACATTTGGAATCAGCAAATGCATTTTAAAATTTAATTTATTTATTAATAGTCAAAGCCACTGAGAGTAATGGACAAACTGCTGAAATAAAGCAATGAAAATCGTAGTTTATTTTTCTGCCTATGCAACAGGTTGCAAATGACCTAATTATGAACACGGATATTATGGTTAAAGAATTAAGGATCTACCCATAAGATAAGGCTTAAGTGTATGGTCCATGGTTATGATTTTTTTGGACATATTTTGATAGTGGTTTTACTTAAATAAACCGTAATCCAAAAAAAAACTTTAAAAATAGAAGCTAAATTTGTGAGTTCTTCAGTTCTACTGAGAAGGATCGATTCAAAAAAAAATTAGAAGAAAGACACCAATAAGTGAGTCTTTTTGGGTCCTAGTTAAGAGAATCCTTTCATAGCGAAGTGCCACATGCTTTCTTTTTTGTGTGCACATTTATATAGACCCTTCGAAAAAAGTCTGAAATATGTACAGTTAAACATTATTTCTTTTTTCTAAATTAATTTTTAATTAATTGGTTTTCAGGAAGAGTCATCGAGAAAAAAAAATTATGATTTTTTGCACGGCAATATTTTTTTAATAAAAATATGAAAAATTATTATCTGAGCTTGAATGAAATTAAAAAAATACTAAACCTCTGCATGATTTTTTGCGTTTTTACTCATAAAATTAATTAATAAAAACTTTTTAGCCATATAGACATGAATTCCAAACATTCGGTTTGTTGTTTTCAAAGAAAATCTAAATTTAAATTCATTATAATTTATCAATTTAATAAATTCTTTCTGTATGCTAAACCACTAATTTCAGTAGGGAAAACCGCAAAATTGTAGGGGAAATCAGTTTACCTTTTAAACTAGTTTTAATGGAGAAGTATAAAAATCATCTTTTCAGCCTGTGAAGCAATATTTCAAACTCTACTATCTGCTTAAAAATTTTGTTTAACATTTTTCTACGTAAGGGTTGCAGGTACAATTTCAAACAAATTGGTGTAAATTTTTCGAAATATATATTGGAAAACTCCCATATTGAGACTAGTTTTTGATTGGAAGCAGTCATTGTTCATGAAACTCTACAAAAAGAGTAGTTTTATTAGGTGACAATAAATGAACATTGAGATCTGAGCTTATCCTTAAGACTGGATATATGCATTGGGCTCACATTTTGAATTTGCTGTTGCATAGTTTCGAACATTGCTGAATTGTAACAAATTGTTTCCTATTATATTATGGGAAAACAATCGACTTCAAATGGAACATGCCACAAAAACACACTTAATAAATTACTTACCATTCTCATCCTCAACAATTCTCGAGGGCTTGACGAATGAGTATTGGAATCCAATGAAAAACAATAACAAAAACATACACTCAAAAGACATATCTGTCTTCATTTTACGTTCGTCAGAGATTTCATTTGCTCGACACGCCACTAGACCACCACCATCACCATCAGACCACCATCACATCACCCCCGGTTCTCGCATTTGCCATCCTGAAACCTCTTGTGATGGAACTAAATGAGCCTCGCCGTCAACTCCTCAGTTTCTTCAAATGCTTCCGTTTATTTCGGCAATTTTTCAAATTTTCTTTCTACGTAGGCGAATCGGAAAACTGCTCCATCCGTATGTAGGTTTCGATCCAGCTTCGCCAGTGACGCAACAACTGGATCATCGGAGCCACTTCGAAATGGAGGAATCAGAGTAGGCGAAAGCATTTGTCAGCACTAAACCACTGCCGGAATCTCTTCACTCGGGAACAAGCACACTAGCTAAATGGACATTAAGCGAGGGTCATGATTAGCATCATTTAGACTTGCTGGCTACGATGCAAGCGTGACCGCACTTCCCTTAATTCCGAGCAAGCTTCCGCCCTGCGAAGCAGAAGGAGCAGTCCACGACGCTTGCCACCCGGATGAGGGTATTCATGAGATTTTCAGTGTTGGTCACCGCGCGACCCACAAATGCCACTTGTTTTTAGGCCAAACACACGGATTCAACCCTGAAAGGACACTCCGCCCATTTATCGAATCGCCATCCCAAATTATATCCGGTCAGTGATTCACTACAAAAGCGAATATTCCTCAGGAAACGCCAATAAAATCACTTTTGATTTCGAGAACGGCCTTGGGTTTCACCGTAACTAGGAATCGCGTGGCATTTTGCGTGACTAACCAACCGCCCACAGCCTCATAACACACTACAAGGACTTCATTACGATTATCCACCGATTCGTTACGACACCGATTCAAATTGCGCTAATTATCATACTACGTCTCACATCCTGAACTCAGGCCTGGCTTTGAATAAATCATTGATGTTACACTCTACTCCTGCAACACCTACGATAAAAAGGGATACAGACTTGAGATGGTAGCCTTGCCGAACGCTATCCTGCTTCTCAGGATCAACTAAGAACTCAGCGCGGACGGACGCGAACTATAGTAAATGGGTGACGATAACCGGAAGATTCGGGTCCATGTGACCGTACTTGCGGGATCACAAATTCTCACTGAACATTTTATGGTACACGACCGGAGCATGGAAAATTGGTATGGCTTGAATGTAGGAAAAGCCAAGCTGGCATCCACTATGGCACTGAAACGAGCGAAAGCGTGACTGATAGTAGGGGAGCCTTCCAATTTTCCATGCTTTTCCAACGCGAGATAACCACGCATGAATGTTTTGTTCCAAAGCTCCATTGGGATGCTGCTCTTGGATGCAGTTTGACGGTGGAAAATGCAATTTTCCAGTGGAACATGGATTAGAAAATGAGTAGGCTTTTGCTGATTCCAGCTACGGATGGATACGTTGGAGAATAGGGTGGTTCTGAGGAGTTAGTTTGAATGGAACCACTAATTATAGGTCATTTGAGCAGCTTTGTTCTGAAAAAGTGTCCTTCAACTGTATATTTTTTCAGCCCGGAAGCAAAACTCCACCAGACTTTTCGAATATTAATCAAATTGTACATTTTTCGATTCGGACACGTCCAAAGGAATTTCAGAAGGACACTGGACATGAACAACAATTAAACAGTGTGTCTTCCGCCGATCGTCGTAAAAAGAACGACAAACCACTGCCCATTTCGATTTCACGTCTCAAAAACAATCCGTGGAAATCCGCGTTGGAATTTATGTTCCATTCCACAAGGACCAAACAGATATTTTCATTGCCGGAGTGGAAGGAGATGGAACGGACGTTGTCTCAAAGTTCACAACTGAGAAATCTATGAGCTTTTCCTATTTCAGCATCATTTGGAAGATGCGCACAAATCTTCATTGGTTACAGGATATTGTCGTCGTAATTTCCTGAGCATAAGGATACGTTGAAAAGAACTTACAACGATTTCCTAGTCTGCATTCAAAGCCATCGTTTATGGATTTTTTGAATAACCGATTCTCATTAAGGAATAGAGAATTCGCTTGTGACAAGGACATCTGCTGATGTACATTATGTCCCATTGAGCACACATGCCAGGAAGCTTTTTTCCACTCCTTTGTGTACTCAACAAACCTATTGTCACCACGTCGATGAGTGCGTCCTAAAAAAGATAGACCATGTTCAGCTCGGTTCCATCCTGCTTCGAGTCTTCCATCGGCAATTGTTTAAGAGCTCTTCAATAGAAACAACGTACAATGCAGCACAGCATCGCGAGTTGTGGCCGTGAAGCTAAGGAGGTAAATTTGTCGTGCCGTGAAGCAATCCAACAGAAAAGTTTGCCAACGCAACATAACAATGCATGCGTCGCACATGTGCACATATGCTCGGTGATTTGGTGGGCCTTGTTTGCATTATGCTCGGCACAATCTGCATCCCTCGACAACAATTCCTCACACTCGGGAATTACTTCCTTCCGCAAATTATTCTGTCAACAATTAATGCATTAAAATATGTGCCAGGGAATAGTTTTGTAGATGGGTTGCCAATTGGGGATTAGAATGATAAACTGGTGTTGCAACTGCTGTGGAGTTTTTCACAACTGAAGTACAAGTATTATTAAAGGATCGAAAGTAATATATCGATATCTTTAGCAATGGTTAGGAAAACTAGTTCACAAGTATCTACAGTCTTTTTCACAAGGCTGTCTTCCACAAATCAATGACTAACTTCCTCCTGATAGCATTCAACATCGATGTCCTGATGTGAAACCAGTTGTGTCTCAGGATTCTTGCAGCACGCTCAATATATAGCTCAATTAAAACCTAAAGTTATCGAAAATGTCTGAAGACACTTGTTGAGTTGAAAGACATTTTTTTTGATTCGTTTACTAACTATCATTTATAGTTTCTTTGCTTCCTTAATTTGCACTGAAAAATTATAAACTGCTTCCATGACTTAAAAAGGTGAAGCAATCTTCATTGAACGTTCTACTTTTAAACAACAGAAATCTCTGTAAATGTAAATTTAGTGGGAACTTTTTGAAATAAAAATTTCATTTTCGATTTTAGGGCAACTACAAGACCTTCCTATACACTGGGATGCTAAAAATAATAACCAAATTCCTCAATAAAAATACCTGAATTTTATGTTGCAACAGGACAAAGGTAGCGGTTTTATGATTGCAAGCAACTTTAATATTTACATTCAGAAATAATCCAATTGTGTATAATTTTCATTACTTTGTCAGTTATAAAATTCAGCTATGAAAGTATTGTTCCATAAAAGGATTGACTAGTTACCAAATTGATTTTACTTTGAAATCTCAACGCGAACGCCTAAAATTACTATGGCCGCAATGAATTGAATCCAAAAATATCATTCGATGCCGAGGATACTCTAAAAAACCAAACCAAAAATTTGTATTTACTGAAATATCATTGGAGACATTTTGTTAGGGCAATTTTTCATAGCTTAACTTGAATGTATTCTGTCTTGAATACGTTAGATTTATTTGTTTTTTTAACATTCATTGCCAGGAAAATTATTCAACGAATTATTTTAAACCAAGGTTTTGATGGAAAAAATCAAAAGATTCTCAAGAGACGCTTATGAAACTTTTGTGAGATTTTAAGGATTTTTTTCACCAACATTTTAAACTTTTTATAAATTTCAGAATATTTTTAACACGGTAAAGAATTTTGTATTCATCCATTTTAACTAAATTGAAAGTTATATAAAAGTATTTTCGATTGTAGTTTTATGCTTAAAAAAAAATTTCGTAGATTTACTGACTGAAAAACAGTATAAAGATTTTTTTTTGGTGTGTAAAAATGTCATTTTGATTTAAAAACATGATTTACCAACAGAAAAAATACACATTAAAAAAAAGGAGATTCTTGGATGGTTTCTTCTCAGAATTTTTTTTTTACGAGATGCTTTGATTCTGAAATCAATTTTTCTAACCCAAAATTAGTATTTAAAAAAATGTAGTTGCTGCAAAAGATCGCAAAAAATAGATTTTAGCCAAAAAAATTCTTTTTGACGTCCAACATTTTGAGTTTTAGCATTTAAAACACCAAAAAATAAATAAATAAAAAATCAGTTAATAGTGAAAAAAAAAATATTTTTTCTGGAAAGAGTGTTCCTATTTGCAATACGGATTTTCTTGATAATCTTTGGCCTTTTGAGTCAATTTTTTAAAGCAAACTATTGATAAAGGGTGGATTATCTTCTTCAAAAAAATCTGGAAGCTTTTCATCCCAAAAATCAAATTGCCCGTGAGAATTTTAAAAAAATGGAGAAGCTAGATTTTAGAAAAGATCTTTGATTTGAAGGAAATTTCTGTATAATTTTTCAAGTTCATTTTCTTGACTTAGTCCTTCCATATTATTGTGAATTCACGAGCCATTATGAGCCATTATGATTTTTGGAAACTGAGTAACAAGTTTTAATTACGAACTAATAACACACTTTATTTCTAATTGTTACTAAGCTGACGCAGTACAGGATAAACTACCACTTGTTTATTATCCGTTATACGCTTTGATATTCGATATACTTTTTTCATGGTGTTAAACTTTTCTGCCACGCTGCTTTTTCAGCGATTTCTCTGTATCTGTAGTCTTAACTCTCCCGACACGGTGTTCGCTTAGTCGAGGCTCAATTCTCACTGACTTTTTACTTACGTGAGACTTTTCCTCATATGTAGTTGGAGTGAAGATCTCGAAAAGTTTAGGCTGGTACCAACTAGACCAATCTTGTTTACTGTAAAGATTTATAGGTTTGTTTCCTTGAATATTGCAAAATGTTCGGGTGAAATTTTCGCAACGCTTCTAGATTAGCTGATTTTTTCAATTGGCTTTTTCTCGTGTTTAAAGTTTTTTAGGATGGTGAAGATATTATCTTAATTTCGAACATAGGTGAGCTCATATATATGAATAAAAGATCAGCTAGCAGCAATATATATTTAAAATGTAGGTATACAGAAACTGGGCAGCCCAATAAAGATGAAGTAAAAAAGAATCAAAATAAGCTGAAGTTGTTTGTCATGGTATTCATTAAGAAATATGTATATTCAAGGAGATTGATTGGGGGGCAATGATATTGTGTAAGAAGCTTTGTTAGTTGCCTAATTTTTCTTATAGTATTGTGTAAATTTTTTTATAGTATTTTGTATAGACCTTGATTGATTTAATTTGTATTTTTCGTTTCACTAAAAAAATTATTTACAAATTTGAACAATTTGCGTGTTTAAATATTTATATTATTATTATGTTGAGTGAATTTAAATGTCGGACTTTACTCAAGTATGATCTCAAATTGTTCCCACAGCATTTCTAATTAATTTCAATAAAACTCCAGCATCGATTGCAACCCTCTTCGGGTTAATCAACATTCACCTCAATGGAACCAAAGTAGCCACGGGCGAGCGAAACACGAGACAAAACAACTTTAATGACCTCCCATTAAGCTTGCACGTATGTTTGCATAGAGCGAGGGTGGATCCGCCACGGCGACCGTGTGTATGCAGGGTGGGTGGCTTGGCCTGGCCACACGGCATCTGCAATGTTTCCCTATTGAGGTCAAAGCTTGGCTCATGCCAGTCCTACCATTGCTTCCATCATTTGAAAATTGTTGATTGCCTGCTGGAAACCGCAAACATCCCCCAAGCAGTACTGGTCGTACTTACTATCTCGATTTTTTATCTGTCGCGTTCGAGGTGTATCTTTAAGTGGTGCAAGTAGTTTCGCAAAAAGAAAGATGTTCTGGAGGAAAACTAAAGGATAACTTCAAGTTTTCAGACTAGAACAGCAGTCGAAGACGTTATTATTAGACTTTGTAGAGGAGCGTCTTAGTACCCACGTTGCATTCAGCAGTGCAATGGAACAGACAAAAACTTTTAGATACTAAATACAACTAGAACGCCAAGTGATCCATTGACATGCTTTCGGGTTGTGTCCATTTGCATTGATAATAAATAGACACAGTCCAAATGAATGCAGACGTGCTGGGCGCTTGTGCAAGCCAAACATATTCACAGCTTATTAATGCCATGAAAAGTTGCCGTTTTTGCGTTAGTGCGTTTCAATGGTCATTTCCTATCTAAATTAAATAATGAGAACACCACTTGTCATGCTGAATATAATTTTACGCGATCGCGATGCTGGATTTAGCACGGAATTTGTTTTAGAAAAAATCCAGGAAATATATGTATATGATCATTTGAGATGGGCATGTACAGTATTTTGTAGCTTCATGATTTTATCTTAAAGAAATGTAATAGATACATTTTTTTAAATATAGAAGGATTATCCAAAAAACGATTTTTGTATGTACTAACATGCGATTTTGACTAGTATGCATATAATACTTATGAGGAATTCCAAGAACTCTATAAAATTTCAACAAATATGAAACACAAAATGTAGTTTGATTACGAAAATCAGTAAAAGTTTCCCATTTTCCTCATGTAAGAATGTTTATGGTTCACCCTTATCGTAAATTCTCTTAGGGCGGACCTACCAGCAAGGCCACGCAAACGAGCATCTTCTACGAGGACGCATTCAAATATATACCTAAACAAATTTGCTGGCAACAAATATTTGAACATTTACAAAAAGTCCTCAAATGTGAAGCCAAACAAGCTTTTATCTTATTATCCACCCCATACACGTGCAAACAACTCATATCCAATCTGAAGTATTTAACTTTTCGAAATCTTTTTTTTTCATTGCTTGTGTCCTTGCCGGCCCACCCGTAAATATGATCCAAAACGATGCCACTTGTAAATCTAAATATATTCTATTTTTGAGAACTTCCTATGCAAATAGATATCCTTTTCGAATAGACCAGTGTCGTGTACCAAGGCCATGCGAACAAGGGGCAAACTTGCTGTTACGATGGAATCGAAAAACTTTCTAGGTTGCTTTCTTGCCTGCCTACAACGCAAAGATTTATCCGACAAAATGGCGAACGTACATATTTACAAAATGAAATGCTGCTTCTTGAATCCTGAATGGTGAATGGTGGAGCACAAGTCCTTGTCATAATTATGCAAATTCATATCTCGTCTTGTCGTCCGTCTGACTGTCGTTAAGATAAATCGGAGAATGCGGTTCCGGTTTCGGGGCCATGCCGAAAAAATGGTGGGAAAGTGGCTGAACTTTCTGATTTACGCAAAACGAGATGATGTTTGATTTTTGCCAACAGAAGACGAAAAAAAAGTTTTTCTCTGACTTTTTAGTTTGAGTTTTGGAATAAATTTGATCTATGTATGAAAGTCTAATTTTTTCTATATTAAAAAATTTAGCTCCGGAAGATCAGGACGCAAATATAATACAGATTGGAAAGAAGTAGGTGATTTACTTCTGTTGAAATTGAAAATATTTTGCTGTAATTTTTGGTTGAGATGATGAGATTTGGTTTGAAAATTACTTTTCGGGGCTTATCCGATTCGATTTGAAATTTGTATTGTGTAACATTCGGTTCACTTCTTTTCCGGGTTTACTAGCAAGTTTGTTTTTTGGTTAAAACGATTCAAGTTTGTTATTTTGAAAACTTTTTGCAGCAAGTTTAGTGAAAGTGTGATTGATTTTTGCAAAACTTATGCCTACTTCCACACTAATTCTGAACCTGAAAGGACTTATTAGTTTTTTATGTATTTGATTGATGTTTTCCGCTGTTACTGGAATCAGAAAAAAAATTCTATCATGAAGAAGCAACAAGTACGTCTACATAGTTCATTCCGTACAATTTTTTTTGAGAAGGTCTTTATTTAACCTTGGTAACTGATGTATAAACCATTTTGTGCTCAATTCAGTTTGTAATTTGAAAGCTGAGAAGCAAATAATAAAAGAATCAACTTTTTAAATTCAATGCTCATCTTTTATCTTTTACTCCAAGCAAACAACATATTTCCCAATATCTTTCATTTCCTTTCCCAACATGCATTAAATCATCAAATTGTCTAAAAAATCTTCAAAAAGCAATAAACCTCAACGTTTGTTTCTCCCGGAAGAAGTCTTATATATTTTTTTTCCTTGTACTTGTTTACTCACCAAAGGATAAACGTGACAGTATTCCCAGATTCGCTAGTTATCGCAAGGACCTTCCTCGAATCTTTCTATGCCCGAAATGAATAAATGATGACGAGACGATGCTCGGGCGCCTGCTCGTATATTTTTCAATAGTTCTCGCACGTATTTTTGCATATTTTCAATTTATCAGCTGTTGGAACATCAGTATTGCATTTGATGGAATATAAATTATTATATTATGCAAACATAAAAAAAAATTCGATAATTTGAATATATTTTTTCGTCGTACAACAAGTGTGTTGCATTGAGGCCATATGTGTTGTTGAATGCTTGATCAGATTATATTCGAATCGGGGTGAATCAATATTGGATGTGAGCACGTGTTTTTGGATATTTGGAGTTGCTTCAAATTTTTAAATTAGATAAGAAAATACGAAATACACCACGACTCGTTCAATCGTATTTTTGTGGATTCTTTTCGCTCATATTTGACATTAATTTATTTTAAAACAAAACTACAATGCTCGAGACTCAAATGTAATTTTCGAATATTTTCCAAACCATTTGTAGGTAATGAATTTTTTCCTGAACAATTTATTTTGGAATTCCCAGGAAATTCTTTCATTCATCTACCTTTCCTTTTCTTTCAAGCAAGCTAAGTGCAAGGAAAAAATTGTAAAAGGATTTTTTTCCAGCCGTGAATAATTATTAGCTCAGTTGCTGTTCTAAGTTTACAAAACTGTGAAGACGTGCAAGTTTATTTTTTGAGAGTTTTAAAATTTTGTCGATCCGTAGAATGCCTCGTGAAAAAAACTAAGAGATGTTGGAAAACATAAATTTCTTGATTTAAGGAACACTCAGAGAAAAATCGCAAGTGAAATTAAAAGATCGCAGAGCGTAGTTAAAAATTTGTTAAAGCTTGGAATCGAGAATTATGGGAAAAAGGGACGTCCTCCAAAATATTCGCCTAGTGTGAAGCGCGCAGTTTTAAGAGAACTATTGAACACCAGGAGCTGCATCATCGAAAATTATTAGCCGGTTAAACTTGCAATGTGATCCGAGCTTAGTTAGAAAATGGGCTGCATTCTCCAAAACTTTAATACCACAAATGTTTGCAAAAACCCACAAGGACGAAACGTTACATCGAAGCTAGACTAGAATTCGCCAAAAATTTCATCCAAAAAGGAACCATTTGGGATTATGTGATCTGCAGCGACGAAAAGAAGTTGAATCTCGATGGACCAGGTGGATTTAACTACCACTGGCACTATTTACGAAAGGATTGAAGAATCATGCCGAAAAGAGCACAGGGAGCTGGTTCTGTGAGGATTTGAGCAGCTTCCAAAAAACATACTAGGAGCGAAATAGCCTTCGCCAACGGTAGACTTAATGATGTCAGATATCAAGGGTTACCAGAGGATCATCTACTGACATTTGTGACGCTAGCGGAAGACGAAAACATTATTTTTCAGCAGGATAATGCAACCATCCATACGGCTGTCTCCACAAAAAAGTGGTTTCAGGATTATGGAATCGAATTATTGCCATGGCCAGCGTTAAGTCGCGACCTGAACACTATAGAAAAATTGTGGAGAATCTTAGCGTAGAAATTCTACAACCAAAGAAGTCTTCAATTGAAAATGTAGCAGAACTGAAGGAAAGAATACTAGTAGCCTGAAACGAGATATCAAATAGCGTATTAAATAGTCTTGTTAACAGCGTTTCGAGTCGATTGTTATAAAATATATTAAATGAAAAACTTAACAAACATTACACTGAGTTTATACTTTTTTTCAAATCTTACAGCGAGTTTTTTTATATTTAATTTTCCAAAGGAATACATTTTCTTAAAGGCATATTATCCAATAAAATCAACAGTTTTTTGTAATAATTTTCTGTTTTCATGAGAGACTCAAAAATATAGTTGAGTCTATAATTATAGACTAGTCTATAATTTTAGATTATAGACAGAAGAAGAAGTCTATAATTATAGATTATAGACAGAACTATGAATAATTTTTTTTCTTGTACTCTTCTGAATATTAATGGTTTAAAAACAAATAAAATTCAGTTTTTACTTTTTTAGCTTGAAAGGCACGTTTTAAAATAATTTTATTGCAATATTATTTCCTTTGTTGCAGACTTATATCGGGCAACAAATGATTTATACTTCTTCAATTAATTTTATATTATTGTAAATTGAGTCTGCCACGAGAAACTTGTAAAATTTACGACGACTCAAAAAGTCGTTTGTGGAAATTCATCATGCAGCCATGCATCAAGATAATTCCTTTCCAGTTCGAAAACTCTTCTATCGTTTGAAGTAGTAAAATATATTTCACAAAGATAATATAAATTTCTCACTTCATATTTCACCAGAGAATGAAGAAAGGAACATATGTATGACGTGCTGATACATCACAGCAATGAAACAGAAGAGAGTCATGTAAAGACGATTCCAAATTAACATCGACATAAAATGCATGCAAAAAAATTTGAATATAAATATGAAAATCCTTTGAAATTTTCACGTATTTTCACCTGTCATAAAACATAAATGTGGCTATAAAAATCATGGTAGTCAAGCTGAAAGGAATTGGGTGAATTTTATTTGATCACAAGATTTGTGGCTTTAAAATCAATGAAAGTTTTATTGGGGAGCGAATACAAAAATAAGGAAAGTATAAAAAATATGTGAATTACAATAAAAACAAAATTAATTTAAGTACACGCAAATAAAAAAATTGCTGCCCCTCAAACGATCTTATATAAAATTCGTATCGGTTTAGAAAAGACTTATAAACTTTAGGACATTGCAATGCGTAAATATGTTTTCTGTTCATACTATTTTAGTTTTCCATTCGGGATAATTTCCCTGAAACCTCCTTTCACATCTATTTTTTGCTACTCCTATCATTTAGGTTGTCATGTTGATATTTTCAAACATGAGAAATTTTTTATTTAAGAAAATTATCCCGATATCAGTAAGCGTCGTTGAATTAAAAAATAAATCGGAGTGATGATAAAATTAACAGAGAAGGTCTACGTACATGTCGAAAGAAGATTACATCAGGGGAAAAAACCAACAAAATTAATTCAAATTCTTATCATTTGCATTTCCATGCAATTAACTCAAATTCGTTGTCCATTTTTCGTTTTTGCAGTTTGTTAAAGAATTTTTTAAAAAACTGTATTGTTCTTTAAGCTGCAAATTTTTTATTGTTGTATCGCATATAATTGTTAAGAAGACTACGTGCCTTCTTCATCAGTGCAAATCACGAATAATTTATTTTTATATACATGTACGTATTTCAAGCACCAGTTGTGCCCTTCTTCATAACATTTAACCACTAATTCAATGCACCCATAGATGAGTCTATATATATAACATAGTCACAGCAAAGAGAAAAGGTATAAAAACTATAACTTAATTTCAATTTTTAATTGCAATCTTTTTAGGAACGTGAAACCTAGCTTGATTAATTAATTTTATGACCTCCCCTGGCAGGTTGATAACCAATCGTGGGCGATATTATCTCTTTGGAGATCGTTAAGCCCTTTTTTCCTCGGTGGATTTCCTCCTTCCTGTGCTACTAATCTTAGTAGCTTCGGTTGCACATATCTCACATCATAGTCCAATCGTCTATCTTCAGGTTTCGCCAGAATTGCAAGCCTTTCTTGTGCATCTAACTTCCTGCAATCTGTACTTTCTTGAATCACCGCTATATTATCCCAGCCATTCAAAACCTCGTTCAGGTTGACCGTCAAATTTGACATCTGGGGAAAAACGCAGTATTATTACCTTAATCAAATAGGACCTACAAATATCTGACAATAAAATAGCAATTAGCATCAGAGATAAACATTCTGGTATTCCTTATATCTTGCAGGACTAGCGCACAGAAAACCTTTCATTTCGTAAAAACCGTTTAAATCGTGTAGCTTTTGCTAGAGAGCATTTAAACAAGCCACCAGCGTTTTTGGACAGAGACACGTTTTCGGACGACAGTCAATTCTGTATATTCGGTATCAAAGAAAGGAAATGAATGTGGCAAAATAAAGGAACAGCGCCTGGAAACATCAATTTGATACCGACTGTTAAGCATGCTGATGGTGGTATCATAGTATGGGGTTTATGTCTACCAGTGGTGTTGGACAAATGGATTTTATAGAAGGTTCTGTGACAAAATTTGAGTATTTTGATATCTTTAAAAAGAATTTGAAACAAAATGAGGCGAACTTCAATTTTTTTCCAGTAGAATAGAGACCCGAAACACGCAGCAAAAATTTGTCAAGCTTTGGCTATTTTAACATGTACCCAATCAGCTTGATGCACCACTGGAATCACCATGTCTTAACTCCATGGAACACATTTGGTATTTAATGGAGAGGAAAATTCGTTCGCATGCAATTGCTAACAGGTATATGTTCAAACAAATATTAAAGGAAGAATGAGATAAAGACAAAACGCCTTGTCAACTCTATGCAAACAAAAGGTTGCAAGAGGTTTCAAACAGACGAGGTTACCCTACAAGCTATTGAGTAAATCATACTATGTGAAGGCTAAAAAAACAAGCCTTTTTTCAAGATTTTTTTTTCATGGATTTTGAAATAAAGCTTTTATAAATAATATATCAATATAAAGGGCAAGTTTTCGGGAGTGCAAAAAAACTTTTTTATTTTAAATTTAATACAAAATGGCGGCTGTACTGCACGTCAAAGTCACTAATATTTACAAAAGACGTTCCGCGGCCGGACAAGTTTCTCAGCCCCATCTGCATCTGGAACAATGAAATTTTTTTTTCATAAACTCCATGAGTTTTGCTAGTGAAGTACACACGATAATGGTTTAATATCGATTATTCGCAAAATGGCGACCATTTAACAAAAAAATTGCATTTTCGACCCAAAAAAATGACTTCAATTGTTTATAACTTTTTTTAAACAAAACCAATCGCTAAAATCGTGTGTATTTCACTAGATAATCATATCGAAAAGCTACAGTTATAACGGCAAGTCATTCGGGTGAAAACTAAAAGAGTTTCGTTTCCGGCAAATTTCAAAAATACACTTTCGAAGTTCTGAATTTTCAAAATTTTACTGTATACAAATTTTGGAACCTTTACTCTGCTATCCTAGCTCCATACAGTTGGCCTTCCAGGACCGTGGATTTCTCCTCCTCGTCCTTTCTTTATGCTAAAAGGCCGCGTCTCGCCTCTTTTACAACGTCGGAAATTGAGCGCTCAGCAGCCTCTATTCGCTCGGCGTCTGTTTCTAAGCAGAAATTGTAAAAATTAGGTCCTGCAGTCAATCCTAATGAGTCTCAAACGAATGGCGATTAGGCGGACGCCTGTTGCTGATCTTGCTGCGCTTCTGCGATGAACTACTTGCTTTACTGCCTTTACGGCCACTGTACAGTTTACTACTCATTTCTAACACTTTTTTATACAAAACAACAGTAAAAATATCAATCAAAACATTGTACTTTATCCTCAAATACAGCGTGTAGTCGATCGAGTAAACAGAAGCTCTCCTAGCGTCGTTTACGAAGGAACGTGCCCTATACAGTGTATATTAATTACTATATAGTATAAAGCGAGCAAATTTTACGTTTTTCGAGCATTGGAGTTGCTTCAAAAAATTGATTCTCAAAAATTTTCTGAAGTATATTAGTATTTGGACCTTTTTGATTTCAATTCTAGGGGTGTGTTAGCATACTTTTAGCCAATAAAAAAAATTGAAAAAAAAAATTCACATAGGTATAACCCCTTAAACGAAAGTGAACGTAGAATTTTTCGCCTTATTTTTGGACGTTGTTCGGACAATAAAAGTTTTATGTTACGTTCATCACCTTTTGTACTGAGTGAAGATGACAATCAAAAATATTTCTTTGCGAGTACTGATATCCAAAAAAAATTCAAAAATAAATGCGACTACTTAAAAAACGAACAATTCAACTAATTTTCTAAAATCTTTGTATGTAAGACTCTAATCTTAAATATATCCTGCACTTATGCGAACAAGCCATTCATATTTGCCTTTAACGAAGCGCCCCTTTGATTATGATTGGGGTTCGATCAATTTTTGACCATTTCCGAAAGAACGTCTTAAACTTGAAGATGTTTCTACCTCGTTTTACAATATTCGGATTATATATCTATAATATTTGAAAAGTGTCTCTTGTCATAAAATTGCTCGTTGAATTCAAAACACGCTTCTCGTAAAATACATGTCTTGAATATCAAATCCTGGACGGGACTTTCAAACTTACACGGGCGAACATGTGTACATTCCAGACTGGAGTCTGGGTCGGACTATAAGGTTCATATTTCCCATGTTTACTATTTCATAGTTTTTCATTTTTCATTCAGTGCAAACGCTTTGCCATGCACCGACCAGACGATGCATGTTGTAATGCAAGTTTCCCAACGGATTTCAGATAATCGGGAATGGCTGTTGATGTGATTTCGCCCGTGAGTGATTGGACATGGAATGTAGTTCAACTTTAATGTAGGATATTCGGAAAGGAAACATGCCTGGAATCGAGAGACGTTTGCAAGGAGTATGAAAGAATATGGTATTCGCTTTTCGGAACAAAAGTGATTTGGTCTATCATTAAAGCCATTTTCTCATGATTTGAACCTTGCTCAGATAATTATGCTCTGTAGTCTCTAATAGAGACATCTTGATTACCAGGCTCAAGCTTAGTCCTGAAATCAATTTCCGAAATTAGATCCACATTTGATATTTGAATCTGAATGAAATGTTCAACAACTGCATTCAAATGTAACGCATTTACAATCTGTCTATCGTTTGATCCTGCAATCGAAGACAGACTCCCATAGATACACTCATGGATGGATAATATGGCTTTTGACTCATTAAACATAATCACCCTGTCTCGATTGTGTCCGGTCATGCCAATTGTACATTATGTCTAACACATAGCCGGAATCCAATTAGTTTGTATTTTATGCTCGAGTTAGCTAATTAACGTTTTACATTCGGAGCAGCATGAATGCTATGTAGGTACTAATTAACAGGCAAAACAGGTCCAGCGATAGTGTGTCAAGGACCTTATTTTTCGGTTCGTTTCAGTTCATGGCGTTCGTGTGACGGAAACTTTTTCCCCAAGTAGATGCAAAAGAATTCATTCAAAATGCCAGAAAGTTACAGGTGAAATTGAGTTTTATTTCAGCTTTCAATGGCGGGAAGTTTTCAGCATGCAAATGAAAACGAGAACCAAAATTTCTTAAAGTTTTCTAGGTGTACGGGAAAAAATCAAAGAATGACCCATGACTATAGAAAATCACGGTAAATACGAATGCGTCGAGACATTGTGAACACTTTTCGAATAGTTTTGCAACATAAAACACAATTGTTTTTCCAAATTAAATAATAATACTTAGTGGATCAGATTTTATCAGCCTACATCAAAAAGTACGCGTGAAATCAGTAATGCGTATTAAAAAGGGAATAAGCACAACCGTCACCTCCAAAATATTTTCCCATATTTCATGTATTTTGGTCAATAATATTTATTTTTCTATCCGACTAATTGCTTATTTAATTCCATTTGCACTCATTCACTAATGGACCCAATCTAAGACGCCACACTGACCTCAATCCCGAACATAATTTATCGCATTTTATTAATACTCTATTAAATCACCGCAAAAAGCTAATAATTTACCCACGCATTCACACATAAATACCAATGGTCGTCGCTCTAGAACGTTTCCGCTTCTCAACATCCTTCTGGCCCTAATCCTTTTATGCTACAACACAAAAGGACAATTATTGAAATCACTAAGGATGTTTTGTGAGATTCCGACTCTCCTCGTGATTTTCTTTTCCCACAAAGATTTATTATGCGTTTAATCTATGACCATATTTTTTGTCATTTGTCCGTTTAAGGACGGAGCGGAAATTACTTTCCAGATCAGTGAAATGTCTTGGTCCAAGAAAAAAAAACACCGACACAAAACGGAAACGCAATAACAAGCTCAAGATAAAAATGAAAGTATGAATATTGTGTGGGTGATGCTGAAAAGACGGATATGGAAATTAGGCGTAATTTTTGTCGAGGTGTTTGGCAACAGGACGCTTTCAATAATTTTCAACAAGGCGTCACAAAGCTGTCTTGAAATAATAACAGTAATTTGTCGCTAAAAATAAAATCGTGATCCCAATTTCATTTTCCTGGTCAACTACGACAAAATTGAACGTCAAATCGTTAATATCAGTGCAGAATCACGTATACAATAAATTACAAGGCACTCTATTTGATAATGGGGTTAGTTCTTAGTTTTCCATTTCAGGATATTTTCGCTTCTTTTTGTGCTGTTTCTGAATGAAGTTGGATTCGTTCCAAGCAATCGATATATGACATCTGTGAAAAATACTGGAATAAATGAGGAAAAGGTGTTGGACATAAGGATTAACCTAGAATGTATGAAAACATGTTCATTGCCTTCTTTGCGGATAGTAACAAATCGAGTTCGATTTGTTCATATTATAGTATGAAGTTAATATTTTTCTGATGTTACTTCGGGGTCACAAAATATCACTGACCTTCGAGTTTTATGGCAACGTGTTTGAAGAAGTCATTATATAATTGAATCTGTTAAAGTATACAATTTGCGAAATGCATTGAATGAAGGATTGTTGAAGCCGTTTTTAAAACATACGCTTTGAATTTGTTTTACTTATGTAGTTTTCGAACTTATTCAAGCCACATGCTGCCAAAAATTTTACCTTGAAATGCACACCAGGCTATTGGCTTACTTCATTCTGATATTATTTTAACTGCAACTGCACACGTTTCTCTTTCGTCGAAAAGTTTCTGTTTTTATCTGAAACTAATGATTTTGGTTTAATTCATTCTCCTTTTATTTTAAATAGCATGAGAAATAACCAATAAAATTCCACCATAGTCATATATCTGATGAGCACAATAAACATCTGATTCGAAGTTTTCTGTCAAAGGTATGAAAACATGTCAGCCGATCATCTTGTCTAGAGTTTTAATAAAGGTGGTGAAAGATAGATGGCGTAGATATACTATGAATGTACGTCAACTCTTAAACTAGGAAGCCATCTTGGTTTGAAATTGATCTAAATGACATTCGTCTTTAAGTTCTTCACAGTCATTTCAACGATGCCATTGCGAACACTTGCTTTTCATTCTTTTGCGTTACTGCTTTTGTAGTATTGTACATAAGTCGAGGATAAAAACCAGTTAACGACTCGCTCTTGTCAAATTATCACATTATAATATGTTGTTTTTGAAATGTATAATAAAGTATGATGGGCTTTGTGTGTCGAATTATTATTTGTTGGCTTTATCAGCAAAAAGCATGTGTGAGTATTTTGTTTCATTTGTCGTAGATCTTTCAAATGTGGTATTCTCATTTAAAACTTTTCGACCCAAAAATAAGAAATTTCTGACAGCATTCATTGGGCGAAATCTGCAAGTTTCAAGTTTGATAATATGTATAATTTATACAGATTTATATTTTTACAGAAAACAATATTAAAGAACAATAGAAACGAATTAGAGAAGTGGAATTTAAATTTGGGAACTGAAATGGATAATGTTGATTAAAAATATTTATTTGATGAAATATAAATTTTACAATGCTATTAAAAGTGGAAACACACGTTAACATGCACTCATTTTTACATCCTGTATCATTTCCATAATAGTCGTGCCTCCACTATTAGTCAAAACTTCATTCATCGTATTTGCCTAATACACACATTGACCGTAACATGCACTTTCCCTGTATTAACAAGCAATTCATAATTCGCTTCATGAACAATCATCGGACGATTCGAGCTTTCTAATTTCGCCTCCAATAATGTACGTAATTATGATTATGAGATATCAGCCACGCAATTTATATGAGAAAGATAGCAACGAAACCGGGATGGTTTGAAATTGGCTTGAAATAATGCTACCACCAGCTAGACATGTCCTGCGGCCATATTGCGGTGCCACAAAACCGCATCTACACATAATCCGAGTCGGAGCAAAAGTCACAAAGCCGTAAATCTTTCATCTACATTGGCATGTATCCTGTATATATGCAGATAATCGGCTAGTTGGATATTGAGGAGCCTTTTCGACCTTTGTAAATGTGAAATGTTAAACACAATTGGAATATATAAAGTCCTGTAGTGTTTCAGTGGTAATATTTGATGATTTGGTTCAGAATTGTTGTTTGCTCCTAAAATTTGTTAGGTATTTATTCGTAGTCTAGATTAAGACCATCTACTTTCATCAGCAATATATTCAAAACTAAGTTTTCCTTAAAAATTACAATTCAAACACTACCAACCACTACATATTCCTACTGGATCCTGTCGCAAATTTCATTACTACTCTTCTGGAACCATACTATCTGTATAGATTTCCATACAAGTCACAACTAAGCTTTCATTTTTTGGTATAGCAAACACACACAAATATCCCCAAGCTGGGAAAAAAATAGTTTTCCTCCCAGGCCAATTTCCATTTCTTTTGCGCTGTGTCGCATCGAATCCAATCGACGTCATCGATGGCAAATTTCTATCGGAGATAGGAAGTTTACATGGCAACAAATAAATCCTGGCGTGATAGCAACTCAAAATAAATCAAATGTCACGATAAATATGCCAAATACTTTAAATAGCCGTTTCAGCATTAAGTCCATGCGTGCCGCAGGATCCCAGGCGATTCCGATATGTGATATTGTGAACTGGAGACAGTCAGCCAATCGGTTCGAGGATATGTGGTTTGCCGGGAAGATTGTGCGATGCAGATATTGTTTGGCTACGAAAGTGATATACAGAAATGATAGTAAGTATTTTATAAAACATTAAATTTGCTAAATGGATCTTCCATAATAAGACAATTTAGGAAAAAGAGTGCCTTAATGAGATTTAAAGCTTGGTTGCTTGATTTTTTAGCTTTTAAATTAAACACGTTATCATGGGAGAGTTGTTTTTTTCTTTATCAAGTAGTTAAATATTAAATTGAAATAATTGTGTTTCTGTTATTTCACGCTTAAAATTGATTTACACGAAAATTTAAACAACTCATACTTAACGCCCAACGTGGGCACAAGTCTATATAAAAATTGAACATTTATGACTTGAACAGTCGAACACGTATGGAAAATGTACTTTCCAGGCGTTCGATTTCCTCGAAAAACACTTTTTAAGCCAATAACTAGCAAATCTATCGAATTTTTTCATCCATTGCAGTATATTGACTCTATCCTTTAATATCATCGCTGCAAAACTTCTCCCTTATGCTTGAAAATTCTTTCACATCAAACATTATTTTCTCATTTATTCATACAGAATACATGAATCATATCGTAAAATCCTCACAAGTCTGGTGAATGGGCCAAGTCAACACGATTGTATGATTTTGCAGGATTAAATATACGATGAGAGGAACTTCTCGTTATTGCACTTACATTGAAAGCCCATAGAAATGGCTCAGTATCAATATTTAAGGAGCTAATGCGTTTGTTCCAAGTCAAATAGAACATTATGCAATGCTTGCGCTCGTCTTGTACTAATGGCTTCAATGCTGAGTGCAGATATTTTGTGAACTAGACTAAAAGTTGAAATGTTCGTGGAAAATATGGTTTTCGGGATGCACTAAGGGATAAGTAATCGACCACTTTAGTGAATTTTTTTTCATAAGTTTTTTATCGCCATTTCACTCATGAAAGGAATAAAAATTGTCGCATAAATATCCGTATTGCATCACTGTATGTCACTGTAACTGAAAAATAAATTACTTTTGATTTTTATTTGTAGGTTAACACAATTGTTAAAACAATAGACTACTTACGACTGATAGACTTCTTCAGTGTTTTAATTCTACTGTAGCCTACAAGTCACAAGCAAAATCTGGATTTGGTGTTATAATCGAAATAAAGGAACAAAAAACAGTCAGTCTTTTCAACAGCTTCAGGACTCCATTGAAACTTGACTTTGACAAAAAATCGTGTAAATTATTATGTTTTAAATTATCTTTAATTCTGAACATTCTTTCACAGAACTTTTCAATCAAGCGCAAATTTTAAGAACATATCAAAAAATTTAACTCGAATTCAATCGACTTTTTTGTCTCAGTTACGATATCTCCGGTTGCCGTTACCACAAAAACGTCTATCTTAACGATTTAAACATTTTTTCATATTTTTTTCGTAAAAAATTACTTTTTTTAAATAAAATCAACGTATAAATACGTAGTTGTAAATAAAAATTGTTAATGGTTTTTTTAAAATATTAATTATAGTAAATTTTCTGTTTCAATGGAATAAATCTTTCATTGCATATAAATAAGAACGTTGGATTTGACATAATTTCTCTGAAAATTTTAAAGAACAGATTTTTAAAAAGAATGGCGAAAACATCTTTATTGCTAATTTTTTGCGTAATTTTGTCACCAGCTTTCGGCTTTGTAGAAAACTTCCAACCGTTTAAAAAACTCAATCCCAAAAAAACATATAGATAATGCTTTATCACATTATCTTTTGAAAAAACTTTCACATATTTCAGAGAATATTCGATCATAGCATTTTTTCGTGTTTCAAAATGTTTGTAACTTCATTATAATGGTCCATTCACAATTAATGAAATAACTTTTAGGGAAAATTAATCCTATGGTTATATGACAAGATAATTGATCACGGTGATATTTAAGTAATTAAAATGGTTTATTTCGTGAATGTTTGAAAAGTTTTTCATAGACTTGCAATTGGAGAAAATCACTCATATTTACTGTAGACAAACACCCACAAAGTCATATGCTGAGATTCATTTGATGCAAATTTTCTCGAATCGCTGGCTTGAGAACATTTCAGATAGTAAATTATTCAGGGAAAGTTTTTACCAATTTTCTTTATAACAATTTCTGCATGATAATTGTTTCGCAAAATTTTTGTATAAAATTTTCATCGAAATTTTTAAGTATGACACAATTCTTGAAACGATAATCCATTTTCATTGTTTTTTCCAGGAGTTTATTTTAACGTTTTTTCAGTACATTTTACACAACGAAATAATTTGATCAATTTATTATTTTAATTAAACTTAGAAATCTCCAACTCAATATGTTAATTTCACTTTTATATTTTTCAAACAAACAATGCTGTATAATATCAACTTTTGGTTTAGTGCTCCAAAAACTCTTTGACCAAAAAAAAATTGTTTAGCATACAGAAAAAGAGTTGTCGTTGTTTTTAAATTGTTTTTATAATATAATATTAAACTTTTTGACATGCTAGCCAATTTTAAGCTTCCCTATTTTACAGGTGCAAAATAGTTTTTAATAAACATTTTGTGCGTACATTTAGTTTTTTTCAAGATATCTTCCAGTTGGTGTTCTATTTTCTCTAAGAATTTCTTGTGGCGTTCCTATTTAGGATCTAAAAAATATAAAATTCGTAATTGCAACAGTTCCTTGGCCAAAAAAGGATGTTAATCTAGAAACTGTGCATCCAAGCATCAGCCCATGAAATCTTTTTTCATACCTTACTTGAGACGGTTTCAGGAGGATCTATTTCATGATTTTTTATATAACATACTTGCATTTATATGTGTCTATGCAAAACCTGTTGTACTTCAAATATATACAATAATATTTATGGTTTGGCGTATTTATATTTGTCGTTTGAAATTTGTTCCTCATCGCAGCATGATCTTTAATAGGTGCATTATTCCATAAACTTCCAAGTTTTTACTGTTTTAGACTAGAATTATTTTAGTTACCACTCCATTCAAATTTTTGGAATTTTACAAGTTTCAAAAAGTATTCGAAACCATAAATAAGCAAAATTGCCAAGTGTGACATGTGCTCAGCGATGACTAAAATATATATCCGAGAGAACTTTTCAAACAAAATGGAACAAAAGTGACTTTCAAAGTCCTCCAAAAATTCGTATTTATTTTTCACCACACCGAATTGCAATTTATCCTCATCATTTCGACATTTATTCAGAGCTCCTCTAATTTCCATACTCACCCCCTAATTCTCTAAACTTCAACGTATGGGTATGACACAAACATTTATCCGGCGAATAAAAAAAAGATTGTCCAAAAAGAACATGGTTTCGGTTACGTTCCATATATCAATGTGTACGACATGCACGATGCCCGCCCGAAAGGGGTTAAGGACAACCTCTTCGTCGCCTTGCTTTGTTTCTGTCAACAAATGAATGATGTGCCTGCAACCGTATCCTGAAATTCAAATTTGAAAAGCCGGCAATCGCGTCCCAGGACCAAAGGATATTCACCACTCCATACTGCGTCATGTTCGAAACAATGAACCGAGCGAAGAATATATTTTTCCATCATTTTGTCTGTTTCGGAACGGAATGCGGTTTATGCATCGTAAATTCAAACAAGTCGTAAATAATAAATTTCGGGGAAATGGGCGTTTGAATTTTCCCGGCTCGATCCCAGGATGGGTGGAAACTGAGTTGAGAAATCATTTTAATTGTTTGAAAATGTTAAATATTTAGCACTAACCGATGTGATTCTTTGATATGTTGATGGTAGGTTTTCTTAGCTTCAACGTGAAATTTTGTTAAAAAAAAATAGAACCAAATCTTATGAATGGAAAAGATATCATGAACATTATTCCTTTGAAAAAAATTAGCATCTTTACTACAGCTTTCTAATGTGAAACTTTTTGAAATTTTTTATTGTACAATCTCTAAAAGATACTTCAAGTATAGTTTTCCAGAGCTTATTTTCCTGGAAGTTTCAAATGATCGCATGTACTGGATTTTTTAAAAAAAAAATTATAAGTAACAAAGTTCACAAGAAGCCTATTTTCGTATCTTCGATTACTCCCACAAAATTTTCTATTTACCACTGATTTTTTCCCCATAACTGACGTAAAATTCTCATTTTCCCGATCTAAGTGGTATCACACTAAATAATCTGAACTTAAACTTCAACAAACTGCTAACATTCTTGCAAAAACAAACAACTTTATTGACTGCATATTCCGAGCCAAGTGCATTTCCACGATGAACGTGGGGTTGCGATTGGCGTTTTTACCACACAACCCACTTTTCCAATTTCCTCTTAGCGATTTTTATAGTTTTCATCGACGGTTTTGTGTTGTTTTTCTTCTTCTCCTGTTGAATCTCAACAACTCCGTTAATCCGCACAACCGCTAAATATCAATGGAGGGCTAATAAATATCTTAGCTTGATGGGAGCTCGATAGTTGTGGTGAAAGTTTATGAAAACTTTAACAAGTTTGTGTAGTTTTTTCCTGTTAATTTCATCTTCTGCTGATTGTTGCGAAAGAGTGTTGAATTTGTTTCACTACTTACGTTATCAAAAACAACAACAATTTTTTTTGACGTCAGTTTTCCGAAGTGTTTCTTAGTAAATTGTAAGTCAATTATGCGCAGGGTTTTGGGTTTATAGTTTAAGAATAAAATTATCAATACCACAAATGCAAGAAATGTTTTATTAAAAGTCAGATATGCATTAATCTTTTTTAATTTGATTTTATCAACAATAAATTATTTAACATTCATCACGCAATGTTTTCATTAACCATTTATATCACGTATAGCTGACCATTTTGCCTCATTGTCTCTCGAAGACAACTAAATGAGGTTACTTTAACATGACTTCTACATCCTGGCTTAGATTCAGATGTTGCCCCATCAATTATTATTTTCATCTTTAATCATCTGGTGAATCATGTTATCAAGCTCGCAAACAATTATTAAATGATAGGAAACACGCATGGAAACAACATTAATTAGAAATCGTTTACATTCAATTCATTTGTACACCAAAGTAACACCAAGTCCAAACATTATGTTTAAATAGCAAGAATGATAACCAGTGAAGAATTGAAGGCTTCTCCGACTGTTGACCTGACCAAACATTAACTATGCCAAACTGCCAGCTGACTGATGCACTTGACATTTTGCGGGCGTACTAGATGCGTGAACATCTCAGACCTAGATCGCATTGTTTCGCTGTAGTACTTCGATAAAATGAATGAATGAAAAGTATGAGAAACACAGCAGATGATGGAATTATCTTAACACCTGTGATTTAATTGGGATAAGTTCATCGCTTCGAATTTCATCTGGAGATTGAGATTGTGCTCCGGAAAAAAAGTTTTTTTTCAATATCAATCCTAATTATGGTTACTGCTCTTCGTGTTGATCTCATATTGCACGAACCGTGCCAAGTTTGCCGTTCGCATTGCAATAACTCACACACTTTTCTCCCAAACCAGATTCGGGGCGGAAATTGAAACCCATTGAAAATAAAGTTTTTATCCTATCTGCAGGACCAAATCTACGGGTTATTCCATCAGACGACGGAAGATGACGATAGCGACGAATAACTTCGAGAACGAAGTATTTTTCAGTAGAAAATCAGATTGGCGTAAAAGCCAATAAAACCTGAATCCACCTTCTAGATGACATTTTCTTTGCCTGCGATACTATCTACAACTTCAACATTTTTCGTCCTGTTCAAAGGAGTCAGCCAACATGGTCGTGGCGAGACAGATGAGCATTGGTTTGCACGGTTCAACCACAGCACTTGTTCTGAGCAAAATCGATGCATGAAGTTGTTACGTGAAAAATGATTTTGCTTAGGAATTTCGATATTATGAGAAGAAATTTGAACTGCGTATATCAACGACATTTTTTACTCTAACTGATTTTCATAAAATGTAAGGAACTATTTTCAGTTCAGTTTAGTATCAAGAAATATTTGAAGGTAGGCAACAAAGAACAACAATTTATTTTGCTTGCTTCTCTCCTATTGACAAACTACTGAAAATAACCGTCCAAATACACTCCCTACCCATATAGTGTCCTTCCTCAACAATATTCTTCCATTGAAGAGTTGAACAGTGTCTGAGCTCGGATGAGTTCCTTTCAAAAAGTTTCTTTCGAGCGTCGTGTGATGATGATTTTGGCATGAAATTGGAAATATCTTTGCAATTTCTTCCTTCGCTATACATACATGCATACATAAATTTTTCCATTGAAGTGACCCTGTTCGTGTTCGCCTGTTGTTTTCAAAGTGTTTACACAAAGACCGTTTTCAGACTTATTAGCTTCCTCGCATGCTGTGAAAGTTCTTCTAGTTCGGAGAGTCTGTTTGGAATTTATTGCACATTGTTGTGCCGTGTCCTTTCTAATTTTCCACTGAATCGGAATTTTATTAGGAAATATGAAACAGGACGCGATCTCATGGGAATCATTTTACATGCCTAGTGAGCCAAGAGATTGGAAGTTACATCAACACGTGTCAGCTTTTTTTCAGTCAGCTGTTTGCGACATCAAGGATGTCAGAGCACGTTTATTAATTTGCTGGAATTGTTTGAGTTTTTCCTGTTGCTGAGGTGTGTTATTTCATCAATAAATACTGAATTGCTCCTTTGAACTTTCTAGATTCTTCTTGGTGCTGATTAAAGTGAAAATAGCCAATTTCATTGAATATAAGTCGTAGTAGTACGTATTTATATCATTCAATGTTAAAATTAACCCACATTTCCATCGGATTTACATCTTGAAGATTGCGTTGTTTTATAATTTGGCAGTTGAAATTTTATAAAAAAGGATAAATTTATAAATTGTTTGAACAGAGATTCAACGAAGAGAAAAATCGATAAAGAATTTTTTTCAGTAAAAATATTCAAAAAAAAATATTAAAATGTTTCTTAGGGCGCAAATTTTCATTTTGTGAATTTATACAATCTTTTGATACAAAATTTTTCATCGGCTTTGATATTGGTTGCTTTAAAGCCCTAATAAATATCTTAGGAAAATATTTATTAAATTATTTTTTTTCCAATTGAAGACTTCTAGGAAATGCATTCAACTTGTTACTTTCTCACGTTTTTGCGTCGGGTCTCTTTATTAATTTTTGCATCTGTTTTTCCTACCAGTAATCAGAAATTTGAAAATATTTGGTTTTCAAATAATTCCTCGACCAAAGTAAAATTCTTCACATAAAACTACTGAACAGCAAATCCATGTACAATATTTTCCAAGAGTTTGTCAGCCATTCCTGATGAAAGATAATTTAATATTTTACTGAAGGGAAAAATTAAGACGAACAAATTTAACAGCAAAATTTCCGACCCTAAAAAAATTGGAAAAACAATTGTTGAAATCAAGTTTAAAGGAAAACAAAGGCAAAAAAGCTGAAATTGATCGGTGGCTTTTACAGATTTACAGTTATTTATAACGGAAAAAATAGTTCGGGTTTTTAGGTCATGAAACATATTAATTGGTGAATTAAAAAAAAACATTCTTTCCATTCCAGTCTAAATATTAATTTCGAGAAATTTTCAAAAAAAATATTTTCGGCACAAATTATCGAAATTGGGTCGGTGATATTTTATTTCAATTTTACTCCAAAAAAATGTTTCAACTGTTCTCTCAGTTGAAATCTTTCGCTCTACGCAACAATAACTCAACCAAAAAAGAAACTTATAAACCGATTCAATCCATATTTGTATCGTAAATCCATCAAAAGATACATCACCACCTCAACCTAAGATACTTCATCAATCGAAAGTGAAAATCATTTCCAATTCACCGAACTTCCCAATAGAACCCATCACCGTCTATCCTTCACACTACTACACATCCGGGCGGGTACGTTGTTAAGCTTTCGCCTATTATTAATTGCGACAGGGATATAAAAGGAGATATTTCCTTCAGCAATTACTTAATTTAATTAAGATAAAAGCCGAAGCTTCTCAGCTCGTAAATTCCTGTTTCACAATGTCATCGTTTTGCTGCGTCCTGCTCTCCTTCGCATTAGCTTTTAGTCTCGGGGCTGATCCTTCTCGTCCTCTTAGCTTTTGCCGGAACTTCATGCTCGTCGCATTTGCTGTAATGTAATTTACCAAATGAGCAACATAAAATTTACATTAACAATTTCCCGTTATATTGTTACTTTTCTCGATTTTAAGGAGTACTAAATATTTTTTTTTAGTATTTAGTCTTGCGATATGTTTTAGTTCGTTGTGTTCCGCTCATTTTTTTCGGACGGACATTTCAAATGGATCTACTTGATTCGACCCTCATCTTGAAGGAAACAGGACATTGGGCATTCGGGGTTGTTTGAAGTGCGAAAAAAATGTAAGCATTTCATTCCGACTCCTATTCTTAGTGAAGGGAAAAAATCAAACGATTTAAAATGATTTAGACAGTGGAAATGAAATGAGGATTAATTTGAAGAATAGGGATCTAATTGAAGACATTTCAGGATGAATATGTTTTGCCTATTGCTGTGATAATTTGTATTTAAAAAGTGTTGAGCAATAGTCTAATAACTAAGATTAAAAGGAATTTAAGTTGAGTTATCATTTTTGAACTACTAAATAGTCTACTCACGTGATGACTTACCCAATGAATTTTTCTTTTTTTTTGCTTTTGATCATTGGTCCATTTTTCATAAATAAAAATACTGTTGTATTAATTCGCAATTATTTAAGCAAGCTTTTAAAGCCTAGTTTGATATTTATGAACCTTTATTATATTTTCCACTGGAAATTTTGGCTTATTATCAATTTAAAACGTTGATTTTTGGCCGTATTATTTTTTGTTGTAAAATTTGCTGTTTGTTTCACAAGCTTTGTAACCTTAATAGCTTTTCAAGTTTTCATAAACCAAATCCCAGGTGAATCAATTCCTAGGATTTCCAACCTGCACTTCATTTCCCCTCACCTCTACTATCATGATCTAAATTTTACACATGTCCTTTTTCCCTCATTTCTGAATAGCAAACAAAGTCTCAAAAGCGCCATACAAGCATCAGGACTAGAAATTCACAAAATTTACTTTACAGCCAACCAATAAATCATCGTTGAACACACGCTGGCACTATCGCCGTTTTCCGTCTTGCATACATACAACCAGCGCGAGGTAAAGCAATGCAAGGGCAATATCCTTGGGTCTGAGCTGAATATGACATTAATCGATGATCCTTTAGCAGTGCCGAAACATAATGGGACGCAGGGTTCTGACGTTGTGTAATAAATCATCCGGAAAAATGTCACGTCCTTCTTGTATGATAGGTTCATTCACACATCATCCAACAATCACACGAGTACATCCATACGAAGTCCACCCGCACCCCAACGCCTTGGTTGGCACTTCAATTTCATCTTTTTCTGTCCACGAATCGACCAGGAGGGGTATACAGAGTCCTTTTTATTATTTGTAAGACCTTTATGAAAATAACTAAAGCTTGCAATATTACTCGAACGCTACATGTTTTCTCATAAGGTTGTTGACTTACACTTGAACGTATCCTTCACGTTATTTTGGGATGTGATATGGGAATTTTTCACAAATAAAAAGGACATTGTCGCCTGCAAATAGCTGACTGTACAAGGTAGTACCTGTTGTCTGAAAGTGGTGTTTTATTTAACTAGAAATATATTGGATGATAAAAAAATGGCAGCATTCACCCCTCGACAAAGGCTATTATGAAGGTCTGTGAAACTTACAGGAATAAGGCGTAGGTGATTGAATAAGTTTCATTGCACCAGGATTGGATGGTTGGTTATAGTGGCAGCTCCGTTTATCAAAAGGTGACTCACTTAGGCCACGACAGACCCATTGTGATCCCAAAAAAAGATAAGGTACGTCACTAGAACCTGTTGGATGACCAGAACCATTTGGATTCTCGTATCAAGCTGGCTATGCAGCTAATATTTAAACTGGCTACTTCCGTGAGGCTGTCCAAGAAAGGCGAGCCTAAAGTTTGCATGCGTTCCCTGGATAGTGTTAAGCATTTGCACAGAGAATGTTGAATCGTTTCCTTTCATCCTCCGAACTGCATCTGCGACTGAAATCTTAGCTTAGCTTGACGGAGGCCAGTGGATGGATGACTTGCAGTGTAAGTGTATAGTCCTGGTGCTCAATTCCAGCTTTCGCCAGGCTGCCAGCTTCGCAGTTTCCAGGTATATCATTATGACCCGGCACCCAGCAAAGAATCACTTCACAGTGAAGCGACATTGCGTTCGGTTGTGTGCGAGATTCCATTACAATTTTGAATTAGGTATACACGTTGGATAGTGATTGGATAGAAGCTTGATTATCGAAGATTTCTTTTGGAAACTTACTGAATTCTCAACCAGGACACTGCCTTGTGTATCACAATGACCTCCGCTTGAAAAACACTGCAGTTATCTGGTAGCCGAAACGATAGTTTCAGGCCTAGTTGGTCAGAGAAAACGCCACAGCCAACTTCTCCATCCATCTTTGATCCATCAGTGTAGATGTCGACCGATTCCTGTATTTTACTTCTTTCCATGATCAAGTCATCTTTGCTAGGGATGACTGAATTGAAAGCGTGGTGAAAGCAGGGAATCGGAGAAGTGAGGTCGACTTTTCTCCTGGCGTCGGTCCATTTCTCCGTAAGATGGTGGAGTGGCCAAGGATTAGAAGGTGAGCAGATTTTCATGTGACGCAGCCTTTGTCCTTTGAGGCAACCCCGTAACTAAGGAGCATACAGCTAAAACTATCCATGATTAAGTCAGCAAAGAGTAACCCCCAAAGATGCCAGCAATTTATGGTATTAACATAAACATTCGAACTTTTCAGTGCCAAGCTAAGCTCACCACATGTAAATAAGTGTGCATTTACATTAAAAGATATCAGTGGGATCATCTGCGCCCAATTGAAGACTTCAGTTACCTACCTAAAACGAGACTTTCACATTAATATTATAAGATTTCAAGAAGGAAATGCGTTTTCAAACATCTTTAAAAGTTTCGACGAGACAGTATTTAAAAAAAATTACAGTCAAAAAAAAAAATCAGCGGCATCAGTAGGAAATGCTTTGATGCTAGTCGATCTTTTGATTAGCCAGAAAATTGTAAGTAGCGTAAATTTCTTGTCTAAATGTTTCTGGAACGATGTATGAAGCCTAAATGAAATGTTTGCTGATTTTTTCAGTTCTCCTTTGCGGGTATTGCTTTCCTGTTGGATTGTTGCAAATAGCCATGTGGTCTTGTTTCGGAGCTCTCTTTCAAGTGGTCAATCTACCACCCAAACCCTTTCTAGCTTCTGGTTGGTCAATGCGATATGTGAACAGAATTTACTTCAATCAATACATCTCGTTTTAAAGCTAATATAAGGTAAAAATACACTCGAAAAGAATCAGATGAAAGTACATAAATATGAAAAAATTACAGAATAATTTAAACACAAAAAACTATCTAAACAAATCCTCTGACAACCGTTACCAATTTGTATTTGTTAAACGTTTAATTTGGTCATTTTTCATAAATTAATACTCATACCTGTGAAAAATTTAAGGAAAAAAGTCCTGGTGGTACTTAAAAGAATCATTTTCATTACTAGACTGATTTCAGACAAAAATTAAACTTCCATTGAGACTAGCACCTTTTATTGAAATTTTCGTACACACTTTAGTATAAAATAAAGTGAAAAAAAGTTAATTTTGCTTATAGTGCTTAATTGTCTTCGAAATGTTAACAAATTGACTATTTGAATTTATGATGATCAAAATGTTAAATGACCTTTAAAACTAGGTGACGGTAATTTTTTTAAAAAGTGATTCTGCACATGTAAATGGTCGATAATCGTTTAATGTAACTTTATGAAAATCTTTAGATAATATTTACGAATAAATAAAACTAACTGAACATTACCTTAAATAAATTAATTATCCCTTACAAATTCAATTTGGGAAACAGAAAAAATAGCAAATGGGAATAAAAACAAATATGCCATATTTTCGCAAAAATAATTGGATAACCACTTATTGCATTCATAACCGAAGCAATTACATAAACAATATCAGGACCTTTTCAGAGATCGTAAAATTCAATGAAATTGGTGTCACGTCGTTTTCTTTTAATTTCCATTAGTTGATCCAATTAAGTGTTTTCTATGAGCCATCCAATCCCGAATGAGCCATCAAAGTCAACAACTCCTTTTAAGTACTATCGAGTCCATATAAAATCAATTAGTGGCTGTCGATTGTTTCGTTTGCAAATAAAGGAGACGATTAAATTATGAGCGGTATTTGTGGTGAAATAATATATTTTCTTTTTGAAATTGTTTGTGTGTACTTGACAGTCTGTAAAAAATGTCTATGAATAGCATAATGAGCTGGAATGTTTGATGGTCCATTTTTTTGGCATATAGCAAAAAAATTTAGAAGCTGATTTGCAAACACTATTTGGTTTGTTCTCGCAAAGTTTTAAGAGCAAATTTTTAGGAAAATCAAATACATCAGGTGTGAAATTCATTGCCTCCATTTTTGTTTTGCTTCATTGTCCTGGCAAATAAATTTTCATTGGCATAAAAACCTTTCAAAAATACTCTTCTTGAATGCATCATCAAAATTGATTTCATCAGCAGGAAAGTAACTCGATTGTTGCCATTGTTCAAGGATATCCATTGAAAAGTAGTTCATTTTTTAATAACTTCCGTTTCGTGTTCACCCACAATAATTATCAACAACAAACAAGCATTCCAACAAAATACACCAACAAGGAAATATTAAACAAACTCATGAATGGCAAACATTTCACGTTGCATGGTGAACAGAAAGGTGACGACTAACGGAGTCAAATTCAAAATGAGGGTGAGTTGACTTGGAATACTCACAAGGGTGCTGTTTGAAATGCATGAAATTCGAATTAGAAATTTCTTTATTTTCCATTTGGCCACTATAACCTGAAACCCGTGGAAATTCGCTATGAAATGAATGCTATTTTTATGGTTTGCTTCCGAGTCCGAACAGAGGGTGAATGCTGTTTCAGGCAAATTAGTAGAGTCGGTAACAATGGGGATGTTAAGTAGCCATGACCAAGTTCTTGATACTTTGATGGGTATTTCACAAGCACTCGTTAGTGCTTACCATGAGCAATGAAATTGATAATTGTTGGGTGCAATTATAGTTGAAAATTGTTTGATCGCTTTTGTAGTACTTTTCAACATTCTATACAAATTTTGTGCTACTTTCAGGAAAATTTGGATCGTAATTTGGTTTGAAATTCGTCGTCTGAATATCTGGCCGCAGAAAATATGGGAAGAGTTTGCATTATCCCAGGAAATAGATATTCAGCAATGCAGCTTTGACTTGTACTAGAGCTTGATATGATGATGAGGCAAAAAAAATAGTTTTTAGTGAGTTCTTAGCAACACAGCATTTTTAACCACCCTAATGCGCACAATTCTCTTGAAGCTACAATATTGCTGTTGTTGAGAAGCTCATCTGAGAGCCTGGAATATTTTTTTTTGGAATTGCACATATTGATATTCAAAATTTACATGTTGCGGAAGCTTAAAATTGCTGTTTTTTAGTCAAAAACAAATTATTATTTTCATAGGAAACAAAAACAAATTCATTCAAAATACTTGTCATATTTTTCCGATCTTTCGGGCAATTTTTGTTGAGCAAAATTTCGCATGTGTTATGGCGACGGTTCATCTGCCTATCGTTTAATTCATATGGCACCCATTTTCCGATCTTTTGAATTTTCCCCATGGCACGCAGACGTATGCAAATTGCCGGTTTAGTAATACACAATTGTTCGGCGAGCATTTTTTGCGATTGGGTATCGTCTTCGTCCAAAAAGAGCCTGCAATTGATGGTCCTCAACCTTCCTGGGCCGATTTTTACGCTTCTTGTCCCACAAGTCAAAATTTCCGTCTTTGAACCGACAAAATCAATCTTTGGCACGTTGTTTCCGATAAGCTAATATCACGATAGGCCTCCATAAACATTCGATGCAATTCGGCAGCCGATTTCTTCAAATTGAAGCATAAAAGTAGAGCATCTCGCATATTTTCTTTTCAGCCCGAATACTAGGCATGATAACCAAAGAAAAATGTATGTTTTATTTGAAACTGCTGACAATGTACACTGATTTATGTTGACGGATGTCAAACTCATAAAAACAGTATGGCGTGTCCGAGGTAGCTTAATGCGCTCACTCACGCCATCTATGACCAAACAGCGGATTTAAGCTTATACACCTGATATACTACTCAGCAATCTCAACTTATAATTTTTCTAAACGTTACATTGTCATCGAGGTTGCGTCCTTGCAGAAACTTACATAAGATTAAGTTAACAAGATGTAGTTCAAAAATTGATCGCAAAATTTATGCAACTAAATAAAACCTCTCCACTGACGGTTCTTTACATGATGTCTTACAGTAATTTCATGATTATCTCAGTAATTAAGGACATTTATTTATTAACAAAATCAACCCAGCCGACTTTTCATGATATCCACCCTGAAAATTTTTTACCTAAAATTTCAAACAATAAAAACTTTCTGTACCGCTCACATCAAGACAGCATACTAAACATTGAATTCAACCAAACAAAATGCACCGAGGCATATCCTTAATCTGCACATCGTCTTGCATCTCTTCATTTTATTAATTAAATTTGTGTTTGCCTGCGCATTAAGTTCACGTGTTCTTCCATCTTTTCTTCATATTACGCTTACATGCGCACACATTACTTTTGTCATTACATACTTGCAGGATGCGCTACAGCAAAAGCACCTCACCTTGAATAATGTAAGTGCAGCTCTGACAGGACGAAGTTGTAGTACGGCTACAGGACAACAAACGAGCGACAATGGTGTTTGGAAGCGCAAGGATTCCCAGCAAGAACAGTTGGATAAATGCTGCTGGTATGGCAACGGAAGGACTTTGCACGAATGTCGTTTAGTTCGGTGTTAGTTTTAAGGTGCTCATTTGCGAAATAAGGATGCGAACAATAGGAGTAACGTAATTACGCGCCCTAAAAGCATGAAGGCTGTTGGATATGGAATGCATGCACGTCTTTAGTGAAAGTTGTAATGATTATTTTAGTTCTGAATTGTATGCAGCCTGGAATGAAAGACGCTAGAAAAAGTTGCATCTGCAAAAAACAAGCAGCCAAGATGTTTAAGGATTCTGCACTAATTAAATTGAGTATTCACCAGAAGTCTTAGTAAGGACAAAGTTGATTCAAAAGATTGAAATTTTAATATTTGAAATGTTGAGACGACATTAGTTGGGCTCTAGTTTTGGATCTTGATTATGACCTGAAGTATAAGAAAACAATGGCTTTATTTACCACTGTTTTAAATTTTTGTAAGGAAAACAATTGCACGTTATACCTTGACCACCAAGAGCAAATTGTTGTTCAAATTTATATTTTGATTTTAAGGAAGATTCAATGAATATCGCTCAAAGTATTATATAATAAAATTTAAATGGAAAGATGTGGTATTTTCTCGGAAAGACTTAACTCTTTTACTACCGTATTTCAAGGCTCTGAAAACCGCATGCAAATTTTTTTGCAGAAATAAATATACACTAACATTTCAAGGAACTAACAACATCAGGAACTAACAACAGCATTTGAAAAATATAGACTCAGATTTACAACAAATTTCAACTGATTTTAATGCAACTTACTTTTTATATCTACGAAAACTCAATTATTATTTTTCATTCATTCTTTTTGAATATTTGTAACTTCCATGAATTGGGACCCATTAACACATATTTTCACGATCAAAAATAATTGGAAACATCTTATTAACAAAAACACTATGCACTCCAACAAATGACGAAAAGAATAATTGTCCAAACTTCAATACATATGACTTTTGTTACATTGACGGCTAATTTACGAATGATCCTGGCACAAGGACTTCTTTTGACAAGTGTGCAACTCAATTAGAACTCAAAGATTGGTTTCAGAAAATATTCAGTCAAAGTCTTGGAAAATGGTTTTTCTCGGGAAACTAGGCAAGTTCTAAGAAAATATTTGCTTGGATGTTAATGTAAAAGTTGGAGAAAATAAAAGGTTTCTGATGAAAAAGAAAACTTGTTTGATGAGATATTTCGATTCGATTTTTTCATCAATACTCTTAGATAACTTTGTGTGTGGGCAACGACGATAGGCAGAGAAAAGAGATCCGAAATTAATGTCAACAAGCTTAGTTTTTGTTTTCAAATTAACATCCCATTTTTTCAAACAAAAAAATCAACCAAAGGCACGCGCAAACTAATAATTATTAATTAGTTAGTTGAAAAGAAACACAAGGTTTGAAGTTTTATGGCCTATTATGGTTTAAACTGGAATTAACATGATTATGCCGTGAAATTTTAAATTAATTTGAAAGTGCTGTCGTACGATACTGAAAAAATTAAATAAAACTATTATAATATTAATGAAAATGGAAAAGATCCTAACCTTCTTTATTCGGTCAACTTAGTATGCTGCCATCTTTCGATATAATAGTGACTCCTTCTCAGCAATTCATGCCGCAACTACGTTTCTTCTCAGCGCGCTAGAATTGGTGAGGCCATAAAATGACCATGATCAAATGATCGGCTCACAAACGGCTAAATTACGAGCACTCAAATAAGTGAGCCTTCCATGCGAGTCCATGTAAGCGGTTCGATCATGTAATAACATTTAAAAATAAAAGTTTTTTTTTAATTTGACCCTTGATTCACTTAAGGGGGAAACCAGTTTAGACGGGTCAAAAAATTGACTTTTTTTATTTCATAAATTGTTAGTAAAACTATTCAAGAGTATGTATCCAAAATTTCAAAGCAAAATTCAGATTAGTCCCGATGCTATCCCGAATTTCTGAATTCTGAGTTAAGATTCGTAATCGGCGACCCCAAAAATGAGTTTTACAAAACCTTTGGCAGGAAGGGCTTGGGTGTTGATGCGTTAATTACTGCTTTGAATTTCTCGTTTTCGCTACATTTATTTTCAAACGCGTTTTCCTCGAAACGACTTTTTTTCAACTGGTGGGCTCAAAAAGTTATTGAACAACCGTTTTGAAAATTTTTGTGAATTTTTTTATTTAATTACAAGTCATATATACCTAACTCTGGGATGATGTTATGATTAAAAATACTCTTTTTAATGCAAAAAAAATGAAAAAACATGACATTGTGTTCAAACCCCTTTAAAAAATGCAATCTTCAACTTCTTTGATCACAATTTAGTTCATATTCTTAGGAAATATCTTGTTAACGAAAAAAGAATTTTTAATGATTACAGATAAAAATGGTAACTTCAGGAATACCCACCGGCAAAAAACTCAGATTGCGATCGTCCACGGACAGCAGCTTCGAACTCCACTATTTCCGGCAAAAATGACTTGAAAAAATAACAAAACATGAATTAAATATCCTCCAAGTTTGAACAAATTTTGATTATTCCTCCGCTGTTAAAAAAATTCACGAAAAAACACCAAAATTTCAGCCTTTTGAACTAGTTTCTCCCCTTAAAGGGTCTGTTATTTGTCCTCCTAAAGTTGAGAGTGCTAAAACAGGGTAACATTCCTCCGAATTTCGTTTCCTGATGAAATGAAAAACAATCTCCGTTTTGAAAGTAGGTTTTGGAGAGAAAAAATGAAAACTTATATACCATAGTTATATCTAAAATTATTTCTAATAATAATAAATGCTATTTCAAAATAAATTCTTACTTCAAGGCAATTTATGTGCTAAATTTTAAAATACTACATTATTTCTTATTATTTTGGCACCAATTTTTTTGGAACATTTGGTATTGTTACCGGGAATGGTATAATTGTTATCATTTAAAATATGCTCATATCTGTTTCAAAAACCAGTTTTTTTACACTAAAATTTTCATATAATTTGTACGATTTTCACTTTGCAATGTAGATAATCCGAATAAAGTTTGAATCCTTGAAACCACCATAGATATTGGCAATACAAATTTTTAGCACATCTAAAATTCTTTATAACACAATGCCAAGAAGAAAATTTCTGACTTCAAGTGAATTCTGAAAGTTAAATCATATTCACGGCTAGTTTTTCTGACCTTTTCATAACTATAAATATTCTATGTTAACAGAAAAGGCTAGACCTAAAAATTAACATATAATGTGACTAATTCAAACGCAGGTTTTTTTATTTCAAATGACCAATGGAATTGAGTCTTCCATAGTTGTTTTTGGCGAAAAAATTGAAATATCCTTTTAAAGTCAGTTTCTCCAAAGGAAAACTTTAAAATTCAAACGATCATTTGTATTTTTTTAAATTTGGCGATGCTTTTTCATGGTCGATACATGCGAATTAAAAAAACAAGGGTTATCTCTTTACATAAAAATTTTATCATATTTTCACACAATTTCTCACAATGGGTATATACATTTCAGTTTATTTCGAAGCTGTTTAAAATTTCCGCTTCCTGAACAATATTTGAACATACTCTTTTGTTTTTTTTCAGCTTGAATCTAGCAATCCTTAAAACTTCAATCAACTTCTTAACAAATCTCAAAGAAAGACAGAACTGACAACAACAATTCGTAATTTTTGGAAAAGATAAAATTGCATCAATTTCATTTTTCATAGATTCTTTAAGATCTTTTTCCAATGTCAGTTGCTTCATCATTGGAGCTATCCGCAAACAGTCCGGAAAATAGACTTCCATAAAAAACAATTTCAGTTTTTTTTCGTTTTTTGCCAATCTTCTGAAGATATGGAATATACTTCAAAATGAATTCAATGCTGGTCGCATCGTTATCATTCTATTTTGTTCAGATATCAAGAGGATATTGATTCAAATAATAATAAATGTACCTTTGTCATGTGGTTCTTATACAACCGAACGATTTGATTATGTTCAAACCAGATGAAGGCGTTGATAAAAAAATCTTTTTATTTCTCGTGTAGAAAATATAGCCAACTTAACTCCTCAATTGGATTGAAATACAAAAAATATTCATAAGATTTTAAAAATATTAATTTTGATCAATTATTATTATTATTTATTATTATTAAATCCATTAAAACTTTAATCCTTTCCAACAAAATCACATCATTTTCATATTTCCTCGGAACCGCAACTAGCAATAAACTTTTTCTTAAATTCAAAGTCACCTTTAATGGCTTCGTTCTCGAGTCCTTTCGAGTCCTAGAGCATTTTTCATGCAAACGGAATTCAGATTCCCTGACGTCGTCACGGCAAATAGGCTGTCCCAAGTGGGAAGGCTAATTAGCGTCACACCATCAGCCACCGTTGACGAGCGAAATAGCAGCGGTGGGAGCATTTTGTATCCTTCAAGTGTGAAAGGACCTACGGATAAATTATGCAGTACATGCACATTAATGAAACGTTGCAGGAATTCTAAGCGAATTATCTTCGTGACTTTAAATATTTAAAAAAATAGGACTTTGCAGCTATCAGCTTTGGAAACCGATGGAAATGATTTAAATCGAGATTAGACTTTTGATCAAAATGTTAAGGAAATTTCAAGGATGAAAAGATGAGTTTAGAATAATAATGGTTGAGTTATGAGCACTGAACATATATATTTTCAAAAATTGAAAGTGTTTATTGTTATCGGAACAGGCCGACAAAATTTTTAAAATATTTCGAAAATCGAAAAAAATGAAACTCGACCTTTAGTTCGGTTAAATTGAAAATAGTCTAACAATTCAGAGAGCATATCATTCATATAATTTCCAACCGATTTCAAATTTTGTTTAAGCTGTACTGAATGCTCAACAACATTACTTGATTCACCAACATCATTGTAAGTGACAATTTTCGTCATGTAAGCAATTGTCAAAACTCTACCTCGTGACATTTTAGTTGATCGTGATTCTCCAATTATTGAAGCAAAGAAAGTACTTCTTGCATTTAGGATTAGCAAACTTGCAGCCATATTAAAGGTTTCAACACTCCATTTCACTATGAAAATGAAATTTTCCTTGAGAACTTAAGTATCTCTTTGTCTGTAGACACTAATGTCAAAACCGCAGCTGTCAACTGTGCGTAAATACACTGTATTAAATCAGTGGCTCTCAAAGCTACTAACATGTATAGTTGCAAATCGTTGCAATTTTTTCGTCAGTGCAGTGCTGATAAGAGATTCATTCAGCATACAGTTTTAAATATGTCCACCTCTGTATTTATCATATTGTATAATGGAAATTTAACAAATATTCATAATGTTGCAAAACAGATATACGAATATTTTTAGAACATTTTCTTTGAAAATAATAATGTGTAATAGTACAAAAAAAAGATATATTCATTCACTGAGAAGCTTCAGGATAATCCACTTATATCCAATAAGAACAATTCTGGCTTAATACTTGAAGAATACTTTAGATTTCGTTACTTCCTAGAAATATACAGAATAAGTATTTTCAGTTATTTGTTACGTAAAATTAACTTCCTGCTCCTGCTTCTCCATAGATCACGTTATCCAGCCAATCATTTTGAAATCAAGCTGTGTTTCACTCAATTCCATTCATATTACCATTTTTGAAGATATCATATCATAAAGTCTGATTAAAATTTCCTAGGAAATGAATAAGATATAATATCTTTGTTTTCTTGCCGTTATGACGTCAATTCGTAAGATACTTGACACACGTGACAGCCATTTAACATGTCAAGACGAAACTAATAAAAGCAAATGAATAAAACATGATGATATCCTGATGATATACACAAGAAGGATCTCCTATGTGAACATGACATTTAATCAGAATTTATCCTCAGGTGGCGGATTCAGTGTTGTTGATGAATTAGAATGGCAATTTATTTTTTGCGTTCTGACAATTCCAAAGAAATAAACGAAGAATGAATACGTTGGGCTGATGCTTCCTAGATTTTCTGATTAAATTGTTTTAAGAAAAAAGTTATTTTTAAAATTGTGTGATTATTTAATTTATTTCATTCAAAATGAAAAATATGAAAATGCTTCACGTATTTCATTTTATTAGTGTCTATTTTTCTCAAGTTTTATTCGATGATTTATTGTTAATTATATCCAAGAAAAATATTTCCAACTAGAAAGATTTGGGGGAAAACAAATGAAAAGGTTCTTTAAGACAAGCCGCGAAGTGCGACCCTTGAGGTCCACACGGTCAACTTCCCAGTAATATCTAGATAAACATTAAAAATATTAAACAAAATAATAATTTTAAAAATATTACTACTTTAAATAATAATAATGAGAGGTATTCATAGCAGCAACAGGAATGAGTTGATATTAATCATATCATCTACGGAGGTTTTTTTTTGGACTTCTATCATCTAAGCAGTTTTTTTATTAACACTAAAACACTGTAAAAACTATTAAAAATCTGCTCAAATTATGCAAATATTATAAAACTTCGATTGAATTTACAACAAATTCCTTAGAATAAAAGATATAAATTCATGTCATTCGTATGAACCCTCTATACATAATAACTTTGAATGATTTTTTATTTTTTATTTAGTTTTTTTTTATAATCATGGATTGCGGTTTTGCTGGTTTCTCTTCAAAAACTGATAAGAATGTATAAATTTTATAAAAATTTATTACTGTGCTGTGCAAATCAAGTTGAAAAATTATTTTTCATGAAAAAACCTTAAAACCATAAAAGCCTAATTTTTTGCATTTCTTATATTAAATTAAAAAGCTGCTGAAACAATTTTTATGTAATGTTAAAAAAATTGCAGCAATGTTAATAAACCTCTATTGACACCTTAATGATGCAAATATTATATCTGGTTCGTGAGATATAGTGAATGATAAAAATGACCTTGAAAATCATGAAGACTTTTAATTATTTTTTATTTGTAATTTAATTTTTTACGTAATCATGAGAAAAAGTTTTGAAATTGTTTCTACAAATATTGTTTGGAGTATATAAATTTTATAAACACTGATTACTATATTTCGCAAATCAGGTTATAAATTTATTGTTTATGAAAAAAAATCTAATTTTTTGCACTTTATTCTCTTAAATTAAAAAAACGGCTCCAACAGTTTTTATAAAAATTTGACAGATTCACGCAAATGTTAATACGCGTCGATTGGCACCTTAACAATGCAAATCGTATGTTTGGTTCGTCAGATATAAAGCATGACAGAAATGGCCTTGAAGAACATGATGACTGTTAATGATTTTTTAACTTCCCAGTATATGGGAAGTTCTTGTAATCGCTTCGAAAATCGAAATTGAAATTTTCAACATTTCTTTACGTTTTGAGGTCTATAGAGTATATATAAAGTGTTTTTAGAAAGGGAGATGTATGTGTGTGTGTGTGTGTGTGTGTATGTACGTACGTACGTACGTATGTACGTTCGTGGACACTTTTTTCTACGACGATAACTCACGTAAAAAAAGTCGTATCAACTTTGTTGAGGTGTCAATCGAAGCGTCTTTGCAATCTTAAGAGCTGATTAGTTTTTGGAAAACTTCGGTCGGGGGGGTTTGCTGTTTTGCCCGTTTGAAGGTCATTTCTGTCATGCGCTATATCTCGCGAACCAAACGTACGATTTTTTTGAACAAGGTGTCAATCGACGCGTATTGACGTTTTCGTGATTCTATAAAATTTTTAAAAAAATTCTTGGAGCGGTTTTTTAATTTTTTAAAAAAAAGTACAAAAAATTAGGTTTTTTTTCAAAAACACAAAATTTTCAACCTGAGTTTCAAACCTAAGTAATCAATGTTTATAAAATTTACATACTCCAAATAGTTTTCGTAAAAAATCCAACCAAAGTTTTTTTCATGATTACAAAAAAAATTAAATAAAAAATACAAAATCATTAAACGTTCAAGGTCATTTACGTCATTCATTATATCTCGAGAACTGAATATAATATTTCCATCATTAAAGTGTCAATCGACGCGTATTATCATTTTTATGATGTTTTTATATTTTAAAACATCGTTAAAGCGTTTTTTTAATTTATTTAAAAAAATTCGAAAAGTAGTGTTTTTTTCATAAAAAGATTCATTTTTAACCTGATTTGCACATCGTAATAATAAATGTTTGTAGAATTTATAAAATTTTATCAATTTTTGTAGAGAAACCAGCGAAAACTTTTCTCATGATTACAAAAACTTAAATTAAAAATAAAAAATCATTCAAAGTCACCATGTAAAAAGGGTTCATTCGAATCATAATAGCTTAATCAGTCAATCAAAGTTTATTAATATTTGCAAAATTTGAGAAGATTTTCAATAATCTTCACAGCACCATGTTTTAACTTTAATGAAAAAACTGCTATGTAACCTGTCCCCCCTCCGATTTATCCGCGTGAATAATCAATCAAACCAATGCACCAAAATCCATACGTAATCAATTTTACGAGAAGTACATTTTTATTATTTGGAGTAGTATTATTTCCATAATTATTATTGTGTTTAATATTTCTAATATATTTTTAATAATATTACTGGGAAGTTGACCGTGTGGACCTCATGGGTCGCACCTCACGGCTTGTTATTTTTTATTTGATTTTTTTTGTAATCATGAGTAAAAAACTTTGATGTCATTTTCAATTAAACTGTTTGGAGTATATAAATTTTATAAACATTGGTTACTGCAACTTGGAAATAAGGTTAAAAATTTATTGTTTTTGAAAAAAACCGTTATTTTTTGCACTTTTTTTTTAAAAATTAAAATACGGCTCCAAGAAATTTTTTAAAAACTTGATAGAATCACATAAATGTGAATACGCGTCGATTGACACCTTATTCAAGAAAATCGCACTTTAGGTTCGCGAGATATAACGCATGACAGAAATGACCTTCAAACGGGCAAAACAGCAAACCCCCCCGACTGAAGTTTTCCAAAAACTAATCAGCTCTTAAAATTGCAAAGACGCTTCGATTGACACCTTAACGAAGTCGCTACGACTTTGTTTACGTGAGTTATCGTCGTAGAAAAAAGTGTCCACGAACGTACATACGTACGTACGTACGTACGTACGTACGTACATACACACACACACACACACACACATACATCTCCCTTTCTAAAAACACTTTATATATACTCTATAGACCTCAAAACGTAAAGAAATGTTGAAAATTTCAATTTCGATTTTCGAGGCGATTACAAGAACTTCCCATATACTGGGAAGTTAAAAATCACAAACTCTTTGGCTTTTCAATTCACCAGCTTTCATAATTATGTTCTTAGTTACATCTCAAATGTGGGGTTGATTTTTATGGTTTAAATGTTATTCAATTACTTATTCAACAAAAACTCAATGGCAATGTTGATTTCTGCAAAAATTGAGCTAATTTTAGATTTAAAAGCTACAATTTTTTGGTCAGGTATTCACATCACTCGGGAAATCATGAAATATCTTTTTTAATTCTACTTCGTGTCAGTTAAACGATTTTCGTGAATTTTTCTGAATAAACCTTACACGAAGGATGATTTCGGAATTTCTGTTTATGATAACAAAATAACTCTTCAGAAAAAGACATCATAATCATATCGTATCATCCTCAATATTGAAAATTGAATCCTTATCACTCCACTAAGAACAATCTGGTCACAAATACAACAGAATCCTCTATTACTTGAAATCCTTACAGGTTGACGCCCAACTGGTTAAGATTTGCTAAAAGCTTCAGACTTTAATGCTAGTTATTTACTCATCATCACAAATATATTTTTATCTCCCTGGGAATCGTAGATACTCGGAAAAATTTTACATCAAAAAACGACAAACAAACAGTTTCCTGAAACAAATCATAAAAAATCTTGCTTCAATCAAAAGCAAAATAATTGCTCTGTTTCCTGAAATTGTTGAAGACATGTCCACATTTTAATTTCCCTGATGAATACATGCTATTTATTTGAAGGGATATTAAAAAATTCACGGTAATTTCAGCACGATTGTTTGCAATGTTTGTTACGAACATGTTTCTTTTTCCATGGCATTGTCAAGGCTTCACATGAAGTCGAGTTTTAATTTAAATGTCCTCTACAAATGTTTTCCATGATTCTCACAAATGTAATTTACTTGCTTTTTTGCCAAGAGATTTTAAAATGTATTATAGTCTCATCTGTCCGTTTCAAAAGCAGATGGAACATTCTGAAAGATGCAGCCGTTTGTCTCAATGGTGTTTGTTATACGGATTCAAATTAAAGACCTAAAATAAGGCCTCGAAATCGGTTATCAACTCAAATAGGTGCCACAATTCATCATCATCGTCAAACTGCTGAAAGCTATGCTTGCTCCTTAACTCTATAAATAGGATCTGTTGAAATTCTAGCAGAAATATACAAAGCCATCATGTTCCTGAACACTCATGGTAGGAAGAATGCCGGAAGGATCCCTCACCGATACAAAGACTGCCCAATGATTAGCATCAGTACTGGGAGAGTTCTCATGACTCCTTAAACAAAAGCACTTGGAAAGAATTTCTTGTAGCAAAGGTCCAAGCTCTCCCAGAAACATATCCTCTTTTTATATTTACCTCAATGCATACTATGTAGATGGTAACAAGGATAAAGGATTCTTAGTGAAACACTACAAAAGCCAGGTGATAGATACCTACGGGCAAAAACTCAAATGCGATTCACATCAATAGTATTTTGACTATAGAAAACGTTATTGCTCCTTAAAGTTTCGTCAGAGAACAGAATCAAGGATACCAAGGTGAAACTACCACCGACCAATCTACCACGCATAGTAGATGATGACGATGGCAATGAAGGAAACTCGTGTTTCAGCAGAACGCCATATGTAAATTAGCTGTGGAGCATTCCTTGAAAAGGATATGTGTAAGAGAATAACGGAAATTAAGGTGGTTTGCTGATAAATTGCGTAATTAGATGTATATACATGATGAATGTTAGCAAATGCTCCCGTGCACACGTTTATATCGATTTGCATACGGGACAAGTTTGCTGTACGTGACTTTAAGACACATTGTCACACTTTGTCCTTTGCGTTCAACCATTCTGAGTGAAAGTTAAACTGGAGACTGATTGTGCCCTGTATTTACATTTAGGTGATGAAAAAAAGTCTAATTTTTCCTCAAAGTGAAGGATAGATATTTGGTTTTTTGGTAGCAAAAACTTTATGAAAGTTGTGTCACATAAATTAGCTTAATTTTGATCAAAAAGTATGAAAAAACATAGTTATAAATAAGTTTTGGATATGACTTGTAGTCGGCCCGTTTAACCGATGCCTTTAAAATCATCATAAATTTTGGTTTGGGCTTGATTTGCGTTACCGAGGTGTTTTTTTTAAAATTCAAAACAATATTATTCATTTCTTTTGTAATTTACAGTTTTGAAGATGCCAGCTTTAAACTCCAAACAAAATCAAGAACTTCGAACTTATTTTGGCTGTTAAAAACTATGAAAACCATTTTTCAATGGACCGGAAGACTTTCCCTACAAATATATTATACAAAAAACAATATTCTTCGACTCCGATTCCTTTCAAACTAATGTTTAGCAGAAATATCAAAAGATTTTTATATTCCTATTCCACACTTGAAATCAGGCTGTTTTCCTCTTTTCATGCGTCACAAATCGAAAAAAATATATATATAAAGTTTTGCTCGTTTCTATTTCCAGATAAATGGTTTATGTGCAAGAAATTGCTTTAAACGGAACGAGTGGCGTCGAAACCTCATAAAGCTAAGGAGCGTTTTTCTATCTATAAACGTTTTCCAGTGACTGTAATGATTTTCACATCCCCTTTCTATACTTTTTGTTTTGAAACTGTGCAATAAAATGAAACTGGAAACGATTTTTCTATAGTTTTCCACTTCAATGTGGTTGGGATGAATTGAAAAGATTGCCATTGTAGAAAGAATTTTGTAGAATAAAATGAATCCAACTAAATTTCAGCGAATTCGGTATGGTTTATTTAGGATGTATTAAGGAGACGAATCGACAAATACCCATTTCTGGAAATAGTAGTTCAAAAACCTTTGATAACATCATTCAATTCAAATCCTAATTATGCGTACGTAATTCAATGGGAAAATTGACTTCCTGAAATCTATCTTGGCAACTCTGTTCTCAAAAACAGTTGCGATTTCATTTGATATCTTTCAGTTTTCTAATATGTATCTGAGACCACTTCAACAATGTATAAAATATTGTATGGGTGAATGCTGGATATTCTGTAGGGAATATTTATTTCTTCGAGGAGAAAATCGAGAAGCCATTGCTATTTTCTGTATACAAAACGTTTTTAAAGTTTCAAAAGTTTGCGTACGATTCTGAAATTATTGATAATATTATCATAAATTTTGAAAGAGGTGGTCAAAAATGTCTAGTTAACAATACCATCAAATTTATGAGGACGATTTTCGAATCGGCTATCAAAAGTTTAGGTATTTGATGAAATATTTGAGCCATTATTGTCTGAAATGTATTTGCGGAAATATTTTGGAATGTCAAAAAGTTTTGAAGCCTTTTATGCATAAAAAAAGTTCAAAAATAAATAAAATATTTGAATAATAAAACATCGATTTGAAAAATCAGACACAAATTTGAAAAAATAAAAACATAAGGGGTGGACTCCACTAGTTTAATATGCAGCACGTACCGAATGTAATATTTACCAAATAAATGTTCGAAGTATGTATATATTTCACGGTATCTATGATTCAAACTGTATGCCTGATTTTATTTTTAAATATTAGTTTGAAGTAACAATATCGACATGAACATTTGAACATAGTCAACTACATGAATAAAAATTCTGAAATAAACGCTAAATAGGTTAAGAAGGGGAAGTACCTTTAGAAGCCGAAAAAAAGGTCTGTTTTGCAACTGATTTGTGGGGAAATGAAGACAGTTCTAATTAAATCAGTATAATATTTATTTTACGCCATGTTTGAGATTGAAAAAAAAACATATTCTATGTACAAAAGTGAAAGTTGAAAATTAACAAATTTTTCAAGGATCTTGAAAGCCATGTCGTCGCTGACGTCGTAAATTGCGTAAGCGATGCTGGCTTCAATTTTCATCTGAAATCAACAAACCAAACATTTTCTTATTTGAGAGGGTTTTTTAGTAGATAGACTAAAATGTTTGCGAAATTAAAAAATTAACCCTTCAAAACAGACTCCGAAAAAAAATTCCGATTTTGACGAAAAATTTCGTTGTACTTCCAGTCAAAAATAGTCCCAAAATAATTAATTTTTTTAAATCTTTAGTCTATATAAAACAGTTTTTTATGTTCTTTAAAATGAATGCTAGATGATGAAAATCGATTCACTAGTTTTTTTATTATCACTTACGCAATGTTAAAAAACATAGTTTCGAGAAAAGGCCGTTTAAAGTTTGTGGTCAAGAGAAAAAGAACTCGGCGCCAGGCACTTCCGGGATGCATATCTTCCACAATTTTAAGAATTAGTTTTTGAAACTTTGATATAATATTTTTAGGCAATATAGCTATCGATTAAAGCAATTTTAAAAAAATCGATTTTAAAAAGTGTATAAAGGTACTTCCCCCCTTAAATATAAACCAACACATGCAAAAACAAATTGAAAACAAGATTATTATCTAGTTTGCCACAAAGCCCCATTACTTGGATCCAAAAACGAACAAAATATGATATCAGACAGCATTGTAAGCTAAAAATCTCATGGTGATTTGCCCACGTTGGACGCCGTTTTTGATGTTCTTCTTTATTGTTTTATTTAATGTATTTTGAACTTGTTTTACAATTTACATAGAAAAATACCAACAAAACGGTAATGCAAATTGATTTTGAACAAAAAATATTACACCAGATTGTATTGAACCAAGTTTTCCCGGTTTTAAGCGGTGAAATTATTTTCGAATCAAAAGTGTATGAGGTATGATAGTAACACTTCCAGTTTATATTTTACTTTGCAAGCCACTTGAATAAAAACATAAATAATAATAACGCGTGTACTGGTCCAATTTTCTGTAGGAACAGATAATTTGTATAAGTGAGTCGTCAAGCTGAAATCCTTATTTACTTGTCGATTTTTATAAACCTGTCCCAAATGAAAAAAAAATTGTAACAGTAACAATATTTTTTGGAAAAGTACTTAAACGATTTTGCAAACTAGCTGAAGGGTTTAAAGCTTCAGTTAATATATTTGCACAAAACAATAAAGCTCATTTCTAAGCAATCCGATCAATCCTATCAATGAAAGTGACTGACCTTTTCAATTAATAATTTATCAAATACTTCCCATCTGAACTGCAACCCACAGTGTTCTATCTCAACTGAAAATTATCTTCAAATCAATAAGTTCATTCGACCAAACTGACCATTACAAATTGAAATCTAGATTAAACCCTCACCAATCAAGTCTGCTATAAGTCGTGACCTAAGTAATAAACTCTTGATATGTCCGTGCATATACGAAATTGTTTTAGCTCGGGTTGAAGTATATAATACATCCCAGTTCAAAAGGCTCTACAGTTTCTCACATGCGTGCATCTATGTTATCTATTATTTTCCATTCGGATGTGGGCTTGATAGGTCCTTGATGATTTCTGGTGTATGAATGCAAGTAGCTTTATGAAATTTTCAAATTTTAATATGTTTTCTATTGATGAAAATTGATTGTATGAGGGTTGATTGATAAATGTACTGATTGATTTAGTAAGAAAACACATTTGTGAGGATTTCCGAGAGTTAAATAATGAAATTCGACCAAGGATAAATTTTGAAATTATTTATAAAAAAAAGTTAACATTTTTATAGAAGAATTTTTTGAGCTGGAGACATTTTTTCTATAAGAATTAATCTTTTCAAAAACATTTATTTTAAAAAGTCGGTGTAATTATCTAAAGAGTATGAAGTATGAAGATGCACATGAGTCTCAAAACTTTATTGAAATTCAAATCGAAAATACGCTGCACAATCGTCAAAGGCCGCCAAAAATTTCTAAATTTTAACATTTTTCTAGTTGCACAAACATTTGTGGCAGTGAAAACTGTGTTACTACTGAAGTTAAACATGAACATCTTTTTCTGTCTGATATTATTCATTTTTAGTACCGCAAACAGATTTTTAATAATTCAACCATTCAACATTTTTGCAATTATGTTTGAAACATTTTTAGTACCTTTCATCTGTAATTTGTTTCATGAACCGAAAAATTTAGAAAGAAATAACTTGTTCATTTTCAGTACGGAATTTGTTTTGTCAAACTTAATAATTCCAAAAACATTCTTTTATGAAGAATCATAAGTTTTCAAATCTTGTTTCAACTTTTTGACAGATTTATTCGATATTTTAAAAAATGAACTATTTTTGTGTTGACCATCTGAAAATTTTTAAGATGTATAACTTCTCATGTTTCACTATTTTTCCATATTGTTTCCGCCTGGAAGTGTTAGCGAAATTAATTGGCTGTAATTTCCTTCATTTATAATCAAAGAGCTGTAGTTTGTAAATAAATAATCAAGTGCTAGTCCAACTTAAATTTTAAATGATATTTTACGTAATGAAATTTCTTTTATATTTTCTTGTCAATGTTTCTTTGATATTTTTTCTTTTCTAGAATATTTATTTTTAAAACATATTCAGAAAACAATCTTTTCACGCAAAAAAATTCAATCAGCCATAATCGTGAGTTTCCATGAAATAAACCAAAATCACTGTCTCCCAAATTCATTTTCAAGTTATTACGCTTCGTAATTTATTGACCAAACATGGTCAACTTCTGGAGGCCACAGCAAACGAGAATATCTTCTGTATTTAAATGCACCTAAAAAACGGTTCGGTGCATATATGAATATTATCAATTAAATGATAATTTTTGGAATTAAATTATCTACGACAAAGTGTTAAAAATCTGAAACAGAATAAGGATGGTAAAATGAATAAAGTTGGAAAATTATGTTCAAAATGTAGTGAACATGTAAGGGATAATTTTCCAACAATGCGGAAATATTTCGTAATCTTTTCTTTCAATAAGTCAAGTCGTCCTAAACATGCTATCAAGTATGGTTGTTTCTTAAGGACGAAAATTTTGATAAAAATACGGTCAAAGCTCTACTAACAATCTTTCTCTTCAATTTTATCCGTAGTTAAATATCTAAAACGTCAACAAAATAAACGTATAACAGATAAGCATTAATACATGTTTTATTTAACATTCATTGCTAAGAAAAATGACAATTTTCATTTTTATTGTTGAATGAAATTTTTTAAAATGGACTCTGAAGTAAGACAAAGTTTTAATTGTATTCCAACTAATTCGAGAAAAGATATTTCATAAAATTTTAATGAGTGTTGTGATGTAGTAGGTGGTGATTTCAGATTTGAAATATTTGCAAATTAATAAGAAAGGAGAAGCGTTTCCTTAACCGTATGTTGATTCAATTTAATTTATATTTATATTTATGCATTAATAATATTGAAACGAATAAAATATTTAAGCTTTAATTAAAAACAATCATGTTAATATTTTGAATTTATTAAGTGTTTGGTAAGCAGTGTCGAAAATCGAGAAAAAATCAATAAATTAGTGCTTATAAACTTAGTAATGTAATGAATACAAAAGTTTGATTGTTATTAATATAAAAAAAGATTCCCCCATTTCGTTCATAGTTCAAAATTTTACATAAATCGAACAACTATAGGTTGAAGAGTTTGCTTCTGTCTTTGATTTTTATTTTCAAAATACATACACATATCGCCAAAGATGAGATGCATCAGTTTTAAATGATAAATGTTGACAAAATATATAATAATGTTTCAAAAAAAACATCAATGAAAAAAAGAATAGTTAGATCTTTATAGTAAAAATAAAAAATTTTATTGTGAGATCTTGAAAAATAAAAATAATTGACTAAAAGTTCCAATTTGCAAATTGAAAATTCCTTTTTTCTGCAGGCTTTCAAAAAAAACAGAAAAATAAAATCAATTTATTTATAAATTCGTTACTCTCAACGGAAATTAATTTCGTATGGGAACTCAACTATTCCAATGAATTAAATTCTCCCAGAAAATATACATTTAATATGTTTCCCGCCTGCTGCACTTTGTCCTGAATCATGACTAAAGTATCCTTAAAAAGCCACTACCATTGCAACAAAAGATGTCTTCTAGGATTTTAAATTCCCCAAAATAATTGTGGCAAAGATAGACAGGAAATGGTTTAACAAGCTACTAATTGTATAACAACGAACAATGTTTAGTCAATTCATAACAATAGTAAAGTGTCTCTCATCTGGTTGAACAATATTTCAGGAAGTTCTGTAGCGATTTTATGAAAGGATGCTTAAACAATGGCGATGTTTATTATGCGCAGGATTGATATACAATAACGAATTGCTTAGTTTGCACAAATAAACGAATTATTTGATTTCAAAATGAAAACGAAATCTTTCTTCTGAATACAGTTTATTTGACAATAAGGAAGGTGTTACAATTACAAACAAATTTGGCAAATTATAAAAATTTCAAATTAGTAATATTCTGTACTTTAGAAATAAAATTATTTTCTTTATGAGTCTAAGTGGATTGTATTTGCCTTTATTTAAAGTTTTTAATTTTTTGATACTAAATCTTTCGACAAACGTTTTGATCACAAAATCAAAATCTCTGCAGTTCATATTTCACATTTCATCGTTCATTTCCATTCCTCAGCCATTTATTATTTGGTTTGATTATTTTTAATGCATAAATCTTTTTGCTATTTCTTTTTGTTTCACAATTCTATTTTTTAAGTCGCAATTTCATAATTCAACGACTTTGGGGCTAAGAAGTGAAGCAAACAAGGAGCGGATTCCTTTGATCTTTCCAAAAAGTTGAGTATGATTGTTGTTTCAAAAATCAAGAAATTTCTCTGCTTTTTATTTTTTCCAAATCAAAAAATGAGACACTATCATTAAACCGTAATAATCACGCATTCCCTTCGAAATATTCAAGTATAGCTCACTCATATGTCCTTTTCTCTTAAGGATCACCCATCGCTTCATTCCACTTAACTCTCATCGATTGCAAGTCCACAAAAAAAATTCCACTTCACAAAATATCATTTATCATTATTCGAAACTCTGTTTCATTGAAAGGAAATCAAACAAATTAATTTGGAATGTCCGAAAAGGATCATGGCAATGATGATTTCCTTCATTTATATGCGTAGCCAAATACAACGGAAATCCAATATTGATATTTCATCTGACCTACATATGTAGATACGAGCTCTTATGGCTTCATCAATTGACTCTGAACCAATATTGTGCGGCTTAATGATTCGCATTGATGGCATTTATTGGCATTTGCCTATTATCCTTGCTGACTCAGATTTCTCGGGAAACAATTAATAAGGTTTTGGTTCCACAGTCAATACGGTTGGGCTTTCTGCCTAGATAAAGCAGTATTTTCAATCATATTATATATGTCCTTACTTTTCAATGCATCCTTTTGGAAGTGTTCGAAATTTTATAATTTTGAAAAGTATTTGAACATTCGAGTATTTAATTCATGTGAGTATAACCTTCTGGTTCTCACTGCATATTCATTAAAAGATGGTAGTCATTGGTGCGTTCCAGCAAAGAGTTATGGCATGATTCAATTTCTACTTACGTTGATGAGAGGCCATGGCTTCATTTTGGCTGATACGCCATCGATGATGTTGATTTGAACTCTTCGAGAGAAAAAAAAACACATTGCTTATTAAATAAAATTTATCTCGGGGTCACGGAAGTGCAAGTATGGATGCAACTCGATATTTAGTATCCTTGGCTAGTCTATTGAGTCGAATGTAAACTTCCCAATTGTTTGGAACAGTGAATTTACTACCTAAGGAAAAAAATTTCAAGAGGTTACGAGAGCTCTTGGAACAAAACTGAAACAGTATCCGAATGGCAAAAAATAAGCTCTGAAAAAAAAACAAATAAACTCAACTTGGGCAAACTTTTACACCTGCTAAAACGTAGCAACAAGAAATCGACTAGATAAGAAACAAAACTGCTGTGTTTCCTTAGACGGGATATTTAATAATTTATTTTTAAATATATGTTCTTCAAATACCAGTTGTGCCCTTCTTCAGTACATTTGACCACTTGGATATGGCGTGGAAAACATCGACGACAAAAATAGTTTCGAAGAAATCTACATTAGTCTCTGGCATTGACCCTAGTCCGATTCTAATCTTAAGCTTCTCTACTTATTGTTTCTTATTCTGTACTTTGCTGCCACTCCAACACATCCATGAATTCTTGTACAGTTTTCGCAACCAACTAAGTGCTTGCCGTCCACGCTTGACGCTGCTGAGATTCCTGTGTCCGTCGTTCACCACTCGATCATGGAAGCAATCCTGCACATGTTTCGTCGATTACGGCGTATTCGGAGGTCCGTCATTATTTTGTCGTCCAAAAACAACGATATGTTGTCCGAGTTCTGTGCTACCAAACAAGTTGATCTCGTAGCCATCTTGCCTGTAACGAAGACGATGACACTCTTTCACAAACACTAACCTGTTACCCAACAATTATTTCACCTAAGAAGGGCGAACGATATCAATCACCTCCTTTATCAGATTGATTTTAACGTGTTTTGTAACGTTTTAAATTTGGAGTGCCTGAACTGACGACAGGGCAACAGATTGAATTCATCACGATTTGCTTTCCGATCACACTGGTTTTAAAAACAGATGCTTATGGTGGATGGTATTGTTTTTCGGGGTAATTTTTTGAAAGCATGAATAATTTTCGCTTTTTAGAAAATCAATTCAAGGCATTTTCATCTTAAGCTCTCACGATGAGAGGCGAACATATGAACTGAAAATCGCCAACAAAAAGTATTTCAAGGTGTTTTTTAATCACAACATTGAATTTGAAACAGTAAAATATTTTAATGCTTATTGTTCTGCGTCTCTAAACAAAGACTCATTTTAGTAATTGTGTTTGGTTAAATGATTCTTTTAAATTTATTTGATGCTCACGGTAAGGTTTTATTTATTTTCCAAAAAATCATATAAAAAGTAGTATCATATTTTTGCATTATACTGAAAAACGTTGCCAAAAAATAGAATGTATAACTCTTTCGTCGTTCTTATTTTCATAAAATCAAACAAGAAGCGCCACAAAAGCATACGGAATACTTCAATCCTCTCGCTTATCTTTCTTTCAGGGATTAACATAGATGTATGCCAGCAAACCACCCTGACCCAATGTTCAAATAGCGCTAAGCTCAACACCAGAAGCTTTAACATCAAAGCATGTAACAATAATGCCACACTTTCCAATTCTTGACTATGAATGCTTCACATTAACAATGCATTCAAAATATATTGTGCAGAAATGGGAATAGAATGGAACACTAGAAAGGATATCACGCGAATAATGCTCCTTGATTTTAATGCGGATTGAAAAGCATTACCTTGCATGCGGTGAGCGCAACCACCAAACGTGAGTGCACCATGTATTCTCTTAGGTGCACAAAGATGAACTTGAGCATATCCTTTTGAATATGTTACAATCGATAAAACACTACTTGCCTACAAGTTCCTCTTGAACGTTTCAAGGGCTGCTCGAGATACTTATTTTCGATAGGTTGGTAGTTCAGGAAATGACGAAAGGGATTTTTTTTAAGGATTATGGTTATTCGGACTATGGTTACTCGGTAGAAGTTGGACCTTCATGTTTACATAATTATATTTTTAAGTTGATTACAAACTTGTTTCATCACACCATGGAAATTACAAAAAATGTTAATTCGTATTTCGTCTTGCTTTCGAAACAATTCAAATTTATTGTCATCGTTCCCGAGTTAGATATCCTTTTGCCTTCGGCCTGAATGGTAGTTTGTTGAGAAACAAATACACAGCAAAGTGTTTCCGTCTCATCCTTAGTTCATGTTCAAACTCATGTAGCAAAGACATGTTTCCCTTTCAGATTTCATTTCTGATAAGATGCTAGTTTCACATACACGAAATGTTTCAACTCAAAACATCACCTTCGTGAGCCCTCAAGCAATAATCCTTTACTGGAAGTTTGTTCGGATGATTCAACTAAATGCTTTTTTTAAAAGTTGAAAGCAGCAGAATAGCAAAATACTATTCTATTGCGAATATCCTACGATGGCTAATAAAAGAGAAAAGGTATCATTAACGGCAACAGTCGTTGATGTAAAAATAAATGACAAGGAAAACTCCTGGAACACCGGTTTCTTTGAACATTTACGGAAGATCCTGTTGATGATGCTTTCAGGGGCTTAAGGAATCGAAAGATAGTGCTGGAAGTTTTTGGAATCGATTCTGGTTTGTGGAATTTTTTGTATGTTTTTTACCCTTGATAATTTGTTGACCACCAGAATTTTTTAACAAATCTGGAAACATGATCGAAAATGCATTAAATAATGCAACCTTTTTATCACATCTGCTAATTTTCTACTTTGTGAAGTTTTTTTCACTGCATGCATAAATATTATTAGCAGGACGAAAAATGTACTATCTCATTCGAAATATTCCATCGATACCCTAGAAACTCTTCCTGACCTTCGAAAGGTGATTATTTCGTCAAAATGGCACATAACGACAGATTGTTTTTGGATTTTGCTGATCAGATTTTGGATGGTTCAAGCCCGAGTCTATCTCACACAACATTCTATCGAAATCTTTGTAGCTTTGTATCTTTGTATCTTTGAACCTGTGACCGTGAGCAGGATTTTATTGGGCATTGATAAGAGGAGTCGGTGTACCCATCTGCCATCTGCTTATGGCCATTGTTTGCTTTTATGGCATGGTACGTTATCATCTTCATTTCAAAATTTCAATGGAGTGGTTTAATGGCGATTCTAAACGCAATAAGGGTTGTTATTTTGAATAGCTGTAAAGATATTACTGATTGAGACAGCACGAGTGATTTGTTTGTGAAGTTTGTGTTTGAATAAGGATTTGTTTTCTGTTGATCTAGCTTCATTATGTGTTTAAATTGGATGGAGGATTTTTTGTATTATCATGAACAAGCAAATAGATAAAGCTTTTTGATGTCATGTATATATTCATGTACATGCTATTATATATATATATACTGAAAGAACAATCAAATGACTATAATAATTTTTCCCCATTTACAGAGCTTCCTTCCTTTTATGAAATGTTTGGCTAAAACCTTTTCAAAAGTGGTCGAGTTTCTGTTGAGCATTTATTTTAAATTCTGCTCAAGCTTCTTTTTTTCAGCTCATTATTCCTTCCTTGGTATAAGCTGCTTCGTTTTCAGCCTTTTAAACACATAGAATAGATCCTAAGTTAACTTCAACATTTCGTCTACATGTTCTCTAGTGTAGTGACGTACGTTCATTTCCAGTTTAACATCTAATATAAAGTTCACACGCGCAAAAAATGCCTTTATTTCAGTCATTAACCTAATTTGGCACCGAATCTAGTTCGAAATCAGGTTATTTCTCTTTCATTTCCTTGACATTTAAATCAATTTAGACAACATAATTTGAAATAAATCATGAACGAATTTTTGTTCATTGTGAATAAAAAATTAAAAAAGCGAATTGAGCCTAAATTAAGCAAACTATAAAAAGATGTTAGGTGCAAGCCATGAATACAAGGAACCTGGCTTAAGGAGGGAGTATGGTATTTTATTTTATTTGTTTGAATTTTTTTCAATTATTTTATTTGATAGTAGAGCTCTTCAAGAGTATTCGATTAAGATTTTAGATTGATTGGAGTAAAATTGACGGAGATAAAGCCATTATAAATATACATATGCTCTCCAACCAGTTGTGCTATTATTATTAATTTTAAACGCGTTTTCCTCTGATTTAGTTTTTTCAAAGTCGGTGAACGCTCTAACTCAAAATCTGTTTCTCCGATCCTTCTCAAATTTTGCACACTTATTCTGTACATAAATCGCGAGGTAAACACGTCAAGGTGTTTTATTTTTAATGATTTTAATTTGTTTTATAATAACAAATTTATCGATTTTTTAATAATTTTTTTTACAAAATAAGTTTTTTTTTACTTAGAATTGATACTAAAAATTGAAAAGTCGTTAAAAAATATATCTATCAGAAAATTCAGAAACTAACAAAATGTTTTTGGTTTCATGTCATTAGATGAAAAAGTGATGAGTTATGCTACTTTTTTTAGGTGTCTACGAAAATTTCCTGTCAATAAATCAATAAATAAATAATTATATTATGTTGAACTTTGTTCAGGAATAAATTTATATTTACCGTAATTTAAAAAAAATCGTAACTTATACTTAAAATATGTAAAGTTAACCATACTCCTCCCCCCTTAAAAAATAAAACAGATTCATCTAATGTTTGGGCGGAATTGTTTCAAATTTCCATTATTGATTGGTTTTTTGGCATAATAAGGCAAATTGTTAAAACATCAACACTTCAGATGACATCAGAAATAGCACTTGCACTAGAATAGGCAATTTTTTGGGTTCTTTTTTGATTTTTTGATCCAAAAGATTAACACGTTCTTATCACAAACTTTACAATATCTTTCAATGGGGCATCATCCACTTGAATAATACCACGGCTCCTGAACCTTTACCTTTTTGTTGTGTCTGTATTAAATTTTTTCTAATTTTTCTCTAATGATATTCAGCATTTTTTATGAGCTTTTCCACTCAAGATTTTTTAGCATTCCAGTTATTTTGTATTGAGCTCAGCTAAAAATTACTACATCGCCTGGAAATCGTATGTGGTGAATTATGCGTCTATTTATGAGTGGTTCAGGATTTTAATAATTTTGTGCCTGAAAATCTCCCAGTCACAAAATTTTTCTATGTGAGACAAAGCGATGAGTTTGACTTTGGGTAGTTTTTTCTTTTAAATCTACGTACATATCTAGTTTTAAAGTATTCGTATTCTTTTCTATGGAAACAATTTCTATTTCGAGAGAAGATAAGCTTAAATTCGGTGTGAATACACGCAGAAGAAAATTTTCAACGCCTTTATGATGATTTTGTTGCCTTTAAAAATCGAATACAGGACAAAAAACATTTTTTTATTAAAACAAAATTTTTTTTCCTTCAAAAAAAATTATTTTTTAATAGCTTTTTGCTTCCCTGTATATGAAATGATCTTGTAATCGTCCCAAAAATTCAATTTTCAACATATCTTTTGAAATCTTTAGAGATTATTTAAAGTGTCTTTGGAAAAAAGTATGTTTGTGTGTATGTTTGTTTGTATGTAGAAATATCGAACTGTACGTAATTAAATTTTTGTATTTTTTCGTATGCAGAATTACTAAATAATCTTCCGAAAAACCTGCATAGGTTTTAAAAAAGTATTTTTGACCAAAATGTTCTGCGCCTTTAAAATTTGTGGAACCTGCACAAATATTTGAAATGAAATTTTATGTTTAAAATTGCTGAAAAACTTTATTTCGTTTAATTTGATCTTATTTGGTTACAATGAATGAATTTTTACGATAACTTTGGAAACAATTTCTAAAAAAACTATTCAAACTTCCTCATGGCCTATTTGTTATGCAACGATATTTATCTCATGGATTTTTTTTGCACTAAGCATTGATTAATTTACTGATGGAGTCGATTATAAATTATTGTCTTGATAATTTTTCTATCCAATATATGAGTTTCTGCTTTTGTTTTACCAAATTTGCTCGACATTTCATGATAAAAATATATTTTTGGGTTTCTGTTTGTTTCCAAATTTCAGTTCCAAGCAAAATTCTATTTGTAATTTTTAATGCGATTCATTTCAAAAACAAAAATTATTATGGTACATCGTAAAACACGTCTTACAAATTGTTAAACATTTTTTGTTGCATAGACCATTTTTTCGGGTAAATGTTTTTGGGATGAAATAAGTCATTTATAAAGAATAATATAAATAATTTTCTTTTCAGATTCATATTTAAAGCACCTTTTAAAGTAGATTTTCACATCCATATTTAAATAAAACTATTGGTTTGTCACTAATTCATCGCCAAAAAGCAACTCCCATTTTCAGACCGCATCCTGTAAAAACTTTCCATGCGCGCTCACAGATTTATTCATTGGACCGACACATCGGCTTACCAGGTGCCATGTCATCCTTCCCAACTAAAACCACACGTCGAACATTATTTTATTCATCTAAATAAAACTAGATACTATCACACCCGCTCCTGTTGCCTCGGCACATATGAAAATAATCTATATGGAAATTAGAGAAAACAAAAAGGCAAAGTATGGCGGCTACCTAATATACATATTGGGCTTTAGCATCAGCTTCCAAAATCCACCAGTTTTATTCTCTCTGCATTTTGTCCAGTCACCATTAAAACCACGATAAATTTTGTTGATAATGGAAATGCGATTTACTAGGAATTAATAATGCAACATAATGAATATCTATCGTGGCAGGACATTTGCATAGATTCACTCGATGAGATTACTATTCGGTATCATTCGGGATTATCGAATTTTCGAGGTGATAACATATTTATAGTGTTTTATTTAATTCAAATTAAATATAATTCAGCCAATTTTCACAATAATTTCCTAAAACTAAATAAAATCATTCAAAAACGTTCCACATTTGTATGTGAATATCCCTCATATTTTAAACTCAAATCAAACTTTTATTTACAATATTGCACTGAATTTTCTGACACCAAGCATGTATGGCTTTGATGCCCGGAAAACTTTACATTTTCCATTAAAATGTAAATAAATTTTGCTGCGGGGCAAAAACGAAACAATCTCTTCTAGTTGAGATATCAAGGTTTCTGATGCATGGATTTTAGGAGGAACACAGCTCGCGGCATGCAAGCGATAGTCGTTCCATATGAAAGTTTCCAAAATTAGCAAACTATGAAAATATGGAAAAGTTTCGGAAAATAGTCCATGGATCTATTCGTTCTGATATTCAACAATCGCAAATTTTACTATTACTTTGAAACACGTTGTTTACCAAATCATTTTTTCGAAGTTACTACCATAAAAAAATCAAAAGACCATAAACCTATAATATAATAAACCTGTTTTAAACTTTCTATGACATTCTTTGACTTCATTTTTATATTTATAATTTTGAGAATATTTCATTGAATTAAATGAATTAATCGAAGAAAGCAGTTAAATCACAAATATCTTAAATGATTTTTAAAGTGTATGAAGTAAAGTATTCTCTGTAATTACTTCCAGTAATTTTACTTATTTATGGATTTCAACTCCAAAAATTAAAACTTAAAAAAAGATTTCAGCAATACCGTTTGTTTATAAGTTCAAAAAGAGTCACCAAACTTTTCTCTGGAACAGCAGGAATTCCAAAGTCATCAGTCTGGCAGAAACCCTTCTAGTCGCCTGGAAACCACAGAAACATTTTTTCCGTATTTTTTCTTCTAAAACTGTAGCTGTGCATTTTGATTCATTGCCAACCGAAAGATGATATTTTCGGTTGGCACAACAGAAAACTCGGAGAAAACTTATGCTACTGATATTTTCTTCCTTCTGCTCAGACATAAAGTGTTGATCTTAGTGCTGGCTTCGGAACGAACACAAATACAGTCCTTGCAAGTGATACTAACAATGGGAATAATTTTATCGGGTAGTTTTTCTTTGTGGTTGGTTCATTCTTAGCAGGACATTTTTTTCTGTTTTCCCAAAAATGCAAAGAAATAGCACAAATTGTAGGTATTTAGTTCAAATAATTTGCCTTAGCTTGACAAAAATCTTTCACAAACCATATTATCTTTCTGCACATCTCTTTTCTCTACTAAATCACCGCTGCAACACCACTTTACCTTTAACTCTGTGGGATTCTTAATCTGGCTCTGGATGATAGTCAAGAAAAAAAACACCAGCAAGGACACTCCAGGAGCAAAAGTTTCCTCGAGCTGTGCCAAACCATACGTCGGAAGTTTGCAAGCGTAATCTAATCACGGAAATTGATTATAGGTTGCGGAGACTATGCCAAAGATTTCAATTTTCCGACAACTTTAGTCGCACCGTCTCGGATTAAGAGGGTAGCGAACATGAAAAGTCAGCACAGATATTATGGAAATCTAGTCGACAGAGTTATGATTGGTGGTGAAATGAAAATGTGGTAACAAGAAGGATTCAAGCTTTTTTTCGTATCAGTTGTTTTGGTTCCAAAATTCGAAAATAGGAGTACTTTATGATGCTGGTTTCATCTTTGGATATTTTTGCAACTGGAAAAACTGGAAGAATATTTGCAATAATATTGAGGAGAATATTTTCCAAGTATACATGATATACGTGAACAAATTTCTAATACGAATCACATCCTGTATTAACTAGTGTCTAAAACGGACTACGTATCCGGACCTCATCAGGAAAAACAGTTTCACAAAGAAGGACTTGGATTAATATATTATATTATACATAATGGATAGTTAAATCTATTCCAAGGAGTCTCGCATTAATCGTTTAAAAATCACGTTAGGCTCATAAAATTACTAACCACAAATCCAAATAAAATTTAAATAGAAGCAAAAGTGTAGTGGGTGTATATTTCTGAGACTTGGATATAATTTTTACCTTTATTGAAACAAAATTTTTTGTAAAAGTCGTGTACAAAACACTAAAGAAGGTTGCAAGTAGCAATCGAAATACGTTTTTGAGGAAATACAAAACATTTTGGTAAAAAACCAATAACACGACTTATTAATAATCTTAAAACACCACCAAAAGACGCTCAAAACAACCAAATAAAAAATGTTGCATTTTATTCCGAAAGAGCTATGCCTGGCGAATATGGCTGATGAAATAGAACTTCCCAGGCCTGTCCATCAAAATATGTTTTTACGACTTGTGCGGTATACTGTTTGGCATTATCATGTTGAAGAATTAATTTATTGTGCCTATTCACCCATTCTGGTCGATTTTCTTCTATGGCTTGCATCAAACGCATAAGTTGTCGTAGAAAATGTCCACACTAATAGTTTGAGAGTGTTCGAGCTACTCATAATAACCAACACAACTCTGATCCTACCAAATGCGCAGTGGATATTTCTCTTTGACTGTGATGGCCCGGGCTCACTTGGCATCACACACCCTGTTTGAAGTTTAGAATTTTCATAATATATCCATTTTTCATCTCCTATGACTATTCGATGCAAAAATCTCTTACTTTGATGTGGGAGCATTTCACAAATTGTTGCTCGACGTTCGATGTCTGTCGATACTGCTTCCATTTCGGCATCTTCAAATTTTTTGGATGGTTTTCCATGGTCTTTGTGCTCAGTGCCAAAATCATTATTTTGAAATCGTCGAAACCATTTTTCATGCTCACCGTGAATCTCCACAAGCAAACGATGAGTTCCCCTGCACTTTTCTTTGCAATAAAAAAGTGTAAAAACAATTCCTGAAAATGATGTTTACTTGCAACGAAACCGACATTTTCAAGAATGTTAAAACACTTGTCGCTTGCACTTCAAGCAAATGTCACGTAGTGCGTTTGACAGCTGACATAAAGTTCTATCGAGTACACATGTTGCCATTTATTAGTATATGCAAACGATACTTAAAAAGACATCTGTTGGGGAAAAGCGGAGTCAAATTCACACACCCAATAATTGAATGCAAAATAAAAGCAATTTTTCGACAATTTTTTTCAGCTTGAATGAATTTAATTCAAAACAAAAACTGTTGTTTACCCAAATCAATTCGAACGAAAAAAAAATCAGAGGGAAACCAGCAAAGATTCTCAAAGTGTCACAAAAAAACTTCATGGTACGTTATAGAATACAAATTTTGCTGAAACAATATATGAGATTATCAAAAACAGTCAAACGTTTTATAGACAAAAATTTGAAGAAAATTATAACACATCAAATGAGGAAAACGATAAACTTTTATTCACATATTTGAATTTTAAATCTTCACAAATGAAATTGAAAATTATTGAGTCTCTAAATCTAAAAAGACGTAACAAAATTGAGAAATTTAAAAGAACATTTTTGAAGAAAAATTATTGTTTTGATCTGAATAAAAATAGTAGTTATTTACTTCGAATGTGTTCCAAAACGAGAAAAGTTTGAAGTATTAATGTTGTTGAAGGATAACACCTTGATAATTTTTTAAACATTTTAGTTTTCATTATCATTTTAGTGTACAAACTTTTGTCTGAAAACGTAAACTCGTCAAAGTCCTACAAAAATGTGTAAAACCTGATCAAGGGAGAATAAGAGTTTGATGAAAAACGCATATATTAGAATATTGTCAAATGGCCAATTTTGGAATCAAGTTATTTAATAAAATGTAATTGTTTATGTAAAAAAATCGTTATTAAAAATTCCATCACGATTTTCTCAAAACAGTTTTATTTTTCAATTATTGCATAAGATAACTCTAGAAATTATTTATAATTTCTTTCCATATCAAACAGAATTTTATGATAAAATATGAATGAAAAGTGAGGTTTTTAATAAAGTCACCAAAATTAAATTCTTAACATAGTTTCCAAAAAATTAATACTCAATAAAGGATATGTGAAAAATTAATTTCCAAGCATCCATTTTATTTCTCTTCCTCATTTTTTTAACTTTCCAAATAACATTCCATGCCAATCATGTTGTATTAATTTCGCCTGGAGTTATTATTATCAAGCACAAAGAAAAGTGAGCATCCTTTTTTCACAACCACGTGCTATACCATTTGCTTTGGACACTTTTTGCTGTAACCATACAGAAGTTGTGTACATGTTCGTTTGTTTGTTTGTTTCAAAGAAAATTGTATTCTTTGTTATCGAAAAAATAAGAGTTTTTCACGAGTTTGAAATTAGAAAAGTTTTCAAGTGAAATCTAAACGAATAAGCGTAAGTCGAAATGAAACAGGGGAAAGAAAACGATTGAAAAGTAAAACAATTTGTACGCTGAGAAAAGCTGTATGAACACAAAATGGTAGGGATCCCCTAATATGTATAATAAATGTTAAATACATGAGATATCACTCTTTTTTGAGAAATTCGAAAAGAAATTTCATTTAGACAACAAAAGAATATTTCTGTTAATTGTGGCACTTTGCTGCAGCATCCCTAGCTCTGAAAAAGAAGGGAATTTCACTATTTTAAGATGAACGATTGCTGGAATCGCCTTGGTAGTTAAAATTTCATTCATAAATTAATCTAGCATCGACTACATAAAAGATATCTATTGCAGCCCAATAATAGTCCAACTAATGCACGCCTAATTGGATAACACTCAAAATGTATAGAGTAGACTTGTCTATATGCCTTGGATTACACTAGAATGTCCTTAGTCTCTATATCCTTGCTACGAAATCGCCTCAACTTGCATACATATGTTAATCTATTAAAATTGATCATCTCTTAACTAAACACTCAACTATCATCACAAATGAGATCCTTTCGTGCAGTTTAATCGAAACCTATTCCCAATGAGATAGACCAGTTTCTCTAACCGACATAATCATAACGACCTGAATGTCCTGTCGGAACCAAAGTTTCACTTGTAAACTTTCATAATCGCATGCACTTGCAACAAGGTAGCCGACTTTGACGCCAGGATTCAAACGCCAGGATACAAACGACTTCAGCCAATTGCAGTACGTGATAGTGTGCATCTTAAGTTCTCATTACTTATATCGAGTGCCGACGTACTTACATACCAACAGTTAGCCATGTTTTATTCAAAATAGGGAATACCGCGCGATAAGGACGAAGTGGCTCGTGATTCGAGGCCATAGCAACTCGCTTTGCATGAGTGTTTCAGCATAGACGTACCATGCAAAGTTAGAAACTGGCTCCAGGACCTTTATTTTTTCCCGACGAAAACGTGGAAGTTTTAACGACAACCAAGCAAGGACTTGTTGTAACGAAATTAGATGGAGAGGCACTCGGGTTCAGGTATGCGCGTTTGGTAGTCAAGAAAAAAAGAGGTAAGTTGTGTGTATGGAGTGTAACCAAGGAAAACATGCTTTCGAGAATAACAGATTGAAATATAGCTATGACTGCAGGGTGCTCTTTATCTTTGAAAGTTTTAAAAGTTTCAGTAGAGACAACGATATAAACTTAATGGTATTCTAAAAGATTTTTGAAGTGCAGCGAACCATGCGTACAGAGGAGCGATGAAGAACACGTTAAACTGTTCAGAATCTTTGCAACTCTTATCACATTCATCTAAAAATTTCAAGAATAACTTTGAACCAACTACATCCTGCCATTTACTTAAAACGCCAACATGCCTCGCTCAAAGAAATTCTCATAGAACTTAAATAAAATAAAAAAATGTTCATATAGACACTTGTCTCTCCTAACAACTAGTCAAGCATCAACTATGTACGAGCAAGTCCTTATAAGTGTATTAAAATTGAAAGTCTCAAAAGGTTCTCAGAACTTTGTCTAGATATTTCGTCGACCTGTAACCTGCTGTGCATGCATTGCAGCAGTGAATGGCTTAATACAAACTAACAATTTTTAATAATAATACGAAAAATAGTTAGTCCTGTTGTGCATTGTAGCGTAACGGTTTGCTGAAGACATTTCATTTCGAGCCAAGAATATAGTGTAATGCTCGAGCGAACAAGGCTTTCGAAACATAAATTCGCTGCATGTAAGTTTTAAACTCTATTTCAAGTAGCTTCACAGGATACTTTGAGTTTCGTAAAAGGTATATGGAGCTTAAGTAACGATGACAATACTGGAAGCTATTAAGTTATATTGTACAACATATTCTTTGCCTGCAGACTTATTAACTAAGTTTCCCAATTATAGTTCAGATTATTTAAGACAGGCCTTTAACAATGGTAAAATTATGCTCTCATCCTGTCCTATAGTGAGGGAAAAAACTCTTTTTTGAACTCATAAGCTCTGCCAGAAAGGAAGTGCAGCAACCCTTTAAATTGTTTACATAACATTAAACAATTTAAAAAAAATTAGGAATACCATTTTTCTGCCCAGGAGCTTTCTAATGTCCTTGGCAATAATTTTATTCAATCCATCACCAATTTTAAATTAGTTCAAACGAAACTAGCAACATTTCACACTAAACCAGCCCAACTCTGCCACATTCTCCTTGCACAGAGATTACAACTTCCTTGCATGTTTCTCTAATGTGAATAAAGGATAATCTGACAGAACACCAGATTTTCAACAACAAAAAATCATCAAACATGTATATTGATAGTCCTTTACGTCTTACCAGCATCAACATTACCGAAAACATTACACGTAGATAATGTTTGATATCCTTAAGCAGGTGTTGAAGGAAATTCATCGACAAGCATAAAAGATAAAAGCCGTTCGTCTAGGATATCTAGGAGTGCATGCACAGTGAAATACACATTGGTGAGCCTCGAGTAGAAAAGTGGGAAAGAATACATTTGAACAATCTGCTTCCGTATTTTCTGTGTGGATATTAAGGTTTTGCATATTGTTTTGATAACTGAATTTTAATGGCAATATGAGACTTTTGAACGTTGATCTATGAATAAGTGTTAAGCGTTTGATTTTTGATAGTCCAAAATACAAATATGTATATTTTTATTTTTGAAATAGCTTTTATGTGGTTCTATTTAATCCTGTTCAAAGATAGGTCTGATATTGATCTTACAGCAATCGATATGACCAATCTGACCTAAACATATATATTTTGCTCCGTTTTAAGCTGTTTCCGATTGACAGTCTTGTATAATCTCGAAGTTACTAGCGGCAGTTCCGAATAAATGTTTTTTTAAAGGATTAATTGGGGGGAAAAACAGACAATAAACACATGTAGTGTATTATCGCTACGTCACTTTGTTAATACTATAAACAATTGTTGAAAACTGTAAACCACCCACTCCTTGAATTTCATGTGGCACCGGCGTTGTGTGCCAGTATAAACGGCGAGATATGATTGCGCCAATATGTTACCAATGGGAGCTCCTCATTTTATGCGGTAGTTGTTTCGATTTTTGTGGTCCAACGTGTGAATATTTTATGAGTTCAGTAAATATGAAGCTAATCGATGCCTTTTATGAATAAAATTAAGACTAATTACGCTACCTATACAATTTCTTTTGAATAAATGGGAGCATGTAATATTTTATACGAAAATTTTATGAGAAATGAAAACTGAAATAAAGTATCTGGCATTCTCGTGCCTGAGAAAACCAATTAAATTTTTAATTCAGCTTAAAAATACTGTCACAAGTTTTAGCTTATTTTTTTTTATCTACAGAAACCAATAGTATGGAATCCTCTCTGTGGCAATCCAAACTTAGGGAAGAACATTAGTCAATTAGAGCTGCTGTGCTCTTTTTTTAAGATGGCTGGCGGTACAAGGAGAGCAAAAATTAAACTTAAAACCACAGAGAAAGTACCAATTTGATTCCTTCATGAAACTGGCAATGTTGTTAACACTTGAGCCAGAAACCGCCGTCAAGCCCTCCAAGAAAAGGGATCCAAATATTTACTTAAGTCTTCTGGAGATTCCTGGCCATTTGTACAATGAATCTTGAATCGAATCTGTCTCTTCTTTTGACCTCCGACTACAGCAGAATTCGTCGAAGGAAACATTCAAACTTTCTGCCTCCGTTAAGTCCTCTGAGAAAAGGGAGTCTAGGATTCACAGCAGTCTTCTGGAAAATGCTGGTTGTCCGTACAATAAATCCTGAATCGTTTCCTTCTCTTGTCTTGACCTCCGACTGCAGCAAAACTCGTGGAAGAATTCTTCAAAATGTTTTAAGTGTCTTAACAATGGCCCACTAATAATGAAATAGTGAGTCTTGAAGTCTCACGACTCAGTTTGAGGAACTGCTTGACACGTCTTGAGCTCAATGTGGTTCAAGTTTACCTGGCTATCCTGCAAGTATTTTCCAGGATTCAGGCTGTATTGGCAATCTGTAAGTAATATTGTTTGATATTAAGGTCTTTGGAGGCTAGAGAAGGAACAATATATGGATTTGTTCTATAATCAATAATCACAGTGTCGGAGGGGTGTACCAAGGCCAGAGGAAATAGACGTTGCGTCCTCGATTTCCTGTTTTCATCATGGTTTCAAGTCACTCTTCCTCAGCAGGGACTACTGGGCAATAGACAGAGGTGGGATGCAGAAATTGGTCGACATCTATGCTGATGGAATGCCGTACACAACTGAACATGATGTCGCTTCACTGTGAAGTGATTCTTCACTGAGTACCGGAACATAGTGATATACCGGGAAACTGTGAAGCGGATGCCTTAGCGAGAGCTGGCACTGAGCTCCAGGAGTATACATTCACACCCCAAGTCGGCCAACCTCTAGCTTCCATAAAGCTGGGATTTAAGCAGCATTACATTAAGGCTGATTGCTATAGGAAACCTGCAGGACAACCAGGGGAAGCTTGGGACACACTGAGTTCCAGACGCATCAAGCAGCTCCTCAACACGAGTCGTGAAACCTTGAGTTCTATCGTGTCCATACTGACGGGGCATTGTCTGATTGGCAGGCATGCGGGAAGGTAGGGCGTTCCCTTCAACGATTTTTGCCGAAGTTGCAGATCGGAAGAAGACGAAGAGACGATCCAACATTTTCTGTGCAAATGCCCATCACTGTCCAGGAATCGCATGAAAACCTTAGACTCACTCTTCTTGGACAGCCTCACGGAACAAGCTTATTTAAATATCGGCTGCAGAAATGGTTCTCGTCACCCAACAGCTAGGTTATAGTGTCGTCTCAATCTTCTGTGGTATCACAATGGGCCTACTGTGGCCTAAGTGAGCCAGGTTTTGATAAAGAGGGCTGCCACTACAACTAACCAAGAATCACAGTGCCAGCTTCCACTGAAACATCTACTTCGCATTTTTCAATTATATCATTGAACCCAGATCCTAAAAACGAGACCGCTTTGGAAATACAGATAACTCGTCAAGGACTGTTCGATATTCCGTAGTTATTTAATGATTGAATCTATCAATTAAGAACATGTAATGAATCTCAGATTTGTCATCTAACACCAAGTTTATGGTTTTGTATATTGCCATCAATTCAGCCTGAAATGTGCTCCAAGGAACAAGTATTCAGAAAGATATTTCAGCCATAACTTTCCAAAGAAAACAGCCCTTAGGACCTTGCACCCCATTTTTGATTCTTCCAGGTATATTATCGTAGGTAACGTTTGCATATGCTTATTATCATTTTTTAATTCAAGTTCAGAGTAACTTTCATCAGTTCAAAGTTGATGAAAAATAAAGGTGATTTTTTTCTTCCAGAACACCTTAAATAGTTTTAATTAAGTTTGATCTTTGTGTAAATTATACCGATTTCCATATACGCAAATCTTGAAGAAACATTGCCAGTTATAAAGATTTATTACATAATATTAATAAAAAATATGCTGACGCAACAAATCTGAATGTGAAAATAAATTCAATCAAAGAGAGCAAAGCTTCGAAGCAAACTAGAACCTTATTACGCCCGAGCCAGCTCTCAGCCAAAAACTATTTGGTCAGCGTGATGAAATCAGATCATTCATCAGGACATAGTGAATTGAGTCGCAGGACTCAAGGCGATTAAATCATCAAGATATATCTAATACCCAAATGCAATATACATAATTTATTCCCGTACGTGCTAATAATTCGAAACACGAATGATAACTACATCCTATACTCTCGAAACTCCTTGCACATGTCCTTATCTACATCACGGCGAAAGTGTAAGTGTATCAATCAAGAGATTCCCAAAAGGTAGTTCCCATCCCTGAGCAAGCTTTACTGCGTTAACATGTAGATATGACAGAGTGCCGATATAACTTACATAAATGTATTTACTGTGAGCAAAATTATCCTTTGTCCAAATGTGAAGGGATGAATTTCAGCAGGTAATTCTCACCGTAAGGACTCAATGTATCTTGGATTTTGATCAGTTTCTCGTTCCCACATGCTAGACGAATGAAGTGAAATCCTTACGAGCGTTGAAGTCCATCTATAAATTTTATTCGATGTAATATGGATATTACAACGACTGTTTTATGTACTATTTTAGATGGAAATGTTCATGGCACGTTGAATTTCAGCTCGTAAACATGAGATATGTGAGTTTCGTCCTGTTGGAATAAGTGTCGAAAGAATTGAAATGGCGGATGAGATTAAGGAAAAGGATAACAATGGTATATCTGCAATCAACTTAGGTGATCGATGATGTTTGTATCGAAAGTACAGTCATTGCTATTGACTTTGACCATATTCACCAGTTTTGGAATATTAACACGAGCAGTTTTATTTGAATTCAGATCCACGGTTGAAAAAAAGGGTTTTCCAATAAGGACTTGACAATTTTTTTTCAAAATAAAATGCAAACCATTTGAGATATTTAAAAAACTTTATTATCGGGTTGAAGTGCAATCAAAACATTTATGAATGGAACTCGACTTCGTTCATATGGCCACCGCGGGCACGTTTGCAGCGGTCGATTCGTTGGACCCAATTTTCGATGACTCGGCCACACGTTTCGGCCGAAACGGCTGCTATTTCGTGTTCAATGTTGGCTCTGAGCTCTTCCAACGTCGTCGGCTTGTTGACATAGACCAACGACTTGACGTGACCCCAAAGAAAAAAGTCCAAAGGCGTTAAATCGCACGAACGAGGCGGCCAATCGACTGGTCCATTTCTTGAGATAACACGCTCATCAAACTTACTCTTCAATAAATCGATTGTAACGTGTGCTGTGTGGCTTGTGGCACCGTCCTGTTGAAACCACATGTTGTCCAAGTCCATATCTTCCAATTCGGGCCAAAAATAATCGGAGATCATGGCGCGATAACGATTACAATTCACAGTAACGTGACGATCATTATCGTCGACGAAAAAATATGGCCCTATGACGCCGCCGGCATGCAAACCGCACCAAACAGTTATTTTTTGTGGATGAAGTGGTCTTTCATGAAGCACATGTGGATCTTCACCAGACCAATAACGCATATTTTGCTTATTGACGAACCCACTGACCAAAAAATGAGCTTCGTTACTGAAGATTATTTTGCGATGAAATTGATCATCTTGGCGCATCTTTTCCAGAGCCCAATCGGAGAACGTACGTCGCTTCAAATGGTCCGTCGGCTTCAATTCTTGAGTCAGCTTGATCTTGTATGGGTGTAAACCAAGATCCTTACGCAAAATTCGCCATAACGTGGTCTGGGCGATGCCCAACTCTTGAGGACGCCGTGGAATTGACTGATTTGGATCATTTGCTACGGACGTTTCAACGGCAGCGATATTTTCGACACTTCGACCAACCCGTTGTCTCACTGGCACGGCAACATCACACAACGAATATGTAGACTCAAATTTTTGCACTAAACTTGTTACTGCCTGTCTACTATGGCGAGAATTACAACCGAAAATCGGAGTTAACGCTCTTAAAGTAGCGGTCACCGAGTCCGAATTTCTGTAGTAAATTTTTATAATTTGCAGACGTTGTTCTTTCGTGTACTTTACCATGATAAAAATGTTAAGTTTACTGAATAAATTGACAGTGACAGTTCGATGATTAGTGAAAGGGTGCGTTCACAAATTGAATTCAAAGTTGTCAAGTCCCTATTGGAAAACCCTTTATAACGAAATATTTTGGTGGACACACAAAAGAGGAGGATTTTTAAATTAACTGTATTCACGAAATTATTACTAATTCAGATTTGTTTTGTCGGAATTATGGTTGAAATTTATATGGAATGAAAATTATTACAAAAGTTCCAAAGCAAAAAATGAAAGCTCTGAATTATTAAAAAATCATTTTCACCGTGAATTTCGATTAACGCCATATGTGTTTTCTGAATTATTGATTTTCATGCCATTGCATACTTTTGTCCCATAATTCCAATAAAATATTTTCATATTATTTTACATAATGCAAAGACACAATCAGTTCGACAAATATGTTTGGAAATTATCGCAAATTAAATTTATTGTGATTGCAATTAATAAAATGATATATGAATTATCATTATCTAGATTTTCATTTTTGTCATGCCTATTTTGTAGGGCGAAATTCAATGGAAGCTATTAAAATAGTCAAATTAGCAAATTGCTTCGTTTATAATTTTAAAAAAGGATGGAAATTTTTGCAAGTGTGGATTTTAAATTATAGAAACTGTGGTTGAATTTTCAAAATGTGGATATGAGTTTTTGGGTTTAATTCTTGTTTGGATTTATTCATCGGCATGAATTGTTTTGAAATTGCGATTTGAATTGATGGATTTTTGTAATCAAGTGCGAGCAAAGAGCATACATTCATTTTAACAGATTAAAAAATTCAAAACTTCACATATCGACACCTAAAACAACCAGGGGCATATCTTAGCCCAGGAGGTCCAAAAACTTTTTTTTCTAACTTTTCGATGAAGAGGTGGTTTAAATTTTCCAGGCCGGAAAAACTTCACTTGACGATTTTTCGGCTGTTAACGTTTGGACCTCCTGGTCTGAACTGAAAATTAATTAATATTTTTTAATTATTTATTTCGCCTAAGCATGTTAAAAATAGCAAATACCACAAATATTTAACTCTCAAATACATGCTACTCTTAACATTAATTTATTCTGTTGTTAGCACGTCAAAAATTTTGGGACGGATAATGAATTCCAGTATCAGAGGGCTTTATATATGCAGGTTTTAAAATTGACCTTGGATATGGAACGGGAGTAGTGGTTGCCCAAAGTGTTAAAGATCTACAGCACCTATTTACAGGTTTATTATCTGCATACATAGTAAGATGCTGGTATTCTGTAAGTAAAAGTGTGCTACGTGTAATTCTTGCAAGCACTTTAAGAGGTCTCTTAAGTTAAGATTTTCAAAAAAATATTTCACCATTTTTTTCAACTGAAAGAAAAAAGAAATCATTTGGAAATTTTGTACATGTGTTAATTGGTACTTTTGGTGTACAAAAATATTTTTTTTGATATTTTTTTACCCATAACAATTCTTTTTAAAAACATCAAAACATGATGGCGGACGTGATTTCAGGTGACTAGATCTTCTGAGGAAAAAAACAAAACGCCAAATCAATCCTTGTTTGTGAGTAAAAAAAAATCTAGTGTTTAATTTTATCAAGATTTTATTACATTATGGCTCATCAAGAGTACACACAACTTTCTATAACTGATATTTCATATAAGAGTGGTTCGAATATGTGGATAGGCACGACTTTCTTTCTTATTTACTTACTTTCTAGTTGTGTTGAATTTAAGAGATTTAAGTAAGAAAACACAACAATCAGAATGGATCCGCCCGGATTTTATACAGAAGATGCAGTTTAGCAGTATGTGATGCAGAAGTGCATTTAAGGGTCGAGATTTTCAAAGATGCATTCGAAACACTAATGAAAATGTCTCGAAATTATTTTGTCAGAATGAAACGTTTTTCAAAAATATTTACTGGTTTAATTTCTAACTTGAAATTTCGACATTAATAATTACAATTAATAAAAATACGGATGACAGACTGAGCTTTTATTTTTCAATCATGTATTAACTATGAAAAGGACACGTTTAATTTGCGTGACAAAATTAATGAAAATAAACATAATTTACTACATTTCCATTATATTTGTGATATCAAATACTGTAGACTGAATTCTTTTTTCTGCTAATTACTCAAAAAAATCAAATAAATTGGAATATTACAGTTTACAAGAACAAACCCGCCTCGAACTCAATTCCCAGTTCGTTAATTTAATTGTTTCTGCACTAAGTAATTGAAGTGTCTGACACATGTATGTCAATGAACTAAATATATTTACAACAATCTGAAACTGTTTTCATACAACATATCCAGGATACAAGTCATTCAGATTGTAAACACTTTACGTGAATGTGGAATGGGGCCGAGTAACACTGATGCTCCTTTCATAGTTCTCACGTATGGATAAAATAATAATTGTTTGCCGAGCACTTGTACGGCTCACCATCAGTAAACACTCGTCCTTTTGCAAAACGTAGTTGTATACGGTATGAACAAACGTATATACAAGAATATAGAATATACTTGGACGATTACAAGCACCTGTGAATGGAAGGTGTAGTGATTGAATATCCTCATGAGAGGGTAGTATGATTTTTTTATTTATTCACATGTATCTCTTCTGGAAATAGACTACGGAGTGAGCACGTCAATATTAATTGCAGCTATTATCTATGAATAATGATGATGAGAGTATTTGAAGGATTTTTTCATTGGATTTCTGGGTTATGAAAAATTCAAAGCCATCTTGTGATGAGGCTACTAATATAAGCATACAAGAAGACTCGGGTGGCTTCCAACAAGAGACCAAAAGAACCCATAGTAAATTAGTAACAATTTCTTTAAATGTACTTATCTGTCTCGTCTGTCTCAACTTTTAAATTTTTCAGAAAGATATAGTGTACGATTTTATATCAAAACTTTGTTAGTAGGATATATTAAAAGAGGCTGCGATTTACTCAATTCTCAAATTATAAAGATAACATCTTCTTAGGTTTGTGGAAGCATAGAGTTACTTAAACGTACCAAAGAGTTTAAAAATGTGTGGGAAACTAAATCATTATTTATTGCTTGCATTCACACCAGCGACTTAAACGTCCGATGGGTCATAAAATTTTTGTGCGATAGACCTTTTTTATAGAAAAATGAGATACACATTGAGTATTATCGTTATTTTGGATATGATATTTTCCTGATTTTCCAATAATAAATTGTTTCAAAAATAAAATTTGCCATCAAAATTGAAACCGAGTTTCCATTTTTCCGTAAATAAGTCGATTGAAGATTAATGAAACCATTACATTAGATCTGTTTTAAAATTATTATTTTTTTAAATGAAACTTGTTTTTGATTTCCCACAAAAATTTAATGGAACAAAAAACATTTCAGACACAAAATTGTGTAATTTTTTCTAAATTTCACAAATTTTTGAGAAGGTGAAAAATCCATCAAATCCGACTTCATTGAAACGGCTTTGAAAATATTCAGGATTTCGCACATATTATACGCTCATGCATATTTTTTGTCCAAGATTATGTTTGCCTCAAAGCTTTAATGCTTTAATAAATATAACTATTATTTATATATTTTTAAAGTCAACTATTTAAGAACATTTTTCATAGTTTTGTTTTTATAAAATTTTACAAAATATTTTTTCAAAATAATTTTCTTGTATCTATTTACGAAGGTTTATCGAAACTGGTTACGTTTTATTTCTGAAGAAAAGGGGATAATTTTTAAATACGAGTATTAAACAATTTATTTAAGCACGGATTTACCTGTTAGTTTTATAAGAAACTGCAGGGACGATGAGTGAAATATGTGAGAAGTTATAGCAGCCAAAAATTTGTTTTTTGTATACAAAATCCCATCAAATAATTATTCATATTATTTTCAAAACTGCTCATATGATGAGCATATGCATTTAAAAACGTTGAAAATCACTAAGAAACATTTCATGAATGTCGATAAATTTTAAGGAACACTTTCCATCCGCAATGCTACTTTAAATTATACTTCAAAAAATCTGTTTGAACGAAAGGAAATCCTCCTCAACCACTCAAATATTCCCTAGACTACAGCGAATATATGTTCAGTGTTGGAAAAGACTGTAATTCCTGGAAAAGTAGATTACATGCATCCACGCATCCTGAAATTTTAATGGAGCAGTAGTATTTGCGGCTGTAAAAAGGAAACCAACCTGGAAAACGTGAATCATGATTTTTCTTGGGACTGTTAAAGATCAAATTGCGGTCAATCTCAAGAGACGTTGGAAGGATCTCCGGACTGATGGTATTTTTTCGAAACTCTGTTATTAGTTGGATTCAAATTCAAGGAAAAAAGAAATGATATATAAGTATAGAAGCGAATGGGGTGAAAGGTATTGACAATGTGGCATTTCAAAGCAAGGATTTCAAAAATAAAAGATTAAGAATCAGGAAATTTATTTCCTTTTGTTCATTTTTGTTTGAATCCTATTGGAGTTTTAGCTCCATATAATTTGATGGCTGCAAGGATTATTGGCTTTGTATTAAGATTTGACCGATGAACGTTTCTTTGCCTTAGTAAGTTTGTATCAGTTGACTCGATGACATCCGTTGCAGGAAAGCGACATTCTTAACAATAATTATAACTTCAAAGAAACTCGATATTCACTTCAAAGGATACAACTTAAACAGACAATCTCATTCCAAATGAAATGAAGTTCAAAGCAACTACGTCAACCGGCAGTTCCTTTTGGCGAACAAATAAAAACTATTGTACATTGAAATCGTACACTTATGCAAGTCTTTATCCTTTTCTACTGCCTCGTCCTTTGTAACTTTCTCCTCAAAACCAGTGTCGGGCGTCTGGTGTTGTCTCTTCAAGTGAAAGAGACAGAGAGATAAAGAAAAAAAATCGAATAACAAAGTTTTCCAATTAAGAACTTTTCCTTGGCGCGTTTATTTACTTTTTAAGTGCACAAAATAACTGGAAGGTCTTGCAAAATTAAAAAACAAAATGAAACGAGAACAGTAAATTTGCAAACGACTTATCGTGTTGGCTGTTAGATTACTTTGGACGCCTCTTAATGATGAACGGAAATGAAAGCAGCACGGATTAAGATATCAAAAGAGAAAGTCGGGAAAACGAATGGAAATCGTTGAAGGCAGTACATAGTGTTTCCGGCTCAGTATGGAATGAATGGTTCTCTGAAAAGCGAATTGAAGTTGGGCTGGATTTTGTGGAAAATATTTTCGTGACATTGAAAATTATTTTTAGGATGTTAATGCTCTGATTTTTGGTGAAAATATACAAGACAAAAAGGTCTCAAGGAGACAAGGTGGTGAATTTGTTTTCCTTGAATATTTTACACGAAACCAAAATATTTACCGGCTTAATGCTAAGAAAAAAACACCAATTATATTCAGTTGAAAAAACAATACCAAAAAAGTGCAAAATAAACAGTAAACATTTAAGCAAAACGCTTTTAACTTGAATAAATTCAATGCAAACTTAGCAATAATTATTCTGCGATGAACTTATTGTTATAAATATTGAAAAAAAATCAAGAAAAATCGAAATTTTAAACAAATTCCAATGAAAAACATGTTGCAAGTTTTTCATAAACCAGTGCTATCGAATAAAGCAAAAAAAATAGGAAATTCACTTTTTGAAAACATTGATTTTACTTGAAAAATAGTTCTTGCCAAGTGTTTCTAAAAACGTATATTCACACAAAAAAGAACCAATAATGCTATTCAGAAATTCCATTTTAAAAATGACATTTAAAAAAAATTTCAAGAAGAAATTTCTAGAAAACCAAAATTTTGGCTGTACCAAAGAAACACTGTTTTTAAGATTTAAAAAAAATCAAACTTGCTGTTCAGCAAAACAATTTGAACAGTATATTGATTAGAAATAATTTTGGTGTAAAAAAATTAATAAGATATGTATTTGCGGATATTATTTTTTCACCATAACAGTAAATATTTATTTCCAAGTAACATGCAACCAAATTTTCTCAAAGTTTTCCTTAAAAATTTTTTGATAGAAATTGAATTCAACAACAAAAAAATGCAATTGAAAAACTAACGAAAAGATATATTTTATGAATTTTGGGAAAATTTCATGTAAAAAAATATTTCTTTGAAATTAATTAATGCAGGAAATTTCCGCAAGTTTCTTGAGAGTTTGAATAAGATTCTGTAAAAAGTATTTAAGGAAAGCAAGAACTCAAATTCACGAAGGTTTGAAGGTGAAGCCGTTTCTGAAGAGAAGGGATGTTAAGTATTAGTATAAACTCTTTTGATTTGATTTTTCTACTCGATACTTCGATCCATAAAATTTTTAAACCAAATTAAAAACAATCGCCGTTCCGGCCGCCAACTGGGGTACATTCAAATTTCTATATTGAATTCAACCCTTCCAGTACCCCTCGCAGAAGAGTAAAAATTGATGTGCATACATGGTAATATAATGCTAATGAAGTAATAATTTTTTTAAGTTATTAGAAATCCAACTAAAATAGAATATCTAGAAACAAAATTTCATTATGAAATCAAGACTAATTATATGGTCAATTTTTCATTTTTTACCGTCCAAAAATTTTGAAGCGTTTTTCTTTCTTACGGTAACCTTCAACAAACACATCTTCGAGACAATGTTCTATGAAACTTAACAAAAAATTTGAATTTTTCAAAAAAAAATTGGGAAAAGCTTATCACTTGAAGTCGTAGACAAAACCTTGTAAAATATTTCATTTTGTTTAGATGAAAACAAACTTCAATGTGGGTACTTTTGAGTTACTATTCTGTAAAATTAAATCGATTTCTCAGAGTTGAAGGGTTAGTGTAACCCTTTAAGAAATAGTTTCTTATTTATTTTGTATCTTTTTCGATTTGTGCCATTTCATACGATGTGCTCTTCCACTGACAAACTTTCGTAGAAATATTCCACTGAGAGTATAAACACGCAACCAATACCAAACTCCAATATTATTCAAAATAATTTTGAAACCAGGATTCACATGAAAATATTTTTTTGGCATTAAAAAAAATTCGTGTGTAATATTACGACTAACAAGGAGAAGGCACGGCATCGTCCTCTCAGATCTGGATGAAAATTGGCTCATAAATAGAAGACGTCAAGAATTTTCGAACCGAGTTGGCTATGAGACACAAACATGACGCAGGATTGATTCTCGAAACAATGGATGATCCTACCTACAATTATGATATTGCCCAGATTACAACAAATTTTAATAATTCATCCATTCAACAATGAGTTTTTAGTAAAATTTACATATCTAAATAAACGAACAATTTGCTGATTTCTAAAAATAAATGTATTTGTAGTTGAACATTGCTGATTTACTTCAAACTAAATACATCTACGATTATTCAAAAAATAAACAATACCGGCCGGGGATCGAACACACGACGTGATGATCGTGAGCTAGTCGCGCTGCTTCCTACACCGCACCGCTTTGTCAGATGCAAAGACTAATCCATAAGCGACGCTAAAAACTTTAAAGGTGTTTTTCTTTAAAACGAGGGGGAGTGTTTCGGTCTAATATTTTGAAAACCAAATATCCTTGACGTCTTCCACTTATGTGCCAAATTTCATCCCTTGTAAAATATAAAAATACGTTTATGCAAGGGCGAGTCAACCATTAAATACCACTCTCTTTCTTTCATTCATTTTTACAAGAACTCATCCATAGATTCTGAAACCAAAAGTGATATCAAAAATCTATAATAAACTCAACCAAATTGCTTTTCATTTACTTTAAGATGATAATTAATTTTTAAGTGATACCCAACGACCAACATTTCAACTTCTAATCTACTCCTTCCTAAAATAGTGCTTTATTTCCTACGAACCATAAGCAGACTTGAAAATATAAAGACCAAACGATTAAAATGCTGACCGAACCCATCGCAAAGAAAAAATATAATTCCGTTTTATAGCTGCAATCAGAAAGGACCACGAAACCGAATGATAAAACCCCATGAAAACTAACCATAAATAATAAATGACCTACAATTCTATCATTTTATTGCTTGGAAAGAAGGACATCAATTTCGAGGAGCTTTTCGGTTTATTGATGAAATAATTCGCTTGCTGAGCTGTTTGACGATTGAATTCAATAATTTTTAATGAGATATACTTGTTATAATTTTTTGTTTAAAAAAAATTCTTATTTGTTTACTTGTTTCATTGCGATTTGTTTCGAAGGATGTATACCTACCCAATTATGTGATGACTTATTGGATTATTTTTAAAATAATTATATAGACTGAATCATTTGATTCTACTTAACAAAGTGGAATATCGATTGTAAATAATTGCTTTTAATTTATAATATTTTTATTACTATTTATATAATTTATAACATTTTCACGTCACTGAATCTACTAATGCATCCTCCTGAATTCGCAAAGGAGCCATTTTCAGCTATTCGCATATATTTTATGAACCCACTTCTTTAGAGATTATTTACATCTTTAATATTGAATGTCCTCAATATCGTTGAATAGTTTAAGTCAATTAAATTGTGCCGCTCAAATTATAAATAAAAGAGTTAGTAAAAGGATTATAGACACTTTTTGCTGTGTTCTTTTATAATCTCGACTATGAAAAATACCTTCGCATAATTCAAATTTTAATCTCCAAAAAATTATGTTTCTATCCTTCAACTCCTTCTCCAGCATCCTTAAGTATTGTTTCAAAAAGACTCCATCATGTGATACTTTCTTAAACTCCACTCAACAAACGTAATTAATGAAACCACATTTTCAGTGTCATTTTCGTGTACATCAGATAGTCAACTAAACCATCAATGAATCTGCTTTAATCTTTGAAAAGTAGCAATAAATCTCGTGACAGTGGCAAGTCCTTTCAACCCTGTCAGCAGAAGTTTCCGAGTAGACTATGTCCCCGAGTGATTCGTTGTTGATTCGAAGCAACAACACCCAACAACGTCTAAACTTGGCAATACAGAAAAAGTGCTTGAGGATTGTAAACAACTCGAGAAAGGATCAACATAACAGAATATCATCATCATCACTTAATAGAAGGCAAATAATTGCACTCAAGAATATTCTTAAACAAGGCGTCAAGATTCTGTTGGAGAGTCCTAGAAATTTGTTTTAAGAAGTTCAGTGAGACTTGGAGTTTAATAGAATCGCAGCGATGCAAATAGATGGGGATTTATAGTTGGAGTGTCCTTTTGAAGTAGAAGCAGTGAAGAAGCTGAGATTTTTTCTTGGATATATGAATTTGCAATTTTTTTCGATCTGGAAACTTGAAGAAAGCACTTTTTTGTTTACTGACCTTAGCGAAAACAAAATATTATCAAAGTGAGATCGTTGACATACCAACACGCTAAACAAGAGCAATTATAACAATAAAAATATGTAGGGGAAAGCGGGGCTACGCCGTACAACGAGGTAATGCCGTACACCTCATTTTGCCGCTACGTTTTGAAAATATATGAGTTTAGTCGGTGCTGACGCCGTGCGGAAGTTACTGTAAACTCATCAGACTGAGTTAGTTCATCCACTATGTACGGTACGCGTTCAGCTATAGAAAGTTTGTTTTGTTGGTTTTACTTACTATTTTTGATCTTCACTAATTTAGAGGTAAGTGGAAAGCTTTTACGTATAAATTGGTGGCTTTTAAACTATAAAAATCGACATTTCTCAAGATAAGTTTGACATTACAACGAAAACCTGTTGACAACAAAGTTGGAAGGTTATGTTATAAATTTAATACGAGCTCAGGTTGGGGCAACGTCGTACAAAAGTGTACGGCATTGCTCCAAATGGTTTTTTATGACATTTTACTTCTGAATTGTTTTGCTTGCGTAAAGACTAGACGAAAGTGATTCTTTATTTCAAATGGTCGGTTTCGGTGTTGTTCGTGCTTTGGATGGATGCACGAGGGGTGCAGTGCTGCTGAGTCTGCAGAAAACTTTATCTGCGATTTTCGTACAAATAATTATGAATAATTACTTCTGTAAATGATGTTCTTTCTCAAAATAATAAAGTGACTTTTCTGTATAGCCTGATGGTTTATTTCTTGTAATAATTCCCTGCTTTTACAATATGTGTGGTTGTACGGTATTACCCCATCTGTTGTACGGAGTTGCCCCGACACTCGATGTTATCTCGTAAAATGTAGTTTTTTTCTGAAAAATTTATTTTAAAAAATCTGATGTAAAAAAATTAAGTATTTGTAAAGAAAGTTGTAGAAAAATAACTAAATTAAGTATCAGTAGTAAAATTTTTATTCTTATCGCCATTTTAAGGGAGAAATAAACAAACTGGCTTAAGTGTACGCCATTACCCCGCTTTCCCCTACTCACATTATTGTTATTCGGTTCGATACAAAACTGGTGAGTTCACGTGTGTAAATGTTTGTAAAAGTGTCCATTGAACCTTGTTAAGGCTGCTACAAAATGAAAACAGTTTGGGTGGTTTAGTGATTAAACCGCTTCCTATACACCGAGTACCAGGTTCGAGACTGCTTGGCGACAAGAACTTTTCGGAAATGGGTGCTGGACTATCAGTTCACTCGGCGGAAATTTAATATCTGAGTCAAATCAGGGTAATAGCCACGGATAAGCGTGTTGCTGACGAGTTCATCTAGTGTTACGTTGTTCATGTAAATAGAGTAAGTATAACAATCCCTCAATATTTTGCCATATAGCTGTTGCGCCATCGACTGTTACTGTGTTTTTTTTACTAAACAAAGCATTACATCATCAGAAATTGCTCGTTTATAATATTTATAATCAGAATGAATTTCTAAAACAAATTGCATACATTAATTGAAAATCTTGTAAAAAATCTTCCCTGCAAAAAGCGTCAGAGGCCATGTTGGAAGAGTACATGCCTATCCACAACACCGAATCCGTACGCCGGCTACAATGGGTACGAAATGTTTACAATCGGAAATATACTTCAGCAAAGAATGTCGCAGGTATGTTCTCCGGGTACAGTGCCCAGCCACAGTAAGGTGGCTATTATCGACGGTAAATAGGTAGGGTACTTAGGGAGGGAGCAATGGGAGGTACGTATTTAGGATACTTAGGTAGGCTTTGTAGGGAGGATACAATTGTATAAAACGTACCCAGGGTACTGAACCTAGGGTATGAATGATGTAGACGTGGCCATCGTATTTTGGTTGGGTATTGTATCCAGGCAACATAGCTGCAACATTCTCTCTATTAGTATATATCCAATTCCGTACCCACCTTAGCCGGGGTACCAATTCGATGTTGTAGAAGGACACGTATACTACCAACATGGCCTATGACGCTTTTTGCAGGATCAGATTAAACTACACAAATTTTTAAATGTTTATAGCCAATTTGTTTTAAATTGGCCGAAAAACGTATTCAATACGAACTCACCTGGTGGGCATGTCAAAAGCAAACATAAATTTCCTTCTATTATTTAATCAATTTTTAACTTCATTGTTAAATTATTCTCCACTCGCGTTGTCACTTTTAATCGACTTTAAAAGAGGACAACAAGGCTACCTTGTGGTAACTATACGTACGCAAAAATTATCATCTTAACATTAATTATTTTCCAGGAGTCACTCACATAATCATGGGTACGCTTATCATCCTCTGTACCCATCCTACGCACTGATTAAATTCGTTGTGAAGTGACTCAGTCGTGTGCGCATAAAACGGCGCCATAAAAGACAATGGGTACGAATTTTTTTGGTGGCCAGACTGCATTGGTACGTATAGCATCCTCAGTAACCAGTCCACAAACTTTCATCAAATGCGCCTTGAGTTTGTGATTTAGACTAGGACTTGTGTACGGGCGTACCCATCCTATGGACGCTATTTACGTGCCTTGCTGGGTACAAATGTTTCCATTGTAGGCTGGGTACATACCCATGGTACGCATCCCATCCTCTGTAACCAGCCTATAAATTCAAACTCACTTTATAAAATGCAACCATTTGCTTATGGAGTAGTGAGGTGGTAACTAAGGATGTTACGTGTACGGTGGGTACATACCCATCCTATGGACGGTAGTTTAGTAACTTGGAGGTTATGGATGTTTGCTGGGTTTTTAAATAATTATCCCGTAGTTTTTCAAATCAAATTTCAGTTTTAGGTATCATTTTAATTTTGAAATTAAATAACAATTCACTATAATTTCGAAACAGATTTCTCAATTTTCCAAGCAAACGGTTTTCAGTTTGAAGCTTGCTTTAACACTACATGAATTTTCATAGAAATATTTTTACAATTTATTGAGTTTAACTTTCAAATCGTTCTTTTCTAAAAAAAATTTCCTGTATTGTTTGGTACAAACTATCCCAAATCTACGCTCATAAATTTTTAATCAATTGTAATTTTTGAAGTGTACCCGGTTTTCCCTGAATTTTTTTTTCAAATTTTTCAGAGCATATTTCTTATCTATTCTATTTTTCAACTAAATGCAGAGCAAAAATTGAGACAAAAATTGTTACAATAATATACGCACGAAAAAGATATTATCAACTTATTGTTCAAAGCTAACAAGCAAATATTTTAATAGTCCTCTACTCTCTCTAAAACATTTTTATAGTTCTCGAAACAAAATTTTTGGTAAATTGATCATAATATTTTTCTATGATTTCATGGTCAATACGTCCAAAAAACATTATTGTTGAAAATTGTTAAGTGACATGTTCTCAAAATTAGTATTTTTTAGAAGAAGGGTTTTATTTTCAGTTTTGATAAGTGCAAAGTAAATTTCTGCAAGAAATTTCACGATATAAATATCATAGTAATATCTTTTTTCATCGGGCAAAATAATCTGTGTGGAAGGGGTATCTGTTTCCTAGCACCAAAAGAGAAAAACACATTTCATTTTTACATCAACTGGAAGGCAAATAAAATTAAAACAATATGCTTTCAGAAACATATGCATAAAAATAACACCAATCAATAGAATACTATAAATTCAAAACAAAATAAAATTATTATCTTGCTAAGATGCGTTCATCGCACATTTTCAATATTTTTTTAAATTAAACCCAATTCTTTCCATTACTTTCCTTTCACGGTGCCTTCAAAGCAAACATGCTAGTCTAGCTTTAATAATTCTCTACAATTCCAAGCGCAAACACTACATGACCACAAGGACGACGCTGTACTATGAAAATGACCTAACCAATTGCTCCCATTTGCTGGGCTAAATGAGCTTTTAAAATTCCTTACAAAAGTAATAAATTGTTGGATATAAATAAAATCACTCGCTGTCTCGGGCGCTCCTGCCATCTTGCATCCTCTTCACATTGTTTTTGGTGGAAAAAAAATTCACAACAACTAATATACAAGGACATTTCCTTTAATGACGCTTTAAAGAACTTGGAATGGGATGAATACAAATGTAAGCAAGTGATTAACATGAAGAATTATTGTTTGGCCTTGCTGGGCTTGGGTTGGGAAGTTTCTAAATGCTGAAAAATTGATAAGTTGAAATGAGATTTTTTCACGGTTTATTTCAATTAGTAGACCCTTTTTCCCATTTTGGAGGTAAATATAGTAGGATTTATTGTAGATCAAGATACCTGTACATTCCATTTGCCCGAAAAGGAAATAATCCGTAAGCTTTTTACTCAGATATAAAATCGGATTTGCCATAGAGCTGTTTTCTGTTTTAGATTTTATCTATTTGATTTTTTCTTCAAATAAACAAAAATGTTTTTGGCCAAAACCTGTAAACCAGTAAAATTCTTATTAAAAATTTTCTGAAACTATAATGATAAAATTATTTTTAAAGATATTCAAACAATCTTAAGGATAGTTCATTAATTACGCAAGGCGCAATTGAGAAGGGATTTGAGGGTATCCTATCGCATTTCCTCACACGGAACAAGTAGGAAAGTGGAGATTTAAAGATTTGCTTACACAAGTATCATTTTTGTTACAAGCATTTAATATTTATTTTAAAAAATCAAAAATTGTAAATTTTTGCCAAATCACTTCAATTGAATATTTTCTTGCAGATTATAATTAATTTCACTAATTTCTCTTGATTTCTCAAAAATCAATACTAAAAATGATATCTTTTTTATATTGAATCGTCAACAAACATCTAAAATAAAAAAAGGAGTGAGGCACTCTGGAAGTGTCTGGTGGGAAGCTTAGCTTCGTTTTGCAAATGATTATGTAAAGGTTAAAAAGTTGATAAAACTTCTTTCTTTCAGTAGATAAATGCAGGGAAAATTCTGGAATTAATGTCACAAATTCAAAAATCTAGGATGCATATAATATTACAAATTATGATTTTTTTTGCTTTGATTCACACAAAGTAACTTAAAGTAAAAAAAACAGAGGAAGCGTGGATTTGAACCCTCTACCTCAACAGCAAGAGTCGGGTGCTCTACTCACTGAACCAGCCGCCCTACTCTTATATTTGCACACTTGTGCTCAGTTTGAATTTCAAGACAAACTTCCGTTCGCTTTTTCGTTCGGTACGTTTTTTCTGGGTCACTTCTCTCGCTCACTTTTCGTTAGAACCTCCGTAAAGGAAGCTAAACATCCAATAAAATATAATAAGAATAATTTTTGTCATATTTGTAAGTAGAAAATATAAAATCTCACGTTAGAAAAGGGATGGGGGCTTGCCTTTATCTTATGAACTTTTAACTGAAGAAGTGGGACTGGAATGTTTCGCAAATGATCCCTAAGCAATTAATGAACCCAAAGGACTTAAAAATGCAAGTTTTGCCTGCTTGTTTTTAACGTTTTTTTTTAAATCCCAACTGGTGTTTGTTGTCGTACTCGGAATGTATCCTTTCAGAATGAATGGAGTTTGCAGGTGAAAACATCTACTCTTCTCTGCGAAGGGAAAGACCATATAAACAATTACAATGTTCATTTATATTTTACGACTTGTGTCCACATTTTTGCATTTTGGCTGTGAAAAGGTCAAACAATCTCAAAGGAAAAATCCTCAGAAAAAAATTTCTAATGAAAATTGGATGAATGAATGACATACACTTGAAAAACGTAAGAAAACCACACGGGCATATATTGTTTAAAGCAGAAAATACAATTCCTTTTTAAGGGTATTGTTTACCGCAAATTTAACAACTTTTTTGCACTGTTACTATGTTATGATAACCTCATACTTTAAAGATTGTGCTTCGATTCGCAAGCAATCCTTGTTGTCCATTTCTTAAAAATATATTAATCAAACTAAATTTAAGATCAATGGCACCAAATTTGAAGTGAGTTGCAATAATTATTCTCTTAAATAAATTATATTGAAAAGATCTCGATAACAGACTTTTTTCCACTTTGTAACGCCAAACGCGAAAAAATCACTTTTGAATTTGAGATAAATTTATTTAAAATAATCAAATTTAAAGACAGCCCGAATTTCAATTGTTGGAAAAAAGACTAAAAACTAAGAAAAAACTTTCCGACGAACTCCAAAGCATTCATCAAAATATTTTCGTGAAACCAATTTAACCTTCTCTTACATGGCCAGGAAATAATTTTCTCTATCAAAGAAATTTCCAAGATAACTCCTTTATAAGTTTCTTCTTGTAACACGAACTCCATTTGACTTCTTTCCTTTTGAGAATTTCACCAGGTATTTCTATCATGTCCCTGGCCATGGCAGACCATGTAAGTTTAAAGGATGTTCCGCCTCATTGTTCGCCTTGTCTACGAACACCTTCTCATGTTAGTATGGTCTCATGTAGAAGATGAAGGACTAAGGACGAAAGACGACTTTGTCGTCAATATCGATGACTTTGGCGACGATTGACTTTCTTCTTTCGATTACTTTTTTCTTTTAGGAAAATCATTTACGCTCAATAGAAGAACAAGCAGTGAAGAACGTAATGCCCGAGGATGTGATTCTCTTTGGAACTTTTTGTATGTGTGTCGGTGTGTGTACGTGTGAGGGATATGTTGCCACTTAAAAAGGAGTGGAATTGAAAAAGTTTTCATTTATTAAATAAGCCAAGTTTGTAGTTGGCTTGGAGACGTGATACGGAAGCTGAACATCAGCCTCCAATGATCTTACACCTTTTCAATCCTAGATACACATTTATGGTCGCTCGTGATGGAACTGTAATCAAGGAGTAATGTGAAAGCCCAAAGGCGACAGAAGTCTTCAGACGAACATCTAAGAATGCTGGTTGTAAAAGATATTGGTTTTGTTGAAACTATTTGCAGTTATCTTTCGAATCAAACCGACCATTGGATGTCACAAGCGGCAAACTAAGATAAAAGATACATAGATTTCATTGAATTCAGCCATAGGTAGCATAGCCTGTGATATATTGAATTGTAATTTAGCTTCAGTGGAAATTAAAATTGGACACGGTCTATTTTGACGTTTTTTTCCCTTCGGAAAAATGTTGATCTGTTGGGAACTTTTTCGCTGAAACTGTATTTGAATCCACTTATTTCAGCGAAAAAGTTCCCAACAGATCAAGATACCGTCCCGCTGTCTTCAAATCTACGAAACTCCTTCATAACTCTCTCTTTCTGCATTTTATCTCAATTGAAACCCATCCTGTCTGTCCTGTCTAGCTAAATCTGAGTCCCTATCTATTTCAAGTTTGCAATTGCCTGCGACATACCATGAATTTTATTTGCCATGTCCACTACTATCTGTGCTGTATCTTCTTTGAATTTTGCCGTCGTCCTTGCGAATTTCCGCACGTTGATGGCCCCGATAACGAAGAAAGGTCGGTAAGGCCGGCCCACGAAGGAAACGTTTAAATAATTCTCGCTTTGAAATGTTTAAAACAAGCAAAAAATAGCAACCAAATGAGATCCACACGATATCTATGGGAAGACGAGGGTTTTTTTCGCGTGACGGCGAGGCTAATTTAGATATGACCCGCGGTTCACCGTTTGTATGAAAGACGCCACCACGGAATGGCTCATTTAATTAGCCTTTTAATTGTTAAAGATAATTTTGAACGTTGCTATTTTGACGATACTTTGTTGAAAACAAGGATACCATTTTCATTTTTGAATGATTTTGGAAGTGGAATTGGATTTTTGATAGTCAATATTGATTTGGTTGTAAACAGGGGCAATTCTTCAATTTTTCAAGACAAAAAGCAACGGAAAATGTTGCTGTGCAAGTTTTTCAATTCTTAAAAACTAGTTTTATTTCATTTTCAATTTAATCGAGTCGAAAATCAACAAAAAATTATAATAAATAAAATAATTTAAATTAAATTTCCTCAATATTGAAAGAAACACCAACAGTGCTGCAGGCATCGTATCTAAAATATTTTTTTCTGTAACGATGATAACAATCTTACAATTAAAAGATAAAAAAATTCTTTCTTCATTTTTCCCATACTTCTTATCTATCTAATTCGTACAAAAACTAGAATTAAATAAAAAGAATATATGAAAATTTTAAATTCAATTTTGTTTGAAAAATTCTTGCTTTAAAAATATCATTCCAAAATGAAAACTCACCCCGAAAATTTAACTTAAAAATTGTCGTGAAATTTCTTCGACGCAATATTTCATTAAGACTGTACTGATTTCGTTCGCTAAAACACCCCTATCATTACAATGGCCCCACGTTGGGCACCATTGTAATGAAATGTGAGTGTTTTAGCGAACGATATCACCACGAAGTTTCAATCCTCAATGGACGTTAAGTCCCGGTGTCGTCGGTGCACTCTCTAGCATCAGTCCCGAATCTCATTTCCAGAGATTCAGCTTTCGATTTGCCCGATAACGTCCTGACAAAAAAACTTTCAAAAAAGAAAGTCAAACCATATTACCCTGTGAGACTATACCTCCTATGTTACTTTACCAAGAATTTCTCGCCCGCATACCGAGATAATACTGCGTTCAAGATCTACCCGAGAGTTAAAAATTCCTTCACGTTACATTAATCTACGTGTGAAATTCCGGAACTATTCAACAAAGACAAAAAAAACGAAAGAGTACTGCGTAAAAAAACAATATCACGGGTGGCCGTGCTACTCACGATTAGAAAAACGAGCCCCAGCGGAGCTCGCCAGGCGCAAATGTTGCTGCCTGGGCCCGCCCTACCATGGCCCAGCGCTTGCATAGCAGCGTGTGTTTTGCGTGCTAATCCCACCACCGTATCGTTCGCTAAAACACCAATATCATTACAAGACATAAGATCAACATGTTTTGCTTCAAAATTTGTTTCGAACACGCATTGAACATTTTTTCGCATCTATTGTGTTTTCGTCAAATTCGATTAGATTTTATTCATTGTAGAAAATTTGTTGGAAAAACTATTCAAAGACAATTTTATTTGAATAGTTTATCCTTCAATTTCAAAAGATATTAAGTGAGAGTATCTTTTGATTTCTTCTCTGTTAATTTATTTTTGAAAAAGTTGTTCAAACTAAACGGTTGAATATTTTTCAGTTATTGCTACCTGAGAATATTTTTCAAGAGCGATTTCACTTAAAATAATAAGTTGCTAAATATCTACACTGTATTCATTTCCATAAAGTTGGAGTTGGTTGTGTCTCTATTTTACTAAATGATGTCCTTACAAGGCCTTATCTACGACGCCCTGATGCTTAATTACATTGCTCTGCTTAAGCCTTTTACAATTTTTCGTCCGTGATGGATGACTTTTTTTCGTGGAATACTACTCAAAGATGTACTAACATCTTTAATCATTTTAACATCAAAAATATTTTGTTTGTCTCTGTAGAGCAACAATCAATAATCTCTTTGCTTTCCATGCCTGATTTAAAAAAATGTTAGAATTGTTGGGTGTGTGTTAAGTAAAACACGCATCGAATACTCGGCCTGGCACGCACTTGTTTCATTAATTTTCTACTTCAGAGACGATCAACTACCCTTTTATTCATTCAAAGTTGTTTTTCTAGAAAGAAATATTGATGTGTTACATTTCTGATTAAAAAATATGCGTCAATTTTAATGTGTGCTTATAATTGTTCGTGTTATATCGTACTTTCCGAAAAATAAATAAAAACTATTTTGATTTCTTGAATAAATTAAAAAAACAGCAGTGTAATATGTGTATTTAATAATTATCCAAGTATTTACTGATTTTCAAAACTGCTTTTTAGAGTAACTCTAAAAATATTTTTCTAATCCTTTTGTGTGTGTGGAAGGTTAGCTAGTTTTCTCACATTTTTTACACCAAAACCTCAAAAAAATATATTGATCCCTTTCTGTTTATAAATTTCGGAGAAAGATGATTGAAGCGGTAATGATTGACTCGCCTGAAATTCCATCTGCTTATATAGCCGGACTTTTCACGTATAGTGGTGATATTTCAAGTTAACGGCACTAGTTATATGTGTGTATGGCGCTTCAATGAAGGCATGTTCTGTGTAGATCTCTTGCTAAAATCACAAGGTAATTGGTGATTTTTTTGTTTTGTTGTTGCCGTGTTACAGTGTAAATTTTAAACTGAATATTTATTTCTGTTATTAAGATGAGATAAATCATAGTCGTAGAAAATGGATCGGTTATGATATTCTTCACCAGAGCAGTAACAAATTGTTCAGGCCAAACAATATTGGCATGCCATGAAAGTTGTATTAAACAGGGACGAAGTATCAGAGTATGATCAATGATCGATGGCACACCAACTGAAATTAAATTTTGGCATAAAAAAATTGATAGCTACGAAACATCACACCAAAAGTTGGATTAACCCTCAGTTTATTTAAAGCACAATCAATCATAACGAAAATCAACTTAATTCTTGATAAATAGAATTCCTGCATGCAAACTAAAATAGAATGGCCAGGAGTGAAATTTTGACATCAACTTCATTGGTAATCTTTCATTGTTCTCCATCAATACCCTCAAAGCTTACGAATGACACAATTCGTTTACTCACCCTACAACATAACGTTCAAGTAGATCCTCCGGCTAAGTCGACATTTCAATTATGACAACACCATTTGATATTTTATTGAGCCTGTTAACACGTTGTTAGCCTCGAGGCTTTTCATCTTCTACTTTTATTACACCTTTCAGGCCCATAAACTGCCAAAATGTTTATCGCAACAACGACACAATGGCAAAAGTTTATGACACGTGTATGAATAGGAGCGCAACGTGCGACCGACACCAGATATATAATGTGACATTTTTTTATCCTAGACTTTATTCTTATCCAGGACTATCTTGCAAAACAATTGTGCTAATCTCACTGATTTATACACATACTTGTATGCGAGTATACCTGATTGCGCTACAAGGTGCTGCTCGTTTAGGTGTTCGAACATTCAGGACCAGATCGTAACTTACTTGTTCCAGGGGTGTGAGAATCAGTACTAGCAGACTCTGGCAGAATTTCAATATTCTGAAGTGAGGGAGGGAGTATTCTGCGACTGGATCATGTTGAGTCCTTTTCAAGTTTCGTAACAACAAAAATAATCACCCGAAAATGGTCCCAGTCAAAAAATTTAACCAAATTCCTTCAACCCTTATTCATAACCTGGCTATCAAAATTTAACATAATTTATGGTAACAAGGACATTCCTGTTTACAATATTTATCGCCTAATTAGCAACCAGTAACAATGAAATATATTATGCTCATCCACGTAAACTTGCGATACAACAGATTGGCCATCCTCCTGCCCACGATCCTGATAAAAGGAACTTTCCGGGAATCCCATTCCCAGTTCGATAGCGATTGCCTGCATTTAAGCATGATTTGCACGCGGGATCCAGTCAAGTAGATTTTCCTCTTCCTAATTCGGTTTAATGGTCCGAAAATTCGAGCGAAGTCGAGGAGCAGAGCCTGCAAGCTCATTAAATTCCATTTGGAAGCGAAATAAACACAGGAGTGGATGTGGTTAATGTGAACTACTCTGCATATGGGCTTGCCTTGCGGGATTTCATGGGAAAATGTGAGTAACCATCTGTTTCCGAAATAGGAAATTTACAGGACAGATTTTTAAACGTGTTTAGTTTACATTTCAAAAATTATTTTCATGAAATCAAGGATAAAGAACTAAATCCTTACAAAATAAAAATATTTGTGTATTTTTCTACACTATCATAACCTCCACAGCAATTCGAATTAGTTTCCAGACAAAATTTCTTATTTTTTTTCATATTTTATAGACATGGACGCATATATGGTAGATGATAAAGTTAATATTTCATAAAAGTGTTTCAGAAGTTTTTGATTATTCTTTTTTCGCAAAACATTTTCTAAATTGTTTTCCAGTCTTCCCAGGTTTCGTAACTTCCCAAGAGATCGTTTGGTAATATTTTTAATTGAAGTATTGAAACATCTTTATGAATAAATACTCAAAAATGTTCGCAAAATTTAGTAAAACATAACTAGATTCTCTTAAAAAAATTGCTATTTTTTTAACGTAACTAAAATAATCATATTTATTCCATTTTAGTTTTCTATCGCTTTTGGGGAGATATATTTTATTAAATAAAATAATTGAGAATATTATTTATGAGTACATGTTGCAGACATTTTCGGATTGTTTATCGTTTCTTTGTGTCAGGTATTTTTTTAACGATATTTTATGAAGCAATTCCCGTTATAAAACTATTTTCGGAAATTCCATCAAATCGAAAATCATTCCAAATTTTTTCACAGTAACCTCATATCAATTTTTTTTAAGCTCAATATCAAAAACCTCAGGCTGTTTTCCTTAAGAACATTTTTCGTTAAGTTTTCAAACTCTTGATTCTTCAGAATTTTTGAAAATTTAATGATAATATTAATAAACAATCCAAGAAAATCGTGTAATGAAATTATTCAATTCAATTTTTTGGGCTCTTATTGGCAAGTATATTTTTGCTTCAGTAAATAAACGATTTTTTTCATAAATTACGCTACGTTTGACTTTTTTCATCTAATGAATGGAGTTCTTTTTGAACCAAATGTTTTCCAAAAAAAATTTAAAACAATTTCACATATTTTTTGGGTCCTCAATCACAATCAGTTTCTACCGAAACTATTTTTTGCATTGTTGTGCAATTCTTGCGGTTTCCCTAAAGTCTTCAAATGGCCAACGAAGAAAAACAGATAAATACCCTAGAATTATATTTTAAATCCGCAATTTGTTTGATAACGTTTACGAGATACAAATTATGAACAGAATAAAACAAATTTCAGTGATAGTTTCTGCATTTTTAATTTTTTTTTGGAAAGTGTCAGATGCTTTAATATATCCAAAAAAATCACTGAATCACACTGAATCTGTGAAATAAATCTTAATTAGCTTTGAATTTAAGAAATACATCCCATTTTTAAAAATTTCTCATTGAATCGACAATTTCCCAAAAATTATCATATTTCAGTCAATTTTTTAACCTGAAAATTATTGTAGTTATCACATAAACTCAGAAATCTTTGGTGGCGTAAGGAAAAGATACAATTCGCACCAAAAATCAAAATATACATAATATTGGGACTCAGTACCTCTTCAGAAAATTTGGTCATGGAAGCAACATTGCAATGAATATTTATTTAAGAGAAGTCTGGAAGGAATATATGAATTTATTTCCAGGAATGCCATAACAATCATCTACGGCACATGTTATCAAAGCAGATACAATGTATCAAGAACCGTAAACAAGAATATTTACATTTTAATGGAAAATACCAGACAGAATGATTCGTAATAGAAAGTGAATGAGAAGTTTGTATTGATATAAATACTAAGGAAAGTTATTCGGTTCGTGTGTAAAACTGAGTTTCTCAAATTGAATATAAATCCAATCAAAAAAAGGAATCATGATCTGAACCGCATTCTATTGTTGTACACTGAATAAATATTGTATTTGAGTTGAGATTTCAGCGCTTTTCATCTTATTTATAGATTTTCCATGGGCCATATAATGAATTGAATACATTTAGAGATCGATTTGGCTACGAAATTATATTAAAAATTGTGAAAATCTAGACATGTTAGTAATAAAATTTGTTTTTATATACTTGTTCTGTTTTTGGATAATCAAAAATAGCATTTTTTTAAACGAACTGAGCTGTACGAAATTATTTTTTTTTGAATTTTAAAGAAACCCTAACACAATTTCTCACATAAATTTTTTAGGAAAACATCCTTTAAGTTAGAATTATTTTATTACCAGCTACATTTCACTAATCTCTGCTTGATTTAAATGTTCATTATCTCCACGTCTTTCATGGATTTTTAAATAAATAATTAACCATTGCTTTTAAAAAGTTCCCCCTCGCACTTATTATTCTTGAGTGGCATTTGTTTCTTATAAAAATGCGAATGTATCCTTAAAGCATTGAAACAAGTGAACTCTTTATTGATTGTACCACACTTAAAGGACGATTCCTTTCATTATTCCGAATGTGTTCCACCATTTGACTTTTATTTTGGAAGCCTATTTCACGTTTCGAACAACTCAATCCTTTTTCACGACAGTGCAATGTGTCTCGTCCTGAATTAAGAATTACAAGATTCGCAAAGAAAGTTTGGCCATTTGAAATATTTATCGTGTAGTCCAGTAAAAGCACCCAAATTTTGACGTAAACCGTGCATTTTGGGTCGGCATAGAAATTTTTATTGCAATGTCTGAGCAATGGTATAGTTAGCTTAAGTTCAAGTTTCTGGGGTCACATATCCGATCCTCTGGGTTCCATCTTAAAAACAAAAGAAATTGAGACACCTCCATATCTCAGGAACCATTGCTCCCACAAGAAAGTTGCGTATCGCAAACTTGCGTAAAATTTAATTTGTAGCAAGTCATGCATACATTACTTTTACGTGGTGTCATTAATAAAAAAGTTACAAGCCAAAAACGACACACAAAAACAGGGGGATTGTCTTTAGAGCGCCACAATTTATTTATTTTCACGTTTAACGCGAAACACGTTTGGATACTTTTCTAAGACAATTTTGTCACAAATCGTTTGCGGTATTGATTCCTTCAATCGCTGTTTCATGGCGGGAGTTATTACATCTCAAAGGGGAGAAAGTTGCGTGAAAAACGCGTTTTAGGCCAAAATATAGGCTTCCGATGGCAAACCCCCCATTGCAAAACTCACGTAGCATTTTGGTAGGCAGACAGATTTTTAGTGCAATGTGTTTGTCTTACTGTGAGCTTAAATTCAACCTTCTAAGGTCGCAGCTCCAATTCTTTGGGATCCATCTTGAATAAGGAAAAAAATTATCTCCGAAACTGTTGCTCCCACTCACGCCAATGTACAGTGATTGAAACAATCAATACCGCAAACGATTTGAGACAAAATTGATTTAAAAAAGCATCCAAACTTGTTTCGCGTTACACGTGAAAATAAAAAAGTTGTGACGCTCGAAAGACAATCCTCCCTTTTTCGACCTCGGTATGCATCAAAGACAATATTTTGACCATCCCTATCGAAGTGAGAAAGAGATAAAAACATTTGATAGGCAACAGTCTTTACGGAAACATACAACATTTTGTCACAACAAAATAACAAACAATTACCCTTTAACGAAATTCTCCTGAAATCATTAAAAATATACTTATAAAGTATTTATATTCTAAGACTGATACTCATATTATATGTTTAACTCTTTGTGACTTGGTTCTTTTAAAACAATTGAACAAGACCACATTTTAACATTTCAATTGATGGAGAGAAAAATATTTTCTTGCTCTGTTTATCTTTTTCTATTCATCTGAAAATGTTTTGAAGCTCATTTTATTTGATGGAATCCACTTTAGGCCTCGAAAAATCCTCTTTTTGAAAACCATTTGATTAGTATTTCGTATAAATTTTCACTTGATATTTTTTTAACTAATGATTTGCCTCCTGTATTTGTAAACAGTATTGCTTCAAAAGTTTCTCCATTTAGTATATTTAACCTTTTGATTCCGTTTTTCTTTATAGATAAATCTGAAGCCAGGTTGTCTGACCTACAGAACTATTATACACATGATTCAATAATGTTCTTCACTATAAAAGATCATAACAACTCACCCTTAGATGCACGACTATTCAAATCGTCAAATTCATCATTCGTGTCATGTCCTTTGAAATTATTTCGTTGAAATTGTTGCCGAAATACCAAATATTTTCTTTGAAATTCAAGGATATCCTTCAATATAGACGACACAATTTTCACAAATATCTGAAAGAAATTCACTGTCAAGACGATGTCCTGTCAACAAATGTAACGTTGCTGAAATATTCCTTTATCAAAAACTTGCGTGGTAGACGAGTTAATAATTTCATTCTCGACTGAATCCTTTGCGGATGAACAACGACGAAAAATTTTCATTGTTGAAATTTTCGAAAAAAATTTATTGGAGTTTTTTTGCCTTTTATTGTCAAATTTCGTTTAGAGAACATTTTATAAATGAGGTTATCATAATATGAGTGCAAAAGTAAAAAGCATATGTTGGGATAATTTGGCAAATTCAGGTGAGAATAATTTGAGTTGGCTACTAAAGTATAAAGTTGACCGATTAAATTATTTCAAAAGTGGAGAGAAAAGAAGAAAATAGGACTCAGTTGTTCAATCATGGATTTTGTTTGATTTCAAGGACTAACGTTATGTCCTTGGCTACTCAATGGTGCTCATCAAAAGGTTTCTTTGAAATGTATTATTTGCAAATGTTTCACTACACCCTCACATCAGCGCCCAGTCGAAAAGTGTGTCTCTTCTATAGCTGCATAATTAAAATCAATCGCAAACTGTTATCCTTTCCACATCACCGCCAATCCCTGCAAATATCTTCAGAATCCACGGCCATGCCTTTCATTTTGAGCCCATTCTAACCAAATATCCATTAATGGCTGAACTTGCTGAACAAACCCAAATGCTTCCCGTATTTATTTTGTTGCTACATTGGTCCTCGTTATCCTTATCTTTGCTACTGTTTAAGGTCAAATGTTTATTGTTGCCTTTACACGAGCATTTACTCCATATTAAGGTTTGCCCGTTCTCCGAACTGCACATTATACATACATGTTACATGCGAACATCGCAGGCTCCACTAAAGACATCCAACAATTTTGGTATTTCACACATGCATTAAACAGCAAGGACGCAAACAATAGCGACAACATTCGCAGAATTTCGAATTCGTATAAAACGAAAAACAAACGAAAGACATGGAGAGTATTAGTGCCATCCAAAGCTGTCACGTATCCTTGTACTGATGCTGCTGCTGTTGCTTTTGCTTCTTCAAAAGATGGGGAAGCAAGGAATTAATCTAACATAGCTGGGATTCCTTTAGTATCCACTTAAGAACTCCTACGTCTTGATGTCGGATACTACACGCGGCATGTTGAATACTTAGTTTAATTTCAACTTTCCAAATAAGCTCCTTTTTACATATTCTACTTCTAGAGTCCTGGTTGGCAAAATGTTCGTTCTTGTAAAGTGGCGGAGTTTCAACAGGACCTTTAAACGTGAACGTTATGACTGCAAACTGGCGTTCAATAATTTTGTTCCTGTTCAATATTTGTTGAGCATCAAGATCAAGATTCAACACAGTAAGCTCAAGAAAGGAATAATCAGAACCAAAAAGCCATTGCGGCAACCACAAACATTGAAGAAATATTAAATTGCATTTGTCTTTTCAGCACCACAAAAAAAAACTATTAACAAACTGGCACAATTTTAAGCCGTATTTCGTTCGTTGTCTCCTTCGTTGCATTCATTTTGTATTTTAAGCGCGTAATATGCCTTAAATGACTCAATTACAGAACTAAAGTGCTGTAAAGTCCTCTTTTACTGCTATACGTGTTATTTCTATTTACGTACCTATACGGTTAAAGTTGCAACCGTTCTCGGTGACTCCTGCCGTCCTTCCTTCATTATCACATTGCTTCGTTTAGAGGATTGAAGTCGGTACTACGCTTCCATCCAAAAAGATGTCAGTTTTTGTAGGTGTTAAGAGGCACAAGGATATCTCGTAACAATTTCACTTCTAGGTAGGATACTCTCGGTGTTATATTTTTCCTCATGTTATAGAGAGTAGAGTAGGATGGAACCTAGCCACAGACCTACTTGTGCTGAAACGTTCTCGTATTAGAAACATTTCCAAACCACACAGGCTCAGTATCGAAACGTTTTGGTTTCGCATTTCGTTCTTGTATTCATCATGGCTGTCAGACGGTCATAACGAGAAATTCAAGAACAAATTTTGTTCAGAAGAAATAAGCATATGACAAATAAATTATTTTATAAAGTAGGATGGAAAGATTGTGCCAGCATGGTGAAATTAATCTTTTTTAAAGACATCATCCAAAAACAAGTTCCACCATATAATTTCCCATTAATCGTTTCTTAATTCTAACCGAATATCTAGATTAAAAGTTAGAGCTTAGTATTTTTTGCCGCTTTTCAAATTTTTGAAACTATAATCAACGATCAAATGACCCCTTTAGGTGCTATCTGCAACAATTTACGAGTTTTTTCAGGCGTTGTCAGCCATAACAGTTTTAAATACACAATGCTTCTACCATAACAGTTTTAAATAGACAGAAGGATAATCGAGCAAATCGAATCAATTCTTGCAGTAGGCATTCAAATCATTTAAAGATGTAACTTTCCTCATCACATCTGTTTGAGATTTACATAGTGCCGTTTCTCTGCCTTTTGCATGACAGCCGCCAACTATGGCGGCTGACAGCGATGCAGTCATGTGTATTGTGAATACCTCTCTGGTTCAATAATTAGTTTTTGATGATCAATTGTGAATTTCGATGGTTTTCAATAAAATAAATTTCCCAATTTTTTTTCAAAACAGCTTTAAATGTTTATTTCGGGATTTTTGCCGGAACGGTTGAAAAAAAATTTGTGCAAAAATATTAGTTCTGTCTTTTATTTTCACAAGATATTTAGTGTTTGCTGTTATGTAATGTAATGCTCGAAAAAGTCAATTTTCCATTCAATCTATGTTTTTGTATTTAGAATGAAAATAAATAGAGTCGCGATAAGTATCTGACCTAAAGAGCTCAGTCACACCAAAAATGCTAACCGTAACAGCACCCGTGCGACTCATGTGCATCATTCTCCACAACATATATCATGCATCATATAAGCCCAAGTTAATTATCCTTTTCACGTTTGTATGAGCGACATTTTGTTGATTAAAACTAAATTACTTCGTATGATGTTGACTCCGTCGTCCAGGACGTCATGCTCATATTTCACCTCGCGAAATTGCTACTTTTCATTCTTGTTAGATGATGAGGACGATGATGGCATGTGGTGGCTACCATGCTTTTATAGTGTGTGTGGCAATGGTTTGCAATGGTCAGGTCGACAAAATAACATAGTGTACATTATAATCAGAAAGGGATTATGAAAGTCAAGTGGAGTGTGTTTTGTGGCTAGAAGAACGTATGTTGTTCATTGCGGCTGTACTAATAATTGGTGTAAAATATGCAACGAAAAAGGATGGGTAATTGAGAATGTTTTCAAAGGAATATCGTTGCTGTAATTTTCAGTTTATGTTGAATAATTGCATTTCAAACTTTTCTTTCTCAATGCAAAATATTTTCAGTGAAATAATTATCATAGTAGACGTGAATATTTTATTGTAAATCACAAAGCAACACTTTCAAAATAGCAAATATGGTCCTAGGCTACGTTTGCAGCCATAAATCCAAAGCAAACGGATCTTGAATGTTCTTTTCTTCTATGGGTGAGAGTCTATCGTGTACCAAACACTAACAACAAAAAATATTTTCAATATCAATTGAAGGAATCACATTCTTATTTATTTGGATCAATTTCTACACGAAATAGGGACGATTTTCTATTATTGAAAATTATCTAAATTGTTTTCTTGCCAATAGGAAATTTCGATGTCCTGACGCAAGGTAACAATACGAACTGGATCTCAGTTGAACTCTTCACTACGCCCTCGCCATCATCGACATCATCCACTTCATCACTATCATCATCATCATAAGGGTAAACTTGCTTAATCAGAACTCGAGGAAAAGTTTTAATTAGTTTTACGACAACGCCTCTAACTCTGCACTTAGGATCAACGACAGAAATTCAAGTTTGTCATAATTTAAACTGCAGAATCTACTCCATCTCTTCCTTTTTACTATTCACATCTGTAAAATGTGTATCTATGCAGAGTTTTATCTATTATTCTTTAGTTTCAAAGTGAAATAAAATTCAACGAAGATTGTTAAAAAAGTTTTTTTTTCAAGAAGTATTGCGATGATGTAAGAAATAGGATGAAGAAGTTTGATGGAGAGAAATAGCAAGTGTTAGACTGTTAAAAGCTGATTAGTTGGAGGAATTTAAGTCAGGATTCCACATCCTAGTAAATCATGCTCACACAGATTCATCAAAATCTTTAAGCTTTTTTGAAATAAAATAAATTTGCTTCGAAACAAAGGTTTGAAGGCAGTTCATCTTTAGAAGAAACTCAATTCTCTGCAGTGTAGTTGACTTGATCAGTGGTAGCTTCATCATGGGAGTAAAGGAAGTATTAGCTCCTTTTTAAATGTGTACAATTCAGTATTTTTCATTTTTTCATAAATATATGAGTAACTTTTTCACCCAAATGTATTAACAGCACTTTGAAAAAATGCAAAATCATATCCTTGGTTGAGAAACGGGCAAGTAAAACCATTCAGAATTGGGAAATTTACGCTTTTGGATTGATTGTGCAATTAGTAATGAAGCAATTCAGAGAAACATTGTGGTACCAAAAATCTTAATTACTTCTCTTGCCAAGAGGGTTGGAGCCGCTACTTGAGGTTATAGGCTTTATACAATTCAAAAAATCGATATTTTTACTTATTTCGATAGTAAATATTCTCAAAAATATAGTGTTAGAAAGATTCAGGAATTATTATTATAGCTATGCTCGATTTGATGCGCGCGCTCTGTGTATACTCATAGACACACGCGGCTCTGTAAGGCCTCGCCCGTCTGTATTTATATATTTATGTTTTTAGCTCTATACAAGTATATGCAAACAGATTTTCAAGTGATCCATGAAAACAAGTATATTACGAGTAACTGTAATATTGAATTTAATAAGAGAATATTTGCCTCATAGCCTTGCCTTACCGATATTTTGAATACTAGTAAATTTTTGAATTTTGGAAGAAAAAGTTTAAATGCATTTTTCTCAACACCACTTTTTTCATACCACGGCGATGATTTTTTCAAAACTAAAACACCGATCCTTTTGAAATTTTAACCATTTATCGAACACATATATAGTTATCGTGTGAACGACGGGCATTTCGAAAAATCAGAAAAAAGTCGAATTTCGAAAAGTTATTTTTAACTGTCCTCCATTTTATTATAATTGTCTATAACTGTATAATTTGGGTTCAAACGATAGCCACTAGCATACAAAATAAAACATTTTTTGAGTTTTTTGTTTCCGACCATTTCTCGCTTCAAGATCACTGCTACCGTTTAATATGCATTTTTTTAAATGGCTAGGAATATGCCGCCATTTGGTGTAAAATAATAATAAGAATTCAATGAAGTAAACTTGTTGGGACATTTTGACTGTGAATTTGATGAACCCCCAAAAAATTACATTAATATTTACTCCAGGGACTTTGTAATAAATTCTTAAAAATAGGTCAGTTTTTTTGGGAGTATAAAGCCTATAACCCCCTTAACGCATTTTTTGGCTTTGTATTACATTTTTTTCCGATTTTTGGATAATAATCTGCATCAGAACAAACACTGACATATTATTTTAAAAAAGCCTTTGGCAATAAAATTAGATTATTTGTTGTTGCGGTTATCAACGATATACAACAGGATCACAAATAGCACGAGAACAACTTTCAACATTCGAAAATCTAACACAAATACTAAGCACATAAAAGGCCTCTCTTTTCTTTAAATCCCTCTAAAAAAAGTTCAGAATATTGCGGAAATTCTAATGAGAGTTTCAATCTCAAGAAAACTTTCTAGAATTTGTAGAAATATTTTGCGAAATATTTGGTGATAAAAAGATACTAATCAGAATTATTAACATTTTTTTAAATACGTAGCAACATATTAACAAAATGCCTTGATTGTTAAATGAAATAACGTTTAACATAAAATGTAGTTTAAAGTATAAGAAAATAAACAGAACTACGTACTTTTGCAACAAAAAACCAACATAACATTTTTCAAATATTAAAATTTTAAGTATAATCTTTGTTTTTGGTTACATTTACTTAGAATTATCTGCCCTGAGAAATGTTTTTTTCGTTTTGAAATATTATAACCAAACAAATAAAATTCACATTCACTAATTACTGAAAACAAAAATAAACAATTCAAAATCGCACAAAAATACATTATTCCAAAACTTCATGCCGTTCGAATTTTACTTAACATATTTTTGGAATGTCAAGTATTCATCAATCAGCTTCAAAACTATTTTTAACGTCTTTGATGCTACAGTTTCTGAAGCTTTTTTTCAAAATAAGGATCAATAGGTTTTCGAGAATGAAAAGTAACGGTAAATTATTTAATATGTTCAATTATCCTCATTTTCACCTGGACATCCGGTAATATTCGTTCAATGCATGAAATAAAAGAAAAAGCTTGATAAATTGAAGAAAAAAACACACGAAAGCAGTAAGACATACACTTTTATGAAATTTAGCTTGGGGTCCGATCGAGAAAACATGTACCCTACGTGCTGAAAGTGTGATAAAAAGCCAGCTTAAATAAACTGAAAGGATACTAGTAGCGACAGCTAAACCATGCGAAAGTGTAACCACAACCGAAGTATATCACTAAATTGAGAACTGTTTGAAATGGATGGGCTGAGCCCCTACACATGCTTAAATTGTTTTAGTTCGGAGAGCTGGAGTGTCTGAAAGTCTATCAGTGGATGGATAGCGATTTGTGTGGAGATCCAGTTTTGAATATGGACAGCCGGCTGTTTGCAAGTGTGCGAACGTATGTACCATGCGATGGATCGTATACTTTCAGCATATTTAAACCGGCTTACTATGGTCTAGCTGTCGCTACTAGTATACTTAGAGCATATTTACGTCCGCTTATTATCACACTTTCAACATGTAGGGTACAGCTTTTCTCGACCGGACCCCAAGCTAAATTGCATGAAAGTGTGTGTCTTACTATTCACGAATTGCAGGCAGGTGTGGGGCTGAAATTTAAAAATAGTAAAATATCAAATCTATTTTTGCCATCTATGTTTTCAGCGTCTATTCAATGGATAAAAAACAAAACTGTTGTGTTTCCTTAGACAAGGTGGTCAAATGCTCTGTAGGAGGACACAACTGGTGCTAAAATATGTATATACAAATATAAAATAATAAATCCCGTCTCAGAAAAAACAACAATTTTGTTTTTATCTTGTAAAATATCAGTTCGAAACTAAAGCAGTTTACTTGAAGCGGATTTGGCGTGAGATAGCATATTTGTTGGAAATAAGTGTGGATTTTCATTCAATTTTGAGCTGAATTAGAATCTTGTAGTATTTTTTACTCCTTTCACTTCAGTTTCAAACTTCTCTAACATTAAATGAAACAACATTCTGCCTGCCAGTTCAACAAAAAAAGTATAATGGATTTGAAAACATTCGCCCCGAAAAATCTATGTCACAAGCACAAAATCCTGCAAAGGTCAATTACTCAACACCAGCTAAATTGCTAGCTTTTCTGAATATCGAACCCTAATGGACTCCATAAACTAACATCAAATTGAAAGTAGCATAGAAGCAAGTTAGCCTGAGAGAACTATTCTTCGTATTGGAGTAGTCATGTTCAGGATAATTTAATTTTGTTTGTTAAGTGACCAAAGTAAGTTTTAATGTCGAGTTGGAGAGTGGTTGCCCACAGAACTTGTTATCGAAGTCGTTACAATCGGTCGAGTTCTGACTAGTAGCCTAACTTATATGGTCCTGCCTGTGTAAGGCCTGAAATTGTCGAAACGCTGGTACTCAACCATGCAAACATGTATCTATGGTTTTTGCATCCTGGATTTGCAAGGAAATGGACTGTGAACAGTACCGATTAAATTATGCTGTGGAAAGTCCAGGCGGTGACCAGAACTTTATCGAGAAATTATTCCTATCAAGGACATAAACTGGTCGATTGCAGTTCTACATGGAAAGCGACTGTATTTTTACATTGGATTCAAAGGCAAAAGTACAGGAAAAATTTAACTGAATCATTCTCAAGAATAAACCAACCCAGGTTCAAAGGAAAATTTGCCAAGCGGTCCATTTTTTATAACTGCCTTTACCTTTTCATATGAATCCCCGGCGAATCAATCAGCTCCAATAAAAACCCATCAAAGTCCATCAATCGCCACTAAAAATCAATGAAAAGAGTTTCCAACATTCAATCGCAAATCACTTCTCAGCAGCAAAACATAAACCAATCCAGGATAAGTCACAAATATTTTGACATCAGCCACCGTTCGGCAAAAAACCCGGCAAAATCATTTCATCGCAAGACAATCCCCAAATCATCCTTTCGAATTCGTGCACGTAAGTAATTCAGTCTTAACTGGCGAGTTCCAATGCGAATGGATTTTATTTTCCTGACTGCCGACTTTGCGTAGTCCTCGACGAAGGAATGGCATTGAAAAGCTATTGACAAGTTAATAGGCTTTCAAAAGAATTCTATTAGAAAAGCCGTTTCGAATAAATGCACGTAGACAAGAGGCAAAGGACGCGTAATAAAAGTACTTTGAAGCTGACTTTATGTTTGAGATTTAGAGGAATCGTAAATCAAGGCTAAGGAGGGTGTTTTTTTGCTCAGTTCGTTTTGACTTACTAATCGATAGGAGTATTCAATTGAGGAAAATTTGAAAAGTATTCAAAGTAGATCGTTACTTAAGGCGAGTGAGTAAAGGATTCAAATTTATTCAAGGGGTGTAGAAAATCTTTTGAGTTGAGTTACTGCAATAAAAAGTTCTTACGTAGAAGTGTTTCTACTTTGAAAGTGAAATAGTCGATTGGAACATTTACTGAAAGTTTGGATGAAGTGTTCTATACCAAAACAAAATGATTAAATAGCCAGAAAGATAATAAATAAACTGTTTATATGTAGCCAACCAATTTATCAATTGTCTTGTTTTTGTAAGCCAATCTGTCAAACTAATGTAAACTGCACTCAATGCTGACTGAACTTCGCAGTCAACAGGGCCATTTTGCGTCAGCTGTTTCAATATGACACTTGACATACATATGCCATTTGTTTTCTAATTGAATTCGCCATGAAGTTAGTTTGCATTAAACAAAATACCAGTTCGTTAGTAAATATTGTGGTTTATAATGAGTTATTACCGGTAACACTTCGGTTCAAAAATTTTTGGACTAAATTTCGCCTTTGATTGATGAATGAGCTTTGAATTCATTAATAATAATACAACGCCGTTTGACTTTACACTAGAATTATTTGAATAGTAAAATGAAGATTGTATCCACAACATTTTCAATTACTCAGGTCAGGTCGTGAGTACTACAAGATATGTGGATTTTGTTCAATCCGAATCCAGTGCTACTGAAATAAACTAATGACCGTACACTTAAGAGTAAAAAACTGATCAATCTATTAGAATCTCTTATTTTTGGTCCCCATTCATTCCTTAAATCCTGTAAATAGAAAATCGCCAATACTTTGGCAGTCAGGAAAATATAAAAGCGTGATTAAAGCTTTTAGTAAGTATACTCATTTTCAATCAACATAAAGTTATTTCCTTTTATAAAATGCATGTGATTTACTAGCCACATAATGAACTGGTTTTCAATCCGTTTCACCACTCACTCCCTGTATTGATATCTCCTGATTTTCCCGACAAACTCCTGGTACAATATTCGTATCTACTGGAAACTACAATGACCAGAGGAAGTGTCGTCCGAAAACGCCAACACACAGCCAGGACGACAGACATTGGACAGCTATTATCATTGGATACCATCGAAAAGGCTACTTCAGGATCACTTTCAATACATGCTGTGCAAATATTTCCACATAAAATCATCGGTGATGATTTCATGAGGCGAGCAATTCACGTCAGCCTTTCACCCAATATTGACATAGTGCCGAGGACATTTTCATTGTGAGCAAACAGTTTCACTCTTGGCACCTGGCCTGGATGGATCAAGCAACCCAAACACCAGACGAAATAGAGGTGGCCCAAGTGCAACAGTGCACAGCAATGAATGATGGTTGAAGGACTCGTGCTTTAATTTTCCTAAGCCAATTCGATTCTCCTGTGGTTGGTTGCTTAACGAAATGCCACAAGTGAAATATGTCTTCTGTTGAAAATGATTCCTGATGATTTCTAATGAAGAAGTAACTGTAGATGAATCAGCTTTGGAATATCCTGGATCTCATTAATCACATTATAAAGTCTTATTTTATGGCTTCGTTTTGCCAAGGGCAGTTCTTAGCACCATTTCGAATTTGCAGTTGAATTCACGGACGTTAAGCATGGAAATGGATGTAATTTACAACCTCAGAACACTAGCATTGCCACTCTTTCTGTTTTGCTTGGTGTTGATTCGTTTCTCAATTTCAGGACTCTTGCAGATAGATTAGGAGCTTGTTTCATAGAATCAGGTATTGAGATGCGGATGTTATTTCTGGAATTTAATTTACAGAGGAAAATTTCCAGGATAATTATATAGCACATATCACATCCACTCTTTCAAGCCACATTTAGTTTTCAGATATCTTCATATCCGTATATTATTTCTCAACTAAATGACGAACGATAAAATTCGTGATTAAGACATTCGAGACTGTCTTAACTTCAGCGAAATATTCGATAATTTTTCACATCCCTTAACTCAAATTCATCCAGTTGATAAAATGCAACGCTATCCTTCCTTACCTAACAATTTGGTTCTGTTTGTGACCCAAGCTCCTCATTATGATTCGTATTCCATAGTATCCAAAAAAATAGTTCCGACACATTATTTGAATTTTATGTTAAAATCTTTTCTGGATTTTTGTGTCCTTTTTCAGTGTCCTGAAGAAACCCATTAAGCTCTAAAGATATTGGCAATGGGCCTGAATATTTTCAGAGTCAAAATGTATTCACAGCAGGACACCAGCCACAACAACAATATTTTTGGAAAGTATATTTGGATTTGATGATAGTCTTCTGATTTCAGAAATCTTAAAGACTAGAATAACGTCAAGAAAGGAGTTTTATATATTGGTCCGAAGTACATGATTACATAAATACGAATACAATTCAGACTACAATTTAAATCATGATTGTAAGTTGTTCTGTTTTGTGGAAATTGAGTCTTAATGTTTTTCCAAGCCTTTGTTGAAGGACGTCTCTAGAAAAATGGATTCGAACCCACAGTGCTTCATCAAGAAAAGGACTGACGAAGTAAAATTTTAGAATAGGCTTTGAGAAAAGCTAATGAACCATTTTCATTTGTAAATCATGACCATATTCATCAAATAACCCAAAAACCTATTCATAAATGGACAACGAAACTTCATGCAAATCGTAGCATATTTAGCGAATTCTATAGACTATAGTAATGTCTCTTCCATTTCTTTGAAACTTTTCGATCCTGCCATGTTTATGTAGAGTTATTTAAGAGCATATTGTAAATTTCTTTATTTACTTTTTTAAAAAAATTGACACGAATTTAAATGACTTTATGAAAATTTACTGAATAGTATCAATATTATCAGAGTTTCCAGTAAAATAAAAGCTTCACCAATCATGATTTTCAAAAAGCCTTGACTCTTTTTTTCCTTCTCCACAAAATCTCCATTGTATTTCCAAACAATCGACACCAGCTTCATATGCAAAAGGATTAAAATTATGCTGGTCTGAATGAAAAATGAAATGCGATACCAATCAATTGTCCCATAACGCACATCGCGGCTACGTGAATCATAACTCCAACGAAAAAATAGTGAATGCACTTTTGTCTGCCTGTTTGCTTGTCCACCGAAAGCGTTAAATCCCTACAGGATTTACACTAGGGCGACAGACAGCACATGAACTATCACTGACCGTAAGGAAGACTTGGTAAATGGTTGTTGTTTTTTCAAAAAAAAATAGCCTTTCACCCTGAGCCTCTCTTTCAACAACCGCACTTGCACCACTAGCCGTGCAAAGGACATAAACAGGAGCTGTCTGATTTATAGCCATGGGTTCTGCTCCATTGTAATTGACACATCCTCCAGGCTAATAAAGAAATGTGTCCCTTCGGCACGTTACCTCCAGGCACTTTGTCAATGTGTAATGCCCCAAGTGACATAACAATGCAATCTTTTCTGATACTGGTGGGTCGTGGGCTTTAAAATTGTTGTTTTTATTATCATGTGCAATAATTTATTTTTGCTGCAAGTAGTTTACGTGTTTTTTTCAATAAAGTTAACGTTTTCTGATGTACCCGGCATGTTTGTGATTCTTTAAAATTTCAGCAGGGGGTTGGAAAACATTCACAATTTTAACAGTAAGAATTCAGTTTGACGATGCTCAAGTAAATTTAATTACATTGAATGCAAATCTGTCATGTAAAAAAACTGTTCTTAAAATCATATATCTACGTTCTTTTGATTTGCGGTAAGCATTTGTGGTATTCTTCCAAAAAAAATCTTTGTATGTGATTGATACTTATACCTGACCTAGTACATGTCAGCCATAGACTATTGCTATCTATCATTCTGGGTTTTCAAGTCGCTCAACTCATCACACAATTCCCTTCCTCCTCCTCCTTCTCCCCTTTTTGACTTTCATTTGGTAGTATTTTCGCAACTCTAGCCTAGATTTTTATGGTGAATCAGTGAAAAAAATCATGTTTCTTGTCTTTTTAATCTTAAATATCTATTATCGTTTTCGAGTGATGAAGTATGATGGTTTCGATGATGTTTCCAAAAAAAATTCTAATAGCGTGCGTCAACAACACGTCAGTCGCGTTTAGCTCTTCTTCTTCTTTGTCTGACAGATGCCACCGGCCGCAACAGACACTCCTTCTAGGCATTGCCTATAGCTAAATCTACTACAATTAAAACAATATAAATTTCCAATTGTCCCGCCAAACTTCCATTAAAAAATCGTTTTAATTTTCAAATGTATCTCAACAAAAAAATATGCAACCATTTTATCGTCATTGCTTACTTGTATAAAGTTAAGTATGTTCGCGCATATTAAAGCAAGCAAGATTTCAAGATATAGTACATCACAGATGGAAATTAAAAATTTGAATTGGATTTATGACGTCGAAGATCTTTAAATGAAAGAAGTGATTGACAAAAATCCTGTTTTTTGTTTTAAACAAAATATTCTAACCAATGCTTATTTTCATTAACAGAAAATGTAAACGCTATCCGTTATAGTTTCAATCACCCAATTGCGTATTACTTTATAACATAGCGTGCTTTTGATGTTCAAACATTTTCGTCAACATTTCAAAACTTCACCAAACATTGTTATTTAATTTTCTGATAACATCACATTTAAGGAGTTCGTGATCTTTCAACCCTGCTGTTGATGCCTATTGGCATGTTCGCACTGTTCAATTCTTGGAACTGCTTCACAAACGTTTCTTAACCCAATCCGATGAGATGATGTGGGTTATACTTCTTGGAAAAAAAATTTCTTTGCAATATAAGGACTAGCCGAACCGATTTGAGGCTGACTAACTGCAAAAAAGTGTGTTCCAATGGATTGAATACGATGAATGGGTTCTTTCCATCAAATTTATATTACATAATTGAGCTTAGTTGTTCCTTGGAAAAAAGGAAAATACGGCGAACATATTTGATGTCGATGCTGTTGAAGACGTACAGTCCGAAATTTGATGTTGAAGAAACGCTTCGATTTTCAGTCATAACTTCTTTAATTGATGTGGGTCGATAATTATATATTCATGCGGTTCATTGAATTTTTCATTTCCCAGTAACAAACACCATTTTGATTCAGTATTTCAGCGTTATTTTACTCCCTTCCAATGCGGGATTACATGAGTATGCATTCGATATTACTGTATATGCTTATGCGAAAATTCTATTGCAGGCTGTGCAGCAATGAATAGCGCTTATCGTTTCAGTCAAAAAAACGCCTACTAGCCAGCTTCCGGCTCATATCCAATCCTGGCATACATTCTCTACCCCAAATAGATTCTAATGAATATGAAGTTCGTTAAAATTTCATATTAACTTTTAGTGGTGCTCGATACAACGGGACTCTAACGACTTATAAGCTGCATCCTAGACATCATATGCACACGTTTCATGAATGCATTCAAAGGATATGTGGCGTATGTAGTGGTTATTTATCCTAGAGTCCATTGCGTTCACTTGATAAACTGCGTTTCGCGAACAAATTTCGGAATTTCGTACGTTCAGCAGATGTGGAAAATTTAATTTTCAACAAACTCACAAACACACATGCACGTCATATTTCGGATAGTTGTTGATTAAATTGCCAGGATAATAGCAATGGTGTTTGTTTTGTGAAAGAAATGCATGTGATGTTTGGTTATTGGTTTTCTTATTGATGGCCAAAATTTTGCTGGATTTGCTTTTTGTTTTAATTTAATTTTTTCGTTTATTTGAAATCATCATCTCATGTCGAGGATATTTTTTAATTGGAAATGAAATCAAGTTTTAGCAAAAACGTTTTTGGAGTCATGACAGGATGAAATTATTTAAGATCAAATCAAAGTATATATTCTGGCAATATATCGAAATGGGCTTGAAGTTAAAATTGTTAGAGTTAGGTTACCTAGATGGAGTTCAAATCCATGGTCCATCATAGATACGACTTGCACTACCTTCCTGAAAACTCCCATGGAAATACCAGTCCAAATTCTGAGAGTAAGTGCAGAGTCCTTACTAATCGAGGCACATCAAAGATTCAAACCAATCTGGGGTTGTGGCTGGCACTCGGTTATCTGACACAAACGCCTGAAAATATTCTTGATGAATTCAAAAGGAAAGTCCTTACATGAATATTTGGGCCAGGACAGGATGGAGAATGCGATACAACCATGAGTTAAGACGACCCACTCTTTTTCACAGCTGTGAAACTCCGGAAGTCCCAATGTACTAAGGGATGAAGTTCATCTCCAGTTAAATGGTAACGTTAACTAATAAACTGCCATATATGAATTGAAAATAAATCTAGAACATCACGGCGCTATGCTCAATCTTTAAAAATGTGATTTATATGCATGTATTAGTCCTTGTATCTTAAAAATGAGAGCAGAGTGATTATTATAATAAATTGTGAACGTTACAGCCCGATCAGAAATGATTCCAAAATTTTATTTTGACTCAATTTGAAGAAAATTGATCTGGAAGACTCCAGCTAGATGAGGCTACGTGCCATGTGATTCAAAAAAATAACCCGTGATTCCAAAAAAAAAATTGTATATAGTATGTTTACATAAAGTTTGAATCCTATTTGCAGCTATAAAGTTAAATAAAAATGGGATGCAAGTTTTCTTTATAAGTGTTTTGCTACCACTTTCAGTTCTATCACTATAAAACATCACCGGTTGCAATAGTTTCTCGTCGAAAGTTGCAAAGTACATCCTTTACCATACAAAGAAGCCACACCGAACATTTTCCTCTTTTTCGTATCCTAACTTGAATAATGTATACAAACTAATCGACTCTCTTTGCTTTTCATAAACAATACTTAAGATACTATTTTCCAACAAGCCCAATATCCTTTAACATCCCACTTCTACCCGTAGTCGTATCCAGCTTACCATCCCCTTCCCGACTTAAATTTTTAATAAAGCTGTCAGAACACATCAATATATCTTAGTATATAATGGACGTCTTGCATAGAGGAGCATTTCATGCAAGGACCTAACCACTCTTCAATAGCCCAAAAAAGTTCACATCCTCCATACACATCGTATTATTCCCTTGGAATTTTTTCCTTCGGGTAAAACTATGACCATACGAACAATATTAATCTTTGTTGGGCAAAGATGGTACATGGACCATAAACAGAATATGTAGTTTTGGGCACGAATGAAGAAGTACGAAAGGATAAAAGAGTTGTCACATCCTTCTTTTTTTAAGGAAAAAAATGCAGTGAAAAGCTACGAGAATAAAGTTATAAGTCCTGGGGTGTACTTTAACATTTTTAGATGTGCACTCACTTAAGAGGGTAGCGTTAGAGCATGTTGTTTGGAATATTCGAATAAGTTTTAGAGAATATTCCTTGAAGGGAATCATGTGAAATTGTAGTGGTTTTATTAGAAAGTTTGTTGACAGAATCGTTTTCGTTGACGAAGTCTAAGATGCAAGTGACTGGGTCATGAAATACTAAGCTGATTGGGAAAATGTGACCAATCGGAGAACTACTTTGGCGAGATATTTAAATTGAGTAAAATGAAAAAATATCCTATATGTGTAGAACAACTAAGCATAGCGACTCAAAAAAAATCTGATGTTCATGTTGAGCTACAGAAAAACGAACAGTTCATTTTTTTGGTGTTTCTGTCATTTAATTTGAACATATTAAAGAATCAAATACAATTTAACTTGAAGGCAAATAATAAAAAAATTAAGAGAATTATCGATCACTTTAAAAATTGTTGTATAGTTCCAAAAAGTAGTTTTTAATTTTTGATTAATCTCATGAATAATTTTAGTCTAGTCTTTTAGTCTTGTATAAGTTTTGAATTCATTCATTCTCTCTCAGACTAATTTACATCGTAAAAATTTTTGCAAACACTAAACTAGTAAATAGTTTCATTTATCCTTACTTCATGATTCATAAATCTTAATTCTTTTATCGGTTTTAGATAATCAAGGTTGAATCTTTAAACACCAGATAAAAATATACAACAGTCGTTTTATGGGCCTTCTATTTATTATCAACGTGTCTTAGTATGAGAGTTCTCTCATTTTCGATACAAACTTTCAAGATTTTTAATTCAACGCCTTATCCACTAATTAGTAATCTTTTCGTTCTTTTTAAAGAAAAAATACAGATTTTTTGAAAAAAATGGATTCATATCACTCAAAACTTTGCAAAAAAGTTAGAAAACATTTGAAATAATTTAAAAAATATAACTGCTGTCAAAATTTTCCAGAATTCTAGACGTTAAACCATTTTCTGTCAAATTGATCGAATAAACAGCTCTGAAATAATTTTTCATGCACTTTTAATAGGAATTTTTGTTTTGTTTTTAATCGAAATTTTTTGCACGCGTTTTTTAGAAAGCAATAATAAATTCAAATAATTTGCATTAATGAAATAATTAAGTTTATTTGTTAACTTTTTTCTTATTAGAATTTTCAGTGCTCATGTTCGGTTATTTCATAAAAAAGTTCTGCTCTTGATAGTTTTTAGTGCCTAAAAAAATTTTCATGTAATTATCGGTGAATGAATTTCTCAAAAAGTTGATCTTTCATCACCAATAATTTGCATGAAAACTAGTTCACAGGATCTTTTTCAAAACCTTTTTCATATGTTTATTGTAATTAACTGAATTTCTTCCTGAAAATGATTTCGATGAAAATTTCCAAGGTATATTCTACACTTTCCCGATAGTTTTAATTCCCAATTATTGAACAAAATCTCACTTCGCAACGTCGCTTGTGTATAATTATTTTTTCACGAAAATAATTATTTTCGTTGACAAATAATGTGTGTATCCATTAGTTCGTATTCCATTCTCAAGTTTAAAGTCTAGTGTAGTTTCCTTTCATCTGTTTAAAAAAGCTACAAATAACAAGATTCTTCACAACTTCGCAAAATATTTTTATTATTATTTTGTTAGTTCTGTGTCTCTTTTCAAAAATTCCTTTCGAACCTTTTTTCAGCCTTTTTTAAACTAAAATTGTAAAGCGTAGTTCGTTTTACATGATATTCACTGACGAGTGGCAGCACTATCACCTACAAATAGCCCCTGGTGATGTTGAAGAGTTTTTAAATATTTTTTTTTCAATTTTTACTTCACAATTTATTTGCAATTTTTATAAAAATTGTTCATCAAAATGGTTTTCATTTAAAAACTATAAGAAAATTGTTTCACAGTGGCATTCTTTCTTGGCGCAGACTTGTGATAGGCTTTATTTTCAAACGTTTTTTGCTAATTCGATAGTGAATAAAACTTAATCCTTTAATTTTTGTTTCATATTTTTATCCTTAAAAATATAATACTTCTCTAATTTCATTCTTTTGTGATCTGACCTTAATGATGAACTGTGAATTGATTAGGTCACAAACCTGGGGAAGAATTTTCTCAAATCGCCATTACTAAGCTTTCATACAAATAAATTAGATAAATAATATCTAATACCTTATATTTACATGCATATACGTGAGAAAACTCTCCACATTTTAAATTTGATTCAACAAAGCCACTGTGTATATCTTGGAAGCAAAATTTGACTTCATAATGATATTTAAATAAAAACTCGGTCCTTTTTATGATTTCAGTCGTATCACATCGTAGACTTCAGGCAGATAAATGCGCTGACATCAATTCCTAGAACTTTTCCTGGAATCGTTGTTTCATTTCATTCCCATGGAACATTTGGTCCTTACACAAAGAGAGGCTGGACATCCTGGAACTGTTTTCAGGGGCTCCACCATGAAAAGCTCATGGAAAGTTTTAATGTATTCGGACAGGCGCAAATTCGGTTTTAGAAAAGGCGCTTTGCAAGCTCAAAAATTTAAGAGATAATCCTTTTAGTTGGTTAGACTTTTTATTTCCTTCCTTCATACTTTCTTCCATACTTTCAATTTCTTCGTAAATGTCAGCCAAAAAAAATTATTTTACACGATCGAAGCTAGGCTTAAGTTATGTTTGAATACTATTATGGATTTACGTAATGAGTTTCCATAAATTTATGTTTAAAATTTGCAAAAATCTTAATAATATAAATTAATAAATTAATTTTTGTAAGCTATTTCAAAGTCAATAGTCTGAAACCTTAACTGTCCATTGAGACTCTAAACCATAGCTTTCTAAAATTGTTAAAATAAATTATACTGGTTTTGAAAGGACCACAGATTTTCGGCAGAAACAATTAACAATTCATAATTGATTCATTTACTCAGTGTAAAAATAAAAGTGCATAAAATATGTAAGGAGACCAAACTAAATATTATTTTTTAACCAAATTCAGCCAAATTCAGTATTGAAATAACACGATTCAGACGTTTCCACATGAATCTCCTGCATTCTAATTGTAAATATTGTCTCACTGCTACAAAAATATATGCAGCTTATCCCACGTTGGGCGCTATTTATTAAAAAGTAATCTACTTTAAATTTAGTGATAAACTTTATGTTTAATCAATTATTTTAGCTTTAAAATAATCGATGAAATCAAAATCATACTAGTTATACCTAAAAAGCTGGATTCGAAGCATTGTTGGAATTACTTTACTTTTAATTTTACCAGAGACTGCCGCCGCTCTACTCTATATTTTTTCCTGAGCTGGTGCCCTTTATTATACCATTTGTGACCCAATCAGGTTCTTTTTTGGTGTGCTCGTATTGGTGAGTTGCGAGGATGAGCATGATTCAAGGATCGTCTCGTAGATGGTTAGGCTAGAAGCTCTGAAAGTAGTGAAGCCTTCTGCTAATTGGGAAAGCAGTGAAGCATGGGTCAATTATAAAACTAATAAATAATTTAGTAAATAGTAACAACGTTTTAAGAGCAACCAAAACTTGAATAAGTTGATTTTATTCAAATCATTCTCAACGAACAGTAGCTTTTGACATGGAATCAAATCAAATACATGTTTTTATTTTGGTGTTGGTGCTACTTCTCTAATAACGTAAATGTAGTTAACTTATTTGGTGTGTATTTCAGTCTTCATTTCATCGTTTCAATGTGCCAAAAAAACTTTACTAGTAGTTTTTCCTTATCTATGTAAATTATCTAATCATTCTGGTTAATTCTTGTTGTTTATTATGTGTTGCTCATTTTCCTGATGTGTTTTTTTCCCGATTTCAAACCATTAAGTTAATACGAATGCGTAGCATTACCTTTATATCCTTTATTTTTTCTGTTGTTTCTGTACTACATCAAGTATATTTATTCCATGAATTCGCACTGTCTGTGAAAAATGTATCTTTTTAATCTTCCCTAAGTATCTACTTCAACTCTTCACAATCTGAATGAATGTAAACCTTGTTAATATAAATGTAATCCGAATGCAGTGCGCACTCAAGATTTGTTTTCAAGTAATATAAGGTAAACAAACTTGTTTTCCTCACCTCATTTCCATCCATTTTCACTTGTGAATAAATTCTACATAAATTCAGCACTTTTTTTCATTGCATATAATATCTGCGTACGTACGTTCCCGCACATGAATGAATGTTGGATAGTCACTTACATTATTGCCCATAATCCAAGTAATATATGAGGTCCGAGAAAAACAAAGAATCTCTCCGAATTGTAGTTCATCCTTCCTGTCCAACATATATTTAGCAATCCTTCAGCATGCATGAATACCACACCATAGCTGTATACCATCAAGAAGATGCGCTTCTGCTGGACAGCATGCAAACAATGAGCGCTTTTGCGAGCAAAATGCTATCCAGCCATTCTTCGTTAGCTACAAAATGCATGCTAGCAGTCATTTTCTTTCTCAACTTCTTTTTAGTCCTGTTTTTCCGGACTGGTTTCCCAAAAACATGATGAAATTGAACAGCAGGGAGCTGCAGCATTGCATACAAACAGTGTGAAAAGTACTCGTGATCGGAACTTTTGAGTGGAAGTTTTCTACGCTACAGGAAAAGAACACTGCTTTTCCATTTTTTTTTGCAATTGTCTGTGCTGGAAAATTGAATATGCAAAAATACGAGGAAAGACTGTCAGAGAAGTATGTTTGGGGACTATTTGCGAATTTATGGGTTAGAAACTTAGACTGTTGATTATGGCGCCAAAAGGAGAACGTTTTAGAACATCACGTATAAGTGAACTAGTTCTTGTTAGCTTTAAAAGGATATGGATGCTTTTGAGCGCTTGAATTGATTAGCGTACTCTCATAGCTGCCTGCAGCTCTTCATGTCCTACTAAACTATTTATGATTGAATTATTTAGAGGAACATCTTGAATGTGAGGTAGTGAAAAAATTTCGTGACAATTTCGACCTGAAAAAATGAATCGATCTACTCAGCAGGCATTCATAAAATTTTGAGTCTTTACTTTCTACTTTAAATAAAATAAATACAACAGACCATGAATGTAAAAATTCCACATGAAACTCTACCAAACGCTGACGAATACATGATATGAAAATACTCCCGCATCATTACACACATATCAAACTTTTTTTTTCAGAAACAAATTACTCTAAACAAATATCCGAAACAGATTGAACGTACCATCGAAATAAGTCAAATATTATTCTGGACACGTTTCCTGTGAAGTACATATCCGGAATATTCCAGCTTCGACTCCCGGGCATCATAAACACAGACAGGAGCAACATGCGATCCAATACACTCTTGCACGTATATGTTCATGTGAATATGTGAACGAAGACTACAGGATTTAAAGGCTCCATATTTTCCATTTTGATCATCACTCTAGTTACTCATTTTTCACGGATCCGAAACACTTTGAAATGCAGTAAACACGAACCAGCAGGGCATCCCAATTTCCATCGTTATTGCCCCTGATGCAATATACTCGGCAATGAGTGATTGAGCTGACTACGTGTTTCTGTTGCCAAAATTTTTGGCATCGATTGCATATTTCAAGGCGTTTGGCAAGATGGTTTCATTAGTAGATGTTTTTTTCAAGATTTTCTTGAAAATGTTGGAAACAGGAGCTGGTTGGAAATTTAAAGATGTCAGGATGGTTGTTGAGAAGAAAGAGAAATGTTTCTAGAAAAATATGTAAGAAAAACTTTATGAAAATGGACAAATCCTTGAAATATAAAACATTTCCCTAAAATATGCATAGAAATATTCGAATGTAAACACAAGTCATTTTCACAAATAAATATTTACAATAAATATTGTTTTTCGGTTACCAATTGCGCAGTGTTATTTTATTAAATAGCCAGAAGCATAAACAGAAAACTTTAACTGTCTAAAAGATATTGACACAAGACATCGAATCAATCTGCAGCCAGTTTGACGTTTTCAATGCAAGTGCGTCAGCTGATGTTTTTTTGATGCATGATAAGTGCGAAACTTCACAGTCGCCTGCCATCTGTAGGGTGAAAACTGAAATAATATGAACAAATTGCTTCTTATCCTGGAAATCTGTCACTCAAAATTTCTGTGTTATCAATTTTGTATTTGAATAGTTAATGATGCTTTATATATATTCATACATATACAAAATACACCGAATTGATTGTTATCAAAAATTTATGCAATTGAATAACAACTTTTTTCTCCTCGTTTCATATTTCCCTTAACGTCAAATAGTTAAACATTTTTCACAATACGTTCTACCTTCAATCTTAAGATTCCTTCATATTTCATGCTAACATATACGTACAATTTATTCTATCATCTCAAATGTGGCTTCTCATCACCCCATCAAATTATTATTCCTTTTTCACATGCATGTTTTCATTTTCGGGTTGTGTTTTATTAGAGGACGCTCGCATATTCACCCTCTAACATTCACTACCTTCAAAAATGTTTCAACCCTGAGCAACAACAAACAAAATCCATGAAATATTTATGCTTCGATATTTCGTCATGAATTTATCATCAGGCGAAGTTCAGTTTTGGCGAATAAACTGCCAACGACTGTGCCAAAAGATGAACTTTTGGTTTTGATTTGAATTTTTTTTTACTCCACCGAAACTTGTAAATTTTTTATATTTATTTCGGCTCGTGTCAAACACACACACACACACAAACACATACTGTTACGTAAAAAAACTGGAGCGAAAAATATGCTTGAAGGGTGTTGTTGCTTGTAAATTTGAAAATGAAAGGAATAATATGGAAAAAAATAAGTTAGAATATGAAAAATGTTTCGTTTTTCTATATAAATAAAGTTGCGGAAGGAACATCATTTTTGAGAAGAAATTAACTTTAAGTTGTTATGATCTCGCGGAAGTATTAAAATTTAATGAGATGGTGAGCCTTGGGGAATGGTACTTCTTCAAAGTTTATATTAATCCAGCGATACGCAGTTAGATTTGATTTGGTTCAAAAATAACCGATGTACATAGCAAAGATGCCTTTTGAAAGTTTTTTTTACCAACACGCAGTTATTTTTAAGAAAGATGGATTAGATGGAAATAAGAAATGTCCTTTTGCTTAAAGCAATTCGACGCTTATCTTCGATCTTAATGTTGATAAGTTTGATTTAGATTTTTTTATAGGGTATGTATTACCACGAAGTCAAATATCATTTTGAGGAGCAACAGTAATCACAAAAATTAAACATTTTGAACGAAAATAAAACATAATGGCGGACTTTTAAATTTTTTCACCTCAATTTTGCAACAAAATTGATTAATAAAATAGTTAAAAATTCATAAAAAAATTTGAATCTGGAAGCGGCGAAAGCTATACATATGCTGAATATTCACTTAAAATTTTAGCCCGTTCGGTAATATTGACTTTTAAAATTTCAAGTTGTTGCGAGAAAAACGCATTTGAAGGGTCTTTTTAGGTTACAATTCTCAAAAAAATAACCATTTTTTTTTAAATATAAAAAAGTAAGATATCATTTTGAAATTTTATACAAATGTTAATTGGTACTTTGGGTGTTAAAAAAATATTTTCTTAAAAAAATTGTTTTTTACCCATAGCAGTTTTTTAAAAAAAAACAGCAAAAAATGACGGTAGACGTGATTTGAGGTGACTGGGTCATCTGGAAAAACAAAACGCCAAATTAATCCTTGTTGAAGTGCCAATGGCGAATATCGGAGTGTTTTTTTTCATTAAATATTAACAAAATGGAGTTAAAAATAGTACTTTTGTGGGTACAAAATTGAGTGAAAATCGGAACATTTGATACTGATCATAACAATACTGGCTATAGTCATATATATATGTGTCCAACAACATATTAAAAAATCAGAGTGATCGGTTGAGTAGTTTTTCTAAAATCGTGTCCGCCAGCTTAAAAAACATGAAATCGAGAAAATTGCGTTTACTTTTTTTACGAACTATGAAACACTTTTCTAATAAATCATTCGAAATTAAATCTTCGTACATCGGTCTCAAAATTACCTGAGTTTCTTGATCAAGAAGTGGTCCATGCTTATATTTTCGTAATTCAAGAGAAGGGAGTCGACAATATCGAAACATAGCGGAGCGTCAAAAATGTTGTCTCACGGCTCGCTATGCGTGCTTGAAAATACTTTAAAAATTAAAATATCATTATAAATCTTTTAAAATCGTATTCTTGATAAAATTTACTAGCGAAATCTGTAAAAACAAAATTTTGGATTTTTTGGGAAAATTGTAACCTAAAAGGCTCCTTAAAGCTGAGACACACTGATTCTATATAGTACCTTAAAGTCATGTTTTCAGAGGGAAGATTTTATTAAGTAAAATTGATCCAGATCTGCCCCCTTAATACTTGATGTCTCGTGTTAATTTTTTTTTTTTTGGATTTTTTTTTTCGTTTTATTTTCCAACTTCAACTAAAATTTTGTACATTTAAATTTTTATTTTTATGAAGAGTAGAAAATCTTTTTGTTTCGTGAAGCATGAAACCATTTAAACCCCAAGCGATAATAGAAGCTCTGCTGCAACACGAGGTAGACATTTCAAGTATAGAGACTTTGGCTGATCCTTATTGAGACCGACATTCGTCAACATCCCTCTAGCAGGAAAGTGAAAAACGGGCAAAATGCGGCCTGTATATAAAGCTGAAAATAAGCCTGATTAAAGCGTTAGTGATGTACAATCAGCTTGTAGGTGAGCTGATCAGAGTAGAAGACAAGATCCTTGAAGTAGTAGATGGCTTTATATACCTAGTCCGTTTAATCCGTATTCCCAGAAATAAGTAAAAAATTTAGCTGGCTTAGTCGACAAGGTTAATATTCAGGTCAAGCATGTCAGTTATTCCTGAATGCAAAATATTTTTGCAGAAAATTCTAAATTTTTTCATTCATGGGAGGAACATACATCAAAAATTAATGCATATGTGAAAAGCTTTTGTTAAATTTTAATGAAAGTCATTCAACACATGTTACTGTTCCGAACACAAATTTAATTAATTCTTTAAAACAGTTTTCATCACAAAACACCCTTATACGGGAAATTCTAACCCTGACACCGAAAATAAAATTATTTTATTTCAACAATCCCATCAACCTTAAAATCCCATCATCCACAGCATCATCTTCAGCATCCGCAACCACATCTTAAACGAAATCCCTCTTGCCATCGTCTGACTAAAACCAAAAATCCTTAATACCGTCGCACTGTTAACTATCAACGTGGGACTAATAAGGATCTTGTCGTTCGACGAGCGATAAAAGTATTACAACTTTGCGAAAACTTTTGATAAACTTTTGTCAGGTAATAGCAAAGTCAGTGTTTTATCTGTCGATAAAATTGGTTTTACCCAAGACGACATCGTCTTGACTGACTACGGTGACAAAGTCACTTCCTTAAATAAAAATGGATTCCGGCGAGAAATGAATGACACAAAATGAGTTTTATTTGGTTTTTGTCGGTGTTTCAGGTGAAAAAGGAATTGTTTTTCGATTGAAACTTTTAAAAAACCTGGTTTCATTGGAATTGTTTTTAAAAATTTGAGAAGTTTCACAGAATAGGCGTGTGATTTTTTTGATTGGAGAAGATTTCAAGAAAACCAATAAACTTTTATTAGCTTCATGAACCTTAATTTTAATTGAACTTGTTTTGGTTCAAATTGTCAATGAAATTTGCTTATATCCTGAGAGTTTACAATTCGTTTATTAATAGTATTTTATATAATTGTAAACAATGGCTGAAAAAAATTACTTAATAATTTAGACAGCTTGAAATGCACTTTTTCTAGCTAAAAAAAATTAAACCAATATCTAAATCTAACTAGAAGCATTTAAAATTGCTAGTACAAATATTTTCATAAAGTTCAGCTCCATAGTAAAATCTAAAAACTGTTTCTGTCTCAGCTTTTCGCAAGGAAAGCTTCTCTTCTGTAATTGCAAACGGCATACTTTCTTCGGTTCATGTCTTTTGCGTCATATTTTTCCTTGCATGAAGAAACATCCTTTCTACAAAAGATCCTATGAATCCTAGGCTCTTCCGCTTTGATGCATTCCAGCTTCTTGTCGTCATCTCACCAACATTACGGCCCGCAACTGACGAAAGAAATTATGTTGCACATTTTGGATGCGCATTCCTTTAGTTACACTGCAAACGAGTGTCTCAACATCCTTGAAGCTGATGGCGATGATTTGTTGTTGCAGCCGGAAGAATACTGAAAGAAGAAAGAATGCTTTGCATAAGTTGTTGAGGAATTGTGTTTTTTTCGTCGTCTATTCGTTGAGCATGAAAGCAAATGAGAACCGGCTGCTATGTAATTCACAATGAATTTTAATGAATTTTTTTAAGATACATAAATCCTGTTGGATTACAAGTTGGTGTAGGGGCTAACTTGCATTTGATTGTCGTGACACTTTTTATGAAGATAATCGCTGGTACAATGAACTATCCTTTTGAGTTTCTTGCTGGTATTAATATGATGGAAAGATGTATAGAAACGACCACTAATTTTCATGAAATATGCATTTGCATTCGTTTTAACAAATATTCATTTCAGTATTCAAATACTGTATGTGGTTCAGCTAAAATGCATTTTGTCAAAGCAGTACTTAGTAGGTTTAGTGTTTTTACCTCGTGCTTCTTATGCACCGAGTACCAGATTCAAGGCTGCTTGACGGCAAGTAGCGTTTGGAAATGGGATTTGATGCTGCACAATCGGTATAATCAGCAGAAAATGAATATCTGAGTCAAAATCAGGGCAATAACTACGGAAAAGTGTGTTACAGAACTGACTACCTACTTCAACTCCTGGTTTTCTGTTGGCCAAGCATACGAGATAATGAGATAACTCTAACATAATCGCAAGGCCATGGCCAAAATTGACCTGCTGTAACAACGATCAATATTATTCTTAGAAGTCAATCAATAATTTTTCGTAAAATATGACCCTTCACTTAATTTTCTTCAATCAACAGAGCAAATAATGTTTCAAACAAATCTATCAGAATTAAAGTTAATTGAATTAAGACAAATCAATTAACAAACTTTGTGTAAACTGACAATCTTCCAAAAATCCCACTTTCGTTCAATATCCAGATCATATAAAATGCAAACAGCGCAAACGAATAGAAATCCTTGAACATTCACCGAAAACTATTTGAAATGCAAATCACCACGTACAGCAACGAACCACGATTTATTTAATCAGATAAATGGAACAAAGCTAGACTTTTCAACTCACGAATTTTATACTTTTATTTACTCAAATACTTCCTTATTGAATTTATTATCCCCGCCGCATTTTCTGTCTCTCATTTCCATTCAACGGCTAGATTTCACTGAATCCTCTTTTAGCGCTTGGCGGTACCTACGAGTATCTCATGCCCAGCGCCTCATCTGTTAGCGTATCTTATCTAAAGCCACTTTGTCATTTGCATTCACTCACCCTGAATCTTTCATTGAGGGTAAGATACGAGAAGAACAGATATTCCCGTTGGCTGTTGCTCGAAGAAAAGATATAAATTTCTTTGGCTCCATAAGCGCAATATTGACTTAGAACTTAAACGTATCAGGCTTGCTGGTAAAATATATGTCCTTGCAAGTGTAGTTAGTTGCCACCCACACCAATATATATCCATCTATCCTTCTAGCGTTTGTGAATTCGTGTAAGTGAAATTTTAATGAAAGACGGCAGAATTTGAATATTCTCGTTGAATGAAAGCGCTTCGAATTTCGATTTAAATCACTTTATTATGTATATTTGCTTGACCTTTCAACTTTGCAAAATTGAATGTGTTTTGCGGATGGATCTAGGTTTGTTTAACAGTGAATATAATCGAACTTATTAATTTCAAATGATATTATACTGCAATAGATTTCACTAAGCACTTACCTTCCGAACACACCCATCAACGAAATAGCTAGACACCTAAAATGCCACCACCATGTCAATATCTACCATACGTTAAACCTAGTATACAGTTCGATTCAGAACAGAATATTCTGCATGTTTCCACATTTGGTAAATAATTTCCTGCTGGAAATTTGACAATGGAGACTAGTGGAGATTATTCACGAAAAACTTATCTTTTCGCAAATGCCGGCTGCTGTTAATGTTGGAAACAACTTCAATGACAGTTTTAATGACAGCTATTGCCAAACTTCAACTTTCTGCATCAAAAGAAATGTCAAAACAATTAAAATTCAAGTCAGAAAAGTGTGGAGAGTACTTGATGCTGCGGTGCTGCCATCTACCGAGTTCATCGATTCTGCGCAGAAAACTGTGTACTGCTTCTGCAGAATTGAGTTTGAAATTCTGTGCGGAATTTCTGCAACTGCAGAATTTTCATACAAATTTCTGCTCAGAACCGAACTGTGTACTAGGCTTTAGTAACAGATTGTCATTGTGTAATTGCAGTTCGAATTCTCTTTTTTTAAATATAGGTTAGTAGCATGAAATTAGTATTTTCGCTGAACTATCGTCAAGTGTACCACTGGTTTTAATATGATTTCGCATGGGTGAAAGGATGGAAATCATCAAAAATTACACCGTTTTACTTTACACTAGAACAAAAATTGGAAAACTGAGACAATTTTCTAAATTATTTTTACGGTTATTGCAAAGCTATGATTTTTTTTTCGGATCTATAAATGTTTTAATTGTCTTCAAATCAGGAGCCAAATCTTCAAGCAGGGACAAAACACATCTGAATAACTATTACATAGTGTAATTTTGTTGTTCTCTATCAACAGTAAATTAGATTTGACATATGGACTCGATGATTTTCAAGATACCGCCATTAAAAGACACTTCTAAGATGCTATTATTTCCCTTGAAGGACAATTAAAAACATTGTCCACCCTATTAATTTCCCCAGCATCTTTAGTTCGAGCAAATAAACTGTTATAATGTATTTCCATCAAAATCCTCCAGAAACAAGCCAAACATCCCTGCAGGAACGTTAAATACAACCAAAAAAGGAGGTAAACTCCAAAATTCGAGCTGGGACAGAAAATCGACTAAGTTAAACGATGACAAGCGCATTCCTGCAACAACTTTGTCGAGTTAAAGTTAAGCTCCTTACATGTGCAAACAAGGGAGCAGCTAATACTGTGCAACGAACTTTATAAGTAAGTCGTCCTAATGAGCGGAGCTGCTAATGATGGGCAAAGTGTCAGCATAAATATTGTATCCGTGTCAAGTTTTCAGAAAGTTTGCTAGTCGTGAACGGAAACAAGTTTCCAGGGATTGCGACTGGTCGTAACTACTTTGTGAATTTTCCGATTGCAAGAAGATTGTGACGTGGCAAGCAGGATAAGCACAAGATGGTAGTTTGAATAAGACAGGATATTTCGAAGTGAGCGAAATATCTAACGATGCAATTAGTTGTGTGTTGGCAGTTGGAACCTTGACCTATTTCAGAAGTTTGTTGATGGTATAGAAATCAGTGAACATCATCGTTCGGATGTTCATCTCAAGGAAAACAAACTAAGCTTTTTGATTCTTCCGTATGAAAGTAAACTGAGGTGAAAGGATGTCCAATTAGCAAACATATATACATACACAAAAAAACGTATTCAGCTGCAATCATCATGCTGCAGCAAATTTCTACTAAGACCCATTGTTTAAAGGATGTAGGATAAGGCCATAAAATCAATTATCGAACGATGCCGAAATTGATAGCGCGTATTGTTTAAAATAATTTATTGTACCCAGAAAAGTCTCATAAAGTAACCAACAAAGAGATTACGAGAATCGATATGCAGTTCAATCTATTTTCGAGCGAAATATTGGTATTCGGTCAGTGTTCAATATTCTTTACAATAAAAACATAGCATATTTTATTTATTAATATTTTTCCAACTTGAAAGTTCATTTGAAAATTGTTTCAGTATCGTAATACGTTTTAATAGCCCCAACTTTCCCAGAACACATTTTTATTGATTGAAATTGAACTGATTATATTTTTAATTTAATTTTTATTCCCACTTGCACGTCTCATGAAATAAACTATTATTTACAGGTCATTTGCTCAGATTACTTTCTACTTGATTCACAAAAATCCATCTATTGGCTAGAATGAAACTTTTGATGTTGGTTTCATTGAATATTTTTCAGGACAAAAATGTATCTTTCGAAGTTTTTAGTTTGTAAGACATGTCTTCAAACCAGTTGCAAAATATCTCAGCCAAATTTGAGGCAAATCGAAGCATAGTTTCCGGATTTTTCAAATGTTAAATATGGACACAACTAGAGAAAATCATTATAAAGACTTTAAAATCAATAGAAGATGAAGAGAAGGGTCTGCGGGATTGAAATTGTGTATTTAGTTTCAATGCCAAAACAATGAAAAAATCTACGAATAAAAATAAAAGGAAACCACTCAAATTCTTTGCCGATTAAATATATATTCCAATATAGACTCAGTCAACATAAAAGGACAGAAAAAAGTGTCATAATATTCAATCCCAATGATTGAGACTTATATTCAATTGTATTGAGCATTTCACCACTTTTTCAAAAATAATGCTTATATTATATTAAAAATTATTACTCATTTATATAATGTTTCGTGACAACAAAAAAAAATTTTCAATACTTAATAACTAGTACGTTCCAATCGTATCCTTGTTCCAAAATCAAGAGGAGCACAAATTAGAGTCGCTGAATACACATCAGTTGATTAAACTTCTTCCATCACTCACCTGTGGTCATCGTCTGGCGTACGAAAGATTGGCTTCAATCACCTCCATTTATCAAATCATAAACTACGCTTCCTTTAGTAAATCGATTCGGAGGGGTGGTTTAACTTTCAACTTGACGACAGTGAAATTTGCGTTGATCATGTGGTGATTTTGGTGGCTCCGTCCAACATTTTCATCTGACAACCTTTCAGGTTATTTTCTGTTTTCACATAAATGAATTTCCGGGGCGGCCAATTTACCAGTTATATATTATATTGTTGACACTGCGTCCCATTATCGTAGACAATACAATACCAGGATATACGATTTGAATTCAAATGGTCGTATTTTTCATAAAACTAATAATGTTGTTTTAAAACTGAATTTTCAAAATTAATTTCTCCAAGCATGGTTTTGTGGCTTCTTTAATACTTACTAATTAATCCAATGTTTTGAAGATATATGTTTGAAAAAACAACGAATCAGCTATCCCACTTCACATTATCAGTCAATCCTGCTGTAAATAAATATAAGTCAACTACCGTTAACAATTAGTCCTCCATCTGCAAACCAAATCCTGCCTAATATGGTTTATAAAAGCTATAAAAAGAAACCTTAAACTCAAACTCGTCCTCGAAAACTTTCCCAACAATATATCAATCTTTTTGTCCTCGTGACTATCTATTTCTTTACACCGAGTCCTGCAAATGTCCAAGTATTTAAAGACGACGTGGCACAGCAAAGTGGAACAAAATTCCGAATAGCTTTTTGTCAAAATAGAAGCCATAAAACAAAAAAAACTTTTGTTATAGTCATGTCACTTAGTGCTCCGAGCAGCATCCACCACGGTAGACTCCTGAGGGACAAGGACACATTAAGTGAGACTTTGCTGCTCTACTAGAAAAATAGTCATAGCATAGCGTGCAGAGGAGCTGAAAAACAGGAGCTCAGGAAGACGATACTTTATTGTTCCTTTTTATGAGTGCAAATAGGAGAGGTAAGATAATAAGAAATGACAGTGCACTTTACTTTGATATTTATTTTGCTTGGGCACTAAAAGATAAATCGTTTTATTCTGGTATCCGTTTCAGATGCTTTCGCAAAACGAAGTGAATTCTATGAACGATGAAGTATCTGGGAATTTATCACCATTTACTATTGCCTGAGAGCAACTGAAAGGACGAGTGATAGTTGAAGCGAGATCATCCTTGCCTGTTATCGGGTTAACTGGTACTGAAAGACAGTTGAATAGAATGAAAAGCGTGACTATTGGACAAAATTGAATTCACTCTTCGGAATACTCAAAACCAATAGTGTACAAATTATCCTGGACAGTATTTTTCTCATACAGAAGCCAAACTAGAATTTATAGTAGTCGGGTTACACTTTTTGTGCTATTAACAAAATCACGTTTGAACCAAATCGCATTATTAAAGGATTGAATAAAGCATTACCATACCAGTGATTGCCATTGAGTTGTATTCACCATACAATCATCTTGCATATCCTGCAGCTCCTTTTCAAAGCCGAGTAGATGTACTCTCCGAATAAGGATGGAACCTTGTTAGATGCTGACTTATTAGAGATGCATGTGGAATCATATATCTGCGGAGCAAACGTTGATAATAAGGGTTAGAGGCAAGCATATGTTTGCGGGCAACATTGTTTGAACTCGGAAACTCAGCAATTAGGATCCAATGTGACCAAATATTCTTAGCTAGTTTGATTAATGGTCGCATGCATCCCAACTACACTGATTATCAACATGACTACCATTGCTGCCGGCACAGTTCCTACTTCAGACAATGAGGAGTCTACCACTTGAACAGAGTCCTTTGTTATTAGTGCGACATCGCAAGGATACAGCTCGTTTGTGCTTTCAGTCGAGACACTTGAATTATTGGATTTCAGCAAACTGTTTGGTTAGTGTGATGAATTCCAGAAAATCCAACGTAGGAAATGTATTTCATAAAGCACAATTTTCATTAATTCTGTCTCAAAACGCCTTATTTTTTCTTCAGGTGACATCAACTTTGACTCACATGTTAACTAAAAGGACACAAAATTCAAGAACGATGTAGCGTTCACAACATCTTGATTTTCTTTAAATTGAAAAAACTACCAGAGAAAGATGATTTCACATCTTTGCATCCTGTTTTCCTCGCAGCAACAATGAATGGTTGGATGAACATAAGCGAACAATGAAAATCATCCAACAGGATTTTTACTACCAAAAATTTAATACTTGGATCATAAACATTTTTCGATTTATGGCTGACATGGATGTCAAGGTTCCTTACGTTCAAATTCTATCAGCATCAGATTTTCGATGAATGCAAAGACATAATCAGATTGTAAGAAAATTGCTTTTATGCGTTCTGAAATAGTGGTGGTAGTTTTGGAATAATATTGAGAAAAAAGGCTTATTTAGGTTAAAAATCATTCACATGTGTTAGAAAAATTCAAATGAAAAGCATACAGCAAGAACATCATCATATAGATACTTTTTTTATGGTTTCACACTGCATTAAGTCTAGCCTCTAGCAGAGCTGATAATTTCAGAAATATTGAACATCACGATGATGATACAGCTTCAAAGCCACCAACACGACCTTATTTTAAGACCAGTGTCTTAAGTATCCTTAGAACCGTCAGTCATTTTACTCCGTCCACACCATCCATGCTAAATTTATTTATAAATATTTAAACCTTTATTTAGCTATCACTGAAAGAATAAAGTATTCCTAACAAACCGAACACCCTAACTTTCCAGCTACTTCTTTGATGTTCGTCTTAGCAACTCATTTTGTCTATTTAAGGGAAACTTTTCCGTCCTTGTGATCGGCCACCGTAGAAAAGGTCATTCTAAGAAATTTCTGATATTCTAATTTTCACGAGTTTCGGTGAAAGTTATTCATTTAATTTTCTTTTCCTCGTTGATAGATAGAGTGCAAAGTTATTTGAGGTGACATCCTTATTTTATGATTTGGGTTTATCATATAATTTTTTTTATTCTTCTTCTGCTTCTGAAAAGTTGAATTAATGAATAATTGAGACAGTGAGAAAGTGACTGTCGGTGTCAGATAAAATTGTTTAATTGCTATGCACAAGCAGTGCGTGAGGGTAGCCGAACGTTATAATTCTTACTGATACAATTTCGAATGGTCGAAACTTTAAATCGGAATCAATTAATTCATTGCTACGTTACATATAAAAATGAATACTGTCAAGTAAGGTTGAAATATTCAAAGACGTCATCCAAACTGTCACATCAGCTGATCATCATCATTTAATACTCATCAATCTGATGAAGATTGTGTTATGTTTATGTCATAAGATTTCGACACGGTGCAGCCTCCTACTGGCTATCTTTCTGGCTATTTAATAATTTAATTTGAAATTATCTGTTATCTGTTTTAAATTACATTACGAAGACAACGGAATGATTCAAGAAATAGCAATATGAGCCTTTACCAGAAGAGAAGAGAAGGTTATCTCAAAATCCAATTCGATTGCTAGGTCAAATTGACAGCATCTCAAATAATTCTTAGAAAAAATACCATTTTCTACGTTTCAGACAAATAAAATGGTACAATCGCCACACACCATTCACATTAGCTCGAACTTCTTATAAATGTAAAGTGTTTTATCTATATCGAACGTGCTCCCTGGATTCGAGCAATTTTCGTAATGTCACGTTCTATTGGAAATACAATTCCAAGGATATTTTTCGTCGAGGACATACATATCTAATTCAATTCCACATGTTCCACGCAAGGATGTTCAGCGCGTTAAGCGCACTTCGTTTATTCCAGACGCACTGCATTAACAGCACAACATTATCTGCTCCGTTAATGCTGTCACATGTGTGGTTGTTTTATTAATTTCTAGTAAGTCGCATTCTCCCATATTGCTCGCGGAAATTTATGAAGTTCATTTAATGGGACTGTAATGGCTTCCATTCGGAATTTCATCGTATACTACAGAATTTATTTGCATGCAGAAATGTAGATTTCATGCAAATTATATGTGTATTTATGTGCACGTCGTTTTCGCTAATTTTCATTTAAATTGCATGTTTTTGCACTTGGGAAAATCATATTGGTTTCCTGCACTTTCGATTTTCACATGAATTAAATTGAGTTGCAAGTTGTGGTTGGGAGTTAGTTTGATGGATCCAACCATGATTGACATGAGGAAAATTGCTGGTTGGGAAGTTTATTTAATGGTACTCTATGAACTTTTGCCACTTGATTGAATGTGGTTTTTAGGAATGTGTAAGTTGATTACTTAAGAACATGTTTGTTAATTAAATTTAATTAATATCCAATTTAGTCATTGTTTTTGGGTTAAATCTCGTATTTATCTTATTTATATTGTCAAATCAGGTTTAAATTTTTCCCGCAATAAAATTTTGACAGTGTTATTTTAATGAGTGCTTGAACATGTGACTGTCAACCATTAATGAAGTCCAGAGCTTCAACGGCAAATCATGTGAGTCTACTGATGGGTCATGGGTGATGTGACTTTCGGTGAACACGCAAAGATATTCGGGTTCCCAGCTATTAAATTATGTTGGAACAGCTGCAACAAAGAGGAGATAGAGTCAGTAGAGGATTTTTTGGGCAGATATCCAGCTCAAAGTGTTAGAAGACATATGTACTGAGAAGCATTCATTTTGCAAAGCTGAGGGAGCTACTGTTACAATGGAACAACTGCTGGATTTCCTTCACGAAATGAATAAGAAGGCTTCCATTTTTATAGGACACAATGGAATAAAATTTTGTAAATAAAATGGAAGCGGTTTGGCTTAGCATCCTTTTTACCATATTTAAGTCAAAGTCTGGTAAAAAATTTCATCATCAATCATGGAGGCTTTGACAAAATGAATATGCAATTACTTTTCGTAAATATAAAGCAAATTGAAAGCTAAATGTTTGAGCTGCTAAAATTGAATTTTATTCTCAGAGTGCTCACAAACATTGAAACAAAAGGATAAAGAAAAAATCGTATGTAAAATGTTACCAATTTAGAGAACCTTTTTAAAATTTTATGAAATATGTCTGAACAGCAATTTTGATTTACCTAGGCTTGCCTTGCTTTAATAATCAAATTTCTCAAAACAGACCCACAAAAAACTGTCACCATGAACATTCTACAGGATCCAGCTAGTTGCACTGAAGATGTGATTAACCATACAAAGAAATTTACACCTAGACAGATTGGACTTCCTCTTCTTCTTAAAAACAGTAGGTATAATTTTCAAACAAAACACGTTCAAAATTCTTCGATCTCATAACTTTGCAGAGGTGAAAACAGATCAACTGCGTTTGGCGAATCATATTCACGCAAAGCGTTCGCTGTATGGAAATCCCGAAAGCTTTAGAGGTAGAAGATTTATTTACATTAGTTTAGTTATTTATATTCTTTACCAAACACATCAAACAGTTGTCGTAGAAAAGGATATTCTCAAAGCCAGAACATGCAAAAGGCTGACTTGTCCTCGACCCATAACAAAATTATCAAGAAGCATGACGACGTTCCGTAGCTGGGATTTGGCTCCGAATCGATATAGCATTAAGGGTCGTGATGTTGCCGACATTGTGAAAAGGCAAACGGGAACGAAAGGTCCATTTTATTCGGGCACATTAAGAAATGATGACAGCATTTATGGACACTTGAAATTATCGCAAGCATGTGGCGCGAACACCTTCTACAACATCCCTTCAATGGTCGATTTGCTGAATCGCTACTACAACAAGAACAAAATGAAATTTACTACGGGTCAGTGAGCAATTTGTTATCCTTTTATTGCTGTTGTTTCGTACACGCTCGACAAGTTCTTGAGTTAATAGTCGGCCGTTTTTCACAGTGTCCCGCAACAGGAAACCATATTTGCGATTTATGGTAAACGATATGGTGCTGTGCTGGCGTGATCCTCAAGATCCTGGTCCAGCTCATTACTTCCCGAAAAATCATAGTTTGGAGAACAATGTGTGAGTTCAAATTGTTATGATTATTATGCAATATCTTTAAATGGAATCTCTGAACACCCGACTGGGAGCTCAGGAAACAATAGGAAATTCTGTTCTCTCTATTCATTGAATAGCAAAACGTTGCTTACTTTAGACGAGTCCAAACGATTTTCTTTCAGCGCCAAGCCGGTGAAGGCAAAGCCGATTACAATTTTCAATTTTCTTCCCAATTCATCAGTGCCTGCCCGGGAGACATCGTTCCTGAAAGCTACCGATACAGGCACACCAGGACCTGGACGATACGAGACCATCGAAATAGCCTGTCCTTGTCAAAACAAGCTTATCGTAGAACCAGGCATTTGGCGGCAAATTGAGCTGCAAAAGCGTAGACGTTTCCGCCATCTGAAATTCAAACGAATCAAGGAGAAGCTGTACTGCCCGTGCTCCAAGGTTCGCAACATCAAAGGACATGGTCACACGTATGTTTTCAATTCAAGGACGACGAGGCTGGTGCAGCAAATGCCCATTGCCAAGAAAACGGATCGGCTCGACAAAATGCATCATACTGCCAAGTATATTCAAATGATAGTCAACCCACCTCGGATCCCGATTTCGGTAGCTCGCATCGATTTGACTGCAAAACCAACCAAGCTGACGTTCAATAGTATTGTAAGGACTAAAACGCGTTGCAGGTTGAAACAGAATAAGCATATTGCGTTTTTGAGTGTCACGCCTAGGTTCAAGGATGATTATCCTAGACCAAGAATCATGGTCGAGACGATAAAGTCTAAGGAGTCGACTAAACCTAAACGACGGAGTAAGCTTTATTATGAATGAAATTCTAAATTCGGCATTCTTGAAAATATTTTAAACGACAAATATTCTATCTCCGTCTTTTCTTGTGCTCTACATCCCCAACCTTGATAAAAATTCAGCAATATTAATTGAAAGGACTTTAACACGCTGATATATTTTCATATGAAGAGTTTTCTAGAAATGTCAACGAAGATAGCCTCATGTATCCTTCTCTCGTAACATTTCAATCACTTGCATTTATTTCAGAAATGCAACATTTATTTACATTTGATTGGATTGGTTTGTTATCTCCTTGTTCAGAGTATTTTTTAAAACCGTCAAACTTATTTTGCAGGATCCTGAGGATTCACTTTTAGCTTTCTTATTTATTTTTAAACTAAAAGTCTACATATTTTGAAATCTTTTCGCCAAAATAATTGTTTTTCAAGGATCAAAAATTTGATTTCCCGCTCAGTAGGTGCTGTTTCAGACTCTACAGTAACTTACGATAAAAGTCTTGCTTTAAGTTCTGAGCAACGTTTTCATGGTCGAAGTAAAATAGATTTTGCCTGATAAGTAAAGTTTTTGTGTCTAAAAAATTAATGTGTGTCTGAACTTTTTTTGAGGCGAGTAATGGTGTTCCTTTTGACTAAAAATTCTTGCAAATCCTAGAACTTCTTCTAGACAATACTTCTTTTTCAAACAAAGAATATTCCATGAGCAGAGTAGAATCCAAGTTGGAAATAACTTGGGAACAGTAAATTTTTTACTACACCCAAAGATTTTTTCAAAAATTTTCTTTGTTACATTATGCAAAATTCTTCAAAATAAGAAAGCTTCAGTGATTGGAAACCAGAATTGGTTTTTAGTGAATACTACTGTGAATTATTTTGATATGATTTCTTGACGATACATGGTGTTATTGGGTTTTTGGTATCATCCGATTCGTTTTTAGCAGCTCTTTTTAACTTCTTGGCCTCTTTCACCTCCGGTCGGGCTCTTAAGTTGACTATAAATACCCGCTGAACATCCATGTTCGTGGATAATCGCAATGCGCTTGGGTTAATTCTAAGGCTTAATATTTGCACCACCATGTGGCAATTGTCATCCAATTTAGGTGGTTTCCACATCAAATTGGTTATTTTTCGAATCAAATTGATGATTTTCCAAATCAAATTGTAGCTGTTCCAAATCAGTTGGGAACTTTTTTTAGCCTGATTCAAATTGAAAAAGTTTCGATTTGACTTGAAAAAATGTCAATTTTGGCTTGGAAAAGCAACATTTTGACCTGGAAAATCTTCATTTTGATTCGATAAATAAGAAATTTGATTCAAAAAACACCGAAAATGAAAGTGAAATTATATATACTAGAATAACGTACCATGTAACTGCAATATAATGTGAAATATCAACAGTTTTTGTGACACTGAAATGCACTTTTGAACTCAAGGAACGGTTAAAAACTTTTAGACTTTCATTATTATCCCTCTTGATCGCCTTCAGCGGGCTAGAAAATCGGAATTAGTGAATCTGTCGTATACTGTTAGAGTATCTTTCTGCCATTTCTGCCATCCCCTCACTATTTGAGGTTCGGATTGATTTGTGAAGTCCACTTTCAAACTGTTGAAACTCCCGAAATAATTTGAATTTTCTAATGATGAAATGCAAGCCAAAATTATTTGAAATGATTAAAAATCAATAACTGAATTTATCAAATGAAATTTCTTGACTCAGAAAATGTTTTCTTTGTAAGCTTGTATTTGTTTGAGCATGATATATTTTTTCATGTGTAAAAAAAATGTTATACTTCAAAGTCTCTTCTCTGGTTCAGGGAGTTTCACACCATTATCTTTATTTTTTTACAAATTTAATGTCTGTTGGTCTAATGGTTTTTTGAATTGATAACTTGTTTTCAAGTAAATTATGTTCAAGGGATAAAATTATAGGCACATAAAATCTATTCTCAGAGCAGCAAATTGGAATGAATTTTTTGCTTGGTAAAATGAATAATAATTTATCAATAAAGGTCTATGGTTTTGTCAGTGCTTTTTTCCTTTCGTTAACTTAGTATTTCTTTCTTAGAATATTTATCGCTTGGATACTCTCATGTGTCATATTATTGAACACATTGTAAAGAAAATTATAAAATTACAATTCATTCTTTCCAGCCTTAATAAAAGAAAGCAAAACTGTAATCATCGAACCGAAAGAAAGTGTTTTCAAACGTCTTCAATCAATACCGTCCCGTTTTCAACAGAAACAAATTGCAGCTCGTGAAAAAGTTTTCACATTTTCTCCGATCCCGGCACCACAACTCCTACTCAAAGAAAGTGATATTATTGTAAGGACACCAAATGCTGAATATTTTCAATCAAGCTGCAACATAGAGGACTTTCTTAAGGATCAATATAAGAAGTCAACAATGTCTTCAATAACACTACTTGAGTCATCGATTGGAAGACAAGACTCGGCACGTTATATAAGATGAAATTCTTATTTCGAAGAGAATTTGATGTATTCTAAAATGCAAGTTCGCGAAATAATTCAATTCAATTTCAAGTGGCAACAAATTAAAAATTATATTTTGAAAGTGTACATATACGTTCAATATTACTTTAAAGTGTGTTGATCCTATAAATTGTTTTTTATTCGCAATAGTTTTACCAACTTTACATGTTATTTTACTTAGTATCTCACTACAAACAGTTTCTGATTGCATCAATGCGTTTCCATATTCTGAAATTTCCTGGAAGCGAGTCTTATCAAGGTAAGCTATCTTAACATTGCTCGAGAACTTTCACTACTTTACCGACCCCTTTTTCTCGCTGTTAAGGGGTTACATCACTTTGAAGCTTTAAAAAACAGATATTAAAATTGGAAAATTACTGGCGTTACAAAAAAGTTGTGAAAAAATGGTTATTTTAACTAAATACATTAAGATTTGATCAACAATTGCAGGACAAACTGATTTTAAAAAAATTCAAAAACGAAATAAAAAAAAGTGGAAAATTGAATAGTCAATAATATTTTATTTTAAAAATCCTCGTCGATGGTTGTCACGATTCCCCTGCCAGGAATAGTCGTAGACAGAAAAAAAACATTTGTTTTCTTATTTAGAAGAAAACGACACAAACACCAGATTTTCTTCAAATTTTTGTTGCAGAGATTACAGCATTCATCGCAATTTTAAGTTTTCAATATTTTTAAGAAATGATCAAAAAAATCCTATGTTACTTAGTCCATCTGAGCAGCTCACACGTGATACAATAGAAAAATTGATGTCTACGTATACTCTACTGGACAAAGTTCATCCAACTCGAGCTCTTACGGTGCGTACTGAAACAGCTGTCAATACTGTAGCGGGTAATGTGACTGGGCGTCTAAATTTATTGATTCGACGTCCTTCTCAACATCTTGGCCTCTGTCCGTCCACTACGCGGAAAATTTTGAGGAAAGATCTTGGACTAAAGCCCTATAAGATGCATCTGGTGCAGCAGTTGAAGCCATGGGACCATTGTTTGCGTCTTACGTTCGCTGAATAGGCTGAGAATGAGTTGGAAGTTGAACCTCTTTTTTCCGTCAAATCATTTTCAGCGATGAGGCTCCTAACTGGCCGAATGGGTTTGTTAATGAGCAAAAGTTGTAATTTTCGTTTTAAGAAAAATCCGAAAGAGATTTTGGAAACCCCATTACATCCCGAAAATGTTACTGTATGGAACTGTTTGCATCATGGCGGAAAAATTGGTCCTTTTTTGAAGTTGAAGATAGAACCAACGTTACCGTTAACGGCAATCGCTACTGACCAATGATTCGAATTTTTTTGATTAACAACATCAATGCCAAAGATAGCTATTTTGAAGAAGAAAATTCAGATGTCCACCACAATTTTATTTTATAAAAGTTTATAAAAAATGATCAAAAGAGTCCTACGCTCCTTCGTAGATAATATTTTAAGAAATATGTGATAGGCATTTCAACAAATTTTGTTGAATATACCTTGGAATGACTTGGCAAACAGTTTGTAAAAAGTAGTTTCGAGAACAACGCAATAGAAACAAAAATACCAAGGCAACATTATGAAACCAAATATTCCGTAGAAATTAACTTTAATATGCCAGTCCTGGATCATAGGTGAGGTCTTTCATTAACTTTGCAATGTCCTCTTAATCCTTTTGAGTAGCTCTTTTTAATTTCCTGACCTCTTTAGTTTCTTTGGGCTCTTAATCTGGCTATGGGTACCCGCTTGCTTTTCGTGCCTTTTCTATCAACAGAAATGCTCGTCGACATTTTCCCAATCGTTTTCAATGATTTTTTTTTGGAAATATCATTTATCAAACACCAATCGCGATTTGTACTCTATTGAGTTAAAAGGCAAACCGATTCTGCAGCGTTGTTTGTTCAGAGATTCTAAACGAGCTCCAACTTTGTGTATCTGATTTATGTTCAGCTGAAAAAATTCTCAGAAGTTTGTCTTATTATAAAGGTTTGATTCAAGATATCTAGGACTTTGTCTGTTCGTATCTATCCCACCTGAGTTCTCGGTCAATTCTGCCGGGTCTACTTCAAACTGTAAAAATAGTAAAAAAAAAATTTAAACCACCAAAAACTTCATGTATTCTTAAAAGTCTAAACAATCTGGAGTGACCCCTTAAGGAGATAGCCTAGTGTTGAGCCCAAAAAATTTGATGCTCTTTCAAATTGATGTACAAAAAAACGACAAAAGGTATTGACTTGAAACTTTGTATATTTGTTTATTAACATTTGAAGAAAGAAAAACATATTGAAGAGAAATAACAAAATGGCGGCCGTCGCAATAAAGTACTCCATCAGCATTAAAACAAATTTCAATTGTCCCTCGTAAAATTGTGGCCAAAATATTGTTCTTAAAGCAAATATGCAATTTTTTTGTTATTTAGATCATAAACGACGGAACGGGCTTAAATTTAGAGCAAACAAATTTTCTTTGAAGACCACTTTTTTCAAAAACAAAACATGCAAAATTCAACCATCGTAATTTCAAATGAATGCCAAATCGGCAAAAATTGTTATTTTTTACTGTAAATTTAGGCCCGTTCCGTCGTTTATGGTCTAAATATCAAAAAAGTTGTATGTTTGCTCTCAGATCAATATTTTGCCCACAATTTTACGAGGGGCAATTGAAATTTTCTGTTTTTGATTCTGATGGAGTACTTTATTGCGACTGCCGCTATTTTTTATTTTCTCTTCCATAAATATGATTTTTTTTCCTTTTAGTGTTAATAAACATATATGTATAAAAAAATCAATTCAATACCTTTTGTCGCTTTTTTGTTCATCAATTTGAAAGAGCAACGAATTTTTTGGACTCAACACTAGACTACCCCCTTAAAACAAAACTTTCTGCTCACTAAACTCAATGCACAAAAGTTCTTATTACACATACAAAGATTGCACAAAATGATAGCCGTTTTATTTGCTTTCCGCCATACATATTATTACTGCAACTTTAACTTTCCTTCTAAAGGCAAGCACAGATAAAAGCTACAAAGAAAGATTTTTCCCTGACTATTTTCAGTTTAGCATTGTTCACATTTCGTATGAAATATTGCTTTAATATTGTGTTTTGATGAAAATTCAGATAAAAGTTTACTTATCTAAAATCTCATGTAGAGATTTTTGTTTTGCTCTTCAGCGATTTTTCGGTGAACAATTTTTCAAGTGGATATTGTGTTTCACGAACTAAAACTCAATCCAGAGAATTCTTCACTGTGAAGATACAATGTTTCTGGAACATTTAAAATAGGAATCTTCCGATAAATATATCTTCTTTTGTAGATGCCATTTTGTGAAACATTTAATGGACGCCATGATTAATTTCACGCTAATATAAGATGACGTCCATTCACAGTGAACAGCTAATATAAAAACGTTTTAGAAGGCATATTAATGCGCGATGCATAAAAAAATGATTTGAAGGATGATTTTAGCCTTTATATTCTACAATTTTATACAAACTTGTGTTTGTATCAGAATTTAATCAAAATGAATGCAGCTTATTTTATTTTACTATAAAATGATAATGTTACTCTCACTGCCACACCAAATCCATAAAGAAATACTGGTACCTGGTTAAAAGTGACTGTGAAAGGTGAAAAGACACGATGATAGTACCTTCTTATTTATTCAAGCACTGAATCCAGCATAGGTGAGTGAATATGTGTGTTCAAGATTCTTGAACACAGCTTCTTGTATAGTACAGCACGTGTGACATAACCAGGATAAAGGTGGCTTCGAACAACAGCTTATATCTCGCATAGAAAACAACATACCTAGTACCAAGCACTGCTACGAAATACTTTTCTACTGCACTCTATTTTAAGGTTGTTATCATTCTGATGTAAGTTCTAGCAACGAAAAATGTCCTGTTGGTGGCAGTGTGTTAAGGCTTTACCCGTTTCTTATCAATGCAATATTCCTCGCCTGCTCTTTATGTGAGAATCATTTATTCAAGGAGCTTTTATTCTAGAATTGTCCTTCCTTGTGCATAAAACAACATTGTGTTGTTTGTGTAGAAGTCTAGTTTGGTATTTTTGTTCTGTATGGGAAATGGAAAATAAGTGCAAGCTGACTTGAATATTATTTGAAGTGTATGTTTGTGATGATGAGTGTCTAGAATATTCTAATATCCGACTGTCGCTGGGTCAGAAAGCGTTCCTAGGTTTAACGTGGCTACCCGACGAGATGTCTTAACACCACGGGCTTCTTTGGCCACGGGTTACGATGAGCTCCCATCAAAGCCCCCATAACGTACTAGTCGGTAACCCACAGCAAGTATGGGTACTGCTTTTCCGAATATGAGGACCAGAGCCTGCTTGAATTCCATCACTATCCCTGGTACAGATTGGACCTACCAACATCCTTGCCACTCTTTGAGAAACGGCTTCCCTGTTGATAACGCAACAGTACGCTAATGCACCACAATACAAAAGGATTGCCAAATAGTTACCGGTTCCAAACTGTATTAGAAATAACTGTACCCGCTTTGGGAGACAACCACAGCCACCATTTGCAACCAATAGGTTCCTCATTGACACCGGCAGGGCACAAGTCCTTGAGGGCCCAGCTCCCTTGGCACCAGTATATCCCTGGTAAGGCTTCAAGGAAATGCAAGCACAATCTCTTCAATTGAGTTTCATATCAAAACTTAGGATCGATCGCCGTAATTCAGCGTTATCATCCTTTAAAACCAGTGAAATATATGATAGATCCTGTTCTTGACCTCAGCATCCTGTTGAAGAGATCGGATCGGTCGGAACTCTCCTCTTTTATACTGGCTTGGGGCGGTTCTCCTGGCTGCTTAGGCCGAATACTAGACATGTGCAGGACGACATCTCCAAGACACTCTTCCTGCAAGGTACTCGTTCGGCTATGCAACTTTTCCCAGGCATACTTGAAGTCAGTTGTGCCTCCTCTAGTCGCTCCCCAACCTTGGCGTTGGAGAAGGGAGTTTGTCGCTGGATCAGTAATCAACATGAATTTAAAGATAACTTTTCTAAAAAAAATTAATTTAATAATTAAAATTTAATGTCGGTCAAACAGATTCCCACCGAATTTTTCGGAAGTTCTCATGACAACATTCAATAAGTAAAGCCCCACAATGGGCGTTATTAGAATGAATAAAGTGCATTACGCTATCATTTTCTTTGCTCACTAATGGACTTAATTATCACGACTCAAGACCGTCCCATTATGAAAAATACACTTTACTCTATCCGCGCTGTTTTCCGTAAAAATATAATCATTTGAACAAAAAAGGCCCTAAAACAACTATACTATCAGTCGGCCATACATTGGGTTCAACTCGACATGGATTGATGTCACTGCGTGGGCCCACCCTTCCACGACCTGCAATATCGCATTATAAGCCCTACAAGGCCTTCCAGATCGTTAAAGCATTTTTTGATGAATGAAATGAGGATGCTAGTTATTATCTAAGCTTACATTTGAATGTTAAATGAATATTTGTCAATGTTTTTGTCAAGCTTTTTAAATTTCTGGCTGACTGAACCAATCTGAATTTATGAAAAGTAATTTAAATGATCCGGTCATAAAACATTAAATGCTAAACACACTCCAATCCATCCTTTTTTTGAATTGACACGGTTTCGTCTTTGTAGCCAGATTGCTCTCTCTCTCTCTCAAACTGTGTCACACTTGAGTAGGATCAACGCCTTTTCATCCTGAATCAACAACTCACCTTCGCCTATCAAATTTGCATACTGATTTAAACTGATAACCAGTGGCTTCCGTACGTAGCCTCCTTCACAAGCAGAGTCAACTACCTATCAGCCGACAAAAGTGAAGAACATGCAAACATGTTTTGCGTAACTCATGTTCTCGCCCAGATAGTTCAATTTCTGGCCTGTAAATTGTTGGCAGTTTGTTATGCAACCGTCAAAGACAGACATTGCTAACACTTTAGATAAATGTTAGCAAGCGGACAGACTACAAGATATTACAAACAAAAGGATAGTTCTTGTGCAGTTCCATAGGCAAGCATCAAAGCTGTTTACGAAGCACTCGTATCACATGCCGAGCGTAAATATAGAAAACATATTGAACAGGATCAGAATTTCATCAACATATGGATCGAATTGAGAGGTGAATACTGGTAAACTATTTTGAATGTTTGATTTCATAATTAAGGACTCTGAGACGCAATTTCTTACTACTGCTCGCAATTCACTGGATAAGATGTGATTTGGCGTATTGTTTCATTCTCTTATTTGTTCTATTTATTTATACAGTTGTTCATGTCGAATAAGAATATTTCTCATCTGTCGACTAGTTAGTACATCCATGTCTACCAATATAAAATACGTCCACGTTGTCCAAATCTACATAGACAAGTACTTCAATTTAACGCAAACCGAATTACGTTGTATCTAAAACCGCAGACAGTGAGTATCTATGCAGCTCCTTAGCATTTCCACACGAACTTCAAATCACTTCCGTTCTTCAACGATACAATAATAATAATAAAAAAACATCCACCCTCCAATACCGAATAATAGCAATATCGAATTTGCTGCTCGAAGCTGTATCCTAAAGTAGTCATTCTTGCACAGAGGAGCAAGGCACTCCAAACAGTCCACCACGTCCACAGCCAGGCAGCAGCTCCTTGTTTACTGAACTTTTCTCATTTGGTATTCATCACTGGTAGGCCTCTTGTTTACCATTTCCTTCTAATAAGCACAGCAAAGAAAATGGTTGACCAAGCTATTGCCATTGGCAAGGAAAGTATAAATTTTCTAGTGAAGCTCATTTTCATGGGTTTCGTATTGGTTTCGATGTCCTTCCATTTAGCGAATGATGGAAACTAGTTCAGTGTGGGCTTGTAGACATTGCTGATGGTATCGGTAGCGGTGGCTACAAGTATGGCAACCTTTTTATACCCTCGAGCCTGTGAAAAGGTCCTGGTCAATGCTCATTTTCACTGCGAAACTGAAAACGTGAGCTGTGACAATCTAAAACGTATTGCTTATGACCTTGTTTTTGGCCACGTGACTGTTTTAGGGGTGGAATCGTGCTATTATACCATTGTGTATTCGTTTTGAAAAATAAATGATGTTTTCCTGGACAGGAAGACAGGGAGTTTGGTTGCCTTGAATTTTTCAGAATTTCAAAAATTTTATGAATTTTTTTAAGGAAAAAAATTAAAAACTGATTGGAATTTCGTGCTTTTTATGAGAGTGTACATCTTCTTTAAACACAAATATATTAAGGACTTGAACAACAGATTCAATAGAATACCTTTTGTGAGTCCTTGTGGAAAATGTGGTTGAAAAGCATGAACAATAACTGGACAAGAAGATACATTCAATTTTCGTTTCATACGACAAAAGTTGTGATTTTATCATGCAATATAATTTATTAGTTATAAGTGGACATTCTTTCGAAGGCCGAGGGGGGAGGGGAAGGAGTGTATGGTCAAACATCCGATTTTTTTTATATTTTTCATTCTATTGTATAGTCCTTAAAGATGGCCCCATCAAAATTGAAGTTGATCCGGGTAAAATTTATTAATTTATGCGTCGTACAATGTAGGTATCTCTCATGAATGGGCACGCGAAGTGGATAACATTCGTATTAGCAGAACTGATTAAAAAGCTGCAAAAGAGTGCAAAAAAGGTCGAGTTCTTCGAAGACAACAACAAAAAGATGCTCTAGACATCCTTGCTTATAGCCTAACACTTTATGGACCCGGTATTGACAATTCTATGTAAGTAGAGAAAAAAATTTACTTTTTTCCAAAAAAAGTTCAAACGCGTTTTCTGAGACTTTTTATTTTTAAAGTCGGTGAGACACGGAACACAAAAAATTACGAACCGATCCTTTTGAAATTTTGAACACTTATTCTGTAAACATTTTACAAGTTAACGCTGTCAAGATATTTTATTTTTAGACTATATGTTTTTAAATAGAAATTTTCAGATAAAAACCACAATTCCGAGAATATTTTTTTTGTTGTTTTTTGGCTTTAAAATTACACCAAAAATTAAATAAACAAAATAAATGTAAAAATTCGACAGCATTACCTCAAGAAAATCATTAACTAACAGAATCTTTTTGGTTTTTTGGTTTCAAATGATCCAGCTATTTCTTATGTTGTTCACGGCAATTTACCTATTCGTTGGGACATCTATTTGGAAGTAGAGTCATTGTCTCATTTTTCAATATTTTTCAATAAAAAAATTAACCTCCCTCCCCCTTTTCTTCGCACAAATTAATCAAAAATTTTTCTCAAAGCATTTTTTAATTATCAAACAAATGTGTGAAAAATTGTATTGAAGTTGTTGTGCTGGATTATTTTTTAAAACATGTTTTAAACAATAACGGTTTTAGCAGTTGAATTGGAAAAAAACACTTCACAAATTTTCTGGCTCACAAATATACAATTGCTTTTGCGTGAGGATTTTTTCTTTGAACATGTGGAGAAATACGATTAATTTTAAAAGACAACATCACTCTGGAAAACTTATACAAAGTTTCTGGACTAAAATCATGCAAAAAATTCATAAAAAACTTTTTGAGATCCAATTTATTATATCATTAATGAATTTTTAATGAATAAATTTGCCGTTTATCTTTCAAAAAAACATTGTTACATTGAACCCAAAATCTTAATTTATCTTATATTTAATTCGTGAAAAACTTCGTAGAAAGATTAGGCAGATTTTCAAAAAAAACAATCGTTTATTATTCAACAAATTTCGAAAAAGGTGTTTTTTTGATAAATAGAACGCTTAAATAAACTTTTCAGTTATTTAGTTTTTAAACCAAAGAGAATTTAAAGTATTTCAAGTAAATTTCGGATGAATTTTTCTCGATGGTTTTAAAATAATATATTCATTAATATTTTCAAACTGAAGAAAATAAAATTTGATGCATTTTAACGTCCTAGAAAATAAAATCCATTTGATTGAAAGCAAGTTAACTTCAGGGCACTTTAAATTATTTATGAACCAATCTTTCGGCAAAACAATCAATCAAAATGCAACCGTAGTAGTTTTTGCGTATTTTTCAAAATTTTACCATTCGTGAATCTCGTATTGCCGGTTTGACCAGTGCACCGCCGATATTTTTTTCAAGAAAAGTGTATTTATTCAATTTTAGTGGAGAATTCATTCATTAAAATGTATTTGTTTAATTTTGCATATTTTAAAATAATAATATTTTTTTTGGAATTTTCTGAAAGAAACAAACTCTGTCTTCCATGTTTTTTTTATAATGATGGATAAAAAAACAGTCAAAGAAGTTGAGGACAATTTTTGCGAATGTCCACAAAAACTAAAAGAATTCAACACCTTTGAATAATAATGAACTTGCAATGGATACATATAAATATTCATGTGTAGTTATTCTAATATTAACTTTTATTTTCTAACTTCAAGTTCTTCAAATATGTCCGCTGACCTCGTTTCTATTACTCATGTTATTCAAAAAAATCCAGCCAGGATAATATTCTTCCCTCTCGAAACCATTCTATAAAAATCCAATTGAGTTTGTGAAAACTTCTGCTTCACTTAATAATACTTTATAGTATTCCAATAATATTAAAATTTTGCAGGACACATGGCTAAAAGTTGCTTCCTTTTATACACATCCGCATTGCACTCTGGCGATCTCGAACCAAAAACCCACAAGTGGTGCGGCTACCCTTCTCCTACAGCGTGTCCTTTGAGTATCGTGTTTGCCATCAAAATCCAATGCCATAAACTCAAATGTCGATTGAAAGGTTTGTTTGCTGCTTTGTTGCTATATCCTGGCGACTACAATTCAGGTTCGGATCCATGCAGTTGCAGCATTCCATTAAGGATTCACTGCGTTCTCGTATTTGTTACTCGTATATAAGGTTTTTAGTTTTAGTGATAATAGATGGGACTTCCACAATGGAAATGCTGTTATTTTCCCAGTTACGATAATAGGACAACGTTTGAATTGATTTGATTTGATTCGAAACGAAATTGCAATGTTAAAAGGTTCGCATATAGAAGCGCTTCTGGGTTCCTCATTTTAGTTGAATAATTGAATCGATTTCAATCAGTATTTCTAGTGGAATGATGTGCTTCCTTAAAGAGACATATGAGAAACTCTTCCATCGTATTCAGGATTTCATTATGGATTTACAATCAGTGTAACTACCCTGATCCAAGATTGCACAGTGGTTCCAATCAAGCCGTTCATCAAAAACGTGATTTTGCTCGAAAGCTAAGCTTATTATTCCGTAAAAAATCATGTTACTATTGAAAGTGTTTTCGATATGTATTAATGGGCTGTTGATTAGATTCACCCACTCGCTTACTTACTCAATTTTTGCTTAATGAAATCACGTCAATCAACGAACTTTCAGGATTCGTGGAAGAGCAGAAGGAACAACAACGAGGGATTTGTTGGTGGCATTCAGAACTTTCGTCAGGATACGTGGATACAATCAGCTATTCGACAATATATTCCGTAATGATTGTCACCATGATTTATATTTGCAATCAAAGCTGCAGCTCCTAGCGAACGGTGAAATGTGATAAGCTTATTTGGATTGCTGTTGTCAGATTCATGGCTTGCATCATCATCACCAGCGTCACTGAATATAATATGAACAGCATTCATTCGATGAGAAAGGATTTGACTATTATTTTTGTCAGATTTCGTTATTGAGTTCATCATTCGTCTTCATCAGAACTGTTCTTGGTGGATAGGTATTCATTAAAAAGCAACGAATATCTCCCATAAATGTTGTGGGTCTACAAAAATTGAACTGGAGATCCTTTAAGTTTAACATCACTGCCACGTTCTCTCCATTGCTGCCACTACTATTAGTTAACCACTACTTGCATTCCGCCAGTGCCGCTACCTCCGCATATCGTTAGGCTGGCTCAGACCACAGCAACACAGGCGATAAAAATATTTAACTTTTCAAAACATTTCGGCTTGATCTCTAATAGAACTTTGTCTGCAATCTATAAATAAGAAGAAGAAGTACTATCCCTTATACCGATTCTTATCGTCTGGGAAGTACTATGTACTGAAAGTTAAACACGGAGAATTGCTAAAAATTTATGGAGAGAGTGATTGAAGGAGACGGAGGTAGTTTTAGTCGGTAAAAATCCGGCATGCCGAGAGGCAGGAGCTGGTCGGTATCTTTTGAAGATTTCCACCTCCCAACGTTGAAAAGAAAGAATTATCTTTTCTATCAGACGAAATTTATTTCGATGCCACAGAATCTTAGTATCCAAAGAATATCGTTTGTCTGTTTGGAACCCTACCTCACTGGTGCTATACGCACCACCCCGACAAAGACATTGTTCATGCTATTAGACTGGCTTCCGACGGACCTCCTTACGAGACAGCAGGCCACGTGTTCTGCGATTCGATTGAAAGTTCTAAATCTCTGGCATGAGGGGAATACCGGCCCCTCCACCATATTACGGAGGGATGGACCAACGTCAAGAAAGTAGACCTCACTCCTCCGATTCTCTGCTTCCACCACGGTTTCAAGTCAGTCATCCCTAGCAGAGATGCAGATCGGAGGATGAGGAGGAAACGATCCAATATTTTCTGTGCGAATGCCCAACACTATCCAGGAAACGCATGCAAACTTTAGGCTCGCCTTTCCTGGACAGCCTCACGGAAGTAGCCAGTTTATATTAGCTGCATAGCCAGCTTCAGACGAGAATCGTATTCGTCAACCCACAGGTTCTAGTGTCTTAACCTACCTCTTTGTGGTATCACAATGGGCCTATCTTGGCCTAAGTGAACCATCTTTTGACAAAGGGGGCTGCCACTACAACCAACCAACCAACCTAGGAACCCCACCTACTGTGTATCATTGAACTCTCTGTATATTTGTGCAGCTAGACTGCACTAAGCCATTTAAAAAGGTATAGGTGACATTCTTTCCATCGGACGAAGAATAATAGTGACCTCGGAAATTTTATATTGAATAAACTAATAGCGAAAGCAGCCACGAGAGAGATGGAAATCTTTTCTTGACTGCTTCTTCTGAAAGTTGTCGCCCCAACACTTCTCCCATGTTAGTTATCGGCTCAGTGCTAGTGTTAAAGGAATACAACCAAAGTAGGAGTTGTGCCGTCTGATGAGATCTTACCAGGAACAGCAAATTGGTGGCATGAGTGATTCCTTTGTTAAATTACTGTCGATTTGTCCGCCTTTTGGATATTCTTTAAAACGATCTGTTTGTCTTCTGGATATTCTTTAAAACTGATCAGGCTTTAAGATAAATTCATGTTAATAGTTGATTCATACTGTAAATTTTTAAAACATATTGCTGGGTTAGTTTCTACTGAAAATTGCAAATAATATCTGATGAATCTGATACCTTCATTGTATCCGATCTCGATTCCTTCATTGATGAAATTCCCAAATCATTACTCATCAAAAATGCAAAACCCAAACTATAAAAGAAAATTATTTAAGTCGCATAAAATATGTCCTGCCTCTAAACCCAATATTCATTTTTGTTTGCTGAAAATTCTGCATAGAATAAGTCCAACCAGCATAATTTATCGCAACTGCAATTTTTTCGCACGCAACAACTAAAATGTCTGCTACTAACTTGAAAATTTCAAACATGAATTTCAAATAAAATTAAACTTGCGGTCGCACAAACTGCACATCTCGTCCTGTCGCGTCCCGCAGGACGAAGACAACTGTAACACGACTTCTGAAACAAAAGCTCATTTGAATACTGAATTTTAAATACAACAGTCACGAACGTTTCCCGAACAGCTATAATCGCGCTCGCTACCATCATCGCTACCAACCCACCCTTGCCCTTACCAGCCACAACCCAAATGCAAAATATTCCACTTAATGCATTTATTTCGTTTCGAAATAATTTGACTTTCGCTCAAAAAAGGATGCTGGATCCTTAGGAGTTTTCCTGTAAGCTGTCTCTTTGCTTTCTTGTGCCTGTGAATATTGTTTTCGCGTTTTCTATGTAACTTTGTAAAATGTCTTGAAAAGAGCATTAACCCTTTTGTTATCCGGAATGCAGTTGGGATTGCGATTAATGTCGTTGAAAGTTGGAATTTGAAATTGAAGCTGAAGAATGTGATGAAATAAGGAGGAAATGCAGAAGGAAATTACTTTTTGCGAACGCGTTCAGATTATAAATAAAAGAACATTGTGCTACTTGGTTGAGTAAACATATTTAAGTTCGTTGCGATAAAAATTGGCTATAATTTTCAGTTTTTGTTGCTGAAATTTCAGCAACATATTTCAAATAGTTTATCAATCAATCAATTGCTCTAAAAACGCTCCAGCAAACATGAGATACTATCATATCCAATCTTTAAATGCAATTATTGTCATAACAGATCAACGCTATTTAATTTGAAATCAAAATAGTTACATTTTTGCAAATAAATTAACTTAACTACCTATATCAATCAATTTTACAAATCAATTTAGAAGAAAATGTGTTTCAGTTCATCATTATACCCAACATTAAGCAGATTATTCATACCAATAAATTCTTATCGTACTCAACCTCACATGACAATAACATCCCTAGGATACCTTAATTTCCAGTACAAAACATTTAAATCGTATCCTTATTTAGTTAACCAACCAACCTCTCCTTTGACCGTAACCATTCCTTTCAATTTCATACAAAACAAATGAATTATTGCAAAAATATTTTATCTACAACAACCACAATCAACAATCACTGAAAAAGAGGCTACAAAATACCTTAACAATGATTGAAATGAAAAGCATCAATTCAGGTATTCCAAGAATTATTTACAGTCACGGTTGAATACACTAGACCCAAACAAGGTTGTCCTGATTTAAGGTTTTTTTTTTTAATCTGTTCTATATGTGCTTATGCGAATTTTCCTTTATACTACGAAGCCTAGAAATCAATTTTGCTTACCGTCGAGAAAAACCCATCCACACAATTACAAATGGAATTAATTACCATTAAAATCTAAAAAGGATAATAAGATAAAGTGGTCGCTTAGCTTGGTTGTAGCCCAATACGTGGAATACATACATACATGCAGGTTGTTGCCATGGTGGTGCTGCCATTTTTGTGAAATTGAAAAAGCGTGTTAGAAACAATCATGAGTCAGATTAATCTTTCATGACTGTTTTCCTTTGAACCATACCTTAGTTATGTATTTCGATGCATTTAGTGCTTTCGCCCTGTAAACGTAAATATCATTTCATATTGAAGTGACACTTTGAGATGTCTTAATCAATGAAACGTCACATGACAGCTGAGTTGCAATCACCTCAATGACCGAGCTGAATAGACATTTTACTGGATATTCTTCTGGCTATTTAAAATTTTTTAGTCAATATCTTTTAAATGAAATTTTTGATAGTATATTCAACAATGTTTTTCTATTTTCAGTCAATATATTGACTCAAATTTAGTATCAGTTGACGAATCAATTTTACGAATAACATGAACATTTTGCCAACACCAATTTCCATCAGCATCCAGCTTAAACAGCATTAGATAACACCATCTAATTTATAGGTAATGTTTCAGATCCTGGCACGAACATAAACCTCTCTAACATGGAAAGTGGCTACTGATGGCAGCCAACGGTCATAAATTTTACTTTCGGATGGAAAATCACGACGAATCAATCACCGGAAGTTAGAGGTAAACAAAGACATTTGTCAAGAGATTTCACCATGGAATCGGGTCTTATTCCAATCATGGCAATTTTGCTATTGCCCTTGGCTTATATAAATTTACGATTGTACTTTTGGCTTTGGTGCAATACAAGGTAAAACCAATAGCTACAATGAAGGAGGTGGTGGTCAACGATAAATGCTATTGGCTTTAATATCGATTTTCCTTTTTGGAATGAATGTTTTTGGTTAGCGTGGAATACATACATAGGGAGAATTTCCTTGAAAGAATAGTCTCATAAAGTAATGCTTCTACCACCTAAGCCCAGAACAAACATTTATATAATTTATTTTACAGTTTCAGACATTTCGCTGACGTTCACTTTCAAGAAAGCAACATATTTTTCAAAAAGAAAATGAAAATGATCTATTTTGATATTAATGGCACAACGGTCTGAATTGGACCAATTCTTTGGGATCATGTTAGGTGTACAAATGAAACTTGTAATGAAATGTTGGTTTATTGCGAACGATATCGCTACGAAAATTCAAGGCAACGAGAATCTCATCTCGTTGGTTTCAATGGACGTTAGGTCCTGGGACGGGGCAACGAACCCGTCGGTCGTGTAGACGAATTGGGTTCGGCCTCTACTTGGCTAGACGGCGACGGCTGCTGGCAGACCAGCCCAGTTTGGCGCGTAATGTCGCTGGTACGGTTGCCTAGACCAAGTGACGAATCTCATTTCCGAGAGATTCAGCCATCAAAATTACCCGATTTACAAGTTCGACAAAAATAGTTCCAATGACTCCAATTTAAACAACAAAACTTTCTGAGACTCGACCTCCTACTTTACTTTAAGATTACACGCGTGTGCATCAAAAAACCGCGAATGCAACACCAACCCGAGACATGAACTAACATCTACGTTACCAGTGAAATACCCGAAGAAAACCCGACGGAAATTGAATTGTCCTATTCACCCGCGAAGCGTTAACCTCTCCCCACGTTGCACATGTTCCTTTAGCTCCACATGACTCCCATTCCCACCCAAACCAGCTCCTTGCTACCACCCCGTGGTTGATAAGATGGGCACGTTTTAGGTGGTGAATGGTTTAGATATTGCTTAGAACGGGAAAAAATTTTACCACGATCTGAAAAAATTTGGGAAGCAAAGCACGATATTACAAACTCTAGGAGTGAAGTAGTGAACAATGTGCTTGTCTCAATTAATACCCTGATTTGAATAAGGTACTCGTCTAAAACTGACTGAACTGATAGTCCGGCCCAAATTCCATTTCCAAAAACTATTTGTCACCGAGCAGCGTCGAACCTAGTACTCAGTGCATTGGTAGAATGTCCTCTAACCACTTACCCACAAAGGCTAGCTTTTTTTAAATACTATGTCACTTTAGACGATGATAGTATCCATTGACTGACCACTTTGTAATATCTTCGTTGAACAACTTCTGCATAGTTAACGTGTTTGCCTTGCATCAGTTCTTTTCAACGCAGCAAAGCTCCGCCAACTTTCTATTTTCTTTCTTAGCTCACGAATCAAATACAGTTCGAATTCAAGCCATGCAAAGCAAAAATTTGAAATATGTAGTTTCAACTACATCAACAAGAATACTATGAACCATCTTCAGGTAGGAAATGTCCTGCAAAGGAAATATGTATAAAGAATTCAAGTGTCTCGAAAAATCACTGTTCCACGAAGCAATTCTTTGAGCTTAAAGGGAATTTTCAAATAAAGAAAACGATAAGTTACTTCGTTGGACTTTGGCTCGGTTTGATGTAGGTCGCAACATTTCTCATCGTTTGAAGTTGAAATTTGAAAAAAGAAGTCTGTATTCTAGGAATTTTTCAGTTTAAGAGTTTCTTTTTAGTAAATAAATTTTAAATGGCCAACTTTTCAACAGACCATAATCATTGTTGTATGATTTTTATGATTAAAACTTTACTTGTTCAGTTTAGATAAGTATTTTTGTAGCATGTTACTTGAGATAGAAATTTCCACTACTCTGCATACGTTACACGCCAAACTCAAAACAAACACTTACACCAACTTTAAATACTGTTTCACATTTCAACAAACTATTGTCAAATATTTTATCAGAGTGGATTCAGCCTCAAGAATTGAACATTTCTAATTGCTTCCAGCCGTCTATGTTTTAACATTCATGTTCGTTTCAAATCTGTCGTTTGTCTTTTATGTTTACCCCAAGTTTCAACTTTCACGAGTTAAACTTTTTGAAAGACAATATGCAAATCAGTGCGGGAATGAAATTAGAACTTGGTCTCGTCAGATCCTTTGGCAAATGTTATTCTCTGACAGCAGGCAACTGACTTTGGTAGTAGCACGACGAACATCTTTCTACAAATGAAGCAGCAGCTTCCATATACTTCATATACTAGAATAACGAAACAAGAAGAACAGGAAGAAAAACAAGGATGGGATAAGGGATGAGTAGTCAACGTTAGTAGTGACTCAAACGCAACATCGAGACAATAGCTCTGTGTCAATGTGCTAAGATACCATGTTGTAATCCAAGTTTCATGCAAACAAACGCTGGGACGAGGGTAGATGAATAACATTTGAAAGACATCTTTGTAATTGATATTTACTTCTTGATGTTGGATTTTCGTCGTTCTGCAGAAAAATCCAGTGACATGGATATTACGATGCATAAATTGTGAAGCGTTTCTTCAAGACATTTTGATTACATTTTGGTTAAAAGGGATTATATTTCTGATTTTTGCAATAATATTTTTTTTTCACCAAAATTTACTGTCTTTTTCCACATTTGAGGTACATAAAGTTGTATGGATTCAAATCGTTCGTAGCTTGTCATGCTTTTGTTGGTAATCCGTCCTTTTTCAAGCAGATCTTCACAGTGCAATTTGATCAGTTGTTGGTAGGCACTGACAGTTTCACCAGGTTTCAACATTTCATAGTAGACAATACCCTGCTGATTCCACCAAACGCACAGCATCGTCTTCCGTCCGAAACGATTTGGTCTTGGGGAAGATATTGATGATTAGCCGGGATCAACTCTCGATTTCTTGCGTCTAGGATTCTCGAAATATATCCACCTTTCATCGCCCGTCACAATCCAATGCAGGAACGACTTTCTTTTTTGTCTAGTGAGCAAGCTTTCGCATGTGTTTTGACGTCGCTCCATCTGCCTATCGTTTAATTCATGCGGCACCCATTTTCCGATCTTTTGGATCTTCCCCATGGCACGCAGACGCATGGAAATGGCTGGTTGAGTAACACCCAATTGCTTGGGGAGCATGTTTGCGATTGGGTATCGTCTTCGTCCAAAAGAGCCTGCAATTGATGGTCCTCAACCTTTCTGGACCGATTTTTACGCTTATTGTCCCACAAGTTGAAATTGCCATCTTTGAACCGACGAAACCAATCTCGACACGTTGTTTCCGATAAAGCAATGTCACCATAGGCCTCCATAAGCCTTCGATGCGATGCGTCAGCCAATTTCTTCAATTTGAAGCAGAAAAGCAGAGCTACTCGCATATACTGTTTTCTGGCACAGTACTAGACATGATTATCAAAGGAAAAATGTATGTTCTTGTATGAAAGTTCGTTGATGAAGTTGATGGTGTCGATCTCGAAGCCTCTGGTGTAGTGACATGTCTTTCGATGTAAGCTGGTTTAATTCTTTCCGAAGAGATAGTTTCGGATTTCCCATTTACGTTGATTCGGAAAACACGATCTGACAGCTTTTCTTCGATTTCAAAAGGGCCGTCGTATGGTTGCTGGCATGGTGTCTTGGTGGAGTCGACTCGAACGAAAACGTGCGTACAGGTATCCAAATCCTTGAATACAAATGCTTTTGACCGACTGTGATGTATTGTAGGCGTTGGTTTGATTTGCTTCATGAGCAGTTGTAATTTTCTTGCAAATACCGTAGGCTCCAAAGGAGGCTCGTCCAATTCGTCGACGAAAATTTCTCCAGGAATTCGTAAAGTCGTTCCATAGACTAACTCAGCTGCTGTTGCGTGGATGTCTGGTTTGAAGCTCGTCCGTAATCCTAACAAGACAAGTGGTAGAATTTCGGTCCACTCTCTATTTTGATGGCACATGATGGACGCTTTTAGAGATCGATGCCATCGCTCAACAAGGCCATTTGATGCTGGATGGTAGGCGGTTGTTCTGTTTCTGGAACATCCAATTAATTTTGTGAATGAATCAAAAAGTTGAGATTCAAGTTGGGAGCCTCGATCAGTCGTTATCGTTTCAGGCGCTCCGAATCTTGAAACCCAGTGGTTTAAAAATGCAGTCGCTACGGTGTCGGCAGTTAAATCAATGATCGGTATTGCTTCGGGCCAACGCGTAAAACGATCAATCATCGTAAGGCAATACTTGTAGCCTTTGGAGACTGGCATTACGATTATGTCGAGATGTATATGACGAAATCGTTGTGACGGAACAGGAATCGATTCAGGAACATTTTTCTGGTGACGTCCAACCTTGCTTTTCTGGCAAAGAAGACATGTTTTCGCCCATTTGTGAATGTCTTTACTCATTCTAGGCCATACATGCTTTTCACATACTGCGCGTTTTGTAGCTCTTCCGCTGGGATGTGACATGGAATGGAATAAATCGAAGATTTTCTTTCTCATTGTTTTCGGGATGTAAACTCGTGTGATGCCTGTTGACACGTCGCAGTATACAGGTGTTTCAAATTTACCAACTCGCAATGGCGTTAAACGAAGTGAGGAAGGCTCTTTCAGAAGATGTTGAAGCTCCTCGTCGGAAGCTTGTTGGTCTACGAGCTCTTGAAAATCGATAGATGATGGCATGGTTATCTCTCCGATACGCGATAGAGTATCGGCTACGATGTTATCCTTGCCTTTTATGTGGATCAATTTTGTCGAAAATTGTCCGATAAAATCCAGTTGCCGTAGTTGACGAGGTGAAGCTTTATCGGATTTTTGTATGAAAGCGTACGTCAGTGGCTTGTGGTCGGTGAAAATTTTCAATTCTCTGCCTTCGATCAAGTGTCGGAAAAATTTGATGGCTTGGAACACTGCAAGAAGCTCGCGATCGTACGTACTATATCGCTTCTGCGTTTTATCGAGCTTTCGCGAAAAAAAACCTAACGGCATTAATTGCCCGTTGACTTCTTGTTCTAGCACAGCTCCAACTGCTACTTCAGATGCATCGCAGTGTAGTTTAAGTGGAACGTTTTCGAGAGGATGTGCTAATAAAACGGCCTTTGCTATTAGCTCCTTACATTTTTCGAAGGATTTCTTCGCAGCCGTGGTCCATTGCACTGGTCGTTTATCCCTTTTACGCGTTCCGCTGATGAGGTCAAGCAGTGGCGCTTGTACATGGGCTGCGTGCGGAATGCAACTTCGATAAAAGTTTATGGTTCCTATGAACCGGCGAAGCTCCTCGATAGTTTTAGGCTGTTCAAATTTGGCTAGAGCCTCTATTCGGTCCTGCGGGGGTCGAATGCCTCGTGTGTTGACGATGAACCCTAAATATCGAAGTTCTGGCTGTCTAAAAACGCATTTCGCCACGTTGATGCTCAAGCCGTATTTTTGAAGACGTTCTAAAACTGATTGTAAATGCTCGCGGTGCTGTTGCGGATCTTTTGATGCAATTAGAATGTCATCGATATAACAGTGGCAAAAATCCAAACCACGTAAGACGGTATCCATAAACCGCTGAAATGTTTGTGCGGCGTTGCATAAACCGAAAGTCATCACTTTAAATTCGAATAACCCGAACGGTGTGATAACGGCGGTCTTTTGGCGGTCTTCGGGTGCAATCGGAATTTGATGGTACGCTCTGTTGAGGTCCAATGTAGAAAAAACTGTGCAGCCAGCCAATTGAGACGTGAAGTCATTCAAATGGGGGATCGGGTATCGATCTGGAATGGTGATACTATTTAATCGACGGTAATCACCGCAAGGTCGCCATTCGCCAGTTTTTTTCCGAACTAAATGCAATGGAGAGGCCCATTCGCTATCTGATGGTTGGCAAATTTCTTTTTTTAGCATGAAAACGAATTCCTCTTTTGCTGCTTTAAGCTTCTCACCAGATAATCTTCGAGCACGCTCTGCGATCGGGGCACCTTTTGTCAAAATGTGGTGTTGGATTGCATGCGGCACTGCTTTTCGCACATCAAATCGCGTGACTTCGTCGTACTGTGCCAAAATTTGGTGATATTCATTAGTTACATCATATGTGTAGATAGTCGGCGTTTTTCTTGCAACCAATGGCGCTGTGGTTTTCAGCTTAGTCGTTTGGTCAATAAGTCTTTTGGATTTCAAATCGACTATTAAACCATGCTGACGTAAGAAATCGGCTCCAAGGATTGCTTGTGAGACATCTGCTACAGCAAAAACCCAATTAAATTCGCGCCGTAATCCTAATTCGACCGACAAGTTTTTTGAACCGTATGTTTTGATGACTGAGCCGTTCGCAGCGTAAAGTTTTAAATCGGAGGAATGCCGTTTGTTTGATGACGATTTGGGTAGGACCGATATTTCCGCTCCTGTGTCGATCAAGAATTTATATCCTGACTTTCTGTCATATATTAATAAGCGGCTAGTATTTTCGCTGCGACATGCGTCCGCCGATTCACATGCCGTCGGAACTAGTTTTTTGGCTGCTCCGATTTGATGCAGGGTTCACGACATTTCCTTGCGCGATCACCAAATTTCGAGTGGTAAAAACACATACCTTTTTTATCGTCCTTTTGGCTTCGCGACGAAGACCTGTTTCGCGACCTAGATTGAGATCGTCCTCGTCGCAGTCGTTCGATTTCTCGGGACAGCTTCTCGATTTCTTTTGCCAACGATTCCATTCGCATTGTCGTTGCGTCGTGTGCTGCGGTTGTTGATGTGGCCGCTATTGATGGATGCGTTATTTCCATAATTTTGTCGGCTTGGGCTGCCAACTTTGCGACTTCGGTCACTTCACTGCTCACTAAGATGCCACGCACGTATTCTGGCATCTGTTCTAAGAACATTGTTCTCAACACAGCATCGTTGATTTGGTCACCGGCTAAATTCTTAAGTTTCTGTAAGAAAAGCGAAGGCTTTTCGTCGCCAATATCCACGCCGCGTAGCACCCGACGCAATTTTGCTTCGCTAGACTCTGCGAATGTGTCCAGAATCCGTTTTTTAACCGCGTCATATTTGCCGTGGTCAGGCGGATTAATGGCGATATCCGAAATTGCTTGCAGCACAGATGAGTCTAAGCTCACTATCACGTATCTAAATTTAGCCTTGTCCGCGACAATATGGGAAATTTCAAACGCCATTTCCACTTGAACGAACCACAAACCCGGATTATCCTTGATAAAAGGGGGAATCGTCACTTTGTTCATAGCGTGCATATGGATTTCAGAACGCGATGCACTTTCTTCCACTCGCTTGGGTGTTTCCGGAGGTGAAGACATCGTCTTTTAGTTTTCTTCACTGTTTTTCAAAAACACTTACAATGGCGTCACTATGTTCTTTCGCGTCCTTTTCGATTCGTGTTGTTCGTACACGATCGCGTCTTTCGTACACGTTCACGTTTTTCGTTCACGATCACGTCGGGGTCACCACTGTGGAAACTCTTGAGTTCCTTGCAATATTAAAAGATCGCGAATTGGTCGTTTGAAGCACTTTATTTCTATTTACAATATATTAAATATAAATTCAATTTCGCGGATGATCGGAAAAGGCGTGCGGTCGCGATGGCTGCCGTCGATCGAGAGAGAGAGACCACATTCCATGTCCTTACGCTACTCACATCGCTAACCCTGTCCACCAGACGTGCTGGTGTCGCTACATAGTCGCCACATAATACGCTCATTCACGCCATCTATGACCAAATAGTGGATTTAAGCTTATCCACCTGGTACAAGCTGAAAGTATATCAAGAATTCTACACCTTCAAGGGCCTTTTCATCTAGCTACGTTTTATTGTATATTAAACCAAATTATTATTAAGAAAAACATAAAATTTTTAGACACAAACCATTCCACCAGAAATTCCAAACCATTTACCACAAACCTACCTAAAATGTGTTTATGTTGGGATGTATGACTTATCTAGTTTCATTCAGGATAAGTTGATTTCAACAAACTTATAATCCTTCTTTATCCAATAATGCTAATTTGCACCACAACCAACTTTTTCGCAAATAACCCAATCAGTGTAAGACACTCTCAAACATCACAGCCAATCCATAAATTAGCGGTACTAATTATAATTAGATTCAACTTTATTCCTTCGCTCAATCTAAGATTAAGATACTCACATTCACGTCTTGTTCACATTCGGCAAACTATATCACAACCTGAAAACTTTTGTGCTGACACGAAAATGCACTTTTCCGAAGAAAAACCCAGTGAAACTCATTTCCGAACTCGTTGAAAGGCATCGCGTGGAATTTCAAGGCATAGTGGGCAAAAGATGATCCTCCAATTCAACGTAAAACTGCTAAAATACAAAGTAAATTTGCTGAAGTTACCTCTAGCAACGAACCATTTCGGTAGATACTTTAAATAAACTTTGAAAAAATCCATTCAAGCTACTTTCACCGTCTTAACATTTATCCTGGCTTCGTTTGCTTTCATAAAAAAGGACCTCGAGGATCTAGAACGTTGTCAGCTATTATAAACCATGGCTCATTGTTGAAGGAAACTTGTATCTTATGCCGAAAATAGTTCTTACTGGGCTGATTTTTCGGTAAAAAGATTTTGTTAAATTTTCAACGATTCAGGAAGTGCAGTCAGATCCATTTTATCATTGCACGTCTCAGAAAGATATCCCTGAAGCATGAAATGTTGAGGTGTCACTTAATATTGGAATCGAGCTGTTGCATAATTTTTAAGAAAATAAAGCTAATCTGTTTCAATATGTTGAAGATAAAACGATATTTTACATTTAAAAAGATACAGTTTACTTTTTGGTTTTTGTCAAATATTGAATTTTAGATATCGATAGAAAAGAACCATGCATTGCTTCAGACAAAAGAATATAAGATTTCAATGTAGTGCGCAGATATAGTCACTTCGTGTATTGAATAAATCAACAGACCAACACTTGATACCTTAAAGAGTTTGATACATTAAACTCATGTGAATTAAACTACACACACAGCGAAATCTTTTAAATCAACCCATTCAATTCCTTTTCGTTCAGGATTGTTTTTTAACAGAAAAATATGTCTCTGGCACGTCTTCCTCACGTGAAACATTACAGGAACTCACTGTTACATTATTTTCCACTTCATGAATATTTCCCAGCAGGATAAAAAGGAAATTTCGATTTTTAGCCTACAGTCCTCAATATTTTAGGTGCCATTAAATATATATACATATATATCCACTCTTCGTCCATAAGTTTTGATAATGCCATCATGGCAACGGAGCAGGATACCACATTGAGAATTCCAATAAACGTTAGGTAGCTAGCTCATCGCCTCGCCACATATCCAACATCTTTGGCTGGTATTGCGGCCTATGCGGCGCCAAAGCTTTGAAGAGCAAAACAGGACATCAATTCAGTGCTTTTTTATTCATGTCCTCGTATCATATCATTGATGGATGCCTCCCGGCAACTTGATGTAATATTTCAATAACCGAATTATTAAACATGTCCAAGGCTTAATATATTGACGTATCCTAAGCAGAAGCTGGGATTTCCGAAAAAATATGCTTCAAGGCATTCGCTTCATTGTTCAGTTGGCGTTTTTCCGTCACAATCGTCCTACGCTTTGTGCCATAGGCAATGCAGCAGGAATGATGGAAGTCGATGAATTATTTATGGAGGACATTTAATAGAAGACGACCAGACCAGGATCTCGCTTGTGATGATGTATTGCGACATCTTATCGAGACTTTGATAGATCTCCGTTGAATAGGATATGCAATAATAAATTTCTGGTTAAAGCATTTCGTTTTGGTCCTTTGAAATGAATTCAGTAATGAAAAAGCTATTCGCCATGCGAAATGTTCATGTTTAAATTCAATGGCTTATTTTTATACCAGAAGAATGGTTTAAGATTGCAGTTATATATTTTATGATCCTTTTTTATGAACAATAAGTTGTCACTTTGTATGGTATAAAGAACACATTAAGTCCTGCAAAAAATGTAAATTTTTATTATGAATCAACTGGACTAAATAAAAAATCGTTTGAAGAGTTCAGCAGTGATTCTCTGATATCTCGAGCATAAGTGGAGAATCAGTTTTCTGGTTGCGTGACAATGTAAAGAAGTAGTCACGTTTTGGATACAAGAAGTCCTTCAAAAATGTATGTCAAGAAATAAGCATCGACTGGTTTACTATGTAGTTTATGCTTGTAAAACTTTTTGACACATTTGAAAAAAAAACTGTCGAAAAGTTGGTCAAAAATTCAACCACTGAAAAAAAAGTTGTTCAATTTTTCTTCGAAAAAATTAATAGAAATTGTAATTTAAGCGACGATTTTGAAAATTAATTTGTGGGCATTTAATTAATGGTCAATATTTTAACCGTGAAAAATATTATCAAATGGTAATTTTGCAACAACAAAATTTTAGTCCTCACTTCGAAAAATTTTCTTTAACAAAAAATTATTAGAAAATTCTTACGAGTTTTGCTGAGTATACGTTTTAAATATATGTATGAATAATTTTCGCTAAATTTTCTCAAAGATAACTTTAATAGCTTCTTTTCAAACAAAATTTATACTGATGCAATAAGGAAAAATGCGACCAACGAATAAAGCAGTAACTGCACAAATAGTACAATATATTGTTTGAGTAATTGATATCAAGAAAATATGGTTTAGTCACCATTGATCCTCGAATGGCGAAAATCCCAAAATTGCAAAAAAAAAACATGGAAAGACATCATCACGCAGGCACACTGATTTCAAATCCCGATCAAGGACTTTCCCGATTGTAACAACATCAAACTACGTCGCGCGGTCTTTTTCTCTACCAAAAATTACTACACGAGCAAACAATCTGCAAGGACGATGGACGTCAACTGAGCTTGCCAGGCATGGACGGTTCCAACTAGACTCGTCCTGCCACGACCCACCACATGCGAGTCCACATCATTCGCGCGGATAAGCTCTCCATGGGCATTGTCACCAGACATTTTAATGGCACTTATTAATCGAAATTCGTAAGGAAACTTCACTGTTGCAATGCTTCCATTATATTATATGGTCATGGACTGTAATAAGTTATGTATGTAACTTCTTTCAGGATATTTTTGTTGAAAATCCAAATAAAAGTGGTTTGGAGATTAAAGATTTACTTAAGATTATTTCGAAAAAATATATACACATAGTAAGGCGCGAAATTTCAAACGTTTACTGCCAACTGGCATCAAAAATCGAGCTATACTCTTAAAACTCTCTATTTTTTCTACTTTTCCTAATACAGATAATATGCATACCATCATAAACGAATTAGAAAAAAATTATGTATACATTTAACGAAGGTATAAGAGACTGAGGCTAACATCAAAGCCTTGAAGTCTCGTTCTCTTCTATATGCTTTAAAACCGTAAACACTTTTAATTTCGGCCTAAAATTTTCGCTTTTTATTTTAAATATATTTTATTTTGAAAATATGTAATAAATCAATTCAAATTTTCAAGTTCTTACATTAAAATACTGCCTTAAATTGAAAGAAAAATGAAACAACATCTAGAATGTTATTGGCTCTTGGCTGCGAAACATTTTCTTAAATTTTTTTTTGGTTAGAAATTCACTTCTAATTTGTTCATCAGTTCATTCAATCGTTGAAACATATTTCATAATCCTTTCCATTGAATCATATTGGCTGATTTTATTTACATTAAGCAGCCAAAAATTGCGCAATAATTACATCAGTCACACGTTTGCTTCATCTATTGATCCAGCAACTAATTGTTGTTGACGGACCCCTTTTATATGTTATTGTGATTGTCCTTCATCAGAGAAAGCATCAATTAAATATCATTAAATATTCAAAATTTTAACGACCTGAATTTTATATTTCAAGTATATAATTGACTCAGTAAAATTTATCTGGCATTAATTAAAATCAGCATTATCCACGTTACCATTTCTTCCGCATCCTTTTGAACATCATAAAGTTGAAGGCTGTAATTTCCTCATCTCCTCTGCAACTAAATCACGCATACACATACACTTTAAATTATAAAAATCAGTTTTATAAAATCTGATAACCTCACTCGGGAATCATTAAAATTGCCTTTTCGTCCTTGTCGCCAAAAAAATACTCACTCAACGTGCTCTCTTCAATAAAAAGTCATTATTTTAATTACTAATTATTTCCGCTATTAATTTTACGAATTACTCGTCTGTGAAATCGAATTGGATTTTCTCTTGTGGATTCATGAATTTTTATCATACGCCAGAAAGCAATTTTTGGCGTAGCTCATGAATCGGAAAATTGGTTTGAATGTTGAAACGAAACTTATAATACCCGACATTGCCACCACGTCGTTTACGGCATTCTCGTTATTGACATCGTCCTTGTCGATGTTGATGTCGTCGTCAAAACGATTGCTGTGAATGCGTCCAAGGACGGCATCGTTGCACCGAACACACAATTCCCGATTCTCTTTTATTATCCTTGATGCGTGTTAAATTCAATAGGCCGTGGTAACGTATTGTCTGCTAAATCATGGAACAACACCAGAGAGTCGGCAGTACCAACAATGTCCTGCGTCGACGAGCTCCTTTCCGAATTGTCGATTTCAACTGCTGTAAAGGATCATAAATAATTGATTAAGTGAATGTTGAATCAAGGATTGTTGTTGATTGTTATTTTTTCAGCATTTATCGTCTGAAGTTGAGAGGATTGCATTCATGAAAATTTATTGAAGTATTCTTCATGCCATTGTAGTGCTTCCTGCATTGTTGATCCTTTTTAAACAGACTAATAGCCACTGAGTGATCAATATATGAGTTTGATAAAAAAATTAAGATCCGTAGGAAAAATGTTATTATCGAATGAGCTAAAAACATGAAAGTATATTGGAGAATTTCATAACCCACGTTGGGCGCTGTTTTGCTGATCTTAAAAAATAAACTAATAAATTGATAAAAATGAATATTGAGTTGATTTAAAAGATTACCAAGATTTTATTGTGCAGAAACAGCTGAAATTAAATTGATTGAAGTCCGATACAGAGTAAATTAGGACCAAGAGTATCCATCTTAGTACAAAGAAACATACACAGTTCATCTCGATTTGTTTTTTATATTCGTATATTTTCAATTTGAAACATCGGTGGCTCAGCTTACAATTACACATACAAACTAAATAAATTTAACTATAATACTCTACCACATAATCAAAATACTCAACACTTAATTACATCAATTCTTCTTGAAGTCAATGTATACACTTTTTTTAAATTAATAGCAAAACTTATCATCAAGTCAATAAACTTTTCGAGTGAAATCCTTTATGAAGTTGACCAACGAACTTTAAGGTGATGACCGGCGTGACAATAAAACTGTAATGAAGTTCATTGACTTCTCATGTCAATTCTTCAGACAAGCTACTTATATCGAATTATATTTTACCCAAGGATATAAAAAAGTGTCTGAAAAACGATTTGGTCTGCTGGCGAATGGATGGACATGGAAAATTTGCGACTATTAAAAAGCTTGAAATTAATGATTTATTTGAACTGAAGGAAGGACATAGCTCCAGGAGAAGATAATGATTAAATTCAATTTGAGAGAATCGATAACGATTACAAGAGGATTTAAGTTGTTAGATACAACAACCCAGTGAACTTATGACAAGTCATTCATGTACAAAGAGATAATGTCCATTCCGATTGGTTTGCTTAAAGCAAGTCAAGTCCAAGATAAACAAATCATTTAAATTTATAGACCTTCGTTGATTTGTGGCTCTGTTTCAAATAGGTCGTTTGTTACCTCAGTTCTTGTGGGCGTACCACTCTAGTATTACACTTGAGTAGGTTACACACACGTTCGGTGCATGCAAGAAGTGTGTTTATCAACTGAGACGAATGATGTCGGAATGTTTTTGCCACGAGCAGAAGTTGCTGATTGCACCATATCATTTATGCTTTATGATTTGTATGCATGATTCAAATTGACTGAAAGTTTTTCGTGTTTAATTGAATTAAATATGCTCACAAATCTAGCAATAGATTTGATACTTTACTTTTGGCGAGAAAACTGTGCCGATTCCTGGAAATCTCAATCGACACTAAAAATTACCACGCCTTCAAAATTTTCGAATGAAACAATGCGATAATGAGGATCTTATCTGAAATGGACCTGACTCAATTTAGAAGTGTTTTACGCAACTTGTACTATCGACTTTCATTTATACCAAACAATGTTTCAACGTATTTTTTTATAGCGACCCGTTTTGGAAGCTTAGGAACCGTCTTTCACTTATTTATTTAATATATCCTTTCAACACGAACTTTGCTATAACAATCCAGAAAAAGTAGACCATTTTCGGAAAATAATATAGAAGTGGTTTCGGATATCTTTCTGTAAGTTTTCTTTATTTTGGTATTGAATCAAAATTTTAACTTTGCCAACTCGTAAAAATAATGATGCGTTCTGAGAAACTTGGAAAAAATACCCAAAATGCCCTATCTTAGTTTTTTTTATAAGTTTAAAAAATGAACTTTTATTGAAATAATTCATAACATAAATATATTCCACTAAATTTCCTACGAATTGTTTTTTTATCTGACGATTGGCCAAGACGCTACGATGCGTTGAATTGATTTGATCAACTTATGAATATAATCTCGTCCTGCCACGGCTGACCACGTGCAAGTCCACATCATTTGCACGGATAAGCTCGCCATGGGTATTGTCTGCAGACATTTAAATGGCATTTATTATTTGAAATTCGTAGGGAACTTCATTGTCGCTTTCCTTTTATTATATGACCATGAACTGTATTGGCAGGTCACGTTGTTTGGAACATAGCAATTCCTTTCAGGATGATGGTCAACTCACGTCTTGAAAAATGTTTGAAAACGCAACTAAAAACGCTGTGAAGTAAACGTTCAATTTTTGGCGCGATGAAGAAAAACCTATGGCAGTCAAAACGGAGTCTAGTTCAAGAAGTGATGCACGAAAAGCGATTGAATAAAATATGAAGGAACAGAAAGAAGCTATTGGAAGTAAACTGTGAAAAGGAGTCTCATGTAGGCTGTGCTCTGAAAACAGCTAAAAGCTGGAGAAACCTCCTAATATTGACACTGTTGGAATGATGTTTGGCGTGTAATTCAGCAGGTCATGGAAAATTTTGGAGATTTTTTGACAAACTAGACTAGCATACTAAATGGGATTTAATTAGATACCAAATATGTAGACACACAACGCAATGTTAATGTAAGGCTGTTTGTGCTCCTTTTGTTCAAGCATTTAAATCAATAATTGGGTATGAAACAATTCTCCAAATTTAATTTCTTTAAAATCGATTGAAACGTTAAAATATCAGAAGAACTAAACAACAATTTTATTTGATATTTTTATAGCATGCCAGTAATATCACATACAAATGCCGTGATCCATCAACGACACATTATATACATATTACATTGTTTACCAATTCCAAATTTTGTGGAAAACATTATCTCTAAATAGAAAATTCATTCGAATCAGGCATTTTAAGCTCATCTACCAAAAGTCAACATTTAAATTGGAAAGCAATCTAAATAAAATTTCTTTTCCAAAGAAATATCCTTCCATTAGCCTTCCAACTGAACTGTGAGAATCACAATCAAATATTTAATTTATTATATGTATCAACCCCACGGATGACTTCAATGCAATTATGATGGTAGCTTGATGATAGTCGAGCTTCAACATATATGTACATAATATAAACAGACACATTTCATATCCACCGAACTTAATCCCACTTTAATTTCCCATCAGCATTCAATTTATGTCAATAAACCGTTGATTGAGTTTTCAAAATTGATGAAGTTTTTCATTTGGTATACATTTAATCAATTTTATAGGAAACAAACACATGCACATTCAATTAGGCAGCCAGATTAATTCAATTTTGAAAGATTCATACATCATTCAATTGAATCGCTTCATGGGATATTTGCTATAGCGATGCGTAAATCAGTTGAATTAAAAATTTATGCTTAATTTTGTTCAAACTTTTGCAATATTCAAAGCCTTTTTGTCGGGAAAGGACGTATTAAAAATCCGGTACTTGAGTATTGTATTTATTAGAAGACTGACAAAGAAGTTCCAGGACTTCTGGTGTGACATGAACGTTGGTTTAGTTACCACATTGGTGCTCTAGCTAACAGTAGCTTGAGAACTACAAGTCGTCCTAGAACTTTCCTGTGAAACTCTGTGAAACCTTACTGAAAATGTTTAAAATGCAAAGCTGTTTGTCCTACATGTTTGTTCTCACTCAGAGCAGATTTTATGTTCCCTGATTTTAATTCAATAGCCAAACACAAAAGCATTGCTTCTGGCTTTTCTGATGGAAAAAGCACACCATGTACTTAAGTTCCATCCAACTTTATCAAAAAACTTAGCAAACCAAGCCTTATTTCTAGCTCTTGCACTATCAAACTTCCAAAAAAGACTTCCTAAGTATTCCCTAAAAAACCTAAAGGATAATACAAAGTTCTGTTTTAAACACTTCTCACTAAGCTTCAATCTGAAAATAAACGTCCGATGCCATAATGTCAGTAACGTTCCTGAAACAGGATCGAAAACGGCAAGCTGGTGAACTATCGTTCAGCCGTTCTCTGTGAAGAGAGTCCTTAGAACGGAAGCGAAAGTCAACTTAATGATTTACGACAGGAAATTGGAAGGTGTACACACGAAAGACTTTCTAAGCGATACAACATATGTGTTTACATGGCATCTTTATTGCTTGAGACTACAAACATACATGGCTGCATGCAAACAGGCACAATAGACACGACATAAACACCATATGGAGTGTTTCAGTCTGCCTGGTACTTTACTTTGCAAAGCACTTGCCATAGTCCTATTTCTATTGCCTGCATTGCGATTCAAGTGGGAACATTTTTTCACGACACAATTTCAAAGAAACGAAGCTGCACAAAATCACAAAGGACTCCCAGGAAAAGAGGTGCCACTTCCAGAGAAATTATCAAGCTTTTTTTTATTTGTGACATATTTATTGGCTCACTTATGTCCTTGGGAATTGAGTGTACAATGTATCCTTTGAACTTTATTGGATAATATTATTGTGTTGTTTGAAGTACGTTAATCATCGGTTTAGAAATAGAGTTGACAAATTGGGTTTGCAATGAAGTTTTGAGGGAATATATGACCAATTCAAGATTATATTGTTCACTATTAAGGGAGTATCCCACAATTGCAATAGCATTTAAAAAATGTATGGGAGTCATTTAATGTTGCTGTATGAAAACAGCAGCTGACTACTGAGATTTTTGGCTGTTTCGGACTAAAAATCTGAACGCGAATTTTGATTGTTCGAATAAATTTTAGGAATCATATCGCAAACTGTAATTTTGAATGTGTTTTGATGTCAATTATATCACAAAATACCTACACTTCATCTCAATGCTCAACTTAAAAATTAGCGCCCAACGTGGGCTTCGACAAAATTAAATTTTGATATCAATCATGTAAAAAAATCGAGCCATATAATATTTTGCTACGAAATTTTAAATTATCTGTATTGACAAGTGGTTTTGAAATAAATTTTGTTGAAATCTTTTTGTTTTTTTTCTTCTGTTTCATAGATTAAAAAGGATCTATTTAGGTGCAACGTGTGGACGGAACACTTCGCTTATAGAATGCCTCACACAATTATTTATTAAAATGCGAGCGATAATTTGATTATGCTTAAGATGGTCGCGAATTATTATAAAAAATGCAATACTACATTTTGGTTAAATACATGTAGAAAATTTCCCAATCGAATTGTCTGAACTTTCCCGCGCAACAAATGAACTAATTTTAATGGATCATTTACAATGTGAAAACAACTATTGAAAACATTTACGCACTCCACCACTCAATGTCAAGTAAACAAATAAACCGGCGAACGAACAAATGAACAAACATTTCAAATTCCATTCGCAATAATCGAAGCAAAACAAAAACAATAAAATCGTTTCGAATTGAACTTGATTAAAATCACAATTTACCCTTTCCTCCTTTTTTGGCAATTCAGCTTGAGTGGCCATTTTTCCTAGTGCTTTCAACATGATGGAGTCATTATTTCATTTGGTTCAAAGGAAATGTAAATTAAGTTGTATTAAATCTCGGGGGAAATCAGAGAATAAAATATCGAAGAAATTCAACTGATAATTTAGTAGCTGTGTGCTGTGTGTTAAAGGATAAGGATGGAATTTCTCTCATGGTTGATGTGGCTTTTTGAGTCCAAATAGATTTAAGAAAATTTTCTAGTTTGTGACACTTAGGGGTATTATGTTTTTAAATGATTTCTTCAAAAAGTTGTGAAATGAATAAAATTTTGTATGATAAAATCAATTAGAAATGTTCTTGCCAGGTGGTCTTTTTTGATTGCAAAGCTCCGCAAACCAAACTGTTCAGTATTAAATGGAAAATTATTACAGAATTTATTTGCGATTTACAATTTTTATCGTATTTTATATATACGTATATCAAGTAGTTCATGAAAACCCCAAAAATCCATTCGAAATTATTTATCAATTGTTGAGAAGAGTAGTTTACTTGAACAGGAAGTTTATTTTCTTATAGAATTATTTGGATTATATTTTTTTCCTTAACTTACGAAGAATATTTAGGCGTTGTACACAATCATATCTCAGTAGATCGAAAAAATCAAACAATTTCCATTCGGAAAAACAATAAATACGTTTCGTTTTATTATCAATCTTTTAAAACTGGCGTGTTTATCAAGATTGATGCCACATAAATTAAAATATATCATCCTACAATATTGCATCCAAATATCACACGCCATTTCGTCTACAATCAAGTGAAAATTCAGGAAATTCCATTACAAGGATCTTCACAGTATTTTGTGCTCATCTTGGTAACCTTTCATATGAGTTTTCATCGTTGTACTCGTTGTATGCACATGTTGAGAAGTTTCATATTTGCATGCGATTTTCATGTTAGCTAATTTGTAACAACGCAATTGTACGTTTGTTAATTTGAAAATCCAATTACAATGCACGTGAAAATGGATTTGCCAGTTAGCTTCATTTAAATGTTAACCAGACCAGAATAATGAATTGAACTAGTGCACAATATATATTACATTTGCTTGTACTGGAACAGTGACGGGATGTAGTTTGAAGGCACTTCTATAGTATTTTGAATAAAGATTTTTATGTTCAAATTTCAAGGATGTTATCTTGCCAATATAATTGATAATCAATTTTCCGGGACAATCGGTGGCTAGGGCTCAGTGATATTATTATTTTATTTATACAAAAAAAACACTCCGCGGTCTTTAAAAAGATTTGTTGCTATTAGTGCTTCCTCGTATTCTTTAAATAGTACCCCAAATATACAACCTTAGACAATTTTATTATACTTGAACTCTTCATTCTTCATATTCAGAATAAATACTGTCGGAAAATCAAATTCCTACATTTTGATTGATTTTCTTTTTCCGATACATAAAATACTATCCCTTTTTCAACACGATTGCATTTCCTAAAGAGTGGGCTGTTTGTTGGTTTTTTCAAAGTGCGTATTATTTCAACCTTTACAATAGTGACGCATAAGCCATATTAACAAATATGTGATGTCAAGTGTTTACCGTACGAAATAGATGATTTTGCAAATAAACAAGCCCAACAATATTAAAAAATTATTTCAAAATAAGTGCCGTATATCACAAACTGTGTAAAACTTACAAAATTTCCGGTAGAAATGATGTCTTTTCGAAGTCATGCGGGAAATTTGTGGACGTCAAGACCTTAGTATTTTTCAGAAACCAGCATAATGATTGGTTTATAAACACTTGCAGTCATTTGCTCCTTGCCATTGTCTCCTACCGCTTCCATTTGTAGAATTCAAAACTAACAGGCAAATCAGAAATGTTGTTACGGTAGAAAAATCTGCCATAATATTTTGAGGGTTGTTTGATCTTGAACTCGACCACAAGTGGCCCTTTTCGTGTGGTGAGTTTGTCGACTATTTTCGACATGAATGATGATCTTCCAACTCGTCTATAGTAATTAGTCATGAGCATATGCTACATTCGAAGTAGATCTGCTACTTTTGATATATTATTTTCCTTATTCTCGAATTTCAAAGATATCAATACAAATTATATATCACTCTTCTAAAGCCGCCCTCCTTAAGGGTTTTTGTATTTTTTTATTTCGTTCAGTAGTACCGCTTTTCAAAGGAATTCAGTTAAAATTTTAGATTAATCGGAGCGAAACTAAGTTAGATAATGCTCTCCAACCAATTTTGCTATTATTAATTTTCAAACGCGTTTTTCTAAGATTTAGTTTTTTTACAGTTGGTGATCACTGTAACTCAAAAACTACTTATCCGATCGAAAATCAAAAATTTTGAACATTTCGTTCATGAATAAATTACGAGGTAATAAATTCGAGATTTTGAATTTTTTATTTTTATAATTTACTTTAAAACAACAAATTTGCCGATTTTTATCTATAAATTGTCATAAATTTAAAAAATTAGTGTTTTTTACTTCTAAAAATTGAAAAATTAATCAAATAAAAAAGCTTGATTTTGTTACTTCGAAAAACACATAAACTAAAGAAATCTTTTTGGTTTTTAGTCAACAGATGATCCAGTAATGAGTTATGATGATCACCAGAAAACAATTTTTTGGGGTGTTAACGTTGATTTGCTGTCAGGTGTTCAATTTACAATATTTTTTCGCAAAAGATCAGACTCTAGAAATGTTGCACTATTATGTCCTTAACTTATAAATAAATGTGAGTTTATCATATTTTTAAAAAATAACCCTCAAAAATGTGTATAAAATGTTGAAAATAACCTTACCCCCTCTCCCCCCTTAAAGCGTGCTAATAATTGCTTCAGTATCACCAGTATCATCAAAAATATTTCCTAATTGGCAGTTTCGATCAACTTCCATAGTTCAATGTATTTTATTTCAGACAATTTACTATTTGCGATTGTTGAATTTAGTGATTCTAGATTTTCGAGTTTTTGTAGCTCCCGGTGTTGGTGTGAGCGCTTTCTAACGAATTTTACCTAAGATGATCTCCTAAAAATAGTATTCAATTTCTTTCAAAGTATCTATGATGAATTCATATTTTCAATCCTGTTCACAGGTCCAAGTATAAAATTTCAATATCTACTTCTCAACGAGCCTCAGTGGAGTGGTTTCATATTATCAAACAAAATACAAATATGGCCACCAACGATCGGTGTCTATTGTTCGTCGGGGTAGTTTGCCATTGCCTTTAGTAATTTTGTCAAAGTTATTCAATGTATCTTTTTTCTTTTGATTGGTCAAAATGAGTGACGAATCTAAAAACCAAAACCTTTCCTGCCATTCTACAAGTCTTAATCAAAATCACCTTTTTGCGGCAATCCTGTACCACAAGTATTTTTGTTGCTGAAAATTTGAAGATATTCATGATGAATGCCAAAGCTTCTAAGAGTACTTTTTTTGCATGTACAGAATCCAAACAAGTGAATTAATGATATAAAAAACAACGCGTATCAATTTTTTATCTAATTTAAGTGATGATAAATAAGAATAAATAGTTATGCACAAGTGGACAACTTTGAATTTAATACCAGTCAAAAAAATAACACAAAATAGCCCAAAATTCAGGTAAAATCCATTGGTGTGTATATCAAATAAATTCTTGAAAATTAAACGGTTTTTGAAAACCTTCAGGGTCTAATTACTATAAATTTTCCAGAAAGGATTAAAGTTATCATCACCCCAGTGTATTCAAATGGATTACTCACACAAGCCAAGCACACAGACTCCACAAAAACCAAAAGTAGATACTGCTTTAAATTTGTGTAGAAGATTCCTTCGTTTTCAAATATTCTGTAACCAAACGAAGTAGTGAAAAGTGAAGAGCGGATACATAGTAGTCGAGTTAAGTTGAGTTTTGGTTTATGAACTGAATGGAAATTAGAGGTCCAACTAACTTACAACCCTCCACCGAGGCTACGTGTGCACCAACCTATAAAGGTACCGACGGTGGTAGAAAATTATCTCTTGGTCCTATCCACTCATTAATCCAACGTCAAATTATGTATGTTCTACGTGAGAGGATTGTTAAGTGAATTTAAAGGGATGCCAACCATTTGTATATGGGTGTGCCAAATAGCTGCCGAACTATAAATCATCGTAGAAGTTATGCTTGCGAATAGTTTGTTGAATAGCCTTCAGGCGCTGCACTTCGAAGGAACTACTTTTTGGCAGGAGTTTAAATTAGTGATCCTGCAAAGCAGGATTGGATATAGTTTTTATAGGTTTATTTGCATCAGTATTGTTGAAATTATCAATTGGAAAGAAAAGAGACATGTTTTTTTCAACTAATGATGATGCATTTTTTCATGCAAAATCTTATCTTAAAGTCAATGGAATGTTATTGGTAGGAGCTATTTTCACATGGATATCTTTCGTAAGCAACTATTTTGAATTTGTTCCGTGTATATGAAGCTTCTTGAATGTGTTCCGAAAGAGCTAACAATTCACTCAAAAGCAGCCAAGAATTCCACTATTACTTGACTCCTGTTCAATATTATCTTCGCGGTGCGTTTCACTGAAGTTTTACAGATAGAAGTTTGTTTCAAGGCTTCTAGGATTCTACTCCTGAACAGTACTCTAAGGTAGTTGGCTGCATTTCCATTCCATCCACACGCCGCAAAACTCGTCTTATCGTCATCGGAAACTTTTCCTTACTCATCATTTTATCCATCGAACTGCAATTTCTGTGCTTAATATATTATCAATAGATTTGTTCCGCCATTTATAACACGTCTCAACACGGACTAACTTGCTTTATTTAATAAACCGAAAGTTTTTCAATTTTTCCTTTATACGTGGCACTCATTCTCTCTGTCTCTTTTCCGATGGGAAGTACATCATTTCCTGCGTTGGAATTTCATTTTCAATAAGGTTTCGTTTTTGTGCGAAGTAGAACATATAAAGTTGTTCTTACCTTTGCTTGAAAGCAAAAAGACATCAGGACTCGAGAGAAAAAGTTTACAACGAACCTGTAAGCAAGGTGATCAGTAAAGTCGTATGTGCTTTGAAGCTGCGTCTCAGTTTCAAATATATGAACTCTTCTTCAGGAACCATCAAAGAAGGAGCTGATATCCAAGACGGTGCTCCTTATGTCCTGTACACAGACACATGAAATCATCACTTCGATTGAGTGGAGTAAAATTCAACCTGACTTTTTTTCGAACCTCTTTGGATATGGCGTGGCGTGGTTCAATTGTATTACGAGGAGTTCTTTGGCGAAACGATGGTGAAACTCACAAATTGGAATTTTTATGGGAAAAGTTCGCCGGTGAAAAGAGCCTCTCGAATTTGAGAAGCGAACATGTAATAATCGTCAAAAGATAAAAGGATACTCGCATTTGTTCACTTTCGAAACTTTTCCTAAGAATTTTGACGAAGGCATTTCCTTGTGATATTTGTGGTCTTTACGTGTAAAATGCTTGCTCAATTCTTTTACTAAAGTTTCAAAAAAAACGCTCTAGTCTGAGGAATAACAGATTTGCAAGTATTCACAAAAACATTAAAATAATATACTTTGGTATTTTCGTTGCTCCTAAAGGTAAGATATCCAGCTTGAATCATCTTTGAATCCTGTGATAATCTGTATAACCCAACTGACCAAGGATGACACTCAGAAAACAGCTATAGAAAATATGAAATGAAGTCATAGAAAAAATAAAATAAAGTATTTCACCGTGTTAAAAGCAGCTTCTGGATTAGGTGCACATAATGATTTATTCAATTTTGGGAGAAAAAGACGGTAAAATGTATCAAATAAAAAATAAAGATCAAAAGAAATAAATTTTTATTTATTTTGAATTTATTTTCAATTTTATCATGTATTTATCAATTTCGCAAAGCTTCTGGGAAATTGACTAAATTACATAGAGTTTAAAATGTATGCTTATTCATATATTAAGTTTTGAAGCCAATTCAATCATTAAACAGGAAAACTTTATTTACTTAGGGGTCTACCCTATTTTAGCAGTGTAAAAACGGGTTATTTTTAATAATTTTTTTAGATAGGTTTAATTTATAAATATTGATAAAAGAGAGGTTACACTCAATAAATACACAAGAAAAAATTTTTGGAGTTTTTTCAATGTAAATGCTGGTTAAAAAATATCGAAAAAACAAGAGAAGTGTGCGCTGTTGATGAAATTTTCGAAATGGTTGCTCTGAAACAAAAAAATCAAATAGTTTTAGGTTAAGTATGTTAATAGCTATAGTGCGAATAAAGTGATTTTTGATTTTTGCAAAATTGACAAAATGGCGGAAATTTTTCGAAAAATTACGAAAACGCATGCTTTTTTTCATCGTTTTTGGCCAAAAAAAAATTTTAAAATCAAAATTTTGAAAAAATATCTATTCGAGCTATAACTGTAATTATAAAGAATATCAGGTAAAAATTTGGTGAGAATCGGTTCGGTAGTTCCCGAGATTTCATCAACGCGGCGTCGAAAAACGTTGTTTCGAGAATAACGCGGTTAAAGTTTTTTTAATGAAAGTGAAAGTTGCCCAAAAATACAGTTAGACTGCTCCGGTCTTTATAAAATTTTAACATAATATTTCTGTATATATATACTTTCGAAAAATGCAATAAAAAACTGGACCCCTTAAATCTTAAAAATATAAAAGAATTTCACGTAAAAAAATTTTTGGAGATGTTTTTCTTACCAGTACCAGGTTCGAGACTGCTAGTATCAACCTCACCCATCTGTAAATGAAACAAAACAGGGTAGTAATCACGGATTACCATTTGGCTGACCGCTTCATATCTTAGTCTTCTATTGGCCAAATACTGAGCTAACTCAAGGCATTGCCCAATCCGAAATGGAATACTTGCTGGAAAATAATTTTATTTTATTTATTATTTTGAAAAAAATTCAAACATCAAATTTTTTTATCACATAACCTGCCACGATGATGCTTGTTTTTTATATTTATTTATTTTAATTTCACATAAAAACTTCATTATATATATTTTGGAATAAAATTTTGGTTGTTTGTGAAATTCTTTCTTTAAACTATCTAGAACAATTTTACAGTTATTTTTTGATAGAATCTGTTTTAAATTTATTTTTACAAAAATGCACAATAATGTTATGTAAAATAACAAATAGTTTTTCAAAAAAAAACTTTTAAAATATATTCACCATTTAAAAGGTGAAAATTATTAAGTATTTTCTGAATTACTATGTAACATTTATTTACTAAAATGAACAAGAACAGATTTTTGGGTGGGTTTTTATATTTTTAACATTTTAGCATAATTTTTCGCGTTGATTTTATCTAAGCATTCATGTTTGTTATTTTTCAATCAAAATTTTCAGTGCTAGTTTCCAAAAAACAATTATATTGAACTTATGTGAAGTATTTTCGAAAAAGTTTCAAAGCAGTAGTTGTTTGGTTTAATATTTACATGGAAGTTATTTCTTTTGAATTATTTAAATAGTTTATATGGTTGCATATAATCCAATACTCAACCACTTAAACAACTTCTTTACAATTCAATTTTCAGATTATTTTAGCATCTCTTCATGCATCTGAAAAATTGCATATTGTACGCAGGCATAAACACAGAATAATTGTTAAATTCTGCTTCTTCCAACTACTATCGATTCGATGTGTACCTCTGTTTATATTTCATTGGGAACATTGTGCTTCATAGTAACTTTCAAACTATTCAAAAAACTTCTTATCATCCAGGTTTAGGAGTTATTGATCAGAATGAATGGGAATCCTTTCAAAACACATGACAAAGAATACATCGTTTCGCTTTACCCCAAGTGTGAATTGAACGCAAAGTATTATACAAAATCGACTACATTTATCAGAATTGCTAAAGTTGACAGATATGGCTGCATATTACCAGCTGTATAAAAGCTGCAGTTTTATCTGAAAACAATTGACACGGAGCAATATGGTGAGATAAGATACACGCGTGGAAATGTGTTTTTTTCTTCATTCTATTGTCTATCATACTTTATATTTATTCTTTATGGTTTGTACTTCATCCAGCAGCGATTTATTTGAAAATGACAATGAACATTAAATATAATAGACTGGATATCGATCAGCTGATGATTTTGAAATGCTAATATTGGCAGCAATGAGTTTAAAATGACATGTGTAGTGATTGATGCAGTGAACTTTATGGAGTTGCTGCTTTTTATTCGACTCAATCTTTTATTTGCTTTTAAAACACATTGAAAATATGTTTCATGCTACACGAACTGAGTAATGATTGTTGAAAAATCTTTTTTCTTATGATACTTTCCCCATTGAAATCCGAATCTTTTTTAATTTTTTGTAATTGAAAACTCTGATCTACAGGATGATTTGTTTTGTACCGTTAATGATCTTTTTTAGTAACTAATGATAAGTAAATGAAGCTTGTTTCTAACAAACGAAGGATAAATTTCTACCATATATTTATGATCAATATTAATCTCATATTAGTAAACAATTTGAGAAATATTTACAATAGACTTTTTGTAAGAAAAGATAACATCAAATTGTGTTACCTTCTCTACCGAAAAAAGTCGTTACATCTACTCAAACATCTCGCATGAACTCATGTATTATCCTACAGTTGCTTATAATAATTTGTTAAGCTTTACGACCAGCCCGGTTAATTCCTTAAAAATTGTGATCACGTAAAGGTTGGAAAATTCGTCAGAGCCACTAAATCTCTCCATATAATTGCTCCCATCGGCATTATCAGGACCAAACTATTTGTACGTGCTACGGATATCGTCCTTAAGAACTGATAAAGTACGTTAGATACCTTGCAAAAGAACTTTGGGCAAATGTTACCAAATAAATGTGTTCTTCCGCTTACAATGGTGAAAGTTCGTCGCGGTTTTGAATGTGAGTGTTGATGCAATAAAACAAAAAGACTTAACGTTAAGGATGCTAGAGTGCGGAAATCATTAAAATTCCTTGTTTTTCATGTGGTTTGGCTTGACTTGACTTTTCCTCGCTGTTTCGTGAGGCTTTAATTAAATATGAGATGTAAAAGTGAGATTTTAATTTCGTCAAATTATTTCAAGTACATGTAGGTACTTATGCAATTAAATTTAATGCCTACACTAAATTTCTCGTAAATGTTTTTATTTTATTCTCATTGTTTATTATTTATGTGTCTTTCTTATTCAAAAAATAACAAAGTATTCAAATCTTACAGCTATAATGAATCTCATTCTCATGCATCGCACAGCCGCGTAGCACTGTTTTGGAGTTTATTACCAAGTTTAGCAAAAATTCCTGAGGCCGCTCTAATAATTGGATTTTAATTTGGTCAAATGTATTTAATAGATGAAGTACTCTTCCATATATGAAAAAAAATTCTTCCATATGATTTAGTTTCTGACTTGCAAGATTTCAAAAATTTTAAATTTTTAACTTTCCAGTGAAAAGTTATTGTGATGCGGTCGATTCTGCGAATCCAAACTTTTGACATTTCTCCACGTTTTAAGGTCTCTAGAATCCAAAGCCATCATTTTTAGAGAGATGTCTGTGTGTGTATGTGTGTATGTACATATGTGCGTATGTGCGTTCGGAATTATTTTTCGTCTCGATTATTTCAAGAACCAAAGATCGCATTGACGTGGGTTTCATTCGACGCGTAATTACATAACCTAAAACTGAATGACTTTTCAGCAAAATCAATAAAGCCATTTTTTAATGAGAATGCAAAAACTTTAAAAAAAAGACAAAAAATTACTTAATTTTGAAACGCACTATTAATTCGTGCAGATCCCAAATACCTTCATAGTGATATTATTATTATTACGTGTTTTTGGAAAATTTTGATAAATGTTTTAAAAAATATTTTTTAAAAACAAATCAAAAATTATTTATAGAATTCCAAACTTATATTAGGGGGTTTGGGATGTGTGACGCTAATTCAGTTAATAATTGGATATTGTTATAAATAATTTAATACTGTTATTAACAATCAAATATTATTAGTTTTAATTTGATATTGAAAATATAAACTCAATTATAATTATTCAGTAACCATCAAACATTCTTAATAACGAATGATTATTATTAATAACAAATGAATACCCCCAATAACGGTTGTGGATTTCTGGGCCGAGATTGAGGACAAACGACAAGGAGACAACGAGGACGACGAAGAGAAGGAGAAAGACGAGGTTGCCAAGGCTTTGGAAGAGGACGCCCAGGTGGAGGAGGAGGTCTTCCTCTACCAAAGCTTTTATGGTTAGATAAAATATTAATAAAAATAATAAAAGTATGGGAAGTGTGGTTTCGGCGTAACGAATGGCTCCTCTTCAGGTGCTGCCATTTAATAATGGTACCGGCCAAAAAGCCTGGAAACAAGAACCTCCACTAATGTGCAACAATAGTGTTAGCAAGTCGTTAACCAAAAGCACACTAAGAGACGAAAGTTGTCGAATAGACCAGGAGGTTCTAACCCATGATAAAACTTAAATAATAATAAAAGTAATTATTCTAATTTAAACAAATTATTGCTTTCTTATCCACCCCACTGGGAACTTAGTCGTATGGGCCTCGAGGGTCGCACTTAGCCCACAGTTTTTAAATAAACTTAGATTGCAAATTATTATGCGCAATCTACTGAATCGATTTTGATGAAAATTTGTGTGCTGTTTTATTATATTATAAAGGCTTTCTAGGCGAAATATGAAGCTCCTTAGTGCATTCTAGGTGGAAAAAAAATCACATAAAAAACTTTTTCCTCTCTTTTTTATATTTATTATTATTTTGCAGTGATGGTAAATTGGTTTAAAATTTTTAACCAATCATATCTTATAGAAAGTTTAATTACGCAACTTTTATTTATAAACAACTATGCTCTAAAATAACCCGTTTGAAAAAGGAGTGAGAAAGGAAGGAAAAACGACTTTTTTATAATATTTTACATTTCGATTTTTTCTCACTTCTAGGTCCAATTAACATAAAGCCACCGCAAAGCTTCACGTCCCAACTCAAATTCTTCAACACAAAAAACATATATTTCCATGCTTAATCATCCGTAATGGAAATTGGATAAAGTTCCATAAGTAAGATCGGCTTTGTGCATCATTTCATCGTTTCGCTCGAGTTTCCCATGTTGAATAATTCCAGAAGCCAACAAATTTTCAAATATAAGCTATTTATAATTCTATTATCAACGTTCTTTGACGATAAAAAGCATCGAGATGAATTTTAAATTTCACTACACAGTAGACAATACGGACACACACACACATACATACATACCTACAAATTCACGCCTGGATTCTCTGATGAAAGGTTGCATACAGGCGAAATTTGCAACTAGCAACCAACAGAGTAGAAGTCACACCTAATTCAGTTAAATGGTCCAAAAATTCAACCACAGAGCAAAGCCATCAGTTCATTAAATTCCATCTGGAGGAACAACAACAACCACGACGAAGCAAGCCACAGAAATGTTCAGGCATTTAAACTTTACCGATAACGAAATAGGGGATGATAGTGATGCCATTTTAATATGATTTTCGGGGATACGATAGTGTTGAAAATGTTCACATTTATTTGGAACATTCAAAAGAAATTGTTTAATCTATTCGGTTTTTTCTTTGATTTATTTCATCCTTAACTTTTATACTCTTCAACAAAAGGTGCTGCCTGTAACAGTCCAATGCAGACTAACGTCCTGTAGCTTCTTAGAGTATCTTGGCTTTGTTAATCGACATGTACAAGAGTTAAACTATAGAAGAGCGAGCTGAGATTCGTAAATTATAGACAACTTCTGAGTTTGGCTAATGAAAAATTTACAGGACACTCGAGCAAGTGTCGCCAGACATTCAATGCACAACTCAGTCATTTTGTACTATCGCGGATGCTTGAAATTGTTACAATGAAATTTATATTCATTCTTGTTATTGAGTCCCAAAATCTTTTCCTATATGATTTTTTAAGCTTTGAAAATTTTATGAAAATGTCTCTCCAAAGCTCCAAAAAAATCTTTTTTTTCTCCCAATTTCCCTTAAAATGAATAGATTAAAAAATTCGACATAATTCTATAGGCTAGCAACACTACAACCGCAACTTTTCAGCTAACGTATTCCAATTCAACGTAGCAATCATTGCAATCACATTCACATCTAAATCGGCATCCACCCACAGCCGCCACAGGAGGTTCTCCTCATATGCAAATTTCTGGTTAGTTCCGGAGTATTGTAATTTGGTAAATTACTTGAAGCGATTTTAATTGAAAATTGATAGTCACGGACAATGATGAGAACGCTTTGATAATTTTTTCTTCCGCCATTCTACCGACTCGCTAGCAGCAATGGATGTTGTGCTGCTATGCACCATTTTCATGCTCTGTGAAATTGGAGCTCGGACTAACTAACGGCGAAAAAGAATTTCCATCCGACTTTGAAAGCTAATTTGAATGTCTACTAATTTTCCTCGAGTCCATTGTATCGTTAGCACTGGCTCTTTTAATTTTTTTAGACGTAGAAGTGGTTGATGCACTACGAAAAAACAAGTACTTGAAAAATGGAATTTCTAAACTTTCACGAAGGGAATAAATTTAATTGGTAAAATGCAAAGAGAATTAAGTAGGTAACATGGGGGGAAAACAAGCCGCAAAGTGCGACCCTTAAGGTCCATACGTTCAACTTCCCAGTAATATCTACATTAATATTAAAAATATTTAATACAATAATAATTATGAAAATAATACTACTTTAAATAATAATAATAATTTACCTCTCATAAAAGTTATTGGAATGACTTAATATTAATCGTATCATCTACGGGAGCGTCCATTGATTACGTAAGGATTTTGGTGGATTGATTATTGAATATTCACTCGGATCAATCGGAAGGGGACAGGTTACAAAGCCTTTTCTACGTTATTTGTTATTTCCATATCGATGCTTGAAGTACAAAAGAGCGCTAGCAAAAATGAATGCAGTTTTTGTCATTACGCCCACTGAAGAGATTTTGTCGCATGGTGGCCATTTTGAATAGTTGCGCTCAAAATTGTCATCACTTCGGCACAATCACTGAATTTGTATTTTTTCACGGTTTTACATCAATGGGACTAATAATTATTTCTTATTTTCAGTTGATCTTGAAAAACGTTGAATATGCATGTAAAAAGTAAATGATGGAGGAAGTCGTACGAACACTAAAGAACAAAACTACTAAAAACTAGATTTTTTTAATTGATGAGATCTTTTTAAAACATATGATCTTGCAAAGTATTGACTTCAAAGTGTTGATCACCACAAATGTAAATTTGATTGTTTTTTTTTGTTTTTCAAAAATTATGCAGTTTTTATTAAAATTAAAACACGGTCCTGTGAAATCAATATTAATATTGATTGACTTAACAACAATGTCTTTATAAAAAGAGTGATCAGGTAATATCATACGCTGAGATCCTTGTTTTAATTTAATAAATAATAAATAAAAAGAAATTGCATTAAACTAAAATCATTTTTTCTCAATAAAAAAATCTTTCTATCTAATTTTCACTTCTGTTCATCACTGCTTTACAACATGAGATGCTTTAAAAAGTTTTCATCGAATAATAAATCGTAACTTTTTAGATAAATATTCATTTACAAACAATAAACAATGAATGTTTATAATGAATAAGGAAACGTCCATTAATGACGTAAGGACCATTTGTGAAATTTTTGAGTAGGTTCATTGCAATGGTTCGTAAGATTTTAGTTAATTCTTCCTTTATGTTAGGTAAGATGTTACATGTTTTATATATGATCATCATAGATCGAATTTTTACTGTTCTTAGATAAAAAGTAAAGATGGGAATCGAATAACCAATTAATCGGAAAAGTCGAAGTTTTGTTTGAATAATCGATGTTTTTTAATCGATGTTGTCTATGTTTGATTAATCTTAAAATCGATGTCTTGGGTTGAACGCAGGATACGCCACTGCAGATCTTATTTAATTCACTCAGCTCCCTTACGCGATCGACTCTCTAACACTGTATCATTCCAAATTCAAATAGAGAAATTTTATTCAAAATTATTCTGTTTTTTATGAATTTTTTTTCATTTCATTTTCATATCACTATAAAATGCCAGGCATGGTTTTAATGTTTTTCCCTTCTTTTTTCGATTGACGATTAATCGATGTTTTCAGCAATAATTAATCGATGTATCGATTAGTTACTGGAAAAAGTAAAAAAGGTGAAATAATTAAAATTTAATGTATATTCTGTACTTATCGACATTTTTGGCGCAACTGCCAAAAAATCGTCACACTTTAAAACCTAGTTCAATCGGTGTAGAAACAAAAACTGCACTAAATAACATTTAAATATCAATTTCGTCAAAATGTTCGTCAATATGAAAATAGCCACTTCCGTTAGAAAGGCTTTGTACCACAACCCCTTCAATCGCGTAAAGATTCAATCAGAACCCCACTCTCACCAAAAGCCTGTCGTAATGAATGGACGCTCCCTAAGATGATACGATTAGTATTGGCTTATTCCACTTACTGTAATGATTTCTTACTGTTTTTATTATTTATTATTTATTTTGCTATTTTTTTGCTATTATTTTCAATATTATTAATGTGTTTAATTTTTTTAATAATTGTATCGATATAACTGGAAAGTTGTCCATGCGGATCTCAGCGGTCGCATCTCGCGGCTGGTTTAAATACTTTATTCAATTTAATAGGCAAGCTTAAACCCCCTTTTAATAATTATAAAATATATTATAGTTTATGAACATATAGTCTGAATTTATGAACATATATTTTGAACGATTAATTTAACTAAAAGGATACTAAAATTTACAAATTTGGTACTATCCCTTATACCGATTTCTTATCGTCTGGGAAGTACTATGTACTGAAAGTTAAACACGGAGAATTGCTAATAATTGATGGAGAGAGTGATTAAGGGAAACGGAGGTGGTTTTAGTCGGTAAAAATCCGGCATGCCGAGAGGCAGGAGCTGATCGGTATCTTTTGAAGATTTCCACTTCCCAACGTTGAAAAAAAAGTTAGCATATATGTTCAACTTTGACTCAAATATGTACAACTCCGGATCAACGGCTATCTTCAAAATAACCGTCAGGATAATTCAAATTCTGCACAATTCAGCAAACTCCATTCCCCCGTTTAACACGACATTCAAGCTTTCTCACCTGACGTCAAAGTGGCTAAAATGGCGGCCGTCGTGAAGGTTTAAGAACCAGCAGGTCAACTTAATTTTGCCATCCCATTGCCGTCGAGCGTCTTATAATCGTTCTTTTCAACGCTGCGTGTTGCCTCTTGCGAGTATTCAATGTACGTATTGATTTAAGCCAAGCAAAGTCGTGTTTAACCACTAAAACTGTCGAGAAATGTTGCGGGCAATGGCGTCGATCTGCCGTGGACGGGAAAATTTTCGTGCGGTTGAATTTGCTTTGATTTCGAAGCCCCGTCGTCGGAAGCATCGGCCGCGCGGATCAGGTTCGCCGCCACTTGTCTGGCACCGTTCGCCGTGCCTGAGTGAGTTTGTTGCAGCCAAGGAGATATGCAAAGCAGGGTGATCAAGTTCATGATGTTCAAGTGAAAATGTGGGAGAAGGTGACGGTCGCTCCGCGTCGTCCATTTTCGAAACGACTGCGTGTCACTGGAATGTGCAAACGGGCGAGCGTCCGACGGAATTTCCAACTACGTTGCGTGGCCCAGATATGTCCAGCGGGCTGGAGTGCCGCACGCCACCGCCGCGTATCCTGCACGCGCGGGGAAGGGTGAATCGAAGGGCCTGCAACGTCGCCAAGCCGGGAAGCGTTGTCGGGCGTGACCCGAGTTGCGGGGATCAAGCCAGCCGGGGCTTGCGGGCCGCGCGGAGTCCGAAATGAATGCAACGCCCACGCGCCCGTACGAGGGGCAGGCGGCAGGTAGTGCTAAGTCTTGCAAGTTAAGAGTTGACAGGGCCTGGCCTAATTCTCGAGTGATATTCAATTTTTGTACGATAAGAATAACATAAGCTAAATCATAACTTTTGCGTTCATTCATTTCCAGCCGATTTGGTCAGACAAATCAAAATCCGCATTGGGACGAAACCCCAAGAACGGACACGGCGCCCAGTGCTTTGTCTCCAGACCCCCAGTAAGACACAAGGCGGACAAGGGAAGCCCGACCGGGACTCGTGTGCCCACATCCTGTCGCGGCTCGCTCTCCTAGTCGGCCCTTGTGTTGTTGTTGTAAGTCCTTGCAATCCGCCTGCGGTGGTAGCGACCAATCGCCAATACTCGTGCTCGCTCGATACTAAGCTAGTCACGCCGCTAGCCTGGTTGCGCGCGCCTTCCGAGCCGCTCGGAGGGAAAGCAGTGTCACTTGCGCGGTCCGTTCGCATCGCGAGACTCGCGAAATGTCCGCAACGGCGCGGCGCCGCGAGTTGAGCCCCCGTTCGAGCAAGCTGCGCATGGACCGGCAGCCGGTGATCGCCCGCATTACAGGTAGAGTGGAAATTACAGCCGCGACGGTCACTTGACCATTGTGCGATTTATTTTGATTTGTAGTTTTTGGGGTGGCGATGGTCACAGAAAAGGCCGCAGCTTCCTGCACGCAAAATGGGCAACTTGGCAGCTAGATTCTCTTGTTTTCTTACTTTGGACGATTCTCCGTTCTTTCTTCTATGTCTGATGCTTCCGTGAACCTTCTTTCATCCATGCCTTACCTTCCTATGTAGCACCTCAAAATTTCACGTAATCTTCCTTCAATTTGTCTGAGCAGACCCTGGAGACGCATGTGAATAAGAATTTAAGCAGATTTACAAAATTATTGCTTCCAATGGTTACTTATCTTCACTTATCACTTGTTCACCACTTCCCAACCGAAAGGATTCCAAACATCAGTCAGGCTTGAAGTGCTTCGATGATCTTCAGATTTTATGCAGCGATTCGGCGCCTTTGAGCGTTGTCCTGGTCTCGCTATTTAGTGTTTTCTTGTATTCTTTCGGTGGCGTTCACTATTCTCTTGCAGAAGATGATCTGCAGCCTAAAATCCATTGTTAATGCATGTAAACCGCATCTTTTTTCGAAGAAGTCTTGAAGGAACAGCCATAACACCAAAAACTGCTTCAGTTGGGCCTTACTGTGCTCTGTTCAATCTGGCGTTGATTTTATTAGTCTTTTTGAGTCCCTGCAAGGAAAATGTTGATCTCATTTCACTCTAACCCAATCCGAATTTCTGTCACAAGTTTATTTACATATTTTACAACATTTTTCAGATCCAAGCCTGGCGGCCGGCAAACGCAAGGAACTGGACAACGTGATGAAGAAGGCACGGGCCTCGTCCAACGATTACTGGGACAAAAAGCTGCTCGAAGTCGAGGAGAAAGACCCAAACCGTTGGCGTCATACCGGTTACAAAAAACTGTACATCGAAGGCGACAGTAGTTCGGAAAGTGAGCGTGGCGAACGCGACGGTTTCCGCTACAACAATCGCTACCGGAGTCGATCGCGCAGCCACAGTCGCCCGCGCACGAATCGTCGTACGCCGCCGTCGTCACCAGCGCCTCGTCGCCGACCCTCGCCCGACATGCGTCGTATATCGCCTGACGTGCGGCGTCCTCGTTCTCCTGACGGCAGGAGAGCGCCGCGATCTCCGGAAATACGTAGACGGCCCAGATCGCCACCCGAGCCGCCAATGGGTGGGCCTGGGCGTCGTGTGGGCAGTGGCGACGTTCGCAAATCACCACGATCGCCCATGGACGTACGTCGTCGAAGTCCTTCGTCGCCGGGAAGTAGACGTCGCTCGCCGTTAATTATGCAGCCGGGCAAACGCGGCATGATATTGCCCCGGTCCAAGCGTCCCCCATCGCCGCCGCCCAGGGTAATGCTTGTCAATAAACAAACAAATTGCAATCACTCATCCCAATTCTCTTTCACAGCCAAGTCCTTCGCGCTCCAACAGCTCGGTCAGCAGTTGCTCGGACGAGTCGTGCTCGGTGTGCTCGCCGAAACATCGTCGTCCACGTTCCCGGTAAGATCACCCATTGAACTTCCCATGCACATGTCAGTAACGGTCATTTCAATTGCAGCTCCAACTCCATGCCGCGCCCGCGTCCGGGTCCTCGATCGCCTCCCCCAAAAATGCCCAGTGGTCACAATCGTCCGTCAGTGCCGCGTCCCCCTCCGCCATCGTCTTCGTCGCTCGCAAGCAAGTCCCGCTCGGGGCTCGGTCCGAGCGGTATTTCGAACTCGTCGTCGTCGCGTATGCGTCCTGCAAGTCCACAACTGATCCGCGCCGAAAAATATCGCGAGGACAAAGTAAGTTTGCCACAAATCAAATCAGCCTGCGCAAACCAAACTCTCCTTTCCTAATTGCAGATTGCAGCACCTGAACGCAATCGTGCAATAGCCGTGGAACGACCGCCGCCCCCCGAGCCGGGCGTGAAGGTCACTCGTTCCAATAGACATTCATCGCCGCCTGAAGATCCACGGCTGAAGATTCGCCCGCCAGAGCCACCCGAGCCTGCGCCCGTTCCCAAGAAAAAGAAGGACAAGACTGCCGAAAAGGTGAGAAATCGATAGATCCTCCCAACAATACAATCACCGAAATGAACTTTTCCCGCAATTTTCCAGATTCGAACCAAAATCAAGATCGAAGGAGAAAAACGCAAAAAGCACGGCTCGTCGTCGGAATCGGAAGAATCGTCGGATAGTGAGGGTTCGTTGCCCACGTTTACCGCGACCACGCGTCTTACGTTGTCCGAGCGGTTCGGTAAAATGGCTCAATGGAGCATCGATCGTAGCAACATGGAGAATATGCGTATAACAAAAGACTCGGCGGGCGGGGCCCTGAAAGTGATGATCGAGGAGGGCTTAGAGTCGCCGCCGCGACGATATTCGTATTCGCCGGCGCCGGCCGGTCATTTCCCCGAAGAATTGGCTACCACTGCACCGTCGGGCATGCTATCTTGGGATGATGTTCGCGTTCGGTACGAGTATTATAAAAGCCGTGGATATTTGCGTGATTTGGATTTGAAGGTAATTTATCAGTTATATACAAGAACAAAATTGACTGTTAATCATATCATCCACAAACCGCCAACAAATCAATCATAAATTGTTGCCTACACACCGCATCAATCATATTTCCACTAATTCCATTATGAAATCCCATTGCAGGACTATATAAAATGGGAAGAATGGTGGTATCGTTATCAAGAATGGTTGAAACAAGAACGTTACTACGAATTTTGGGAGCGTCAACAGATGCATCGACGTCGTCGAAAGAAGCTTCCGATTGCCCAGCGATTAAATTAGTTTTAAAATTGTTTAATTAGAAAACAAAATGTGTTTTATTATTTAATTACAACATTTTTCTTTTCTGCCTTTCTCTCCCTTTCTCTCTTTGTGTTTTAAAAACATATATGTTGTTCATATCCATAATTTTTATGTTGGTTACTTTTCTTTACACGGAAAAAAAGTGTCAATGATTGATATGATGCATGCAAGGAATATCAGTAACAGCAAATTATTAATGCTCGTATATGCAATACAACAAATCAACTGTATATGATCAAATGCATACTATAAAAGATATATAGATAATAAAAGGATAATTAAATAATCGAATCGATTGGAAGGCTTTCATTTCGTCTGACAGTAAGTTTATCATTTGGGGGAGAAGAACGTTGACGGTGTTGGTACTGGGAAAAAGGATATCACGCAGAAAGCATCACAACTAGAACGGGTTTAATACGTTAACTGCCGAACCAGTTCTACTAGTCTTCCCCACAATTATTCTTTCCTTGGCCGTCGGCTGCTTTTTGCTAATTTAATTTAAAACGACATCTGCGGCAGCTAACGTGTCAATTGAAGTTCATTGTGGATAAATCGCAACCCAACCTCTATGAATTGGGCTCTACCCATATTTGAAGCCTAAACTGTCCAAGCCAGTGGAAAGGGAAAAGGATAAATTATTAGTTAGTTCTATTTGTAAATGAGTTCGTAGGGATGATGATAAATAGTGGCATCCTATGGTCCTAAAATCACATGAAAAGTAATCGCAGTAGAGTTTGAACTCTTGCTGTCAGTATTTTGCGGAGTTTCGTCCCAAAGCTAGTCCAGAGTTGACTGTTGATCCAGTGCTGAACTTGGCACAACCGAAATGAGATAGAAGAAGTCACATTCTGCGCTCTGCCACGAAACCATGTCAGGAATAATTTGATGCTACAGGCTTCGAGAAAACAGCTTCCCACCAACTTTAATAAGAAGAGAGTAAAATGTGGGAGTTGTGGGTTAATATCCGCATCGTAAGTTGAGTTCACCTCGACATTCAGTAGCTACTTGAATACTCTTTGAAAATTTGAGTTAGTGAATGAACGGACTATCATAATTCAAACATCGACAAGGCATATATGGACTTCACTTCAACCAGTGAGTATTATATATCCTGTGTTGTGGATTGTTTGCTAACAAACGTATGAACTATTGAAAATTTATGACTAGGAGAAAAGGACATATGAGCTAGTGAAAATTTATGACTATATGAACTAGTGAGAATTTATGACTATATGAAAGGGAATTGCATATGCTTAAAGAGCAATAAACCTCAAGTGGATGAGTCAAAAATTCAATTGATTTATTGATTAGTTGGTAAGTTTAGTACATAGAAAATTTGTATAAAAGAGATCTAGATAGTAAGGAAATCGTTCATTGATTTCTTGACCATAGTCAGCGCATAGCCGCGACTCGTCTTGAAGTTTCTGAACCAGCCAAACAAGATTGCGAATACGCAGTCATATCTGAGGGATAAATAGGCGCCTAGCGCTGTACAAACAAGATTGCGATCACGCAGTCACTTTAACTCATCTGGCAACATTTTCTATAATAATAAAGTCCTAAAATTTATAATGTTTTGCCTTTTCAAAACCAAACTTTACACCTGCACCCAGCAAAAAATCACTTCACAGTTGTGTGTGACATTCCATTACAATTTTGGATAGGGTATACACGTTGGATAATGAATGGTTAGCAGCTTGACTGCCAGAGAAAATGTAGAGATTTCTTATGAAAATTTTCTGGTTTCTCAGCCATTTTACTGCCTTGTATATTGCGATAACCTCTGCCTGAAAAACACTGCAGTGATCTGGTAGCCGGAAAGATAGTTTCAGGCCTAGCTGTTCGGAGAAAACGCCACAGCCAACTTTTCCATCCATCTTTGATCCATCAGTGTAGATGTCAACCGATACCTGTATCCTACTTCTTTCCATGATCCAGTCGTCTCTGCTAGGAATGACTGAATTTAAACATGAAGCAGGGATTCGGAGGAGTGAGGTCTACTTTCCCTGGTGTTGGTCCATCCCTCCGTAATATGGTGGAGTGGCCGATATTCCCTTCATGCCAGAGATGTAGAACTTTCAATTGAATCGCAGAGCATTTGGCCTGCTGTCTCGTAAGGAGGTCCGTCGGGAGCCAATTTAATAGCATAAACAATGCCTTTGTCGGGGTAGTGCGTATAGCCCCGGTGATAGCAATAGCTGCAGTCCTCCTGACCCTGTTTAGCAGGTTCGCATTTGATGTTTTTGCCATCGCTGGCCACCAGATAACCACGCCATACAGAAGAATTGGTTCCACTATCGCTGTATAGAGCCATGATACAATTTTTCAATCCCCACCTTTTCCCAATGGCTCTTTTGCAGCAGTAGATTACGCATGCCGCTTTACGCGCGAGCTTAAAGTCCAGAATTAGACCTAAATATTTGACCTGATGAGATGGATTGAGGCTTGTCTCATCAAGTTAAGGTGGGACAAATCGTGGAATTTTCGTATCTTCTCGTGAAGAGCACAAGTTCCGTTTTCTGCGAATTAATCTTTAGACCGCACTCTTTGCTCCCCACCACTTCCACTTGGTAAGAATATCTAGGGTAAAGTTTAGTCTTTCAGACATCGTCGGCATAGGCTACGACTTTGCAGCCGGTCACTTCTATTCTTGACAGGAGTTTGTCCACCACTAAGTTTCATAGAAGTATTGATAGCACGTCCGCCTTGTTAGGATACTGTCCCCTAGTATGGAGTCGATGCTCCTGCTGCTTAGCAGTTGTACGATAAACCTAACCAGCTTATCATCCACAATGTTTTCCTCGAGTGCCTTCTTGATAGCCTTATGGCCGACGTTGTTGAATACACCTTCAGTGTCTAGAAAAACCGCCTGCGTATATTCTTTATGGATTGCGATCTTTCGATGCAGCTGGTGAGCGAGTGTAGAGATGTTTCAACCGATCTTCTTTTCGTGTATGCGTTTCAAGGGGGGATAAAAATGGAACATCAACGGTTGGTTCTAGCAACAGCGACTCGCACGCCGTGTTTTTGGTGGAATTAAGATGCTGATCATTGACGCAAAATCACGCAGAGTAAAGATTAACTGTTTAACTGCTTCCCGTGTTAAAGAAGTTTGCACATCACCTTCAATGGAAAAGTGATTTAAACTATAAAAGGAAACTCAATTTTTTCAACCAAAATAATCGCGAAATAGATGAAATATGCATCAGTCGGGAACAGACATTGTTAATAGAAACTTCCATTCCTAAAAACATTATTTTCATGTAGGCGTACTCAGCGAGCGCTTTTCGGCAGTCCAAGGGGTGAATTGCCTTGTTTCTGAATAAATATTCAGTGAATTTGTATTATAACTAAATGTATCAATTTTTGGCTACTGTGAACAGCTTAACCGCCCAAACACAACATTTCAAATCAATGGAAAAGTTCACTATCAATTTGATTAAACTGTAAATATATTCAATTAACATGTTATCAATTTAATAATATAAAAATATTACAATACAAATCGCCGTATTGAATTTGAATACAATAGAAATCCTAAACAATTCGCTGCCGAACACTATACAAACATAATTAATTATAATTAATTACAAAGACGTCTCATTTGGATTGCTATCCAAAACGAACACTTTTTTCGGTTGTGCATAATAATTTCCATTTGGTTGATGGTTTTCTTTCTCATCGAACAATTCATCAGAACTTGCTGAGCGTTTTCTACTAATTCCACTTCCATCAAAGCTGTCTTGGGTAAGTTCTGATCGGTTCACTGCGTAATCCTGGCTAGAAGATGCATCTGATAGACTACTATCCGGTTGGTTGCCGTCCAAACAGTAAAGCAGACTTGCACTCATCTCAGACTCGTTCAAATCGCGAATATCGGGCGTAGAGACAAAATCATCGGAATGACTAGAGAATGATGTGTCGACGGGGCTGGCGGTGAGGACGCTTCGACCAAGGAGATATTCCCTGCAGAGTGGAGTAAGAGTTTGTCACTGAAAATATGGTTTCCGGTGATTCAAAATTGTTGTCCAGTTACCTGAAAGTGTTTGTCAAGGAGTCTGATGTTGAGACACCTTTGGTGACGCTATCAAATCTCGGTTGCATATCAGTGTTTAGTTCGGTTTCGTTGAACGATTGATACAGGATGGACGGCTCCACTTGAGTGGATGTATTATGATCCAAGAAGATATCCTCGTCTTGTTCTGGGAAGCTCGATAGATTGCCCTCGTAAAGTGGCTGATTTTGATCCAACAGTCCTACATTGGCGGCCAACATGACTGGTTTTCGGGAACGTGGCGTCATTATTGATTCCTTCGATGAAGAAAACGAAAATAAATCAAATTGTTTCATTCGCCGAAGCAAGTAATCTTGCATTTATGATGAAAATGGAAAAGTTATTTCGATTTAATGTTAGAAAATGCAATGACGTGAAGACACAAAAGAAGATTGCATACAAACAAACAATATATTAATACATTCAAATGAAGATGAATGGTTAAAAGTTTTTACCTGCATCGATTTAGGCATTCTTTGCGTTGACTTGGTAATAGGCGACATTGATTTACGCCCGAACAATAGAGACGGCGTACTCGTTATAAGTTCCTTACTACGATAATTATGAAGTGCCCTGGGTGTGTTCTCGGCTTCTATAAATGCAGCTGCACTGTTCGACCCACGGTTTAGACCGCAAGACATTCCCTCCCTAAATGCCGGACTTGACATCATATCCTGGCAATCTAATATCCTTCGCGCTTGGAGCGAACGAGCATGCATATTGTTCAAACTCACACTTTTTCGCAATGTAGTTCGGTTGCGTGTTTGAATGTCGTCGCGGCTCCCATGCAAAGTGCCCGTCACATCCGATTCCGACTTGCGTTTAAGCAAGGACCTGCGACTTAGCACATTGTCTTGCTGATTATCGCTAGACTGATTACACTGGGAATTTTCTTCGAGGGAGCCACTACTGCTCAAAGCTTCCTGCACCTCATCATGTTTTATGCAGGAAATTTCTTCCTGTTGTTTAGTTGAGTCTTCAATTTCGGCAGCCGAATGCTTTTCGGGCGGCTGCCATTCAGTCTGAACTGCGTTGGACAGTTTCACAATTGGAGATGGAGCTGTACTGATTACAGTCGAAGTTAGTAGGGACGATGAGGAAATGGACTTGTGCAAGGGATGCCGTTTGGCTGCGAAGCTAGAAACAAAAGTGTTTGCGTTCGGATTGGGACTCTGAAACAGTACACGCACTTTAGGAGCTGAAATGGCGCTATTCGGGGTCTGTAACACGTTTGGAAAGTTATGTTTATGTTATTTACACTGTTAATGATAGAAATTCATGAATAAGTGGATAAGAACATGCACATGAATGATGCTTCGCGGGTTTACTTACATCACATTGCGGCGTTGGTGCGCTTCGCTTTGGCGTTCGCGACATAATACTTCGTTGAAAAATATGTTTTTTAATTGAATCACCAATGGATTTGGCACTGCGTCCCGAGCCCGCATTTTTGATACGATTAAGCATTAGAAACTGAAGAGGCGTTCCTGCACAGCGACATTATTTCATAGGTGAATTAATTTTTTATCTTATGGAATTTTGCAAAAAGGTTCGAATGGAATGGAAATTATTAAAATTAAATCTAGGTAAGTCTTGACTCTTCTCTCTTTTCATCAAATATCATTATTCATTAGAACTAAAAAGGAGGATCAGGGATAATTCACTTGTTCAATGCTCACTTCCTCTTACCTTGTCCGTTTTCTTTGTTGAATTGTTTGATTAACTTTCGCTTCTTCGACGACTCCGGCATGGATTGAATGTGTGCATAAAGCTGAGCCAACGCCGTATCAGTAGGATTTGAGTTGTGTGCTTCGGCCGTTTTCTCACGATCGACAAACGTGTAAACTGTATTCACAGTCGAAACATCAGAAATTGACTCATCGAGAATTTGCTCCGGCGACATTGTTTTCTTGCGTTTCTGCTCCAGCGAATAGGCGCGGATGTCGGTCGCAAGTTTCGGAGGGATCTCGAAAATGTGCGGACCCTTTGCAATCATGTAACTAATCACGCTCGACATGCTCTGCGAGACGTAATGCAACGCTTCGGCTGGAAGATTTCGCGGGCATATCAAGTGCGGCGTGAACAACGTCGCCAGACTATCGGCCGTCATTTTATTAGATCGTTCATATTTCACCGTTTCGTGGAGCATATCGATCACGTCTTCGAGCAAGACGCGATTTTCATCGGGAAGAAGTAGTAGAAGCAGCTGCACGGAGTGGAGTAAATGTTCTTCTTTGATTTTCGTGGTGGACTTGTCGTCAGCATTGCATAAGTCTGAAATTTGGTCAAATTGAGTTTGGATAAAGTCTTTTAACCGCTCATGTAGCTTCACCTGCAATTTGACAGTGCGCCGGATAGTGAGCGTCAGTCAACAATGGTTCCGGCAACTCCGAAAGGCATCCTTTATAAACTGTCGCGCAATCGTGGACGGTGTAACCTTCGCAGAGGTTTAGTTCTTTTCGCTGGTTGAGCAATGAACGTAGCTCGTTTTGGCGGGACACCGCGCCGGTGCGTCTGAAGATACCTTCTTGGATTACATCTTTAAAGGAGACAAGCATAGTTCATGACAGATTTAGTAACATAGAAGCTTGGGACAGTGTTTTATTCATACAAATCAGATTCAACGAAGGAATCTAATCTGGTAATTGCAAAAGCCTACAAGATTGGAGGATGTTAAATACAATTTCTCTGAGGAAAGAAGTTGAAAGATCAAGTGCGGATCACTATCGGGACTTGGAAGCTATTGACTTAATAATAAATTATGAAAACCATCCAGAGGATCTGTTTCATACTTCTGAAGCCAACAGCGAATGCTTACTCTCACTTAGTAGTAGAAAGGCCTTCAGCACGCGCAGCTGCTTGATCAGCTCAAGCGTTAGCGACACGGAAGTCTCCTCGGGAGGACTATTCGTCTTAGCCCCGGCCGTGCATCCCTTCATTTTCTTCGACAGTCGGTTCCACCTTTTCACTTTGCCCTTTTCATAGTAAACTACCTCGTGACAGGGCAGATCGAACCTAAAACGAAATTAGAGGATTATTGGCTTGAACTGTCTGCCCCCATCCTCAGCCGACAGCCAACTCACTCGTCCGTATTCAAATCGAGTTCGAACGACAGATGCATTCGAACCAAACTTTTGAACTGCTCGTAATTCGTTGTGCGCATTTTCTGGGCAATAAGTCTGTCCGACGCTGCAGGTGTTTGAATATCCATTCTAAACAGAGTACGTGCACGAATAACAGCTTTTGCATAATCCGGTTCGCATTATATTTTCGCTGATAGTTTAATAAAAAATTATCTTAGAACGTTTTACAGGACACCCAACTCGTGTCGGAGTGCATGCCCATGCAATTCGTACATATTTTAATAGCGAACGTGTCAGGAAAATAAGCTTTACAAAATATTTACTATTCGAAAAACAGTGTTCGGTTTCCGGCGATTTGAAAAACGGTGTGACATTTGAATAAAAATGGTGGTGGAACGATTGAAAACCGACCAGCAGTTGTCTTTGAAATGGGACAGCAAATAGTACTGCCATGCATTATAGGCGACAGGGTGGTGTACTGGGTGGTTGAAGTGCAAACTGGAATGCTGTCAAAGATGATCGATGTTATTTGAAAATTACAAGATAACGAATATCGCCAAATTAACTGTAAATATGGATGCTTAGATGAATAAAAGCTACAATTGAACATTTGCAGCTTATTACATACGTGATTAAGGTGAAAAACTATCACCATATGAAATAACTTGATGTTCAAATTCAAGTCAAAACGATTCATCGCGGTAAAGAGAATGCAGCAAATTGAAAAAAGGTTGAACTTACAAATAATTCTATGGACAAAATGTTTTTTTTTTCAACGTTGGGATTTGAAAATCTTCAAAAGATACCAATCAGCTCCTGCCTCTCGGCATGCCGGATTTCTACCGACTAAAACCACATCTGTTTCCTTCGATCACTCTCTCCATCAATTTTTAGTAATTCTCCGTATTTAATTTCAGTACATAGTACTTCCCAGACGATAAAAATCAGTATAAGGGATAGTACACAAAAGCCACTGATGTACAACCGATTGTCAAAATTTTATGCAAAGCAGCTAGCTTCTACAAAGCGTTCTAAAGTAATATAAGTTGTATAAGTCATCTAAATACATATTAAAGGACTACACAAATACCTGCTGGATGAACAAAACCCGAATTAGATACATCAGCCCTATAAATTATTCATTTACAAATTGAATTATAATATAAGGTTATTTAAAATGTATGTTACTTGAAATATTACCTCTTTTTGGAAGTTTCCGGAAGTTTCTTCCTGTGTTTATTTTCTCCCAATGTAAAACCTGAGTTTTTCAATTAATTTTCATATTTTACATATGAATAACTTTGAAACAAGGGGCTCTTAGCGGGTGGTGGGGCGTGCGCCATCTATTGTCGGTGATACACGATCTATCTACCTGCCGATACAATGAGTTTGAGACAGAGACGCTGCAATTTGGCGGGAAAATGCTCGACTACATTGTGTTAATAAACTATTGAAATATGCTTTGTTAGACATTGTGTTTTTTTCTTAAGTGCCAGTGCGAGGGACTTACCTAAATATCGGCGTCTAGCGGCAAAGCTGTTGGCATGCGTGAGCTGCCTATATTCCTAACACAGCACAAGCGCCGCAATGAACAATCAGAAGAAAAGGGTGCCGATGTAGGCAGTCCAAATTCTCTAGTATGAATGTTAATTTATTCAGTTAATCTTGCTACTTTTATACAAAAATATTGCTTATGTACAATTTACTAACTAATCAAATATTATTTACATGTTACTGACCTAAATCTATTTCCAATATTTTCCCATGGTCAAAAATTGCAAGTGCAAGCAATAAAGTGTAGTTTATTGGCTTCAAGAACCTTACTGCAGATGTAAGCAATAAAATGCCAACAACCTCGGATTTGCTTTCATTGTTATGCCATGCTGAACTCGTCCCCAGTACACATTGTTGGTCTTCAATTGTTTTGCTGAGTCGCTCTAATTTCATTGTTTATAATTGGAATCGGGATATACCCACAAAGCCTGACTCACAATGCTTTGACTCGTGCCGGGTTATCAGATGGCAATATATGAATATTGTTTTGTTTGTTGTGGCTTGTATTACACTACATCATGATTATTTTGCAGGAAACTTTCCACATTTGGCTTTAAGCTATCATTTTCAGACCCAATCCACAACGAATTCAAAGGTAGAAATTATGTGTTAGGGAGCTAATCGGACAGTATGGAAAATGATGCACAACCCCCCTCTACGCCCTATTTATCGCGCATAGTTTTTTATGGTTCATTCGCTTCTCTCTGCATTTACTATTGCATTCTAAATTCTCCTAAATTCTCATCCTTCTCAAGCAGCAAAGAAAATCGTTAGTTCTGGTTCGGCATCCCGCAATTTGAACAGCTAAAAAAATTAAAATTTTAAAATTATTTATTTTGAAGTATTTATTTTATAATTTATTACTTTTAATACGGTTAAAATTACGGAACCTTCTACGTTTGAAAACAATTACCTTTCAACGCGCCTAATTGACGACAAACACAGCTCTTCATTCGCATGTCTCGGATTGAACCGCATGCTGTTCGTGGGAAGTGTCTCGGGTTGAACCGCATGCCTTTCGTGGAAAGTGTCTCGGCTTGAACCGCATGCCGTTCCTGGAAAGCGTCTCGGGTTGAATTTTAATGATACACTTATGGTACATTTATGTATTTTAAAATTAAAGAATAAATCAATTATAATTGTTGTTTTGTTAATTCCTACTAAATACCTGCCTTTTTATACCCCAAGTGATAATCTTTCTCAGAGTCCTGAGAAATATTTATTTTGAAAATAACTTGATTCTTCATAAAAACAACTTGTTAGGAGCATTCCGTTGAATATATTTGATCGCGAAAGGAGTTCCAAATTACGTAAATCCAGGAATAATTAAAAACCTTTGTTGTCTTTAGTTTAATGGGCTAACGTTTTGTGCGAAAAAAGTTCGATATCGACTTTTGCAAAATTAATACATTTTCGAAAATTTCAACACGCATCGACCAAGTTGTACCATTCGAAATTGGTCGTGTCGTCGCCATTTTGGTTGTGTGTGACAAAAGTCGGACAATTCTTGGATTTTTTCATGGATTTAGTGTTTCCCAGTAGTATTTGAAGTGTACAGGACAATTCCATTGGCATATCAACTTGTTTTGTGGAGGAAATGTGCTAGACATCGCCCAAATGGAGTCTGTAGCGGCATTTAATTCGGAGGTAAATCTCGCCCGAAGTCCGGATGAAGTTTGGGTCCGCGGTGTCTTCCACCTAAAAGTTACATAAAAATGTTCAGAATTTGCATCACGAAATTGCAAACAATGCGGATTTTTTGTGTAAAGTTCGCTAGAGTGCGTGATGGTAATTTGCGGGCAGTTTCCATGTGAGCTAGGATGGAATGGAAGTGACGACGTCGGATGGCCCGGTTGCGGGTTATTCGCACACCCGGCGAATTTGGAGCTGTCCACGATGCCCGAATTTTGCGACTGATATTTAACTTTTTTCTTCTGTTTTCCAGCTTTCGGGTCTGTACGACTCGAAGCCGCCCATCTCGAAAGCCAAAATGGCATCAATCACGCGCGCAGCAATGAAAGGGATAAAATTCTACAAGCACGTCGTGCAGAGCGTGGAGAAGTTCATACTGAAATGCAAGCCGGAATACAAGATTCCTGGACTGTATGTGATCGATTCGATTGTTCGGCAGTCGCGACATCAGTTTGGCTCGGAGAAGGACGTGTTTGCGCCACGCTTCGCGCGCAACATCAAGCAAACGTTTGCGAATCTGTTCCGATGCTCGCCGGACGATAAGAGCCGGATTATCCGGGTGCTGAATCTGTGGCAGAAGAACAATGTATTCGCACCGGAAGTAATACAGCCGCTGTTCGATCTGGCCGATCCGAACAATCCCATCTACCAGTCGATGCCGCCGCTGAACAGTAGTCTGCAGGACATGTCGGCCGGCTCGAATGGCTTGAACATATCCGGCGAGGAGACATCACACGGCATGGATGATCCGCATTCGAAGACAGTGGATCTGTCGGCCGCGGTAAGCTTGCAGTTTTGTCGTACATTAAGGTAGAATTAAAGATAGCACCTAAGATTCATTGAACTATGCGAAATTGAATGCGTTGGTGTAAGGTGATTGATATATATGTACTTATATAGCCATTTCTATGTAAATACGGTGGAGGTTAAATTCTAATTGGAGTCTGGATGAAAGTCGCTCGTTTGTGCTTAGGCTTGGATTCCGAATACCGTAAATACTTCAATTAAGCGGCTCAACCTTCCTGTTAGTTTATGTTAATTCTAAACTAACTACGTTTGAGCAGCACAATACAAAAATTCCCAATCAAATTCGTGCAGAGATTTCTCCACTTCAAAGTAATTTCCATGTTTCATTGAACATTTTTGGATGGATCATCCGCCCATCTTTCTAAGGTTCTACAACAGTTATCACGATTTATGTAGACTGCTGAGATATGCTGAGGTTTTGTTTCACCACAAGTACGGTCACTTGGTATCTGAAAGGACCATTAATACGACACTAACAGAGTTAGTAGGCCAACCCTGCGCCACCCAACGAATTGTTCTTTTGTTGTAAGGCAATTTCACTGTGAGATTTTCCGGGTAACATCCTGAGTCTGGTCCCGGACTAACTTTTCATGAATACAAATCCAACAGTCGTCTTTAAGTCTTAGTATTCAACTTTGGATTCATTCAAGGCATTTCTTGAACTACACGAGAGCATCAGCGATGATTCCCTGGGGTGTTTCAATCACGAATCGTTCATCATGTTGCTAGAAGTCAATATACTTCTTGACAAAGCTAGACAGAAAATCAACGAATTGACGATTTAATGCTCTAGCAATTCTAGGAATATACAAAACTTCCTACCACATAGCGTAATTCTACGTACACCTTCCTATAAATTTGCCGTGATAAAAACACAGTGTTGTTTGCTTTAAAATTATCGTCCTTCTCGGCAGCAAAGATTTTCGCGCGCTCTCAACACTGCTTTGATTGAAGGCTCGAATTAAATCATTTTTATGATTTAAATTTATGGACTTATGGAGATATTCGCAATTTACGGTCGTTCATTGCTTCCCGGCTGCCAAAGGCCTGTTACAAATAGTTGTTTACGTTGGCAAAGTTGTAACAAAAATCAAGTCTTTCCAAAATTATTCTATTTCTAGGATCAAGTGCAGACTGCACACACTTGCTTGATTCTTGCGTTTTGTAGCAGTAAAATTAGTTGATTATTGCCAGGATCTGGATTTAGTTCTTAGATTCGTCAAAATCTTTCCAGATTTTAACTATTTGAGATAGACATGTGTAACGCTTTGAATATTACTGCGCCGATACCTTGACTCCAACTTCAGTCCTGGTATCAGCGTAGTTCGCTGGCGTTATTGCGCCACAACGCCATATAATGTCGTGGCGGACTCACTAGCCACAATTTTGCTTCGGTACATGCATAACGCTGCGTATCAGTGTTCTGCAATCGCGTTGCACCATGCGCCGAACTAGACTTTTCAGCTCCAACGCCAATACATCGTTCGCCTCTTCTTTGATTGCTTCTGCTGCGCTAACGTGATGATACACTGCACTACTGAGACTTCTGTCTGGTATCAGCACATTGGTCTCAAAGACAGTGTATCAGCGCAAAAGCGCGCCGCAGCACTGCGTTACACATGTTACTTGTTAGGTTACTACAGGTTACTTGTTAGAAATCGTAAATTGAGGCTAGATAATGAGTTTCCTTCTGTTGTTCATATCACGCGAATGGGTCTGATCCCCAAGGTATACAAACAAGACATGATGTGCTATTGCCCATGCATCGTTCCTTTCATTCTCGTGCGAAACCTTCATGATGACGTGAATATTGATGTTTTTCGGGCAGAAGTAGTAAAACATTCGTCAATGTGACGTCACGTCGGCGAAACCTGCATAAAATTTGGCCTGTAAATGTTGAATGGGCGGGCAGCAGAGGTAAAGCTGATCCAAACATTTGACATGAAGGCTTCTCGACGTCTGTCGGTTTTTAATGATTTGATAACTTGTGACTGAATTCTTACCTGCTCTCCATTTACACGTGCGTTATCAAACTAGGCGAATAGCTTCTGTTGTTAGACAAGGGTGAATTACTAGCCACGGGGCGGTTTCATTGCGGAAAATAACGAATTTCTGGGGCGGTGGAAGTTCTCTTGTTGAGACATTCGGCTATTGGGACACATTCGTGGTTTGTCGAAGATCTCTTTGTTTGGGGTCGCAGCTTCACCTTTCATTCCTTTTTGCAGCAGATAAAATATCGTCTACATATTGAAAAGAGATGATCCTTCGTTCTGAACAGCCACATGCCTCCAGGAATACATGTCTGAAATTGTAGAAGCTTTCTCTCAAGCAAAGGATGGTACTTTTACAATTCATTTTTTCAGTTTGTTATACCAATTTATTCATTTGAGTTGCCTATCGTCATCCAGATCACAGTATATGGGACATAGTGCGAAAACTCGCGGAGAGGAAGTAATGTTTCATCTAAGCGAATTCTGCGAGAGAAAAAAGAAGCAGACATACAAATACGCGTGTTAAACTGAGCACAGCATATAGTTGCGGTCGTTGCGTTGAACGATCGAGTCGTTAAGATTATAGTCAACTTATTGCTCCAGGTTTTCGAACTTAAACTATGATCCATTGCGAAATAAAATAGGGATTGGTCATGTATATCTCTTCAGTATCTTCCTTGGTAGAAGATTTTCATCCAATAAATGTTTAGAACAATTATTTAAAAGGCCGGGGTTGTGGGTAGTCGTAAAAATATCTCAATACGATTCAAAATATCCCCAACAATCTTCCTTAAATAATTTAAATGATCCCGTATCTTATCTGAAGTAGCCACTTTAATATTGAACCAACGCAACGCTCATTTAGATGCTGGAAAAATTTCGAAGCCATATAAAAACAAGTTCAACAATCCAATAAATTCGAACCTGGCAATGAGGAATTGTTAGAGGAATTTTTTTTATTACGCTCTATCCGATGCACTTTGACGACTGTGGTGGGGTTAGCATTATGATACCACTGCAATTGCGTCTGTCAAAATCTTACCAACCAAATAATCGATTAGGCAGACACGTAGAAAGATTGGGTGTCCCTTTCAATGATTTCTGTCGAAGTTGCAGATCAGAGGATGAGGAAGAAACAATCCAACACTTTCTGTGCAAATGCCCAGCACTATCCAGGAAGCGCATACCTTGGGCTCGCCCTTCCTGGACAATCTCACGGAGGTAGCTGATTAAGACATTGGCTGCATAATGGGCTTCATACGAGAATCTGGATGGTTCTCGTCATCCCGCAGATTCTATTGCCGCCCTAATCTTCTATGGTAACACAATGGGGCCTATCGTGGCCTTTGGATAAAGGGAGCTGCCACTACAACCAACCAACCAAATAATCGATTACATATGTTGGTAATTGAAATTAGGTGTCTTCGGTACATCATAATACTGTTTGCATACTTACCACCATAGTTGATTCGAATCAATCAATTGGCTGCACTTCATCTTATCATCTACCTCGGGAAAACAGAGAAAAATGAATAGTGGAAAGTCTTCTTTTTCACGGAATAACAATTTTTGAATGTAATTGACGGCGAAGCATTCAAAGGTTGCATAGGTGCGTGAAATATAAGTGGGGAAAAATACATTTGGAGAAATGTTGAAAATGTTGAAAGTTAAAAGGTAGTTTGTAATTTCCTGAAAGCGAAAAATCGAGCTACTACATTTTTGGTGCGAGCGCTTCAATTGCGTCTTCACTCGCTCACACGTACGTAGATCAGGACAAAGTTTGGATTAAATTTTGAACATCCAACAAGCAGTGTACAACGCTCTAAGCGAATTGCGTGTCACGCCACTATACAGAGCTAGAGAGAAGGGGACAGGTTGCGTTTAAATACAAAGAAATATTTCACGATGAAAAATACTTTCAAAACTACTTTCGACTGTGTGAGGAATACAATTATTTTTAGTCAGGAAATTTATTTACAATGATATAATAAACAATCTGCGCCCTTCCACATGTATGTTTACTTTTTAAATGAATATTTTCCTTATTGAAGAAAAATGATCGCACCTCAAGGACTCAAATTTATTAAGCAATACATAGTATGTATTTCTATTTCAACAATTTACACACAAACGCAGACTGTATGCGATATCGAATATAATTCGCCACGAAAAAAATCCCTTAGCATCATTGAATTGCATAAAAATAAACCGATTTGGACATGGATATGAAATCTGAAATTGATATCGCAAACGGTCCGTGAAATATATCAACCATACATGATTATTTATTTACAATAGTTATAATGTAAATCAAAACAGTGAGCGATTGAATTAAAATCAACAAAACCACAACTTTGTTTCATAGCAGAGTGGCCACCAAACGGCAAATACCCTTGACCAAAGCACAATTCGGCAGCTGCAACAGCTTCAGCAAATTCTAATGCGACAAACGAATGAGACCATGTCATCTGGTATCGGTGGTGGTGGTGGCGGTGTCGGTTGTGCCGGTTCCAATCAATCCGATTCGGTCAAATTTAACAAACGGCTTCTCGATTATGATTACGGTGATGAAGACGAGGAGGATAGATCCACTTCGCATGTTCCGAATCTTCTAGATGTAATTTGCTTTAACATTATTTCATAACATTTTTTGAATAATTAATTGTTTAATCATTTGATTTTTATGTACATACATACATATCGACATTAATTCTGATTTAGTTTAAAAATAAGGCCGTAATAGCATCTCGAATTTCAATGAACGAAACGTTCAATTTTATCTGAATTGCATTTATTGTAGGGCAACAACCTAACGCAATTGCTGAAAGATCCGAACGTGTTGCGGCAATTGCAAACGCTCCAAAAGCTCAAGCAGCAAGAAGAGAAACAAATGAAACTGAACGAGATGCGACTGCAAGAGGAGGCATTTGAGAAGCATTTACAGAATGTACTAAAGGTAAAGGTTCGATGGAAATGTGATGTGGTTGGTTACTCATTGAAAATGTTGATATTATTTAACAGGGGAGTAGTGGCATGCCGGGTATGCAATCTGGAAACGATATGCCGGAAAAGGAGGTGGAATTCATCACAAAAGACGGCACTAACATTGAGGTATAAACTCTATGAAATTTCGATCGTATTATGCCAATATTTTTGAATGCCACATCACAGATTTACATGATAGCGTACGAATAGAATGGTTCGCGCTGGTCATCATGTAAATCTTCGTTGTGGAACTATCTTTGGAAATTTCGTGCAAACACATCTGTAATGTGAAATCAAGCAGCGAATTTATTCTGGCTTATAGTTCTTGAGTGCGCGATTGCGGGTAATCATGGCGTGATGTGGGCTAGAGTCCTTTATTGATGATGTTACTGGGGTAACGTTTATTCCCTTTTTATAAAAAGTCTATAAATCGCAACAGTATACGATTAATTGTGTTTTTACTATTTCGAGACTCTCGTAAAGGACATAGATGGATCAATAAAAAATACATTTCTATTTGTAATTTAGTCTTATACATTTTCAAAATAAATATTTATGAGAAGTTACTTTATGCCCAAAGCGTCAACTACAGCAAATATGACAAATTTAACTTCTACCACAATCAATGCTGCATAATATCTCATGTTCTTGATTACCATTGTCTTGATCTCAGTAAGGACTATCTCGTCAACTAAATTGATATCATATTTACATCCGAAAAAAAGAAAATTACAGATGTGTTTGCGCACACAAAATGATGACGTGTAGACTTTTATCGAAAAATAAATTCTACAAAAGAGAGACTCGCTTGCGACTAGAAAACTACTAGTATTTTTGGAAAAAGTACAGAAAACAGCTTAACATATAGTGTTGTTATACTTAAATACGTTTGTGCATGAGTGCTGAAAAAAATTCATGACGAATCAATTGAAACGCCACGCCATTCAGTGCAAGGCAAAAAAACATACATAATAGAACGAATATCCTCTTGGATTGTCTGATAACCCTCAAACATATAAAGCGGAGTTAAATTATTGACTACAATTTCTGATGAACTAAAATCCTTCGAATTGAAGAAATTAAATAGATTTTATTTAAAAAAATAATAATAATTTGAGATTGCGAAGAAACCATAAGAGATTTTAAAATGTTTCCAAACACAAATTGACTATTTTTGATATATTCCTTATTAAATTAAATAACAATACAAGATTTTCAACTACATTCGTCGTTCGGAATTTCTACGAAAGGTAAGGTTTACATACAGAACCAAAAATTCCGCCCGATCAATGCTCTCGTGTATAACAACCATTATGCCAAAGCTGGGTAAGTTATTCACTGTTGCTTATTCTTCAATACTGTAATTAAGTAATTCATTGAAATCAAAATGAAAGGTTCTTTTGAGTCGCGCGAAATTGATATGTCACAAAAGCCGATCGTTAGTAGTTTGTAATACGAAATGATGAAGATATGTTCGAGTTGTTTGCGATGCATTGTTAAGCATTTGAATTGGATTTGAGAGACAGAGAATGAGTGAGAGAGAAAACACGTCAACATGATACAGACGCTTGTCTGTTCCCCTGTCGCTTAGCTAATGATCCTTTAGGATTCAACTTGTTAGGCCTATCAAGTACATGTTGCTCTCGCGACAACACTACTGAAAATATGGCCCAAGTGTATCTTAAACGTAATGTCATTTGTTTTTCGTTTTCTTTTCTCATACAGGTGATAAATTTGGATGGAAACGATTCCCGTAGCCCGTCACCGGATCGTGATCGTTATAAGCAGCGAAGACGTAGCAGTCGTTCCCGATCGCCGCGCGATGCTCGAGGACGCGACCGTAGACGCCACTCGTCCAGATCACGTTCACGATCGCGAGCTGGCAGCCGATCACCACGATCGAATCGCCGCCGGAACTCACGAGATCGCGATCGTGGCAAAGACAAGGAACGCGAGAAAGAAAAGGACAAGGAGAAGGAATATGAACGGGAGCGACGACGCAAGGGCTTGCCGGATATTAAAAAAGATCATTTAAGTGGTAAGACGAGATAGCGATACGACGCAGTTGGTAATTTTTCAAATCTATGCGACAATTTCATTCAATGTTTCTATATACAAACGATTTTTTTCTATAAAAACAAACTTTAATCAATTCTAGAATGTGTGTGGGAAAGCGCGTACAAACTTTAATATTATCTTCATCATTTCGAGAACGGTGCAATACGATTTATCTTAATATTCTAAAGTGGAATTATGCTTCGGCTAATTGTGTATGAACTATGTACAATTATTTATTCGATCAGCTACGAATAAGAACCTTTTATTTTGATACACAATTGAAACATGAAATTTTATACGCAGGACATATGACAACAGTGAAATAACTACCGGCTGTACACATAGAATTACTTAAATTTAAATTTTTTTTAGAGAAATTTTTAATTGATAAATTTGCTACCAACAATATTTGAAAATATTCAAACAGAAAGTCGGATCATAGATCAGTTCGATAGTCCAAAATTTCAAAGTTTCCGTAGAAAACAAACTGATTTTTTTAAAAGAACGTTAGATTCTTTGTTCCAAAATATTCAATATTTTCGAAAAGAAAGCTAATGAGAGTGTGATTTTGCGTCGCGCATGCCCAAATTGTATTGTTATTTGGTGCATGCCACTAGAAATGTATATTAAATGAAAATGACGCTTTAAAATATTTGTTTTAAGTCATGTTAAAGGCTCTTGAGAAGAACTACGTCATTTTGTTACACTCCTTGCAATATTCTTGTCAATAAGTGAAAAAAATGCCTGTTCGGTATTCACTGAGCGACTATAAATCTCTAAAATATCACTTGTTCTAAAGAAAACACAATTAGATAATTTAGAAGGCTACAGAAAAGTTGATAATCGCGAGAGATGCTGGTCCACTAAAAATGGTAGATCAGGGTGGGTGTCGATTGAAATTCGCTAAGCTTGCGTACATCCTGATTGAATTAGGCATTATTGGGGTTGTATTCCTGGAGGAATCTTGAACCTTTATCAGAAATTATTGACCAAAATATTGAGTACATCTTCACTATTATCTAGCATTATTTTCACTGCGCAATGTGAATAAAAATTGTAGTTTCTGATTAAAAATACTCCTTACAATAGAGAAGACTATTAAGTCGAATCTCCGATCCTTTTTTGTAGTGGATCGCTCATTTGCCTAATATTAGGCCTGGGAAAAAGATCACAATCAATCTTTGGTCGCGATTATCCTTTGAAACTGTATTAATTTGTCTTGATAATACTCTAAAGGCATGTAAGCGTCAATTTTCTGAACGATAAAAATCGACTAGCTCATCAGCAGCGAATGAAAGTAACGTCTCATAAAAGTAGACAAGTGTTCATTCTATGAGCCTCCTCGTACCGTGCTCTCTTTTATAATTCTCAGCTGGGAAAACCACTCTAGATTGACACAAAATTATCGCTTCTCTCTTCATAGTCAATTCTTCTTAAATCTTCATTCAATTCATTGCGTACCTATTGAAGTGGGAGATGACATCTTAATATAAGCTTTCGAAGACAAAACTGCTAAGCTAATGCTTCTCATGTTTTATTTGGGTGTTTTGAGCGTCTTTTGGTGGTGTTTTAAGATTATTGAAAAAAGTCGTGTTGTTGCTTTTCACCAAAAATATTATGTATTTCCTCAAATACGTATTTCGGTTGCTACTTGTAACCTTCAGTGTTTTGTACACGACTTTTTTTTTTCAATAACGCTTCTACCGATCTTACTAAAGCCAAAAAAGACAATTTTTTGAGTGTTTCTGGCACAAGAATATCTCCTCATTTTATTCTTTACAATAATTTTCTATGTAAAATTTTACGCTCACTTATTTTTAATAAATCAAAGTAGAATTCACTTTCGTCAAATTCTTGCGATCCCTCAATTATCACGGCGTGAGTCCCACACTCATATCAAAGATGTTGTTTCTGTTGATCTCATTTATGGTGCTGCCTAGCAAAGATTTCCATATTTCAAAAAATTGCTAACCTCGTCCTAAATTCGTTCAGGAAATTCATAAGTTCCTGACGATGCCTATCCATTACGCTGGAATAGCTCGTATTGCTTCTCGTCTGACTGCTGTGGCTCTACACTTTGCTTGAGTTTCAAGTTTTTTATAAATAATTCGATTAGTCCTGCAGTTATCCAAGCGTAACACAAGGATAAATTAGTTGTTTATATATGTATGGCACATTTATCAAATCTATTGATTTTCACTAGAAATGAAAGAGCGTGTATAAGAAAAAAGACAAGCATCGAAAGAAATTCTTGCATAATCAAAATGAAAAGAATCGTTTCTCTTCAAACAAAAATTTCGAGCACTTTTCTTTTTAAGCATCGTAAAATTTAACGAAGTTGATGACAAATTAAATTCCAATTGAAACGTAAAATTATGAAATTGTGTCTAAGGCAAAAAAAATCAATGATTTAAGCAAACCATCAAATTGACTTACACTTCCTTTACAGTATGCAGTACTACGCTATGGGTGGGGCATCTTTCCAAGTTGGTGCAGCAAGAGGAGCTATCCGATTCGTTTGGAAAATATGGTGACATTGTCAGCATCGATATGATCCATCCGCGCGGCTGTGCGTTTATTGTGATGAATCGACGCCAAGACGCGCACAAAGCGATGGGCAGCTTGAAAAATTTCAAAATGCAAGGCAGAGCAATCACGATTTCATGGGCAGCTGGCAAAGGTGTGAAAAGCAAGGAATGGAAAGATTATTGGGATTTGGATTTGGGCGTGAGCTATATACCGTGGGATCGGTTGGCGCTCGACACAGATCTGGCTGCGCTGGAAGAGGGCGGCATGTTTGATGAGGATACAATGCCGGATTGGATGAAAGGCAAGTTGCATCAGAAGGATTCAAAAGATAAGCTGATGCCAGGTGGAATTTTCGGCGTTGAAGGACTACCACCTCTGGATACTTCTCAACCGCCCCCTGGCCCCGGTGGAATGATGCCGGGCGTAGCGATGGTTCCACCATTCCCGCTTGGAGCAGTTCCGCGACTGATGCCCCCAATGGGAGTGCCGCTTCCGGGCAATATGGTCCCGGGAATGGTGCCTGGCATTCCGATGCCGCCCAACGTTGTTCCTGGCATGCCACCGCCACACATGCTGCCGCCGCCGTCTGGGATGGTGCCTGGATTCGGGCCGATTCCTCCGCCAATGGACAAGTCGGTGCCACCGCCAAATGTTGGCGCTGATGGTCCGCCCATGTCTTTCATGGGAAACATGCCGATTCCTCCTCTACAACCGCCATTTCCAAACATGGGACTTCCTCCACAATTCGGCCAGCCGCCGCAACAAGCGAATCACATGTCCGCGCCCGGCGGGGGCATGCAAAACGACGATCACATGGACATTGAGATGGAGGACGAAGTTCCCATGAATATTCTCAAACCCCCCGTCCCGATGAATTTCAATCAACCGCCGCCAATGTTCCCGCCGCCCAGTTTCAATATGATGGATTTAGTCGGGCTGGGCGGTGATCGCAAAAACGATCAGGAAGATCGTGGCAACCGCGATAGTCATCGCGAACGGAATGAATTCTCGAATCGTGAACGCGGATCCAGGTGGGGCGGCAGTGACCAGCGCAGCCGATCGCGAGACAGGGAAATGCAACCGCGCGAAAGAAATGATAATGCCGATGAGACACGGCCGGACTTTAGTCGACGCGGAATGCCGCCACACGATCAAATGAGCCAAGCTCCGCCGCCTATTTGGCGTGAGAATGGTCCGCCAGCGAACTTTCAACCGCCGAATTTTAACAGCGGCAACGGTGGAGATAGAAGGGGACCGGGTGCGCCATCCAGCATGCTTGGTTTGGATATGCCACCACCTCAAAGGCCACCGCCCGAATTTTTCGAGGGTAGGCGCGATGGTAAGTTAAATAATCATTTGCTATTCGACTCAGCTGTAAATTCTATTAAAATACATCGTGCCTGATTCTGATCAAAATTACTATGCAAACATATACATTTTGCAGGCTTTGGAATGGACGAAAGACGCGGAGGTGGCAATGGTGGTCAACAACGTGACTTCTTCCCAAATCAAGGTAATCGTTTCGGACCACAACAAATGGGACCTGGCATGGGTCGAGGAGGAGGACAAATGCCAATGAGAGGTGGTCCACCGCAAGCGCCGTTCGGTCCAAGACTAGGACCAATGTTTATGCGAGGCCCGTCCCGACCAGGACCTCCAGGTGATTTTCAAAATACTTTACTCCCAAGTCTTTGACTGCACGATATCAAATAATTGTTTTGCAATCCAGTATAAGTGAAGTTAAATTATTAATTTTAATTTATTATTTGTTACAATCAAAATAACTTTAGATATCGTTCAAGGATCGAGTGCTTGTAAAGGACCATTTTTTAATTGTTGTGGAAATGTACCATGACGAATCTCAGCTAAATTTCATCTAACGATTCAGAATTTTGTGCAGTTAATAATCAAAAACTAATTATACATCTCTTGTAGAAGATCCTTCAGCGAATTCGAATAATTAAATACATTTGTACTAAATAACGACTAATATATTGCAGCTTTTAATGTCGGCGGCAACGATCGGCCGCCGTTCGAACGCGAAGACAGAGGTGGTGGTGGTGGAGGAAACTCAAGCGGAAGAATGCGTGGTAATAATTCAATGGAGCGGAGGCAAGGTAATAACTGGCGTGATGAAGACGACAGTGGTGGAAGACGTGCGAATCGATTCCGTGACCGTGGTGACAATGACAACAAGGGCAGTAGAGATAGATACGATAGAAGCGATAGAGATAGTCGAGACAATAACAGAAGTGATAGGAAAAGTGATCGGAAAGTCACACCGCCGCCGCCCAATGCGTTTGGTCGCAACGAAAATGCTGCAGCGAACGAAAACGAAGAAGATTGGGATAGTGATTTTAAAGCGCCACCCAAATTCGATACGAAGGATGATTCGAATAAAGAACAACGCAGCTATGATAAGGAAGACAGGAAGCCAGCAAAGAATGCAAATGTAGATACGGAGGAAGACTGGGATAGTGAATTAGTCGAGCACAAAGTGTCTGATGATTTTGAATTTCCTGACGAGCCATCCGCATCTGCGCCGTCTAGAGACTCAGACGAGCAACAAAGCGAGAGAGAGGAGTTTAATATATTCGGTAGCGAAGAACCACAGCCCCGCGAAAATATGAGCAGTAGCAAAATCGATCCGAACGATTTCTCAATACCAGGGCCACCGCCACAGTCAGAAACAGCACTGAACAACGAAGATCAACCGGCCGCGTCGTCATTATATGATGGCGAGGAAGTTATCCTTGATACGGATGACACAAGCTAAATGTTATATCTAGTAGAGTGAAAAGTAATGAAAACTGGAAAATGAGATTTAAATCAAAAGCTTATTTGAATTGAAATCGGAAAAACATTTTGATTTGTAATCAGTTCTCAAATTAAACATTTGGATTCTAAATAAAATCAACCGGAACCCCATCATATATCACCATGGCTGTTGAGGGACTAATTGATCAATGTTATTCAATTACAATTTTGACTGTGTGGAAGATTATTAGTTGTTAACGAACAACACCAAGAAATTTACTGCATACAAGGTGTTGTATACAATTTTACTGTATATAGAGACACGAAGGAATATGATCTTAGGTTGGAGGGGGCTGTCATTTATCAGAAAGGAATATGCACGAAATTAACATCATCTGACGATTGAAAGCGTATTGTATGGACGAGCGTTTACTGAAATTGTAAAATTGTTTAGAAAAAAGACTACAATTTAACCTTTCTACAACCCTATGAAGTTTTTTTATTACATGCATACACATATTTCAAACGTAATTAGAAAAAGTAGTGCGACCATAGTTGGCAAGAATATAAAGATATCTATTAATAAATATATACACATACTACTAATTAATTTCATTTCAAGTGAATTCAAAGGAAATTGGAGGAACATGTATGTATAATTCTTTAGAAATGTGAATAAAAACAGTTGAATTTTTCGTCGCTTAGAATTAATTATCATCTTTGAGCTAAACACAACAGATGGTGGTGTTCAAGTGCATCTTTGTACCTGGTACATTGATTTTGTCCGATTGTGAAGATGATTGTTATTGCCATGCATTAAATAATCAAGAACACATAATTTATAGTTAGCTATTGAGTTTTTGATGCGATTTTAATAATTTGCATTAAGTCAAATAAAAATATTTTCAAAATGGTGAACAGTTGTTTTGATTCGATAGTGCTTGAAAGGAGGCCTGCATAGTCAACTGTTAATGAGAGAAGCAAGAAGTTTGGATTGCAAGAAATCTGTTTATTACTCCCAACGCCAAATGGAAAGGACACAATAAATAACATACTTGAAAGGAATTTTGTGATACGACTTTTTTATGTTGAGTAAAAATAATATTATGACGCCGTCAATGAGGATGGAACAAATAGTAGATTATTCTCTCTTCAAAGGATACCATGTATGGTTCTTGAGTTTTTCCAAGAAAACATTTCAGGGAGAAAATTCTTGCTTTCTATATCAGAACTACAGAGTTAAGTCACGTGTTTTCAACAGGTCAGAACGGTTATTAATTGGACACACTCTGAATTATACAAATCATCAATGAAACGCCTACGGCTGGAATTTTAAAAATAAATAGAATTCCGACCAATCTTTTCGAAGAAATAGACCGCGCATTTAATCTCAATATAGGGTTTTCCAATAGGGGCATAATTTTGTATCTTTATATGAACACACCCTTCAACTGTTTTAATGAACTGTCAATGTCAAAACGTTAGTTAAAGTTAACATTTTCATCATGGTAAAGTTCACGAACCAGCAACGTTTGGAAACTATTAAAAATTACTACCGAAATTCTGAGTCGGTGGGGCCATATCAAGTCAGCAACTTTAGACGACCTCAAAAACAACGAAATTGCCAACGTTCCGGTCGAAATGTGTGCCCGAGTGGTGGAAAATTGAGTCCAAAGAATCGACCGCTGTAAACGGGCTCGTGATGGTCATATGACCGATATCGAATTTCATTCATAAAATGTAATGCTTGCACTACACCCACAATAAATTTGAACTCAATATCTCAAATATTTCTGTGTTTTATTCATAGATAAAATTGTTATGTCCTTATTGGAAAACTATATAAGCGATAGTGGCAGCGGTAGCTCTAGGAAAATCCTTTAAGGGAAGCAATTTAGGTTTTAATACCGCAATTTCACTTTTTGGCTACATCGCTGCTTACATCAACAATTCGTGATAGAAAATGGGCATAGCGACTAAGACGGGAGGGTAGGAAAATGCAGCCCCTGAAAGTCCGCTTTCACTGAAAGATATATGCAAATTGGGTTTTTGTAGTTTATTATTTATTGTTGTTCATTTGCACTTTATACAGTTTGAGTTAATTTTAATTCTCGCGTCGGGGACGGAGCCAGGCGTCTGGTCCGGTCCAGGTGAAGAGTGGAACTGGCCGGCAAGCGAAGACTTGCCGCGGGGCCAGAACTTGCTTTCGCCGTCCGGGGTTTGCCGGCGGCGGGAAACTCCGAGACGCCACAGTCACACAGATATATAATCGTTTTTTTTAAATTACTTCCTCATCTTATGCTGACCGTCCGCACAAATCCATGATTGTTCATATAATAATAAGCCAAGAAAGCACATAAAAAATTGTATTAGTATTTCCAATGCTTTCACGTTTTCCAGGGAATGAACATAAGCACAAATTACCTACTGCGAGTAAGTGATGCGAAAATATCCTCATTACGAATAATTTGAAAGTAGCACTTACGTTACTTTCATGTTACCCAAGCAAAGAACTGCGCATAGAAGAATATGCTTTCCTTTTTTAGAGTTTCCTTAATAAATTTCTGCAAAAAGCGACTCATCTTTATCAGGAAAATAAGAGTCTCGATGAAATAAATTGCCATATTCGATTCATCTTACAATTAAATAGAAGTTTAGTGAGATTCGAGATTATTTTCCCAGTTTACGCGTGTTACCTTGACAGATTCGGATAAGAATCAAACAACCAATAACGGAGGCACAGAAAACCCGATATTAAAATTAACTTTCTCATTTGGTGGATGTATATTTTTATTTTAGATGAACTTCAGTTCTTTTATTTCATAAAAATAATAGCTTTGTAAAATAAAATAATCAGAAACAGTCTTCACTTATCAAATCAGCATTGGAAGAGAGGCCTCGCTCTTTCAGAGCCTTTGAAATAAGTCTATGTTTTTCATGTCGTTGTTCCTGTTCGCGTCGCTGTGCGTCCAGAATCTCTTCAACAGATACCTCCTTCAGTGGCAGCTTCACCTCTTTGTCACGATCCTGTGAATGATAGTTGAAATGATATGAATCAATAATAACTAGATTGACATCGTTGGAATGCTTAATAAATTGGTTTGCCTATCGGAAGTAGAAGAAAATGCTTTTCAGGGTGGGAGAATAAATATGCACGCGATTTCAAGTCACGTAGATACTTTTTTGGATGAAAGAATAAGAGATCATCTTGGAATTTTACTTACAATTTCTCCCAACAGCACGACATTTTCTCCTCTTATAATGAAAACACCCCTGGGTATGTCGCCATACTCATTCCCTACATGAATCCTTTCTATGGTCCTATGCAAAACCAGATTGGCAAATTGATCAACGCTTCGTAAGTAGCCAATTAGTGTTCGTCCGTCTCGCAGCAAAACCATTAGTTTCTCTAAAATGAGGAATAATACGATCTGATTATCGTTCAACACGTTACAATTAATCAAGGAAGGACATTACTGTCGACTTCATCCAGAAGATGTGCGGTCCCTGCTAGCGGATTCAGGTCGTCATTCATGATTAGTACTTTATTTGAAGTTGATGAATCAAAAGCGGATACTTCAAGGACTCTTAAAATAACATAAAACTGGAAGAAAGTTGTACAGAATTGATTTTTGTTTACAATTGTTGGGTCTTACTTCAAAGTGACAGCTTGTTAAGGTTACACCAGTGCTGCCGTTCCAATCGGTTGATTATCTATTACCCCTTCGTGGCGAAAAGTCGAAGAAAACGCGGCCGGATCGTGGTGAACGTGAAATTCCAAGTGAATTCGCCTAGGGGGCGGTCGGGAAGAGCGGCGACAATCGAACCATCTGACAGCTGAACGCAACAACATCACATCATTGCGGCGAAGTCAAAGTGAAGCTTCAGATTTCTTTCGGGTTCGCGATTTATTTTGATCGAGAGTCCAAATTTAATTGATGAAATTGCGGGGGTGCAGTTTCGGAAATCGTGTCGATAAACATACAATTCGATTCACAACAGTTTGACTAGTGTTTGAGTAAAATAATTGATGTACATGTATCAATCAGTTCGGCGCAGGAGTGACAGAAAATCCCACGATGATTGCTCTAATTCGGAACCAGAAGAATGTTTTTGGCATAAACTCGTATCATCGGATGTCCTACCTGAAATGTAAGCATTCCCATTAAATCCTGGCTGCTATTGTGTCGCTTCGCCAGCGATCGCTCGTCACGGCTTAATTTAACCGCATGGGCCGCATTAGGGTGGCGATGCGTCCGGTTGGCAAACCAGCTGTTTTAGAACTTTTCCTATCGCGCGAATTACATAACTTTATTCATTATTAATCAGAGTACAAGTTACGCATCGTGCCATTGACATTCATTCCGCGTCGACTGCGAAGAGTTGTGCGGACGCAACTTCTGGAGCAATTTTGTAATCGATACTTGGGGCCGCGGCCGGTGGCCACTCGCTAGTGGAGGCGTGAAAACACATTTTGGATTTTGAGGCAGAACACACTGCTCTTTGTTTAATATGCTGTCATTGAATTGTCCGGAATGTTTGGCAAATCATTTGTGTATTTATTTTTGTAATGTTGGACGAGCATCGCTCGGCGTGACGCTACCAGATCGGCTAGAGCCACATAGAGGTCAAGTGCGTGCAGCTAGATTGTGGGACTCGCCTTTGTATCGACCCGACTACTCGCTATTACATTTTAAAGAGCTAAGAAAGTGACTATATGAACGCATGGATACAAGCATGATTCTTTTATGCGAATATGTCCAGACATAAAGGCGCCATGAACACACATTCTGAATATTCCAACAACATTCCGACGAATAACACCCAAAGGTCGAAGTTTTCATATCCGAAACATGCCATCACCTTCGAGAATAACTGACTAAAGCTCACACTTGAATTGATTTAAAATGCAAGCGACAAATTGCCACTGCATTCACTCGGTCTAGCATCTAGCCGGGTATTGAATTGTGCAATGCAAAGCCCTGCACTGCTTTCGATTCTTATAATTTTGCTTCGCTGATCATTTCTCGTGTTTAGCGAGGCATTATACTCTCCGCCGTCCAACAAACGACTCGTTGGATGGTGTGTAATCGCCAACAAGATGCCTGGCGTGACGTAAAATTAAAAACGTATCGATTGCTGAAAATTGAATCAAGAATTTTATTGAAAATCTGTACTAGGGATTGAATTGCTCCTACCTTCAGATATTTTTTGTTCACGATAAAAAAATATGATAAAGATCAAATGCTGAATTTCTTGACCGTATCTAACATTGATCGCTTTTTTGATTGTGTAACTCACCGGGTATAGAATATCATCATTATATTGGCTCGTCAGTAAACCGTAGCACTTGCACTAATACATATTATCTTTCTGAAACTATACTACTTAATCTCTAGCAGTGTGTGCGCAATCAATAACATAATAAAAGCGCCAGATTTAACGATCTTAACTTAATCAATTTTTTTCAGCTAAAAGAGATTGCAAAATTACAGATTTTTAAAAGCTTTTATTTAACTTTACTTTGTATGTTTGCTTGAAATGGTGTGTAGACAAGTCTTGCCTATATACCTTGTGTAGAATCCTGGAGCAATACCGATCAGCTTTTTAAAGATTTCCACCTCCAATGTTACGGAAAAAATATTGCGATCGATTTTTAAACTAAGTACTTCTGCTTAGCCAATTTTTATGACACTGTAATTTTATGACGTCAATTTAATAATTATAATGATATTAGTATAAAGAAAGGACGAAATTTGAACGGCAACGAAACTTTCTCTTGATTGACCTCGCTGACATTCAGTCCCGGGAACGAGGGAACGAACTTGTTTCAGTCGTGTAGACTATTTCTTGTTCGGTCTCTCCGAAGCTAGAGGTGCGGTGGCTGCTGGCAGACCAGCTCAGTTCGGCGCTTATTGTCATGGGCTATTTTTTTTTGTTAGCTGCGACTTAGAATCGCATTATTTAACAGTCTTGATTCTAGCAACAAGGGATGATCCTACCGTCAACTATGATATTGTTTCGATTACAACAGTTTTTAAGAATTCATCCGTTTAACAATGAGGTGATTTCTAAAAATAAATGTATTTGTAGTTGAACATTGCTGATTTATCTTAAACTGATTACATCCACAATTTTTCAAAAAAAAAAAACAATTCCGACCGGGGACCGAACACACGACCTCGTAGTCACGAGCCAGTCACGCTGCTTCCTACACTACACCGCTTCTTCCAGACGCAAAAACTTACTAATAGACAACCATCGCTGAAAACTTTAAAGGCTATTTTCTCAAGTTGGGGGGGGGGTGTGCTGCGGTCTAATATTTTTAGGATCAAATATTCTTGACGCTTTCTGCTTATGTGCCCAATTTCAGCCAGATCTGAGAGGACGATGCCGTGCCTTTTCCTTGTAAGATTCAGCCATCTTAATGCCCGATTACCATAAATACCGAAAAATGAAATATCAAACATCAATCAAAATTCGAGGCTGTACCTACTATTTTATTCTACAAAAAAATCGAATAAAAAGCCTACCCGAGAGCAAGGAAGTATAACCTCTTTAAGGAAACGGACTACTTCACGATCGGTAGAGAAGAGCCTCGGAAAAATTCACCGATGTACGATGCATCGAATAGAAATATCGTTTTTTTTTCGATTCATCGAATTAAAATTTCATGTTTTATCCATAAAAGAATTGAAGGAATTGTTTGAAAAATAAAATAAAATAAAAACCCAAGAGTCGAAAAAGCCGTGCCAAAACCATTCGAAAATAAACCATAACTTTTAATGCTGTTGATGCTGGAACATAATACTATTGAAATGCCAATCAAACATATAACTATTCCATTTATTTATCTTATAACTTATAGACGCTGTGTCTTGTGTTGCATGTCGAAGTCTCACAGTTTCACGGAAGATCTGAAGTGGAGGTATATACAAAAAATTGAGTGCTAAGCTGCTCATCCACTAAATGACTGGATTGGGTTTTTCGTGTACTATCGAGTTCCGCTACGAGACTTCGGTACACATATACATATCATATTTTTCAGTTCTATATTCACACGAAGATTGAAACACGAGCTGCATGACTACGAGCTCAGAATCTACAGAAATATCTAATCAAATTATAAAGAAATAATTTTATAAATATACCTTATGAAAATGCAATCATCAAAAAAATTGCGAGAAAATCGTTCAATCATATTTCGTTAAAATTTAAAATTAATTCAAACAAAAACTATAAAAAAGGTAGACATTTCTGTTATGAAATTATTCTACGAAAAATAGAAAATACGAATGTGAACAGCCAAGATAAAATCCAACATAAATAATCTTAAAAACTTTGCAAGAGTGTGTTAGTTTCAAATAGCTGAAATATAGCGCGGATAATACGAATTTCCACGTATTAATCTTAAATTATTATGATTCATAGTCCCAGTTTGCATAACAACTTTTCGTTGTATAAAAACAATTAGTAATGTTTATCTTATCGTAAGTCGGTGGTGACTTCAGTGTAGTTGCATATGAATTGTGTACTGTCAATTTTAATCGCAGGCATCAAAATAAACAAGGCATTAGCTCTAAAGGTTTTGATCTAAAGTGAGATGTTTCAATCCTTAAACATTTTTTGAATACTCTGTTCCAGCAAACACTAGACATTACCAGTGCTATGTTAGTGCGTTGCTTAGAAATAAGTAAATCTGAGTCTCATCTTAAGATTTAAAATGGTTCGCCATTAATAAGTCTTCGCATCAAAAGGTCGACCACTCTTAATCGATTAAAGATGTAATGTCAACTTTCTATAAAATATGTATAATCTCTTCTATAAAATGTTTCAAATAAATGGTTAATTTTCTCTAAATATTCAAGTGATAACAACACTTTAGGGCATTGAAAATTGTCCATCGAATTTTCTGTAAAATAATTCCTTTTTTACATTTGTCAGCTTTCTGTCTTCCAAACCTTATATTGCTTCGATCGATTAATCAGTACATGTCAGCCACTTATCGTCATCAATTCATTAACAGTTCATTTACAGTTTTGTATGGAATAAAGTCAAATCTATTTATAAAGTGGTAGATTGCAAATTTGTCCTGTAATCTCTTTTCTGCTATTAGAATTTGATTAATTTTCGTGCATAAACTAATTCTAATTGATTTGTGCATAAATTAATTCTAAATCTATAGCCAGATTGTTGATTATTAAAAGAATATTGAAATAAAAAAGACAATTTTAAATTATTATATTTCCATGTGGACTATCCACATAGTTTTTCATCATTTTTATTCCAATAATAATCATTTCTTTCATTTTCCAGCCACGAACATCCTGAAAAACAATGGTTCCATAAATAAGCAGTCAACTGCATTGCACAAGCAATGTCGACTCGATCAGTATTTGTACAGTTACCAACCCCTTCATCCCGCGCTATCAGTGGCGTTGATACCACTGAATCCCCCAACTTTGACCACTCCGTCCTGTGTCGTAGCGCATCAAAGTTACCGACACTTTAGTCTTACGTCCATTCTGAACGATACGCCCTCATCGAAAGTGGAAACAACAGTCCAAACACTGAAAGACAAGAAGAAAACAGAAGAAGAGGTGGCTTCGAAAAAGGCTGAAATAGCGGAGAAGACAACCGTTCCGGAGACTCCTAAACCGGTGGTCGTTAAAAAGAGCTTGGGCCAGCGAATATGGGCGGAACTGGTGCATTACTACCATGGCTTCCGCCTGCTCGTCATAGACATCAACATCTCGCGAAAGCTATTGTGGCGTGTACTTAAGGGGAAGCAGTTGAACCGGCGCGAACGTCGCCTGCTAGTACGAACCACATCCGATCTGTTTCGCTTGGTTCCGTTTTCGGTGTTCATAATTGTGCCGTTTATGGAATTGTTGCTGCCTTTTTTCATCAAGTTTTTCCCTGGGATGCTGCCGTCAACATTCCAAACTGCCAAGGAGCGCGAGGATAAATTAAAGCAAAGTTTCAAAGTTAAAGTAGAGGTAGCGAAATTTCTTCAGAATACCTTGGATCAAATGGCTGTGCACAATAGGGAACATGAGTCCGAAGAGGCGAAGGAGTTTGTGAAGTTCTTTAAAAAGGTCAAAGATCCGAACGAGTATGTTGCTAATACGGAAATAATTAAGTTCGCTAAACAATTCGAGGATGAAATTACTCTAGATTCGTTGTCGCGGGAACAGCTGACCGCACTATGCCGTATATTAGAGTTAAACACGCTTGGTACAAATAATTTCCTGCGCTTTCAGCTAAGAATGAAGCTGAGAACTCTTGCGGCAGACGATCGGCTCATACAGCGCGACGGGGTGGATGCATTGAATCTGCAGGAATTGCAGTCCGCGTGTCGATCGCGCGGCATGAGAGCATATGGTCTTTCGGAAGTGAGGCTTCGCAATCAACTGCAAGAATGGATCGAATTGAGTTTGAACGAGAAGGTTCCGCCTACATTGTTGCTACTCTCGCGTGCTCTAATGGTACCTGAAGAAACTTCCGCCTCCGATATGCTGAAGGCCACGTTGAAAGCTCTACCCGAAACGGTGGCGACACAAACGAAGGCTGCAATTGGCGAACGTGAAGGCAAAATCGACAATAAAACTCGAATCGAAATTCTTCGTGAAGAAGAACGCAAGATTAAAGAGGAACGCGAAGAGCAACGTGAAGTGGAAAAGGAGCAACTACGCGAAAAGGCGGAATTGCTTGTTGATAAAGCCAAGGAATTCGTGGAAATTCCTACCGTGCAACAAGCTAAGCCCGAAGATGATGGAATTTCCTCGAAAGATGCTCACATCCTGCATGAAGCTCTCGAATCGATTTCCAAGGACAAGAAACTGTTAGTGGAGAAGGAAGTGATCAAGGAGCTGAAAGAAGAAATTGAAGACTATAAGGAGGACATTGAAGAACTCAAGGAGGTAACACTAAATATTCACTTTCCCACGATTTAAAGCTAATCAATGGTTTTATTCAAGGTCACGACTAGTGCAGAAAAGGAGGAAATTCAGAAAATCAAAGAAACTCGTGGTGCAAAGATTCTATTCAATAAAGTAAATAAGATGGTATCACAACTGGATGATGTTATCACTAAATTGGAGGCGGAAGAGGAGAAGCTGCAGAAGGAAGAAGTTGCCGAGGTTATCTCAACTGATAGCGGCGAAGAAGATACAGCCTCCATGAAGGATCGAAAATACGTGAATGTTCGAGAGCTGTCGCTAGCATTACGAAAGGTCAGAATAATCCTAGTTTTAAGTAGTTTTAATTTAGTAGCAATTGTGTGTAATAATTCAACATATTCTGAAAACTAAACTAAAATGTTCCAGCTGCTCAAAACAGGCGATGAGACAAGGATAAGTAATATCGAGAAACTCCTAGGGAAAATGGATATTGATAATGATGGCAGCATTAAAGTTGATGAAGTGATAAAGGTAAATCTATTCGTTCGTCGCTACGAACATTATTATTAATAAAAATTCCGTCAATTAAAAGGTAATTGAAACGATTCGTGATGATAATGTGCAATTGGATGGCAAGCAAATTGATGAGTTAGTAGATTTGCTGAGCAAAGAACAATATTTGGAGGCGGAAGAAAAGATCGAAAAGGCACTGGCCAAAAGCCAAAAAGAGTTCAAGCAACAAAAAAGCGAGCAAATGATTGATGTCGCACCAGTGATTGAAGATAAGGCCGACAACTTAAGCACAATGGACGAAAAGCATATTTTAACGAAAAATGAGGTAACATAATATTTTCAAAATTGGTTGAAGCTTTATTCATTGAGATTCACGCTATTTGGTATAATGCAATATTGATACATTAATAAATATGCAAGTTGTACGCAAGGCTTTCGCCGAATACAACCAAATTAATTGGACACTTTTAAATGTTCTCAAAACATATTTTTGCTTAAAACACTTGAAAATTTTCAGTATTCCTATGTCCAGACTGAAGAGATTTAAGCGTTACTTCATTCTTCAATCAATATTAAAAGTAATAATTCACTCAATTCCACCATTTTGCAGACTGTTAGACTTAGCGGCAGTAATGTTGAGAATCTGAAGCCAGAAGAAATCAAAGAGGCAATCGAACAGAGCAAAGAAAAAATATTGCCAACCTCATCGCCTGCTGAAATGCCATCCCTACCAACACCTCCAATTTCACCATCAACGAGTAAAGTCAACCAAAAAGACAAAAGGATGTGATCTTCAGCCAACAAGAAACACAACCGCACCAGCAACAGATCGAATGGGAATTCGTTTTGAATGTGTGCCGGCAAGTTGTAAATTGATTTAAAGTGCACCTAAAATAATTACGTTTTGTACAATTCCTGTTTGTAAATGCTTCTTTAACTTATTTTATTTTTTTGGTGCTTGGGAAACGTGGACATAATTATTGAAATTATTTCATCCATATTAAAGGTATTCGAAACGCAAGAATGGAGTATGGAGTTCAATTTCAAACACGACAGATCGATTTTAATGTAATTAAAATTCATTGATCGCTTGAAGCCAAAGATGAGTTTTATTTCTATGGCATTGATTTATATATAGTTTGAAGTTAATTACGAACTTAAAACGTTTAGAATTGTAAATAAAGAAATTGGTAAACGTTAGTGAATTAAATTGATACTTTATTGCTGTTTTGTGTTATACTGTTAGGTGAGTGGAAAACGGATTTTAGTTTTTAAAATTGATCGTCACTTTGATGGCAAATATCAAAGCTCGTTGACGCAAAATATTCTGCAGGTTTGAACAAAATGAAAAAAAACTTTACAGATTAAAATGGTCTGATAAACTCCTTCCCTTGGATATGTTGATTATTCGGCAGTAGTTTTCAAACAAAAAATTCAATGTCGCATCTGTAAAAACTCAACGTAAGGCTACCTTCTTGCATTTCACCAGTTCCAGTTAATTTTTCAGTAGGTTTTGTTCTTGAGCTCTGTTGATGCGCTTAGTTCCTATATTTCCTTTTCCCGTTTGGATTGTGGTTTAATGTTTGGAATTAGGAAAAATGATTTTTAAGTAACTCTTCGTAAGGAAGTGGTGATTGATTTTTATAGTTGCTCTTTAGAAGTACTGCCGAGGCAGAGCTAAGGTTCATATTCTCCTCCAGTCCGCTTAGTTTTGGTGATTATACATTTAAAAAACATCGATTTTGAATTGTAATCCAAATATAATACCCTTTATCATTGGGTGATTTTTTAGATGAAATAAGTATAGGTAAAAAATCGTCTCAATTCTAAATATTCTAATCATTATAGCCTGTACCTTAAAAACGATAAATTTGACTGTTGAACTTTTAAACTTGACAGCGTTTTGACTAAATTCGAAATTCTACAATCGATTTTTTCCAGAATAAAAACGTTTTTCATATTAAAATCTCATCTTAATCACAAAGTCATTTTACAATGAGCACAGGACTTTCAAGATCTTCTGGCGGAAAAAACAACAATTCTCGCTGGCAAAATCCTTTTCGTAGTGTTTTATCGTCCGGCCCAAAAAGTCGTGTGTCGTCCAATTGTGAGTTTGCCTCATATGACTTGGGCAAAGATGAGATTTACAGAGGCGATCTGAAAACGCCTATGAAAGAAGTTCCTGAAGGACAGCGTAACATACTAAAAAAGGAGCCACGAATCAACTATTTGAACGTACGCTGGGACATTACGCCCGATGTTAAATATCATTTCCCTGAAGCGACCAGTTGGCGTTATGGCTGGACGCATGATTTAGCGAGAAGATAAATCGTACAAATGTGAACGAGCTCCGTCGTTTTGTGATTATTTTATTGAGTGATTTTGAATTTTCAAATGTTTTTAAAAACAAATTTGTATCTTTCATAATATATTCTTTAACAGTACAAATTTGTTTGATGTCCTTTATGAATTTTCGAAAATTGAAAACTTTTTCATCGTTAAGAGATTGAAATCTTCAAATGGTACCGTTTCGCTCCTACTTCTTGGCGTGTCGGAAAAGGGAAAAAATATCAATGATAAATTTGTGCCTGTAGAACCTGTGGAAATATGGAAAGAAACCAACTGCCTTAGCGAAACAGTTCTAAAGTGAAGGTGAATGACGCATGACCATTACTCTTAGATCTTTGATTGACCACCACATAACCTTTCTTGACAATCGTATTGATTGTTCACTTTGTGGCGTCAAGCATTATTACCTTGTTTGACCACCACAAAACCACAGGACACCAATCCCACTAGGTTACTTTGAAGTGAACAACTACCAAATCGTCTTTGGCTCGAAAGTTCGTCCGTAGACAAAAAATGCAACAGTGTATGTCCGTCGGTTAAAATATTCGAACTTCGACTTGTTCTACGTTAGATTGTTTTTAAAAAGTCAACTGGGAGCAGATTTCTTTTGTTGCAGTTCAGGCTGGGTTTTTTGCCATTTAGCAGCATTGCCAGCATTAAAAATTGTGTGCTGTGCACATGCGGAGATTAAGGGAGAGTTTGTAGTAGTAATGCCATTGAAAGTTTTTTTTATCAGTTTATTTAACAGTATCACTACCAGACCTCGGACTGGATGAACTGATTTGTACAAATTCTAAAGGTAATTGGGTATTACGCCAATGACGAAGATTTGTTAGTGATTACGTTTTACCAAAAACGTCCTAGTTCTTTGAAACCTTCCTATTGTAAATTGATCACACTTTATTCGTTTCGCTGTTTCACATTTTCTAGTTTCATTTATTTTGAACCGCAAAATTTGTTTGATTACCGCCGCATCTAATCTTTTATGAGAATGCATTTTAATACCTACTTTGTTCAATAACTGACAAAGCATTTCAAATTAGGGATCATCGTCTAGCAAATTGCAATGTAACAAAATTTTAAATTAGGTTAAATAAGTTGAAAGCTATTTTTCATATTATTTTATTTTTTAATAATAAATGGAAAATAAAAGTGTTTTTGGTTAGAAGTATTTGCATTGTTAATATTTTGTGATTAAAATATGATGACTTGTGACGTAATAAATGTTACTAAGTTTTACATGGCGGGGAGGGAGTTCAAAGGATGAGCCCTTACTTATATTTATTCTGATTGTTAGTAGACAATTTTTATTACCTAAATTCATCATGAAAACATTGAATGACAAGGGTTTACCATATGAAGAAGCACCAATTATTAATAATTCTCACTTCAATGGATTTACCTATCTGTTGTACATCATTAGCAATAGCAACTATTCGTGCAAAAATAAGAAAATTGAGCTGCTATAGCTGAGTATATTCAAAAAAGGCTATTGATGTGATACTCTACGAAACTGGAAATAATAATTGGATTCTACAAGAGGATAACGACCAAAAACGACGACGTCATCTGAGTATCGACTGATAGATAGTAACTGGCGCTTGTACTATATATGGCGCTCACACCACTGGATTCCATTCCAATCGAAAAATTATGGTCATCTGAAAAGGATCTTACAGCGAATAAGAGAAAGCTTGTCCTCGGACCAAAAAACACAAACATTTAATAGGCAGTTGTGGCAGAATATATAATTTAGTCATTATAGACCAGGGCGGATCTGTAAAAAAGACTACATTTGGCTTTTGATCGTTGTTAAATCGTTGTAGCGCTGCTTCCATCCACCGAGACCGCAGCCGCGTAGCACTGTTTTAGAGTTTATTACCAAGTTTAGCGAAAATTCCTAAGGCCACCCTAATAATTCGATTTTAATTTTGTAAAATGCGTATGATAGGTGAAATGCTCTGTGAAAAAATTTCAAATTTCGATATGGTTTAGTTTCTGACTTGCAAGATTTCAAAAATTTTGAATTTTTTGAACATAAATTTAGATTGCAAAATGATTATGCGCAATTTATTGAATCGATTTTGATGAAAACTTGTATTCTGTTTTATTATGTTATAAAAAATTTCTAGGCAAACTATGAAAGTCCTAAGTGCATTCTAAGTGGTAAAAATAATTAAATGAAAAAAGGGTTTTTTTACTTCTTTTGTTAATTATTGCCATTTTGCGGCAATAGTAAAATGTTTCAAAATTTTGAACCAATTATATTTCATAGCAAATTTAATTACGCAACTGTTATTCCCACACAACTTTGCTCTAAAATGGACCGTTTTAAAGTAAAGAGTGAGAAAAAAAGCAAAAATCGAATCGAAATCGATTTTTTTTTAGCATTTCGATTTTTTTATTAGTATTTTCGACTTTTTTGAGAGGGAGAATAAGTCAATTATTGGTATACGAGTTATGCCACAACTTTTCCTGCAACAATCAGTGTGCTTCCCTCAACAACCAACTGAAAACAGATTCGCCCTGGTCTGTTAGTCATGAAGGCGATTGGATAGTATGTTAACTTCGTATTTTTAGTAAAAAATAACATGGATTTATTCTTCCTTTTTTCTTTAATATCACGTGATCATTCTCGGTTAGCAAGCTGTATTTTATAACTGAAATTAATTATTCCAATCAATTAAAACGTCCAATCTTTTTTACTTAAAGCTTCAGTTTATTTTTATATAATGATACACAACGTATATACCTTGAGATAATACATTTAGCATTTTTGAATAAACTTTCTTACATCATCCTCCTTCATGTTCTTCTCTACTTTTCTCGCTTTCTTCTTTCATTTTACATTAAATTATTTGTTCGCGTTTTTTTGGTATAATATTGAAGCTATGCTGACTCATTTCGAACAAATATTCCCGTTTCATTGCGTATTAACGTTGAAGTCTATTTTTGCTTCATCTTCGTTTTTCTAATAGCGAATGCATAACACAAAAGGATAAACAATTAATTACATATATGCATATTATCAACGAATTAAATAGGTACATGAAATATTTAATTTTTTTTTAAAAAGAAAGTGAGGTGAATTTATTTTTAAAATTAAATGAATTCTCATTGTATTTTTTTTATTTATTTAAATAAGTTTACTCTGATGTTGCCGTTTCGAATTGCGCATTGTAATCCAGCTACAAATGCGCACTTTGAAAAAAAAATATGTCCCGAGTCTCAACATGAATAGAAATGACGCTCCGGTCATTTATGAGAGACTCTCGAAATGTTTTGTGTAAAATGGCATTAGATAAATTGTTTTTTTTTTCGTCAACAACAATTAGATATGAGTTGAAGAATTTATTTAGTACAATATACACAATGGAAAGTTTAAATTATATTAAGAATAATTTAGAAAAAATAATCAAATTTGACTATTGATATATCTAATGCCCGTTTTACACAAAAAACATTATTCAATTTTTGTAATACCCGCTAGCACTAGCTCTACTTGAATAACTAGCACTCAAATTTGTTTTTATCGTCTTCTTTTTTTATTTGAATTGCATGCAAATTGTTTTTTTTACAATGTTCTATGAAATTTAGATTTATCACATAATTTAGGTGCTGAGGCACAATTTCATTTTGAGGATCAATAAATACAATCAAATTTAAATATAGAACACGTATAGCCATTGTAAAATTATAAACTAAACGTAAACGTGTTTGAGCATCTATCGACCCGTCGCGGTCAAATGTTAAAACATTATCATTCATGCTATTCAATTATCTAGCTTTTGTATTGAATTGTTGAAAAATACAATATAGATTTTTGCTATATGATTAAAATAGGGGTACATTATAAAATTTACTTGGTATATATGTATGTTTATATATAGTTTATATATATATTTGCATTGAGAAATTACATTTTGTAAAAATAAATGTTTATTTTGTTTTGTTTGAACAACGCACACGAACAAAACGAAAGTGGTTCATCTAAAAGCTAAACGAAATTCTCTGGTATTGAAGAATAAAGCTTGAAAATCAGTTGGTAATTAATTAGTTTTTTGCGAAAAGCTGCGAAATACGTACGTTATGGTGTAGTTCGTATAGAAATTTACATAATTTCAAACAGTGATTCTTTACGTTTTTGTAAGCCTGTTCAGTTTTGTACTATTGTCCCGAAATCAGTGAATATTTTAAGGAATAAACTTTCAAATTTGCATTCTAGTTTCTGTATAGATCGATCTGGTTACAACTATTTGTATAAGAATAAAATCAAACTCCAGATGCTCGGACTTATCTTCAATATGTAAGTTGGAAGACAAATATTGTAAATATATTAGAGTTAATTTTACATTCGGTGTAGTTAATTTTTCATGAATCATTTTAGAGAATTTTTCAAATTATGCATTCGGTGTCAATAAGTGTATTTTTTGTTTCTCCAAATTTGAAATTTTAGCTAGCTAATTGATGAGACAACGGTATTGAACCCTAACGAAACTTTGTAGACTTCAGTGGATCAGCCATCTGGAGCAACCAGGCGCATCATCAAGGGCAGTCACTCTCTGCATAAACCACGCAGACTAAACGAGGGCTCTGATGAAGCTAACAGCAAATAGCTGTTAAGAATAGTAAATTGAAGGACGATGCAATGTCGTCAGGAGGCCAAGACTTAATTTGAGCTGATGTACGATTGATTATCATGAGATTTTTCACGCCAGACTTATGGTCTAAAGCAGTCTCCGAGGGGGAGATGAAGACTCCAAAATAAGGGTAGGAGTAACACACTCGGCCGTGTCAGGGAAGATAAGGAAGCTGTTGAATAATCTGCATATAGATATGGTTTCATCGAGCAGAATTCATCAGCTAAAGAATATCCTAGGATCCAAAAACTGAGACATGAACTAAGTGGAATTTATAAGGTTTCATGCCCAGACTGTGAAAAAACTTACATAGGGCAAACCAAGCGACAGGTGTCGATAAGATGGGAGGAGCATGTAAAAGAGACGGAACTTACGAGGAAGAACGGAAGGGACCCTGCGTCGCTGAAGTCAATGGTAGCCAGGCATTTCGTTGGGGATGCACACTTCTTCCTGTCAGAAGAGGTCATAAAAGTTATTAATTGAGCTAGGTTTAACGTTCCTAAAAAGATTGTAATTAAGTTCTAATTTTGATACCTTTTCTCTTTGCTGATGTCATGTGATATATATAGACCCATCTACACCTGCACTAAATTAGTGGTCAAATGTACTGAAGAACGGCACAACTGGTGCTCGAAATATGTACATTTATACAAATATAACATAATAAATCCCGTCTAAGGAAACACAACAGTTTTGTTTTTTTATCTATTAAATTCTTATCGAAGATTTCATAGCTACATCAGAAAATGCAATCCTTCAGTGGATCCTAATGATATTAGCCAAAAGGCAATGTAATAAAGCGTTTCTAATTATACTATCCTTTCCCATCAAGATTTTAACATCAATTTTAAATAGGTCCTTACGATCAGAATTTGGTCAACTTGCATTCTAATACCACTCTGAAATAGATCGATGAATGGTAGTTGTTACCCTTCTAGTCCGGCAAAGAATTGAATAATAGATTTCATACCATGCAGGATATTTGAAATACATATATAATTTAATATTTATTGCAAGCAAAGCCTCAATAAGCAAGCTCACAAATTTAGAAGGCAATGTTAAACTAGAGCGATTGAGCAGACTTCTTATCTGCCTTTCCTTGCCACAATGCTTATGTAAGCCAGGAACTTTTTGCTTAACAATATTTGCTCTATCCAAATTGAAGATATTGTCTTTTACATTAAGCGCTGTGTTATGGAGCGTAACATATTTGCTCCAAATCGTTATTCCAAATTTTCGCAAACAATTCTGATTGAAATTATCAGCAGCAGTAGCTGCTCTGCTTTAAATTTGCAGAAGTAATTTTCAATTTAATTTAAATTTCAACAATGTGTTGATATCGAACATATTTTTTTGCATTTCTGTAGAAACATAAATAAATACCGAACATGTTAGAAGCCATACGTACGTATCTCCATTGAAAAGAAAATATATTTAACTATTACTATTTCCATGTTGAGTATTAATGTTCCTTACACGGACATCAGTATTCAACTCGGTATTACTCCTTCGATTTGTAATCTTCTAAAGTTATTGTGGCCATGACTGCATCAATTTTTTTTGAATACAATAGTCACGGTGAGTTATGTAAATTTTCTATGCACAATTTCATTGTTGTTTATCATCGTTTCATCATTATTTTTTTTATCGGGGTGAGTAATATTCCATTTTTTTATTACGGAGTTATATGTAAATTTAAGTCTAGAATAAATATGATAGAAACTACACATCTGTACTACATTCCATTGATCCTGTTGCATGGTGTATCTTTTGAACATGCTTGTTTTTAAATTATACATTTACTTGCTTGCCGGTGCGTTTACTATTTTTTTCTTACATTCTTCGTTAGATTCATTTAATGTTCACCTCGAAATAAAATCAATAATGACATCATATTGTGTTATTTCAATAAAAAAAGATTAATTAAAACTATTCAAAACATGTGATCTATTTAACATAAATGTATGCATGATGAACTCACTTGAAGTTTAGCAAAAAAATTTCGATTAATTTTCAATAGAATCGACTAATACTTACACAATCACCGAAAATCCCTATCACTATTTCCGAATATTAAATTTGAAAAGCGTAAATAATTGCCGTTGCAGCCCGTTTGTGTTTTGTTTTGTTTGAAAAAAGAAAGTTTTAATAGCAAAGATAAAGAGTTTACTTTACATATCTATTTCTCATTACTAACATTTGTTTTAAATATCGACCATTTTTACCATTACTATTTGCAATTGAGAATATTCTTGTCACATAGTTTTGAATTTTCATCTTCTTCTTTCATTTGATTTTTCAATATATATATTTTTGTTAAATATTTTTCATCATTGAATATTTGAAATTATGATAAGATATTATTACAGTTCTACTTAAAGTTTACTGTAAATTTAATTTAATATATTTTTCCTCATATATTTTTTGTTTTTTGTTTTCAATTTAATCCTAAAATCAATGTATTATATATTTTCTTTTTGTTGTGTTGCTTTATAAAATTGGAATGGAATCTTTATCAATGTATAAATGCGAATGTTCACATGAAATAAGCATGAATATAAATTACAATTGAACATACATAGTTAATAATGGAATGAACTTACATAGTTTACGGCTATAAAACATATTATATCACAAATTAAGAAATAAGATTTATACAATTTCGAACTATTTACAATAACATAATGAGACTTGATGGTAACATCACTCTGGAGATTTGATTCATATATCAACAAAACATATACACTTTTACTAGTTTTATGAAGATTGGCTGTGAACATTGCGTTTAGGCGATGTATTCACGCCTTATTAATACACTAATACAGATTCCATTGTAATTGTATCTCATTTGCCCGCACTTTGCGTTAGTTGTGTTTGTGATGCAGTCTCTACGTTGCGCCTGGCCAATCGCGACCTATATAAAAACGTAAATAATTTTATTTAAGTTAATGCGTTTCAATGCTCGTATCTATTTGTGAATCATTTTTAACGTGAAACACATCGACAAAAGAACACATTTTAGCCATATCTATAGCAATTCAATTGAGGACTGGGCCCAATCCATTTTCCGTGAGAATTGAATAGCATTTCGGCATACAGGCCACTTTAACGCAAGACACTTTAACCCTTCAAATACAGTCCTGATACATTTCTATCAAAAGTATGCATTTATTCGTTAAATTCCTGGAATTTTTCGTAATATTCCAGTGCTCTTGAAACAGCTTTGTTTATTCAAAGATGCAAAGAACAGAAGACGTTGGTTACAGTTTGTCAGAACTCACCGAAACCGCTCCATTTTTGGAAAAAATCGTCTGGAGCGATGACAGCAAATTTAACAGATGGCAAAATTTATGTCAGACGTCCGAAAGGTTTGGCAAACAATCCTCTTTACACTATTAAAACAATTAAGCACGGCGGAGGCTCTTTAATGATGTGGGGCACTATGTCCTGGCATGGTGTTGGACTTTTAGTAACGATCAATGGGATAATGGACAGTGCAATGTACAAAAGTATTTTAGAAAATCACTTTGAACGTTTTACTGATGAATTTTTGCCGGTTACATGGATCTTTATGCAGGATAATGATCCAAAGCATAAATCCCGCTTCGTAATGCAATGAAAAACAAGCCGTGAGGTGCGACCCATGAGGTCCACACGGTCAACTTCCCAGTAATATCTACATATGTAGATATTAAAAATATTAAACACAATAATAGTTATGGAAATAATACTACTTCAAATAATAAAAATGTACCTCTCATAAAAGTTATTGGAATGACTTAATATTAATCGTAACATCTACGCGAGCGTCAATTGATTACGTAAGGATTTTGGTGCATTGGTTTGATTGATTATTCACGCGGATCAATCGGAGGGGGGACAGGTTACAAAGCAGTTTTTTCATTAAAGTTAAACATGGTGCTGTGAAGACTATTGAAAATCTGCTCAAATTTTGCAAATATTAATAAACTTTGATTGACTTTACAACAATGTCCTTAGAATAAGAGATTTAAAGTATTATGATTCGAATGAACCCTTTTTACATGGTGACTTTGAATGATTTTTTATTTTTTATTTAATTTTTTTTGTAATCATGAAAAACGTTTTTGCTGGTTTCTCTACAAAAATTGATAAAATTTTATAAATTCTACAAACATTTATTTTTACGATGTGCAAATCAGGTTAAAAATGAATCTTTTTATGAAAAAAACACTACTTTTCGAATTTTTTTAAATAAATTAAAAAAACGCTTTAACGATTTTTTAAATATTTAAAAACATCGTAAAAATGATAATACGCGTCGATTGACACTTTAATGATGGAAATATTATATTCAGTTCTCGAGATATAATGAATGACGTAAATGACCTTGAACGTTTAATGATTTTTTATTTTTTTATTTATTTTTTTGTAATCATGAGAAAAGTTTTTGCTGGTTTCTCTACAAAAATAGATAAAATTTTATAAATTCTACAAACATTTATCATTACGATGTGCAAATCAGGTTAAAAATGATTTTTTTTATGAAAAAACCAATACTTTTCCAATTTTTTTTAATAAATCAAAAAAACCGCTTTAACGATTTTTTTAAAATATAAAAACATCATAAAAATGTTAATACGCGTTAATTGACACCTTAATGATCGGAAGATTATATTTGGTTCTCGTAATATAATGAATGACGTAAATGACCTTGAACGTTTAATGATTTTTTATTTTTTATTTAATTTTTTTCGTAATCATGTAAAAAACTTTTGCTTGTTTTTTCACAAAAACTATTTGGAGTATATAAATTATATAAACATTGATTACTTAGGTTTGAAAATTAGGTTAAAAATTTGATGTTTTTGAAAAAAACCCTAATTTTTTGCACTTTTTTAAAAAAAATTAAAAAACGGCTTCAAGAATTTTTTTAAAAATTTGATAGAATCATATCAATGTTAAAACGCGTCGATTGACACCTTAATCATGAAAATCGCATGTTTGGTTCGTGAGATATAGCGCATAACATGGTTGACCTTCAAGGGGCGAAAACAGCAAACCCCCCCGACCGAAGTTTCCCAAAAACTAATCAGCTCTTAAGATTGCAAAGACGCTTCGATTGACACCTCAACAAAGTCGATACGACTTTGTTTACGTGAGTTATGCTCGTAGAAAAACTGCCTGCGAACGCACATACGTACGTACGTACGTACGTACATACACACACACACACACACACATACATACTTCTTTCTAAAAACACTTTATATATACTCTATAGACCTCAAAACGTAAAGAAAACTTGAAAATTTCAATTTCGATTTTCGAGGCGATTACAAGAACTTCCCATATACTGGGAAGTTAAAAAAACGAAAAATTAAATATTTTAGATTTGCCAGCGCAAAGTTCAGATTTAAATCCTTTAGAGAATTTGTGGCAAATAATAAAAAAAAAAGTTGGAAAGAAAAACTATAGAAATTTGAACAATTTGTGGCAAACGGTTAAAGAAGCATGGCAAAACTTTCCGGGCAGTATGTGCAAGAAGCTTGTGGAAGGTATGTCAAGACGGTGCACTACTGTAGTCAAGAGCAAGGGATACCCAACAAAATATTGACCTTTTTTATTTTAAGTAAAGTTTTTAACTTTTTTTATATGAAAATTTGAAGAGTCCTATTTATGTGACGATGTTATTTTCGACTTTAGTACTTGAATTACTATTTTATTGCATTTATGTTTATATTGAAAAGAAGAATTTTATGTTTTTGTTTTTAGGATGCTAAGGAGCTTATAAAATTAAAGTAGTTATTTTAATTTGATTAATGTAGTTTTGGTGAACCAACATTAACTTAAATTTATGCCTATTTATATGTCCATCACTGTACACGATTTATCATTTAATTTCGCAGTTAGTAGTAGCTGTTTTTAAGCTTTATTATGAGTTTTGATCTGTTAATAAATATAAGGGCAGATTATTCAAAGAAAAAACGAAGGAAAACAAACTACAAAAATGTTGAAAACAATACATCAATGGCAAATCCATATCACTTCTAAGAGTGCCAAATTTTAAGATGTAACCATAAGACAAGGACAATTTAAGGTAACTTATTAACGCGAGGTCAATTATCCATGTCGCATTGCTAACAACAGACAAAACAATCAAATTGTATTTAACGACAAGATTAACAGAAGCGGAGAGGCTGATAAGTATTAGCCTAATCATCACAATTCAGAAAAACGTGGATAAATTCTTCAACGCTGCTGCAGTATTTAAGACGACTAAAAATAGAACTAATAAACAGTTCCACATATCATTTGGCAAGATTATTGTTTCATCTAATTTATGTCTACAAGTGTTAGAGAAGAGCATACAAGCCATGCATACCTAATTTGTCCAGCCAGCAGTGGGTTGATGGCATACAACCAATCATGAACTTCCTTGTCGCCCAATGTTTGCAATAAATATCCACGGTGTTTCGTCACAACGCTGATAAATAAAATCATTGATATTCTTCTTCCAAACTTAAACGTTTTATCTCCATAATTACCTGAATGTGTTTGGAATTTTGACCATAGCCGCTTGATCTTCGCTACATTCAACTTGAGCTGTAGCCAAATTTAATACTGCCCGTTCAACAGGATCTTTTTCAGATCGGAATATAAACACGTACGGTCGTCGAACCGTCTATACGTAATGAATAATTCAATTAGAAATGATGCAAGCTTCAATTTAACACTGTCACACATACCACCCAGCGTTTTTTCCATCCTGAACCGCCATGCTCCAGCACATTTAGATATCCTTTTCGTGCAACAACTGGACTAACTCGAATTTCCTCTAGTTCTGGAACATATAGCCGAAGAGGAAGTGCTTGTTGCGGTGGAGGTGCAGGCGCCTCCCAGCCATTGGGTACATCTACTCGTTCCGGCGAGCATAATCTGTGGAAATTTGGATTCAAATGTAAGAACGCTGAACGTATTTTTGTGGTAGCAAAATATTACTCTATCGAATTGCCAGAAATACAACTTGAAGTCATATCGGCACAGCCTTCGTCACCTGGGGATACATCTGCTTGATTGGAGTTGTCATTCTTTTCGGATTTATTGCTATAGCGCCCTAGAATTGGAAAATTAAACAATAGGCATTATAGATTCATGGAATTACAGGCTCATTCATAATTTCAAATAACATAAGGACATGACTAGCACTTTCAAGAATTTTTATTTGTACTATAAAATCATTTTTGTTGGGAATTAAAGACCAAAAATGTTACTCACTTTTTAAATTGAATTGAAATGCCTACCTTGAATCAATTGTACGCAACGGTTCATTAGTTCCTGCTCTCTAGGCGTATGATCACGTTCAGACACTATTGATTGTGGATCTTTGATCGGCGTTTGTGGTGATGGCGGTATAATCATATGTGCTGGCGAAGCACATGCTCGTGCCGCCAAGTTGCACACGTCCTTTTCGGTTTTCGTAGTCGGATTGGGGTTAGTGTCCATCCCGAGCCTCTCCCGAAGCAATAACAAATGCCGAACACGTTCAACTTCCTCGAGTCGTGTAAGCTTCTCTAGTTCCCACTAGAATTTAAATAGAAAATACTGAGTGTTGAACGGTAGCAAAGTAATCAACGTTTTACCTGATGATCGAAGATTAAGGAATCGCCCCGCGGTCGCCAGCCATGCAAGTTCTCCTCACCTCGAACATATGTGGAGCTTGTGTCGAGAACGCGGCGTTGTCGCCTTTGCACACCTAGGAATGGATAATTATGTAAGCGTTATGTGAATCTAATGTTGGTCAAATCAATTTCAGGCATTGTAAAGTTTATAGTTTGTCACATAAATGCGCTTTATCGTTCAAAATTTTAGTTAAACAACATATGAAAGCACTTTTAAAGTAATTAAATTTTTAAAACTCAATGATAAATACATTTATTACGATTCAATACTCTGCACTAATTATTTTTGACCAAACGCTTCAATCAATTCAATCAAACACGCTTATGTGACAAACTATTCGAATGAAATGTTTCATGAATATTGGCATATTAGCTTTCTTACATTATATTAACAGCAATTTGGCAAGAAGCTATGCAATTCAAAAAAAATTTCAAGCAACTTAGCTTAGCATTATGGGAGGTGCACACTACATTTGTAAATTTCTACCTGGACTACCTGCTTCAGAAGCTCTCCTCAGTGATAACTCATAAACACCGGACAAACGATTTGCCTCCGGATTTCGATACTGGCCTGAGAATAAGTGTTTCAAAGATCTTGGTCCTGTACGAGCATCACGTCCATATATAATCATGCTAAGATCTTTGGTAATTATTGCCGGTCGTGCACAATTTTCCAACTGAAAGAATCAAATGTAAATTTAATTTTTGTTGAAGTCGGTTCATTGGTTTCGCATTCTGTTTTCGGTGTCCGGTATTATTAAGGACATATGGCTATTTAAACTAAGAACAAAAAGTCCATCCTTAGACAAGGCCGGCTTTTGGCTGACTCTTGAGCATATCTCACCTCTAAATATGCACTCAATGTAATGTAAATTGTTTCGCCTGCCTGTGTCACGCGATTTAGTAGAGCCGAATTGTGCAGACTGGAGTCCCAAGCGGCTTCAAATCGATAAAACGATCTGTTAATCAAAAAGGGTTAGCGATCGACATCGGTAATTAATCTGAATCGCATACCGATCGTCACCGGGAACTTCCAATGTTTCGCCAGGGAACAGTCCCAATGACAAAACACACGAGTCGTCGTCTAGATCATCTGAAGATTCTGGATTGTTGCGGATACGTCCGACAACCAGTTCACGAATATCCTTCCATTTCACTTCTGGCGTTGGTTCGTGCACAATCGTCATACGTATTCTTCGCTGGATTCCTTGATGCAACAGGAACAGCCCGCGGCATGGAAGATCGTCACTATGCTCAACTACTGCCGGTACATACTCTCCATTCGGTGCTAGTTCACAGATCTCGAACCAAACCAACACATCGTGTTTCGCTAGAACAGTTGACGACGGTGGACAAGGTAACGGACCGAATTTCGGACTTCGGACAGGCTGACTAATCGGAATACTTGGTGGTAGCATGCGTCGTGGTGGCGGCCTCGTTTGGAATTCCTGTTTGGCATCCTTGTGCAGCGGATGGTTTTGATAGTGTCCGAAAATTTTGAACATGATTGGCTGAGTTTTCAGATATTCAATGAACGATTTTGTGATGGGTACTGTGATCTGTAGCACGAACACGAGAATAGCAATTATTAACTACGTGAAATTTAATTATTGGAAAAAATTGTCTTCAAACAATAATTAACGTAAAATATATCGTAGATACTGTTTGCGCATTGTTAGCGTAGCACTAAATGGGCTTTAGAATTTATCATACATACATTCTGTACGTGATAAAATCCAAGAGGTGCTCCAACTCCTGAGTTTTTCACTGGTTCCGTTGAGAACGCTTCCTCGTGACGATGCAAGAAACTGAAAAATCTCATCATTAGTATTTCAACTCATAATTGCGTTTGCATTTCTTTACTTGAACTGACAAAATATATCAGCATACTCGGCACTGATACCAGTTGCCTGTAGAACGGTCACCCGGAATGTAAATTCCTTTCCAAGAGCCAAATGTTCGCCAGCTTCTTCGTTACTCTCCTGGATTTCAGATGCTACACTCGAATCACCACGACCGGAATCTGCATCTTCGAGTTCTAATTCTTAATGATATGTTTTACATAAAATTGCTTATTAATTACTTTTTTCCTCGTCCTCACCTTCGAGCTTGGAACACTCGTTGCCTTCAATGTAACGTTCATCTTTTTCGTTATTATGGCCGAGTGAGCGGTATTTCGGTTTGTTTTCTTCATCAAATACAATGCGTGCAGACTGTTTCACTCCATTATTAAAATCAAGACTTTCCTCATCCTAAAAGCCACAAAAATAAATTGTTAACAATCTTATAAATATCTGATTGAGTTCGTTTTACCAAGACTGGTTGTACAGCAATTCTAAGATATCCGCGAACATCACCACGTTCGTTTACGATTGCTACTTTATGTACCAACGGCACCGGGTAAAGTAAGTTACTAAGATATACAAACGAGCGTCCAACCATTCGGAACCACGGAAACCTATCGTAGAACGGATCGCCACCAGTTAAGCTCTCCACATTATAATCAGGAGATGTGGGACTAAGTTCCGCTTCATTATGATACATTTCGCGCATTAATTCGAGCCTTTGCCTGTAATAGTTCAAGATGTTTGTTAGGAATTAGAATGGTATCTAGATTTCGCGAAAAGCACATTTAAAGCAGTTGTTCTATGCGAATTCATAACATGATACTTGCTGAACAGAAAAAAAGCGAGAAAAATATTTTTTACGAAATATAGTTAATATATACAAAAACCACGGCGAATCTGAAAAAACATCAATATCGCGCGCGTATGGACCGTATTTTTAACAAAAGCGAGTCTTCAATTATTTGAACAATTCAAAAGTTACGTTCGTCATCTTTATGGCGTAATTCTTCTATCTCTGGACTATTTCTCTAGGATTGATTCGTTCTAGTAGCCATGACGAGCAAACGTTAATAAAATGAGTTTCGTCCACGCCAAGTGATTTGAGACGATCTTTTGGTTCCTGCACCCGCGAGGGCCTAAATTAAAGATCGCCAATGCTGCAAAAGTAATTAAAAAGTCTTAAAACCTTGTAAAGAAGTGGACAAAATATTATTTGGAGCGCGAGAACGTCGCTGATTTGCTAGATCGTGGGACTAGAGCTACCTAGAATAAAAATTGTGAAGATGTTTGAAACCAAAACCAATTTGACAAAAAAAAAGAAATGTCTTTCGTGGAGAACATTTTGTTGAAGACACGCTGTTGTTGAAAGGACTTCATATTTTCGACAATAAATAGATCAGAGTTGTTCTTTAAAAAATACAAATGTGTGTCGCTGAGGTCAAATGATTATATCCTATAATTGGTTTCAAATTATTTGACCTTAATAACTATTCTTTAAAAATTTATGGGTTTAAAATTACTGGGATTGCTAAGCTTCAATTAGAATTGTTATTTGCTTCGGCATGACTATTAACTTGCGAGGATTTCTTTGAACGAATTGATGGCCTCCACATTGCATTTTAATATATTTGAACTACTGATTATAATAATTTATTTAATAATGTTCAACTGTGGAATTAAAACAACATTCAATCGTATATGGATAGTAGGAAAACATGCCGTTTATATATTATATAATTAAAAATATTTAGCAGAAGTATAACAGGTTGATGGTTAATTTACTCAAGCACACACTTGATTCTGGATAAAAGTATGTATAAAAAAATGGGACTGAAAAAGGTTCTATCAAAATTAGCTCCTTGTTATTGAGATTAAATTATAAGAAATGTCTTTTGAGTAAAGTGATAACCTAGAACTCTGAGCTGGCTGATCCTTTTCAGCATATCCTAGCTATAGTGGGACGAAAAATGCCATAAAGATAAATGATGATAAGCCCTAAAATACGGCGACCAATCCGGAGCTTTGCAATGGGGCTCAATTGAATTGGTTGTGTCTGTGCTTCCTCGGAACCTCACCAGGGATATACTGGTACCAAGGAATCCGGGGTCCCAGGGACTTATCCATGCCGGTGTCGGTGAGGAATCTGTGGAGGTCGAAACTTGAAGGTTGTAATTGTACACCTGTTAGCGGGTGCTTTCATTTCTAATACAGTTTGTGACCGGATTAATTCTGCAACCCTTCTGTTTTGTGGTGCATTGGCGTGCTATTGCGTTTACGACAGGGGTGCCGTTACCCAAAAAGCGACAAGGATGCTAATAGATCCAAATCCTCACCAAAGATTATGAAGAAGTTCAGGTAAGCTTTGGATGAGATCTGGAACCCATACTCGAAAAAGCAGTACTCATAATTATTTATGGGCTACTGACTAGTACGTTTATGGGAGTTTCGGTGCGAGCTAACTTCGTAGCCCTGGCTTAAGAGACCCGTGTTTTAATGATTCGTTTCGGGTAAAGCACGTTAATTCAGGAACTTAATATCCTAGCTATAGAGCTGACCATTAGGTATTGAGGGGAAGCCCCCGAGGACTCATTTTATGTTGTGCGTATTTTTTTTATAGATCTCGACTCAAAAAAACTGTAGCCTAGTATAAAGTTGTGGTTTTGCTAATAAGATTGTACTTGACATGCAAATTCTGCGGTCCATTAGGTCACATTTATGAATGATCTATATATCTTGTATGGAATACGTTTCTATACGAGCATTTTATTTTCTATTAATTCGAAATTCAATAAAAAGAAGACAGTAAAATAAAATAGGAAGCTAAAAATAACATTCAAAATATGAAACGACTTTTATCTTCCTCAAAGGCACGAGGTGATGCAAAAAGCAACAATACAATTCATTATTTTATATCTGTTCGTTTAGCAACAAAAAAGCAGGTTTTATCCTCTATGGCAAATAGCATTCTTCAAACAGTACTTGTAGTACATAGCAAACATAGCAGCATACATATAGAAAATCATTTGGAAACACAAATTTTATCATAATCACTGAAGATTTAGTATCAAACCTAGAAGGCAACAGATTGGCTAAAGAGAGTCTAGATGCATGAGCGCATGATGTTGTAATGCATTGTAAAAGTTCAGTTTGTCCGGTTGGATTGGTGTGAATGTTTTCGGAAATATGCTCGATACCACCACCATTTGACGCTGTTTGATTCTCACAACTTAATTGTAATTGATCGGTTGCTGTGATATCGCTTGCAGTGGTCGATGGCGGACTCTCGACATTGTAAATTTGTCGCATCATTTCAAGCCGGTAACTGGATGAACATACATAAATAATTTTGTTGTTTCTCTGATATAAAAATTCGGCGAATCGTAGTGCACTTGTTGACGAGGGATGTGTTAAAAAAAATTCTAGGAATTGTCTGAATAATGAGTGTAAATCGATCGTCCCAATGTCAATCTATTGCAATGTAGATTTTAATTGTTTTTTTCAACTAGCTGCTATTCCCAGATTTTTTGTGACAATCTCTCGTGCTGGCAAGTCAAAGATTTTCCATATTTCAAATACGGAAAATGCATGGTGAATTTATTTGGTGGTTACTTCACAGAAAGTAGAAACGATGTAACACTATTTCAATACTATCTCATGATATTGTCATGATTTTTACGTTAGTCGCATTGCAATCCATAAGCCCAAATATGTAACTAAGCACGAATACGATATTGTGGCTGCTAACAGATTATGATTACATGGTAATCGATTTTAGTTTTTACTGAATGTTTACTTATTAAATTGGTTTTAGGCGTGCGTGTAACTTTTCAACATTTACAAAGTCTACAATTAATAAATAATAATTCACCATACATCAAATTCAAACTAATTGATGTTATGATCAAATGCCTTTGAGGATTCCTTTCAATTCCGAATAGAAAATAGATAACAAGAATGAAACTGAAGCATCCGAGTTTCAAATAAACTACAAACAACCCGACATATCTTACTGAAATGGATACGAGCAGTACATACCGTAGCTTCTCTAGCGACCAAAAGTGTGTTGCACCATTTTTAGTATCCGTTACTTCAACAGCAACAATTGTCTTTGAAATAGGCGGTGGTCCGAATTCATCTTCATTTTGAATTGGAGTCAGTGCGGATGGTGCCAGTTCTGGTGGAAGTGGCGAATAAAGTGTATCGGTAAGTAGCGTGAATTGGAATTGCACTTTCTTCTTCAGCTCCACTGAGATTGCATTGGCCTCCTTCAAGAAAATCGCATTTCCCCACAAGTCGTCACGCAGCGAAGTGAACTGATGGTAGCGCCACTTTCGGAAGGCCCATGCAGCAAGTCCGGCTTCGCGTGCCGTCCAGCATGATTCGAACAACGGATTTACTGTAATAGGAGCTTAGGTTTAATTTCTATGATCCTGATGATATTTTATTGTTGTTACCGAATATGTCCTCCTCTTGGTGGAAGTCCTCTGGACTGTAGCTACTGTACATTGACATAGTCATTGATTGTTCCTCTACTTGCTTCTGGAGCGCATCAATCCTTGCCTCATATGTCTGCAATAATGAAAATGAAGTTGAATTCCGATCGATTATTGCAATTTGCAGAAGAAACGTATTTTAGGAAGTAAATAATTAGAGCTATTTCGAATATGCAGTCAAAGAACAAGTCAAACAATTAAATAGAGAGTTTCAACTTCGAAAAAACCGTAGCTAATGCCACTCAGGCTATCTCACCTTTCTCTGTTGTTCAAATTCCTGATCTGCCTGCAACTTTTCCCGTTTATATTGCTCTTCTAGTGTATCCAATCGCTTTTGCATCTCGACTTTCAGATCGATTCCTTGCTTTTCTAACAATTCACATTTAGCATAGTCCCAATCAACAATCTCGCTCTTTTCTAATTTTTCGCTGGCCGTCATTTTTTCACGAATCTCACGCGACTGTTCGGGATGTGTGAATCGGAAAACATGATTTTTACCCAATATTACACGAGATCCACTTGTTAGGACTTCGGGTTCAGCCAATATCCGACCATTTAAATAAATCAGAGCATCTTTGTGTGGAATAAGTGTAACCACATCGCTTCGATTCTCAAATCGACAATGCTCTTTGAGAATGCATGCACCCGACAATTGAATGTCTTGCGGAACATTCGCCTCATGAGTGCCAACTCGTGTGATTCCTGATGAAGACTTAGATAGTATCCGGGATCTATTGAATGAGTGAAATACAAACCATCTTTGATGTAATATAAAAGGCATTCCGACAGATTTGGATCCTCGTTCAAATTAACTAAGTGAGGAGTTTTCTTCGGCGAGAACACACCCACTGTGATGCCATCTTCTTTGATAGCAAGACCCATTTCAGCAAATACTGCTTCGCGTTGAAGACGAATTTCTTCGGTACGTTTAAGCTTCTCTTCCCAAGTTTCATTGAGTTCTAAATGATAGGTGATTAGCACGATGCTAAGCAATGGTTTTAAGATGTACGTTACCTGCTATCAACTTTTCACTTGCTTGCAATTGATCAACGGCCATTTCAGCGGTAGAGCCATTACGATTGCGGCCCTTTGTTGGCGAACCGATTACATTCTTTTGATTGTTTCCATTCTTGTTGTTCATTTCATCCTCTGAAACAACGAAAAATATGCTAAGTAACTAAGCCCGCGACCAATATGACATGGTGAAGCAAAAATATGTGTATCGGAAACAAAGACATTAATTTATATACATTAACAGCATTGTAAGCTAATAAAACTACACATTTTGCTTAGCTACGATATTACATTCTGTTATTGTCTCAAAGCGTATTGAATTCAAATTTAAGTGAACCATACGATTTTGCATAAAAAGTAAAGGAACAAATAGTCACGCCTTCCTTAGGAGGCAGTTTCATATATTTACGGAATTGAACATTTTACTTATCTACGTATTAAGTATTTTTTTACGTTTATCGATCAATCAATGTTTTCAAATTTAATGCATTTACTTTAGTTTGGTTCAAGTTAAAAAATCCTTTTATCAAAAATAGGTTTCGTAACATAAGCCTTGATACACCTCTGTAACAAGCTGTTGAAGTTGTGTGGCGTACGCTTCAAGGAAAAGTATGAGATCCATTCGTTATTATCAGTACAAAGGTTTTTCACGTATTGTGAATACAAAATTCCACATATTTTATTAGCTTTGATTTTAATGCATAACATAATAAAACAGCTAAGGCAAAAACGTAAAAAGTATCAAAACCCAAAGATAATCAGTCAAGTAATCGTTATCAAACCAATTCGTATCAAACTATTCAAGATTTGTTTATGATGATATTTATAAATGTCTGTTTGAAATGATTAAATGATTTAAAATGCATAGGCAAGTCGATTATTACTTAAGCATTGGATGGAGTAGAGACGAGGTTACAAACTGTAAGAGCTATTAAATTTTGAGGTTGAAATCGTTCACTCTGTCGGCCAAATTTTCTTTTACGAACAAAATATTTGTCTCTACTCCGACTCAATATATATGTTTTGCTTGCGTCATGAATATGTTTTTGACGATAACACGCACGCAAGTGGTTGTGTCGACACAATATCAATTTGCGCTTCAATATTTTGTTTTGGTTTTCATTGAAATCACGCAATATAAAAAGAAGCAAGCAAAATTCATAAAGTAAATTTTCTGTTTGCGTTAATCAAATCAGGATTTTTTGCCGACATGAACTGTTCTACTTACTATTGGTATCTCGCTTTTCACAAACCACTTTACCATCCGGTCCTACATGAAAATAATTCTTTCTTATCTAATAGTTTGTGGATAGTAGTACATGTACTCAATTTGTCATACAATCAAAGAAATATTAAAATTGATTTTCTTTTCAATGAAATGAACTGTAAATTGTATAAAAAAAAGCCTACCAGAATGGTGAGATTCTATATTACCTTCTTGCACTTCGATACCTTCAGCACGCAACAGCTCGCGAAGTTTTTGAATCTCTTCCTTGAGCTCACGTATAAGTTTAGCATTGGCGTCCTCATTGACAACAGCTTTGCAGACGATTTGTTTAGCGCGATCGGCGTACCTGTAAAACATCAATTAGGATGGGGTAATCGTATATACGTTTCACCAATTTACCTCAGTGTACTCAATGTTTCATCGTAATTAATATCAGCAGGCGAAATAGCAGCTATCATTGCCGTTTTTGAGTTGCCACCTAAATTTTCTCGCAGAAGCCAAGTCAAAACTGAATCGCGATAAGGAATAAAATCAGCTTTTTTGGACTTTTTCGATTTAGATGCCTGAAAATTTGGATTCAATTAAAATATCATCTATGAGGATTTTTTGTCAAGACAGAAGATGATTTTGTGTGTTTGTTTGCGTCTAAATTCCGTTGTTAAAAGTGGATTTGTTGTGTTGCATTGAAAACTGACTTTTTCGACTGACTTTGAGATCTACTGCAATATTATTGAATTTGATGATAAAGTTGTGTCCTGTTAACACGTTTGCGTCCAGTTTAAAAGACGCACAATCATTCTAAGTCTCAAGGCTCATTGTCGCTTTGTTTTCAATAAACCTCAACTCAAAAATATAACACAAAGTGTTCAGATATAACTCTAGTGCAGGTTTAAATAGATCGAACGGCTTGCTTAGCACAAAGTAGCTGCACCTCATTTACATGTTAAGGAGCCTTTGCCGTTTACGAGCGTCATCAATACTGGATGAAAGGATTACACTGACACTTTTGTGGTTTACCGACACCGAACGTATTAAAGGAAACAGAAACTAAGCAATGAAACTAGTTGAGACTTTTTGAAAAATTGTTTACTCAGTTTACTTGTAAAAAAGTAACAGCAGTCAAATATTTGCCAGTGACTTCAACTGAAAGTTAACCGAAGTCTCCTACAAAAATAATATCGACTATACCGAATCTAATTGAATATGAATTCAGGAGAATAAAAAACGAGCTTTTATATTTTGCTCAGTGAATGTTAAGATAATTTAAGATGCAGAAGTCAAGTCGAAGAAGTACTATTTATGTGTTCAAACAATATTACATTTTGTTTTGTTACCAATTCTCTAGTTATATTTCCAAACCGTGATAAAATAATTATAGAAAAATACTCACGGACTATAAAGCGTATGGATCCATTCAAATGAGATAAAATGCAAGTGAAACAGATATGATAAAAAATCATTAAAAAATACATGTCAAAGTATCCATTCAATAAATATGTATAAAAATATTTTTTTTATAGTTGAAAAACACAACCATGTGGAAGTAGTTATGTATATCTTTACGAAATGTTCAAACCAATACTCACCACTTCAGCAAGAGCCGATATTACTTTTCCTAGAGTTGTCAGCGATTTATTAATATTGGCGCCCTCTTTCAAGCGTGTTCCTTTTGCACCAGTCGAGTCTGCTCGTTCCGAGCCAGCCAAATCAACTAAACTGATTTTTGAGACCTGTATATAATATAATAAATGCTGATTTGTGAAAATCTTAGCTAAGCAACTTTTTTTTACTTTTTCTGTGGTCAAATCCGTCATTTGATCGTACCGTTGTTGTGTGAAAAATATCGTGAACACTGCATGAGATCGTGAACTTGTTTCGTTCATGTTAGTTGCAGCGACAGTTCTAGTGAATATTTTTGATTAGTCTCATTTCATTTGTCTTAAATTTAATTGATTATTTTCGTGCTAGACTATGCAATGTTTGAATAGAACGAGTCCAATCACACAAGCGAGACATTACCGTGCTTTATTTCCTTCATCGATTAAATCATGAATGTCCTCATATGATGTTACAGCCAATTTGGATAAGTCCTCTACATATGGACCCAGCAATGGATGTTCACGGACTCGTAGATTGCCTTTATTTTTCGGGTTGAGTAAATCACGTACTCGTTCACAATAGATCTCCATGTAAGACACTTCCACCTAACAGAACAAGGATACGGCGTCCAATCATATATAGTATAAAGGCATTCAGTGAAGTTACCGAATATTTCAATTCATCACTAGCGGTATCATGTATTCTGTTGAATAAATCTTTACAAATCATCGGAATGATTCCTTCCTGGTCATCTTCTTGCTTCCCCATCATCGTGTATGATTTACCCGCTCCGGTTTGGCCATAAGCGAATATGCATACGTTGTAGCCATCGAAGGAGTGCTGTAACATTTCCTCGCCAATATCGCGATACACCATCGACTGGGTTGAAAATTGTGAATCATATGGCTGAAAGAATACATTCAGTGAATAACAATTGATACTGAACCAAAAGGTATACACGCTAGATCGGAAATTGATTGTCCTTTGATACTTACGTCGTGGGACCAGTATGAATAGTCGAAATTGAATCTTTTTACAGAATCATTTGTGCCTGGTGGAACTTTCGGATTTGTAATGGCTAGGCATTGATGAATAGAATGTTAGGTTAGTAGGAATTGACGAATATTGATTTGATTATTATTCACCTGTTGTAGCCCCACACATTTCTATAATGCATTTTGACTCCCGACCGATTTCTCGTGAGTTGAAGGGTCGCACTCGAACCGCCACCTTAACTGACGACATGACGGCGAGAGGCCCTGGGCCTTAACTAGTGTTTCTGCAATTAAAAAATATTAATGTTAATAATTATTTCAAGAACACTGAATAGCTATAATTATTTATTAGATAAATATTTGATTCAATATAATACAGTAGAATCTCGAAAAAGTTAACTCTCGTAAAAGTTAATCGCTCGGTTAAGTTAACCGAATTTCAGCTTCCACGTGCCGCTCTGAAAAGTTAACTTTTCAGTTAACTTTTCTGAGCGTACGAATTTTTCAAACCAACCTCTTTTTTCGGTCACTAAAGCGGCAATTTGGCTCCTATCAATACGATAGTGAAGACGACATTCCGTTGTCTAAATTGATTAAATCAAATAGTGCTTACGACGATACACTTCGAGAAGTTCAATTGTTGATGTCGAAGCTGGGTGATAATGTTGACATCAGCATTGATGTCATTGAAAATTGGAACAAGGATCAAATTGCGGAAGATGATGATTTCGAAGTTTTCGATAATGATAACGACGGGTCAATTATCGAGGAAGATATTCAACAACCAAAAGTGAGCTTCTCGAAAGCAGTTGAAAGCATCAATATCTTGATAAAATTGTTTGAAAACAATAACGATGCAAATCAGGTGGCAGACCTTGTCCATATGCGTACGAAAATGATCAAGAGCTATTACACATAAGAAAAGAAACAAACAAGTCTCGACTGCTTGTTCAAACGACTCCACAAAAATTAATTAATATATCGCACGAAAATGATCAAGAGTGACTGAGAACCATAAACCAGCCGGTACAAATTTTTTTTGTAATGATGAAAACCAAGTCATTGAAATAAATTTAGCGTGTTATTTACGAAAAATCTATACTTATTATTGTATTTTTTTTTCAATTTTGAAAACCACTTAGAAAAGTTAATAATTCGAAAAAGTTAATTACCCTTGGGACATTTCGGTTAACTTTTTCGAGATTCTACTGTATATATAATATTCAATAATAAGAAAAATATTTAAAAAAATTATACCTAAATTGAGCATTTTATATTAGAACTAATTCTAAAAAGTATTTACACTTATCCAAAATGATATATTAAAAATTTAAAATCATGGTAATAATTTTGAACAGTAATTTAGTTTCGAAATAAACCTTTTTTTCTTTCAGAAAGGCAAATTTTTAACTTGTTCCGTTCTAAATTCTTGTAAAAGAAGTGTATGTTGATTACTTGCGAATAATTTATTTTAGGAATGAATCCATTTGGTCGATCGGTACCTAAGAAAATTAAAGCTTTAATTTGTATGCATTTTGTTTTTCATTTGCCTGCCTGTAGTTATTTTTTGCATTAGGAATTGTTACAATCTTTGTTTAATTTTAGTTTTAGATTTGCTCCAGAAGTTCGTGGTTCCGAAATATTTCAGTATAGATAGGAAGGTTAGTTTTAAGCCTCAGTAGGCCCATTTTGATACCACAAGGAAGGAAGGACGACAAATATCCTAGCTTTTGGATGTGGATTCTTTTATGAAGCGGTCTATAGTAAAGTAGTAAAGTATGTAACATATGATTTTACATACTTTCGTAAAGCTAGAAAGGAAAGGAAAGGAAAGGAAAGAAAAAAAGACCCATGAGTTCTCATGGTTATTTTAGAAAGTGCTGGTCATTCACATAGAAAAAGTTTAACCATTTCTTGCTGTTTCTTTGACCTACAACTGCGACAGAAGTTGTTGAAAGAAATCCAAGCGTTTTGCGTGTCTACGTACATATTAGGCAGTACCCAGCATAGGTTAGCTTAATTTATGACTTATTAATTTGAATTCAGATTCTTTTTATTTTATTGATTGATTCCAGGCAAATTTTTTCAATAAGACATAATAATAAAATTACCGACAACAGTTTCGTTGCAATGTGCTTTCTATCGTTTTCAAGTTTAAGCAAAATTATTTAGTTCAAATTTTCACCTTAATCTTTTTGAAATACACGAAAATGGAGAGAGTGTTCCAGAAAAAATGGCCGTTTGTTTTTCGGATATATTTTCAATTTTACACATTCTGAAAATATCAAATGCTGTGAGAAATTTCGCATGAGGTCGGTGCTTATCATCTGCTAAAAAATCCAGGTCAGGCAGGAAAAGAGGCTCCACATATAAAAAATTGAACGAGAGGATTAGGCAACATTTTTCGGCGAAATACAATCTAGAAGTCACTGTCCAAAGAAGGCAATAACTTCACAAGTTACAACCTTACAAATTACTAAAAAATCCCAGACAGATCTGACAAGGAGAACCCACGATCTCGCCGTCTCAGACAAGGATTCCGCTTCGAGCACAGCAATCCGAAATTATGGAATTGTTAAACAATTATGTCCTTAGTATCTACTATATGCCACAATTACTCAACACCATAACATTTATGGCTGACCACGCTGGGCGTCATCTTGGTTTATTGCTTTTTGCCAAGTTGGCTATTAGACACGAAGAGGTCACAGGGTTGATTCTAGGAACAAGGAATGATCCTACCGTCAACTAAGGTTTTGCTGCGATTACAACAGTTTTTAATATTCCAACCTTTCAACAATGAGTTTTCAGTATAATTTACATATCTAAATGAACGAACAATCTGCTGATTTCTAAAAAGAAATGTATTTGTAGTTGAACATTGCTGATTTACTTTAAACTAATTACATCCACGATTATTCAAAAAAAAACCATACCGACCGGGGATCGAACACACGACCTCTTGATCGCGAGCTAGTCGCGCTGCTTTCTAAACACCGCTTCTGTCAGACGCAAAAATTTACTAATCCATAAGTGACGCTAAAAACTTTATAGGTGTTTTCGGTCTAATATTTCAAGGATCGAATATCTTTGACGTCTTCTACTTGTGTGCCAAATTCCATCCAAATCTGAGACGACGAGACCGTAGCCTCCCCTTGTGAGTAGAAAGGATAAAACATGGTCAGAACTCGTTCTCGAAAATTGTATGATAATACCGTAACAAATTTGATTGCATAATTTTAGGCGACGAAACCTCATGTTGAGGCCGGTTTCAAGCAACTTTTTGGGCATAAATTTGATGCTGCCAAATTGAAGAGCGGTTTAAATCCTAAATAAAAAAATCGGAAAACAGGCAAGTTTTCAATCCAGCGATATTAAGCCAAATGCATTAAACGTAGCGGAATAAACGATAAAATCCGCTGAAAATGAAGACACACAAAAAAATCGAAAAATAAATCGGAGAAAAAAGTCAATCAAAGCACTGCACAAAACCTGATAATGGAACGGTAATACAAAGTGACGCAATAACCTTCAAAAGGATGTACCTTAAATCTTTAAATGACCTCGTGATACAAAGAGACGTTTTATTTATTCCTTTTTCAAAAAAAACATTTAAAAATTACTAACAATTGTTAGATATATTGAAATATATTTAAAGTGTATTTTTTTCCTTTATACCGAATTAATTTATTTCATTTTTGAAATCGAAATTTTGAAGGAAAGATGCTTCTGAGCTTTGAAATTATTTATACAAGCTCTGAAAAAAACTGACTTCTAATGCTCAGATAGCTGCATTTGAAATGACAGGTTTGCTAATCGAAAGGAAAAATTCAAGAATCCTTAATTTGCCACAAAACTATGATATTATTATGCTAAGGTTAAAATCTTCAAGATTACTCAGACAATTCAAGAGGTCATTTAAATTAAAATATTTTTCCTTAGGTTTTCGTTGAAGATCTCTTATTTATACATTTATTCTGAATTCACGATGGAATAATTTTTAGTGAGGTCTATTTTGCCCAGAAAAGATAGCAGCTATTACAATACTCTTAATTGTAATTTACCATATCCGAAATATATCAAAAAATACATTAAACTGAATATTACGCCTTCGTTTATTAAAAAAAAAACACAATACTAAGGATTGGTTTTATTATATTTTTAGATTTATCTCCATTGACCATTATTTGCTTATAAATTTAAGGCTACAAAATAACTAAAAGTGTGCAATAAAAAAATAAAAAAATCTTATTGAAAATATTGAATAATTACATAATAAACTAATATGTTTGAATTAAAAACAAGTCAATGTGAAAGCCGCTTTAATGTTTTTTCTCTTCGATAGGCTCTAGTCTTTATAACTCCCTGCATGACGCATAAGAAGTTGCAACACTATGTCTCAGTGTATTGATTTTAAAATGTGTTCATTATATTAAAAGGTTGATTTTAATTTTTCAATCAAAAAAATTAGCTGAGTCATAATGAGAATATGGCGAATAATAATAAACAAAAAAAACTTCAAGCAATTCCCCGGTCATATAATGAAACCTTGACAAAAATTGAAAGCTTGAAGAAAATGTCTTTACATACAGACAATATTACGTTGCGGCTAACATCGCTATCGTCATGGAGAACTTATGACTCACTCACTAGACACCGGACATAAGAGCTTCGTCTATCGGGAATCCTTATTTTTGTCCTTTTGCGATGTTAGACGAGTGTGGGAAAATACCGTATACCACTAGCAAACGATACTAGCGAGCTTCTTTTGGGCGACCAACTAGATTGTTTCTAGTCAAGAAACTTGACGCCTCCACTTGAAATGTGGCGTGGTGTTTTTTTTTAATATTGAAAAAGGTCATAACATAAAAACCTTACGACTTTGTGCTGCCAAAGCAAACTTTTCCACCATCATCGCTACGCCCACCGGGAGGACGACCCCCAGGTTTGCACAAAGCAGGTCTGCGATGATTCATACTTTTGCAGGCCTTACACCCCGTGCTCCCAATAAAACAAAAGTTAAGTACCCAATATAATGTTTCTTGTGTGTATACACATAGATGTAAAATAAGGTAACAACCATTACAGCATCGTTAATTATAATTTACCTTAGCAAAAATATATTTCGAAAAATATGTTGAACGGAACACTATGTCTTCGGCTAGATATTCCTGATTTGCGATGAACTTCCGAGTTCTGTATAACGGTCTGACACTCTCGTTTTCTACCAACAACTCTAATCACTTCACTCCTTTCTGGAAACAATTAAACTTCACTGTAATAACTTCAGCCATAAGGACAATTGGAAGGATGGTTTTTGTTCAAAAAATCAGAGAAAGCTTATGTTCAGAACAAACTGAAAACACAAGATGGCCGGATCAACTGTCCTTTCTTACGTTGCACTGACTCGTACACTTTTCACTGTCCATGAGCTTTTCCACTAAGAGTTTTTCAATGCGCAGGGCTTTTGGAAGCCTGGCAATCGACACGATTCAACAAGGGAAAAAAGTTTTTAATAAAAAAAATTCTTCACAAACTGATGGGAAAAATAAATTTAAAATTCTTCTGAATTGCAAATTTTTTACTGAACACAATTATGTATTTTCTAGAGAGCTGCATCAAAATCCAACCTTTTCCTGATGTCTGAACGATAATCCTTTTAACGTACGGAAAAACGCACTCTCACGCGAAATAACAAGACATGGCACCAAACCTGCACTTGGAACAGATTGCAATTATAGGAAAATAACTTTTTTATGGTCGTTTCGTACTCGATTATGTGTGATTGCGAATGATATTCAACCGAAGTGAACCCAAAAAGGGTTTACTACGTAATACGAATAGGACCGATTCGTATTCTTCGAGCTTCGAAAGCAAACTTGCCAACCAACATCGACAGCCAACAAGCTTACATCCACCATTTCGCCAGGACCCTGCGCATTCCAGTACTATATTGATTGCTGGCCGTGTTACCTAACCCGTGTACGGTAAACGTGAGGAAGATTGTCCAGGATTAACGTAATTTATCAGCAGTATTATCGTTCGTTCAGACATTGTCTAAATTAGATTGTCTTCATTGTCTGGTTGAAACGAATACTTGAAATATGAACGTGAATATGAGAATTTTGGTGAAACCATCAAAATAACCATTAATGGCGGAAGAATTATTCTTTTAGAACAATGTTACCTTTTAGCCTTTGACGAAGCTTTCAATTTATAAGGACTTGATAAAACCCTCAAACCAAAAAATCTTTCAATCAAGGTTTCGATGTGAAGGCGTACAGCTACGGTAGCGATCCCCTGTAGAAATTACACATGGTACACTATGCTCATGGGATCTCCAGTGAATAGCGATTCCTAAAAATACCGTTTTAGTTTAAAATTTGTCCAAGAAGAACAAGAAACAGCCACTTGAGAATTGTGAAAATGAGCGTATAATATCCAAGAAGTATATTAAAAAAGATTTCTCGCAATCTTTTTCTCATGTCAAGGAAAATTATATTCTAATGCACATTTTTAGTGGAAAAATGTTTGGAAACATATATTCGAAAAAATATGTAATAAATTTTCATTCAATTATAAATTAAAACAATTACCCAAGCAAAATAAATACAGAAAAATTCACTGAACGAAAGTGTCTTTTAAAACTCCAGAAAGTTAACAACAACAAAAGTTGCCGAAAAAATTGATCGAAATTCGCGACGATTTTCAAATAATTTTTTTTAGAAAATATTATCAATTCTTAATTTACAAAATTGACAATCGAAAGAAATTTAGTCAAAATGAAATTTCGAATAAAAAGTTGCAACGTAATTTTTTAGAACAATTTAAATATTTGTCTGAAAAAATTATTGAGAATGTTGTTTATGCAAATGATCAAGCTAAAAATGCTTGAAATAAAATTGTTGCTAAGATTTCAATCGAGGAAAATCCTATTAGTCCAGAAAAAATAAGAATAAAGATAATGAAAGCTGGAAAAAAAATTTAGAGGCTACATATGTATGTGTACAAATATGACCCGGAATTTTCGATTTAACTTTTGCGGGGTTTTCGATAGGGACTAATCTTTTTAGGTTGGAAGGACTATCATTGACATTTGTGTCAAATTTCACGGCAATATCTTCATTAGTTGTGCAGTGTCGCTCATTTTCGTAAACAGCCAAAAGTGATTTTTTTTTCGATTTTTACCATGCCCGAAAATATTTAAAAAAGAAGTTCGATTAAATTTTGTGCTCGGAATGAAATTCATGCTGCTGAAACGCTCAATATGTTGCAAAAGACCTTCGGTGAACAGGCCATGTCTAAATCACAAGTGATGAATGGCATAAAATGTTCAAAGAGGGTCGTGAAGGCGTTGAAGACGATGAATATCACGTCACGCAAATCAAAGAATTGGTGCTGCAAAATCGTCGATTGACTACTAGAAAGCTTGCTGATGCTGTTGGAATTTAAAATGGGTCAATCACCGCCATTTTAAAAGATGTTTTGTGTCTCAGAAGAGTCAAATCGCGATTGGTGCCAAAGATGCTCAATTTCATGGAAAAACAGCGTTGTATTGAAGTGTGTGGAATGATGCTTTCTGACTATCGGGATAAGCTGAAATGCATGATTACGGAAGATGAGACTTGAATCTATGCTTACGAACCGGAAACAACCGATCAATCAAACGAATGCCGTGCCAAAGGTTAGACAAGATCGCGCCAAAGTCGCTCGAAAATCAAAGTCATGTTGACAGTTTTCTTCGATTATCGTGATGTGGTGCATTTGAATTCCTTCCAACCGGCCAAACTGTCAACAAGAAATACTATTTGAGTGTAATGCGTTGTTTGCGTGAAGCTTTGCGATTTAAAAGAGCGGATTTATGGAGAGACAATTCTTGATTTCTGGCTATTCGCTAAGCTTAAGAGACCGCTCCGGGGACACCGATTTGACACATTCGAAGAGATTGAAGCCGAATCGAAGAAGGTATTGATGGTCATACCGAAGGAAGACTTCTTCAAGTGTTTTGATGAACGGAAAAACCGTTGGCATGCGTGTATTGGAGCCAAAGGGGATTGAAGAAGTACTTAATATTCTTTCAAAACGTAGTGCAAAATTTCTCAGGAATCAAAAAGGTGAAGATTATGAAGAAGTTTTTGTGGATTTATTGTACAAAAACCAAAAATGGGAGTCTATATGTTTCTGAAAAAAATTATTTCTTTCATTCTCTCGTATAGGTTTTTCCTAAAAATTGAGGAAGTATGAATGACGAACAAGGTGAGCGTTTTCATCCGAATATTTTATAAACGTGACGTCCTGATCTTTAAGAAGCTCAGAAAATCCTACACACGTAATAAATCTTACAAAAATACAATATTTTCAATTTTGAGTGAAAAAACTGATATCATAAACAATCAAAAATGAATAAATGCTTAAGAATATCAAAAAAAAATTGAACCGTTTTATCTCCCCAGACTCTGAAATTTAGTTGAAAATTTTAATTTCAAAATAAATCACTATTATGTGTCTACACTCTCGCCAAAGTTCCTTTTTTCAACAAGAATATATCTCCTTCAACTATAAATCTTTATTGAATTTTCTTTTCACCGATTTTCTAGTTGTTTTTTGCCATTGTAAGGATATTCCGATTTTAGCTTATCTTTATCCTTTCATTTTCAATTGCCTCTAGGGGCCAACAAGTTCTATTTTGTCGTTATTTCTCCTACATGTATGTTTCAACTACATATATTATTTTTACGCCCGCGCATATATCCTGTAATAGCATGGAATTTGCTGTTGACGTAAAACTCGTTAGATATTGATTTTTCCCAGCAACAGACTCAATAAGTCCGCCCTTATATTGCTTTTGTTTAGTGGTGCACAACAGCGTGGAAGCAGACTTGTCCAATATAGTTAGATACTTTATGTACTGTGGCCGAATACATAGTTTATGAGGTGGTAAAATAAGGGAGTTACAGCCCGGATCGGAACGGCACCACAAATGCGGCGACAGCTCTTCCTTGTTGATTGATTCGTATGATTATTTTTTGATGGGTATACCGAAATCCATGTTGGGAATGGTCTTGAAATGTGGCGCTGCTTATACATATTCAAGGATCATAATATCAAATGGTAAATGACTTGGAAGAAACGAAAATAATATTCTGTTCTTCAAGTTCAATTTAATGTAGTTCGTTGGGAATTCTTAAGACACACTATGTTGTGAGTCATCATATGGGGTGGTCATGTTCATATAGGCATGCTTGCAATATGGACACATTACGTGGTATCAATGTGGCATTAGTATCAATTACAGCTAACCGCAGCTGTGAATCTAACAAGAAAATAGACAGAACGTATAATACTTGTTATGCTGCGATCAGAGTTCATGTATTGCAAACATGGAAATAAGGGAAGAATACAATTTGTTCAAAAGAAAAAGTACCTACTGCATACATATATTGAAAGACTATCCAAGCAAGTTGTACAAAGGCATTTCTTTCAATCTTATTGTTTGTAAGTTGGCTATTCATAAATCCTGCGATGCAGGTGAAAAGTGGCAAGAGCTTCCCTGCAGTATTTCTTTCGCGGGGATTTCCAAACGAATCAAGGGAATGTAGGTCAGCATCCGTGAAATGACTAATCAAAACCAAAGCAATATTTCAGTTATGGGATTTCTGTTTGCGGTGGAATATGATTCGTAAACTTGTGTTCTTTTGTACAATGCTGAGTAATTTGCTTGAACAAATAGCGTCTTGAACAATTGTTACATTTAGCATTGTTAGGATAACTTTTCTAATTATTTGTAACCCATTTTAATCACTTCAATATCATAGATCCACCTCTTTTTTTTGAAACGCTTCACAATGATTTAGATACACTCAGCTTATTTTTGTTTAACTCTTATATCATTTACTTGAATTTTATGTATGCTTTCATCTGACTAGAAATGCGAGTAGTCTTTGCAACTCTTCTGGCAAGGATAGCCTTGCTTATAGTGACTTAATTAATTATTAAAGAGATTATAATGGAGTTCTAATATATTGGATAAGCTTTCCTCTTAAAGTCAGGTCAAGTACAAAATGGGATAGAGCTGAAGAGGATACTAAGGAGACTCTCACTCCCAGCTGAACGATAAAAATGGTATTCAGATTAATGCTTGACCGTCATATTATATCCGATACACAAATATTAATTAAGTTGTATGCACGAAAGAGTTTTTTTGGAAACTATGTTCAAAATACCATATAGTCAAAATAGTCAAAATATTGTAGCTGAAGTTATATGAAGCTATAAGGAAGTACCCTTCAAAAATCACGTCTTTCAATAGTCGTCCTTTAGGTGAACTATTCAAAAGCTATTACGGTTGAAGTTTCAGCAAAAAAACTTAGATAACATCTTTTCTTTTTGAAACATTCAACTAACATTCTATGAAAATCTAAGTTATTGTTATATTATGACTTTTCACGAAATTTTCGTGACAAAGTTTATGAAGCAAAGAGCTCAAACAGAAGAAAACTTTTTTCGCACAAGGACATTATTTTTGTGGATTACATCATCATTATGCAATGAAATAAGAGTCAAGACAGAATTATATAAGGCTTTCGTGGCCTGAGTGATAATTCACAATCATTTATATAATAATTTACTAATGATATAACACATTACAACACCGTTCGGTGGAAAAAATTCAAATAAATTAACATTTGATTAAGAAATATAATTTTATCACTCTGAAATTATTACGTAAATCTGGTCAATTGTCTCCTTAAAATTGAAATGGAGCATATACGTGGCAAGAGTTTTTCATTTGATTATTTAATTGTTCGAATTATTTTTAGACAATTTACTATTTAGAAATGTCCGGTGTTATTAGTTCAACAAATTGTACAGATCCATTTTGGCCGTATTAATTATTAATTGCGTATATTCCTAAAATAAACCTAGACAATATATACCCAACAAAATATTTTTCTGCTCAATGAGGTGAAATAATTGCTTGAAGCAACACCAAAAAAAAAGGAACGAAGTCAACAACTTTTACTCAACATGCGTTCCCCAGGTCAATATTATCTTTTGACACGAACACCACATATTATATACCATACTCTTGTTAAGGGTTGTAAACAATCTTACTTTAGAAAGGGAAAAATGAAGACGCATCTATTTTCTACTTATAAATGATAACGATGTTACTGAGCAAGATTTATAGGGAATGACTTTAGATAAATTGTTGCAATTCGATATGCTGAAAAATATATGGTGCAGAATATTGGGCATTGATAGGTGTATCCTATTTTTGTTATCAACTAAAGAAGGGACAAGGATAAATTGCTGGCTGCTAGTGATAAGTAGCAGTAATAGATTTAAATGTGATCGTTGCGTTGAAAGATGTTTAAATTCAATATTGTTTAGGTTTTAATATGCTAATGGGCTTCAATGGTCATGGTTGTCATTCATAAAGATTTTAACCCGTAAATATGGGCGATAAGATGAAAATTTTAATAATCTGAAAATGCTTAAATTGATAAAATAAAGTATTAGCCAAAAATCAAAAAAGGTAGTTATCGATTATAATGAAAAAACAAAATGTATTGTTTAAAAATCCTTGAAGTTGGGTACCAATCCGTAAACAATGTTGTAAGTTGGTATCAATCAAAGGAACTTAATATCAATCCCATAAAATGCATGTATTAAAAAGCTAAAATTGAATTTCTTTCTCTTATGGTTAATAGATGTTTCAACATTCAAAAAGGTAGAAGTCGCCGATCAAAAACTTTTTTACAAAAGTCACATCAATTGTGGATCATAACAAAGTAATAAAAGTAGTCTAGATCTGTCGGAAGCTATTAGATAAGACACTAAAATTTAACCACAAAATGATGTAGTGATCCTACGGAACAATTTATTCTATGGAGTACTTCTTTGGTAACCGAAGGTTGGACAAAGTAGAACTTAAGCAATTCTACAAAAAAAATCTAAGACCAACATGTCGGCGCATTACATATGTAATGAAATCCTGCTCAATAACTGCAATCTGCCAGTTCTTTATATACAAATGAAGAAGGAAGCAACCAGAAGTGCAATCGAACTGCAAAAGGCAGTAAATAACAAACCTGAGCGCTTCAAGGAGCACCTAAAAGTTCTATGCGATCCTCAAACAGAAGAGATTTTAAATAAATAAAATAATAATGACGATAATTTTCAATTTCAAGAAGGATTTCAAAATTTAAATCAGGGAATACGATGAATAGCAAACACTGTACCCTCTGATGTGATTATCAGGACACATGGGAAACTAAGAGACTGATTCCATTGAAAATATTGGTTTGGGTAGCGTATTTGTGGGTTACAAGCAATTCTTTGGCGAAACTAAGGAGCATTCTTCCTTTGATCTTGAAAATTGGATTGAAGAAAAGGTAAAAAGCTACTAGATTTCTTATGTTTGGTTTTAGACAATCCAAGCTATTAGTTCTCCTGGAAAAATTCAGATTTTCAAAAAATTATTTGCTCGATTTCATGCCAAGGAATCAATCAAAACTACTGGGAAAGATCACCTAGCGACAAGGGCAGAAAACTTAGCTACGCGGGCAGAAAGTCCTGGTGGCCTGTCCGGAAGAGATCCACGATTTGGACTGCGGGCATCAACAATGCGGTTATCAACGCCTTGCCACTCAGATGTGGAAGTACCAGTTTACCTAATGAGTGCAGGCTCAGTAATCTTAGTGATCCTGTGACTCTTTTCGATTATGTACTGCGATTTTTCTATGTTCTCTTTTCGATATTTCAATAAAGTGTAGTAGTGGTAATAAACATATTCTTCATGTATTTGATTGTTTATTAAAGGGGGGGGGATATATTTAATTCTTGATTTTTGAAGTATAGTTGTAAGAGTTTTTTTTAGCAATATGGTAAAGGTTACTTTATTAACTGAAAGAATATACTAAAATGCATATATTAAACAGTATCCAGTAATTTTTTAATTGAAAAATATTGAAAAATTAGCCAGTGATTCTACATTCAAATAGACGTCCCAAAAAAAGATAAATTGTCGTGAGAAACATAACTAATAGCTGGATCTTTTGAAACCAAAAAAACAAAAAGATTCTGTTAGTTAATGAATTTCTTGAGGTAATACTGTCGAGTTTTTACATTTATTTTGTTTATTTAATTTTTGGTGTAATTTTGAAGCCAAAAAAATTGTGATTTTTATCGAGAAAATTTCTAATTAAAAAAATTATAGTCTAAAAACAAAATATCTTGACAGCGTTACCTTGTAAAATGTTTACACAATAAGTGTTCAAAACTTCAAAAGGATCGGTACGTTATTTTTTGAGTTCCGTGTCTCACCGACTTTGAAAATAAAAAGTCTCAAAAAACGCGTTTGAATTTTTTTCTTTACTCATACAGAATCGTCAATACCGGGTTCATAAAGTGTAAGGCTATCAGCAAGGATGTCTAGAGCATCTTTTTATTGTTGTCTTCGAAGGACTCGACCTTCTTTGCACTCTTTTGCAGTTTTTTGATCAGCTCTGCTAATACGAATGTTATCCTCTTCGCGTGCCCATTCATAAGAGCTTGTCCCTAAGCTCATGCCCCTATCTTCATCAATTTTATTCGGATCAACTTTAAATTTTAATGGACTACACAATATAATGAAAAAATAAAGAAAAATCGTAAATTTGACCATACACCTTCTCCCCTCCCTTAAGGACATATTATAATGTACAAGGCATTCTTTATGAATCTGTTCTTAAACATCTACTTTGATACTTAATGGTTACAGTATTAGTCTCTTTAAATCCTTAAGTAGATACAATTTACGATACCTCCAGTGCTCTGGCTTTCTTGTATTCCCACTTGAAGGTAATAAATCATACAAGATTTATTTATTTCCTTCGCTTTGAATACATTTAAAGAGGGTGGCAGCTGGCAATTAATTCTGATATTCAGTCTTCTCTTGTTTTTGAAAAATTGGAAAAACAATATGGAATATTCTGTTTAAGGTTGCTACCAGTGTCACATAATGCTTAGACCGACGTCAGACTCTTAGATCCTTCTGTTAACCTCGCAACAAAACGAAACGTACCATATGGCAGGCAGCTCATTTATTTTCACTTTGCAAGGACCGTATGCTAGTCAAATTGTTCTTAAATAATTCTAATTTGCCAGGATCTATCTATTATTCTTTACACAGCATTAAAAATGCATTTATGTACCTCGACATTGAGTCGGTCATAGCAGTTTAAATAGTTAGCATTTCAGTATGCTATGAGCTTATTCACCTTTTCATTGGAAAAATTTCATCGGATACCCTTCTATCGGTGACTCTGTCAATAACAGTCTGATTAAACATAAAAAACCCTACTACCTACTGTAATTTCCCAACCACCATCGAAGTTAACATAGTATAACTATTGCACGTCATCGACAAGCTGGCACCAAATCTCCATACATTTTCTTGCTTTTTGCCACTTTGATATTCGTCGCTTTTCCTCGCGCCTAGCCTCCATGGCCGGGCAGAATACGAAAGTTATAATATAGCATGGAAATAATGAAATTTGTGAACGAGTCCTGGCGAGGCAGTGTTGAGTCATACCAGAATTATGCACAAGGATGTGGAATGAACGCCTTCCCACGAACAGAGAACTGTTTAGTTGCAGAATTTAAGCTGTCGACTATGTGGGATTCGTTGGAGTGTTTGCATACAGATTTAGGATTTAGCTACCATCGCTTATTTGGGAAACAATATGTATCTATGCACTACATTATATTGTTTCGAAGCTATGTATTAGACTCGAACTATAGCGGCTACAGGGAATAGAGAATAATTAAAATTTGTTAAACATCAAAAGGATAACCGAAATATTTACGAACGAGTTAGATCGTTTAGCATTCACATTTTGTGTGAGCATCTAAAAGTACTCATTAACAGTTTGTGATGATTTTCTTCGGCATATAATATTATGCCAGTATTGAACTAACACGAATATTTCGGCTAGGAGTGATTTTCGAGGACGAAATTCGTATTATGTTACGCCATGCTGAGAGCACACAAAACGAATACAGAACAAGACCATATTAAGGCTAATGTTTTTGCTGAGATAGGAAACTTACAAAATGACCTCGACCACAACTAGGATCACTACATTTGCCCAAATACATTTAAAGAATCGTCCATACATTTAGAGAAATTTGAAATCCCTCTTGAAGGGTTACTTAAGCAACTTACAAAAAAAAACGTGAATAATCTGACATTTTTTACTATTTTTGTAAAAATTCTAGCACATATTGATAAGTAATAAAAAGGCTATAATTAGAGCCACATGTTAATTGAATTGAATACTTACAGCGAAAATAAGCAAGTAAAGAAAAAAAACCAAAAAACTGATATTTAGAATACATAGGTCAGATTACAGGAGGTCTTTATCCTTAAAAGGCTGATATTTTGTCTTGGTTTGATTGGCATTCAAATTTTTTCATTAAGATTTGTATAAAAATGCATAGAAGGGCTTTATACAAACAAATGTGAATTTTATAAAATGGCGATTCAAACAATGAAAATTGTTTAACAGTTTTCCCGTTTTACTATCCGTCGTAAGAGCCACGCTTCCATCAACTGAATCCGCAGTCGCCCAGTACTGTTTTAGAGTTTAGTACCAACTTTAGCAAAAATTCCTGAGGCTGCCCTTATAATCCGATTTGAATTTTGTAAAATGCATTTGATAGGTGAAGTGCTGTTTCATATGTGAAAAAAAATTCAAACTTCTATAAGCGTAAGTTTTTGACTTGTAAGCTTTCAAAATTTTTGAATTTTTTTAAATAAATTTAGATTGCACAATTAATATGCACAATCTACTGGATTGATTTTGATGAAAATTTGTGTACTGTTTAATTATACTACATATAAAGATTTTCTAGGCAAACTATGAACGTCCTAAATGCATTTTAGGTGGTAAAAAAAGTTAAGTAAAAAAAGGCTTTCTCCCTCTTTTTAAAATTTATTGCTATTTCGCGGCAAGGGTTAAATGTTCTTAATTCTTAAATCAATCCTATCTTGTAGAAAAAAATTTTACGCAACTTTTATTTACACTTAACTTTGATCTAAAATGAACCGTTTTAAAGTTAGGAGTGAGAAAAGTAGGAAAAAACGATTTTTTTTGATTTTTTAAACATTTTGATTTTTTTTAATGTTGCCGACTTTTTTGGAGGGAGGATACGTCGATAATTGTTATAGGAGTTTTTCCATAAATTTCCCTGCAAAAATCAGTGTGCTTCCCCCCCCCCCCGACGACCAACTGAAAACAGATCCGCCCTGGTCTATAATTGTTTTCCATTATTTCAGCCGCAAACAAGAAACAAACAGCTTCAATTCTCCTTGAATATCTAATAGCGAGTCTTATCGAAATATTTGTTACACATCCACACACACACATACACCTCTAATTTTTTTCCAATGATTTCGTCAACGTGACTTTATCTTGTTGCTCATGACTTGCAAATTCTTTGAATATTCAGCAAGATATACATAGAGTCAACCCCTTTGTTGCAAGGTGGTTAACGACCCAGTTCAATGCAATTAGTTTGAATGGCATTTACATACAGATAAGCAATAAGGGTAGTATTCAAATATCTACATAGTCCATTAAAATGATATCAAGTCATGTTTATGGAGTGGATTTGAAGAAGTAACACATAACATAGTTTGGCGGGGGTTAAATAAAATTAATTTGTAATCTCAAGGATATTCTGTTTTATTCAATGTTGGATACATTGAAGCTATTTTTTGTTGACAAAACAATTTGTGGCGTACAGAAAATCATGAACTATCTTTATGAATCAACATGAAGGACGAATTCTTGTTTCCGATTCAGATTAAATGTATTAAAAAATTAAATCTGAATGCAACTACATATTTGGTAAGTTAAAACAGTTTGGATATCAATTAAGGATTTCAGTTAGCAAGGAATAAGTGACCAACTTTTCTAGCAATTATTTCAAGAGTTTTTGTCTCGATTTCGCAGGATTGGAATCCTCGAAAGACACCAATTATATATTGCATCTCCACATGCCGGATTAATTAACTTTTGGCTCTACATGTCTAATATTTCAAACCCCGACCGCTTCTTGCAGTATGTGAGAAGAAAAAAAAATTCACAATGATTGCGTCTACCACTGATAAGAGGCTGTTTAAGTGCAGTTGTAAAAAGATTTGTATCTATTTCTTTTCTACTATGAAAAAATTGACCCATTTATAAAAGAAATGAGAACATTGTTCTGTGTTGGATGAGTAACTATCATCAACTATTTAATTTCAAGGATCAATTGATGCGATTTCTGTTAAACCCGAAAATCCCTTGAAGTCTGGTAAATTTATATTTGCAGTCACTGAAGAATTATGTACTGAATTTTTAGTGGAAGTTGATTTGAGCGACTTGTGACTATAGAAACTGATTGAATGCTATGCTTTCCTTCGCTTTTGCAAATACCTTGCAGGATTGACTTACAAGGGAAAGGCACGGCATCGTCCTCTCAGATCTGGATGAAATTTGGCACATAAGTAGAAGACATCAAGGATATTCGATCCTTAAAATCTTAGACAGCAATTTACCCCCCCCCCGTTTTTGAGAAAAATACCTCTAAAGTTTTTAGCATCGCTCATGCATTAGTAGTTGAGTTTGTTCGAGTTTCAAGTGTTTTTAAATAGTAAGCATTATGAAACATACTGATAATTATGAAAAAATGTCGATTCGATGCTATTATAAAAGAAGTTTAATACAACGACAACTTTGTTGTTTTGCATGTACGGATACTTTTTCTCGCAAAACATGGAATTCTATTTCGATATACCGAAAAAAAAACGATATTTCCATTCGATGCATCGCAATGTATCGTCCATCGGGTAAAACATCGGTGTATTTTTCCGATGCTCATCTATACCGATCGAGAAGTAGTCCGTTTCCTTAAAGAAGTTATACTTCCTTGATCTCGGGTAGGGTTTTCACTCGATTTTTTTTGTAGAGTAAAATAGTAGGTAGGTACAGCTTCGAAATTTGAGTTGATTTTGATTGATTTTTGATATTTCATTTTTTGGCACTTCTGGTAATTGGGCACTAAGGTGGCTGAATCTTACAAGGAAAAGGCACGGCATCGTCCTCTAAGATATTTTTCTGGCAACTGTAGATTCAAGAATCAACAAACCTTTATATCACGAAGAGAGTGGCTTCAGCAAGGTTACGGTTTTTACTGCGACGGACACTTCGATTTGGTTTGAAAAATCATTGCTTAAAATGTTTTCCTTATTTTTTTAAAAATGTCTCATTGCGGTTTTCACCAAGTTTTTTCAGTTTAGATTATTCTTTTTAGCAAGATTTATGACGTCTATTTTTTTACGCCAATGCGCTTTATTTCTATCAAATCGAATACTATCAGATAGTGTCTTCACAATTTCTATTTATAAATTAATTACAGTATAATTTTCAATAAAAAATGACATTTCAAACGTAATTGATTGCACAAAGTAACTACAATCAGGTGTAATGCTACTTCAATTAACGTTAACTCTATTTAGAAATATCATGTTCCATTTAAAATAGTGGGATTCCCCGAATTGTATTGCATTTAAATGGTTTCATTGGAATCAAATTGCTGGTGTGACTTATGTGTTCGTACACGAGAGATTGGCTTCAGTTTTGAGGATCAAAATCGAGTGTCCGCGTCCTTTCAAGATAGGATCTGGGTAAGGGAGGTGAAGTCCCATATAAATAGTACAGAATATTCTTAATGATTAAATTTTTGGCTAAGAGAAGTGTTCGTTGTTGGAAATTTCACGTAATTAAAACACATTCAGAACAGAAGAAAATTAGGCGTAGAAAAAGATCGATTTTCAAAAATAAAACACAGATACAGGATTTAATTATTAGTAACATGGGAATTGATTAATCGACGGTATTCAAGTAACTTTCATAAAGCATTAAGGTTTGGATGGTATTCCAATAGAACAAGCAAATGTTTATCTCGAATTGCAATCTCTTCCAGTATTTCAGCTCGGAGGTTTAATGTACATCGATCCCTTGTTTACTGGCTTACTAGATAACAAAGGCGAAATGTATATTTGATAATGAGAATAAAAATCAATTCAAAACGAAACAATTCGACTTTTAATTTATTTAATCCACCTCCATGCACTGTGACCTTGTTCAATATTTTTGATTTTTATATAATTTTCGAAGCTAGCTTCATGGCCAAGTGCCGATACATTTGGATTAGTTGCTCTAAGAATGATCGCAAAAATTCCGAATGTATTTCGTTTAATCCGAGAGGTTGAAGGATTGTTCATCTTATTAAAGTAAATGTTACATGAATTATGTGTACAGGATTAGATAATTAAATACGATCAGCATAAAGCCTTACAAATAAAACTGCTTACATTTTTTCTAGTTTTTAAATCAACTATTCGATTAAATAACTATTTGGGAAAGTGAACAAAGCATGTTTGATGTGTTTAAGAATGATTTGTTTTCTGAAATCACTGGCTGCGGCTATTCTAACGATTTGGAGCTATGCAAAATAATCAATAGTTGCCATGTATCCAATTCGAAGGTCGCCTTATCAAAATATAAATGACGCTATCCGATAATAGCAAGAGTTGTTTTACACTAATTGTGCGCTTGAAACTGTAGAAAATGTATCCAAGCAAATGGTTTATCGCCACTCAAACGTGAATAGTTTGTTACCCACAAAATCGATAAAAAAAATTGCAGTGAAAAAAATTACATAGAAAGTACTTTCGCCAGTAGATTTCCTCGTATATCATATTTAACTAACTGCTATTGAAATATAGCTTAGATGTATAAAATGTTAAGCCCAATTCGCGAAAATCGATGTTAGCTTAACTTGAGCGACAAAAAATCCATCATGCAATGAATCACATTTTGCAACGCAACCTAATTGGCGTTAAAAAACTTTATCTTTGCACTGTCCTCAGTGATCTTTCACTTTAGACACGAATTCAACACACTTACTAATTAAACGACGATTGATATGTGAAATCTCGCAAAACTGCAAATCTAATTTGACGCACTTTTTCCACAAACTCCTCACCAACTTTAAATATTATTCCTTTCTGCACTTTTCAAGGCAAGGACAATCACAATCGCCAGCAAAAGGAAGAAAGGCAAAAGCTGAGCACTTGCGCATCGCGACCAACAACTGTCAATGTGTTAATTCTGTTTCTTTGGTTTTCTTTGATTTCTGACATTCGGGTGTAGGGGTATGTTTGTGTGGTGCTGAGCAATGCTGGGCGTGGTGGGGGTTTTTGTTATTGTTTGGAAATGGAGCTCGAAATGAAATAAGAAGTAGCAAACAGTGCGGCCATGTTGCAGATCCTGAGAAGCTAGATATACCGAACGCAGTTGACTGTGTAAATTTGATTTGAATTTTGGGTGAAATAAAAAATGGAAAGGAGATTTCAAAGACAACTTGAACGTATTCCAGACGCTTATTCGCATTGAATGAACTGCTTGGAAAAAAGTTTAAGAGAATTAAACAACAGTTGCACTATGTTGAATGTTTGAAAATAGGAGTTTTTTAAAATTATTTCTTCAGGTGTCAATATAGTTGGAAACACTCCATATAATGACATGAGGGAACAAATAGCGGCTATCCTTGGTTTGCTCCATCGTTTCAGCTATCTCTCAGTTGAAAATAAAATATAAATTAAAAATGCATACATACTTTCAAGAATGGAAGGGATCATAATTTGGAGCCAGACTACGAAAAATTACCCCATGAGCATGTCACGGCTAGTAACTAAAGCATTCAAGCCCATACACAAATTGCAAAGAATGACCGCTACATCTGAAGTATATAAGAACTTCAAGAACAAGAACTTCACGTAGACGGACTGATTTACATGGAAAAAGGAAAATTAATTTTTAAAAATTCACGTCATGAAAAAATGAAAACAACGAAACTAGAAGTAAATGGGGGGGACGACGACTACAATATGAAGAACTCAAATGATATTTAGCAAAATTTGCGAGGAGAGAGCGCCTGAGGATGGATCCGATTAACGCCGCATCAGATTTTTACAATGAGCTACCTCACACAATAAGAGATGCACCTAACATAATATCGTTTAAAATCATGCTACGTAAACATTTACTGAAAACTCAATTCAATAATTAAGAACGCTAAGACTTATTCTACAAATGTGGCGCAAAATTGGATATATTGAACTCTGAATAAAAATTGTTGAGATACTGGTACTATCCCCTGTACATCGTCTGGGAAATACTAATTAAATGAACAAGCTTTCAGGAAATACATTGCACCCGGACAGTGCAAGAAATGAGTGATGGAGTGAGAGGTTTTTGAAAGAGGCGGAGGTGGTTTTAGTCGGTAAAAATCTGACATGGCGAGAAGCAGGAGCAAATCGGTATCTTTTGAAGATTTCCACCTCCCAACGGTGAAAAAAGTGATCAGCAAAATGCCGTAATCTTTCCATATCCGGAACAAAAAAGACAAAAAGTCTAGTGGACGATGAATGTATTTCGATAACCACATAAGGGTTGCACATATATGCCACTATTGCAGGGGAAAAACTGTAATCTGGCATTTAAATCATCACTTTTCAGATTGCAATTTGAGAAGTGTATGCCCAAACGGGATGAACAATAAGCAAAAAATCCTTCGGCTTTAGAAGCCTTGCATTGTAACTTGTAAGCGGAGCTGAATCCAAAAAAAATTCATACTATCTTCTATCTTACACACAATAACATAAGAATACAACTATTTTGAAGGTGGGAAAAATTCAGTCACAAATGAAAAAGGAATGATGGAAGGATGATAGAAAAAATCATTCTAAACGAATATTTTGAATTTAGGACTTTTTTTATTGAATCGAATAGCTTTTTTCAACTCACAATGCCTATAAATATTTAACATTGATTGTATAAAACATGGCCTGTTATTTTTTCTATCCAAAAATAGACGGAGCCCCATTTGTGTATTACCATAAAAAATTCTGCAGTGGAGGTACACACTCAACCGAACATTAGTAAGCATTATTAGTAATATCGTGGTGTATTGCTTTCTCTTTGAAGCATCTATTGCGTGAATTTCATCGAGTAAGATTGTTAACTAACATTCTCACTTTGTATTATGTTACCCCCAGCTAATTTTATTATTTATTTGCTTGAGTTATGCGCAAAATTAATACTCAACGTAATGAGTTCGTTTGGGTTTGTGTTCCCTCAGTAATGATCTATAATTTTTGATGAGTTTCTTTTAAATATGAGAAGTCGTTCACGAAAACAATCATGCCTAACAGTCGGTACATTGCGCAATGGAAGATTCAATGAAAAAGTCGTCTTTATTTTTGTATTTTTGAAAAAAACTTTTATGAAACTTTATTCAACAATAAATGCCATCATTTTACTTCTTTGCGCAACTCAATCGATCGGAAATATCCTTCCAGTTTGCTATTTCGTAAATAGCATCCACATAGGATGGTCGCAAATTCTTGTACTGCAGATAGTAGGCATGCTCCCAAACATCGATTCCGAACAGTGGCACCAGTCCTGCAAGTGCAATTCATTAGTGGCCGCAAGCCCATACCGAAGACATTTTACCTGTCGTGGCTTCCAACGGATCTTGATTTGCACATGCGGCCAGCTGGACACGTTTGGTCTTCTTGTTGAATCCTAACCAACCCCATCCCGAGCCTTGGATCGCGACCGTCAACGTTGTCATTTCCTTCTTGAAGTTATCGAACGATCCGAAACTTTGGTTGATGGCTTCTTTCAGGTCTTGCGACGGCTCCGACTTGTTCGGGCTCAAATTTTGCCAGAAGATGGTGTGATTGATGTGGCCACCGCCGTTGAACTTGAGAGCACCTCCCAAGGAGACTATTTTCGAGGCGTCCTGCTTAGCGAGAGCATCGGCCAATTGCTCCTCCGCGGCATTCAAATTATTGACATACGTTTGGTGATGTTTAGTATGATGAATCTGCAGTAAACAGGAATAAATTCTGATCAATACCTCTAACAGGTCAACTGGAATAGGAGTCGCTACTAACTTCCATAATCTCACGGCAAATCACCGGTTCCAGCGCATTGTAGTCGTACGACAAGCTGGGCAAGGTGTGTTTTGATCTGGTTGCAGCTGCTGCCAAGCTTTGTTGCCTGCCAAAACGGAATTAATTCAGATATAAATTCAAGGGACGTCAAATTGATTTGTCCCATCCGGCTTACATAACATACCGGGCGGCATTTAATATGAAGAAAAAATACCAACTTATTACCTGGCAACTGTCATTAGATTGCGAGCTGCGGAAAACATGTTTTGATTTTCCCTCTTGTGGACGACAGGCGTGGACGATAACAACACGGATTAAATACAATGTAATAAGATTCAGAATCAGATAAATTGACACTTTTGACCACAGGATATGTAAGACTCAGTGTGCAATCGAGGCTTTCAAACGTCAAATTTCCTTTCAAGAAATGGCGGCATGTGCATGGGAAAATTGATGTTTCCAGAGTACTGCCAGATTTGCATAGGATAAAGCACTTTCGTGGACTTCACTTCAAGGCATGGGACATTTTTTCAGTCATATTGAAACTCCAAGGGATGATGTAAAAAGCGTGCGGACACGCTTGCTTACTCGATTATCTTCCGCAGGAGATTCCATTACTTGCAAAGCCGTAAATGACGCTGTAGTGGACTTTAATAGATATATTGGATAAATTATTATAACTAAATACTCTGAATAAAAATGTTTTCACATGTGTATATAAATTGCATTTTCCGAGCTTTCACCAAAAAAAATATTGAAATTGAATTGGGTTTCAATTGGAATGTCTCGGTATCAATTGGAAAGCAGGGTTGCGTTGGTAGTTCGCTCAGCTTGGTTTGGTGGGAAATTTGAATTCAACTTTAATTTACGGATTTTGATTTTATTGATAATTTCAATATCAACGTGGATAGTCTATGCGCTAGAAAAATTGCAGCATGATTGACTTGGTGAGGAATGAGCAAAAGCCTAGATGAAACAGGATAATTACAATTGTGCAAACACAAATTCAATGAGAGAAAGTTCAGTTTTGTCTATGTCTAGTTTTTTAGCATCATTTTAGAAAAAAAGTGTTTTTTATTTGTTCGATAATATATTGAACAAATCTAGCTGCTTTGTTTGAGAGGCCTTGATTCAGTCGTCCAGGTCCAGCAAATGAAATAGCTATATTATTCATGTTTCACGAAAATTGTAGTATCCTGTGCCCAAATTCTCTTTTATGTATCTTATTACGTACGGGATAGCATCTGTTGTGTCGTTGACTCGCTTGAAATCCATTCTTGTTTCTATCCAAAATGTCGTCTTGCAGCAAAAAATATTGGGTTCGGGAATCTAAAAAAAATTCGAAGATTTTGTCTAAAGAATTCAAAACTAAAATCGATCAGCTTTGGTCAGCGTTATCTCCCCAGTTAAAACTCTGAATAAATTTGGAGGATTTCAAATATTCCGGTATTATTCATCCTTAAAACCATTCATGTATTAATTGCACAAGAATATCTGCAACACTCTCTTCAAATAATTTGGCGTAATCAATGCAGATATCATCGGGAACTGGCGCAGTATGGTTCCTAATTGAATTGATAGTTTCAACTATTTCAATTTTTATTGGTTCTTAAGAGAAAATAAGAAATTAATTTATCTACTTCATCCCAAAAATGAGTACGCATATTCTTAAAGTAACCGTCTTCAACTGGCGCGTGTCCTCCATGGTGGTGTGGTGAACTTCTTTATTCACCACCGATTTTGACGAAGCCATGAAGATGGCATCCATATTGAACAGAAAGGCAAAAGCGCGAGTGAACTGCTCTGCATGGTCGAGAGTTTTGTGGAAAATCCTCGTTTCTGCAGTGATTTTGTGAAGAAAAATTCACCCAAATTGTGGTGATTGTGCTGATGTGCGCGAAAAACAAGAAAAATCAGTGGCAAAGGTAGATTTACCACCGAATTGGTGATCCGACCCCTCATACGACGCATCAGCAATTTTGGTCTATTTTTGATTTGGTGTCGATTGCAAAATAGTCGGTGAAATAGTTAGTGGTGGACGTTCGTTGGTGGCCTTTTCCAAGCACGAAGCAATAATGCTTCCAAGGAGTCAAATGTAATCGGGCCGGAAAAAGGTATTCGACGGAAGGAATCCGAGTGAAATCGTTGCGCGGAGGCGCCTCCATTTTAGTCGAGAAAAAATAACTGTATACGTATAGTGTGGCCGTAGTGGTGGTAAAGTGTATGGTATCGATTGATCTCGAATCGATTTGTCGAAAAGGTTGTGGGGCGCGTGTATTCGGAAGTCGAAAGTCGTTCAACTGAATCAGGTGCCCGGGGGTGCACTCTGCGATTGTTCGGGGTCTGGCGTGCCACCCGAATGAGACTGGTGGACGGCATTTGCTGCCGATAGAATGAGTTCAGCGGCGGCCATTGTGGGGATTTCGTGCAAAAACAGCCTCGTCGAAGACAGCCGAGACCGAGAAATGTCAACAACACACACGGCGCCGAGTGCGACCGCGGCGGCAGTGGCAGCAGGCACAGGTGTTACCAGTGCAACAGCTGTCCCGTCCGCGGGCGACCTCTCGTCAACGTCCTCGCCAGCGCCTCACCAGCCGGCAGCGCCGATCTCGCATCACACAACACTCGACCAGCATTGCCGATTATTGGAAGGTATCTAGTCAAACAAACAAAAACTCTCAAACTACTTTTAAATGCAACCCAAATGTACTCTTAGTTCCCGAACACTGGGGCGACTCGCAACTGAGCCGAGCCTGAATCTGAACCTGAACACGGGCACGATAAATAACTATCTATCGTCGCGGGCCACTGTACCGTCCGCCGTCTGTCTCCCCTGCCTGGTAAAAACGGACCCCGGCCTATTTATTTTTGGTTGACTGTCGTTCATGCTTAGCTCTAATGCCCATTGAAAAGAATAGCATTGAATTGTCGGGGCGAGTTGATTGACCCCTTGCGGATATGTTGCGATAAACAAATGGAGCAGTTGCGCGGTGGTTCCCCCTTTTAATTTTGCGACTGTAGTAGGTGCTCGAGACTCTAGGATTAAGGCAAGTGCGAGAACAGTTATGATTTACTTGTTAGTCGTCGCCCACTGTTTTTTTTGGTCGGCCCCGTTTCTAGTTAAGCTCATGCAAATTTGCCCTACATTCCGCTCCGCGTCTGTTGTTTGTTGTTTCGTAGTTGCGCCAACGCTCGCCTGAAATGTGTAAGTGCTCTGCATCCTAATCGAATTCGTTCGGGGAAAATCCAATGCATTGCTTGCATTGGAATCAAGTAAAAAAAAACTGTGCACGCGTAGTGAAAGTGGTATTAAACGGATGTCGGAATAAAATCAATGGCCTGTAAGCGTTCGAAGGATCAGTGAAACGAAAGTAAAAGTTGATGTGAAAAACAGTTTTGAAAAATAAAATAAAAGTATTAATAAAAACGAGTAAAAAGTATAAATAAATCAACGCGATAAGTGATGCGAGTTTCTTTAGGTTCTAAGCGCCTCCAAAAATGTCCATCCAAATGGTTTTTTGAGATTTTGTTAACAAGCGAAATGTCTCAATTTGTGCAATATTTTGTAAAGTTTTCTGGCAATCATGGCAAAGTGTGATTAATCGCGTCATATTTCCTCCCCACTCTAAGCTGTACACTGTTTTTGTTTTGCATGGTTGTTGCGTAGCCTTGCTATGTATTCAAATTTCAAGTGGAATGCATAAAGTCTCTGCAATAATAAATACACGAGTATATATGCCCTTGGCGAATCATAGAAAATACAAAACCAAAGTTCAAAATTTTCCTATTTATTATTTTATTTATTTGCCTCACAATATTCATTTTGTTTTTTCATGGATTTGTCGCAACCTTTTCATCTACAGTGATGGACACATTAATAGGCATACATTTAAGTTAATGTTGTTTCACCAAAACTACATTAATCAAATTAAAATAACTACTTTTATTTTATAGCCTCCTTAGCATTGTAAAAACAAAAACATAAAAATCTTCCTTTCAATATAAACATAAAGGCAATTAAATAGTAATTCAAGTAATAAAGTCGAAAATAACATGGTCACATAAATAGGACATCATATTTTCACACAAAAAAAATTAAAAACTTTACTTAAAAATAAAAAAACGGTCAATATTTTGTTGGGTATCCCTTGCTCTTTATCACAGCAGCGCACCGTCGTGGCATACTTTCCACAAGCTTCTTGCACATACTGCTCAGAATACAGTGAAACCTCCACTCGCGGACACCTCCGATAAGCGGACACCCCCCATAACCGGACAATTTTTTTCTACACACGCTTTAGGACTCAATATGTTTGAAACCTCCTACAAGCGGACACCTCTCAACCGGACAAAAAGACTGGCACCATGAGTGTCCGGTTATGATAGGTTTCACTGTATTTTGCCATGCTTCTTTAACCGTTTACCACAAATTGTTCAAATATCTATGGTTTTTCTTTTCAACTTCCTTTTTTACTATTTGCCACGAATTCTCTAAAGGATTTGAATCTGGGCTTTGCGCTGGCCAATCTGAAATATTTATTTTTTGTTTTTTTTTGTCCAATGCATTACTAAGCGCGTTTTATGCTTTGGATCATTATCCTGCACAAAGATCCATGTAACCGGCAAAAATTCATCAGTATAACATTCAAGGTGATTTTCTAAAATACTTTTGTACGTTGTACTGACCATTGTCCCATTGATCCTTACTAAAGGTCCAACACCTTGCCATAACATAGCGCCCCACACCATTAAAGAGCCTCCGCCGTGCTTAATTGTTTTAATAGTGTAAATAGGATTGTTTGCCAAACCTTTCGGACGTCTGACATAAATTTTGCCATCTGTTAAATTTGCTCTCAACGCTCGAGATGATTTTTTTCCAAAAATGGAGCGGTTTGTAAAGGTGAGTTTTGGCAAACTGCAACCGACATATGCTGTTCTTTGCAGTTACTAAAGGTCGCTTTCCCGCGGAACAACCATGTAGTCCAGCATTTTGTAATCTACGTCTGACTGTTCTGGAGGATACTTTAATTCTGTAATCTTCTTTTAATTTCCGTTGGATATCCCTAACGGATGAAAATGGTTCCTTTTTGCTTAGACCCGTAATGATTTTATTTTCACATTGAGATGTTTTTTGAGGCCTAAGAGTTTTTGTTTTGTCTTCTTTGGTTCCTTCTTTTTTGTGATGCTCAAGTGCATTCCTTACCATATGCCAAGAACAATTTAATGCTTCACGATGCCTGAAATATTAAAACCTTCGTTTTTCATCTCCACAATTTTTGCTCGTTCAGATTTAGAACAGTGTGGGCTTCTTCCCATGATTTTAAAAAGCTAGAATCAAAATTATTTTACAATTCGGTACTAAATTCCATTTAAATAAATATACCAAACCAATTGTGTAATAATAAATTGGTATTAACAAAAATAATTGCACTGACCTATTTAATTGTTCAACTGCAAATTGCTCTACTCTTAAACTACTGCTAACTGCGAATAAACAAATCTGTTTCAAGAGCACTAGAATATTACAGTAAAATTTCAGGAATTTAACGAATAAATGCCAATTTGCATACTTTTGATAGAATTGCATCAGGGATGTATGTGTTTGAGGGTTTAAAGTGTCTTGCGTTAAAGTGCCCTATTTATGTTTCCACCACTGTACATGGCTACAAGTATGTGCATATATGAGAGCCCTAGTATCAAAGGCGGCAATCTCCACCATTTTCACTTTTTGTTAATGCGCGAAAAACTGCTACACTCTTATTATTGCTTATTTCAAAGCGAGCATAGTTTCTAATAAAAGAAAATGCTAAAATACATCTGATTTTAAGGTCAATATACCTAAATTTTTTATCCTTTTTGAAAAATGGACAAAAATAAATGGAGAATGCCGTGTTTGATACTAACAGTTGGATTTTGCCGGATTTGATACCAAAGGTTGCATTAACATGAGTTGTAAAATGAATACCAAGTATTTTGGAATGGATTTACGGACTAAAGAATACAATATTCAAATTAATTCAAGAAAACGTATAATTAAAAATATTTTATTGAACATAATAATACACATTAAACCGACTCTGATTCTAAGCGCGCAATGGAGATTGCCGGATTTGATTCACAGGCGATGTTTCCATCCAGTTTGGTAATGAGATAAAACCGCTTTTGATACTCGAAAACCATATATTTAGCTAGAGCGCGAATAACCGAAAAAGATCATGTATATAACTCGATTTCGTCAAAAAGTGGAGATTGCCGCCTTTGATACTAGTGCTCTCATATAGTCATATATAAAATACAAAACTCTGTGCAAAAATATATACATTATAAGTTGCTTTACATCCACCATGAAAATGGAAAAAATTTGCTGGGTACCGGAGCGTAGTGATACACCGGGAAAATGCGAAGCTGACACTGAGCATCAGGAGTATACGCTTACTCCCTAAGTCGGCCAACCTCTAGCCTCCATAAAGCTAGGATTTAAGCAGTACTACGTGGAGCCTACGAATAAGGCCTGGCTGCTTGAAGAAACATGTGACACAACCAGGCAAACTTGGCACGCACTGTTGTCCAAACGCACCAAGCGGATCCTTAACACGAGCCGTAAAACTTTGAATTCCATCGTATCCATACTGACTTGTCTGATTGGCAGACACGCAGAAAGATTGTGTGTTCCTTTCAACGATTTCTGCCTAAGTTGCCAGATCGGAAGACGAGGAAGAAACAGTCTAACACTTTTTCTGTGAATGCCCAGCACTATCCAGGAAGCGCAATTGATGACTGAAAAAATGAAAAATTTAAATATTCCAATCGCATACATCCAGGGGCGTAGCGAGGCGGGGGTGTTGGGGGTGTGATCCCCCCCTAAAATTTTGTAGCGAGTCGGCATTTTCGTGCCGAAGTTGGCATATTCAAGAAATTTGATTGTAAAGTCGGACAGTCGGCAAATTTTTCTAATCAAGTCGGCATTTTCAACATTTATCACCCCCCAAATTCATGAAGCTCGCCACGCCCCTGCATACACCCCCCCAATGTGCGTCCACTGCTGATTATTGATCGTTGAGAGTAACAACGATCTTTAACATTTCCTATAAAATATAGTCCTAAGGCGTCAACTCATTTCGTCCAAAAATCTTTTATTTCAATCGCCCACACAAGGTCGGAAACGGGGTGGTCGTGGGGGTCGTGGGGGTCATGACCCCCCTTGAGCCTAGGTAAACTACAGATTTTTACGATTTTTTTGCAATATTGTTTTCTTTTATTGTGATTTTCGAGGCAAATGCTGGATCCGCTCTTGCGCCCACAATAAGTGAAAGTAGGAAAATGGGATATTTACACAGTATTTACAAGTAAATTTTTATTCTAAGAAAAAAATTGCAAGATGTGCTGGTAAGGCTTTTGTGACGAAGCCGCCACGAATCCTCAACTGTATCACAGTTCCAGGAATACCACTCAATTTAGAATTGGTTTTTTAATATTTCTCAGCATTGTTCAAGCGTAGAATGATTTATTTCTTACAATGAATGAATGATTTATTTCTTAATTCAAGTACATAGCATGTCAAGCATGCCAATGTTCCCAATGTTAAATGACTTCATAAAGAATCTAATAACAATAATAACCGTTTTTTTCTAAAAATAAATACTGGCATTCACGTATAATCAGTGCAAAGTCATTCATACATATTTTTATTATTATTATAATTAATTTTAAACAACCAAAAATGAAAAAAAAGCAACTTAAAACAATGCCACAGCTTATTTCGACTAGTTCATAAATTTATTATTTTAATTCAATTTGAAGGCACAAAAAACAAATTCAATATTTAGTATGAGCACCTTTCTGAGGCATCGAATCGACCAGTTTTTGTGTAATTTCTGGGGTAATTTAATGGCCCATTCCTCGTTTCGTGTCCAAAATGGCCCACAAATTTTCAAGGATGTTCAAGTCGGGCGACTTTGAGCCGGTGGTTGCATAATATGCGGACAGTTCCAAATCAGTATTGTTTGTACAATATCCGATTTATGTTTCGGGTCATTATCTTGGTAGAATCGAAAGACATCGCGAATGCCCAGGTTTTGCGCACTTTCAAGCAAGTTTGATTTCAAAATTTGAAGATATTGCGACTTATCCATTGTTGTCACAATGAATTGCAAATTTCCAACTTCCGTTGCAGACATACAGGCCCAAACCAAGACGCTACCACCTCCGTGTTTGACTGTGGCTTTTAAATTTCTTGCTTGCAGCTCTGTATTTGGCTTGCCAAACATTTGAAGCACCGTCAGAACCAAAAATATTAAATTTAGATTCGTCGGCGAATATAACCGTATTCCAAAATCCAGAATCCTTATTCAAATATTTCCGGGCAAATTTTCAACGAGACATTTGATTCTTGGCGTTAATGAACGGCTTCTTGCGTGCTATTTATTTTTCCGTTGAAATCATACTGCCGCAGCAATCGGCGAATAGTTTCCGGATGGCATGACTTATCCAACTCTGCTTCCACTTCACTGGCGATTTTTCGAGCCGATAATCTCGGATTCTCCCGGATTTTTCGGATAATATGGCGCTTATCAGTCGTGTTGAAAATCTTGTTGGGGACCTTTCTACCATTATCGTGTGTCTTATTTTCGTGGATGAATCTGTTTATGATGCCATGCACTGTACCACCACTCACTAGGAGAGGCTCAGGTTATGGAATCACAGATTTGGACGAAATTTGGCACATAAGTAGAAGACGTCAAGGATATTCGATCCTTAAAGTATTAGAGCGCAACACTCCTCCGTTTTTGAGAAAAACGTCCTTAAAGTTTTTAGCGTTGCTAATGTATTATTGAGTTTTCACAACTGACAGAAGCGGTCCGGTGTAGGTAGCAAAGGTACTAACACACGATCAAGGGGTCGTGTGTTCGATCCCCGGTCGGGGTATTGATTTTCTTTTTGAATTATTGTCGTCGTCGTGTGTTCGATTACCGGGGTGAGTATTGTTTTTTTTTTGAATAATTGTGAATGTAATTTTTTATGGTGAATCAGCAATGTTCACTACAAATACATTTATTTTTCCAAATCAGCAAATTGTTCGATCATTTATATATGCAAATTATACAAGAAACTCATTGTTGAACGGATAGAGTCTTAAAAACTGTTGTAATCGAAGCAAAATCATAGCTAATGGTAAGATCATCCTTTGTTTCTCGAATCAACCATGCTTCCTCTTCGTGCCTCAAAGCCAAGTCGGCAAAAGGCAATAAACCAGGGTGACGCCCATTGTATCGAGTCATAAATGTTATGGTGGTCAATTATTCAACACCATAGCATTCATGGCCACGTTGGGCTCACCCTGGTTTATTGCTTGATTTCTCAAAATAAATGTTTTTGCAGTTGAACATTGCTGATTTACCTTAAAATAATTACATCCACGAATATTGAAAACAACAGTACTGTTAAGGCATATGAGTGGTTTCGAAAGGAAAGAGGTCTTTATTTGTGGAACGAAAATAAACTTTATTTCTATGCTTATTGCATTCACCCGTGCTCACGTCACAGTGGTTGGCTTATGACTAACTTGTTATGGAGCGCATTAAATGCGATGACCAGTCTCAACACTTCCGCCGTCGGAGCGTTTTATGCACATTCCCAGCTTGGTGCGTAATTCGACAAATCTGCGTTTTGGAGACGCTTTGGTGAATATATCCGCCAACTGGGCTTCGGTAGGCACAAAGGTTACATTTATTTCACCATTCTCGACTTTCTCGCGTATATAGTGAAATTTCACGTCAATATGTTTCGTGCGCTTATGAAATTCTGGATTGTGAATTAAACGAATTGCGCTTTGATTGTCGACGTACAGTTTCATCGGTTTATCTGACAAAAACCCAAGTTCGCATAACAATGCGCGAAGCCACACGGCCTCTTTCGTCGCTGTAGACGCTGCTATGTATTCCGATTCCGTCGTACTCATTGACACGAGTTTTTGTCGCTGAGATGACCAAGTTACAATTCCGTTTGACATACAAAACGCGTAACCTGTCGTTGACCTTCTGGTGGCAATATCGCTCGCGAAATCTGCGTCTGAGTATCCCACAATTTCGACACCCGACTCCGATGCTCGGAATTCAATTCCCATATTTGTTGTCTCTATCAGATATCCAATGATGCGTTTCACTGCTCGCCAATGACTATCGTTATGATTGTTCAGAAATTTGCTGACCGAATTCACCGCGTATGCAATATCTGGGCGTGTTACTACGGCAAGAAACATCAGTGATCCTACTGCCTCGCGATATGGCACTACTTGCCTTTCTGCCTCTTCTGACTCTGCCGGATACAAAATAGTATGAGGATCCGCCGGTACGGAAACCCCTTTTGCTCGACTCATTCCGAATCTCTCGATAATTTTCTTTGCGTAGAGCTCTTGATGTACAAACATCGACCTTGACTCACGATCTCGACTTATTTGCATACCGACGAAGGTACTGCAATCACCGATAGTTATCTCAAATTCTTTGCTTAACTTGCCGACAATATTCTCGATTACATCAGCAGACTTAGCTGCAATTATCCCGTCGTCAACGAATAGCGCGAGATACACTTTAACATCGTCGTAGATGCCGACATACACACATTTGTCCGAATTTGTTTCAATTAGATTGAAACGTTTTAGAACACTCGCGATTTTCACATTCCAGCATCGCGGTGACTGTTTGAGTCCATACAATGCCTTCTTGAGAAGACACACCACATTCTCTCGATCTTCGTTGACTTCAAGTCCTGTTGGTATTTTCATCCTAACATTCTCGTCCAGAAGTCCATGGAGAAAAGCAGTTCGAACATCAAACTGTACTGCTTCGAGATTTTCTTCAGTGATGATCGCTAGGAGTACTCGAAGGGAGTCGTACCTCACAACCGGTGAGAAAGTCTCCGAATAGTCCACACCTTCTCGCTGCATGAATCCTCTGGCGCATAATCGTGCCTTGAATCTGACCACGCTTCCTTTCGTGTCACGTAGAACTTTGAAGACCCACTTGGAATCTATGTTTTTTTCACCTGGGATTTTTGACACTATCTCCCAAGTCCCGTTCTTATGATGTGCATCGAGCTCGTCCTTGATGGCTTCCGCCCATTGAGTAGCCTCTGGACCTGATACAGCTTCTTGATATGTCGTTGGAATAATGTGTTCCACGAGATACAGCCCATATCTCTTTGGTTGGTTGATCGTCGCTCGATTGCGCAGCACCATCGGTGCCGAAGTTTCTTGCTCTTGTTGCTGTCGAACGTTTTCAACCCTGTTCGTTGCTTGTCCAGTTGCCGCGTTGTCGGCGTCTACAAAGTCGACTCCTGCGTTTATGACGATAGCCTCGGTATCGTCTTCTGCATCTTGGAATGCATCTTTATTGATTTCGCTCTGCATCGGTAGTGTGAGTTCGACCTCGGACACTGGTACCTCCGATTCCACCTCGCTCTTTCGTTCATTGAACGCTACATGCCTAGAAATAGTCACAACTTTTGTAACATGATCATAGCACCTGTAATTCGATGACTCGCTGTCGTATCCCACGAAGATCAACTTTTTCGCTCGAGGATCGAATTTTGTGAGCTTCTGTTTCGGCACGTATACATAGGCGTCGGAGCCAAAGATTCTCATGTGGGAAAGATCAGGCTTCTTCCTCGTCCACAATTCATACGGCGTACAACTTCCGCTCTTCCTTGACTGCCCGGTCCTGTTAAGCGTGTAAACCGCTGTAGCAGTTGCTTCCGCCCAAAGATATGCTGGCAGCTTTCTCGCTTGTAGCATCGTTCTCGCTGCTTCCACTATTGTGCGATTGTCTCGCTCCGACTTCCCGTTCTGTTCCGGAGTATATGGTGCTGTGGTCTCCAGAGTTATTCCTCTTTTCTTCATGTATTCGCTCATCTTCTGGTTGCAGTACTCGGTACCGTTGTCCGTTCGTAACGTTTTCATTGTGCGCCCAAATTTATTGTTTACAAGGCGCTCGAACTCCTTGAATTTCTCAAAAACGTCCGACTTGTGATGAATAAAATATACGACTCGATAATTTGTCGCGTCGTCCTTGAAAAGCACATAGTACTTTGCTCCTCCTAACGACTGCACCGACATTGGTCCACACACGTCACTGTGGATGATCTCTCCGGGATTGCTCGCCGTCTTCTTGACCTCTCTCTGGAACGGAAGTTTATGTACTTTGCCATACTGGCAAGCTTCGCAGAAGAAATCTTCCGTGTTCTTCAGGGTTACCCCCTTCACAAGCTTTCGATTGACCAACTCGATGAGTGCCCGCTTGTGTATATGGCCGAGTCGCTCGTGCCACATTTTAAAGTTCAGGGCTGTTACGTTGACTTCTCGATTCTGCTTCGGTCTTCGGAAATACATTCTGTACAACCCGTTGTCCTGTTTGGTTCCGGTTGCCTCAACTTTACCGCCTCGCTTTATTTCTACTATTTCTTTTTCGAATTCTACTTTGAATCCTTTGTTCGTGCAGGCACCGACGGAAAATAGGTTTCGTGTAACACAAGGTACGAGTAGGACATTCTCGATGATACCGCTTTCCCATTCTCCATTGACGAGTTTCTCGATACGGACTCTCCCGACGCCTACCACATCACATACACCGTCATCACCCAACATGACAGTTTCCCCTATTACCGGCCGTAGCTCCTCAATCCAGTCGCGACGAGATGTGACGTGCTCCGACGCTCCGCTGTCGGTAATCCAGACATCCACTTTATCTGCGTCCCGCAACTGCTTATACTGCTCGGCTGTCGGCTGATGTTTTCGTTCGCCCACTACTAATGCTCTCGCGCTTTCTTTCTGCGACTGAACTACGAACACGCAACCACGGCTCGACTGACCTTGATTCTTGTCGTTTCTGTTGCCATCATTTTTCCGCTTCTTGCACTGACTCGCGTAGTGTCCCATTTCCTGGCACCGAAAACACTCGATATTCTTTTTCGACTTTTTCTTTTTCATGTCTTTGTCCTTTGAATGCGCACCGTATTTCGAACTACTATGCTTAGTAACCGCTAACGCACTCGTTGTGTCACCACACTCACTTTTGTTCGAATCTTCCCTTATTAGTCTTTCTAACAAATACGCGACTGTCTGACGCGCCGGGTCCACGCTATCCCACGCTGTTCTGAAAACGTTGAACTTCGACGTTAAACTCGACATAATTTTCGCAATCACTGCTGCGTCGGAAATTCTTTCGCCGAGATCTATCAACTGTCGCGCCATGTTTTGTACCGTACTCACGTGCTGCACGGCCGTGTCTGTAGGACCCATCATATAGGTATAGAACCTTTGTGTTAACGCGCCGACGTTCGATACCGATTTCTGTTCGTGCACTGCGATAAGCTTGTCCCACATTTCTTTAGCGGTAACACACACTAGCACACTCACAACTTGTTCGTCTTCCATAGCAGACGCGATGATCGCCGTCGCTTTGGCATTGTCTTTTATCCACAATTTCGTTTGTGCGGCATTTTCACCATCCTGGTTCACTGGTATCGTTCTTGTACCGTCGACCACGTCAAATATTTCGTTCGCCATCAGCACTGCTGATATTTGAAATTTCCACGCTTGGAAGTTTCTCCCGTCGAACCGCTTGACCGATCGTACCAACGCGTCAGCCGACATTTTTTTATGTACCAACGAGACTCTGATCACTTGCACACTGAAGACCAAAAAAGAAACGAACACTGCGCGTATTCTTACGCGCGCGATACGACACGAAACTCGTTGACGTAAATTCTCGCTAATTCGCTCTTCTCCAATCCCAGAGAATCAACTGGCTTTGATTCCGCGTCCCGTTATTACTGTTTATTTGTCCACTGATGTCGCGCCTGCGTGCCTTGCTCGCACGCGAAGATGGCCGCCTTGAGTCACAAGCTCGAACACTTTTACTTCCCACGTTTTCACGATCGCGATATTTTCACACTTATTCCTTCCCAGCAAAACTACTTTCACAATGGCTACGTTGCCTGGGCCCATAACCTGTTAAGGCATATGAGTGGTTTCGAAAGGAAAGAGGTCTTTATTTGTGGAACGAAAATAAACTTTATTTCTATGCTTATTGCATTCACCCGTGCTCACGTCACAGTGGTTGGCTTATGACTAACTTGTTATGGAGCGCATTAAATGCGATGACCAGTCTCAACAAGTACCCACCGGTGATCGAACACACGACGACGACAATTATTCAAAAAGAAAAACAATACTCCGACGGGAATCGAACACACGACCCCATGATCGCGAGCTAGTCGTTCTGCTACCTACACTGCACCGCTTCTGCCAGATGTAAAATCTTAATAATCCATTAGCGACGCTAAAAACTTTAAGGACGTTTTTCTCAAAAACGGAGGAGTGTTGCGCTCTAATATTTTTAGGATCGAATATCCTTGACGTCTTCTACTTGTGTGCCAAATTTCATCCAAATCTGAGATTCCATAACCTGAGCCTCTCCTAGTCAGTCTCAACCATCTTACCAATTTTTCTGCGTGAATAGCCATTTTTGAAGTGACTGAATAGAAGTTTTCGTCTCAAAACTTATGTTTCTGCACGATGTTCTTGGAAAAACCAGCAAGACTGATCTTGATCGCGTTAGAAATATAATGATCAACACGCAGAAAAAGAAATACCAGTTGCATTGCAACATAACGGTTCATTGCACAGCAGTAAAGAATTTTGTCGAAATAAGCTGCGGCATTTTTTTTTTTTCAACGTTGGGAGGTGGAAATCTTCAAAAGATGCCGATCAGCTCCCGCCTCTCGGCATGCCGGATTTTTACCGGCTAAAACCACCTCCTCCTCCTGATCACTCTCTCCATCATTCATTCATTTTCGTTCTTATTAATTGTCGTACCTTGGTGCTTCCCAGACGATGTAGATCGGTATAAGGGATAGCACCTAACTATCAATATTTAGGTTCATTCATTTTATTTTATCATTCATGTGATTTTGTTGTTTCTGTTTGATTTCGTTATGCAAAAACTTTGAGTAAAGATGGAGCTGATGTATTCACTTCCGGTTTTGTTCATGTATGAGATACTTTTTTAGTGTCATTTTAAACGTGTTGAAGTTTGGTATGTCCTTGATGTAGTTTGGTAAAGTATTGTAAAAGCCTGCTGCTTTATTCACGGGATCCTCCTTTAGTCGTTCCGTTCTAGCATATCTGATCATTATATTGTTGGCACTCCGGACATTATAAATATTTTTTTCCGATATTTTTTCAAGGTTTAAAGAGCATTGTTTTTGTTTATTTGTTTATCAATATTTAAAAAAATGTGGAAATATAAATAAAGTCATATCTGATTAGTTTAAACATTAGCCTAGTAAACTGCGTTTAAATAATCTTGATATCTTGTTCAGTTTAGTTTGTATAGGCAGTTAAAGTATTTTCTACGTGCTGGTCGGAATAAGCTGTGAGCCACTGTATATTTTCTTCAACAATTCTATATTTGTGTAACGAACAAAAACATTACACCAATAATTTATAAAACTTTTCTGACGATTTTTTTTTGCTTTTTCAACCAACAAAAAATGATTGATCGCATCAAAGTGATTTATCGATAAATTTAAAACCATGTTAAAACATTCATTCTATTCATAAATATTTACACAATATCACATTCGATGTCATGATTGTCGAAAAATCCACTACAAAATCAGCACATTTTGATGACAAAATAGAACTTAGCAAAGTTTACAAAAAATAACAAATAAAAAATAAAAATAGATATGCGAATATTACAAAACAAGTGCCTAACAACAGAGACGTGTGTGATAATAAATGATGATAAAAAATATATTTAAAAAAATATATGTGAAGATATGAGCAAGAAAAAGGCTTGAGAAAATAAATATATAATATGATAAGTTCGCTTTTCGTGGACAGTGCGCGTTAAAAATGGTTTTCGGTGCGATGCGATGCGATGGCTCGCGGTTTGCGCGCGCGTGCATAACGTTAAGCATACATATTTGTGAATGTTATCGACGCACTGACCAAAAAAATCTACAGAGTCTCAGCAAATCTTCATACGAGCAATTAAGGTTTTTAAAAAAAAAACGCGCGCTCAGAGCTTTTCAAGCACATCCTGGAGACGTGGGAAAAATAAATAAAATCATTTAAACTGAGCGTAACTGAAAGTATTATTGGTATGATTACGAATAGTTTTCAAAAATATATTTATATATGTTGATGAAACGATTTTGAAGATGACATTTGTAAAAACTAGATTTCAATGATGGCATTTTTTGAAGGAAGTGTGTTTACAAGCAATGCTTTGGAATTTTTCAGAGGAAAACCAGCAGCTGAAAGAGTCGGAAGTGAGATTGCAAGAACAGTATGGTGATTCGCAGCGGCGCGAACGCGTGTTGATGCGAAAGTTGGCGAACAAGGAGCAAGAACTACAAGACTATGTCGTAAGAATTAATTGCCAGTCGTTCACGGCGCAGTTTGAAGATCTAATCTGAACTTTCTAATGTACACTAGGCTCAAATTGCTGAATATAAGAATGCACAAGCGCCTGGACAGGCAGCGCTCAGATCAGCCGTCCTGGACCCGGCCGTCAATATTCTGTTCGAAAAACTCAAGAATGAACTGCAATCGACGCGAGCGAAGCTGGAAGAGACTCAAAACGAATTGTCGGCGTGGAAATTCACGCCCGATTCAAACACTGGAAAACGGTTGATGGCCAAGTGCAGGCTGCTCTATCAGGTAAACACGCTCGACGGCTATTTCGAATAGATTCTTACCCAATTTCTATGTAGGAAAATGAAGAGCTCGGCAAAATGACATCAAACGGTCGCCTAGCAAAGCTGGAAGGCGAACTAGCCATGCAGAAGAGCTTCAGCGAAGAAGTGAAAAAATCTCAATCGGGTAAGTCAAGCAGCTTTGGGCGCTACTGAACTTTCGAGCATGTAAATTGATTGATTGCTTCCAGAGCTGGACGACTTTATTCAGGAACTCGACGAGGATGTGGAGGGAATGCAGAGTACGATTCTGTTTCTACAGCAAGAGCTGAAGTGTGCTAAGGACAGGATCCAGCAGCTGGAGAAGGAGAACTGCCAAATAAAGAAGATGGAAGGCGACGAGGACGACGACATTGACAACAAAAGACATCTGGTGAACGGAACGAGCGCGTCGCAAACGTTACCCGGTCGTGATTTAAGTGATTGTTACGCTAGTGAAGAAAGAACTCCCAAATACAATAAGAATTCCACGACGTATCATATTGTCCATAACAGTAATAATAGCATAATCCTTAGGACTAGCAATTTAATATCTGACGAATCATCACGCAAAAGTAGTAGTATGTATAACGGCAACCATAATGACTTAGCGTCAACAAATCTTAACGGTGTGGGAAGTGATGTGGAGAAAGCACAAAATGATCTAACGACAACGACCTCTAGTAGTGGTAACAATAGTTATTTGGAAAGTAGTAGTGGTAGTAACAATAGTAGCAAGGCTAACAAAATCGCAAGTAGTCAAAGGAAACGAAATTATGATAGTGACTCGAGTGAGAATAGCAGTACGAACGGTTGTACCTTACGTAACAATAAGAAGTTAAAGAAGAAGGCGCGCCGCTCGTCGGTGCTGTCGATCGATCTCAACGAAGAAGATACTCAAATAGCGGACGAGAGTGAAGACGAGGATACCTCAGCGAGTGCAGCAATCACATCGTCGATCGCGCCAGTTGCCAGCAATCAAAGAATCATGACGCGCAGGAAGTCGGCGCGCAATCATCAGAACGGCGACCACTAACTTTAGAATTGTTATGTGTAACATAATGATAATCAGCTTTTGTGAATTTGCCAATTGCACCATAACTACATGTGACTTTTATGCAGGGAAGAAAGATTGATAGAGAAGCATGCAAATACGACTGACCACCGCTCGTCCTTCGTTTCTGAACCATTCACCTCATGCAGCTTTTCTCGCGAAACTCCATCGACGGGCGACACGAAGGGCAAGTCCACCAATGCTGGCGTTTGTACAGAACATTAACCTGAAGCATCATGCAGTCAATTGAAAATCGTGTACACAAGTCTATTGTTGTTCTTTCTTAATTTAAGACCGTTTTTTTTCGCTAGGCAACGCATTTTCAATATGCAAATTGAATTTGCATGACAAAATACTGAAAAAATGACATTTAAAGTGGCAAACAATGTTCTTTTTTAATACAAAACAAATAGAAACTCGTGTAAAAATCAATGTGTTAGTATGATTGCAAGGGTAGCTGCAAGTGTGAAATGAAATTGAAATTCGTCCTTTTCTACAAAAAAAGTGCAAAAAAATGTTTTTATTAGTACTCAAGTCGTACATGTGTGTGTCACTTTAACTCATTTTTTTTCGATTTTAACCAACAAAATTATTGTTTTTGGTTTATTTTCAAAAATGAAAACAATGAAGTTATATTGAATTTAGATTAACGATAAATTATAATGATTATAATAAAAGTAAGTGTACAAATGATGAAACCGTTTATATAAATAACAAAGGTGTTTTAATGCATTGTAGGGACTTTCTAGGACAGTTGTTCGAGTGGAAATTAATTTAAAATCGTAGTTCCAATTACAATAAAACTGGTAGAGACGTCGTTGATGGTGCACCAGTTCAAATCGAGCATTAGCTTCCCGCACAGATTTCCTCTACCTGACTTTGTGCTGGATCTTTTAAGAAGCCCAAGATATCCTGTGCAGCAGTGATGAAGTCATACAATATTCCACAGGAAAAAATATTTATTGCAACGCTTTTGCAATGTCTTTTGAGAATCTTCTCTATTTATAAACCTTGTTTTCTTAACTTTCTAAATTCGGCGTTATTCAGCAAATAAATACTGCTGAAGACAGAATATAGTCATCACCGTAAATTCCTTGCAATTGTGGCATTTGTAGTTTATATTAAGACGACAAAATTGAATTAATTGACGTGATTTTTCTAAGAGTTTCTTTTCACATTTGTCTTGTTTGCTGCACATATTAGAAACAATCGAGTGTTACGAACCAAGCAAAAGCCTTGCTTGCTACTCTGATCATATTTTAAAGACTGAGTCTTCATGCCTCGGTATCTTCATGAGTAAATAGCAATAAAAACAGGGACCAGCGCTGCGAACGCATCTTGCATGAGTAGTGGCCATCTGTGTAAACAGAAAGGCGTCGACTGGAAAGAACAATCAGTAGGAAAATAGGATACTAACCTTGAATTGCATGAAATTCTGGAAAAGGAATGTTAAGTGAAATATGCGTGAAATTAGCATAGATGTGATGAAAAATGATGGGAGAGAGAGGGTTGCTGGTTCCTGGATCATCAAAGATGATCGTGGCAGATTAGTCTTGTCGATACGTAAGGCGAGGCAAGGAGTTGTGCGGTAAATATAGAGCGCGAACACAATGAGTCCTCTATAAAAGTCCTTAATACGAATATCATACTAAACGGAATGGAAAGCCCCCTACACAATTCGTTGATTATCTTTATTGAAAACATTTCACAAAAAAATTGAATCTGAAACTGAGCTATGAAACGTTTGTGCCCTGATTGCGTCCCAACTGTGTCAAAGTTGTATGCAGCAATTTTTTAATTCAATTGTTTGTTGCAACATGTTTCTAAATTTACAATTCATTTCAATTGATCTTCGATCTTGTAATACTTAGCTTAATTTTAGATGTTGAGGATGCAGTTAACGATTTATTTGCACGTTCAACATTTAAACAAAAAAATCCCAGTTACAAACTACTTTCTTCTAAATTTTCTTCCGTTGGGGTGGCGTGTTTCTCTTCAAAATGCATACAATTTTTCAGATTAATTTCATATTTTTCATACAATATTTGTTGCATAGTTTGTGCCATCCCCTAAATTGCATTGACACATGCTACTGTTAACTAACATAGCACTTGAAATCCACTTGTCGTTCTATCAAGTAGAGTTTGAGAGCCACTGATTTTTGTTCAGGAAGTAATTTGCCAGGCAGCTCGGGATCCACCTTAAAGCGTTAAATAGTGAACCACTATGTCGAAACCTTGTATAGTGAAGGGATGTGAAAGCAATAATAATAAAGGATTATTTCCGTAGTTTAATTCTAACATTGTCAGAACGTAAAATAACTATTCAATTCGTAGATTTCCGGCAAGAGGAACAGAAAAAAACTCTGCATGGATAACATCGTTGCGGAAGCATCAGGAAATACCGGAAACCTATGCTGACTACATGATTTGTTTGCTACACTTTGCTGAATTCGATTTCGTCGATTGCAATAAAGAATCAATGCAGCTGCGAGAGCATGCCGTCCCAAGAATATTCCCCGAATGTAATGGAGAATCGTCTTCTCCACCTACGAATCCACAGTTGTTAAAGAACGAGCCCTTTGATATTGAAGATATACCGTACAATGCTTTCAAGGATACGGATGATGATATTTCTAGTGACTTTGATTCTTACCATGAAGTGAGAGAATTTGAAGCAAGCTATAAACTCGTTAAAAACGAAAATGAACACGAGAATAGTTTGAATCCGGAAAATATAGAAGCGTTTGAATATGTTGACTGGGACGAAGATTCGGAAAGCGTATCTGAAATGGATGTGACCATCTTACAGGAAAGTGTACGCAAAAAGTTTGAGGAACTGGAAAGAAATCAAAATACTTTGCAGTCAATGTTGGAAATGATAAGCAAGCAAGAGGAAACTATCACAAAACTAGAAGCCGAGCTGGAAACTTTATCGAAAGGGAATGATTGTAAAGTAGAGATAGAACGGTATGGTGATCAGGCTGGAGAGTCGGAAAGTGGAGAAACTGCCGCCAAACAACCGCGGATTGTAGCTTCTAACGAAAAAGACTTGCAAACATTTTCAATTTCTTTGTATTATTTTTCACCTGGCGTTTACGCTTATGTTAGGTAAAGCGAATGCAAACGTGTTCAAGGCTTTCATAAATAATTGATACTGTTTCAGATCCTTAATTCCACAACTACCATCCAAGCAGGAAATCATGAATTTGATTGAAAGTGGAAAGGCTTCAGATATTTTTCCACCCGGTGTTCTCGATGTCGATAAAATTATTCTCGATTAATTGTGTTTTTTGCCGGGAAAGGATAAAAGTTATGTTCCTTAAATTTTTACTAATTTTGTGCAATATATTTTGTATTTAATTTAAATACGGTAGTTTATTATTTATTCACATTTTATCTTACAGAATAGCAACTCCGCCCATGGCTATCCCATGAAATCTTTGTTGCCTAAAGATCTTGAAAACAGTCCTAAGCCATTCAATAGTGGAGGGGATGATTAATTTCGAATCTATTTATAGACATAATCTAAACAGTGGTGCCCAACAGAAATGAGGAACCACTAAACGTGCAGAGATAGATGTCGGAGTAGACATGGATAGATTTTGCTGAAGGGCTTTATTGAGGAGGGCCGGTTTCGCGCTACCCTTACGGTGGGCGATCGGTTCAAAGAGCTGGCGTTCGATAGAGCACATCCGAAGTGAGAATGAGGAAGTTTTCGTTGCAATAGTAGTACGAAGCCTTGCCAGGGGTTAAGCTGCCACCATGGATGTCGAGGCTCGGAAAAATTGCTTCCTCCTATCTCAGTGATGATCTTTGCTGGGTGCAAATATGATGGTTGTGTTTTGATTTCTATATCACTGGTAGAGGTTCCTGGAATATAGTTCGGTATTCGGTAGCTATTACGGATACCATTTGTTGTTCCGGGCGTGGAATTGCGGAAACAAGCAGATACCATGATCCACAGATCAACAGAGGATATAGATAGGCCTTGCTGTAATCAGGAAGCTATGAAGAAGTCAGAAGGTCTGGAAAAAATAAGTACCTGAGACTTCATCTACAATCGGGTAGCGATGTTAGCCGCATTCTAGCACACTGATAAAGATCATGAATTTTAACCCGGACTGGCAAAGCTTTCACGTTAAACACCAGAAACGTTCTTACAGAATATTATTGTCCAAAAACAAGACGAAAATTTATGATGGGAGAGAATGAAGTAAAGTCTAATTCCAAATAAAATTTCCTTAAAATCCCGGGTAGAAATATGAAGAGTGAAAAAATATACCAAGTTGCAGGCCAATATGCTTTCTGGAATTTTTTTAGCGCTGGAATAAAAAAACGATGCATTTCGGCGTCTCTTTTACTCCGCTATAGGGGTGGTCGGGCCCTGTGTAGGACCCAGGCAGTTGCATCTTTAAAGCAGGCAGTGCAGAATGGTTCTGCTAGAAGGATTTTCAGTAGAAACCGTCTAAGCATCGTATTCCATAATCCGGGCGTATCGTAGCTCTTCGTTTAGGCAAATTATAAGTACTGTAAGCAGAGACGCTTACTAATCATTCGAGTTATGGCATGCCAAGTCAGACTTTGATTTGAATCTTTTCAGTTGAAATACCTTCAGCTTTATTTATGGGGTCTGCTTTTCGGTTAGTAAATTTTCACGGCCTTTGATCTTCATTGTCCATGTAGTCAAATTAACCGTCCACGGTTTTTTTATCTTTCCCTAAAATGTCCAAATTCCACACCTATGTGAAGGATGCGTTGGTTCGGTGACTTATAAACTGAAATTTTGTTCTCCCTTACTCAATAAAACTGTAATATAGCGCCCATTTGATAGTTATATTCGAATTTTTCGCTTACTTTCATTACAGATCCGAATCACTAATTTTATTTAATCTATTGTTTCATTTTTATGTTTCCCAGCTCTGTCCCAGATATATTAGCAACTAACTTGAAGGTTTGGGAAGCTTTGCAGCCTTGAAACTGTACGAGATTTAAGTTGATTCTGTCTTTGATTATGTATCCACCATGCAAGCTTATTCAATGTTCTCGTTTTTCGTGAGATGCTGAAGTCAAGCATGATTTTGTTTGTGTGCTATTAACGCCAACCTCATTTCATTTTCCAAATTACAAAATAAAACTGAACCACAAGTTAACCATTATCAATTTTAATCTTTTGATGAATCGTCCTTAACAAACAATCGTTGCTTCTTCACATAATGATCGATTCTATTCTCGAGGCTCTCTACAAAAGATGGTTTGATTTAATTAAAACGAGACAAGACACAATTATTGCTTTACCACATCGTTTCCTATTCAGCAACTTCAGATAGACCTTCTGTTTGGCTCCTTCCAACAATATTCTGGCTTGATTTTCACACACTTGCACGTGAAACTTTTCATTGAAAACTGCATCGATGTCATTAAGCACTTCTCGCATCATAGTCACTCTAAATATCAGAGAAGTTATTTAGTTGGAAAAGGAAAAATGGAATAAAATACTTAATATTATAAAAACTCCAATCATGTTGCAGATCCTCTCGTAGTTTTCTTAAATTTTCCTCACTAAACTGCCAATCGGTGAGATCGCGCTCACAATTTGATGAAGACTCTTCGTTTTCAACGTCGGAATCTAAAGGAGTTTGCTCGCTTTTGTCTTTAAACTCACATGAATACAGATTAAGTGGAAATGCTATTGCTAAACTGTACTGCGGTTTGCTGCAAATTTATTAAACTGTGAAAATTAAGAACATCTAGGCTTAGCTTGCTAACCATGGATTCTTAAGCACATCTAACAATTCTTTTATCACTTCAGGTTCTTCGTTTCCTTGCCCAATTAGTATTAGGACAGCCATAATACAACGGATTTGATGCCACAAGAATGCTTGGCCGACAATCTCTAAATAGCACATCTGGAAGCCTGTAAAACAAACCTTATTTTGGGTGAAATTATTTACTAAACCTAACCAGCGATAGTAAACCTTTTTGGACATCATCTTGCGCACGAATTTCGAATATATTTGCATCGAGAATTTTTCTAGTGTAGTTAGTCACACCATTGTTGACATCCATTTTGCACAGGTTACGAAAATCATGAGTTCCGGTTAAGTATTTACAAGCAACTTTCATTTTCTGTATGTAAATTGAAGATGGATTTTTAGTGTGATTCAGAAAACAAATTGTCGATTTGTTTTCAATAAATACAGATTAAATGCTCATTATAAATACGAGGGGCGTTTAAATATAAACGGGCCTTTGGCTATAAAATATTTGTTTTACATTTCAAAAATGAAAAAACCTTTTCCGACACTTTTTTACTTAGTTTCGCGTGTAGTTTTCTGAAGCCGTTTTCGAAAAAAGATGAAGGGTGGGTATCCATCCAATTACGCACTAACGCTTGTAGCTGTTAGTCAAACCATCCTCCGCCAAGCGCTTCCTTGAGAGGGCCAAACACATAGAAGTCACAGGGTAGCAGGTTTGGAATGCGAGGAGGGTGTTCTAAAGAAATTGAGTGCATTTCAGCCAAATTTTTGGGTGTTTATGGCTGCATCACACAAGACTGCATTGTGAGCAAGAACAGAACATTTTAGCTGGGCTGGGGGCGTCTTTTCGAGCGATATGCAGCTTTAACCTGATCAAAAACATCACCGTAGTAGGCAGCTTTGACTGTGTTGATCTTAAAAGAAATCAAGAAGCAAAATTTCTTGTGTCCCAAAAAACTGTTGCCATCGCCTTCCCGGCTGTTAAATGCGCTTTGCCTTTCGACTATCCTGGCTGGCGTCTTCTTTCTCCACTACATACTGGACTTTTAAGATTCAATGGCCCTCATTAAATTCTGCACACCAGGCTTTTCCTCGGACCTTTGAAATGTCTTGATCCCCGAGCCGTTCACGCAAACGTCTTTGAATTTTGCCCGGTTTAACGCTTTTATTAGTCAACAACTTAATAACAATGCGGTGCGAAACCTTCAGGTCAATCTCCTATTCGCTCATTATAAGAAAACTAAAGAAAATTATGTTGAGCTATCGGGTGGCACTGGATGGACCCTTTATTGCTATCCCTAACGATCCGCCTACCTATTTCTAACAAAATAGTTCTCGGAACCCAGAGACCCGTTTATATTTGAATGACTCACAGTGCAAGCAATGAGTTATGGAGTAAAGATTTTTTGGAGGAAACGGAGGTGGTTTTAGTCGGTAGAAATCCGACATGCCGAGAAGCAGGAGCAACTCGGTATCTTTTGAAGATTTCCACCTCCCAACGACGAAAAAAAAGAAGAATAAAATGTCTCACCGAAACATCCAAACTGCCTCTAGGAAAGAAGTAACGATAAGTTCGCTGTACACAATCAAACCTATATCAAAATAAATGTAAAACTATTATCTGAAGATTATATTTCAACATCACCTCGCACTGTACAATTTGCTGTTGAGAGGCATCCATGCTATACATCTGATATCCTTGGGAAGGACTCTATTCAACATGCTGCAATAATCGATTTCGTTTTGTCTGCTTTCCGCAGTGTTTTGTTCTGCTTCTGGGAATTTACTCCGGACATCAATAGAAATGACTTGGCCAAATGCACTCACACCTTTGTCGGTGCGTCCGCATCGGTTATAGTTCGACGTGCTGCGTGATTCAATCAAGCACGTCTTCTGAAGAGCCTGAAACAAATGGTGCTCTACAGAAAATTGCCTAAGACGCTAGTCAATCAGTGGAAAGTGCAAACATCTACCGATTGTATCGATTGAGTCCTCTTGGCATGCGAATCCCTGGTAATCCCAACCGAAGTATAAGAATTTCAGGAGAATATGTCGCTTGTGTGATCTACGGTGAGGGAAGGAGAACATCAATTGTTTTTTTATTGCAATCAAACTTACTTGCTGTAGTCAAATTTCCTTTTTATCTTCTGTTTTCCCGTTGACTGGTTGGAATCCAATTGCAGCTTTTTCTGCAGTAAATTTTTCAATTGGGTGTTATGGGCTTCAAGTTGAATGATTTTATCTATTAGGTCTTCTCGCGTCATACTATCTAGCTGTTCTCTTGTCAGTATTTTCTGTTTTTTATTAACAGAAACCGCGGCCGTAATTATCGAATCCATTTCAAACCGCAATGGCAGACTAGGCGGCAAGATGTATACAATGGTCTTTTGATGTATCAGCGACTGTCAAACCGTAATTTCAATGACTGTTAATGCTCTGTTAAAAATGTCAGGCAAGATTGTACAGCTGCTTTTGACAAGGGGATTATTGAGTACCGGATGAAAAAACTAAAATATTTCTGATAATGGTTATCGTCAAATGACTAATAAATACCGTCATTTATCGACAGAGTGCAAGGAATTGTTGCTAATTGTGTGACGTACTACGATTTCTGCCAAACTGCGAAACCAGTCTAGTTTGAGAAGCCATTCCAGGTTGTATAGTCCTAGGGCCAGCTGTAATTATTCAGTACAATTGTACTACTCATAATCTCGGAAGTCATACTAAATTTTAAAAATATTCTCAATAATTATTAATTTTAACTTCACAGACTCATTGAAATATTTAATTCAGCTGAAGCAAACGCGACCGGAAAGAATAAATAAAACTTAGCCAGAGGTATTGCTTGTATAATTGGTAGCGATAAAAAATTTATACTTTTATTTTAAAATTGCTAAATTTCGTCTTCTCTCATTTCTAGATCAATTTTATAACAAATCCGTTATGGATAAGCACATCGTCTCCAATCCAACATCTTTAGAAGACGCGGAAGCTTTCGGGGAAACAGACACAATAAGAATATGGCAACTACAACTATCCAATCAAAAAAGACAATGTGCAAAAATGACAAGAAGAATGCGTAACTGCCAAGCAACGCTTGAAAAACAAGATAAAAAAATAAAACATTTGCAAGATCAAATTGCCAGAGTCCAGCACAATCGTACGGAAAAAGCATTTAATTGGTCCAGCGTAAAGGCAGCTCATTTAATCAGCAAAGTATTCGAAAAATGTGAACAAGTTGTGCCGAAAACGACTGAAATCCAATTGGCGACCGTTGAAGATAACAATTTAAGTAGTTCTAAGGATCAAGACATAAAATCGGAGGAAGAAAGTTACGCTGAAAAAACTGAAAGCATTCTTTTGCATCCAAAACAAGAAAGAGGAAGCAAATGTGCCTATACAGTTGATTTTCATCGTTTTGCAATTGCTTTGTATTTCTTTTCACCGACAACTTATTTTTTCTTGAGGTATGCCTTAAGATTTTTCGATCTTATTCGCAATATGTATTCGGATATTATTTTCAGCAATTTAATACCCATTTTTCCACATCAAAATTACATCAGACAATGGGTAACAGCAGGACGTGTAGATAAACTCTTTCCCCGTGGAGTTTTCCGAGAAGATTTCAATGAACCTTGATATTTAATTAACAGACCTTGTATATATATAATTTTACTAAACCATATAAATGCATTTTAGCTTCTATATGATTAATACAATTTATTTTTAGAAATTGCATATGGGTTACAGTTAAAATAACAATAATAACAAATGTTTAGGCGACTTTCTAACTGATAATTTTGACTAAGGCGTGTGGTAATGTGATTTTCATACTGATTCTCACTCCTTTGTTGGTTGTTTCTAACAGGAAATAATTGATAAGAAAAAAATGATACTATTCCCTTATACGGTTTCGACTTTTTGTTATCATATATACTTTGGACAGTAATTGTGTCCTTCAGTGCTCAGTAGTACGTTAGGGCATATTGTAGTCCTTCAGTGCTACAATATTTCATAATATAGAACTGAAGAAGGGCACAATTAATGACCAAAATGTATATGATAATAAAAAATCGATATCGTGTGTAAATGAATATGGGTCATTTTTTTCTTATAACTCGGTTTACTATAACTCGTCAAAATAATTGATCAAAAAAGGTTGTGACCTTATATTTTTTGGATATGATATAGGAGACGGGCCTTTTTCACTCATAGATCAATTCATTTTTTTTTCTCAGATTGTTGCTAACCTTGCTGTCTGCCAACTCAGCTGCCTGCTAACCCACACTAAGAGTACACTTCGATCTGACAATGAGACGCATCCAATAGACATACTGAATCATTCATAATTTAAGTGGCGATCAGCCATAAGGACATAATTAAATCGAGCATGCACAATTCCACGTGCAGCATTGTTCAACGTCATGCGCTCTAAATAAATTCATGACATATCAACGACTGGACAAGTGTGAAAGGGTCATTTATGACCCCATAAACTTGAACCATAAAAACCACGACTATCCGTGGGAATGATGACGATCGATTTGTTCAGAAATTCATTAATTTTGGTCACACATGATGCGATTCTGAAACCTATGCATGGGTATATAGATTTCAAAACTGTACATAGAGTTACATCCCTTCCTTTACTGCCATATTTGGCAAGCATTTCATTGAAGAATACTGTCCTGCCATATTCGACAGAACCAGTCTTAATAATATTTAGACTTATCAAGACTTTTTGGATAAACACATTTTTGAAACACTTTTCCCCCAAAAAAAAGTTTTGGTTAAAGAATTTCTGAATCGTGAAACGCGTGATGCGAATAAGTTATTAAGACTAAATGAATTCAAGGATCGCATACAATAAAACAAACGATTTACGAAAAATAGCTAGTGAATTTATTTGAAAATTTAAGCATTAAATTACACATTTTCTTAGACAACAAGATTACTTAATTGTACTAACTGCTAATAATTTATTATTTGAACAAATATCGCGGTTTGTTTTACGTTCCTTATCAACTAAGTATATCTTACAATTATTTAGATTTGCACTTGAACATGTACGATTAATTTAAAACAATTTTAGTCAAAAGTATATTCAAACATCATCAACTTAGAATTATCCTTAAATTATTTGCACATCGTTTATCCAACCAGTGACTTAGATTTTTGGAATCTGAAATTTCACAAAAACTATGAATCTGTTTAAGAAAAATACAATTTCAAAACAATTACTTTCTGCGAATAACCTTTATGAATATCGAGCCTTCACGGACTGCTTTGAATAAGGATATAGCTTCGGCGTGACTCATGCCTTGCACCGAGCTATTGTTGATTTCGATAATTTCGTCACCTGAAAAATGGACGATGCACAACCAAATTGTGTAAAGAGTATAATTTTTCAGGAGTATTTTATTTGAATTGACTGACCTGCTAGTAGAGTACCATCGTCGGCCGCTTGTCCTGACGGGAACACTGTCTTCACGAATATTCCCATGATCCCTTTTGGCGAGTCTCTGCCTCCTACTATGCTGAATCCAAGCGACTTCATGCCCGGTCCTTTGAAAAAAGTCACCGTGCGAAAGATACATCGACCTAGTCCTAGAAATTGGGAGAGATTTTTTTTTGAAAGAGGTCAACTATCAGAGGTTGTGGTTCAGTTGATTAAAATTTTTGTTTATATTTATTATATTTTTTTTATGAGTTATTATGGAAATTTTAATATTGGACATTGTTTGTCGGAATGCCAAACATGCCAAGTATTATTTGTTTAACTTCTTTATCAGCAGTAAAGTATAGATTTAAATAAAAAGTCAGCCCAAAGAGTTTCAAATGTAAAGTTTAGAAAGAAAACTACTTTTTAATTAAAAACAATCAAATAAAAGACTGGATTTAGAAACGAACAATAAATTGCCTAATAAGAACGCATTTTTTTTTGATATGTAACAATTAAATATTTATAAAAAAGGATCAACAAATTGTACATCATCTAAAAATGTCCGGACATATTTGTTCTGAAGCTTAAAAGAAAACTATGAAAAACAATTACGAAAACTTTCGAGCAAAAATGTAGAGAACAAAATTTGAAAAAATTTCGACTATTTTTAAAAAAAAAATCTTAAAAAAATTTTCACACAAATTGTTTACTGTTTATATAGAAAATTTACAATAACCTTTCAGTTTCGTCACATTTCCCAGTACTTATATACAACTATCTAAGAAATTTCACGATTCGGAAACTGTGCAGCTTTATTTTCAGTCTCCGAGTAATTCATCCAGGATAAGAACAAATTTTTTTCAAGGAGGCCTTTTTTCTAAGCAAGAGGCAAGATGATTATTTCAAACAACAAATATGATTTTAAAAAAGCCATATCAGATATAAAAATTCGAGATTTTCTTCATGGCGGTAAGCTTTGGTCAGCATTTACTGGGCCATTAGTTTCTTCTATAATGGCTGCAAAATCTGTCCGTTATAATTTCAAAGAGGGACCTAATTCACCTCAAAACAAGGTCCACTTACCATCGTTACTTCCGTCATCATCAAAATCTTTAGTGTCGTTAGTTGTATTAATCGCTGGATTCAAGGATAGGCTGGAAGGATTCAAATTCGTTCCATTGTTGGCGTGGCAGGTCCTTAAGCTGGCGTTATGTACATTTAGTCGACTCGTGCTGATAGTGGGCGCACTGAGCCGTGATTTAGTAAATCGAAACGATCGATACGGGTTATTCAAGTTTGAGTTGAGCAGAAGTTTAGTGCTGGTGTTGCCAGGGGTTGAAGAAGAAGAAGCAGAGATAGAAGAAGGGGATGTTTTTGGTACTGATTCTTTGCTGGTTGTTGTTGTTGCTGATGTTGCTGGTGGTGGTGTACATGTTGTTCTTGTTATGTTGTATGAATTAGGATTTCTCTGTTCAAATGAAGATAATGATGAGAACTCATACGCTTTCGAATTAGTTGAAATGTTCGTTGATGATTTAGTTTTAGTGGCGGACTGGTCAGATAGATATATAGACGAGCGCGAGCCCAACACTTGGGCATAGTCCATTTGGGTTAGGGCTTGTGATCGCTTACGACTAAGAATCTGCCACTTCTCGTCGTCGCTGATTGTGTTAGAGATTGTTATGCGGTTAGCATAGACCGGAACATATTCAGACGTACTGTATAGGGGTGTCAGCTCCAGGGATCTGTTCAAGGACCGTCGTCGGAGTGTCGCTCGCTCGGGGCCTGGTGTTATCAAGCTTGTGGTTTGATTGCTCAAAGGATCGTCATCAGTGAGAATGATTTGAACATTGCTTAAATCATAGCTGTTCAGGCTATCGCTGCTGTGAGTCCTTTGGCCGAAGGACAACCGTTTTCGGGACGATGGAGCTGCATTCGGGGTGGCCGTTGAGGCACAATCAATCTGCAAGTCGAGATTGCTGTTGTGCAGATACACTTTTGTGGGTGATGTTCCACCTCCAGGATTAGATTGCGCCGGAAGCGTGTGGGTTTTGCGATGCATTCCGGCAGGGGTCGTACTACTATCGACTTGGATTTTCGTACAAAAATCTGAAACTGCGGCCACTTCGTCGTGAGCAATGACCAAATCGACACAGTTATCAATGAATGTAGATAGAAGCTGTTGGGCTGTCTCGTACGATTGTAAGCCACGTAAATGATGACCATTTACGTTTACAATTTCATCGCCGATCCGCAAGCGACCGTCTCTGCAAAGAAATTGAAAATTTTGATGAAGCCAAGCTTCTTTTCAGGAAACACATCCTTACCTATGAGCTAATCCGCAAGGATCGATGTCCACAATCAAGTAGCGGGGCTGCTGCTCCCCGGGGCCATTGGACACCGTTTGTGGCGTCAATGTAACTCCGATCGAGTCGTTCTGGCTCAACCGCTCCAGCTTGATTTGTCTGAAACGTCTCCTGATTGTTCCGTACTCATACTGTTGATCCGCATAGCCATTGAATGATGGACGCAACGATGCCGAAACGTTGCCTCTTTTCAGAGGATCATCACAGTTCCTTCCGTCACTATCGTATCCGGATTCGTTCGAACTTAAACAGCTACTTAATCTTTGGTAGAGTGGCTCCCAGTCCTTGGACGAGTTACTGTTGTTTCGGGAAACGTTTACTTGCGGGGAACAGTTGCTGATCGTGCTATCATCCGACGAGTATCTTTTGATGGCCCCATTGCGTCCTTGGGTGCGGTTTTGGTTCTTAGGACTTGTACTATTGATCGAAATGCTGTCGTCGTTCGATGAGTTCGAACTGGTCTTCGTAGCCAGGACATGATCATCGAGCTTATGTATGCTGTTCAGCGATGCCTTATAGTTGAGAACTGATCCACCATTCTCTTCAGGAAGCACTGAGAGTTTCGAGCGTAGAAATGCATAAGGGAAGTTTCCGCGTCTGGGCTGATCGCCTACAACTCCATTACCAACTTTCGCGATATCATCGCAGCTGGAGGATTTAACTGATGAAGCGTTGATCGGAGCGCTTTTGGTGGATTTGTCGTTGATCATGCTAACACCATCGGTGGGATCGTCGCACTTCACATATGAGCAAGTGTTCAGCTGGCTGGTCGAGCTACTCCTGTACAGTTGGTTGTTATTTGGTATTTTCGTGAAATTGTGCGACTTGTGGTTCAGCATTCCTGTCGATCCGATGCGGTGGAAGAACGATTTGAACGTTTTCTGGCGATCCTTCGTTAAAGTTGCCGATTTGGCGGCGTGCGTGTCACTATTGAAACGAACAACATCAATTGGTCCTGATTTACTTTTCTTCAGAGTACTTTGCTGCTGCTGCTGTTGGTTCTGTTGCTCGGTGTAATGTTGGTGGGATCCTCGTGCCGGGGAATGGTTAGGACTATCTTGTAATCTGTTGGATTCATGACGCTTCAGGATATCAAGCTTTTTGCTCATACGACGGCCCCAAGTGAACACTAGAAATAAATGAAAAAATTGGGGAATACAGTCATAGGAAATATAAAGTTCTTTCGGGTATTGCACTTCACTAGAATGCATGTTTAAAGATTTCAAGTCTAAATTTATAAAACCGTTACACATTTTTTACCACGCGTTAATATTCCTTGTGAATAATTTCAGCATGTAATCTTGTGTGCTTTGTGGTTAGAACGTTTCTTCCTATGCATCGAGTACCAGGTTCAAGACTGCTCGGTGACAAGCAGTTTTCGGTAACGAGAAGTGATGCTATCAGTTCTCACAGATGTAAATTAATACCTGGGTCAATTTTAGGGTAATAATCACGGAAGAGCGTGTTACTGATTACTTCACATCCTAGTGTTTCGTCGGTCAAGTAAATGAGGTAGCTCTAACACTACCTCAGGGACCCGGCCGAATATTTGCTGTTGCGCCAAATGATTATTAAAATTTCAGCGAATTATTTACAAGTATTATAAATTTTTTGTAATCTATTCATTGAAATCTATTGAAAAATGCTAGTGATTGCTATGTATAAGAACTAAACGTATTGTTCCATGACGAATTTGATCTCAAGCATTTATTCTCAGAATATTATCGAAGAATTTCACCATCAATATTTTCGTGGAAACATAATTCATCGTAGTATCTTAATGTGTTTGAATCTTTTCAACCACTTTTTTTATTTGTATGTTTGGTGTATTTTTTCCTTCGAATAGTTATGTTGTATTATTTATTAATTATTATATAAAAGTATTTAAAATTTGTTTAAATTTGTAAATTTCCTCAACCAATCATAAATATTTTCAGTAATTTCTCCTAAACTTTAACGGACAATTAAAAAAAAAGGACTAATAGAGTTTAAATATTCAACTTTACGGTGGTATTGTATTAATCGTTTAAATTTACAAAGGTGTAGTTTATTTCGGGAAAACTTTATTTTCACAAACATTTTTTCGAATTATATTAAATTTTTTTTAAAAAAAATTGGGTATGTTGAATATTGTTTAAATTAAATTTTATATTAAATTTCAATCAAAAATATTTTAATAATTTTTCTCTCAAAATTTAATAGCATTAGAAGCAAAACGATGTTCATACATACTTTATGCTATTCATAATCTATTCTATATTTTAAAATCAATATTTATCTCAAGAATGGAATGCACAAGAACGATTCTAGGATCGTGCCATGTTAACAATTGTAAAGGAAATGAGCGTAAAATTAGATTCTGATGCTGTAGTAAAAGAATTCGCTGTATAACCCATTCTATATTTTAGAATCAACATTTCAAAAATGTTGCCGCCTTGCTGAGGCATGGAACTTGCAAATTCTTCATCTAGAAGCTCCGGAAATTTTGGAGCCAATATACGAAGATTTAACTTCGAATGATTTATTAGAAAGTTGCTTCGTAATTCGTAAAAAAAAATAAACGCAATTTTCTCGAATTCATGTTTTTTGAGCTGGCGGAGATGATTTTTTAAAAAAACTACTCAACCGATTACTCTGATTTTTTAATGTGTTGTTGTACAGATATATGGCTATAGCCAGTATAATTATGATCAGTATCAAATTTTCCGATTTTTACTCAATTTTTCACCCTCAAAAGTATTTTTTTTAAACGATATTTTGTTAATTTTTGATGAAAAAAAATCATTCCGGTACCTGGCATAGGCACTTGAACAAGGATTAATTTGGTGTTTTTTTTCAGATGACTCAGTCACCTGGAATCACGTCCGCCGTTTTTTATGTTTTTTAAAACAACAAAAAATCCAAAAAAAATATTTTTGTTCACCCAAAGTACCAATTAACATATGCACAAAATTTCAAAATAATATTTCTTTTCTTTCTATTAAAAAAAAAGGTTAAATGTTTTTTTGAAAATCGTAACCTAAAAGACCCTTTAATGCTCATATTCTGTTCAATAGATAATATGGCATGATCCTTGAACCGTTACTATCCCATGAAATTCTAAGTGTTTTTATTATTATGAAAGAGAGAAAAATTAACACGCTCTTGTGTCCTTAGCCATGATTACGGACAAGGATTTCCGCCTTCCGACAGTTAGAGGGAAAACAGCAGAAGCAGGGCTTTTGTTTGGGACTTTTCAAATATTTTTTTCTACATTTTTAATTACAATTGTACTGATTGCTAGAGATTAAAAACAAGGAAAATTAAATCTGAACATCCCATTATCCAATTAAAACCAAACTAAAATCAATAAAACTGTTCATAACTGGAAAAAAAGAATAGTAAATTTTGCACATAGCTACAAATTTTCTGGCTTCCATTTATTTATGAGTTTCCCAGTCAAAAATTGAACTGTTCGAACTATAAGCAATGAACTCGGCTTTGTTAAAGACTTTTAAGTTTTTTTAGGGGAAAATGAATTTAATCTAGATTTTCATCGCATAAATTGTCCAGAAGCACTGGCGCACAGTGACCGGTAGTGTCGACGTTATTTTATGGAAAACGACTATTTTCGGCAATAGATTTTTCAAATAGTTTTTCGGGATGTAATTCAATTTTCTTTATTATATTATTCATTTTCTGCTTCACATAGAAACAAAATTTGCATTTTTCTGTTGGTATTTTTTTTCGTTTTGGATGTTTTTAATAAACAAAATTATAGAATTCGAAAGAGGGGATCAGATTCTTATACACCTTTCTGTTAAAAACCAGCTGCAGTTTTAAAAAAAAACAACTAGGTTCGCTCCTCTAGCATCACTTCTGAACACTTGACCCAGGACGTCCATAAGGCAGGAAAGGCTCTGCTTAGTAAACATCGATGGCATAGAAATATTGGGTCAAGACAATAAACTCCTACAGTTTCGTTGTGAAAATGTTGGTAAAAGGCAGGGCCATCATTTATCTTTCTAAAATTTCGTATGGATAGAATATCTTATAAACTTCATTCGATGGAATCAAACCAAAACGGAAATTAAAACCGACAGCCAATCATCTCTAATTAACAATTAATTCGAATAGATCAAATATGGTATTTAAGCGAACATCCTTCCAGTAAAAAAGTAGCATCCACCTACGCGACCATTTAATTATTGCAAGCCCCTCACATCGCCGCGACGGGCTCCCACCACCCACAAACCGTTCACGTACGTGTCACTGATTTTGCGGGACACCTTTCATGCCCATTAATCACGCAAAAGCCCAAGCAACACAACAGGTACGGATTGTTAATTGGACCGATTAATTTCCCATTCCGCGAGCGGGCGAACTCAATTTTCCAATGCAGACAAGGTCTAATAATGTGTGAACATGGACACGAGGATGAAGCTGGCTGATGATGATGGCCACGGCGGCGATTGTTCGATGACCTTTCCGTTCTTGGAGCTTCCCACCCCCCGAATCGGCCGGGTTTTATCGATTCAAAGCCTTTTTGGCTACTAATCAAGGCGGCGTCGTCGGTCCATTCCGAGCGGACGTATCTGTAAGATGGCTCGCAAAACGTATCCAACAGCCGAAATGCGTTTAGGTAATAGTTAAGACCGATTAGGTGCTCGGAAAACAGGTCAAATTATGTTATTAATGTTGTTTTCGTTAATATGGCAAAGCTGTTTCGATCGACCTGTTATGTGTGCGAAAATTTATTACCTGTTATTAACTAGAAAGCTTTTATGGGAGTTGTTTTCCAACATGGAAAATTGCTAGTTGCTGTCGGTTTTAAGTCAGGCATGGTCGATTTGAATTTTTGATAAGAATGTAGAGACTAAAGACTCTTGCAAAAAAGTGCTTTTCATCGTTGTAGATGTTTCAATGCTGTGACTCGTGTGCAACAGATAAAAAGTACGTTTAAACAGAAAAAAAACATTACCAATCAAAATTCTTCAAAAAACACAACAACAAAAATTTAAAAAAAGAGAAATCTATCCTTTTTTGCGCTCAAGCTATCAGGATGCATTGGAAGCGAGCGTCCTTTCCCAATATAATCATCAGGAGAGAATAATTCAGCCTATATTGTGTTTGTGTCTTTATTGATTATATTGTGTAGTTTAATTAAACGATCTATCAGTGGATCCTCGCTATATTGTTCTCAATAGATTTGCCGACATTGCACAAGATAACGTCTTCCTAAGACAACATACCATCCTCCAGTTTCGCCAGCTACCTTCGGCATGGATGGCGCTAGGAAGGGGGTTGAGTGAACCCAGCAAAAGTTCATTGGAAAGTTCTGAAATCAATTATGAAATTTAACTTTGGTGGAAGTGACTTTATCATTGCGTTCTATAGAAGAACGAGAGATTGGATTCCACTGTATAAATAGTCCTGCTTATCACAAAGACAACTTTCGGGCCATCCTTCCTTTACAGTTCTGTTGAAAGACTCATTCACAAGATTGTCGTCAACTTTGTCCTAGATTATTTTTCGAGCCGAATTGATTTCATTTCTATGTGCTTTTGAAAAGGGAGTTGAATACAGAATATGATAGTTTTTTGAAGTTGTATGGAGCAAGGGGACAAAGCGAATGTCTCAACAAAAGTATACTTTCCTAGTGCCGCCTGATGTGTTAAAATATACTCAAATAAGACAAATAATCTAATAATAAGATTCCTCGGTCATCTTTGGTGCATCAGCAATTAAACTTATTACCAAAGAAAAAAAAATCACCGAAAGTACTTTTTTCTACGAAAATGCCTTCTGTTTTCTTCACAAAACATGACAGACTCCCGTACGATTCGATACAACACCATAAAGCCAAGATACGAAGAATATTAAAATACCATGTCCTTCTACACGCTTGGCTTCCAAAATTTCTGTCATCTATTGTTTTAATACCACCTCATCCAATTTCATCTCGGTGTCCATTTTATTATTCTTTAGGTATTAGTCGTCGGTCATTTTATGTTACCAAAAACTTCCAGTACGTCTTCCCTCCATTTCGAACAGGGTTTGCTAGCAGTGGAAACAACGCCAAGCCCCGACGTACATCGAACGGCCAGTGCTGGTTGAGTACTGGTTGAGTACTGTATTCGATTGCTGGCCCAGTGCTGGGGATTGGCAAAGGGCCAGAACTGGCGATAGGCACTGGCTCAGTGCTTGAAGTAATTACTGAAAAATAAAACTCAGTCTGCTCTGCAAATAAAAAAAAATCATTTATGCCGCTTTATTGTGATATGCTTTGATACAATAGATATTCGAGATTCGGAAATAATGGGCCAATTGTCCGCATAGTGGTGGTTATGGCCGCAATTTTGAAAAGAAGACGCACATTAATTTTTTCAATATCTCGAAAAATATGACACGCACGTAGATGTTATGTATGGCAAATATGGCGAAAATTCAGTTTGCCGCAACTTTCACACACCTTGTTTGTCCATTGCGAAAAAGATATACGTTAAAAACAGTGAAAACACAACCAGCAGCAAACAGTCTGCATTCGAGTGCTGGCCCAGTACTGTAAATTGGCACTAGGCCAGCAGGTTGTAACCTCAAGATGATCTAAGGGTCGAAACCCGTTGTATTCAAGTCAAGTGTTTAATTTTATAAAGATTTTATTCAAAGCTTTTGTTTCTAAACATAGGAAATATTTTTTTTGTTTCGTATCTTGACATTTTCTAGCGTCCTAACTGCTGATTCCGATATGATTGCTATCCTTTCAATTTATATAAGACTTAGTATAGAGAAAATGGTGACAAAGCGACAGCGGTCACCTTACTAAGCATGCATCTTGGCAGCTTCCAAAGCTTCTCATCTGATATTCGCTCAAAAATATATCTTCTCCTTTTTTCTTTCGAGTGTTCAAACAATATCTGCAGCCAAAAAAAGGTATCATTAAGCAGTCACAATAAATCAATCATGCATGCACTCAAATCGGATGAATATGTTTTTTTATAAATGTGCCCATCAAGTTTCATGCAAGTCATACCATACATTCCGAACAGCAATTTGTTGACCTTGTGACCCTCTTGCCTAGCCCGAAAAAATGGCGCTTGGAACGCAGCAAAATCATTCCATCGGGTATTCTGCTTGTGGAACATACTTCTCACATTCCGAGACGATTTAAAGAATCCACCAATAGACTTATCAGACGTTTACAGTCAGCTTACGATTCGGACAGGTAACAATTTTAATTTGATTAAAACTTGGCACGATGTTCTTCTCGCCTCAAACATATTGAATGGACGTAGGTACCCCGGAACGATAGTAATCCCGGATTGGGATGAAAATCGCGGATAGGTTCCGTGATCTCGTTGTCAAGTGATCCACTCTATATTCGATTCGAATAGAATAGCAGCGAAGGGGCTCGGATTTATCGCGGGGCTGCTAAGCGAAATTGTCTGCCCGTTGATCCGATTAATGTCTTAACTTTTAATGGGCATTAAGGGTCGTCGTTGTCGTTGTCGTTGTCGTTGTCTTGCAACGTCTAGCCGTTGGCTAGCGAAAAAGATCTTAATCAATTCACACTGCGCGACTATCATCTATCCACATACTTCCGTAGATTGATAGATTCAGAGATCCAGATAGTGTGGATGTGGATACAATGGCGAACTTCAAGCCAGCAATGTGCTGGAAACTGTAGCGAATTCAGCCCGGCAAGAAGCTCACATGCATGAAGTGTTTAATCATTTAAAATAATTATTCAAGCTCCTAGCGCTGCTGGCTGAGCCCCGTTTAGAGTTCAGTGAATGGAAACGTAACGCGTACTTGGCAAATCACTCACTTGCAATCCGTGGAAGACATAGAAATTCCAATCTTCGGTCTGATTACCTTTCAAATGAAATCAAACTTTGAGCTAATTAAATTCGATTGCCAGTTTTAATTGAATTGAAACAGATTCGATTTCAGCGATTCGGGTTAAAAGAGGGTTTAATGCACGGTAAAATACTCAATGAACAGTGTGATTTTTAATGTATCAGTGTGCATTGATTTGGATAAATGTAGACTAATTAAAAAAATAAATAAATAATATAATATAATGTAAAAAACAGAGGGAGCGGGGATTTGAACCCTTTACCTCGAGAGCAAGAGTCGGGCGCTCTGCTCACTGAACCAGCCGCTCTCTTATATTTGCATATCATTGCTATGTATTGTGCTCACTTTGAATTTTAGGACAAACGTCCGTTCGTTTTTTCGTACACATTTTCTGAGCTCACTCCTATCGTTCACTTTTCGTTCGAACCTCCGTAAAGGAAGTTAAACTTCCAAAAACAAAAGTAATTGGGTAGCTTTTTTATGGGATCAATGTACTGACCCAAAAATGATAGTCAGACACAAAAATTATTTTAGATAAAGACTATAAAATTCTTCTTCCACTCTGAAAGGACCCAAATGTACATTGGCAAATTTTGGAAATTACGACACTTACAGCTGCGAACATACAGTGGGTAAAAAAAGTTAAGGCACGATACACCCAGCGATTTTTTTTTAACTTTTCAGTGATATTTTCATCGAGAATGTTTTTATTTTCAGAATATATCAGGAGATGGGGAGGTATATTTCAGTAAAAGAACAAAAAAAAAACTCGAATCATACAACAATTATTAAATATAGGGGAACAATACTTTTCCAATCAGAAACAACGCAAAAACGTTGGGGCACACTGCAAATAATTTTTTTTTCTGAGAAAATGCACTGATAGATTTGCATGGAATTTTCGCTACATGAAATATCTGTCATTTGTTAAGTTGAGTTGAGTAAATGATCAAGGAAAGTAAATTTTAAAAGTGAGAAGTGCAGAAGTTCGGGAAATTATAGTTCAGCTTTGGCAAACAGAAGTGTCATATGCCTAAATTGGTGTATTAGTTGAAAAATCAAAATATACAGTCAGAAACGTTGTATTAGCATATAAAAAACAACATCATTCGAAACAAAACCTCGATCAGGAAGGAAAAATGCTAACTAAGCGAGAAGAGAAATGAATTGTGAAAGAAATTGAAAAGGATCCACGATTAAGTGTCCCATTTTTACGCAATGAAGTTAAAAAACACTTCAAAAATGAAGTGTCTGCTCAGACGGTACGAAATATTATAAAAATGCCGGGCTTTAAAGGCAGGGTTTGTCGACGAAAACCGTACATTAGAGCAAAAAATGTGATGCTAAGATTACGTTTCGCAAGAAAGTATCTAAAATACCAAAGTACTTCTGGAAAAGAGTTATTTTTGTTGACGAGACAAACCTGTTTGGATGTTTGGAGAAAACCAAATACTAAGTTCAATTTCAAACATACCAATCCCACAGTAAAACATGGCGGTGGGAACATTATTCTATGGGTGCTTCTGGACCTGGAAACTTAGAAATTATAAACATTACTATCTAAATATCCTCTAAAGGAATATAAGACAAAGTGCTGAAAAGATGGGGATTTTAAACTCTTTTGGCCTGTACCAGGATAACGATCCCAAACATACCTCGGAGCAATGCCGACTTTGAGATATTTATAACTGCCCAAAAGTGATTAAAACACCTGCTCAGTCCCCAGATTTAAATCCCATAGAGCATCTATGGTACCACCTAACAAATAAAGTTGCGATTCATAAAGTAAAAATAAAAACGAACTAAAAACAGCCATTATTGAAGAATGGGAAAATATTTCACCAGCCGTTTGCAAAACGTTGCTCAAATCGATGCCGAAACGCCTCCAGGAAGGCATAAGAATGCGAGGAAAGTCCAAAAAATATTAAGAGTGAGTAATTTTAAATAAAACAAATCAAATAATTTTAGATAAAATTATATCGTGCCTTAACTTTTTCGGGTCGTTTCTCGATGGCAAACAAGCATTTTTTTATTATGTTTAAAAATTTTTTTTTAACTTCCCAGTTCCCTATGGGAAGTTATTGTAATGGGGTCGATTTTGCGAATCCCAAATTTTGACATATCTCCACGTTTTAAGGTCTCTAGAATCCAAATCCATCGTTTTTAGAAAGATGTCTGGGAGTGTGTATGTACGTATGTGCGGATTTGCGTATGTGCGTATGTGCGTATGTGCGGATGTGCGTATGCGCGGATGTGCGTATGTGCGTATGTACGTATGTGCGTTCGGAATAATTTTTCGTCTCGATTATCTCAAGAACCAAAGATCGGATTGACGTGGGACCGGTTTTAAACGACGCGTAATTACGTAACTTAGAACTGAATGCAAAAGCAAAATCGGTTTTGCCGTTTTTTATTTAGGATGAAAAACCTGAAAAAACGACTAAAAATTGCTTATTTTTAAACTGTTGATACGCATATTTAATTTGTGCAGATACCAAATACCTTCATATTAATGTTGTTATTATTGTGCGTTTTAGCAAAATTGTGATCAAATTTGTAAAAAATGTTATTTAAAAAAAAGATTAATTTGTAAAATTCCAAACTTATATTATCAGGTTTGGGTGAATGGGAGTAGAGACGCTAATGCAGTTAATAATTGGATATTGTTATAAATAATTTAATAGTGTTAATAACAATCAAATAATATTAGTTATAATCTGATATTGTATATATAAAGTCAATTATAATTATTCAGTAACGGTCAAACATTCTTAATAACGAATGGTTATTGTAAATAATAAATAAATACCCTCAATAATAGTTGTGGATTCCGAGGCCGAGATGGAGAACGAAGTTGAGGACGAAGTGGAGGACAAGAAGGATGACGAAGACGAAGAGGACGAGGTTTCCGAGGCGTTGGTAGAGGATGACCAGGTGGTGGAGACGTCTTCCTCTACCAAAGCTTTTATGGTTAGATAAAAAATTGATAAAAATAATAAAAGTAATTATATTAATTTAGAATAATAATGTTTAATAATAGTAATTATTAATAAAAGCAAATTATAGCTTTTTATTCACCCCACTGGGAAGTTAGTCGTGTGGGCTTCAAGGGTCGCACTTAGACCACATTTTTTTTTGGTGTGATACTGAAATATATCTTCCTAGCTCCTGATATACTGTAAAAGAACACCATTCCCAATAAAAAATACCACTTAAACTTATGACTTTTCCCGTTGGGTGCATCGTTCCTTAATTTTTTTTATCCACTGTATACATAAGAAAAAACTTATTTTTCAATGAATTATTCGATACAACTTACTTACAAATTAGAATCTATCGAAACATCCCGCTGCTTCTGTCGCTGTCTGTAGTTCAGCAGTCAAGATTTCTTTTATATCGTCTTTAAAGTATCAATCTGGACAACGATTTATCTGTTGCTAGGATCATGTGTCGCGACCCAATTTATTAAAAAAAATGGAAATTCAAGAGGAAATTTTAACCAAAATCAACTACTTGCAAAGTTTTCGAAAGAAAATATCTACATTAAATACGATCCAGAGAACGCGTTACTCCACATAAGCATTCTGGTTCCAGAACCAAGGATAATGGAAGAATCAAAATTGATCTACGTATGAATTCAATGCATACACCACAAGCTTTCGTTTAAAGATCAAGGTTGATTATTGTGTGCTAAATCTTGGACATTACGTACTGATATACGAATCACTCACTCCTCGGTTTTATTAACTTCTTTCGAGGATTAATAATCAATTTTGCGGTTCTAATCAAAATTTTCCAGTTTGTGAGACTGAGAACGGAACACCGACAAGCTTGGATCATAGTAACGTCCATTCAGCAACCAACATAGTTATTAATCACTCATCACTTGATTCGTCGCTATGAATTGCAGCCATCCTGGATACCGTGCAGACCTTTGTTGATCCCGAGCCCATTCTAACAACATTGTTAACGCACGCAAGACGCCTTCCGAATTACAGGTTGCACTCAATACTATTATTAGACGGCAATGCCAAGCTTAGATACAACAATCTATGTAGTCTACATTCCAATTATCTGGTCGAGTTCAAGACCTTTCTTAGAACCCACATATGTGAGCATACATGCATGATAGAAGCTATCATCTTCCTCTTAGATTCCATGAACGGATGGATCTGTGGCTATCGTCAACTCGAATATAATCGATGATCAATTTTATTCTATCAGTCAGCTATTCACCTCATTATAAAGCGTGTTGATGGTTTGAAGGACGACGCCAGTTCATGCCCGCAATTCTAGCCATTCTAGCTATTCTAGCCGCGCAAAAGTGGTAGATATGTGAAATCGGGGGAAGGTTAGTTTGTACGCTGTATCTGGAGGAGGCTTCGCCGTGAGGAGACCCGCAACCAGTTTCCAGTGACATTCATTTGACATGTTAGCGGCTGTAGATAATTATCTAAAGAGTTTGCCATAAATCCTTGTCGACATCTAGGCAAGCTGGAAGAGCTCGCTGAGGCATCGTCATTATTCTGACAGTGATACTGGAGCCAAGCTGCTCGCCTGCTGGCATTCCTCTATCGATGTATCTATTCATCTCTAGCTGTGTATCTTTTTGCCTATCTGAAAATCGATCTAGCCTATCTATCTATGAGTCTATCTGCGAAAGTAATTTATATACAGGTAGGCTGATGTGGAGCGAAGTTAATGAAAGTGGTAACGAATCTATGTGATTATTAAACGTAGATGAGATACTTAAGTTCCAGTCTGGAGTATCTATAAATAATAAGGGATTGTTTAAGCAATCCACTGAATTTGTTCGGAATGTTCATCCTGTTATGTATACACAACAATTTCATAAAAAAATGTTTTGTGGTTGCTTACTCAGAAAATTAAAATGTTGTATTCAATAACAAAAAAATGTATCCAGAACAGACTAAACTGTACTCTTGTACTTTAGAGATTCAATAGTGATTAGGGAGGCCAATGGGTTGGCTGTAGGTACCCCCAAACTGTTCGTCTCGATATCTCAACCGAGAATTTCTAATAAAAACTCTATTTGTGATATCATCATTACTGAAACCATACTTCTCAAAGGTTAATGTAAAAATCTGAATAAAATTTCTTAAAATATATTGAGACTAGAAACACCAAGGCTGCATGAAAAGATATCAATTTCCATAAAAAACGAGTGATTTTCATAGTCGGAAATTTATAAAAGTTTTAATAAAATATGTATAATCTACATTACTGGACTGACTATTGTTTTCATATCGTTGATTTTTTGAAAAGCACGTTAAAAATTATTGGAATCATTTTTATGCAAAGGTTTGAATAGTCGTTTAACATGTCTAACAGATTTTTCCATCAAAAATTGTTTTTACAGTCTGTTTTCAAGAACGTTCAAGCATTCTTAACAAGAACGAATCAGTTCTACTTTTCTCGGTTTTTATTTGGAAAAAAATGTACATATCATCTATGACCGAAAAACTGCATCAGTGGTATAGTTTTAGATATTTTCAAATTCAAATTCAAATTAATTAAATTACAACATAATGATTCTGCAAATTATGTGAAAAAATTAACCCTGTAAAAAATTATATGCGTGTAGCTTTGGGCATATTTAGTTGCGGATATATCTTAACATACACTTGTAGCGGTACTGAGAAAAATCCTTCGATATAACTCCTGACTAACTAACTAACTTCCCCTTAGGTTACGTTTTAATGATAATTCAGAGAGAGGTAAAGCATTAGCTGATGGTACCTTTAACAAGACTGCAGGACAATCAAGTCTTGGAAACCTCTAGATTTCAAGTCGACACGTAATTAGAAGCACATAAAAAATATTTTAAAGTTAATTTATTTAAGTTCATATTTTACCAAATAAAAATATACAAATCCATATCAGTAACGTTTCGGGAAATTCTTCTGCTTCACAATCTTTTGTAGAAAATTCGGTGTTGTCGTTATAAGTCTCCTGCATCTCTCCACATGTATGGATGCCTATGCTTCTTTCACCGCTTCGAACGATTGCTTCATGTTCATGAAATTTCTTACTGTTATGGCTTGTTTTATGTCCCTCTACAAGTGTTCGATTGGATTTAAGTCTGGACTTGTTGATGGTCAGTTTAAAACGACAACGCTGTCCTCCAGAAACTTCCTTTGTGTCGTGCCGTGTGTTTGGTGTCATTCACGTGTTCAAATTCCCCTATAATATGAAGATTCTCCGCAGCCCATGGCAACATAATGTTTTCTAACATGTCGACGCACTTTTATTTGGTGAATATTCCCCCCTTCACCAAACCACGAGAAACATCTTGGTCAGTTCTGCGGCTTACCACGTGTTTCAGTTCTTCGTAAACCAATATTACGGAACACTCTTAGCAGCTGGCGATTTGCCGAGATATAACAAGCCTAACTATCTCAAGTTTACAATCTTTTGTCGGATACGAGGTGCGCAACAAAATTTCTATTGAAATTCAAATTACAAACACTTTTAAAACTTTGAAAATCACATTTAAACTGCTACGAGTGCAAGGGGCTTTTTCAAACTGATCATAATGAATATGCATGCCATTCTATTTATAATAAAGTACAGTGTTCTTAATAACGTGTCCGTTCCAAGGTTTGGGGTTTCCAGGACTTTGTTACCCTGTTGTCCATATATGGGTAGCATCAGCGAACTCGTTGCCTATCTCAATTGTCATTGAATAAATTTTTTTGAAAAAAAAATTGTTCGAAGAAATGTTTTTGCGAAAATTGCACAGTTTAATGTCTTCACATATATTAATTTTACATTATTTTTCTGCAGATATAAAAATAATAATCTCCAATCAAACTTTGCTCGCATATTTTTAGATTCCAAGTTGTTTTGTGATAGTTTCCTGTCAATAATATATGGTATGTTAGAATTATTAAAAAAATAGTTGTTTCTATCAATTGCTCATTTCCTAGCATAATTTTCATAGTGCTCTTCATTTTCCCCTCATAATAGTATCATTGCAAACATTTTGATTTATACTGTGTTTTTTTTTATAGAAAAAACGTTTTTCAGAAAACTGTATTCCTCCTGGTCTTGTTGAGTTTCGCTTCTTTTTTTTCATGGCTTGCTTATTAGTTTTATATTTTTATCAAATAACTTTCGATTGATTCCGAACAATATGGAATTTTAATATTACTTTATCTATTCAACGATTTTTTAAGTTGTTTTTCGAAGAAAACTTGTGGTTGTTATTTTAAAGACTGTTTTCTAATTTATTTTACGCAGAAAATTAATTTTTTAGAGAGTGAGGATTAGTTTTCCTTTCCTGATTAATTTTCATGAATTTAACCTATTTCTTATGTATTGTACATACGGTTGCTTTACAATGGAAGTAAAGGAAATTTATTTCATTCAACAATTCTCATTTTCCTGAAAATTCAAGTTGCACTTTTTTACTTAAATCTTTCAAAACAACACTGCAAAAATAGAAAAGCATATTCCATTCATAATGAGTAAATTTCTCTATTTAATTGTTGATATGATATTTTTTTCTTGTTGGTCTTTGCTGGTTGGCAAGAGTGAAGTAACGTAAGCGCTACTGCCAAGCCAATCAAAACGAGCAAATTTATGGTTTGTGTCTGTCACTTCGTTTGCATGGCATCCGTGACGGAGAAACATAATCTTCTTTGCGATAGTACTCGTTGGTCGGGAAGCTTAGAAGTAATGAAAACACAACTTCCAAATTTATTTTATATGATCTCTAGGTTTACTAATGCATAACAAATTAAAAATTTGTGTGAAATTTTCTCATATTACTGGTGAAAAAATTTCTTATTAGTTTCAGATGGTCCAAACTAACAACACTACGAATAAAGTTAGGTACACTACTGTGCAGAATTTAAGGGATGCTAATCTCACGTCCATGTTGTCTAAGCTTTGCTGAAAATTATTTGCTAAAATATTGGGTCTGAAGAATGACTGAGAAGATTGTTTTCATAGAATTTTAAAATATAAAGGCCAAAAAATTAGCTTTGCAAATTACTGGGCAAGTTAATAAATACGATTTGAAACATTCGCCGATGATATTATACTTTATTTAATTTTTATATATTTTCATACTTTATTTCAAAGTAAAGTATCCATTGTTAATTGCCATTGGTATGAGCTTAACTCATAGATTTTTATGAAATAATAAAACCAAATATAATTTTTTTATGGTTCGATACTAAAGAAATCGCAGGAGATCAAGGTTTGATTAGGAATTCAATGGTGATGAATATGACAAACGAAATATATTGGGTCTTCTCACCTTATTGACACTAAACAGCGATTAACTATGCCTAGCTCAAATAAATAATTGGTTTAAACCGCATATAGCTGCAAATATCCAGTTATATCTTCCTACAAATTGTTCTTTTCTTTGGAAAATTATCGAAGTTGAAAATGCTAGGCAAATAAAATGGAAATTTATTCAGGAATCCATTGGGTTTCCTTTTTCGACTACTTCATATTTCAATTTTATAGCACAATCATCGATATTTCTGTAACTCATTGTGGTTGATAAAATTTCGTATCGTGAAACTAAACAGTTACTAAAATCGTCAAGTTTTTATGGAACCTCAAAAGGCAAAAGAATAATAAAGAAACAAATCAAATTTAATACTTTTTGGTACCTACATAGTTACGGTTGGGAATCGATCTCATCCAGTCGTAAATTTTTTTCTGAAACATTCTAAAATTGTTTTTTTGGTTGGTAATAGCACGATTTGACCTATTTCAATTTGTTGAGAAAAGATCTATTTTTTATTCGATTGTAGTGAAAACTTAAGTTGAGGTGAGATAAATTATTCGCATGCATGTTTCATATTATTTACTTACTATTCGGAGAAATTGGCAGTTGATTTTTATTAAATTTTATAAAATCAATTATAACATTATCAATAATTGACTCAAATTTATAACAGATCATTTCTTATAGAGTGTCTTTTTATTTTCGAAAAAATAATGGCAAAGTAACTTTCACGGTATCTCAATTGACTGTTTTTTGGCGGGAAGTGAGCTTCAAACTAAACGAAGAGTCAGTTTCAATTTTCGTAAATTGCAAACTGCAATATGCCAGTATCATATTCATATCATTTAATTTACGAGCTTGATACGACATTCCCGATTACAATAAATGAATTGCTTCTTACTTAGTTGCGTGGAAGATTAAAGATTCAGATGGGTTTTTTTACGAAGAGGGTCACGCGGCCATATAGAAAATCGATTTGAATAAATTTAGATTTTATTGAATTAAATCGTGTCTGAATCGGAAATAGCCAATCATTTAGGTTTGACGAAGATACGTTTTTGAATGGATGCGAGATTGATTTATTCAATCAGAGCGCACCAAAATAGGAAGTTATTTTAGATTTGCAAATTAGATTGTCGTGGGTTTTTCTCAGGAAAGATACATGTACTTTCTTCGTAAGAGAACCATCGAAGAACATCGATTTTGGACGAGACTGCACAAAATCAGGTATGGAGATAATTGTGCTGAAGTACAAGAGGCCATTGGTACCTGCTTGCTTGCCTGACCAGTGGTCAGATTCGATCAAGTTACTTAACACAGTCTTGGGTCGCCCTGACAAGGTGCGATTTTTATCGGCGTATATGTCACTTAAGGACATTTTCCTCCTTGGTATATGCTCTGCTTATTGCTGTTACATTACAACATTGTTGCAGACCATTACCGTTCCCATTAACATTTTGACTGGTCACCGGGACCGCATGCAATTCAATGAGATAATCCGTACGAGTTACGCGTTTCATCTTGGCCCCATGCATGCCCACATATGGCGAATGAAATTAATTGATTTGTGCATAATTATCGATTATTCGTGGCAGCAATCAGCAGTAGATATTGTTTTTTTGTATTGATTGAACATGTGAATTGATTGTAATTTATAACGGACGTGTGTGTGTGTGTGGTGAAGTTATGATATGTTCTTTCGGAAATTATGTCATTTTATTTAAAATTTGTGGATCAGTTAATGTTAAATCGATTTCACAGAATATGTAGCATTTCAGGGGTGCAAACGAGAGTCTTTATGCCCAGCAGAAGGACAGAAATGCATTTGCTCACTTAAGATGATGGGACATTATTTTTTGCAAAATAATGTTGGTAAAAAATATCTGTACCTTCGTGTATCTATAAGATATTTTCAAACAACAACTCTTCTCTAATTATAACAATCAGTTGGTTAGCAAAACGAGATCGAATCGAAAGAATCATAATTAATTTAATTTTTTTTAAAGCGACCACCTACTGTTGAATTATTCCAACCCATTTTTATTTTCCAATATTTAAGCAATTTCAAAAAAGGCGGCCTTATTGACCGCATAAGTAAAATACACAAAAAAAATTAATCTAATTAAGTCGTAATTTTAAACCAACCTAATTTCAGTTCCGCGTCACTAGCCGTTAAAATTGAAAGCATGTTCTACAAGCAAAGTCTTTAAAAATGAGCACGTCTAATACATTAAATCCAAAAAATAGCTCCAAAAGAATTTAATAATATTTAAAAATTGAAAAAAAAATGCAATACTCAATCAGTATTGGAATTTAGAATTTACAAGAAAATGAAAAAAAAACTGGAACAAAATCAAAAACCGATTTAGTTTTGAAGTTGCTTCTGCCGTTGGCCCCAAACAGTACTCATCAAAAATCTATTTGGGTTGACCACACTAGGCCAGTGGCTGGCTGAATAAGAACAAGAAGAATTGTTGAAATTCGATGGGCATAAATGGAGCATGAGGTAAATTGTGAAACAATGATGGTTCGAGTTGATTCTTTAATGGAATTATAAAATTCGAGCCACCATTGAAAAAGGTGTGCAGATAATAGAAATTTAAAGAGGCATTAATGCGCGAAATTTCACTTCATCTTCAATCCGAGTTTTATTAATCATTGCTTACAATTGAATTTGGCGATTTATGATTTAATGGTTTGTTGTTGAACTTTATTTTTTTGTTTTGAATAAAAGAATATTTTTAAAAATGACCTAAGATGTCCCAAATCCCAACAAACTGGAATGTATGCAAAAGTTTTCTTCGTATTTTGTGCTAATATTAGTATATCTTTGTTAAATGTTCGCTTTTCGGACCAACGTATGTTTTTTGAACGTATATCATATTTTTCATATTTGGAATCTTATAAATGTATCTCATTAGTTCCAGCAAAGTATTAAATAAATTATTTTCAATCATAATTAGTAAGAAGTAAATAAAAGCCTTTGTCTATTTTATTTAAATGGAAACGCATACTCCATTTTGTAAAGTTTCGGTGACTCCTACAGCTTCCATGTTGCTGGGAACCAATTTCTGTGAGCAAATGCTTCCAAATTTTTACACTCAATTGAAGCTCATGAATATTTTCACAATATCAGACTCTTAATCACATTCAAAATGCAAATTTCCTCAATTCAATTTATCGCTTATATCACATGCTACTCCATTTTTATAATTTGAACGACCACATTGACTAGTACGATTCAAATGATCTAAACGTCAATTTAGTACATAATGTGACAAGTGGCACACTTCAAACGTTTGTCATGTGTCCTAGTTTTTATTCTACGAGTTATAATTTTTTGCAGTTTGGATGGATATTGATTCGAGGACATTAAAATCATTCGATTGTGTCAAATTGATAATCTAAGGATTGAAACGCGTCATAAAATTTAAAATGATGATCGCATAATTTCTCGTTTTGGACCTGTGAACCGGCTTGCAAGATCTTGTGATTTAACACTGCTGGACTATTTCTTGTAGGGATACGTCAAATCAATCGTCTGAAGACAACATTTGCCGCGTTATTGCCGAGATACGGCCCCAATTATTGGTTAGAGTAGTCTAAAATTTGACCTCTCGTTTGGACTTCCTCCGCGCCAGTCGTGGCGCTCACATGCCCAAAATCATATTCAAATATTAATGGCGAAGAATTATCATTCCAATCGAATCAATTTCATGGCAATCAAAACAATTTATCCGTATTTTATTCTTTTTCTATTCTATAAGCTCTATATCTTTAAAAAACACCCTTTAGTAGTTATTCAGCGTTTCATTTAAGCATATTGTTTTTCTAAGTTGTTGAGAAAGATGCATTGAAAACTACTAAATACCGTAGATTATTGTCCAATTGTTGAAAAATTCACAATATGGAGCAGTAAATTTAACCACAAACAATTTACGAAACACAAAAAAATTTACTGATTTATATCAAATCACAAAGGCCAAATAATATTGGACAATCGATTATCTAAAGCATTATCTCATTAAAGAAAATTACAGATGCATCAAACAGTCACAATTAACATGTGCTAATTGCAATTAAGTGTTGCATCAAATAAGATCAGGGTGAATAGTATAATTGTGTTTTTTCATCTTCTACTTCTTCGCATTGGCCTTAATTGAAATCACACTGAAGACGATGATGGTTGTGATGACTCTACATAAAATTCACCACAAACTTCCATTTAGTTTGTTTCTGTTTTAGAAATATTATAGCGTATCTACAGTAGTTTGTAACTACCACAAATACTAACCAATGATGCACGATGATAATGTACCACGTCATCTTCGTGATATGAAAAAATAAGAAGATTCAATCGTTTAAGAATGTTGCGAAGAAGCCAATGGAGGTTTTGAGGTAGCATTTCATTCACTACTGAACTAACTGAGCTGAACACGAATCAAGAATCAAGTGTTAATTTGTAGCAGGAATGGTGTGAAATTTATTTTAATGAATCATCATGATGGTGGATGATGATGATGCACTTATCTACTTAAAGCAATAAAGACCTCACGCACTACTTCCTGACGCTAATGTTGTTGAACATTGAATAATTTTTTTAAAGATTTCTTTTAGATAGCATTGATTAAGATTGATTCGAAGAAAGTGGAGAATAAATGGCTTTTTTCTGAGGAAAGTATTGAATTTCTCTTAATTGCTAATTCATAATTTTTACTTTGAAAAATAACAGAATATTTCAACAAACTATCTTGCTTTTACTGCAGATATAAATCATTCTACGAATATAGTTTTATCTGCTCAATGTCGAAGCAATCTTATTGGGAATAAAATATAACTTCGATAGTGTACTTTTCTAATACAAACAAATTAGATATTTTCTAGCATCTTGAAGTCATGAAAAGTAGATGTTGCAATAAAAACTTGAGTGTTTAAACAAGTCATGTGCAAGCTTCACTTAACATCCTCATCGCTACTATCATTATTATCTTCATCGCTATAAAATGTGATGCAAGCATTTATAAGAGTTAACTCGTTTGAAATCATACATTTTTATCTCTCCAATCCAATTTTATGATTATGATCGTCGATTTAAGTGTCTTTTTTCAAAATTAACAGTTTTTGAAAATATCAATTCCATTAATCATGAAATGTTGCATTAAATGACCTTAGGAATATCTCCTAAATTTGGAGTACAACATTGTACATTTAATTGAGCGCATTTTGAAGGACTCAAAAATTCATAATATTGAGCACATAGTCTTAGAAAAAAACAGCAGTGAGGCACTCTAGGAGTGTTCGGTGAGAAGTTGAGTTTCGTTTTGCAAATGATTATGTAAAGGTTAAAAAGTTGTATAAAGATAAATGCAGGAAAAATTCAGGAATTCATGTGACAAATTCAAAAATCTAGGGTACATATAATATGACAAAATATGAAAAAAGTTTCTTGCTTTTATTCACAAAAAGTAACTTAAAATAAAAAAAACAGAGGGAGCGGGGATTTGAACCCTCCACTTCGAGATCAAGAGTCGGGCGCTCTGCTCATTGAAACAGCCACCCTACTCTTATATTTGCAAATCATTGCCATGTATTGTGCTCACTTTGAATTTTAAGTCAAACTTCCGTTCGCTTTTTCGTTCGGTACGCTTTTTCTGGGGTCACTCCACTCGCTCACTTTTCGTTAGGAATTCCGTAAAGGAAACTAAACTTCCATCAATGAAATATAAATAAATAAGCCACGTATGAATGAGAGCTTCCTGTCTTCGGAAGGACTGTTTTGATGAATTTAGTAAAATGTCATACAAATCCTCGCTCATATTAACGCATTATGGCTTCACACTGAAAGTCGAGGATGCATTGGATTCTACGAAAATATAATTCGATTCACATAAAACTTTGCAGGTGCGTGTTAAATTTTTCCGATTTATTGATAAGTTTCGGTCAATAAGTAGACTTATTTTCAATTTAGAAAATGGTGTGTGATTAAATGTATCCTAAGCCTCGAGTCTAATTTTTAATGGCAGTTTGCATACCAATTGGTTCCCAAACAAATGCTCAAAACATTTTACAGACATTTTCAACGATTTGTTTTCACTTAATTGAATAATTTTCATGACCTTAGCACTGATTTCACAAAAGTATTTATGACTGAATCTAAGAAAGTGAATGTTTTTCAAATGTTATAAGTTATTTTAAAACATTTTATTTCTTGAGTTCTCTCAAATCCTCTCAAGTCGTCGTCAATTTGAATAAAAATATACTAGAAAAGGAGAATAACGAGCTCACAAATGTTGGTCAAATATTGAGAAAAAAAATCTCGTTAACTTTGTTTTCTTCGAAACAATCATTTGTGAGTTTATTCAGTATCGTCTCATTCGGCGAGTTCTGACGAAACTAGGTAAAACTACTGCTGCGATAATAATGATAATCAAGAATCATTTATTTGTGTTGGTATTCACTCACTTTTGAAGCACAATTTCAACACTAGAAAGTGAAATTCTTTTTTTCCGGAAATTATGAATGATTTATTAGGTACACACTTTAGAAAAGTGAGAGGTGAACAATTGACACGTCTAATTTTGTGTGAACCAGTTGGGCTTAATAGTAATTTTATCGGATGAACAAATGAAGTATTTAGACTTGTCTTTGCTAATTTTTTCTAGCCAATATCACTTTTTTGAATTGATTAAAAATGTAAAAGAGTGATAAGATATGACTGACACTTTGACAATATCATTGTATCGTTTTGTTTGCAAGATATAGTGCATGACATAAGGGACCTAAGATGTGTCAAACCAAAAAAAACAGCTTGGCTGAAATGTACCAAAATCGAATCATCTCGTTTCATTGCTGTCAATACGCTTCAATTGACACTGCGGCTAAGTCGATACGAATTTTTCTTCGAGAGTTATTGTCGTAGAAAATAATTACCGCGCACGTCCATGAGTACGGACTAAAACATAGATACAGATTTCCTTCTAAAAATACTGCATATATTGGAAATTTCAATTTGAATTTTCGGAACGATTACAAGAATTTCTCATCTACTGGCAAGATAAAAATTGACACTTTTGTAATGGTGTATGAAACGTGCAGAAAAGTTGTAAAAGTTCAAGGTTGGAAATCTTTCATATAAAATTTGATTAGTGTAACCATTTTGGGCGCCCATTTGTAACAAATTGAAACGATAGGGGAGTGCTTCCTCTGATATTCGTGATCAAACTGTAATTTGGTTGGGTACTAAGAGTCAATTTTCAATATTGACAATGGTAAGGTATCCTAAAGTGCTACCTGTTGTATTTGTTAGGTAGACTTGACTGTTGTGACTACAATTCGGCGCCGTGATGTCTGTTCAATATGGGGTGTGTGTGGTATATAGACTTTGGTGTGGTAGATATGCGTTTTTGCTTTGAGGAAATTAGTAACATGAAAATTTACAAGTGAATTGAAAATATTTCTAGGAACTATTCTGAATACAATTTTTGGGAAAATTGCAATCTTGACCAGAGAATCAAAAGACTTAAATTATATCGAAAATAAGGACTAAAGGTTTTTAGAAGCTTAAGAGAAACCAAGATATATTTATAGGCTTCCTCCGCCGAAAATATCAATGGAAATGTGCAAAGTCTGAGTTCATGCATTACATAATCCAGAAATATAAATACATAGTATATCTTCCTGGAATATGAATTATATGATATTATTTGCTGGATGATAAGTAGAAGAATGTTATGCCAAATCCATATTAACTAAGTACGCAATGATCTGGAGCAACGCTATTTTCGAGCACGTTAAAAGAACTAACATTCAGCAGGCATTAAATGATGTTAAACATTTTTAGCTTATGTTTCAACAGGATTGTCTAAATATTCACTTAGTCACTCTAGTCATAAAGATGGGTGGATCGCCTTAAAGTTGGATGATGATTTCAAATCAGATAGCTCTTTGCATAGCATATAAATTATAGATGTATCTTGATTGCAATCTGCAATATTTCCTACGACATTCGATCCTTTTCCGTAAAAAAACCACGATCCTCACAATAATGATGATGATCACCGTGAAATTGCTAACAGTGTGGCACGCTTACGATGACTTTATGCCGACTTTTATGCCATCCGGACCATAAACTCTGCACAGTTATCCTTTTATCTGGTCAAGCTTGTAGGCAAATTAAATATATAAAATGTAGGTGATCAACAAAAGATACATCGTAGAGTATCGGCCGTGGAGCATGCAAGCAAGAGATCATCATTAGAACGGATTGTGCATATTTACTTCCTTGCAAATAGGACCATCACTTCTTTATCGTTGGACAGGCTTGGGTGTCATGCACATTTGTAATCTGCGGGCAATCATTAAGTATGCACCCACCACTTCTTGGTGGGAGATACAGGAAGATAATTTTGAATGATGATTGGTACCACAGGGTGTGGTAGAGTGCGATTGCAATGGGCAGGCAGGGTTGAGGTGAACTTTTTTTGGTTGATTGGATAGCTCAGATTGTTCAGCGCTGGGTTCTTGGTTTCATCCATGTCACACCACGTGCAACCAAGTCTGCTAATCAACTATCGCGGAAACCTGATACTCCAGAACGTTATGCCTGAACATTGAGTTGCGTCCTAGTCGAGATCAAAGCAGGCACTCACTACCGTCGCAAACATCTTTCTAAGCCGTGTGTTATCTTCTAACCAGAATGTGGTTACACCAAATGAAATATGATAAATGCCAATCGTTTGTATTTATATCGGTTTTGTGGTTTTCAATTCCGAAGCGCACGATGGATGGTTGAGGTCCATCGGGCTAGTGGCTAGCTAGCGCCTAGACCTTCCTAGCGTCTAGGTAAGGTTTCGATGTGGCCATATGGTCTAACCATCTTGCGCGCCTTTCAGCAATAGAAGTATATCATTTCATAACGGTCGTTGGTTTTATGTTCCGAACGTTCCGACATTCTTGAATGATGGTTTACTCAAGACGGTTTGTATCTAAAATTTCGTACCATGCAAGTAATTGGGGTGGATAACGATAATGGTTGCAACGCGATTAATTGCAGCCTCATAACAATGATGATGGAATGATGAGGCTGAATTGGAAATGGAGGTGTGATGGAAGGATTGAGAACGAACTAGGAATCAAAATGATTTATTGTGCTTTGATTTACGTTTCGAATTCATACACAGAAATTATATGTGTTGTAATGAGAATATGGCAATTCGGCCACATTAAGTTTCTCGCTTTAATTGCCAGTGAAGCTTTGTACTTTTGTATCATGATTACAAATCATTACTAACGAGTAGCAAAACATTATTTGTTAAAGAAGGTGTTCGCATCTAAAATGAAGTGCTGTACGTTTGGTACAATATTTTGAAGTGTAGCTACACTCTTCTATAGTTCTTGGGTTTATTTAAAAAAATCCTTTTTAATTTTTACCACACTATCTTCTTAATTCTGGTAAAGCGCTTTTATTTGTTTAAAGTTTACTTTTTAGTTATCTTGCCAAAATTAAAAATATCCCTGTGAACTAAAAAGCAATTGCAAATATCTCAAAAATTTAATTTATTTGGCTTTCAATTTGGGTTTAGATAATTGGTTGTAGTGGCAGCTTAGGCCACGATAGGCCCATTTTGGGTTCAGATGAGAAATATATATTTTGGTATAATATAAAAACACTTCAATCGAAACAGAAACAAACAGAACAACCCGCGAGGTGCGACCCTTGCGGTCCACACGTTCAACTTTCCAGTAATATTTACATAGATATTAAAAATATAAATCATAAAAATAATAATGGAAATAATGTTATTTTAAATAAGAATAATGAGAAATACTCATCGCAATAATTGAAATGAGTTAATATTAATCGTATCATCGACGGGAGCGTCCACTGATTACGTAAGGATTTTGGTAGATGGGGGGGGGATGATTGAATTGATTGAATTTACACGCTGATCAATCGTAGGGGGGACAGGTTACAAAGCTTTTTCTACGTCATTTGTTATTTTCATATTGGCCCGGTCGTACTAGATCAGAAAAGACAGCGCCTCGGAGAAGTGACTGGTACGGCCGGTGGCATCTGTCATCAGGAAGAAAAATGGACGTCGATCTAAAAACAGTGCGGTCCAATATTAGAAATTTAAAAACGAAGTCCAGGATGCGCATGCAAAACCTATGGCTCGTTTTTCCTGGACAACCTCACGGAGGTAGCTGATTTAAACATTGGCTGCATAGCCAGCTTCATACGAGAATCTGGATGGCTTTCGTCATCCCGCAGGTTCTAGTGCCGTGGTACCACAATGGGCATATCGTGGCCTAAGTGAGCCACGTTTGGATAAAGAGGGCAGCCACTACAACCAACCAAGAACGAACAAAAATCTGGAAACCGCCAGGACCTCTGCGGTTAATATTCCGAGAAAGTTAAAATAAATCCGTGTATGAAAAGGTTATGCTTTGCAATCAAGAAATTAAGTCCAGTTATCCAAGCAGCCTGTAATTTCAGCTAAGCTTCTCAATTGGGTTGGCGGTATTTTAAGGCGATTTGATTTCCAAACATGATTTTCCAATTGATCTAGTTCGAAGTATACCATATGTTCACCTGAGATCATCTTACATCAAGCACGAGGTTCAAAATCACAGCTACACACACACACACAAGACAAAACCCAATTATCGTTTTTGGTATCGAGTACCCAACAAACATTACCGTGAATGGGAAAAAACTCGCAGCACAGGTGCAGTCGTCGAAGAATCTGAAAGTGGATCCCCAGGTGGAGTCAAGGCTGCACCGGCAAAATATGTGCAAAACAACTCTGGCATGGAGTGACCAAGCAGAATGTTCAGGGTCCCGGCAGCAAAAGCAGCCGTATGGCGTCTTCCGAAGTGATTGGACATGGTCTGCCTTGATGAGGTAGTTCGCGCACCTGTGCCTCCGATCGATCCGTCGCGTCTCTATGCGAAACGGATTGCCAATGACGCCAATCTGCATCCCATATGGACAATTACCGCTCAACAATTAGAGCCCAAATGCGAAATGTGAAACGTGGGCACGGGAGTTCTACGTGTAGCGTGCGAGTTCCCTCGACTTGTTGGCAAGAGGTAAGTGGTTTCCTCGCCATGCATCATTTATCACCCATAAATGCAGACAACATTATTCCAAGTATCTACGATTGATTCTGGGTCGCGTTGCACTGCCTGCACGGCATGCTTCTAGCAATCTGCAGCTAGAAAGATACTCGCCGTGCAGAATGATGTCGGCCAGCGAGCAGTGTCCAAACACTGCACGCCACGATTCATGTGCAATTAATTCAGTGGTCGAATCAACACCACCCTGCTGCTGTTGTTGTTGGGTAATTTGTAAGGCAATCCTGCTAACATAATTATTATGCAAGTTGATCAGATTTCAATCGGTGGTCGGATTGTGGCCCCAGAACCACATATGAGCGGACCAGGCCATCAAGATCGAGTGCTGGCGTTCGCGGCCTAATGGGATCGCAAAATGCTTTTGGATTGCATTTCACATGATCACTTGCATAGATAGCCAATTAAAATCGGACGTGCAGCGAGGATACTAGATACATTCGGTTAAACGGCTAAATTATGCCAGGCTGGAAAATAGATCACTTTGTCATGCAAGAAAATGGCTTTGCGGCAGAGAAAATACACCGTTTTCATTTCGTTGGAAAGATTATGGAGATGCGAGTTCACTTTTTGAAGGCTTTGAAAAATGCATAATTCTGGAATTGATGCTCATTTATAGACCTCTGATCGGGTTTACACTGACAAAAAAGCCTGAAATCGCTATTGACTCCAAAACGAATGATTCCCCAGAAACTTCATCAACAACTTCAAAAAGTATGATCAGATTCGCTTCAAACTTGGAAACGAAGATTTAGGAGATTATTCCCCTCAAATAGTGAGATCAAAAGCATCCTGATTAATGTTGGAGCTAGTATTTACTGCAATTTTTGAGCATGTGAATATGACTCCGCCATTTTGTTAAAATAAAACCCATTTGCTTAGTAAGAAAAAAAAATTAAAGTAAAGTTTATTAAAAGTATGCTTCATTGGCAGCTACAAATTTCGTCCATCTTTCAAGTAATTTATGTCATGCTTGAAAAAATCCTGGTCTTTTGAGCTGATCCAATTATCAATCCAAATTTTGATACTTTCATATGAAGTTAACCGTTCTCGCGGAAGATCGGACTGCATTGTTCGGAATAAGTGAAAATCCGAAGGAGCTTTGTCTGGCGAATATGGCGGGTGAAGTAGCACTTCCCAGTCCTGTCCATCAAAATATGTTTTCATGACTTGTACTGTATGCGGTTTGGCATTATCATGTTGAAGAACTAGTTTACTGTGCCTGTTCGCCCATTTTGGTCGTTTTTCTTCTTTGGCTCGCTCCAACGCATTTCTTGTTGTCGGTAAACGTCTCTATTAATAGTTTGAGAGGGTTCGAGCAACTCATAATGTACAACACCTCTCTGAACCCATCAAATGCAGAGCACAGTGAATAGTTCTCTTTGGCTGTGATTAGTGGGGTTCACCTGGATTCACCACCCCTTTTTGACGTTTAGGATTCGCATAATACAACCATTTATCATCTCCTGTGACTATTCGATGCAAAAATCTTTTTCGTTGCTGTCTTTGGAGTAGCATTTCACAATTGTTTTTCGACGTTCGATGTCTCTTTCTTTCAATTCATTGAGAACCCAGTTACTAACTTTTTGAACCATTCTTATTGCTTTTAAACGCTTTGCAACTGCTGATCGTTCAAAATTTAATGCTGCACCTAATTCGGATTGAGTTTGGCAAGAATCCTTTGCGAATACTGCTTTCAATTCGGCAACATCAATTTTTTTCGGTTGTTTTCCATGTTCTTTGTCTTCAGTGCCAAAATCATTATTTTGAAATCGTTAAATCTCCACAAGCAAACGATGAGTTTCCGCTGCACTTTTCTTTGCAATAAAATAGTTTAATAACATTTCCCACGAATGATGTATAATTCGAACGAAAACCGACATTTTCAAGGAGGTAAAAACAATTCAACCAAATGTCACGTAGTGCGTTTGTCAGCTGACATAAAGTCCCATCGAATACTAGTGTTGCCATTTATGAGTCCACGCTAGCAATACTCAAAACGAAATCTGTTGAGGAAGGGCGTAGTCATATTCACACTCAATATTTAAGATAGTTAAGCCATCATGAATAATTAATGCCTCAAAAATGAAAAGGTGCTGCAACAATATTAAAATCGTTTTAAGAGGTTAAGGCTTGTCAGAGGAGTGAAGACATAAACGTTTTCAAATAACACTTTTTTAAACTATCGAACAATCTTTTTTATTTGATTGATCATACCAAGTTTATGCATTGAATTTTTAGTAGTTTTCACGAAAATTTCAAATCAATTAATTCTGGACCAATCTCGATTGTTCACCGCTTTCTTACATTTGTGGTGACCGCTTCCACATAACTTTTTTGTGGTTTATCGGAAATCAATGCAACAATTTTTTTTATTAGTTTATTAGTTTCACTAGTTCTCCGGCAAAGTTTCTGTTTTTGCTACAAATAATAAACAAGCTATTTTCATTTTTAAATCGATTAGCACCACATCAGGTGCCGCTATTTTGCTTAGTTTGAAGTGTAAGAAAAAAGTTTCGATTAAGCACTAGATAAATCATTGAACTAATAATTTGTTTTTGTTGTTTTTTCAGACTCTTTTGTGGGTTGTGATTTTATGTAAAATTTAATTGGTTCTATGTGTGTAGTTTCAAAAAATTAAACTATTATAAAACTTAATGAAAAATACTGCAAGAAATACAATTTGCTCGTGAAAAGGAGGTATGTCTCGTTAGCGTTCTTCCTGTGGAATTCTATAAAGGACCCCGAACGTGGCTGTTCTAGAAGAACACCACAATTTTATAGAATTTTTCCTGCGTTCAGCATTCCTAGCGATAGTCAGACTGTGTTTGATTTATGTGGTTTAAACTACCATTTATGTGCCGAAGTCTACAATAATCTTGGCTTCACAATATTTGGAGCCTTAAACAGAGATGTGCATTTTCAGACCATATTAACTGTCCCGGATGTTTGCTGCTTAATCAATTTGCAATTACAAAAATATGTATCATAAAACCTGGTTATATTCAAGAGCTTCTATGATACTCAACAAATGCATTGTTTCGTATGTGACTAGAAATTTTAATTCACAATTTGTAAAGCAAAATGATATCAACCGATAATTACACAGAAGCGCAACATATCTTTGTGGAATGTATGAGAAAATTTATGAAGAAAGTCGGGGCGAAGTACCGCAAATATGCTTCTTTGTGCGACGCTCATTGAAAGCAGATTATTTGAATATTCTTTTGCGAAAAAGGGTTTGTTTTGAAGATATGAGAATGTGAATAGAACCAACTTGGGCGTATGCCTCTGTTTGGCATTAAATCACAGAATTTTCCAAAAACATTTTCACGGAGAATACAAGAATCTTTTTGCCCTCATCTCACCAACAAGCCATGCGCATTTCACAGATACTGCTGTACCACTTCTTCAAGATGTTCTGCAGGCTCGAAGAAATTACAGCTTGGAACGGCAACAGTCAATACAGAGGCGGAATAGATTGCGTGATGCTATCGATTCTGGGAAATTAATTCCAGCAATTATGTTGGAAATTGTTGAAACTTCTCTATTGATTGATAGCAACAAATGGCTGGCAAGTATCTACGCTCGGACTTGCCACTATTAAGATGCAATGCCCTGATTGTTATTACCTGTGTGCTACTCTTGATTATTACTGATGTTGTGAAAACGTCTGCCCGTTCAGGTAAGGTAAGGTAAGTCATCATCGACGTATGGATAATATGTTTGTTCACTTTCCAGTTGGCTCGACTCGTTGTCCATCTAATGTGCGCACGAGAGTAGAATGGATTTAACAATCCGTTTTCACTTACGCAGAAGTAAATCAGTTTTCTTTTTCGGATTTCTCTTGCCGCACCGACTTGGGAAAAAGTTGAATCTGTTGATGGTATTAGAACTAATGGGCCCCTGATGACGTTTAACTTATTTTCTTGATGATTAGTCGACCGCAATGTGGTCTGCATTTTTAATTAGAAGATGTTTCGCTTGCTGAATGATAATTAGCAACGATAAGGAAAAGAGTTCTATGAGAACTTGTGAGATGACGCAAATGGAAAATCTGTATTGGGAGCTAGAAGAACATCTTGAATGCTTTGTAAATAGTCTTCAATTCAATATTTTTTCTTCAAATTGTGCCTGGTTAGACATTTCAGTTGCCATTCAAATTTATGTCTACATAAATTTTTTCTCATTGAAACTCATTTGCAATTATATCTTCGTTGCAATGAATAGAATAAAATCTGTTTTCTACAAAAAAATTAGAATCCGCTTCACTAAAGAGTTGGAGGTATTTCAGAAGCATTTACGAGGTCTGTTGAAAAAGTATCTCGAATTTTGAATTTCCGCGGGCTACGTGTATTCGATTTTTGATATTTTTGTGGCTTTATGTTGGTACTTATGTCCTCACTTATGCTGACAATTTCGGACATTTTGAATCTCATTTAATTTTTGACAGCTATTTTGTTTGGACGTGTTTTGGCTTGTCTTCGATTTTTGTCTATTCCATTCGGATTTTAACCAATCATTTGGGCTTGAGACGGGTCGCCGCGAAATTTGTATGAAAATTGTTAAATTTCGACCAAAAACAGCATCGCATGAACATGACGTTGACTTTTTCTTGTTCCGGAAACTGAAGAGGTCCATAGAAGGACGATGCTACGCAACTAAGCTAAAGACGGCATCAAAAAAGGAGGATTTTTTGATAATTCAGCGGAAGTGCTTGTTTGGTCGTTTGGAAACTTACAAAGTCTAAAAGGTTTGAAGGTTATGAGGATTTCGGAAATGTTAACGATTTTGCTAGATCGTTGGAAGGCACGAGCGACTTCAAGTAAAAAGGATAGAGAAATTTTGATTAGCACAAAACGGTATTCATGTGAGCATCAACACTATTTGACAGTGACTGCGCGAGAAAAAAACATGCAGGTTCGAGGCGCAACTTTGGAACCTCATCAAACCAAAAATTACGGGCAAAAATGCATCTGAAAAAAATTGGCATGCCTATTTCATTAAAAATATTTCAATGATAAATAAAAAAGGAAGAGGCATTTTTTATGGAAACAAAACAATTTTTTGATAAAAAAATATCGAGACATTGCAAATAAATTTTCAGAATAAATTGTGACGAGACTGTTAGACGTGGAAAATGGCACATGAAACAGGACGAGTCGAAATGATGTTTTTGAAGAAATCAAAATATTATTCGTTGAATTTTTTTTCGTGGAAAATCTATAATTTTTTTGAAAACTGTGCAGGAACTTTTGTTGGAAACTTTTAAAGAAATTTTACTGAAAATTTGAAATTTCTCAAAAAATTATTAATAAACGCAAACTTTTCTACGAAAGCGTATTCCAATGCTTTTGCATATGGAATTTTTAAAATATCTGTTTTGAATAAATGTTTAGTGTAGGATTTCCCGCAAAAGCAATTCTATGTATTTGCTAGAGGAGAGTATCGTACCTACATAGAAAATTGAGATGTTTTTTGATAAATTGTAAAGAGAAAGTAATTTTTTTTGAAGGTTTACTTGAAGCTAGCTGTTGACGCAAAGTTGATTAGGAGAACAAAAAAAAGGTGGAAAGCAGACCAAAAGACATTGTTATAAAGTCTGAGGTAGTTTCAGCAGTGTTGATTATTTCTTCACCAGATTTCTTAGTTGGTTCATCAATCTGTATCACTTTTTTTGGTCAACCGCAAGGAACTTTCATCTTCCATTAATGAAAGTTCACGTAAAAACTAGAAAAAACTACATCAAAGCTCAGACTTTTTCCTCATTTTTCCACGAATTCATCGAAAATTGCTTTCATCGACTTCTTGCTGACGATGGCAATGGAACCATGAACAATGCTGGGTTCGATGGCGAAATTGATGGCAGGACTTGAGGGACTCAGGTGTTCTTGGCGTGATGTCGCCGACTTTGGCATGGAGCTGAGATGCTGCTGCGGTTGACGAGCACCACCGCGAAGACATACCACCACCACAATGGTGATGACGTTGATGACCGCAACCTTAAGTGGCATTGACTTCGGAGCGTGGATGATGATGATGATGCTGCTGCTGCTGACGAGTACCACCATTAATAGGCTCAGGTGCGACACATCTTTCCATCATTCTCCACGGCCGATACCATACGCAAAAGGTTAGCGCGGATGAAATTTTTACTGGAGGAGGACGAGCTGCAAAAGTTCCATAATGGATGTTTATAACATCATTTCGACTCGATCGTTTTTATTGTTGCTCGGCGTTTTTGTTCCTGTTTACGTCTTGATGCTGTTCTGGTTGTTGTTTGCACTAACTGGTTGGATTTTAAGTGTTTTCACTATGTTCTCGGTTCAATTATAGGTCTGCGTGGCCAATACAGGCGGTCAAGATGCTGAGAGTTGCGGTCTTTCCGCTACCGGCATCGAGGTGATCGACAGCTTGATGGCTTGAATCATAAACACGTGTTTTTCAGGAAACATTCCGTGGAGCATTAACATCTGGGAAGTCTCGGATCAGGCAAGAAACCAGGTAATGATGGTTGGATGACAATCGCATTTGGATGTGGATGGGCTCATGGATTCAGTGCTGAGATGCATGCAAAAGTTGATCCTTGTGTTAGCATAAATGAATGTCGAGCAGAAGGAACTATGGCTGTTAGGTGGATCAAGGATCATTCCGCTCTGAAATTAGCACGTTCAAAGTTCAGGCGTGGCTCTGTTAGGAAGGCTCAAAATTCTTCCAAGCAAAGGACAAAAGACAGCGGTTACATATTCAGGAAGTAAAAAATATGCCTATTACGTTGCGTCTTTCACACCACAACTCCAACGACTCATTACGATGCGGTCAAACTCATAATTTCTTCGCATCTCTTAAAGAACTACGATGATTTCCTTATACGCCTATATTCTTCCAATGACACAGCAAGAAACACAAAATGTTCAACCGAAGACAAATCAACAACATTGACGGTGGTTACTTACTGTTTCTGGGCTCACGACGTGGATCATCCTCGACCACAACCACCGGCATAGCTGTGACGATTTTATAGTCTGGTAAATGACCTGCAATTGAAAACAAATGGAACTTATAATTAGTTTTTCTAAGAAGCCACAATATGGGAAACAAATGATGGATCGTTTGTTGGATGGAAGATGGAAAATGGTAAGAGATCTCACGAAAGAAAGAAGAAAGTTTGCTTTTGTCATTGCGTAGTATTTGTTCGTGCTTAGACTTTGATGAGCTGCTGAACAGTCGATGGGGGATGAAAGAGTTTTGCAGCAGTTATTTGTTCTTCAATGAAGTCGTCGAAGCGTTTCTAATTAGTAGTAAAAGAGTGATTGTTACTGTTATAACTGAAATGCTGATGACGGATCAGTTGTTGTGTAATGATGGATGATTATCATTTGTTGAACGTGATGACAAACTCTTTGTTTGCATTTGGCTACAAGGGAAAATTTCCATGGCAGAGATGTATTCTATTGAATCTATTCTTAAAGTGGTTGTAATCTCCAGATGTACAGAAGAGAAATTCTTCGTATTAATAAATAGAAAACTGTTTTTTAGGTGCAAAATGTCTGGAATATTTATTTTTAAAGTTAGTTTTTATCGGTAAAATTATATTTACTCACTTACTTAACTTTTTTTAATTACTTATTGACAGAAGTAGATTGCATGAAAACATTTTCCAAAAATCATTTTCTATTTGTTGATTTTTGTAATTTACAGTATACAGCATTTTTCAATTAGTCATTTTCCGGAATGAATTGAACTTTTTCCCAATCGATTTAAACTTTTTTCGAAAGCATTTGGACCTTTTCTCAATTAGTTTTTACTGTTCTTAAAAGTTTTAAACTCTTTCCCTTGCCAACATATTGCAGAGTGTTCGTCATCGCAATTGAATAAAGATGCTCTAAAGGCCCTTAATACGGCCAGGTAAGAGATTGTAGAGAACAAGGATGCTTGAAATTTTTAACTTCCTGAGTTTCCAATGGGAACTTATTGAAATGGGACTGATTTTGCGAATCCCAAATTGTGACGTATCTTCACGTTTTAAGGTAATGGATCTCTAGAATCCAAATCCATCGTTTTTAGAGAGATGTATGTGTGGGTACGTACGTATGCGTGGATGTGCGTATGTGCTCATGTGCGGATGTGCATATGTATGTATGTGCGTTCGGAATTATTTTTCGCGTCGATTATCTCGAGAACTAATGATCGTATTGACGTGGAACTAGTTTGATTCGACGTTTAATTACGTAACTTAAAACTGAACGAGTTTTCAGAAAAATCGGTTCAGCCGTGTTTTATTGAGAATGAAAAAAACGAAAAACATGGACAAAAAATAGCCTACCTTTGAAAAATGAGTAAAGAAAAGAAAAGGCGCGAGGGAGCGAAAAGGGAAATAGAGAGCGTGATGGGCACGTCAGAAAACATGGACGATGTGGATTCGGTGGAGAGAATGGTGAATTTCGTGGCCAAAGATAAGGACGAGGAGGACAAGGAGGTTGAGGCTTTAGTAGAGAACGAGGGTGGAGACGTCTTCTTCTACCAAATGGCTTTTATGGCTTAAAAAAATTATTATAATATTTTAGAATAATAATAATATAAACATAAAAATAGAACGAAGCATTATCTCTTTATTCGCCCCACTGGGAAGTTAGTCGTGTGGATCATTAGGGTCGCACCTAGACCACATTTTATATGTAAGTTTTTAGATAGATTTTAGATCGAAATACACTAGGTATTGTGGCTTTTATAAACAATTTTAAGTAGTTTATTCATCGTCAGAAACCCAATTTTTCGTTTAATATTCGATATTTTTTAATAATCGTGTGTATTGTGAAAGAAAAACAAAAACAAAATACTTATTTTAATGGAAAGTGTGGTTTCGGGGTGTCGGATGGCATCCTCTTCAGGTGCTGTCATTTGCCATCCGTCACCAGACAGCACGACCACGGTTAGGCTTGTTGATGGGTTAAGCTCGTTATATTTCAACTATTTTATTATTTGTATCTGCGAATTATAAACGACTGTCAATCGGTTCGTATATATGCTTACGTTAGCTATTCTCTATAAGTTAGTTTTATCATGGTGATATCTGGTGACGGATGGCAAATGACAGCACCTGAAGAGGATGCCATCCGACACCCCGAAACCACACTTTCCATTAAATTAATGATGAACCAGCATAAAATCTGGAAGCTAAGAACCCCCATTAATGTGCAATAATAGTGTTAGTGAGTTGTTAACCAAAAGCACAACTAGAAAGACGACGTTGTTGATTAGACTAGGAGGTTCTAACCCATGATAAAACTAATTTATAGAATATTTATTTTGTTCTAGACTATCTATGGAATTTATGCTTTTGCAGAGTGCACTCAGTGTAGTAACACTAAAGACCACATTTTGTTTTACATTTCATGAAAAAAATGCAGAAAATTTACATACATGTATAATAAACCCTTCAAAAATCATTTGATAGCCTTTTTTATTATTCTAAAACATATTCTTGAAAAAAAAACGTAATTTTCCTGAGTAAAGTTTCGATGTTATTACTAAAACGTTTTATCAAAATCAATTATCAACAAAATAATTTCTTGCTAATCTTAGTTTGAAGTGATGCATCTACCAAATTTACGAGTCTTCAGATGAATTTAGAGCCTTTCCTGGTTGAAGGAATCACAGATTGGCACCCAGAGCGTCAAGTGTTAAAGGACACCACTAACGAGGTGAAGTTATAATTTTTAAAAAAAAACTTCGAATCATTTTTGAAAGAAATACAACTTTTTTTGAAATTTCATCGTTTTGTAAGCAAAAATGATTGACCTTCATTATGTATGTTTTAACTATTGAAAATATATATCATGGTAATATCACATAGAAAGTAACACGCGCTAAAACCAAAAGGATACGTTTTTATAATAAAATTTCATTTTCTATGATATATTGAATTTTGGATACAATAGAGGAGCAGAGTTCTGCTGTTCTATTATTTGTTGTTATAAACTCAACTTTTAAAAACTGCATGCAAAATGTTCAGAAAGATCTTCCAGAGGGTTAGTGATGTTCCTGGATTGCGATTGAAAATTCATACCTAAGAGTCGAGCGGTATTAATTTTCTTTTATATGTTTTTCTGGAGATTTCGTTAAAACTCAGATAAAAATTGTTTTATTGATAATGAAGGCATAAAAATATGACCAAATAATTATGATTTATTTTCAACGTATTGCTCTTTTTTTGTAGGTCATCTCGAAAATAATGTGGGAATTAGTATTTTGATCCTGATGGTATTTAAGAGACACTCGAAAAAAATACGATCAAGAAGCCAGGTACCCTGGAAAGGCTCTGCATGAATTGGACGAAAGAGAAGTTGTTGTGAGTAGGACCAAAAATGGATCATGGCGAAGAGTCACACTTTCTTCTCCTATTTGATTCAAAACTTTCACTGTCAGTAGCTGTGAAGATTTAAAATTATACTTTTCTTCAAGAAAAATAACCTGAAATTATGCTTTGACTCCCAAAAAGTATACAAAAAATTTTGGACATCAAAATAACTTCTCAATCCCTTATTTGGACTATTTATACCTTGGTTTGATACGTTTTACCCACATCTAATCTTGACCTTCATTATCGTCATTCAGAACATTTGATAGAGATCTAACTACATCCATATTACGAACAACATACCTATATTCATAGATGCGGAACTATTTTTCATCCACACCTACGAATCACATTAATTGGTGCTAATTAAATGTTGTCCGAACGCCCATATAAAAGCATCTAGTCGGCGTTAGCCCCACTTGAATGGCAAACATAAATTCAGAATAGATTCATATCTCAACAAGCTTGACCAAATGAAAGTATTGAAAAGTAATTAAATTGCTGATTTTTTTCGCCTCATCTAAATAAAAACAATGTGCCTAACTATTAATGGGTTTAAGACGCCCACAAAGTATCCACGATTTTTTTCTTTCAAATACTTAGCTTCCTATTCCGCGTTGTTAGATCACATTCAGAGGTTGGTTCAACAATTCGAGACTTATTTAGAACGTAACGAAATGTTAGACTTCAGAAAATCTTGAAATTTGTGTAGGTGCGGTGTTTTTTTTCACTATCGAAAACAATTCAGAGATCAATAGATAGAAAGATACAAGATAGGTGGCGTTTGTTTCGAGATGCTTGAAGAGGTTTGTCCGTCGAAAATCGTAACTATTTCATAAATGTAGCTAGGGTTCAATTCGAAATGCAAAAAGTCTAAATAGCTAACCAACTGTTTATTCACAGTGGTTTGAAGTAGAAAAAATAGAGAAAACATTCGAAACTTTTGCTCAATTGGTAGTCATAATTTATGCATATGCACCACTCCTCATAATTAAGTGAATTAAAAAAACTTCAGGCATATTGAGCTTGAACTGTACATACCATTTTCATAAGTATTATGTAAGCTCCCTTCGGTAATTGGCAGAGGTCAAGACAAGTTCAAAATTAATCAGAGTACTGTTATTTTCAACACAAATTATCAATTCTTTGTGGACTTAATAACATTCAATCACCGAATTTTTTAAAAAATTTCAACTGCCATAAAAACTCAAAAAAACCTCGTCATACCGTTGCGGAAATTCCAAGAATCGAGGTGGTCTGAATCAAGAGGCCCTTCATGAATATTTTTCAAATATTTTCGACAGGTACAGAAAAATTTTATCGGCGCTTTTTTACGGGACCACAAATTGCTAATTTATATTTCATTCTTTATTTGCTCATTTCCTAAAGAATTTCAATAGGATTTTACGAACAAGATTAGCATTAAATCATAGATTAAATACGATTGTAATATGTTTTTGGAGACTTCAGCATAATAGGTTTAGAACGTGAAAGAGGGAACTTTTTTATGGCGCCATCGTGGAGAATTGTTAAAATGTTATACAAAAGCTACTTCGAACATCACAGGAGGCTCAGGCTCAATCCGTGGAAGTAAATATTGTACGTAAGCAGTGAGGATTTAAATTAGAAACCAAATACACACAACGAAGGATTAAGAATGGATTCAATTTTAGGAATGCAATATGTTTCGGAAATATTTCATTATATCAAAAGGCTGGCAAAAATTTCGTGACCCATTTTACGTTGAATCGGTGATTACCGATTTTTATACAGGTTTTTTTTAGAGCCATAGAACTTTTGAAAAATAAATAAAACACAAATAAATTATTGAAATGGCCAAAGGAAGGTCATCCAGTTGGTCCAATTTTGTACGAACTTTTTCCAGCATAGCATAGCTTTATTTCGCAGATATCCTTAACAAAATTTTTATACCTTTAAAACAAACAACCTTAATTAGTAGGAGAAGATAAAAGAACAAGACAAAAAAAATATAGGGAAAATTCCGTGGAAAAGTTTTAGGGGAAATTTTCAGAGAAGGTTTTGATGAGGAAATTTGAAAAGAATATTCCATGGGAAACTTGGTAAGAAAATTCAATGAAAAATTCAGACAAAAAATTAAGTGCGAAAATTTTGAGTGAAATTCTCAATCAAAGTTTCCAGAGAAAATTTGTTCCAATTCAAAAAAGCAAATTTATTAGAGAAAATTCCTAAGGACCATTTGAAGATGTTTAGGGTGAAATTTAGAGAAGAAATTTATTTGTGCTTGCTTGGCATATTTGTGGGCGGGAGGACAATTAAGAAAGGAAATTGTGGAAGCAGCATCACGGCGATATTATCAATACAAGGATTCGCTTGTATTCATTAATATCAAGTGATTAGTCTTCCTTACAGTTTGTTTAAACTCTTTTAACTCGTTTATCATGTTACACATTTCACAAATGTTTTACTAATCTAGAAAGTCACATTTTCTATAGAATCAAAAATAGAATCCTTTTTTGAACTCATATTTAAGAAAGCATTTTGGTGAATTTAATTTAGCTTTAGCTTCGTCGCAAAACAAGAAACACAATGCAGTCAAATTGATTAGCATACTAATTTTATTTTATCTAGCAATCTGAATTGTGTTCTCTCTTTCCTAGATTAGGTGTTAGCTTGTTATGATGCAGTTATATCAAAAACCCAATAAAAAATTGACATTGTCGAAATTCACGTAAGGTTGCCCATTATTACGCGACCAAATACAGTTCAAACATTTTAACGCCATAAATATGCAACTGAAAATTTCTGAACGCGTTTTTAAGCGTAGTTTTCGAACGCTGGCACCATCTGTCAATTCACACGACATGAATATAATGGGAAATTCTGGATAAAAAACATATGGTGGTTTTGTCAGAATCACTAACAAAATGTGTAGTATGCACCAAAATTTCGAGGTCAGTACGGAAGGGATACTTTATGTATAAAGAACTTTTGTAGATTAAAGTAGCCTGAGTCTTCTTTGAAAATAACCGTGAATTCACCTAATTTGTACCTAAAATTTATTAGAGATTTTTCCATAGAAGCACATCATCAAAAAACGTTTTGGGAATGAATTACATACTTTCATTGTTCCATTTGTTGATATCATGCTTGGAAGGCAAAAATGGTAGCAACAATTCGATTAAAAATCCCATGTTTTCAATTCTCAATTTTTCTTCTTGTTGATTTCTCTTTAATTGATTACCTCCACAATTTTCCCTAATATCATTTCAAAAAGATTGAAAACAAACACGCAAAACCACAAGAAGAAAGAACAGGTCATGAAACACTTTTCCCGTCGAAAATCACTTTTAATAAATTGAAAACAATTCGCTTCAATGTTGTTTTTGTGGGTTTTCAATTAGCATCCGAAAAATCATCATTAATTCTTTTTGGGCATGATGAAATGGTGAAATGTTGAAATGTGAACATTTTCCCGCATAACTGTACATTATATAAATTGGAATCAATTCATTGAATGAATGGCTGTGCTGATCTCAAAAACAACGTAAAAATCATTTCTTATGGTTTTTTTCTTGAATCACAGACTGGCTACCGAATGATGGCACTTGGGTCAATAGGACATTCTTTGGCAATGGTGAAGACCAATGAAAACTTACTTGGAATGTTGGAGCTGATGAAAAAAGTTGTTTTTTGAGGAATAATTGGGCCGCATTGTATAGAAGTAGACTTTCTGCAATCATTCTTGGGCGAAATTAAAGATGGGTAATGGAAAAGATACTTTTGGGCGCGAACCGTAGATGATGATGCAGATTTACTTAGCTATTTTAATGAAGGGAAGCATGTTTCAATTGGATCCAAGATGTTTTTGCTGCTGAAAGATCTAATCATCCATTTTTTCTGATTAAACTAGACCTCCTCAACTGTGAACCTTCCATCACTAAGCACGTACCTTTGCAGATCAAAGAAGTAATATTTCTTATTCAACATCCAGTGTAGCTTGCGGCGCGTTAAGTTCACTGCCCTAAAACAAACTTTCAGTTGTTGTTCTTTGTGAAATGTGAAAGACGCGAAGGAGCGAAAACCGGCTGCGACGGTGCCAAATCAAGGCAAGGCCGTCCACAAAAATTCCATTTACTCAACGATGGCGCGGCAACAGCAAAACGAACAGAACCACCACGAAATCAATCCGGCATTCTTGTAATCAGCGATCAATACAAGAAGCATATTGGAGCCGTTGGAGCTGGAGCTGGGCCGGCGTGTAACCATTCCCAGTGTAATTTAGACACCAATTGGATGATGGAAGCACTTTTGCAGACGAGGTTCGAGGTCAGAACTAGTGGCCGGCGTTGCTGCTGCGCCGCGACGTCCAACATTATCGATGGATTCTCCAGCATAATATAGGCCTGTGTATCTGGTTCGGAACTACCTGGTCAATTGTTGTGGCCGCGGCGAATAAGTGATCCAGCGATGATCCCACAACATTGAGGAATTACGGATGGGATGCGCAGACTGGCGGCGGTGGTTCTTCCTCCGCGGAATGATTCACCAGGTGGGAATGCTAGCTATGTGCATTCAAACTGGATCTGGGCGGGAGACAAGATATTGGGATTGCATTATCAGAAGTATCTCGTTTGTCGGCTTGGAAACCGACGAAGAATGTTAAGGCTGGGTTGCGTAGATAAAGAATAATTGGATGTTTGGTAATTGGTGCGGTTAGCATTTTGGACGAAGAATATCATTAGATCTTTTGTGACCACACTTTGGCGGTTGTTGTATGCTGCGCTTATTGTAACATTGAATGAAACCTTCCAAATTTAAAATGACCAGATCCAACATGTTTGAAGCTTGAGAGCCAAAAAAATATTTTATTGTGGTCCAAACAGTTTCCGGTTCTGAATTTTTCAACTTGATTTCGGCAAAAACGTTTTTGAAACTATTTCTACTGAGTTTTGAGGTCTTTAGAATCCAAATCCAAATCCAAAATCCATCGTTTTTAGAGAGATGTCTATGTGTGTTTGTACGTACATACATATGTGCGTATGTTCGTTCGTTATTATTTTTCATCTCGATTATCTCGAGAATCGAAAATGACATTGACGTTGGTGAGGACGCGTAATTACGCAACTGAAAATTGAGTGAGTTTCCAGCAAAATCAGTCCAGGCGCTTTTAATTGAGGATGAAAAAACCGCGTTTAAAGTTATAATACAACATTGTTTTTAAAAAATCTCTCACTAAATTCATTTTGCGATGCCGGCGCCATACATTTTCCTGTTCTAACGCTCAAATTCCTTCTCTCCTTGGGATTTCTGCTCCCTACGAGCAGTTCTGGCCTCTGTAGACGCCTCAGTGCTGCATTTTTCGGCTTGTTTGATGAATTCATTTTCTGACAACTTCCAATGACAGGCGTGCTAACATAAACAGAAAGCATGTTTTTGTTGACGTTTAACCGCGAATAATTCAAACGTGTTATAGATTAACTCGATTGAAAACATATCAAACCCAGATGTTTAACTCATCGTACCAAGAACGGTATCCGCAATTAATTCTATCTAAACAGGCGCTCTACTTAAATTTTATAGGATACTATTTCTTATGGATATTCTCCAAGTCAACTGAAACGACAGTTCAGTTTGCGATACATATCTTTTCAGTATTATTGCCGGCACAAGCGTAATTTAGAGTGTAATGTATGGCGTTATGTGTGCCATGCAGACAAGCTGATTTTCCATTAAGAATCTCTAGCGCTAAGTAGATGCAGATGGCCGTTAGGAATAATAGATATCATTTAGACGATTACTAAAAGAAATCGGTTTCAAGTGAAGTATATCATCAGCAAAGTAACCGATTTTACAGCGTCGTTTGAATGTTTAAGTGTTGACTCAGCCGCGGAATTAATTGAAAAAGGGTCATTTTATGCATGCATAATTTCATGCTAATTTGAAATGGTGATGGCGAGATCCCTAACTTAGATGACATCAACTTGGCTTTTTGATATTGGACAGGGGTCCAGATGTGTTCCATAATTTTGGGATAGTTTGAAAGATTTTGCTAGATCTTTGGTATCTAAAACTTTTTTGCTGAAGTTAAAAAACGATGTTTATTTGCAGATATGGAATCAAAAGATGCTTTTGCTAACTCTTCATCCAATAGGTTGAATATATCATGAGCATCTTCATGGATACCAACAATCTTTTTTACATCATTGATACGCAGAGTATTGAACTTCAAGCACCTTTTTAAAGAATAGATACGCATAAAACACCTCAAACTATAGATAATCAAAAAAGAGGAAAATTTTGGATAGTCTAAATAGATTCCGTACGAAAAAAAAATTGATCAAGCAACCAAAATAAAGTGAGTGATACAGAAAGCAATTTGTTAAATAAATTGACAAAAACACTTTCAATGGCATTACTACCTCAAACTCTCCCTTAATCTCCACATGTGCACAGTGCACAATGTTTAATGCTGGCAGTGCTGCTAAATGTCAAAAAGCCCAGGCCCAGGTCAAAGGATTGGTGTCCTGTAGTTTTGTAGTGGTCATACAATGTAATCATGCTGATAACCTGTGTGAGCGTCACCAGGTGTCATTTTGCCGATACATTAGAATGTTGTGTGACGTCCACAGAACTATCACTTCCTACATTTAAGAGCTGCATTGACGTCGTAAAGTGAACTATCAATACGATTGTCAAGAAAGGTTTTGTGGTGGTCAATCAAAGATCTAAGAGTAATGACCATGTGCCATTCACCTTCACTTTAGAACTGTTTCGCTAAGGCAGTTGGATTGTTTCTTTCCTTATTTCCACAGGTTGTACACATTCAATGCTTTCCTCTAGCTCCAAAAAACTGTATAGTTAAAAAAGTGTATCAGGGACTACATTTTGATACCTTTCAAACCTTGCATGTTTTTGCATCATGGCGTACATATAGGCGGAGGATAGTGCAGATATCCCTGCTATGTACCAGTATTAAAGTTTCCATCTGGCTTCAACAGTGGAAATGCTTTACTTTTCACCAGGGTTATTTGTTGATAAAACAAATAGGCAATAGACAACTTAGTAGCAACAATCCAAGTATCGGGACTCACTTAGAGAATTGAAGACTTCCACTGAAATGAAGAGGGACTTCAAATATGGACGAGATAGTTTCATTTTGTTCGACGTTTTTGCTGGTCTTATCGTTCAAATGAACATGATGAGGTCCTATTGAAAAAAGAACTTACTTAAAATTCAATTGATCCATCTAGTTCAGCTTCTGTTTACCTTGTCGAGAAGGATGGATAGCAACTTCATTAAAAACAAAATAAAAATAAGCATCCTTTTAAAATTCCTATCCAACGTCTCATCCAATCTGCAATGACTAAGTCCATATACATCTCCTACCGTATCAACTCTTTCAAAGACCCCAAGATAAGATCAGGAATCGCAAAGGTCATAAAAATTAATCCACCCTGAACTTACCATTTTGTCCAATTAGCTGTGGCTGCGACGACGATGAGGACGATGGCGATGTTGTTATCGTTGTCGATGATATTGATGATCCTCCCGGCAGTGATCCATTGCCAGTTGGCGTCTTCTCGTAGTTGGGCAACAGGAACCTGTTGTTTGCAGACAAAGCGCCACTCACTCCTCCGCCTCCTATCGTACTGTTGCTACCACCAACGTTCACCACTGCAATTCCTTCACTGCTGCTGCGAATATGCGATGGTCCGGTTCTGTTGGGACCATCGTTGTTTGCTGCATTTGTTGTCGTCAACAGTTTATTGTTGTTATTATTATTGTTATTGTTGTTGTTAATGCTGATATTGTTGGCGGTCAGGTTATTGTAGACCTGATGCAATTGATGTCGATCTTGGTGCTGCTGTCGCTGGTGCAGAGCGTCCAAGGACAATTGTTGTTGCTGTTGCTGATGGTGCTGTTGATTCTTTTGGTGTTGCAAAAGATTGGAACAACTCAATATTACCACCGGTGAGTCGTGCAGATCGGGCAACGACGATGATATCGAAGATATTGATAGTGTTGTTCCGCCGACACCACTACCGGCTCCTCCATTGGCATATGTTGTAGAATGACCGTTACTGCTTGCGTACGGTGATTGAGCCTGTGATATATTGATACTGTCGCCAGATTTACGAGCCTTGAATAAACGCATTTTTTTGGTGGTTTCAATCTGGAATAAGGAACAAAAAAAACGTATGTTGAGACTTGTTAGTGTGAAAAGTACATCTACATGCAAAATGTGTCTTAAAAATGCAGAAAACACCACAAATTCTTCTAATTTATCGTGTTTATATAAATACTCAATAAAACTTTGAATCATACACTGTTACCAATAAATATTCACACTTAAAACGAAGCCCCAGTTCACACATCTAACCAACTAAACATATAATATGATCGGGTTACTTGCTTAAGTCTTTTGTTTCGACGATTGTTCGGTTACTCGCTGAAGTCTTTTGTTGTCGCTCCAATCAAAGTCTTTGATCACAAATATTTATTTTTCTTGAATATAAAATTAAGATACAACAGAAAACCGATTTACAACAACAATTGTTGGTGAATTTTCAGGAAAATCGCATAGCATTCGCGAAACGCAAACATTCGTGCTTGTGGCACACTATTTAACATTTTTCTTCTACGACTTCTTCACCGCAATTAATATCTTTACGATGTTTAGTTAGCTGTCTAAACGTACACATTATCACTTGCAGTGTACCCCGTAAAAATGGCCAATCAAAATTATGTGATGGCAATAAAGTTGGTCGAACGCAACGAACGAATGAATGGTGGCTGGTTGGAAACAGGCAATAAAGGACATGGTCAATAAATTCAAGTCTAGCTTAAGTACATAGTTGCGTTCAGCTAACAAACAAGAAGGGTGAAGCAATGGATGATCCACTCTGCCCGGTGAGAAGCGTTTCGAATGGTCATAAATGCTGATGATGGTCGAAGAGGCTTTCTTTCACACATCATCATTGCAAAGATTCATACTTATTAAAATTCTTTCGTTTTAATTCGTAAGATTTCACATCCGCCAATTTTCCAGGGTCGTAGATGGTAGACAGTGTACGTGGATGCATGGTTCATTGAGAGGATTATGGTGGTGCGTACAGTCGGGAATTATAAAGCAAACTGGTGAAGAAGTGAGAGACCTTTGATGCGAAGATAGTTTATTAAATTTATTAGAGTTCAAAATAGGGACACAGCTTCAGATAGACCAGCAACAGTAGGTTGCGGAAAAATGTAATTTTCCATGGATGGAAGCTAATTTTTGTGAGTAAAACGACTGGGTTAGATTAATTTTTGGTGTGGTCACTTTTCACATACTGACTGTTCATCAGGTATCTTTGTAGCCATTTACCAAATGATGAACGCACCACTCACCGATCATCGCGATTTACTCATCTCACCGTTGGCATTTTTCCGATAAAAGTTATCATCGTTGCCATGCGGATCCGCAGGCTTCGAATATTTATGGCGGAAGGCACGGTCCCGGCCACGACGGTATGTCCACTATGCATTTGAAGAGTTTTCTGAGCACAAAGAAAAGGAATGATGACAGGGTTCCGGCATAGCAGTTAAAACGGGAGGATGAGCAAATAGCCGGTAGCGTTACTCTAATGACAGGGTATCAACATCCAGCATGGTCCGTTCACCAGGCCAAGCGTCTTCGGAAGCAAATACCACTGCACTAGAAGCTAAGATGTTACGTCGCCGACTTTGAAACTAAGCGCATTTGACACGGTAGCAATCATATTTTACTTTAAGTGCCGAAGAAGATTAAAAAGTAAGTAGCGAATGGTGTGGCTTGAGGACGCGGACAGAATCTTATCTTGATGGAGCAAACACTGTCGCTACATCATCATTGTCATAAATGTAAAATGATTATTTTCGTAACCAAGGAGAGGGTAGCCTAGTCATGGGATCATCATGTTGGAAATTGGGCGATCAAGATCACAGCTTACTGTCGAAATGGTGCCTGAGCTGTTTCTTATAAATTTGAATAGTTTTGCAAAAGATATTCAGATCCTATGGTGAGAACAACATAACGGAGGCTGGTAACGTAAATATGAAGAAGAGCATAGTTAAACATGATTCAAAAATTAGAAATCTGATTTTTTCTAAAAATTGCGCCCCTGGTTTTTGATCTTCTTCAAAACAAGGATTAAAACGAGTAAGTCCTTCAAAAACATTCAGAGACTTTTCAAAGTTTTGAATAATTTTTCTTGAATTTTTGGCTCGGAAAATTAATAAAATTAATTAATTTAATTTTTGTGAAATAAAATATCAATCATTTGTTAAGTCGGCTACTCATCGCGGTCGGTTGAAACAATAAAGAATCGTTAAATAGTTTGCATTCTAGCCAAAAATAGCCCAAGGCTAATATAAACTATACTGAGGAAAAAAGCAACTCAACATTAATGACAATTTAACTATCTTTGAAATTATGAAACCACTCCAGTGAGGCTCGTAGAGACGAAATTGTAGTTACATCATTGAATATGTAAATATTGTTGTATTTATGAATTTATAAGAGAGTATGTTCAAATTGTTAAAGATAAGAGTAGGATAACAATCGTGCCAACACCGGGAGAGACAGTGACATCGACACGCATCCTCAGTATCACTGGCAGAGCATTCGCGGACAAATCCAGCTATGCGCATGGTGTGGTCATTATCGGCCATGATGGCTGAGGTGGAATTTGACATCCCTACTCACGATACCACACAAAGTTGTCAGATGTATTACCAGCTGATGCCATCAAATTTACTATAAAGGAAGAGTGCGTTCAGAAATTGTGCTTCATAACGAACATGTCTGTAGTCAAGTTCAAACGCCTTCCCGAAAATCGATACAGATGAAAACGTTATTTGAAAGTCGATAAACGGGGAATGGTTGGAACCGACTGTTCTCATCATTGTTGGTATTAGTGCGGTGAAGGTTTGGAATGAGTTATGTAATCAATTGCCTTTAAAAACATTTATATTATTTCGTTAGTTATATTTTCTTTATTTAAATTAGAGTGCAGGTTTGGTACTCGGGTAGTCTCGGCGCACGAAATGGATGGCGCCTAAAATATAAATTAACCGAATCTTCTTCGCGGGTGAGTGACGGGCGGGGCCACCCATTTCATGACCGAAAGCGCAACCGGAGCAAGAAGTGCACGTATCTTATTTTTCAGAATACTCTGTATGATTTTTTCCACAGTATTTATGAAAAACAACAACTTTTCAATCGAAACGTTTTGTTTGAATTTCTTTATCAATTTTTGTGGAGCTTTCACCCACAAAAGATATTTTGAAACCCATTACAAATAAATTCATAAATAAATTGTTTTGGTGGAGGAGTCATGGAATAAATCAGTATTTCCATCTCATTTTACACATTCACATTCCCATACAAGGACATGAATTGATTTTTTAAAATTAAGATTAGAAATGGAAAGTAAATTCCAAACTGTTATAGCTTTTTAACGCAAAGATAATCATTGTAAATAGACAAAATTAAAGTTGACAAAGTATACTCATAATTGCCCCTAGAACGTTTTGTTTACTCATTCCAAATTCCTTTTTTAACTGTTTTCAAGACCTTGTGTCTCTAAAACTCGACACCACATCGCACAGGACCTGAATTCCATATTTCAACCACATCTCACAACTCCATTCGAACAAATCTTCTGCAGAGTTGGTGCAGAGTAATTGCAGCTTCTATCTGGAAACGTTCGAAGATGCATGCTCACACACATTACCTAATATCTCGCGAATTAGATAACCGCAATCGAGGAAACATAATCTCTTGTAAAACAGCATTCTTTCGATATTGTGCAGTCGCAAATATTTTATCGGGCAGCCAATTATACTATCAGAGGGTGCCTCAATGCTGCAATCGCAACCAATCCAACAACAGCAGTAACAGCAAAATAATTGCAGCAGGTACACACAAGAGTCGATACTGGAAAGGTCGTTTGGTATTTCAGATATTCGCACAGTGGCTGCTGGCGTATATGGCCAAGATATTTGATAGGAAACGAAAATGAAACTGGAAGATTGTGCATTGAACAGAGAACCAGTTGGTGCAGTTTTCGATTGAATTTCAATTTGCCAAGATTATGGTAGGAAAATTCACATATTGGGAAATTCAATCTAAGCTTGACACACATGCTTGTGCGAGCAAGTATTTAGGCTGCTATGGCAAGGTGGTAGTTATTTTTGCGTAGGACGGTGCGTTTTGTGGAATGAGAAATGTGTCTTTAAGATAGATATATTAAAATGTACTCAAAAATTCAGTGTACAAATAAAAGCTTGTGTGCTCTCACCTGGTCTATTGGGGTTCAGTTCCGCCGGAACAACTTTCAGCAAGTTCCAATAAAGATTAAATAGCCAAAAGGATAAACAATTGAAAAATTAAATAGCAGCCAAAATGATGAACAATTGAAAAATTAAATAGCAGCCAAAGTGCAAGCAGTGACTTAAGCGTCCATCAAAGTTGTCATCAATGACAGCTGCCATCAACTGACAGTGAACAGTTTATGACAAATTTCATTAACGTTTCCTTATGTCAGAAGTGAAAGCCCTACAAATTCGTATAATTTTGTGTGCTTTTCAGTTTGCTTATGAAAATTGGCAAATGTTTTTAATAATGATGATTAATTAAAACAATCTACGCTTGACGCTTCTGCTATGAAACGTTAAGTTGGAACAAATGAAAATTGTAACGATTTCTTAGACTAAAAATCATACAGTTTGCCTGTTACGAACTACATACAGTGCCGAGAAGAAGTGATGCAAAAGCTCATATTGAAGAAATTCTTTGAATTAACCTTTTCATATTTACAAAGCTAGTGAATAAAAAGTCCGTTGGTTTTTTTCTTCCTATTAATATATTTCCAAACAGTGATTAGACATAAAAAAATCAACAATATATTTAACTTTTCTATAAGAAAAAAATTAAAAAGTAAATCAATTCATTTTTGGCTACCGAGAAAAAGTGATGCAAAAATTAATCCTCGATCATCTTCTACCAACTGTGGTGGGTAACTGATAGCAACTAATGGTTCTTAATATTTGGTAGGATTTCCTTTTCGATCTATGACAGCTTGAAGCCTTCTTGGCATAGATGAAACCAACTTTGCGCAGTATTCTTGAGTGATCTTGCCCCACTCTTCTGTTTTTATTTTTTTAAGCGCGGATTTGCTGCGGATGTTATGTCTTGCAAGTCGACGCGACAGTTCTACCCAAACATGCTCAATTGGATTGAGATCAGGTGATTGTGGGGGCCATTTCAAGCGATTTGGAACATTATAAAGTATCCACATTCGAGTTTGGTTGGCGGTATGCTTAGGATCATTGTCTTGCATGAATATGTAGTTTGTTCCCAAATTTAACTTTTGAACGCTAGATCCTAGCCGATTCTTTAAAATCTCGATGTAGACTTTGTGATCCATCGTTTTTTCTTCTATTATATGAATTTCGCCAACTCCATTGAAGGCCATACATCCACATACCAAAATAGAACCACCACCATGCTTCACAGTTCCTATTATATTTTTCGTATCTAGCTCCGTAAGAGGCTTTCTGCGCACTTTTGCTCGTCCATCATGAGAAAACACATTAACCTTGCTCTCATCCGTGAATAAGACGCGTTTCCAAAATTCGACATCCCTATTCAAATGTTCTTTGGCGAAATTTAATCTATTTTCTCGTTTTATGCCGCTAACGGAGAATTTCTTTCGTGGAATACAACACACGTAACCCGACTTCCTTAAATGATTTCGGACTGTATGAACACTAACATCATTGTTATAAAGAGATTTTAGTGTTGCTGTGATTTTCGTCGCCGGTATAAAAGGATCTTTCTTCACTTCCCGTTCGATTACTCGCATATCACGTTCTGATAATATTTTCTTCCTACCTGAGCGCTTTTTATTTTCCAAGTTTTTATTTTTGCTGAACCTGTCTATTATCCTCCAAACAGTGGAAATGGGTCTGTTAACGATGGATGCAGTTTCCTTGTATGGAACGGTCTGGTTATGAAGCCGAAGAATAATTTTTCTTTCATCTAAAGAAGTCTCTTTTCTCATGTTGATCGACTGAAAATTGGTTAAATAGTAATATCAATGAAAATCTAAACCTGAGGATTGAGAAATTACTTTCTTTCACGAATGTTTCCCTCCAATCGCTTCTAAAATTGATTTTCAATGATGAAAACAACTAACCATTGACTGCAGTCGCTGATAAAATGACACATTTTCAATGAAAAGCAATTATTGCATCATTTTTTCTCGGTCTGTTTTAAGTTAGAGGTTAATTTGGAAGCGTAAACAAACTTTCAGAAACCGGTTCTTGGGAAAATGATGTGGAAATTTTATCTTAGGCACATAGGGCCATACTCCGAAATATCAATTTTGCCGATATTACTTTTGAGAGTTCGTTAATAAGCTATCAAAGTCGAAATTTTGTATATTTTAATCTTTTTGCATCACTTCTTCTCGGCACTGTATGTATATTTTAATTTCTAACCGAGATTAACATTACCGCAAATGCCATTGATACTTGCGAATCCAAGAAGCAAATCGATATAATTAAATATGTTTGAAACGTGTTTATCACGCAAATTAAGTGCATTAGCATTCATATCATAACTAACCAAAGAAAAACCTTCCATCCTAACCATCCAAAAAACTCAAATCTAGAATATTCATAAATTCCAATTAACCTTGGCATCTTTTTAATGGATTTTCAAATGAATTCAGATTAAGATACATAATAATTTGATGAATGTATTCGAAACCTCTTAACCCAAAACGCATTAATTGGAAATACACGCCAGTCGGGTGCAACTTCATTAGATCAATTTGAAAGAAACCAAGGATGTTCTTATGATAACTTAATTATCGATCAGACTTAAATCTAGATACAAATGTATGCAGGCATGTCTTTTATTTATCATCTATTAATTTCCTCGAAAAACATATGAGAAGTTCGGGATCCCCCATAATTAGTACTAAATAAATCTTTAAACATACCGAAGATATACATGTTTCTTTAATTCGGACATATTGCTTTTAGACAAAACAGACAGAATTGTTGAATGTCGAAGAAAAGATACAAGACATAGTTAAGTTTATTTTAATTCAAACCAACCAGCACGATTTCTTAGCTGCTTATTATTAGGAGATAATTTTATGTGTAGCGGTAGAAAATAATTAAAGATGATGTTCAGATAAAAGAACCAACAAAAAAGCATTAAACGTGCTACTATTGAATCTAATTAGATACGAATTTAAAATACGCGAGAGGCGTGAATAGTTCAGGCCGTTTGAATCTAATGAAAGAAAATTTAAGACAAGAACTATTTGCCATTCTACCTGTTGGAGTGAAGTATACACGAGATATGTTAACTTCTTAGATAGACAGAAAACCAGCATTGTATGAATAAGACAGAAAAATTGGTGGAAAATTGGTGTTAACCGATTTTAAATCGAGCATGAAACGAAACATTGTATCAGTTTACAGTAGTTTTAAGACAATGATGATAGCCTTAAGCAGTTCTTTAAGTTAACGATTCTTTAATGTAATTTATGTATCTTTTGGTTTTAATCTGGAATATAGTATACTCTTCTATCTGGGCTATGCTTGGGTAACATGTGTAGTATTACAATGATACTGTTTTGTTCTTGAAGACAAAAATGATGAAAAGCATTTGAAAATAGGTCACAGATTCTAGAGCTGGTATAATTGACAATGTAATTAAGCATGATATGGTTGTTCAAAGAGAATCTTCTTGTTGACTGAAGTTTTTCTGGCTCAATAAATTTGTTATAAATTCTTGAGAACTTTAAAAAAATTTCAACCAATACTTGAAAAAAAAAAGATTTTTTTATTTAGGGTTGATTTACGTCCAAAAATTATGTCCCAAAAATGCCTGACTTTTCTATAGTTTGTTGGCCAACTATGTTTCAAATCAAAAAATAAAGTCACCAAAAGGTTCATTTTAAATTTGACATTTTTAGCGTTTAAAAATCATATCTTGGTTATAAAAGACTGTAATATCATGAAGTTTATATTTTTCTAAAAGCATATATTTTTCAAAGTTCAATTAAATTGATTTCAATATCTTTATGTGCTAAATTATATTGGGAGTATGCATTGAAAACCCCACTTTCACAACAGATGGCCCCACTAACGCGTGCGCGGTAACACTCCAATGACATATATGTCATTTTGAAGTATCATCGGTCAGCTGTCAAAGCAACAAAGACAATTTGCAAACATTATGTGTGCATAAGTTTTTACCTTGATGGAAAACTTCGAAAATTGGCGAAAAAAACAGCATTTGCGGGAAATATTGTTGGGATACTTTTTTCCATGAAAACTTTTGCCGAAAGTCATCGTTTGCTGGTGGGTGTTTATGGCGACGATATTCTTTGTAGATCACAGTGTTTTGAGTGGTTTAAATGCTTCAAAAGTGGCGATTTCGACATAAAGGACAAAGAGCGCCCTGGTCAAGAGAAAAAAATTGAAGACGAAGAATTAGTGACTCTTTTCAGTGAAGACTCGTACCAAACGCAAGATGAGCTCGCAAAAGCATTAGGCGCGACACAAGCAACCATTTTCAGGCGTTTAAAACCGTTAGGGTTCATCCATAGGGTAGCGAATTTTGATGCCACACGAACTGGAACGAAGACATGTCGAAAGACGATTTTGTATGTCTAAAATGCACCTTGAACGCTACAAAAGAATGTCGTTTTTGCATCGAATTATTACTGGCAATGAAAAATGGATACATTATGACAACCCGAAGTGCAAGAAATCGTATGTGAAGCTCGACCAACCAGAAACATCGATGTCAAAGCCGAATATACACGGCTCTAAGGCAATGCTGAGTATTTGGTGGGATCAGAAGGGAAAAATCCACTACGAGTTGCTGAAATCAGATGAAACTATTACGGGACAGCAATTGATTCGTTTGAAGCTAGCATTCACAGAAATATGCGACTAGGCACGAGTCTGTAATTTTCCATCATGACAATGCTCGACCACATGGTGCTCTACCGGTCAAAAATTACCTGAACAATAGCGGCTGGGAAGTTTTACCTAGCCTGCCATATTCACCAGACCTAGCGCCATCCGACTACCATTTATTTCGTTACATGCAAAACGCCCTCACTGAAATACGCTTTGAGCAAGATATCAAAAATTGGCTTGATTCGTTCTTGGCCTTAAAGGACGAAGCCTTTTTTCGACGCAGAATTCATTTGCTACCAGAAAGGTGGGAAAATGGGATCGCAAGCGATGGACCGTATTTTTAATAACATGTAAAAAAGTTCGGTTTTTAATGTATACACCCAATATATTTACTTTGATCCTGATTTGTGGAAAAAATATTTTTTAACGTTATTACGAAAATATATTTACGATTTTGTAGCTACGCACCACCGTGAAGCAGTGCATATTTTCATCACGGAACGATATTTAAAAAAGCGTTTGTCTGAATTTCATAAACGAATGACTCCGCAGTCGTAACCATGACATTCTAGTGTGCAGGATTGACAGTGGCAAATACCTCACCATTGATTGTTTTCCGACTTAGGGCATGTTTTATGCGGCGTCAAATAGTAACTCGTGTCGCTGTGCGTTTGTCGCTTATACATCTATCAATCAATGATAAAGTGAAATATTTATGACTTTTTCTTTGTGTTTAATACAATGCGCAGGGATGCGTGGATAATATGTTTAACTATACTCGCTTACTGTGTGTTACAGAAAAATTGTAAATGTGTTGGTATGATCGTTGGAATGTGCGTTAAAAATGAAGCATTTTGTTCCCAAAGTATAAAATATATTTTTATTGCTAGACTCTTCACATACATATAACAGCAGCGTATTTTTTCAATGATCTATTTTTCTTTCTGTACATCCAGTGTGAAAGATATTCCATTCTCAAAGAATACCTTCAACACTACACATTAAATAGACTTCCTACTTCAATTCCAGCACAATTCAAATAAAAGACAAACGGCATTCGCAATTCTACAAACAACCTATCATTTCAGTTTGTTGCAAAGATACTCATCAATCCACCATTTGTTGCTGCCCATAAAACATTTCTATATGTTTCCTTCGGGTAATCTTTCCGGCTTACAACCATTCTACCGGACACAATGCTACAAACAACAGTTCACACGTATCACTAAATTAAAGCCTAAGGTATCTAATCTTCAGACTAATTTTCAGTTTCAAGTTCAAGTTCAGCATTTCATTTTATTGTTATTTTTCAAATGATAGAGTCGAAAGAGTTGTTGGAAATGACATGAGATTTTGTTGCTTTGGCTGTTGTTGTCGCGTTGAATACAAGAAGGAAAAGATGTGCAAAGATTCGAAAGATGTATTTTATTTATTATAGTTACATAATAGTGCAGTGCATTGACTTTAGATGTTTGTTGGGATGTATTCCAAACTTCTAGAAAAGTATCTGAATGGAAAGAATAACATTTAACAATCAATAAAGACGTGATCGACGTCAATTTGTTTATAACATAATTCGAATCACGTATCGCATAGCTATCAGGCACATAGTTCCTTTGAAACCCACACAAGTGGATGCTTGATGACTGCTGATTGATTGGCGTTGACACAAACATTCCATAAAATGTTTGGAGTTGCGTAGATACACTAAAATATCAAAGAAATATGATTGGATGCGGGCCACATTAGTCAAAAATGATGGCGACTAGCCAAGAAAACGGTACGAATTGCATCTGCAACATTTCTCAAATTCATATTCTTACTCATTATCATCTTAACGATCAGAACGGGTTTTCATCTCAAACAAAACCTTAAAGATACAAAAACTAACATTCAGGTTGCTCGCTTAAGTCTTTTGTTTTCACATTTGCTTAACTAAGAAAACCTGTACTCTGGATTGGCTGGAATGGCAAGAGCCATTCAAAATTTGAATGAAATCCAGTATGATCACAACTATTCATGCTTTAAGCAAATTATTCCATCTTCGACCACAAAAATTTAACGTGTTAGAATGTTCTTTTGCATAAATTAGCACATTATTCAAATCGCTTGGACTACCATCAACAGTGTCTTTTGCCATGCGCGTGCAGCCATACAGAAGTCGCTCTCGATGCCAATCATTTGGCGTGGTTTGATGTATGCCAAAACGCTCAAGTTGGGTGCACAAGTATTGTTTCAAGTAGTCGAACATGCACTTCTGCGGTAGTTACAAGATATAAATCTCTCCCCCTCCCCAGCGTTGAATGCAAACAAAAATCAGGCAAATAGTGCTGTGGAACGATCTCAGACTCGTCTCATTTCTGAATAGATACAGCTGAGCAGATATGGTCAAAAATTCACTACAAAATGCTACCACGAGCAGTTGATGTCAGTTTATGGGTTCATTGTCGTGCCGATAAATAAATCTTTTCTGACTTGGCAGATAATTCGAGAAATAATCGTAAAACTGAAGATCAACTAGCATTCATTACGTTTTATAACTACTCGAAGAACATTGCAGACAGTAAAAGTAAACATGAAGAGTGGTCGTGGTCGATTCGCACTGTAGAGCGCATTCTTCAGGTAGCGCGTTTCAAGTCTGCACAAAGTTACCATCATCGTTTAACGATGGTTCTGACGACTGTGACTCCTGCAGAAGTCTTTGTTAGATCTATTGCTGAGTGCTATTAAATTAACGTTAATGATGTCTTTCATGGCTTGGGTTGTGTTATTCTATTGCCAAAAGGGGAGTTTGTAAGAAAGTATTTGGAGAGTCTGTGACCATGAGCAATTAATGTAAGCAAATTGGATGGATGGGAACCCCTGCATAATTGAGTGGAATTGATCATTTCGGGCTCCTGATTACACAGAACATTGACTTTCATGGTAGTTTAATTAGAAGAAGGTTTAGTATTGTAGTGCTTACTTGGTATATGGTTGATGAATTGTTGGTCATCGGGGCATGAAGAGATTTGTTTTTGGTTGGGCAGAATGATTTAAGTTGTGCAGAACTGAAGATAAGAAGGGGTTTAATTTCTCAATAAACTAAATATTTTGAAGCTAAAACCACTAAAAGTTGTAACGTAATCATTTAAAGTCATTTACTTTTGGGAATCATGGACAAATATAGTCAAATTTATTGAATTCTTCAGTTTCTGGTTCGGATAGTCATGCGAATATCTTATGCATCATAAGGAAGCATTCATAAAAAACGCAACGCTCTTTTACCAAGATTTTAGGTCCACTCATCCACGTAAGATTTTTTTAGGTTTAGTAATTTATTTATTGAAATGCAAAATGCGACATTTACTTCAGAGCCGCTCCACCTCTACAGAATGGCATGCAACAATTTTGCAAGAAGCGTTGCGTATTTTGTGAATGCCCCCTAATAGAAATATATTTTCATTTCATTATCATTTACTGTTAAAAAATAAAAGTATCACGCATTGCACCGAATCCTTTTTTCAGCAACAAATTCATCTGACGAGCACAAATCGATCAATTTTTACATACATTTGCATGTCAATTCCCTTAAGTCTTCGTTCAATATTCCTAATACAGTTTTCTGGAACAGTAAACAAGGTTCGACTCTTGAAAAAATCTGCGAGATATTTGCTGAATTTTTTTCGTCAATATATCCTGCTTCCACTCTCTCAACTTCTGTTAATACTCCTTTTTGTTTTCCACCTATTCTTGACTTTATCTCCACTGTCGCAAATGGAATCCAAACATTAATTTATTCTTTACATTCCAGCGAAGGCTCTGGGCCAGACGCGCTTCCTAATATATTCATTAAATCCTTATCATCCTCCTTAGGCGTTCCACTTCCTTATATTTTTAATGCCAGTTTATCCTCCGGTATCTTCCCCAATATGTGAAAGTTGGCTAACATTTTTGCTGTACTCAATTCTGGATCTTCTTCCAATGCTTCCAATTATCGTCCCATTTCGTTAGTTTCTTATGTTACCAAACTCCTTGAACACATCGTCGACAATAAAATATACGAAGCTCTTAATTGTAGGCTGTCACCATTCTAACACGGATTCGTTCCAAACCGGTCAACCAATACGAATCTCCTTGAACTTACCCAAACTGACGCAAAGGCTCTTGACAGTCGTATCCAAGTTGATGTAGTGTATACTGACTTCAGTAAAGCATTTGACACTGTCAACCTAAATGTTCTACTTCTGAAGCTAGCGCACTTTGGCCTGTTTGAGCCATTACTCTCCTGGCTTGAATCCTTTATCAGTTCGCGTTCACGTCGTGTTCGTCTATGCGGAGCATATTCCTCTCTCTTCCACCCTACCTCCAGCGTTCTTCAAGAGTCTATTTTAGATCCTCTTCTTTTCTTACTCTACATAAATGAACTTCCCTCAGTCACAGCGTCTCAGTGTCTTCTATATGCCGATGACTTAAAAATTTACCGAGTTATTCGCTCGGAAGAGGATTGTATTGCTCTCCAAAGGTATCTGGACGCCATTGACATTTGGAGTCAAGCTAATTTACTCTTCCTTAATGTTTTGAAATGTCACAAAATGTCCTTCTCCCTAAAGCCCAGTCCAATTGATCATATCTATACGTTACACGATATCCCATTACGAATGTTTTCAAATAAAAGATCTGGGAGTTATTTTCGACCCAAAACTCAAATTTGAGCCTCATATTGTGGCTACATATAGCCGCACGTGCCTCTCGTGTCTCCGAGTTCGTATTGAGGTACTGACAGATGTTTATTGACATTTCCTCCGCCGTCAAATACATATACATATCCTCAACCGAGTTAGACCCATCCTTGAATATTGCTCACAAGTACACGATCAATATTTGAATTCTTTGATTGAATCAGTACAGCACAAATTCACTCGTTTCCTTATATTTAAATTTAAAATATATGCCATATGAAGAGAGGCTTTCCTTGCTACAACTTCCTACTTTGCAATTCCGCAGACTTGTCTTAGGTGAGTGTTTTCTGATTCGGCTTTACCACCATCAATTAAACACTAAACTCTCTGATTGGTAGTAGTATTACAAAACGTATTGCCAGATCTAATGACATATACGCTAGGACTGAGACTTTATTCCATTCGCCGATGTTGCGACTCCCCCGAAACCATAATAGTCTGCAACTTGGTCCGTTTTCGTACTAACTCTACATCTATAAACAGAATGTAAGGCCTATCTTATGTAATTAGTTTTACTTTGTTATATATTTCTTCATTTTTGGTGTAATTTGTCTTGTAATTGGGCTATATTAGTCTGTAAGATAAATTCTGGTTTCCATCCAATCAAAGAGAATTTACCAGGAACTACATAGTCTAACCAAGCAACTCTCTAAACCGAAAAAAATAGAATACACACCGTTTACAAACCACAATTATGCGTGACCACATTACGTACTTTCCACTGAAACATCTTAGGATATTTATATCGGAAGTATTACACGGTCGTCACTAGCGTATGGTCTTCACCACATCCAAGACCATATTTTATAATTTCGCAATTATTCTCAATATTCCCACTAGTGACGCGCGAGTCATTAAACATAAGACAATTTATTTATTACTAATTTACGTTAAATCAAACGAGTGAAAGCCATTTAATATCGACTATGGGCCATCAAACTGTTAACATATTTTTTGGATTTGTGTCAGTGTTCGGGGCGAGCGGTCTAGCAATGGCTAACCTTGTAATGCGCAAATTGGCGTTCGCTGATTACGCGAAATTGGTTTGGGAATAGTTGTGCGCCAGTAATGGAATTGGAGAAACACAATTTATGGGCCTATTAAGGGAAATCAAGAAGTCCAATTGGAGGTCAGCGAAAGCTTGCGTTGCGCAGAAACAATTGGCCGCGCTTGGTCCAATTTTAATGGACGGCCATCATCATAACTCTCTCAGTTGGACGCGTGAAAAGCATTGCTTGTATTATGAACTTATTTCCTGTGCCGTGGCGTTTTCTCTGTTCAACTACAATTAAAGAAGTCCACGAAAAATCAAGAACAACTAGTGTAAGACTCGCGAATGCAGCAAGAATGCGGATCGTTGGTGTCACTATTACCACCGCCTACTACCCATAAAGATGATCGATATCAGCAATTAACCAAGCGCGACCACCCCATCCATCGCGGAGCTGTTGAACAGGAAGAGCCCGGAATGCAGCCGATAACGACGGTAAACTATACTTGACGACCCAATTGAAATATATCACTGGAGTGGACAGCGCCTAGACCATAGCGTCCAGCACCTTCCAGGATGGTTTATGGCCCAATAACGTTCAGCCCAACGTACTCGATGGACTCGGCCCAGGCGCTAGTCGGATGGCTCGTGCACTGGAAATCCTTGGCATTGTGAATGAGATAATTTAGCCGATAAGTTGTGTGGGTGTCCCGACCCATAACTCAGATGAACTTTAACGTAACAATCTCGAAAGGCATGCCAGCAACAACAACATATGCCCCGGGAGGGAAACATCTACTAATTCTGTCGGAGACATGTTATTTCGTGGAGATATCTTGCAGATAGATATGTACCCAGCACTGACATGGACCCGACTTGGACGCAGAGTATCTGAATCTGATTCGGGGTCGTGTCTACGTCCCAGAACGTGTACTGTCTTTGATATATAGTTCGAAGCTGAAAGGCAAAATGACCATAAGGCTGGTAAAGGATGACGAGATTGTTTTACAGGAATGTCTTTGAATGATTTTGTTTCGTATTAAAAAGACAACTGGATAGGATTTAGTTCGGGCGGATACATATAAAGAGGCTAGGAACAAAAGCGAGTTATAAAAGACGTTCAATGGAACTGCTTGTCTAAATCCATATTAGTGTCGAGTTTTGAAATTTTATGGTCTTCCTGAAATGTGATGATTATCAAATTATTTTGGTGATATGAAGATGAAAATGAGAACTCTTTCTTAGTACCATTTAAGCTTGTTCTAAGTATTAGCATAGCTCATACCTAGACTTTCTAGAAAATATTTGCCAATTGTGTAACTGACATTATAAAGGTCTAACCTTGATAATGTCAGTTAAATTTTTTTGGAGCGAAAGAAGTGCTGGCACACGTTTCTTGTTTTGAGCAATATTCCAAGAAATTTTCAACAGATTCCTTAAAATAAAAGTTTTTTTTAAAAAAAATTATATAATATAAATTAATTGTGTTTTTTCTTCATTTTCATTTCATTGAGATTTTGTGCGATATTCAACTGCATATGTTGTCCTTGGATAGTTTTTCCGTTTGGAAATATACTCTTCGAAATTTCCAGAAGAAAATCTGTTCTCAGATGTTTTCAACGACATTTTTTGATAGTGCGATCCATATTCTGTTAGTCTCAAAAAATAAGAAGAGGGTTTTTTCATAAAGCGCTGGCTTTTTTCTTCATTTGGAATAATAAAAAGTTGTTTCTTTCACGAAGAAAATCATTAGAAGATGGTCCGCTGAAACGAAGTCCTATAGCATGGAAAATTTCAGTTAATGTGAAGAAGTAGCAGCATAAACCAGCATCTCAAAAACAAGCGTTCTCTATCTTTTTAAAATAGCAAAAATTGATGCAAAGCGGATGGCTCAGATTATCAGCGCAGTTAAAAAGGAGCAACGCGTTAACTGTCTTGACCAATTTGTGGAGCTTTTTTGTAAGGACCAGAAGGTAGTTTTTATTAGATTGTATTAGGTGATAAAACTATGAACCTGAACCATGATCCCATGTCCAATCGACATTCAATGGAGAGCCATCGAAAAGGAAAAGCGGCACCAAAAAAGAAAAGCCATGCAATTATTCTAGAAAAGTCATTGCTTCATTTTTTAAGGACGGAGAGAAAATTATTTCAGTAGACTCTAAACATCGAAATACAATTGTTAACCCAGAATATTACTGTGATTCGTTAAAGCAGCTACGTTAAAATATTGTAGAAAAAAGACGTGAAAAAACTAGTCGAATCCTTCACATGCTTCACGATAATTCTAAGGCTGTTATTCAAGAACAAGGCTCCACCGAAATAAGATACCTCTATTCTGGCACTGATCTTTATAAATTTTAATTTTTAAAATTGAAAAAAAAAACTTGCGGGGTTAGAAAATTTACCACCGATGATGAAATTGAACAGGCATTTTATGGGGATTTTAACAATACAGATTTAGCATATTTTTATAAGTTTAAGTTGAACGTTATGAAAAATGTAGGCGCACACAAACACACTGGTGGAGAAAAAGTATGCATATTGAAAAATGAGCTAAAGAAATATAAATAATAAATTAATGTAATAAAAATAGGGGTAACACTTTGGATACATGTTTTGCACCACTCCTGTCGCCCCCCGGTCCCCTAGACCTCCCGAGTGGGTGGGTGAGGGGACCGATGTCCAAAGTCTTACTCCTATTTATATTACATTTCTGGTAAAAATGACATTCAACAATTTTTTGATAATTTTCTATTTTTTTAATTTTTTTTTACATTTTTACATTTATGGTACAAATGGCATTCAAATTTTTTGATAATTTTTTAATTTTTTTTAAATATTTTTTTTTATTTTTTACAAAGAAAATTTTTAGTTTTTTTTAAATTTTTTCGACTTCTAAACAAATCCGAAAATCACTTCCCAGATCAATTTTACGGTTTCGTATGATATCTGGAAATCGGCAAAAAAACATTTTTTGGTTGGGGAACCCCAATAACTTCTCATGGGTTCATGACTGCCGCAAACTTTTTATTCCATAGTAGTAGGCAAACCTCTCTCATTCGATCACCCCGACTCCCTAGCCGAAAATTAATGAACACACAAAATTGCTTATCAACCAAAATTTTCTTTGGAAATGTTGGATTCTGTGCTATTTTTCTAATTGCAAAATTCCCAAATTGATTTCCGATCAAGATTTCATTTATTACACTTTTTCAGAATAAATAATAAATTTTTTTCCTGGATATACTTCACTTAATTTTAAGAATTTTGTTTAATGCATATTGATAATCACTTTGGTGGTAGCCACTTTACAAAATTTGAAATGAAATTTGGGTCTGGCTGCATCGTACTGGGGACTATGCAAGTCACATCACCTAGAAATCTTCTAGTGCCCAATTATTACGAATTTTGATTGCCATTAGGCATAGACGTGATTGATTGATTTCCAATTCTAAGTTGCTCCTTTGCGTAGAAATCCATTGAGCCCACCCGTAGCAAAGCCCCATTAATCCAGCGTCAGTAAATAATAGCATTTTAATTCCAAATGACTCAACAGCATTTCTCTTTCTGTGCTACCTTCCTCACTAGCCAACTTTCCACTTTACCTAGAAGCCACCAAAAGAATAGGAAACTGTTAATTTTCCTAAAAGACGATTGCACAAAGACAGACCGTAAATCCATGAACCAATTACACTCCGAGGTGGTCGTTTGGACCGAACCGTCTTTGCGGTCCGCGCGCATAATGCGATTCCGATTTTATTCGTATTTGAACGGTTGGACCCCTTCTGGAAACACCTGAATTCCAATTGTATATGCTTCAATTAATGAATGGGTTGGCCTCTTACCACTTTCTTTCATCTCTTCAGTGTTGATATCGCGAACCCAATCCCGCAACCATGATCGCCATCCACCACGGCCAGATTAGATATTGATGCCGACAAATGGAACGTTTGTAATTTCCGTTTGATCCTCTCATAATCATCAACGGTCCAAAATAATCTCGGCCTAATGATGGTCAATTAACAAGACACCGACTCGTCTCTTCTAGGTTCTTTTTTTGTGCGTTTAACATTAAACTGATCAACAGAATTTCAAGAAAATCGGAAAACGATTTACATTCGCATAATTTGAATTTTAAATTTTTGGCAGCCAGTTTTTGGATGTCGCCTTATTAAATCCTTTATTTTTTATAGAATCAATTCAAATGCCTATCGTATGCTGATCATTTTTTTCTGATCGTCGATCCATTGAAGATTTTTTTGTCGGGAATCGAAATAATGAATAAATTGGCAACAATATATTATTGATAGCCGTTAAGCGCGAGTTCTTGTGAAACTAGATATGGGTGACGATGAATTTGTTAGAATCTTAAATAGTACATTTTGAGACGTTTTTATCGAAAAGTAGCAGCGATCGACGCTTCAGAGTATCAAAAAGATTGATGTTTTCTTTAGAAAATATGCTTTTTTTTGCTGCTGATCGAGTCAAATAAAATACAATAAAGTAATTTGAATGAAATTCAATTCATTGTCTCTCTATTATGTAAAAAAATTTGTCACGTAAAAGCTATATGACTCATCGGTCATTACGTTCGAGTCGATGGAGTGAATTGAAGCGAAGCGAGAAAGGGACGAAATTAAAAACAAGTTTAGCGACGTACACAAATCCTAGACCCATCGGCCATGGCATTTGAGCTAGGGGTTCGAGTGCTTTACGGGGGTTGACGAGCGAGTCGAGTAAGGAGCAGGAGCTGACGAGCGGACTGAGTAGGGGGCAAAGCTTACCAGTAAGTACACGTAAACTATTCATCACGCAAATAAGAGACAATATCAAAGGAAAATATGTAACGCATCTGCATCCATATCAAAATTTTTTACTTCAAATCATTAGGAAAATTTTGAACGCATCACTTACTAGTATTTTTTTCCTCTTCAATGGGTCTTTTAGATTACAATTTTTCAAAAAACCAAAAAAAAATTTGTTTACAGATTTCGTTGGTAAATTTCATCAAGAATACGATTTAAAAGGATTGAAAATTATATTTTGATTTTTAAAGCATTTTCAAGCGTGTATGGCGAGACGCTGTGAGACACCATTTTTTGACGCTTCACTGTGTTTCGGTATTCTCGACTCCCCTCTCCTGAATTACAAAAGTATAAGCATGGTCCACCTCATGATCAAGAGGCTCAAGAAATTTTGAAGCCAATATACGAAGATTTAACTTCGAATCATATATAAGAAAGGTGCTTCGTAATTCGTAAAAAAAGTTAACGCGATTTTCTCGAATTCATGCTTTATTCAGCTGGCGGACAGGATTTTAGAAAAACCACTCAACCGATCACTTTGATTTTTGAATATGTTGTTGTACACTTATATGGCTATAGCCGGTAGGGGAATCATTATGATCGGTATCAAATGTTCCGATTTTCACCCTCAAAAATTGGGTATTTTTTTTTAAAAAAAGGCCACCATTTTCTTATTTTCTAATGAAAAAAGCATTCTGATACCTGACATAGGCACTTAATCAAGGATTAATTTGCCTTTTTGTTTTTTCTTAGATGATTCAGTCACCTAAAATCACGTAATTGCCGTAATTTGTTGATGTTTTTTTTAAAATTGTCATGGGTAAAAAAACAATGAAAAAATCTAAAAAAATATTTTTGTATATCCAATGTACCAATTGACATATGTAAAAAATTTCAAAATGATATCTGCTTTTTATTGAAAAAATAGTTAATTTTTTTTTGAAAATCATAACCTGAAAGACCTTTCAAATGAGGCCATCAAACGCTTAGTGGGTCACCTCTATTATAGAAAAATGTTGATTCAAATTTAATTTTTAAATAGTTTTATACGTTACGGGTAATTAATTACAATCATTCGCAACTACCTCATTGCCTATATTCAAGAAAACAACTTAGTTTGGCATTGTTGACAACAGTTGGTAGCAAACGACTTGCTTTGATTGCTGAGATTCATTGCCAGCAGAAAAAGTTGCAGACACAATGGACCGATAACGTTGCGAATGTGATTAGCAGTGCAGTTGGGAGTGCAGGTGGTCTGAATCTTTCTTTGTGCGTTGTCAACGAAGTTGATGTTCTCAGTAGCTGAAGTTTATTTTTTATATCGGTTGTTTTTTATTCGGATCTATAATATCTAAGGAAACACGCATTTAAGCGTATTCTGTTTGATGTATGTCTCAAATCAATGCAAATATATATGAGGTTAATATAACTTTTGTATAGGTGAGGTATTTTTTTACCTTGTATGCTGAAGGTTGAACATAAACAATGTCAGCTATTTAAAGGGTGTGTAAGCACTAAAATCATTAAAGCAAAATTGCAGACAAAGATACATTTCAAATAGCGTGTTAGTCTAATTAATCATCGTTGCTCATGCAGAATTAAATATATGTTCAAATTGTGTCTCGGAAATTATTATTTTTAAATGAATTTATTTGTAAGGAAGCATATTTTTGTAACGCTGGCACAGAACTCTCGCTCCAGAACAGGCAAGAACGGGTGAAAATTTGAGAGGGGTTTTCACGGCGTTCCTGGCTTTCTCCGATTGGTGTTCGGTATGTTGCGTCAAAAGAAACGGTTTTTGGGAAATAACTGGTTTTCTCTTCTCAATATACTCTCATTATGTGGTAGAAGGGCGTCAAAAATGGGAAATTGATCAAAAAGGAACGACTTAATTTTCCCAAAAAAAAATTCTCAGAGTGCAGCGAAACCATCAAATGCGGACCGGTTGGAATCATGGGCTGTACATCATTAATTCGTCTTAATTTTAAATCTAGGCTTCATTCGATACTATTATGATTTTTTTATTAAAAATAAAGGTCATATGTACAACCAGATCAAAATTCCGATTTCCGATCGAATTTTCACCAAATCCATCGTCTCTAAGATGACTAAACCTATCATCATCAATTCAAAGAGCTCCTCCAATTCAGTCTTGTGCTGGGCGTATTGAAATCGATGTTATTGGGCCTTCCCAAAAATCGGGTTGCACAACCTGAGAATTGCGCAATGAGTTTTCGTTGTCAGATCCAAAATTAGAAGTCGATTATCCAAGCATATATTGACTACAATCGTTTTAGTGGGTGGACTTCTGTGGGCTTCTCCATATTTGCAATATTTATGATCACACTTTCAATTTCCATGGATGCGCCGGTTCAATGGTAGTTCAGTATTTCTTTTCAGGTGATTGTTTTTTTAAAGATTGTCATTGAACAACCGGAACTGTTGGGTGTCATCTTGGCTGATGGTGTAACAATTCTTTGGTCTATGCAAATTTAGGTTCATGGATCAATGCCAGTGCTGATGTTGATTCATTGTTGTATCTTTTCAAAGATAACCTTGTTTGAGTAAGTACGAGTATCTATTAGCTACTTAGGTTTTCAATTGAATGAGCAGTAGGCTTTTAAATGTGATTTCAAATTGATTTCTTTGTCAACATTTCCACTACAATTCAATTTCATTCAGATTTTGACTCTATAAATAAACAACAGTTGAGCTTGAGGATTCCACAACACAGAAAATTCTACCCAATTATAACTTGATTTCAAAGTTTTCATACAATAAATTTTTGCCATGTATTTGCAGAAGCTTTTTTTTTTCATACCAATAACTTATGGTGCGTTCTGTTATATTTTATTCTCATTAAAGCACTTATTCTATCTTCTGTAGAATCTGCGTGAACACATTATAATCGGGTACTGCAGTTAAAATAAACTCCTGAAATCCGCCTGTCATGAGTGCCTCAGAAGCTATCGATGCCGTGAAAAATACTTAGAAAAAAAGAAGAAGCCATTGCCGCATGCGCTGTCAAAGAAAAATTGGTGTTGCCAATATTTTCTAAATGACATTTCTTCATCATTTCAATCTGTGAAGCAAACGCACAATGAATGTTGACTATGCTGCCTATTTTGAACAAAACAAATTCAGCAAAATTTTAGTTAATTAATTATTTAATGCGTTACTTTACGATTGAACCTTGGCAGCCTTTTTTGAACATTTTTTATTTAAAAAAAACATTTCCACGCGTTAATCTTATCAAAAAATACGGAAGATGCAAAAGTTTGGGGGAATTAAAAAACGTTATCAAATGTTAGAGCCTTCACAATTCTTTTATAAATAACCCATAGAAACATGCACCATGCAAAAACAATATACAATGATAATCCAATCAAAGATCAATTGAATCTTGCACAAATACAATCTTATCAATAAAAAACATACACCATGTAACTAAAACAAGATTTAAAGAAAACGACGAAGAAACATCTCACAGCAAACCTTGTCGCACTTGTTGAGACCTTAAAAAATCGACAGATAAAAATCGGCCAAGTGACATTGACCATAAGTCTAGCGGCTAAAATTTAGGGTACAATTTGTCCATTGACCTGGAAGTAAAACACAATGTTTTTGTTTCTCTTCGCCATTTGATTGATGACTTTGATTTGGGTTTCACATTGTATGTCTTCGTGTGTTTTTTTTTTGTTTCGCGGAAGACTTTAACCATGAATAAGTTTTGACAAATACCAAGGTGATTTTTTTCTAACACGAGGAACTAGTTTTTGTGATAAGTTGATATTCATTGGTTTGATGGTCATTTGCTTGAAACTGCATATTTAAATGCTAGTGAGTTGATCAGTATCGATTATAATTAATTTACTATGGGCATTCGAACATGCAAACACTTCTAAGACACACTAGGTCATAGATTAAATTTGATTGGAATTTGATAAATAATAGATAACAATGATAAGCCAAGCAATACATACCTTATTGGTTCAATACAAGTCAAAGAGAGCAATTCCATTTAAGGGTTGGTCCTGAAATAGTGAATAACATAATTTTATTAATAAAGCATCAACAAAAGAAAACGGTTAATAAATTATTTGGAGTATGGAATGCACGGTCAAATTTTGACATAAAGAGTTTAGTAGTAGTCACCATAATGAAGGAGCATTTCATTTTGTAACGAATCTGATTCATAATAACGTAACATTAATGACGTAGAATCTGTATCACTGAAAGTTTAATGGTGTATAAGAGCCATTCACATTTTCTATAGTGCCATCTGCGAGCGAAGTGAATAAAGTAGATATAACTTTACTTGTCAATTTGACATTTAGCAGTGAAAATTGAACTTATTTCGACCTAATCCTTCACACAGGACGAACCAAGATATAATGGGTCCCTGAGACTCTAAATATTTATACTCACTGTGTTTTACAGTATCATGTAGCAGTGCCGTATACGATGTTCAATAACGATAGCCGTGCGGCGTAATTTTTTACAAAAAGGAGAAATACAGCTTAAAACATCAAGGAACGCTGGCCTTACAATCTGCATAGTTTCAATATTTTGTCTAATACGGACTGCTCACCCATTTATCAGGCAACCATTTGAGGACATAACAGAGAAAGATGGAGAAGAATGCTGAACAGTTTTGAGGTTAAGTTAAACGATTTTACGGTTAAGTGTAGAAAAATAAACTGGAAATTCATACCTGGCATTCTGGACACGTTAGTCAATCAGCGTCATTTGTCACACAATGCATCAAACAGTTTTTATTTCAATTTCTGGAAATTTAACTGTCAGACACAATGAATTTCTACATTTGCTTACCTTCAATGACATTTGATCTGTCAGACATAATGAAGAATCAACAATGCGTCACTATGTTGCTATACCGAACTTCATTATTAGGTTCTATTTCAAAATGAAGTGCGATATAAAAGTGTTTATTTAGGATACTTTTCCACCTATTATAAATAAACAGGAGGAATTCTGGGAAGGCTGGCTTGAAATCACTAAATAATGTTTTGTTTAGGGTTTGCTTTCATGAACTCAAATCAATTATAAATACTGTCGTTCCAATTAGCATATTTGATCTTGACATTACTTACAGAAGCCACATATATTTACCTAATTATTGCTAACAGTAAAATAAAGTTTCACTTAATATAACAACAACAATACACAAATACAAGGCTGCATATTTGATGTGTAGATATTTTAGCTTAGAATCTAGTTTTGACGCAAATTTATTTTTCAAACATATTTTCAAACATTTAGCACACTTTTGTCTGAAAATTTAAATAAAAATTACGTAACTTTCAACATAACACTTTTTAATTTCTTTAAATTGTGATATGTTTAATTGTTATTCTTGAAACGGAAAATACATTTAACTTTATGAACACGTGCTTTAAATGCAACCAGACTAGCGGAAAAATGTATTCAATAAATTTTTTAATTTTTTTTTGCTTTGAGGGACGCCTCTCGCTTTTGTTGGTCATGAGGGAAAAAAGAGACCGCACAATTTTTATCGATAACGAAAATTGCAAGGCGATATTTCAGGCTGTCTTCTTTTGAAGAGTCTTCGTCACCATTGGTATACCGTCCAGATGAAAATTATTACTGAAACAGACGAAATCAAGAATTTTATGCATTTGCACAGTCAATTAAGCTTTGTGTTGAATAATTCCGAGCTCGTTTTTTCATGATATTCTATCAGTCTCAATTAGGAGACCACACTTAATTAAACGTTTGTACTACTTTCATGCCTAAGAAAAATCATGTTGGACCATCAGTAAGAGTCCAGTCAACTTAACGGGGCAGTCTGGGTTTAATGCATGAAATTTTTTTTATTTATCAAAATATTCATTAGTATGTTGTGAAACTTTTACCTGGACCTTTTATCTGGACCTTGAACTTTACAAAAAAATGTCTATAGTTTTTTCCAATCATGCCGACAATATGGCGGTCATAATGAAGTCCTATTAAAAACTGGTTGACATGATATTTCGAGTCAGATAAGTCTGAAATAAAAATTTCTAACGGCATTTTAAAATATATAAGTAGGTGGCTATGGTCGAAACTAGAACTAAACATTTTGGACGAAAAAAATGGCAGACTTTTCAATTTTTTGATTTTTGGTTTGCAGGTAAAATTGTTTTAAAAAATAGTTAAAAATGTTTAAAAAATTGTGATTCTAGTTTGGATTGAAATTGTATATGTATTAGGTTGATTGGTTGTAGTGGCAGCCCCTTTATCCTAGCTCACTTAGGCCACGAGAGGCCCATTGTGATACCACAGAAGATAAGGATGGCACTAGAACCGGCGGGATGACGAGAACCATCCAGATTCTCGAATGAAGCCGGCTATACAGCTAATATTTAGATCAGCTACCTCCATTTCCAGGAAGGACGACCTCAAGGTTCGCATGCACTTCTTGGACAGTCCCGGGCATTCGCACAGAAAGTGTTTGATTGTTTCTTCCTCTTGCTCTTCCTCTGATCTGCAGCTTTGGCAGAAATCATTGAAAGGGACACACATACTTTCTGCGTGTCTGCCGATCAGACAGTGTCCCGTCAGTACGAAAAAGACGGGACTCAGGGTCTCACGGCTTATATTGATGAGCCGCTTGGTGCGTTTGGAGCACAGTGCGTGCCAAGTTTAAAAATAAACCCAGAGAAATCGTTCCCAGTCTAATTCATTCAATTTTATCAAAAAATGTTTATTACCCAATTAAACTCCACAACAACACGAGTCTTATTATTTATTGAAGTTTTAATTGAAGGTAACGTTGTGCAAACCATAAAAATTTAATTATTGAAGAAGTCGTGACCTTTGCACGTTTGCATTCTCCACTCAATTAATCACTTTTGGGGAATGGGAATTCTTTCACTCGCGTTACCGAATATAAATCCAAACTTTGAAAAGGAATCTAACAAAAAAAATACCCAAACAATTAGCTTTTGTGCATGATTGCTAATCAAGTGTCTGCATCCGACATTCAATCAATTAATCTTATTAAATTCTTCATCTTGGCAAGCATATCCGTTACACATCTCCATTGGATACGTTTTACGTATTAGGAAGCACAGCTCGGCTTGAAAGTATGTATCTACTTTTTGTTGTTGATCCATATTATTGCTAACAGATCTGATGGATTTGCCGAAAATTTCACTTTTCATATACGAATAATCTGAATCGACGTTGCCGCTTTTTTCGAGCAAACCTGCTAAGCACTAGCGTGGCTAGATTCGAGCCTCATCATAAACAAATCGTGGCTGAAAAATGATCTTCAGACAAGAGCAATTAAACGCGATTCATAACAAAAAAAAACAGACGGATTGTTTGTGTTTTTGCTCAGCCATTTCAGATATTTGCGCATAGAAGCGTGTTGCAGCCGAGCATTAAAAAATATCACTTTCACTTGTCGGGCGGTAAATCGCCACAATGGAGCATAGCAACCGCTGTCCGCCCATTCTGCCCATATAATCCAGCAATTGCATATATGTACTTACCGCACTTTGTTGCAGGTTGATATTGTACCTGGTCAAATGGGATTCGCGGCGAGGAAAGTTCCACGCTGAAAAGATACTTAGATTTGTTCAGCTTCGAGCGCGAGACCTCGAACTGCTGCAGATTATCCCTCGATTTTCTCGTCTATTTCACTTTCATGCTGTAAATCGGATCCAATTACAGGCGCAATGCAATCTTTCACGATGCTGGGCCTTACAGTTGGGCCTGAGGTGCAACAGGTACAAGGTACTATCTATCGATTCCGTAGAGTATCTAGATACTATGTAGAATGTGATGTGGAGGACGTTGGTGATTTTGTGTAAAGGGCACGAGGCGACAAGGGTTTAACGAGAGGTTTCACTTGAAGGTTACAGGCGATGAAGAAATCAAAAGTGGTATTGTTGATTTGTTTGGAAAGTGGTTAGGTCAACAGTTCGGGATGTTGGTCTGCAGAGAAGTCAACAGAAAGTCAATTGCTTTGACTTACCTGAACACAGTTTCAGTTGTAGGTTGAGCTCTTGTTTGTCTATGTAGGCTGATTACACTACATACAATATTCAACGCTGTTCTTTGTGAAGAATAATGATTAGTTGAGACATCTTAATAAAAAATAAATAGTTTCACTCTAATTGACGACCTGTATCGTGGAAACAACATTCACATGCATCTGATACTCTCTTTCAACAATATGCTCGCAAAGAACTAGCAAGGCTTCAAGTTTAGTCCAGTCAAATGAGAGTTTGACCGGGCATTTTGAGCTGGCAGGCAAAGTTTTCTTGCAATATCTGGGTAATGGTATAGTTAGTTTAAATTTCTGGGGTCGCAGCTCTAATCCTTTGGGCTCCATCCTAAAAAGAAAAGAAAAGGGGACACCTCCATATCTCAGAAACCATAGCTTCTACAAGAAAGTTGTGTATGAAAAACTTGCATAAAATTAAATTTGTAGCAAGTCATGCATACATTACTTTTACGTAGTGTCATTAATAAAAAAGTTACAAGCTAAAAACGACATACAAAAGAAGGAGGATGGTCTTTAGAGCGCCACAACTTATTTATTTTCACGTTTAACGCGAAACACGTTTGGATACTTTTCTAAGACAATTTTGTCACAAATCGTTTGCGATATTTATTGCTTCAATCACTGTACATTGGCGGTAGTGCTTGCATCCCAAAGGGGAGAAAGTTGCAACGTGTTTTTAGGCCAAAATATCGGCTTCCGATGGCTAACCCCCCATTGCGAAACTCACGGAGCATTTTGGTAGGCAGGCATATTTTGAGTGCAATGTGTAGTATGTCTTACTGTCAAGGGCGGATACAAGGGGGGGGCCTAAGCCTAGGTGAACTAGTGATTTTTACGATTTTTTTTGCAACATTGTCTTCTTTTATTGAGTTTCGAGTCAAATGCTGGATCCTCCCTTGCTTACAGTGAGATTAAATTCAAGTTTTTCGGGTCCCAGCCTCAATCCTCTGGGCTCCATTCTCAAAAAAAGTGGGACACCCCCATATCTCTGAAACTGTGGCTCCCACCATATAGCAAACTTGTGGGAAATTTAATTTGTAGCAAGCTGTGCATACATTACTTTTACGTGGTGTCAATATTAAAAGAGTTACACGCCAAAAACAACGTTGAAAAGGGGGGATCATTTTTTGGGCGCCATAACTTCTTGGTTTTTCCTATTTTCGCGAAAAACGTTCGGAAATAACTTTTGGATAATTTTATCGCAAGCCGTTTGCGGTATTGTTTGTTTGGATCACTGTACACTGGCGGGAGTTATTGTGCCTCGAAAGGGGAAAGTCACATGTTCCCGTGAATCGTTCATCTGGTCTTAAAATCCATTTTTCATGTGACTTCCCTTCTTCGAGACAAAATAACGCCCGCCAGTGTACAGTGATCAAAACAAGCAGGCGAAATTTGCACCCAAAATGCACGGTTTACGTAAAACTTCGGACGCTTTTACTGGACTAGCTATCATTTTCTTACAAAGTACTGTTTCAGTTGATTCAAGAATGCTCGAAGAGAACTCTTTATAATAAATCGAATGGTGCAAACCGGTCATATTTTCAATCCTAATTCAATCGACAAGACTATCCAAAAGACCATCAAACAATCAAAAAGATTGGCGATTTTTTTTGACACACAAAAGGACCTCATAAAACACAACGCGACTACAATTGAACAACTCATTATTGTCTGCTAGCAATTGTTCGTCTCTGCTTTTGGCACACTTTGTTACCATCATAACTAACCAATGATTATCAATCAAACTTAACCACAACATGAAAGAGCATATTGTGCTAGTCCTCAGGGAGTCAAAAGCATTATTTCGCCTCATCAAAGTCACTGACAATGAACTTTTCTATGACCGAAAAACGCAACCTCTGCAAAAACTCTAGGCGTCGTCGTCGAATCTATCAAATCAAAATTTCTTGCAATGTTAATCATAATTGAAAAATGTATTATTTTGTGTCATGAAAAAGATTACGTAATAGCTTTATGCATTTTTGGGTCTAATATAAATTTTCTTTGCTCTTTGATCACTGTCCGTGCATAATTTGTGTAGTTAAGTAAACCGTTCATGTCTGCATCTTTCATTTAAGATGCAGTGCAATAGATACCATTCAACTTTACTTTCAAAAAGAAAAATTTACTTAAATTGCCCAATGACCTCAACATCACAGCTTGATAGCCAGCTCACGAAATTTCTTCAAAGATACAGGGAAACTGTTATTAGGGCTTTTGTAAAACTGCAATAAAATGTTTTTCTAAAGTCATGTTTGCAGCATTGTTGCGATAAGCTTTCCACACTTTCATCTGCAGGTCATATTAAAAACGATCTCCGTCTTTACGAAAGGTCATTTTCCTTTTTTCCGCGACCTGAGTTCTGCGTTAAAAAAATAATTAATCATCGACTCAACTCGACTCGAATGCCATAACACAACCTGCAACGAGGCTTTATTGCAGCCAAGATAAATGATAGAAGATACATCTGAAGACTTCTTGTAATACATATAGACTTCAGACGAAAAAATCCATTTCCAGTGGTAAGCACAACATTTCGCGAAAGAAAAGATGAAAGCAATAACTAGCATTTCTGATGCGTTCGGTGAGAGCAAATGAAAGCGACATCGCTTCAAAAAGCTGTAACGCGCCAGTGGATTTCGTGCCATGGATTGATGGAAAAAGCGCGCGATTTTTTTTTGTTGCGCTCATAATTAGACATTAAATCGCATTTATGATTGACCATTAAGGTGGAATTACATAATTAATCGATTCAGTGCCAGCATCCAATGCACCAGTAGGCAATGCCTACCGCATCGACTTTTACCATTTGCAGATGCAACGACAACAAAAAAATTGTTTAATGATGGTGCAGACATAGAGATTCGGTAATTATACGTTTCAAAGTTTATCGAAATGATTACCTAAAACCAATCATTATTAAAAATATACATTTATTGGGAAACCGATAGTAACAGGTGGTTTCTGGTAAGACAATTTAGCACCTTCAGTAAACATTTGCTGCTACCGCACACAGTTTTCTACAGTCAATTATCCTAGTCAATGTTACGCAATCCAACAGGGGAACTATTTGACTATTGTTTAAATTTAGCTTCACGAGTTTCAATTTTATATATGCACTATAGACCATGGCGGATTTGTTTTCAGTTGTTTGTTAAGGGGGCGGGGGGATACACTGATTTTTGTAGAATGTGTTGGGTAATAACTCGTATAACAATAATTGACTTATCTTCCTTCTCAAAAAAGTTAGGAACATTAATAAAAAAATCGAAATGTTTAAAAATTACAAAAAAAAAATCGATTTTTTTTCATTTCGAACTTTAAAACGGTTCATTTTAGAACAAATTTGAGTGAAAATAAAAGTTGCGTAATTAAATTTTCTATGAAACATAATTAGTTAAAAAAATTAAAACATTTTATCCTTGCCGCAAAATAGCAATAAATAAAAAGAAAAAAAGTCTTTTATTATTTAATTTTATTTACCACTTAGAATGCACTTAGGACCTTCATTGTTCGCCTACAAAATTTTTATATTGGGCATGTGAATATGATTCGGTTCTTTTTTGTTGAAAAAAAGCACATTTGCTTGTTTAGAAGACTAAAGTGAAGTTTATTAAAAGTAAGCTCCATCAGCAGCATCTGCAAAAAACAGTGTGCCCCCCGGGGGAACCAAATCTAGTCGTTTTTTCACATATCCGTTTTTGTCTACTAGCCGTGTCCACATCATTCTTGTAGACGTTAGGTTATGCATAGTTCAGTTATCGTCATTATTTCATTTCTTGAGCTTTGACAAAGATTTGGTGTCTCCTATAAAAGGCATAAATATTAGTATCAAAACTATCAAATCGACAAACCTAGCTGAAAAAACTTGTAAACATCACGTAATGAAACGCCATTCACGACAAAATGAGTCTTGAATCATGAATCCCGTAGTACAAGCACTGTTGTATCGATTGTTCTGCTTGAAATAATTGAGATTCTCTTAACCAATCGCTTTTCTTCAATTAGAGCTCTTGTTCGCTTTCAAACTGTCTGTCAAATCTGTCCGCTTACATATTCCTGGTTACTCAAGCCGGCAAAATTTCATTGCATGCTATTGAACGGTATATATCGTCACTGATATCTTCATGCTCAGTTTTGGCTGCGAATTTCAATTTTGGACGTAGAGTTTTAATCAAACTTCTCATGACGTATTTGACAATTTAAAGGGAGAACTAAACAGGAACGAAAATATGGCTATGGCACATTATTAAGGTGATTTCTGTTCTGCTTTTAGCTGTCAAAAACATTTGACAGAAACCAGGCAAATCACGACTGTCAAGTTTATTGAAGTAATTTATGCAGTGAAAGGCATGGAGAAATCTGTGGAGTAATATATTGAGTGCAACAAATAAAAACATTTAAAAAGTGAGTAGTGTTGACTAGAAGTTTATAATCAAATCGTAAAATATTTTAGCACTAGTCCACCATGCCGCAAAGCACCAGTAAAATACACAAAATCAATTGATCTTATTTTTGAAACAAATTTTGAATTGGGATGATTATAAGTGGACAACGAGTTATATTATTATTATTATTTTCCGTAGACTAGCAGTTTTTTGGAACATGTGTAAAGGTGCTTATCAGCCTTTTTTTGGATGGAAATTTTATGAGGATAATTGTGTTTAATGGTATTGATTACTGTGTATAATTTTTTTTTAATAATTCAGTATACCACATGTAATTCGATCGTTAAAATTTTTGTATAAATGCGACGTAAGGAAATATAAAAAACAACGTAAGGAATTATAAAAAAACGACTTTGAATCAAGGAATCAGGCAGGTCTGCCTCGTTTTTTCAAATCCTATTTCTGAATTTGGCATTTCTGTCTTCTAACTTGCAGCAACATTCGATAAGGAGTCAATAGGTGAATATTGGGGTATTAGTGTCTTCTACTTTATGAACCAGCCCACTCAGTATTTAAGCTGATAATTTAACTATTTCCTCCAGTCCTTCGATATCATTTGTTGTTTTTGTTTTAGCAAAATAAATATTTTATCCTAGTAAAATCTTTACGATCACTTCCGTTTCGATCTAAAATAAACCACTTATTGTTTTAAAACAAAAATTGAACAATATTGAACTTTTATGTATCAACAATCGCATCACTTTATCAATCAGAAGTGAAGCGATGATACTTCATTATCTATCCACGCACGATAAGAAAATATAAATCCAATAGACACTAAAAATGACATAGTCATCAAGAGAAGAAGACACGGTGAAAAAAGAGGATTGTTGACCATTCAGACTATTGGAATTCGAAATGAACGCGCTTTAACCAAATATGTATTCTAAATTGATGTCGCATGATACAACGTGACATAGTATGTGGAAGATGTAGTTGTCCAGACGCATTAGATGGCTCAATTTTGTTAACCCTTTGTATCAGTAGCGTATGCAGGATTTTGATAAGGGGGGGCGTTCATATTTTTGAAGTCTTGACTAGGTACGTTTGCTAGTGCTTCGGTGTAGATATGAAGATATAATTATGTAATCATACTTCATCATACTTTTTCACCGTTCAAAGTTGGAGTCCTCCAAAAATAATTCTGGCAGACTTTAGCCCGATTGCATGTCTGGTTTCATTTACATGGCTAAACTTGTTTACCCAAGAGGGGGGGGGGGTTGAACCCGTAACCCCCCCCCCTTGGGTACACCACTGCTTTGTATATGATAATGTAGCCTTTGGTTTGTTTTTTACAAAAAAGAGGAATGTGCAGGTTTTCGAATTAGGTTGATTTATGAGTTTATGAATAAAATTAATGTTATGGCGGAGGATCAGATTATTTGATTTTTAAATTTAGTTCTTTAGACATTTTTTCTGAAAAGACTAGATTAGTACCTGCTATCTATTTTGGCGTAAACAATTAGCAATTGTCTAAAATGAAGAGCAACACTGTCTTCCTTCTTCGGTGGATCAATGTTTAGATCGTCTTAGACCTTGCATCAAAGAGCCTAGCCACCACTTCTTGGCGGCTTCTATGAAAACAAAACTATGACGGACAACAAGAGCCGATGGAAAACAAAACAAATAAGAAAATTCCATCAAACGATAAAAGGAAAACCGGGAAAGGAGGCAAACGAACCAACAAAGCCAACCAACAGCAAGTCAACAAACAAACAGGCCCCAAACCAAATCGAACTGAACAACGAAGACGACAATCGACAACTTGTTTAAGGTCTAAAGGCAGAAACCGCTTCGGACTCTTCCATTTGTTTGAAACGATATGATGTGACTTGATCGCTACGATTAATCATTAACGACAAGAAGCATAACGTCGATGACTTAGATGGAATCTCCTTTTCTTCGGAAACAATTAGATACCAGTTTCCCGGTTTTTTGCTTGCTTAGGCATGGCTTTTGTTGCTCCTTTTTGTCCATGTCGTTTGGAGTTTTGTATGAACGCCTGTTGTTGCGCACACCATTCTCTTTGACAGTAATGATGGAGGCTTATGGAATTGATTATTATTGGTAAGGAAATGTTTTTTTTGTAGAGAACTAATAGCAAAGGTAGCAGGAGCAGTATTGGGATTGAAATATAAGCAAGCATATATGGAGTTTATGTATTTCAATTCAGTTCAATCGTTAAATGCAGCGACGATTTAGTATTAATAATTTGTTTAGATTAATCTAAGTTCTAGTAATATTTTGCTTAATGCTAGGTGTGCAATGTTTACGACTTACAAATCACTTATTTCGAAACTAAATTATGTTTTGTTTGGCCTGTACACAGGAACTTACGTGTACTAGTTTAGAATTTGCACCACAAACGAAGCTGTCAAATTAGGACGCGTTCGGAAATAATCAAAAAAGCTTATATTCAAATATACAAGTTACATGGAATGAATGCTTTGAACTAGTTACAATGAACATGGATTTACTAAAGCCGCATTAAGATTTAATTAATGGTACCAAAAATCAGAGATATTGACCAAAATATCGATAGAATTTATTGTTTAGATGGAAAGAATAGTATCAGACAAGAGCGTGATGATGAGTCCAATTTTAAAGTAAACAGAAAATTCATTCGATTGAAACATCTAACATTGCATCCATCTCAGCGAATCTATCAAAATATTGAACAACCGTCCATCACTTCTTTCGAAATCATGCTGAAAGTGTTAGTTTCTCGGCAGCTAGGCATGAAAGTGAAACCCCAGACTGTATCTCGACGACAAAAAAATAATTGGCTTTAACATAATGAACGAAATTATTGTCCGTGCCGTGGCCGCCAGATAAAAATCGATTTCTGCAATCAACTTGTCACACAACATGAATTCTAGCTCAACTTCACTTCAACCGGAGTTTGGTTTGGTGGATTGTCTGTTGGCAGCAGGTGAATCCCCCAACTGTACGCATTGCGCCAACTAGAAGTGACAAGTGATCAAGGTGATTCGCGTGGATTGGCACGGAGTCGGCGAGTTTGCGGAACAAAGGCCAAAAGCGGTCGATAGCACCTCCGAGGTGAGTAGGAATCGATATGCGTTTCTTGCGAATGCCCTCAAAGACGGTCTCACCTATGCGGGGAGGAATAGGCAACCAATTCCACTGTGGCGTGCAATAGAGCGTTCTGCATAAACCGTGCCGAGCACGAGCCCATGTTCTGCCAAGACAACACGTCATAACGATAATAAGATGTTCGCGTGCATACTTCTTATTATTGCTGAGATGTGCCAACAGAGTTGTTGTCACTATTCCGAAGAATGCCAATTTGCACTATTTCACCGTGAAGCAGATGCAATCATTGGCATTCAGATGAACAGAAAGTGAAGTTCCTCCACAGTCAGGATGGAAACATGTTTTATTTTTTCAGTTGAAAGTTTTTCCAACTGAAAATAGCATCTGCAAGAGCCATAATTTGTCTAGAGGTTATCCAAAGGCAGCTGACAAGTTATCTGGCGAAGAGATCAAGAAATATGACTATTGTTGATTTCCATGCATTTATTCTTTCGCGAAATTCCACGAATTTTTTGCATATTTTCAATGTCCTAGAACGACCCACGATGGCGACCTGTTGATGAGTAGAAACACAGGGTAAGAGATGTCTCAAAACAGACTCCTTAATTCCACAGTTCTTGGAACGACCTGTGATATTAGTCCACATGGAAAGCTACTAGACATTTTTGTGGACGAAACATGGGGATTGTACTTGATTCAACCCTCAATGAATTTCAGTTTTCGTAACTTCCGACATTCCAACCCCTTAATACCAAAGTTTGCTCTGAATGACTACAAACTTCGCAAAATTTATTTGGTCACTCTTTCTGTAGTTTTTTGAGGATAAAAATCATAAGCGTGTGGCGTCTTACTACAAACCTTATGGGATTATTCTTCCACAAACAAGCGTAGGTACGAAGATCACTCCAGAGTATCAAAGCTAATCCATTTGAGTTAGACGCGCAACTTTATATAGCTTGGTATGCTATAGCTGCATAACCTAGACATCTAAGTCATCTTTAGTAAAATTTGGACCAGCGTTCAATTTGATGATGAGGAGAATTGCTCTTGGTCTTCGTCTTGCAGAACAACCAAAACCAAGATCAAACCCATACCTGCGGTAGCAAGACTAAGATAGCCAGCATCATACGAGAATCTGGATGGTTCTCGTCATCCCGCAGGTTCTAGTGCCACCCTTATCTTCTGTGATACCACAATGGGCCTATCGTGACCTAATTGAGCCAAATTTGGATAAAGAGGGCTGCCACTACAACCAACCAACCTACTAACCAAGACTCATACCCCGTTTCCATCTACGCCAAATCTCTAGATTTAGGCAACTTTACCAAATCCTCATCGAAATCTTGTAGATTTCCCATACGAAAACCGAAATCTAGTCGATCATAAATCTTGTAGATTTCATCGAAATCCACTCAAAATCTCATGGTTGCGTGTGGCAGCATTGCAAATAATTGTATTTCAGCACATTCAGCAAGTGTCAAATTGTGTTTTGATTACGAATGACAAGTCATTTTGGTGTCACATAAAGATAACGGAATTTTTATCGTTGATATCCATTGCAATTTCACTCTCTACCAATTGTTAACAACTACGCAATCCCGAAACACACCACGATTTCAATAACGAGAATTATCTATTTTCAAAATTTTACGTCATCTCATGCAATGACATTGACAGCCAAAATCCGATTTGTAAGTGGAAACACTACCAAATCACTTCGACAAAATCTAGAGATTTGGCGTAGATAGAAACGGGGTATAAGACTCGACTTGCAAGACCTAGACCGAGATCGAGACTTTACCCAACGCTACAGAGCTGTGGTATTTTTGCTGACTGAAAAACGTTTTTTCCCATATTATGTATCCTTAAAGCGGGCAACATCACCCATTTTCCAAACACTGAATCTTTGCGAAAGAAGCCGTCAAACCCTGAATAATGTTTGAGGGTGGAAATACTAGACTGCAAGAGTCTTTTAAACAAGTCCAAGACATTATAGACTAGAATAAGACTAAGCCTATAGATGCAAGACCAGGAACAAAATCGAGTGTCCAAGAACCAGGATCAAGGTGAAAATATTAGTATGTTTAGACTTGATTGGGGAAGCCAATGAAGAAATTAAATTAAGTCCACATCCTACATTGCATTACAGGATGTCTCAGATAATCCTTTCTATTTTGAAAAAAATATTTTCTTTCCTCTACCTCAAACCTCAGTCACCCCATTTTGCCTCGCCGAGGCACATAAAATTCATAAGCAGCACAAACAACTACGCAAATGAGTCCAATTTTATGGTCCAATGAGCAAGAACATTGAAGGGCGCTATCAAAGCGTATATTTATACCCAGGTTATAAAAAAGGAATTAGTTATTGTGGAACCCAAAACTTTGAAAGCACCCACCAGAACAAGGTCAAGTCCTGATTTTGTTTTTCGTGCCTTTGAAAGTGAGGGTATCCCAATTTCTACATCGTAGATAAGATGAAATGATACAATATACGCCGAACCCTTAATTAGAATACTTTGTAGATAGTTCATTAGGACAATATTGGTGGCCTTCTTTGCAACAAAACAACGACGATTTTGAAGTGTTATAAAGCCTTCATGACCCTAAAAGCCAACTCCAACTTGTCCATGAGCATCCTTACTCAAAATAGCCATCGCCAGTGTACAAAGCTGAAATGCCAACATGACCACAGCTAATATCTAATGAACTATATAATGCATTAGTTCTTCTAGCGACCATCAAGGGTAATGCGTGAACTAAATGGCATAGCGATGGGGTTTACCTTGAGTTCTAATACTTCACCATAAAATAAATACACATTCCTTTTGTAACGGGTCGGAAGAACCCAATGAAGTGGTAGAAGTGTTACTTCTGCATTCAAGCATAACGTTGTCGTGTGGAAAATCTACTCATCACTGGGCATCTGCATACGAGTTTTATAGTTAATATGATTGGACTTGTTTTTCTTGGGTTCAGTGAAGCAAATGTAATTGATAGCGTCTGAATATCTGATTAATTGTTTTTCCATCGAAGAATGGACAAACACTAGGGTAATTGTGTGTATCATACATTCAATTAAAAATAAAGGGAAATTTGCGTTTCACCAAAATTATCCAAAACAACGACTCATAAAGTATGTTTGTTTGTCAACTTGAAAACAAACTAAATGAATCCTAAAACTTCAAACGATTAGAAATAAAGTGGACAAATGTACTTATTATTGACAATTATCAGACTCTGCCATATGATATCCTTTTGAAAGCTCCTTGTTATGGCACGCCAGAAAGTGCATTCTGTATCATATCTGTCAAATGTCAACATGATTGTCAATGTGATTCAGTTGTACTAATGGACCCGAAAGACCAGAAGTATGGTGATACCCGTGTAGAAGCGTTATGGCATTATATCCACACAAAATGTTCCTTAAATGGCAAACGTTTGGTGGGAAATGAACAGAATTTGATCGCTTTGCCTTCCGCACTAATATTTTCCCTTTGTCTTTAATACTGAGTAATGGAAGTATTGAGTTATGTATTGAACTTAAGGGGTTCCGAAATTTGCGAATGATTTATTAGATAAATGTGTTGAATTTGACTTTATATTCACAATATCAAATTACAACTAATATTATTTGATTGTTATTAACAATATTTAATTATTTATAACAATATCCAATTATCACCTGCGTCGCTACTCCCATTCTCCCACTGATAACATAAATTTGGAATTCTATGAATTAATCTTGATTTTTTCAATAACATTTTTTACAACATTGATTTTGCTGGAAACTCATTCAGTTTTAAGTTACGTAATTACACGTGGAATGAAACCAATTTCAAGTCAATATGATCTTTGGTTCTCAAGATCATGGAGACGAAAAATAATTCCGAACGCACATACGTACATACACACACAGACATCTTTCTAAAAACGATGGATTTGGATTCTAGAGACCTTAAAACGTGGAGCTATGTCAAAATTTGGGAGTCGCAAAATCGATCCCATTACAATAACTTCCCACTGGGAACTGGAAAGTTATAAATTAAACGAAAATGGATGAAATTCTTCACGAATGAAATTCATGAAGCTCTTCAATGCACAACTCTTGCTATTGTTTGAACAACACTACTGACTCAAGGCTCTCCTCCCATACGGAATCACAGACACCAAATAACCACCACGAAAATTATCAAGTTCAAAAAACAAATAACAGGTGAAATTCATTGTTAATACTTTAAATTTCATCTTTTTTTACATGAAAATAGAAATATTGAACAGATTAAAGACCCCGAAAACTTTCCGCATAAAAAGTTCACGCTGAAAAACTCACTTATCCCATCACCTCTATTTGCATACCAAATCTAGTGTTGATTTTACAATTTGCTAAATGTTTTTTTCTTCTATTTCTGAAACGTCTTCCGTTTAAATTGACTTTCTAGCAAACATTCAAGACGCTGCTGCTCGCTCAAAGCTCTCGAATATTTGTATTTTTGCACTGTATCTATGTATATTAATTAGTGACCTCCATTAAAACAAGTTTAACTGTCGCCAGGCAAAGCAAAGCACACCAGAAAGGTAGGCAAGCGGTTAAGCATATGCAAAGATACATACATGGACGGATATTCAATACAATTTTCAACGTTGGGCTAAGCGTTTCTAAATTTGCAGAAAAATGTTGAATGGAAAACATGTTGAGACCCTGTCGCTTAGTACCTACACTTGTGCAAGTAGAAGTGATTTGCATAGAAAGTGAATTGATTGCATTTTCTACAGAATTTTCCGCAGAAAGTCGTTAAACTCGATGACTGCCTTGCAAGAAAAGGTGCTGGTTGAAGAAACCGAAGGGGAACCCCTTTCAGTGAAGTTGGCGTGCCTTTATTAAGTATATCACCTTTTTTGTATAAAAAACAACACGAAGCCTGATTTCAAACTACGAATCAAACTCATCACAAAGATTGATATCAATCCAAAGCAGAACAAGTTCTAGATTCAAATGAAAAACCTGTTGAATTCACATTAGATATCGCAATGATCGCGTCCAGACTATATTTTTTTTTAATTTGCTATCAAGCCAGATCAAAATTAAATGAGCAGTGCTGCCGTCAATCATTAAATTTTGATGGATCCTAAAACTGAGGATAATACGAGGCTTATTCTGCACGAAACCAAGATTCTTTCCACATAGAAAAAATATCAAGGTCGTGGTTGAAGCGCACCTGAAAGAAAAACCTGCTTGAGCTATAAAGTTTATACGTTTAATCAGTTCAGTAGTGTTTCATGACAGGCTCTGAGGAGCTATTACTGAGCTAATTACCATGAGTAGTTGCAAAAGAGCTAGTCAGTGCATGTTTTGTCATCGTCTTATGTAAACTTGGATGGATATTACAAACAGCTTGCGGAAAAATGCTTACTTGAACTTGAAGCGAAAATGTTCAATGAGCAGTTGTTGGATGCGAATCTAAACGTACTTTAGATAAAATTCCCTACAAAAGCATCCAAAATTCCAAACGGAACGATTCCAAAAATTTCAATGCGATAAAACCGTTTATTTTAAATCTCAAACCCCAGCTATCATAAAATCTCACACTTTTATTTCATCACTCATCCATATTATCATCATTATTCAATTCTCACAACATTTATTCATCGCGAAAGTTGTTGACATCAGAATTAATATCGCGCGAATAACATTGTATATTTTCCATGCTTGAAAATTTATCTTGCATGGAATCTATATCTAAAAAAATGACTTCACAGCTGAACTAGTGTTGTCCACTTTTAATAATCGTACAAAGAACTAAACGGATGAAGTCTTCATTCGTGTCCATCAAGGTTGAACAATAGCGATGTTAATTTTATAATTGTTATTCTATAACAACATTTAGTATTCTGGTTTTTTTCAAGGCTTAGTATTCGAATTAATTAATGTTATCTATGTTGCCGTTTGACTGTAACATAATTGGATTTTCGAACTAATTTTTGTTTCTTTGTTATTAAAATGACCATACTGTGAAATATTTTTCACGGATTGACGAATGTGTTAACATTTCTATTGTTTATTGAAATGTCAACTTTGGTTTGCTATTATCTTTTATTATTTGAAATATTATTTTAGTACTAATCATTTGTTTGATTTGTTTGATTTGTTTGACGCCATTTTAGCGCACAAAGAAATTAATCATGGCTGCCATTCGATGATTTAACAGCCACTTTAATAGGTCAAAGTTAATTAAGGTACAGCATAATTACAAACTAAATGATGTGTGCCTTGCCCAATGTTAGCGTATTGTTCCAAAATCAATGCCGGAAGAATTGCGTATATCAGTTGAGAATACTTGACATTCAAAAGTAGTCCTCTCTGAATGAATGATGAAAATTAAGTTATCAATCAGAGAAAAACAAAGTAGTTTGTAAACCATGAACAAAAACATGATTTACCGTAAGGATACTGACTCGAAAATATGAACAATTCCACTGGAAAGTAGCAATAATAGCTTTCATATTTTACTTGTTTGTCAAACAGAGCCACGGATCATCTGACATTTAAGGAAGCAGGACATGAAAATAAGGGTTCTAATTTATGTACGAGGTCTGTTCAAAAAGTAATGTGAATTTTGAATTTCAGCGGGCTACGTGTATTTGATTTTTGATATTTTTGTGACGTTGTGTTGGTATTTATGTCTCTCGTATATGCTGAAAAGTTCAGCCATTTTGAATCTTCTGTTAATTTTTGACAGATATTTTGCTTGGACGTGTTTTGGCTTGTCTTCGATTTTTGTCTATTCCAAGAAAAATGGATAAAAGAATCTGCATCAAATTTTGTGACAAAAACAACTTGAAGTGCGCGGATGCATTCCGAATTTTGACTTTGGCAAATGGTGAAGCTACCTTGGACCAAAGCAACGTTTATCGGTGGTACAAAATGTGCTTAGAAGGACGAGAGAGCTGTGAAGATCATCCCCGGCCGGGGCGTCCTGTGATGGAGAAAAATGTTCGAAATGTCCAAAAATTAGTACTGACCAACTGAAGAATAAAATTATCGCACATAGCCGAAGAGATACAGTTTAGCAAAAAATGGGTTGGCGCAAATATGCACGATTATTTGAATATGAGAAAAATTAATTGGTGGGGGGGGGGGGTGCGTTGCAAAAATTCTATCGCCCTTCTTAATGCAAGGACGACTCGAGACTAGTAAGAATTTTTTGAAGTTAGTCGGGGATAATCTAGACGAAATTTGCGACCAAATCGTAACTGTAGATGAAGCCAGGATTCACCAATACGATCCGGAATCCAAACAGGAGTCCATACAATGAATGAAAAAAGAAGAAAGGTCACCGAAATAATTGAAGGTTCAAAAGTTGGCATCAAAGCTTATGGCGATTGTTTTAGGGGACAGGGAAGGTGTTTTCCTCCTTAATTACCTGCAAGGGAATTATTATGAATGGTCAATATTACCGAAATTAGCTCAGGCACGACAAGCAGTCGTATAGAAGCAACGTGGAAATATTAGCGCGTGGAGTACTGTTTTTGCAAGATAATGCGCTTGTCCTTACGGCGCAAGTTTCGAGTTAGGAGCTGGAGTAAACGGGCTTCTCGCGAATTAATCATCCTCCCTATAGTCCAGACTTAGTTTCCAGTGACTTTTTCGCCAAGGTCGTAAATTTGCCGGGTGACAATGAAATGAAGGAGGCTACAGAAAGCCATTTTAATGGCATAGAATTTTTTTTTTTTGATAGTTTAAAAGCGAAAATTGTATTTTGTTTGAGCAAGGTATATTGAAAATGAAAAAAAAAATCATGCTTTTTTCATTTAATGCCTTAGGCTACGGACTCATCAGCCGCTCTTCGTGAATATATAATGTTGACGATATATTTGAATGAACCTTATTACCGTGATCTAAAAACTGGGCCCCCAAAATCATGTTGAATGCTTTTATCAAAGCAGGTGCTTAAACATTTTTGGTATGTGCAACACACACTCTTGATATGCTCCAGCTTCATTAACATATGTATGCATGTACACCATGCATCGAATAATAACACTACAAGCATACAATAAAAGTGGCGCACGGGTACCAAACACACTAAGTCCGTATTCATCGTACGACCTTATTCAATGTATCACGTCTTATCCGAATAAAAAACAAAGAACAAACAAATACCAAACTATCGCAGACAGACAGACAGACTGACTGACAATGAACCTCAACCCAGCCCCGATAAAAAATAATGTTGAACCATTTTTCACAATTTTTTAACCCACTTCAAGCATCCTTAGTGCATTCGAAAATAGTTGCTGGTCCAATTGCCGAATCGGCGACAGAAATTCCAATGGCAAGCATTTCAACTTGTTTCTGACCAACTTGTTTGAGTTGATCGACGTGAAATAAAATAGATTATAAAAAAAATCTGAATACTGTCCACATATAAAGTATTCGAAATAAATTACGAGTGTTACGTAAACGAAATTCGAAGTTCAGGTTAAACTGGATCCGCGGATGAATTATGAATGTTGCATGGATCGGACCATTGTTTGGCTACAGTTGTTTGAAAACATACAAAGTTTGAATAGTGTGTTGGAAATCAGACGTTTTATTCGTCTGTATACGACACTAATCCGAAAATATGTTATTTCTATGATTATTCGCTATTGTGGGCGCGCTAATGGTTATTAGAAGTTTATTTATAGTTTTTGTTAGAAAGGATCTCTGTCACGAATCTTGACTGTTTTGCAAATTATTCAGAATGGAAAGCGCCACGTATTTAAATTGCATATTTCAAAGAGTGCATTTGAATAAATGTTTGTATAAAACTAGTATAATCAAGTTCGAAAATTTCTTTTAAACTTGTTATGAAGAAATGTATATTATTTAAAAAAAATCCATATGACGAAAAAAATTTAGCTGAATACAGAATGATTTCAAAAGTATTTATTTTAAAACGTGTCGCTTCAAACCATATGGACGTCAGATCCTTAATTAAAAATCGTCAAACGTCAAATAATTGTTCATACGTCAGTTCGTATGTCATAAGTCACTTCAATGTACAAACGTCAAATCACGTGTGCATGTGAATTGCTATGTTCTGATCGAAGCGTACTTAATTAAGACCGGTCACAATGCAGCAAAAAAGCTACAAAAAAACATGCGAAATTTTCGAACTGTTATAACTACCAGAAATCTGTAATATTAATCAACCACAGTCTGGTCTATAGCACTTATAATTCAAGAGCATATCCTTTAGAAACAGATAGATGTTCATCGCAAAATAATTGGTGTATTTAATCTAGATTAACGTCATATATCTTGGTCGGTGGGTTTTAGTCGCAGTCCCCTTTATCAAAAGGTGGCTGGTTTCATGGCTCGTGTTGTGGAGCTGCTTGTTGCTAAGTGCGTGCCAAGTTTGCCTGGTTGTCCTGCAGGATTTTTCCAGCAGCTAGGCCCTGTTTTCAGCCTCTATATAATACTGCTTGAAACTTAGCTTGATGGAGGCCTGTGAATGGCCGACTAGGGGTGTTAGTGTATTATCCTGGAGTTCAGGGGTCATACATCTTGAAAGATGACAATACAAATTGGTTCAACATACATGCATATGTTCCTTTATATTATGCTTTTGCAAATGCAGAAGATACGTGAACTGCTTTATACTCTAAATTTCACCGTCAAAATGTCTTTTATAGAGATGAATTGATTTTCGCCAAAAAATAAAAGAAAACAAAGATATTTGATCAGATAATATCTTATAAAATACATCTTCTATGCACATAATCAACGAAGTGCTTCAAACTCAACACTAATTTCATACCCAGAATTAAATAGATTTCTACACAAAATGAATATAAAGTGGCAACATTAAATCACTAATTCATATCTTCATTGAAATATTTTGAACATGAAATTCATTTCACTTCACGTCTTATTTATAGTTTGAATTTGAACAGAGAAATCATTTTGACGATGAGTGGCCCGAAACGCAAGTAGCGTCGCATTAAGCCCACTTGACCGCTCATGCATTGTAGTATCTTAGATTGCAATTGAAATTTCAATTTTTTCGTGCAAAAATACTAAAAATAATTACTCGACAGTATGTGTGTGAATAATAAATGCGAAATCATTAATATTTCGGACGCTGGAGTTATATGTTATATTTAAAATGTTTGAGTGGCTTTGAATGCAAGTATATCAATGAACTACTTACGATTATGGTCATTACGGATTGAATTTAATCTTGGCGTCGCGAGTGTGGCAACTCTTGATCAACTTGTGCTAGTTTCCATTGAGTGGTTCGTAGCGCCAAACTATTTGAATATAATAATGGGCATTAATATTTTTGGCAATTGCGACACGAGTAAGGTCAGAATGACAAGTGCATTGGGAAAGGAGAGTTTAAATACCATAGCCGTTGGTATTCGCCACTTTCAATGGGGATTGCGAATTTTATGGACGAACCATACAAGAAATATTTTTAACTGCCAGCACTTTTAGGGGAAGCTAAGCTAAGCTTAGGTGTTAAAACGTGGGAGACGAAAATCAACAACGCCTATAGCAATGATAGTATTTCAATTCATTATGTTTGCTGTTTTATGGATTTTAGTAAATATTTGTACAAATGTACGTTTTTACGTACGCTTTTTTGTCGGTATTAATCATGGATGGATGAGATGAGGGTATACTTACTATAGCTGATGAAAGGTCCTGGTTGGTTGGTTGTAGTGGCAGCCCCCTTTGTCAAAAGGTGGCTCACTTAGGCCAAGATAGGCCCATTGTGATACCACGTTGAGATAGGGTGCGGCACTAAAACCTGTGGAGGTGAAAGGTCCTGACAAGGAACAAGATTTTGGAGGCTCAGAATTGGAGTATGAAGCAAATAAGGTCACCCAAAGTGTCCGTTTGAGAATAAGCGTAATGTATGATTCTCCTGAACATTCAGATGAATCGCCAGACAAAGATGAATACATATGTTTCTGCGGACCAAGGTGGCATTTTTTTTGCTAGAAATAATGGCAAAAATAGCCCCAAACAAAAATAGTTGAAGACTCCTGCATTGAGCACTTCTAGAACTCTTGTATATAACATAATAGTTTTACATTTGCCGGGAGTCAAGCAAGCAGCAAGATCGGGCCTAAGGGCCAAATCCCTCAGTTAAGAAGGACCTTTCAATACTTGGGAGATAAAGCGTCCTAACAATATGAATGCCACAAGGTATATAGACAACCAGGTAATCTCTTCCGAAGCTGTGATGACGAAGTGTGTTCCAGAACTTATGAAATATTATTACCCAGTAGGAATTTCAACAACACTTTGCGGCAAACAAGATGTGATTTTCCTGCTAGGTGGAGTGACACGTGTTGGAAGAAAATATGTGCATATGAAGCATGAGAGGCAAACTCGCATGTTGACATTTGCAGGCCTTCATCTGTGATTTGGTCAGTCCACGTAAAACTTGATGAGGCTTCTTCGGAGTATTGTGCCAAAAGACCTGGAATGTTAGATTTTAAACGATGCAGAATATATCCACATATATACTATATAGCGCATCGTACTCCAACTCGGACATGTCATTAACAATTGTTTGTTCCCTAAGCTTTAATATTGATTACAGTCCACATTCGTTTTTGTTGCATGACAATTGTCAAAATTTTAACATGTGACGACTGATTCAAATGTGACATTTCGTCGTATTTTGTTTTGCCATATGTGCTACCTCCGATTCGTTACTTTGACAGCCCTAATTGCATTGAATCCATGTTGTAGCGTACGTGAAATGTGCGAGAGAAATAGGATGGCGTGCCATATATAAAAGGTGGTTGGAGGCAGTCTAAGTCATCCAAAAGCACCAAGAATGAGTTACGGACATGCTGCAAGATATACTAAAGCTTCTGCTGCGTTCAGTTTAGAAGTGGGTTAAGATTGTTAAAGAGTCTGGTAATGTTGACGATGAGTCAGGTAGAAGTCCCAAGAGAGCGACTCCTAAAAGACAAGATAAGGGCATCTGTTGCTTGTTTGAGAAGAACCCGGCACTGAGTCTACGAACTTCGCGACAGAAACTGTTGGGCAAAGAAGTGAGTAGTAGTAGTAGACTTTATAAAAATTGTTTGCTTAAATCTGCTGAGAGTTTATAAGGAACTGACAATCGATTGGATTTTACAAGAGGAAAACGATCCTAAATATTGGAGTCGTCTCTGTACCAGCTGGAAAAAAAATCGGAGTCACAGCTTTGGATTGGTCATCACAAAGTCCAGACGTAGAAAACGTGTGGTCACTGATGAAGAAGCAACTAAAAGGCAAAAATATAATCACCACATGGCAGCTCACGTGGACCTTCAAGAGGTTATGTTAAAGTTTTACTATGGAATACGCACAGAAATTGAATCAGAGTTATGCAAAAAGATGTCGGGCGATAATTGATATTGAATTGACAGCAATATTTACATTTATTGTTGATGAAAGTAAATGTAATCCAATGTGTGAGGAAAATAAACAAATTTTATGCTTAAAAAAATCGAGTAAGCATGTTGCTTGCTTATACCCCACTTTAAAATTAAATGCGAAGAAGCTCGTGTCCCATTAGAATTCTTCAATATTTACCATGAATCTATTTAAAGCAACTTCCAACCGCTTGATGAAAGTAATTAGCATCAAATCGGCATTAATTATACTGGTTTTTTAAGTAATCTTTAATATATGCTTTGAATTTATTAATTTTAAAGTTGATAAACAGGCGGAAACTGTCACAGAAAATATGAACATATTTTCGGCTATCTCAATGAATAGTTCTTCATTCAAAATATATCTATGTTATATCAAAAAATGCAGCACATTGCTTGGAATCCGAGTGCCATATGCAACATAAAAACCTCTGTTAGTTTTCGGTCTAGACGTGAAAATTGCACGCGGTCAACGACTTATTTATTTAACCAACAGAATCGTTGCCAAATATTTTCAGAAACTAGAAAGGAATATTAAGCTATATTTGATTCAAACAACCCGTTATAATAAAAACAAATATCAGTCAAAACCAAAGCTAAAATTTTCAAAATACAAAGTTAAGCTGATAGTATGCATCGCACAAATAGCATGCGTAGGCGGAATACAAATTATTTCTGTTTTTTTTTCGAAGTCAAGTGGGTGGAAGAAGGGATTTTAGCGGCAAAACCATCATCATCCGTATTTCAAATATCAATCGAAAAACGTGCAGGCATTTTTTCGGAAATTTTAATATTCAACAAATTGTCGAAAATGTCTGTGGATTTTGGCTTTTACGGTGGAACGACGTTCGCGATTACTCAATTCAAAATTTTATGAATTTCCGATAGCATTTTTGCGTTGATTCATTCAAAACCCAAGCCAAAGTTCTTTTACGTTGGATTCCAAATGAATATCATAATATTATCTTGTTAATTTCCTTACAGCGTAGTATATTTTAACAGTTTGCATATAATTATACGGTGAGTCCATTGCCTGTGCTGAATTATCAAAGAGATTTTTTTTGTAAATTGTCATATTTATGCAAGTTCTTGTAAGAATAATAAAACGGCTGGATATTCGAGTTTATTTCAGTGCTAATTATACATAAGTTGTTGGAACTTAGTGTCGGAAACACCCAAGTTAAGTTCCTGGTGGATGCAATTTATTTTGTCCTGGGCAGTTGAACGCATTGCTTTATCAAGAAATAAGGTTAACTTTTATTGGAACCAGATAAAAATAAAATTGACAATTTAAAGATTGGGTTTAATTGTCGTGGAAGGAAATTCTGTAAAATCTTAGGTGAAAACATCAAAATGCAAAAATATTTACATTAATCTTGACTATGCGGTAGCATGTAAATGCTTGCGATACCCTTAACGACTTTTTTTGAGTTGCTTATTTTTATTAGTTTTAGAAGGTCTTTTGACGAGCCCTTTTCTAAATTGCATGATAACGTTGATTGCTGGGATATTTTTCAAAGAATCTAGGTTCGATTAGGTTAAGTGGGTGATAAGCCAAACGACATCCGCTTCAGTTAGACCAAATTGTGCCCTGTAAACGTGAAAACCCGAACACGGTTACACAACTGGCCCAATACTGCACCAGTGTTAGCTGAGCGCCTTATAGCGCTGGCCGAGTCTCGTTCGGAGCATCGATGAGAGAGTGAGGGGGCATCCATTTCAGTTGTGCAAAGATCGGCAGTGTTGGCTGAGCGTCGGTTGAGTGATGTAGAGTGGCACTGGCCCAGCACTGGAGGAGCGCTGTAAAATGGCACTACTCGTTGAGCGGTGGGTAAGCGTTGTAAATTGATGCTGGCAATCAGCACTGACCAATAGCTTGAAGCTACTACTGCAAAATAAAACATTGCATTGCAAATGGTCATTTATGTCGCTTATTTGATATACAGAATGTGCACGTCGTCCGTACAGTGGTGGATAAGAATGCAGTTTTGAAAAGAAGACATTTTTTATCAATATCTCGAAAAGCACGACTCGCACTCGTGTTAGGAAGACTACCTTGTGTTCTTTCTAAGAATGAATGATAGTGTGACCTTGGTGCCATTTACTTTCGCCCGCAATACATTTCTACGAAATATTGACGACTACGAAAGGGAATACTTTTCAGCCTACACTCGCAAAATGAAAGTTTATAAGTTCAATCAATATGAACTGTGAGTTCAACAAGAATTTAAAATAACGCAATGATTTCTGACATGTTTTCTTTGCCATTGACTTTACATTTCAATAATAATGCAATACTTTACATCCGTGCATTAAAACTATGCGATACTTATTAATATAAAGAACTTGCACTGAAGCTCACTTCCTTCAAATTGTTTAACATTCTGCTTGTGTCCTGAATTGTTATATTTCATTAATGGCTCGTCGCCATTGTCGATCGCCAGTACTGACCCAGTGCCAATTTACAGTACTAGCCCAGTGTCAATTTACAGCACTGGGCCAGCATTCAAATGCAGACTGTTTGCTGCTGGTTGTATTTGCACTGTTTCTACCACATACTTTTTCGCAATGGGCAGAGAAGGTGTGTGAAAGTTGCGGCAAACTAAATTTTCGCCATATTCGCCATACATAACATCTTCGTGCGAGTCATACTTTTAGAGATATTGAAAAATTGAGTATGCATCTTCGTTTCAAAATTGTGGTCATATCCACCCCTATTCGGAGGACTTGAATGCCTTCACAGAAGATGCTCTACTGGCTTTGTCTCCTCTTCGTCGACGCAGCTTGAACAAAGGTAACTAGCTGGAAGCCTTATTTCCTTTGCGTGTTAACCGAAAGCCACACCATCCGCCAGTTGACCTACAAGATTCTTAGTTGATACTCTATCCAGAGATAACAGACAAAGAGTACGTTTCGTGTCGTATTTATTTATAAGTGTAAGTCATTGCAGGCGATATAGTGCAGTTATAGGAGTAGCTTAGCAACCGTCATCTTCCAATTGAATGTTAAAAACGCATATTACACTTGGACGTGAAAGAAAGACAAAAAACCAGTTTACTTCGCTGGTAACATGTACCGTAACCGACAACGTTTACTGAGTAAGGAGAGGAATATTGTGATATTTAAAAAGACTGTTGATTTCGTGTGTCTTATTTATCTATCAACGTAATATATTAAGTTTTATAAGATGATGCAATCAGTACTTCCAAGGATATACAGTTCTACACTTCATCCTCGCTTGTATCTTACTTGAGGCTCCATCCACTGAAAAAAACTACAAATTTAAACTCAAGGTGAATGCACCAACTAGCGATATTCAAAACCATAAAACTCTTTGCAGTATAACAAATTCCAGCCGTGACTTTAAAGCATCTAGTAAAGATCGGATTTTTGATTGAGTGGAGGCAACTAAGCTCTTCAGCTTAACATTTTCGGAGCTGCTCATCCACACCTGCCGAGCACATACATTCGACCAAACAATGAATTATCCATGAGGTGCAAACATCATATTTGAATGGAAATTTATTAAATAAATAGCCATGCGTGACTCACGTAACAATTAAAAATGTTTAACAACCCTAAGAAGTAACAGCGGCTCACCACATAACATAGTCTATTTAATTATTTGAAGCAACACAATGACAACATTATTCACCAAAAACAAAAATACCGAACCATTAACAGTCGCGGTTAATGGCCGTACAAAGTATTTGGATTACAATTTTGAAAATTTTTTCGCAACTTTTTTTCATAGTAGCAATCGAATAAATATTGCGAAATGCGTGCACTGAGACGAATCATGATTTTATGCTGTTGTTTTCCAAAATATGGAAAAAAATTGAGTAATGATTTTTGCTGCTAAGACTCGAACAGATTCATTGAGCGAGTTTCGGCTATTCCGCAAAATATTAAGTTTATAAAAATGGTATGGTATTTTTGGTTATTGATATCATTTTATTGATTAATAAAAAAAACACGAAAACAATATTTGAAACTGATCCAATGTACATTTTTGTTTATTTTCACGTCTTTCGTACCTGAAAATATTCAGGTCATTAGTTTCAGCCATGGTGTAATTCAGAAAGAAGACAAGGGTGAACGAATCCATGAAACCTTTTCAGTATTATTTTTTGAGATGTGCTTGAAACTTGAAGCAAATCAAAATGACCCAAGAGATTGGGTCGTGCTCAAGCGTAATTAATCAATTTTCATGTTAAAACATTTTCTAGAGATGGGTTCAGAGTTGGAAATGTTTGTGTGTTGGGCTTACGAATCGAGATCTAACTTAACTTGGGCTTTGTGACGCTACCACAAATTATCGGCTAGTTGTTGTTTTTACGTTGTGCCGTAAAAGGCACATAAGTGTTTCAAAAGAAACCTTCGCTAACCAAATTATACGTTGCGCGGCACCAGTGACGAAGATTTTAGTAAACATTTCAGCAATTAGATTTTTTTTATTAGTCGCCGACTTTACGAAATTATCAAATATAATATCTCTGGGGTCAGGTATAAAGGACTTTAGGCCAAACCCGTTGAATTCAGTTTTTTTACCATGGATCTATGTTTTACCATCTTTTGATTGGTGGCACGGAGTTACGTGTAAGGTTCTCTATTCTTATGGAATGAAAATGATTCAATTTTTTTAAACGAGAATGATGTTAAGTGCCTAAATAGACACATACCCTTTGCATATCTAACTGTACTTTGCATAATGGTTTCCATATAGACACGACTTGACTTAAGGAGGGAAATTACAAAAGGAGGCATATTTTTACGCTTTTTTCGTAATTTTTTTGAAGGAGAAGAACTGATTAAAACTAATTGAAATTCATAGGCTATTTTATTCATATTTTGAACTATATTTCATAATTTTTTCAAGTGGTTATCATGATAATTTGCAAAGTTAGAAGCTGTTCTTCATGGTATGCTGGAGTCCATAATTCTAATGCGAAAGCAATCAAGCAAATTTTTCATATTATCTCTATGCAAAATTCCTAGATGAACCAGGTTTTTAGTGAAAATTTGGAAAATTGAAAACTTGTGGCACGTTTGGAAAAAACATTGAAATTTTTTTCGTTCTTTTGTCATAAAAAAACCCTCTAAACCCAATTTATTATCCTCATTTCAGGTTCAATTAGACGCAAATTAAATAAGAATTCTAAAAAAATTGGTTTTTGAAGATCGGTCAAAAACTTGCTGAGCTACAGTGCACGTCAGCCGGAAAAACCGCGTTTCGAGATTAACGCATTTAAAAACAAATTACCAAAAACTGAGTATTGACGTGACTTGTGTATTACTTTTATATACATAAGGATACCAGAAGAAATACATCTTCTTGTTTGTAATACCTGCCCCAATACATAAAGAGATTTATTCATAGCAAGACAGCTGCGTGGTCCTGCCCAGCTTGTCTGCGATCGCTTCATTCAATTGGCCGTGCGGATTACTTCAGCGCGCTTCGTTTCTTGCCCCGAAAATATAACTTTTTGAGCATACTCTTCAATAGCTAAGCTTTCGATTTCTGCATTAAAAAAACAGATGTTTTGAACTGTCTAATGGGCCCCCTCCCTTTAATTCTTTGATAATTTTGTATCTTTGTTTTTATTTATCCAAAAAAATACATTTTAGAGTTACGGAAAATGTGCTACAAATTACTCGATTGACAATAATATCAAAAGTGACAGTTGTCATCACGCACAAAATATGCGCACATTCGTAGCAGCGTTCTCTACAGTGTCTTTGATTGGCTACGGGAGGAAAGCGCGCAAACATTCAAACTTGGGATATACAAAAATTCAAACACAACAGATACCTTATCATGCGGTGTGTTCATTTGTCAATACATTCCATTTACAATATTTTGCATAAGTTTAAGAGAGATCATATAAAAGTTAGGCAAAAGAAGCGATAAAATCAAAATTTGACCTATATGTAATAAATGAGTCAATATTGAAACGTTAAGCAGTTCAACAGCAGTGTTCAGCAAAACATAGAAATTACATTTAGTAACAAATTTTGTTTTTACATTGTCCACGCAGCTACTTCACAAACGGAAAACGATGCTGAAAAAAACCAACCATTACGATCAGACACTATCCAACAATGAAGAATAAGCGTTCTAAAGAAATGGTCAAGAGCTCTCAGAAAGAAACGTACACTAAATATTCACATTGGAAAATGTTACGCAAACATATCTGGCGAAAACACGTTGAGAGTGAAATACATGAAAAAGAATTTCATAATTTCAAATTTTCATTTCAAAAACCATATGCGTATTTACATATGCTACATATCACTTTACACATGCAGGTAAAAGTTGCTTTGCAAACTGGTGATGAAGAAGGAAGAAAATGATCAGAAATCAATTTGAGAACTCATCAAGAGCATAAAAAGAAAGGCCAGGAAGATGCTAAGATTGATTCTTAAAAAAGGTGCTCCAGTTTTGGACCTGCATCAGTGTTGGCAAATACCTCACATCGAATCTTCCGTAGCTTTTTATAAGAGGCAATCACGGACGTATAATTTGACTCTCGATAACGATATGGGAAAATCTACTTACTATATGTGGAACCAAGTATTTGCTGCTCAAGGAGCAAAGGAAATCGCTTCATGTTTGTACAATCATTTGAAAAGCGTACTTGTGGCTGTAAAACAAATCACTTTTCATTCTGATACATGGATGGATCAGAATAAAAATAGCCATATTATTGCAATGTTGGAAAACGGTTAGTCCGAGCATCCTGGCAATATTTTTAACCACAAGTTTTTGATTCCTGGCTATATATGTATATTCCATGCGATGTTAACCACTTAATGATAGAGAAGCAGAAGAAGGAAAACTGAAAATCTGTTAACCATCACCACGATTGATATCAGTTGGTGAGGAGAACGAACAGAAAAAAATAAATAGGTAATAAAGAAATGCTCGGATTTGATCTAAAGAGGAGAATAGTAACCTCATCAGGTGGTGCCACTCCACCCTTCACAGGACAGCAGGACAGCTTTTAGCTCTGTAAGTATAATGAGTTTCCAATAATCTCAGCTTGATTACTTAATAAGATTCACTTCAAATAAAGACAAATCAAAGCATACGTAACGAATTCAATAGTTCCTTTAGGGGTTGACTCTGAATCGGCACCTGAAAAAAAAATCAAAGAAATGGTACTCAAGAACTCTACAGGTGGCATTTAAATTTTCAACTTCAATTTTGTAGCCAAGGATTCAAACTTTCAGGAATGTGTTTGTCTATGAAAACATTCCAACAAATACAGATTTTAGCCCGTAAAAATTGAAAAAAGTGGTGACTAACTTCATCTTACTCTACATAACTGGGCGAAAGAAATGATCCTTTTTGAGAGACAAAAAAGTAGTGAGGCACTCTGGGAGTATCCGGTTAGAAGCTTAGCTACATTTTGCAAATGATTTTGTAAAAGTTAAAAAGTTGTATATAGATAAATGCAGGAAAAATTCAGGAATTAATGGGATAAATTCAGAAATCTAGGATGCATATAATATGACAAAATATGATTTTTTTGCTTTGATTCACACAAAGTAACTTAAAGTAAAAAAAACAGAGGGATCCGGAATTCGAACCCTCTACCTCGAGAGCAAGAGTCGGGCGCTCTGCTCACTGAACCAGCCGCTCTTATATTTGTACATAAGCGCTATGTGTTGTGCTCACTTTGAATTTAAAGACAAACTTCCGTTCGCTTTTTCGTTCGGTACGCTTTTTCTGGGTTCACTTCTCTCGCTCACTTTTCGTAAGAACCTCCGTAAAGGAAGCTTAACTTCCGAAAAAAATTCAGCACAAAGAGATTCCTGACGACAAAATTTATAAGGTCAAGTGAAACTTGAATCTTCGTGCATCGTAAGCATAAGCGTTTGATATCAATAATAAATGAAAATTCAGGCGAAAGATTTGTGCAAATCAATGAGTAAGGATGTCGTAGCTGAAATATGTATATATTGAACAAATAAAAATTTGGTAAAGAAAACTTCACGACTTTGGAACACATCAAGCTTAGGTAGTTCTGATTTATTAAGATCAAGTTCTTTTCTGCCATTTGGTGAACTAATTGCTTAGTTTTAAAGTAGTCTGAAGTAAGCCGCTATTTCATCCCAACAGAATTCTCCCAACGATGTCCATTTGTTTAGTTTAGTATGACTTTCAGCAAGAAGTTAAATCAATAATAAACCTACGTACGTTGACGAACGGATTGATAATAATCGTCAAATTGACGCTCTCCGGCCAATAAAGCTGCGTTAAGCGCAGTTAGATGCGCAAACCACTATTCTAGCTACAATCACCATAGAATGCTTCTCATAAGGAAACGCGCGACAAGCAAAACAAGTCGTCTCAAGCGTAATTGCAGTCAATTTAAATTAATTTACGTGGTGTCTACGAACCTTATTGAAATAATCAACTCGCCTGTAGTGCACGGCGGTGGCAATCTTGAAGTTCGCCCTGTCCGTATTAAGAGTTTCTTTATTCGATCGACGCAGGCAAGGTGGTTCCACAAAATTCAATCCTTTTCCTCGACAATGTGCGCACAATAGACACTTTGTTCACGTTTACCTATGCTATTCACACGCGGGAATAATTTCAGGGGCCACTGTAATTGCATTCAATTATCAAATCTTCAATACAGCACTTGATCGAACCCCGAAATCACAAATAATGAGAAGGCACTCACGAGGGTCGCGCAAAAGTGCAACTCATCGCGGCCGGAAACTGAGGAATTCAAGAACCAAACCGCTGTCTAACGAGGGGCGGTCATTAGGCCCGGCCACGGGCATTAAGAAGGAACAACACTTTCCAAGACTTCTCACGGATTGCAGGCGCAAGTTCTACATCTCGGCCGACACTTGATTGAGACTACTTACACGCCGACAAAATGGTCATTCGACTGGCCATCGGGCGTGCACCAGCGCGAACACGGTATGAACTTGCGACAATTTAATAGTCCACTTAATGGCCAGAATTAATTTCTTCCACTGCCGCGCAGAACGAGTGAGTGGACAACGCTAATTACTTGGCGATGGCCCGCGCAACAGGTGTTGCGGATGTGAACGCGCACTGTGCCGCTGCCGCACAGAATTTCCGTTGGACCTTGGCGGATGCACCTCAGATATTTCCGCGTGTGCACTTCTCGAGTTACACCGCGCAGCATCCACGGCAGGATAATCCAATCAGTTCACGTCACTGACTTCCACGGATCTCACGACCAGAAATCGCGAACAAGGAACCGCGTCTACTTCGAGGATGCGAGTAGCCTTGTCGGTGTCGGTCGGCCGAAGGTCATCCTCATCTGGAGCTTTTCGTAAACTGAATTGCTTCGCGCCATGGACCGCGACACGAACAAACACCACAAGACAATTCGAGCCCTAAACACGTCCGTCGCGCTCGACGTCCACCAGCACAATATCGCCGCAACTCTGGCTGACTCTCGCGCCAGCCCCCAGCCCCATTTCGCCGTCGAGCGTCCGCCGCATCTTTTACCTGTTCGATCTCTTCGACGCGGCACTCAGGTGAGAAGAAATCAAAGCTTTTTTCGATGACAGGCAATCAACGTTGCTTGTGCAGACCGGGCGAAAGGTACAGGGCGAACTTATTCTTGTAGCCTTCGTTTGATAAGGAAACATCGCCATCAACTATTAATAGTCATTATATTGAGCAATGCCATAAAAAGGAACAATATTTCAGGTGTTCACGGTCAATTTCTCACCGATGGGGAAGCCCCTAGATAGAACAGCGAATCGGTTTACTTCCGTCAAACAGGTTCGCGCAATTACATACATTACCGGTAACGCTGACAATAGTTTTCATGCTGGTAACGCCTTGATATGGATGCGCTTAAATGGAAGCTTATTCCCTCTTTGTTGTAGTTTTATCGTAACTTATTAAAATTTTCACTATCGACACAATATGTAAGGTGACCTTTGTTAATGGAAAAAGAACAAAAGATGTGAATACACAAATAAAAACAAAATTCATTACATAAAATTGTATCCAAAATAATAAATTGACTCAGAAATAATTAATATTTTGTCATATTTGATTCAGGCGTTTTGAATCGATAGTATTTTATTTCCGTTTTGCATAAAATATTTTTTTATCTTTCATCTTCAAATTTGGTAACAAAAAATACGTCCACATAAGTTTAACATTCTTCTTTTATTTAAGGTTCTAGTACACATTAGAAGGCCAAAAAATAGCTAATTTTTTTGAATTTTTTCAGCTTCTTTATTGAATATGAACATGCAATTTTTTTCGACAATACACCTATCTTTTGAGAGTACAAAAACATTTTTTTTTAAATTTTCATCATAACCCTATTTTATAGAGGGCGCCAAAGCTGACACCTCGAAAAGTACCCCATCGCATGGCCGACAATTAATCCCAAAATTTGCAAGTCTGAAACAGAAAACTCAAAAGGGTTTTAAGGACTAAGGTCCCGCACGTGACATATCACTACCGTTTTGAGAAAAAGTGATTGAAAAAAATGTTGCGGAGTTTTTTTTGAAAAATTAATGCTTTTTCTCAGTCGTTTTCTGTATACCAAATTTTTGTTTTCCAATTTTTTGGTCTAATTGAATTGTCATCCGGAATATGTTAATACATAAAATGCACTAAAATTTATTAGAATCGTTCGAGTAGATCCGGAGAAAATCGCGTTTAAAGTTTGGCTTCGTTTTTTAGTACCTTTCCTTTACATATTTTAGCAACTGTTTTATACGTCAGAATAAATCCTGAAACGTGTAAGTAGACGAAAATTTCGTGTTCTATTGTAAATGAATAGAAGAAACCGGAATTTTAGAAAAAGGGGATATGTAATCGATGCCATGCGGCCGGCGAGAGCAGCCAAAAACGCGCACGCACTTAAAAATGTTTTATACTATTCTAAAGTTCGATTTTTTTTCAAAATCAGTTTTAACGGTGCGAGGCGTTGAAAAATACCAAAAAAAAATCGATATTTTGAAATTTTTAATGTGTACTAGTACCTTAAAGAAAATCACTGCTGAAAGTTATAGACTATTGGATGAACATGTTATAACCCAACCCAATTGATAAAATTGAACCAATAATTCAAGAAAAAACGATCAAAATACGCCCAACGACACGATCAATCAATCCCATGTTGCTTTGGTCCTTTCGGTCATTGAGCTTCTTATAATAATAGAATCGAAAATCGTTTATTTGCGCTGTAACTAACTTGATTTTCATTTGCATTGAAATAGTAATTGAACCACATGTTCATCTGCACTCATTTGTATTATGCTACGAATGCCCAATATGTACCCACGAACAACATAAACACAAAACACATAAATTACAAGGGTCAATTGACATTGATTACAGAGCTATGTATGTCAACCCAAATGTGGTTGAAAAGTGTCAAATGGACACGGTGCTCTTTTGATGACCACTTGTAAGGCGTTTGAACCCTTTAGATGTGTTATGGGTCAACGTGTGAGATACGGCAAATTATTGCAACCACATGCGTTAGCATTAAAGAATGAAAATAATTTATAGATTAAGTGCAACCATATGCATCGGTACTGTGAGAAAATAGTTGTAAATAAATGATTTTTAAATACAAATTAGATTTAGATTTTTATATAAAAGAAGCGAGGGTGAATGAATAAATTAACATTCGTAAAAGAGAACTTGGACTGGATACATCGGTATCCTTTCTATTTAGTTTGTTCATGGCAGCGCTTGCGCTGTAGTAGAAATATAGGCAGCTTTTGCTGGCCATTATCTTTGGCGCTTGCGCCGATACATAGGTAAATTTAAGATTTATAAAAATTCCAATAAACCTATTTCATGGCGATCCTGCAAATAAACCTTTTTCAAAATGATACTTAAAGCCATTAATATTCTGGCTATTGTTTAATTGGATCACTTTGTTCATTAGTATTTTTTGTAATAAACTAACAAAAAGCTGTAAAAATTTTAATGCTCAGCTTCATCATGAGAACTTTTTCTGGATCTGAAAAATGCCATCATTATTCAGTGAAGCGTCAACTGAACAAGTAGTTGTTTGAAATTTAATTCCAAACATCTCTTGGAAACAGAATATACGGTGCTGATCCAGCATATTTCGTGACATTACATCAGATTTCACGCACGATGCCAGCATTTCGCGTTCTCTGTTGAATTGCTGAACTGCTTCGGTATTAGAATGCAGCCTATCCACTCTATCCGAGCTACTATAATATTTTTTCTAGAACACCACTACGAGTTCTCATAAGTTACCTTGGCAAGGTGAATTGAGTTCTCGAGACGTCTCGTCAATCCCACATAGAATGCAGTTTGGAAGGTTCCAGTGGGAGTTCCCCGGCTGCGAACGAGGCGTGAGTTCGTTGAACACCTTCCGACGATTGAGAAATCGACTTGCCGGTAAGAATTGATAGGCGGGGGACCCTCTGAACTCGGTACAAATGTAAATTTACTTAAAAGTCGCCACCATGTGAATATGTACACTTTGTACGGCTTTGTAGCACACCGAGTTACTGCATCGGACGTGGTAGAATGCAATGCCATCGCTTTGATTGTCTTCTGGTGTTGACAAATTCATGGAACGGAGCGTATCGGCCTGTAAATATGTAAACTGATGCAGAACACATCGTTGCACACGTTTACTAAAATAATGGACAAGCCTTTATTGAACATAAATATGTTCTTCTCTAAACTGTAATGCATATTGATGATGAGTGGTTGATAGAAGTGCCCAGCAGCCAGAGTGAAGGGTTTATTGGAATAGGAAATCATGATTGACCTCAATAGGAATTACGTAAAAAGAATGGTTAACACTTACAGTGTATGCGCTTGCATACTATGCGTGTAACACAATGTGAGAACACCAGTTAATATCTTCAATTTTTATCGATACTTAGAAGAATATTGAATATTCATGATTTTGTCTTAACTATCTTTGCCATTTACCTCAGTGTGTTAACGCAAACAATCTTGTACAGCATTAAATTAAGGCGTTACTCCACAGTAGAAATTTCAAAAAATCGATATTATTTTTATTGGCTTAAAAAATCCTTTAAACCCTCTAGAATAAGAGACAAACGATTTCATATCTGCCAGAAATCGTTTTCATTGAAATTTCGGGCTGTTTCTCAGCTCCTTCCGACTGCTCCGAAACGACTACCTGCGGTAAATACCATTCAAGTTCTAACTTCTTTAATACACTAATTTTTGTGTTTGCATTTTGTGTATTCCAAATTTGGATATTTGCCCGCTATCCCCCCTTAGCCAATCAAAGACACTGTAAAGAACGCTGCTCCTAATGTACTGATGCGCGCGTGTTTTGTGCGTGAGTGACAACTGTCACTTTTTGATATTATTGTCGATCGAGTAATTCTTGGCGCATTTTCCGTAACTCTAAAATGTAGTTTATGGATAAATAAAAAACTGAGATATAAAACTGATAGTTGTTAGAAACATTTTCAAGGATGTTGAACACAAAGTACGTTAGAACAGCGTCCTTTGATGTTGAGAGAAGACGCAAAATAAAGTAAAGTCAAAACTATTTCTTGGAACACGTTTTTTTCAAATCGGTACGCAGCACAACTCAAACAATTTTCTATTTTTTCACTCCAAATTAATATCACACATCTTTAAAACAACATTCCGCATAGAAGTACGTAGCTGATTTTTGACAAGTTAGTATTCCGATTTTTTAGGTACAAATACGTGCCCGTTTTTTGGTAGTAAAATGAACTTTGTTTTCAAATGCTCGCCAATTTGACAAAAATGAATATTTTCAAAATCCCTACGTATTTCTATAGCTTAGCTAATGTTGTTTAAGAAAGTTTCCTTCATTTTTTCCACATTAATTTTTGGTGCACTTCTATTGCATGCCGCGGAGCCCCTCCAAAACAAACCGTCCCGCAGAAACGGCTGTTGGGCAGAAATTTTGTAATATTTTTTAATAGAATTTTTTTTAAGCTTCAAAACATCCTTAAAAGGTATCATCCTTTTACTTTAATGGCAAAAATTTTCTTCTTAAATTTTCATTTTTCCTGTGGTGTAACCCATTAAGACAAATCCGCAGATAGGATGACTGAAAAATTGGGGAGGCACTGAAGGAATAGTTCGATACACCTAGCTTTCGCTCACATTTTTTTTGGTTAGATATTCACTTAAGGCTGTATTAATTATTTGGTTAAAAGAGCATTGGTTTTACTTACTTACTTACCAATTTAAAAACCCTTAAATCAATTTTAAAATCGATCACTACATCATTCCACCTTGCATTTTCATCATATGAACGACTTTTTTCATGTTAATTTACTATAAATATTTCTGTGATAAAATTCGTAAACAAATAAAATTTAAATAGTAAAAGCAAGCAGTTATATTTCAAATCAATCTTTCGTGAATCAAAAAACCAACGCCAACAAATCTTCTCTTATCAGATTTGCTAAGTACATTAAGAACTTGGTTTCAACTCATCTGAAATGCTTACATTCATTTGTAGAGTCGAATATAATCCAAATCGGTAGACATTCTATCCAATCCTTGTAAATTTTTTTTAGCATGAAACGAGCCAGTAGTCTGACCACGTCAATAAATGTAAATTATCGATAGTCGGTGCAACGAAGGGCACCTGATTTATGGAAACAGCACGGCCTTAGAATCGTAGTGCATGGGATTCAGTAGTTTGATCAGTTAATCTAATCAATTGATATGCAGGACATGCATTGTAGCTTTTCGATGCTAATCGCTTCAACCAGTGCTGCTTAGAAGTATGTTTCCAAGCAATAAAATATTTTACTGGTGAATGTGATCAAGAATTTATAAAGTCTATAACGGAATGTTTGGATACAGAAGTGAATATTTTTGATAACATTTTTTTTACAAAGTTCTAACGCTAATATCATCAATATAAATTTGCCTTTTTGTAAGGCGAAAATTTCATTCGGTTGTGTCTCATGATGTTATTCTGATTGTTTGAAATGGAGGAGCGAACCTGATCGTCTCTGCTCCTAGCCTACTTGAATTGTTGTTTGTAAGTTAGTGTTAAAGTAGGGTTTTATTTCTTTTTATGTACGGAAACGTTCATTTCCTCATCCTCCTTGAAGGGTTTGTACGATTTTCACGAGCCTCCTACCTTTCTTAGGCATGGTAGTCTACTGACAAAACGTTGACGTTCGCTTCAAGCCGAAATACGCCCTGCCAAAAACAAATAATTTGGTAAAGCAAGACCACGAGTTTAACTAAAATTATTTGTAATTGTCTACCGTTTGAATCGAAACAATCGAACAAAAAACAGAAAAATATTAAGAACTTTTTTTTTAAAAAAAAAGGCTCGTTATGTTCGCGCTCGATATTTACGGCACAACTTCTTTCCTCCCCTTACGTATCGACAGGACTAATCTGCCACGATTATCTTGGATGATCCAGGAACCAGCAACCCCCTCTCTCCCATCATATTTCTTCATATCCATGCTACTTTCACGCATATTTCACTTAACATTCCTATTCCATAATTTCATGCAATTCAAGGTTAGTATCCTATTTTCCTACTGATTGTTCTTTCCAGTCGACCCTTTTCTGTTTACACAGATGGCCACTACTCATGCAAGATGCGTTCACAGCGCTGGTCCCTGTTATTATTGCTATTTACTCATGAAGATACCGAGGCAAGGAGAAGACCCAATGTTTGTTTTTAAAACATGATCAGAGTAGCAAGCAAGGATCTCGCTTGGTTCATAACACAAAGTAGAACATATCATAAAACAAATGCAAGCAAGAGGGTAACCCCGCTCTTTCCTGATCTGCGTAAAGATTTAAGTGGAGAGCCCTCCCATAGTGGACGCTTCATAAGTCATAGCTACACTTCTTACCTTTGGTTTACAGGTCACATAAAAACCTTAGGAATTATCTGATACTGTCTATGATTTTATACAATATTTGCTTCCTAACACACGAAGTCTCATCCAAAGCGGTCTGCATTGATCTTCCTTAATTCGGAATGTGCCAGCGTTATTCTAGCTACGACGTAGACAAGGTCATGCTTAAATCAGTTCGGAACACGTCAGATTCCCAACTCTTTCTTGTGTCACAATTGCCAGGAAGAATATCAACGAAAATAGTGGATTCAATGTTGAAACAAATCTCCACTGTGATCAAAACAACAATAATAAAGTCGCTTTTTCATAGATTTTTATTGTTGAAGCTTACAAAATTACTTTCTCGCCTGGTTGGGCTGGCGAGACATGTCCTTGGGGAACGTCCTCAGCGGTGGCGTACGGATACGTCGGGCCTCCTTCGACCTGTTGCGCACGACTTTCGAGTGAATGGCGCAAGAGACGCAGTAGTGAAGCTTGGCGTACAGTTTCGGCAGAATGTATGCTAAAATTTAAAGAGTAAATCCCGGTTTATCCTGTGATAAGGCAGGAACACAGTCATGTTGGGAGGATACTCACACGAATAAACTGACGCTTCGGTGATGTCTCGAACGGCGGCAGCTTCGACGATGTTCCTTATGACGAACTTCTTGATAGCCTTGTCCTTCGGGACACAACGGGCGCAGTTTGTGCAGCGCACGGGCTTGACGTGGCCACGATTGTGCTTGCAGCGACCTCCGTTACGGCGCTTCTTGGTCTGTCAACAGAGAGAAGTCAGGTTAGGATCATTCACTTGGCATGTTTGCAATTAAACTATTCATCTTCCGGAACAGTTAACTATCATCACAGTGCATTTAATATGAACTAAGTGTGAACTTTGAAAGCGTACGAAAACTCGTCCATTTCAACTCAATTCACTTCATCGTTTGACAAATGTCAAAGCAAGTGAACCACATGAGGTAGGATTGAAACTGCAATGCACTGTGATATGAAACGTTCGACAAGGCGAATTTTCGACTAGAACAATCAGCAAGGTATTTGTAACAATTCGAAATGCTTTATACAGCAATTCGCACGGTATAATTCGAGTTTTTAAGTGAAATTCAGTACGACGTACCATTTTGAAGGAATTACTTTACTGAAAAGAACGGATGTGGGAACGGCTGCAGGGTATTCCATATGCATTTGACAGATGGAATGGAACAAGAAGTAAGTTCAATGCTTCAATGAAACGGATATTGAATTTTAATTTTAAATACGTGATGATATTTTAAACAAATCTTCCTCTTTTGGGTAGCCTCTAATTTTACAAATTTTTCATATCGAAATTCACAGTCATTAATTTGAAAATCCGAATAACTTCTAAAATTATTTTGTTAAGTTCTGCCGTTGATTGATTAAAGCAATCTATCACGCAAATGTTCAAGTCAGCATTTATGCTGCTCATAAAATACGGTTTTTACTTCGTTCTCTCTATTGACCCGAAAATTTTGCTGGAGTCCAAATTCGTCATTCTGCAATACATGAAATAAAATATTACTTTGATAATGGAGGGTGGAGAGGAGGAAGCTTTTTGCGTAGAATTCATTAGCAAGCCAAAATAACGCCTTCAAAACAAATTTCAGCCCGGAGTATTTCCCAAAATGTAAATGCAAGAGACACCAGTCGCCATTTTACAGCAACCGTTGTTCCGAAGCACAAAACGATTCATTTTTAAATTTGCAGCGATGTGTGCCAAAAATATTTTCAACGAAACAGAGAAAACCCGTGTGGCACAAAGAATATTAAACGAATTTATAAATATTTTGGTAAACCTATGCACGCTCCCAATATGGAACACGGCAGAATTGAAATGAAATATGTTACTTGGCTTTTCGTTTCGCAGCTAGGTGGCGCTTTCTTGTTTTTGCGCCAATTTAACTGCCATTTGTGTCAAAGCCAAAAGTTAGAGTTAAAGGAGAGAAATTTAAGTGAAACGAAGAAATTTAAGTGAATTTGTGCAATCGAAAATTGTATTGGACTTTGATTTCGAAGTTGAACCGTGCCAGACATACTAATACAAACAACCCGGATTGGTCGGATTTTTGGATTTTGGATTATTGGATACTTGGTTAGTTTTAAGTAATTTTTAGGTTAGTTTTTAGTAGTTAATATAATAAGAAATTAGTACTAAATAAGTACTTTTTTGTGTTTCAGCTTTTTGCTCAAAAGACGAGACGGCCGGCATGGTTTTTTTTTTGTTGGGGCTTTATTCACATTTTCAGGATGCACGTCTGCCCGAAATGCGGAAAGGTGTGGGGGAGAGCTAGAGATTTGAAGCGGCACATAGCGATACATACTCATGTCGACTGCCCATGTCGACTGTGTGGTAAAACCTTTACAAATACCACACAATTACGAACACATTTGCAATCTGTACATTTTCCTGTTGTAATGCATGCATGCCCCCATTGCCCCATTAAATTTCGCGCGTATGAGCGGATGCAAGTGCATGTTGTGATCGAGCATCCGTCGGAAAGCCCCCCACCATCGGCAGCCGTTGCGTCCGGCAGCTCGCAGCCCCTCCAAAACGTTGCATCCGGCAGCGTTTCCCACCCCTATTCGTTGCGCATCCCTGCATCTCAGGCGCTTCCATTCCAGTGTACCTATTGCACCAGAACATTCGGAACTGATCAAGATGCTGCAAAAGATCCCAATTTGAGTGTACTCTTTGCCGCAAATGGTTTGCATCAAACAGTACACTCAAGAGACACATTCAAACCGTTCACTCCACCACAAGGCAATTTCGATGCGGGGAATGCGATCGGCAATTCACGCGTAAACACCATTTGGACCGGCATGCCAGTCTGCACAACGCAGAGCGCCGTTTTCCTTGTTCCGATTGTGACAAGGAGTATCTGAAGCATTATTCGCTGCAGCAACATATAAACAATCACCACTCCCCTAACTTCCAGCGCCCCATCTTCATGTGCTTCATCTGCAAGCATCCTTTCTCGTCCCAGTCGTCGTTGTCCCGCCATATCCTTCATGGCCCCCATGATAAAAAGCTGTTCCCCATCGCGTGCCTGAAGTGCGGCATTCCCTTCAGGGAATACGCAGACGTTCAGGTACACCTTAACAATATATGTTCGAATGCTGAAGGGGAGCATAGTAGGCCATAGTATTCCCGCCCCTCCGCCTTCCCTCCCTTATAGGCCTGCAAGTAGGTTTTGTATATATAATTGTTGCTAATTGTTTTGTATATATCTTATTGTTGTTGTTTTTTATGAATTTTATTCTTGTTTCTTGAATTCCAATTACTTTGTGAGCAACTACTTGCGGGGAAACCTATCACTTCGATAGGTTAACGCTCGGATGCGGTACCTCGTGGGTCGAGTGGAAACCCGCGTTTTCCTTTTTTGGTCGTTTTTCTTCTTAGGCGGATGAAACGAACAGGATCCCCTCGCTGGAACCCCATTGTGTCGTGTTTAACGTGGAAGCTTCAAAATTATGAAGAGTTTATGTAAAAATGATTCAATTCAATTAGACTGGAATCAACGGCATTTTTTCAACTGAGTTGAGCAGGTCCTGGATCGAATGTTTGGCACCACTGCCCCACAGTTCAGGTTGGTTCACTTCAGCACAGTTTCCTCTTGCTTGTATGCGTAGTTAAGTACGTACAGTACAGGTGCCATTCTGGCTGTCATTAAGTTTGTCTGGTCTTTTGCAGTTCCGATGCAATTTTGGCTGCAGGGGACGAATATTATTAATTACTACCACCAATTCTTGTCTGCCGCGACAAGGTTTTCTTACAGAGTTGGCGACACAGTCGACTGGGTAAGTACAATATTATTATATGAATTGTTCGCGCAAAGTGCCGGCTGCACGGATTCGTCACAGCCTGCGGACCTCATCTGAAAGCGAAACGTGCGTTTAAGGATATTGTGTTGCCGGGACCTTCAGTGGGTTCGCGATGCTGCGTGACCGCTTCGAGATATTTCTTGATTATGAGACGATGAGAACAAGTGTTTAGCGGGAATGACGCTCGGCTGTTCTGGCAATATAATATGATTCCTGCAAGCAAAGCCAGGCATCGAGAGCGCGAATTCGAATTGTAACGGGACGCATTTTGTAGGTAGCTGGTTAATTTCTAGTCGACGTTAATCGCTTTACGGGAAAAACTGTAAATATGTTTTGTTGTTGTGGGTTGACATGACGGATTGTCAATCGCTATAGTAAAAAAAATCGCTAGACGGCTGAGTGAAATTGTAGTAGAGTTGGTGTCGAAACGTCACTTTTCCAGTGGTCGGCAATGCGAGTGATTGCACTTCAGGTTTTCAGTGCTGAGTGTTGTGTGGTTTCAGCGCGTGTCGGCCTAGCTTGAAAGTGTTTGCTACAGTACATTTGATATTGTTCAGTCAATCGTCAATTAAACATCCCCGAAAATGGCTGCAAGCGTTCTGCAATCCGTCGTCCGGAAAATGTCCTCGTCAGCGGCGAACGAAATCAAGCATGTTACGGTAATTGGAGGCGGTCTGATGGGATCCGGAATAGCGCAGGTAATTGAGATGCTAACCATTGTGCATTGTAGAAATAGTTAGAACTGCTCGCCTAAATATAATCAACCGTTTGTCAATGTCGGTGTGGTTGCAAGGGTCCGCCCGCGATGGGACTGTTTGTTGTTGGTGCGCCGATGGGGTCCAAAGTGCACACCAGTCAGGCCTGCGGAGCACGTAGCCGGCATTGCTTAACGCCACCTCACCTTGAGTGGCTCAGTTCGTATAATACATTTATAAGTATTTTTATCTTGTCTCGTCTTCATGTTTTGTGGCCGCCAGAAGTGTTATCAACTGCGGAGTATTTGCTGGTGATCACGGGGTCGAAGACGAAACAGCCCAAACAAAGTTGAAGCCGGTGGGTTTTCCAGGCGGGGAGTGGATCCCATTGCGAGACGACTATTTATAGACCCGATTGTTAGATTGGAGCGCCTAATCTGCATTGGAAATTTGGCCACAAAAAACTGAAAAAATCATGCTTGAGGCGAAGAGTTCAACGCTCTCCCTCAATTATTAACGAAAACAATTCAATTTAGCTGTTGATAAATGTGTGGACAAAATACTGTATACTTCGGCGCTTGAATTGCGTTCATTTGCAATAAAACGAACACTCAATCGATCGCCACTCTCCGGCGAAATGATCTTTGTAACCTGGCCTGCCTGCCCGCCCGGCTTCTGATAAGGGCAGTGTTTCTGGCTGTCGACTTATCGGATTGGCGAATTTTCTGATTGATCTAAAACGGCTTTAAAGTGGGCTTTAAATCTGAAATCTGAAAAGTTCTCGTTATCGTTCACGAGTCAATCGATTGCGATTTGCTGGACACGACGTGACCGAGCGAAGAGAGATTGAGCCTGGATGTTCGAATGTAAAGATAAGACACGGCTGCGAAGCTTAGGCTGCTGTTATGAACTTATTTTTGAAAAACTGAAATCACAGATATCTACTGCTCAACGAGCCCGTTGCGGAACAGCTTCCTGCCTCGCCTTACGTGCGACCAAGGCCTAATATGCCAGGATTATTTCTATAATCGGGAAACCGCCCGAAGATTAGCCGTTGCACATACTCACACACATAACCAGTCAAATCTTACCATTTACTCCCGTGCATTTTGTTATCAGTAGTCTATTGTTAATTGCTACGTACTTTGCACTGCTACACAATTGGTAAGCACGTGCGTTTTTATGGCTAGTCCCGATTGGTTATCCCTTATATTTATTGCTCTATACCCATCTCGGCACCGAGGTAAGAAGTCCCGGGCTTGATTCTAAGAACAAGGGAGAGTCCAATTATCAAGCAAGGATTTTGCTTTCACATTGTCCATAAGCGGGAGGCTTTTGTGGAGCAGTGCCATTGTCAATAAAGAGTTAGATCTTCCGTTTTTCTTTTCCAAATTTTTCATTGATTTTCAGGAGCCACTTCTCAAAAAGAGCACTTGTCATCCACGCTCATGCACTAGATTAATACTCTACTGGTTTTAACTTTACGTTTATGAAAAAAACGGGAATCAGGAGATTTTCCTATCGTCAACAAAGGCATTTTTTCAGAGCCATCCATGTTTGCTCCGACCAAAAGCGTTACTCTTTCCTTGCTAAGTTTCCCTCCACGACCTTTCTCGTCTTTAAAACCAAGCGTTTTATCAGGAGTGCATTTGAAAAATAGACCCGTCTCGTCAACATTAAAAATGTTTTTGTGGCTCCTTGTCCTGGATCATCTCTTTTAATTCTTTCTTCCATTGTCCTGCTTTATGTTCTTTATGCTTTACGCTCTTTGAAACCGTCGAGCCATCCTGTGCTTGCTTTGAAACTGATTTTTCCCATTTCAGTGGCAAATCGTTCTAGCTTTGCCCAGTTTTACTCAGTGGATTTTTTTTATCACGTGCACGCTTAAACCACGTTAAAACACAGTTGTCTGCATCGAGATTAGCTGGTGCTCTACACCTGTTCCGGTCATTTCCGCTCTCAAATTCACTGCTTAAAATCTTTTCTTTATTTTTTAAATAAGTCGACAATGTGTTAAAGAGGATTCCGAAGTCCCGAGCGATCTCCGATTACTTCTTCGGTCTCTTTTCCACTTCCCTAATCGCGGCTACCTTTTCAGTTAATGTTAGTGATTTGTAAGCCCGCGAGTTTGACGATGACATTTCGGCTTAATGTTCGTTCAACGAAAAACAACAAATCTGACAAAATTAAGTCTCACAGCACATAACGAGAACACCACGCGCCCAACGAAAAAAAAACCAATAATGTAAAACTCAGTCCCACAGCAAACTGAAACACTACATGCACTATAGATAAATTGTCTGTTTGTAGGCGTTGGCAATGACTGCTCAGGTGATCGAAAGGGGAGGCAATGAGGACACTGAATATGCACAAAAGTGACTTCGTAAAGAAGGTAGGCTTTGATTTGACCATAACGACACGAGTGTCTCCCACGTCAATGTAAAATAAGCCCATGCAGCTCTTGGGAAATCCCCAAAGATAGACAAGAGTAAGGTTATCTTTGGGGATTCTCAGAATTTTTAACTGGGAATGTTCGAAAATATTCGAATTATCCAAAATAAAATCGAATTAGCCACAATTTTTTAATATGTAATTCATATGAAATGCTAGAGACTAGTAGAAAATTTCGAATTAAAGACGATTTCAAGTTATAGAAGTTCGAATTATCCAAGTTCCACTGTTTGTGAAACGTCAATTCGACGATTTTCTTATGTTCAATCACGATGAAAAAGAAACAATTGCATCCTTATCGAAAATGCAAGTAAATTATTATATCATCAAACTTTTTTTTTTAAATTTTCATACCACTTTCGTGGATTAAAATTTTACTTCGATAATTTGGACATCGAATTACCTTAAAAAAATCATTAATTTCTGCATATTAATTCCTTATTCATCGAATATTTCTCAGTATAATTTCTGCTTATCAACCATTATCTATATAAATAAAAATGAATCGCCAAATTAATATATTAATTAATTAATAAAAATGAATCGCCAATTAATATTTTTTTAAATATATTTTCCTTAAGGCACAAGGATGGTTCTTACGGAGAGAAAAATTTAAAAAAAATTAAAAAATTAAAAAAATTAATTTTAATTTTTAATTAATAAAATTATTTTTTTCTATTGGACTGCGACAGACCAATAACTTTTGACAGAACGAAGTCTGTCCGGGCAGCTAGTTATATATAAAAATAAGAAATTCAAAATAGTCTTCGATGGAATTTATACATTTTTCTCACCTTTGCGGCAGGTTATGAATGCCACGCCAAAAAAACAATTTATCTTTGAAGCAAACCAGTTGCCATTCTCGTACATTTTCATACGAATCGAAGTGTTATTCGGCGAGTGCATGTCCCAATGATGCGAATAGATGGTAATCGTACGGCGCCAAGTCTAGAGAATATGCCACGTGCGCTAGTATTTCCCAATTGAATGCCTCGATCGTTTCCGTGACCCGTTTTGCTGTGTGAGGGGGCATTATCATGAAGCAAAATGACTTTGTTGTCTTTTTGCATATTCCGGTCGTTTTTCACGTATTGCTCGATTCAAATCGATCATTTGTTGTGATTCACCCATGCTTTACGACACTTCTGAAAATATATCCACTTTTCGTCACCTGTCACTATTCGGTGAAGAAATGATTTTCTTTTATATCTGGCGAGCAGCATTTGACAAGTGTTTTTTCTTCCTGTCTTTCATTCATTTCATGTGGGATCCATTTTCCCAATTTCTGATTCCTTCCCATAGCTTTCAGACGAAGAGATACTGCTTTCTGCATCACATTTAATTGTTTCGCGAGTTCTTGTTGAGTCTGAGTATCCAATATGGCTTGCAAGTCCTTGTCTTCAAACTTTCTTCGTTTCTCACGTCAAAATCGCCATTTATAAATTTTTTAAACCACTCGAAGCACTGACTTTTGTCAAGAACATGTTCACCGTATGCTTTGACAAGTATACGGTGCGATGTTGCACCCGTTTTCTTCAAATGATAGCAGAAAACCAATGCTGTCCGCAAATCATACTTCATAGGCACAAAACTTGACATGTTTGAGGTCATAGAAAAATATACCGGTGTATGAAACTTAGGTTATTGCGTGTTGACAAACTTCGTCAGCTATTAGAGGAAGAAAATGGCACGGCATAGCCGGTATTCCGGTCCTTAAACTGATAGCGAGCACCATATACAGGGAAATTCCGGTTCCATACTTCTACATCTGGTAAGCTTTGTTGTTTTACTGAAAAAACAAAGTCTGACGAACTTTTCGTCTCCCCTGAAACGATAGTAGTCCCCTTGTGATTACTACATTTCTGCTGGTTTACATTTACTTGAAAAACATCCAAACGTGCAAAAAAAAATTCGTGACAATGTATTTTTCTTAAGTTAATGCTGATAATATTCTAATTTGCCGGAGCTTTACGGCCTCCATGCGAACAGTGTTGTATGGTTTGAACTTGAAATAGAAGTCGCACGTCCCGATTTACTTATTATTCACGACACATATTTGTTGCAGCTTTTAACACAGTAAATAGTTTATATTGTTGTTTTGTTTGTATATTTGTTGTTCTGTGTCATTTATTAGAGGCTGTAGTGAACTATTCGTTAAATTTTCGCAATAAATCGAATTGAATTGATATCACCCTCTGTTTTCAGGTGGCCGCCAGCTCCGGCTTCGACGTCGCGTTGGTCGAAGTGGACGACAAAGCCGTCTCGAAAGCAGTGGAGAGCATTAAGAAGAATTTGTTGCGCGTAGCTCGCAAACAATTCAAAGAGAATGAAGACGGCCAGCAAAAGTTCGTCGAAGAAACAATGTCACGCATTGATGGAACGTCGGATCTCATCAAATCGGTGAAATCCACCGATTTGGTCATAGAGGCGATCATCGAAAATATGAAGATCAAACATGAACTGTTCGCAAAAATAGATAAAGCAAGTGCTAATTAATTGTGATCGACGCAAAACTGCTGCTAATTTCGCGATTCTTTTGTACATTTTTAGGCTGCACCACAGCACACAATCTTCGCTAGCAACACGTCTTCGTTGCCAATAACGGAAATTGCGTCGGTGACGAAGCGGAAAGATCGTTTTGGTGGAATGCATTTCTTCAATCCGGTACCATTGATGCGTTTGCTCGAAGTGGTTCGTATCGATGAAACGTCGAATGATACCCACAAGACAATGCTGGCCGTTGGCGAAGCGATGGGCAAGACATGCATCACATGCAAAGACACTCCTGGATTTGTGGTGAATCGTCTGCTGCTTCCGTATATGGCCGAAGCGGTGCGAATGTTGGAGCGCGGCGATGCCTCGGCCCGAGACATTGATACTGCGATGAAATTGGGCGCCAGCTACCCAATGGGTCCGTTTGAATTGTGTGACTACGTCGGATTGGATACAACGCACCACATTATTGGCGGCTGGGCGGAAAAATTCCCCGGCCATCCGTTGTTTGAAAGAATCAAACTTCTGGATAAAATGGTCGAAGAGAAGAAGTACGGTGTCAAGTCCGGCGAAGGATTTTACAAGTACAATAAGAAGTAAAGAAAGAAAAGAATCAATAGTCAATGAAAATTATGCATTTATTACCACCTCCGCCATCACCTCCTCCATGTGTCGAAATGAATGCTTTGGAATTGATATATTTTTATAGTAACTTTTTTTTGTGTTTTCAATAAAAATTATGTTTTTGAATATTATACATTTTGTTTGGAATTGGATGAAAGCCGCTTACTTATTCATGTGTAGGCGTGTTGGTCTCCTAATTTAGTATAATTGATATGTAGTTTACGTGAAACGAAAAATAACTGGTAAACAAAATCTGATTCAGAAAACTTCACCAACTTTTTTTAGTAGTATTTTTGCAGCTGCTGTTGTGCTGTACCAAATGCTTGCCTTACGAAACGAAAAAGTGATTCAGAGTTTACGAGACCGCAATTTATTAGGAAAACTTGATGCTTTCCATTAAATCGGAATAAGTTGCACTTATTTACTATATTTTCCACGAAGCAGTGACTCCACCATACCACGTTCCATGTGCTACACTTAATCTCCTCGTTTTATCTTTGCTGTTATTATCAAACATTCCCCGATTCGCATCATTCATAATTGTTTCACTTTTAAGCCCAAGCTCAGTTTACAAGTCGTGGGGATACACTTTGCTATATCTATTTTAGTATTCACTTTCGACTCGCGTGGAATCGGTAAATAATTAGCAGCTATGTAGACAATTGAGTGCTAACACTGATTACGTCCGTGCCCGTGATTTATCAACGAATTTTGTCGGTGGTAAAACAAACTAACCATGCCGACTATCACGAATTCTGAGATCATTGGCTTGGCGTTATTTCACTTTCGTTGTCGACGCACTGTGAGAAACTCTTGATTTAATTCTATTGACACGCGTTTTGTTGGACAAATTTGATGAAGCTTGTTTGAAAAGTGCGAGCAGTTCGAGGTATTACTTCTAATCAGGAGATGGATGATTCATTTGCCGTCAATTTTTCTCGGCGACATTTTTATATTTGTTTTCTAGGCGATGTTGTGTTCTATGCGGCTTTGAATAGTGGCCCATAAACATTCGCCGCGGCTATAAGTTGCTTCTATTTTTACTGCACGCTCGAATGAGTAAACATCCGAGTTGATGGTCAAGTTAGACTATTTGCTATATATTGAAGTGCATTTTCCACCGAACGTGCTCATTGTTTTTTCTAATTACTATTCGATGCAGATAGAAGTTGCAAAGTGAGTTTTGTCTAGCATTGGAAGCAAGTGTGAAAGTGTAATTAGTTTCGAACGAAATGTGAAATTGAATGTGTTTAGTCCAATTGTTATTTGCAACAACGATACAAATATTCATAGTTTGTGACGGTTAAACGTTTATGAAAATTTATATTCTCGGTTACTTTAGTACCCATACTATTTTCAAAAGAAGATTCTCAATCCACTTTAGGACTATATAGCTTTCGAATGTGCCTCTCAGTCAAAAGCAAACATTATTTAATAGTCTTCGATCTGCATGTTACACTCGTTTTTCGCTTTTAACTGCTACTTTTACCATGATCATCTGCAATTTGCAACGAGACCACTTTCTTTCTAGAAGCTTTTAACAAAATGTGATGATTTCTGCCTTATCTTTTCGGAACTCCGTTTCCCATCTTTTCAAGATTTCACTTTGTGCAATTTCTCTGAAATTCAACCACAAAATGTGTCACTGTTGTGTTTTTCACATATATTTCATATGATTAAGAGTGTCCAACTTAATACGATGATAGAATACTACGTGAATTGAATAATGCGCTCTTCAATAAAACTGTAATTGCTGTTGATTTTTAATTGAATTTCATAAATTTCTTGCAGATCTAATCGACCAATCAGTTCAATAGTGCTGCAAATTCAAAATTTTCTGGGTTGATGTTTCCGCTATTAGTTCTGCAACATTTGATCTTCGACGATGAGAATTGAAGGCTTTTGATGTATTGTAGTATAACAGTACTACGCCCATCTATGTGGTTGTCCGTAGCATATCTACAATACATCCTTTTTGGTCTAGGACGGCAATATATATCAAAGAGAAGATTGGGCGATTGCTGATTTATTGTACTACTGAATGGCCGAAGTGATCTTAAGCGGGGCTCAAGTCCACGAATCCTTACCAGGGATCAACCTGATACCACGAGGACCGAGACCTACAGAGGTCTTATGCCTCCCTCCGGTTTCTGTGAGGTCCCTTTATAGGGGGTGCGAGCGAGGTGGCTGTGGTTTACACCCACATCGCGGTTAGAGCCCATAAAGATGCGCTTTGAAGACGTCATACTTCCGAGTATGGTGACTCTTGCAGCAACACTGGGAGCTCGCCGTAAAGTTGTGTATTAATCCGGGACCGAGACCGAAAGATTGACAGAGGTTTAGGTAGGCCTCGCTTCCACTAGTAAGGTCACTGAGCCTGCACTTCGTAGTCGAACTGGTATTTCTACCTCCGAGTGGCAGAGCGTTGGTAAACGCATCGTTGCTGCTCGTTGTTCAACCGTGGAGTTAGACCCCATCTAGGTAGGCCTCCATGTTAAACACCTAGGAACATTCTGCACTATTGAATGGAACCGTCGTAATGTTTGCAGTGTTTTCTGTCCTTTTAATGGTGGTGGTGAATGCTAATTGGCAACAAAACGATTATATCTTTTCTCTGAAAGCTTGTGCTTGCATAGCTTTATAAAGAAGTAGGCGAACATCCTATTTCTATTGATATATAGTTTCCTTGAAGCTCCCTGCATCATGAATGTACTGGTATTCTCTCCGCTTAAATGAATAACGATCGCTGCTTCCAAGCCAATCCATGTTCAAAGTGGACCGTGTAGTTAAACACAAACTCGAAACAGCCATGCTTTGTTCAAACTAGAAAAAAAGACCATAACGAGCTGCGTGACTTCAAACAATTTTAACGGAAAATAAGCCAAACATTAGTGTAAGCTGCATAATTATTGAACAGTGAATGACTGAAGGAGGGTTATCTTTTCCCAAGAGTCCAAATTTAATTCAAACAAGGCGTAGATAAGGAGAGTGCTGTACTAATTAATGTGCTTTGCTGACTGTAAAATTGAATATTTTACAGTCAGCAAAGCACATTAATTCGTTTTCCGGTATATCACTATGGAATCGCGTACTGGCGCTTTATTTGAGAGTCGACTGTATCATTCAAATTAGTATCCTATGATAAATTAAATATTCGATTTGATCTGCTTTTATTTTATCAATGAAAATTGTATCCTCCATCATTTTTGATGATTTCTCTCTACTTAATCCCCGCAACTGAATGTTTTCCAAACATCTGCTTGAACTTCTATCCTTTAAAAGCACATTAAAAATATGTCGTTAAGAATTTTGCAACCCTTAACCGTATGCACTACTGGTGCATATTTTATTACACATCGCACATGATTAACTCTACCTGAAGTACGAATAAAGATCTTAAAAACGGCAAATAGTTGAAATACACTTTTTTTTATTTTGTGCGGTCAAAGAAAGCCATAAACATTTGTTGAACCTTCAATAGTTGACGCTTCTTCTACGTAGCTCGTGATTAATGGACGTTGCATCATTTTAAGCAAAACTACGACAAAATTTCACTAACTGTTTCGAAGATATTCTATATTTTTAATATTATTCAGCTAAAAATAAATTTACCAATTACTTAACACATTTGAATACTAATAAACTATGTTAAAAATCAGCCTAAAATATAAAATAGTGTTCATGCTAAAATTTCAATCCATAATTTCTTTTTCCTTTCCAGACGAAACATGTCTTACAACTAAGCAAACCACCTATTTCTACCTTTTTGGAAATACCTAATACGGTTTCTAATTGACAACAGTAAATCAATAGCTACAAATCCAGTGTGTTCATAGATTCCTAGTGTGATGTCGAGTAAAATTACCAAAGTGCCCGTGCACACTTTGCCGAGCGGCACAATTCGTTTGGAGAACCAAGTGGCGGGTCACACCTTCCAAGAGGGCACCGACGCGATTGGCATGCTTAAGGACGAAACCGGTGATGTGGTGTTGAAGCCGCTCACCAAACCTCTTTGCGGAGAACGTGAAAAGGATTTCTACGAGACGCTCCAATCGACCAAAAATCCTACGTTGCTAGCGTTGAAACGACTGGTGCCCGAGTATAAAGGATGTGTTTTGGGTGATGTCGGTGGGAGACAGGTAAGCATCTGAATGTTCCAATTGTGAGAGAACACGTGATTCTAACATAACTTGAGTACCGCGTATGAACGCTTTAAAATGCGATAATTGGCTTCAACTAGTTGCTAATAGGATATAACGATGAATATTTAGCACCGTGTCATGTTTCCGACGTCAATCGAACGTAATCTGCTATAAGAGCAGTTCCAAGACGCTAAATGAATTACAAAATAACAAAAAATGATGCAACACTTGATTTCCATATCTCATTGCAGGTGGAATTTCTAAAGCTAGCTGATCTAACGCACAACATGCAAAAGCCATGCATTATGGATGTTAAAATTGGCAAACGTACGTGGGATCCGCTTGCAACCAAAAACAAAATTCAGATGGAAGAAGAAAAATATGCGGCCTGCAAAAAAACAATGGGACTATGTTTGCCGGGCTTCCAAGTGTACGATATCGAGACGGAGAAGTTGCATCGCTTCAGCAAGGACTACGGCAAAAAGCTAAACGAAACGACATTCCGTGATACGTTGCGAATGTTTCTCAATGCCAAGTCGGGCATGTGTCGCAAGTTGATTGCACAAATTCTGTTCGAACTGAAATCCATTCAGAAGTTGATGCGTACACAAACGTATTATAAGTTTTATTCGAGTTCAATTCTATTGGTGTACGATGCTGGCAAACTGGAAGAGATTTTGGAGGAGAACAAATTAAACTGTAACATGTAAGAATGTTCTTGTTGCATGCGCCTTTATGAATGTTACATAATTGGCGGTATTTGTTTCTATTGCAGCACAAATGGATGCGGCTTGCCGCATTCTGATTATTCGTCCGACATGAGCAGTTTAACTCAGGAGCATAAATTACCTTACGACGATCAAGTTTCCCAATCACGTTTGGATGGAAAATCTAACGACTATGAGAAGGTAATATTGATTTAATTTGAATTAATTGATGTGCTTTAAAAGATGATGATTTAGTAAGAATAACTGCGAATTTTTTAGTTATTTAAAATACTTTTATGTAGATGTTAACTGACAAAACATGTGGTAATGCAAAAACTATAAATTGGGCACTTATTCATGATACAATGATGATTGATCGCTTTGTCGAAACATGAATTGGTAGACAACATAAGTCCCAGGAAGTCCCAGATCTTTTTGGTTATATAAAAGGATTGCGTGAACATGATTTTGCACCTATGTAGAAACCAATTTTTTTAAAAAAAATTATGGTATTTTCTATATTCTCTGATCGTCCGCATATATCGTGCCTGAGAAATGCCTTCTTTACGTTTTATTAAGCTAAAAATTCAACTAAATTTTAATGGGATATAATGTGTGGGTAGAATGTATCCTTTGAACGGGAAACAATATGCCTTGATTTGTGGTTCTACTTAGAACTAGTGGTAGTACACAACGTCTTTAGGGTTAACGTTAATCCCTACTTGCGAGAGTTTTGATCCACGCTTGTTGTAGGATCGGTTATATGACAATGCTACCAACGCTCCTAGGCTATGGAAAAGGTTACTTCGCTCCCAGTATGGATACTAATTTTACCCGGAGTGTATTTGCTCCTTCATATTTACTGGTCAAAACAAAGCTCAGCTTAAATATCTTTAGACCTTTGTTTCACGGAGCACCTGTTGGTACGCAACAATACCACAGTTCATATTTATCCACAGGAGCCCCGAATAGCCACACAAGTTTCTACTCGCGATGTGTTTATAAAACCGTAACTCTTGAGTTAAAATGGCTGAAGCTTCTCATCGAAACCCATAGAAGCATTCTTTTAGGGCTCCAACACACGCAGTACCAGATTTCCTCTTCTGACAAAGACTTCAGTAGTACAAATGGATAGGGACATCTACTTTTTCACCTTCGACCGTTCCTCAAAGGCCAGCACTGAGCCGATTGTCAACTTCAGGATAGTGAGGAGGCGGCATTCCCCACAGTCAAAAGAACGGTCAATTCTTATGGTTTGCTCCTTGTACTATTAAGTCAGTCATGCTGTCATTTTGAAGCTTCCATTGTTTTTCATCATGTTAAAATCTTGTCCGAAGAAATTCGAAATGCATCATTTCGTCATCGATTACACTGGTTTGTTGTTAGTGCAATTAATGCAACCACCAGGACAAGGAAGGCACACGGTACAGTAAGAACTAAGTACAGCTAAACACTTACATTGATATTGTTTGCAGTTGCTCCTCAGCATGGATTTAATTCAACCGCCACTAGAATGGTTTAAAGGGTCTGAAAGATTATTGACTCTTCACGATGTGACTCAGCATTTGCTGTTAAGGGGCCATCCATATACAGTGCTGTGAATAATTGAAGACTCAAGTATATTTTTGAGTCTCTCATAAAAACAGAAAATTATTTCAAATAACTGTTGATTTTATTGGATAATGTACCTTTGAGAAAATGTAGTAGAGATGAACGGTTGATTATATTCCTTTTGAAAATAAAAAAAAAACATAAAAACTCGCTGTAAGATCTGTGAAAAATTATAAACTCAGTGTAATGTTTGTTAAGTTTTTAATTTAATACTTAGTCCATTTGTCCTTATTTTTGATTACATCTAACAATCGACTCGAAACGCTATTAACAAGACTATTTAATACGCTTTCTGATATCTCGTTCGAGGCGCCTACTATTCTTTCCTTTAGTTCTGCTACATTTTCAATGGATGACTTCTCTGGTTGCAGACTTTCCTCGCTAGGATGCCCCAAACATTTTCTATGGGGTTCAGATTGGGACTTAAAGCTGGCCATGGTAATAATTATTAAGTATAATCCTGAAACCACTTTTTTGTGGAGGCAACTGTATGGATGGGTGCATTATCCTGCTGAAAAATAATGTTTTCGGCTTCCGCTAGCGTCACAAAAGGCAGAAGATGATCCCCTAGTCACTCCTGATATCCGACAGCATTAAGTTTGCCATTGACGAAGGCTATTTCGCTCCTAGAATGTTTTTTGAAAGCTGCCCAAATCATCACAGAACCACCTCCCTGTACTATTCTTGGCATGATTCTTCTATCCTTTCGTAAATCGTGAAAATAGTTGTTAAATCCATCTGGTCCATCGAGATTGAGCTTCTTCTCGTCGCTGAACATCACATGATCCCAAATGGTTTCTTTTTGGATTAAATTTTCGGCAAATTTCAGTCTAGCTTCGATGTGACGTTTCGTCAATTTGGGTTTTTGTAAACATTTGTGGTATTTAGTTTAGTTTTTGGAGAATGCAGCTCATTTTCTAACTAAGCTCGGATCACATTGCAAGTTTAACCGGCTACCAATTTTCGATTTTCGCGTTTCACACTATGCAAATATTTTGGAGGATGCTCAGATGACTTCTTTTTTCCATAATTCTCGATTTCAAGCTACAACAAATTTGTAACTACACTCTGCGATCTTTTAATTTCATTCGCGATTTGAAATGCTTTGGAAAAAATTCGAAAAATATGTTTGAGTCTATAATGATTCACAGCACTGTATTTGTTACCATTCTCAACTCAACTAATTCGAAACTATTTTAAAATTATATCAAGTATACCAAACATAATGCCATTTCGAAGGTGATTTTAGATTAGATTAGATTTTAATAGAAAAATCAGTTAATTGCGAAATTAAAGAATTATCTGATTCAAACAAAGATTGACATTTTCGCCCAGTGCAGAAAAAAATATGAAAAATGTCAAATATTAATAACAAAATCGTCTGAAAATCTTTCTAAACTATCCAATCATTTTTTTTGCTTATATCGTAGCTTAAACTGCTCTGAAATAATTACCAAACCGTTAAAGAAATTCAATTTATTTTGTTTGCAGGAATCAAAACAAGCCCCAAGCGACAACAGTTCGAACAAAATGCATACAAACGGTTGCACGAAACATTCGTGGGCGCACGCAAAAATGATTGATTTTGCACACGCATTTCCGTCGGACGATGATTCCGTGGATGCGAACTACATTTTTGGCATAGACAGTTTGGTTTGGATTTTCGAGGAGTTCCTCAAAGAGTGCGGATAAAAGTCCGCATTCGGATTGCGTTTGCAAGACACCACAGCAGATATTAGAGTTAGATGAACCCATCATTCATTCATTTTCCTTGCAAATTTGTCATATATTTGTTCCCGAAAAAAATCCAAGCATGTTTGGATCTTTACAAATGCGAAATTGTTGGCAAGACTCCTTTTTTCCTAGAGTTGTGAATTACTTGAAGATAATTGTGTGCATGACCATGATCATTACAGTACTTATCGATATTCAATTAATAATTTGTCTATAAACCTTGTATTTTAGAATAGTTAAGATGAATCTTATGTGATTGTCGAAATTACTCTTTAGCCCAAGATCAATCCCAAAATTGGGTAATCTATCGATGAAGTATTATTGATTATTATTTTTCCACGTTCAAATTCGTTTGAACCGATCGTTTTCGTTGAATTGTTAGCATTATTATTATTATTATTGTTTTGTTTCCATACCGATTGCATTCATTCAGGTTTAGGTGAAGAGCAATGAACCAAAAGTATTCCTTAATCACCATTGATAAGAAGAAATGTAGATACGTGACTATATTTGAAATATTTAGTCGGTTTTTATAATAATTTATATATTGGATTAGAAACTGTAGGCGTTTGTTATATCGTATCTTTTTTATTGAATTATTTGAATATGAAAAAAAAACGTTGAAAGTGAAATATACAAAGTGAATTGAGAAGTGATGTGAATGTTTGATTTAATCTTTGACTTGGAACTCAAACAGAATCGCCTGGTCATCTCGTCGAAGCGTCCATAACAGATACTGGGTTTGTTTGGCTAAATTCAATTGGTAGCCTTATTCGTGACGGCATTTCATCGAGTTGAAAACCAGGTGAGTATTAAGACGCCCACAACTATTAAAAACAACGTCATGATTTATTCAATTTTGTACAAAATCGATTACAACAAACTAACGTACAATAATAAACATATAATTTACATTCAGGCATGAAACGTTTGAAAACAATGTCACCAGCTTCGAAACAAAATGCAAACGTTAGACCAAACTGGACGCCCCCAGACCTCCTCCTATATAGTACGGCACATCGTTCGGGTGGGGATGGTCTCTGGTCAAGTGTTGCGCAGGCTCCACATGGATGAGACCGTGACCGCCCACAACGCCCATCCCACTGTAGTCCGTATGCCCTGACAGGCTCGGACTTGGTCCGTGCGAGCTACCACATATTTTTGTACTATAGCCGGAATCGTTGTTTGCGTCGCGCTCCATCTGCGCCTGTTCCGCGGTGATGCCAATCATTTGCGGCATCTGGATCTGCAGTGGCTGCTGCAGTTGCGGATTTATATTGACCGGTGGGAATTGATTGGGAATCGTGCCTGAAAAGGAGAACTTCCGATTTGAAAGGAGCTTCTCTCGCGGTGGGTAGTACGGCGCGTTCGCGTCCAGTGGGCTAATTTCAATGTCGTATTCGTTGGTGAAGGGAAGAGGGTTGCGGGTTCTGGCCATTTGGAAGCTATCGGCAAATTGAAGCATTTGTTTGTCGGGCAACTTATCTGCTACTGGTATAAGTCTGTTCTTGTTTGGTAGTTCATGGAAGTATGCGTCTTTGGGGATCAAAGTCCTGGTATCGATGATTTGCGCATGTGCATTCACGCGACTGGACGGCAAACCCGATTCCGAGCCATTATGGTAGGACATTTGCGACTGCGGCCGATTGGAGTAGAATGGAGTTTCATTGTGCTTGGAATCGTGGCCCTCGTCTTCGCTGCTTTCCGAGAAGTTCGCGGAGCTACTTTGACTTGTCGTCTGGCCTTGAATCTTGGCTACTAGCGCTTGGACTAAATTTTTGCAAGGACTGCTTTGCTTCGGAGGCTTGAGGGATTTTACTTCACTGTTTCTAACGTCGAGACTCTGGACCGGGCCTTTCGTGTCGTACGGTTGCCCCAAATGAGGACCGACGGGCGGCTGATGATCTCGTTGGCTCTGCTGCTTGAGCACTTCACTACGCCAATTCGAGCCGTTCAGAATGCGGTTCTTCAGCTCCTTGATCTCGCTTCTATTGGCCAGCTCAGGCAGCTCGCGAGTTTCACTGTCCGCGTAGTCCTGTGCGATAACAGGCTGCCGGTTCTCAGACCTGAGCGTGTTGTTGGATGAGCTGGCGATGTCGTCAAAGTCAGTATTTTGGTAGAACCCGTTGAGCATCTGTTGTATGTTGGCCATCACAGGAGGTTGACCTTCTACAGGGAAATTGTTGTTGAACTCTTCAAAATTCGAGTATTGCGTGCCATTCGATATATTGTCGGTGGTGATTGCTTCTTTGATGAACTCATTTTCGATAGCATTTCGAACCGAATGGTAGTCCTTGCGAAGGGCTGTGATGAGATCTTTGAATTTCCGCTCAGAATCGTCCTCGTGGGCTTCCATGATGTTTTGATAGTCCCGATTGATCTGCAGACTCGGCGACTGTGTGTCTTGTTGGAGTTCCTGTTGGGGATAGTCGGTTCCGTATCCACTTCCGGTTGAACTTAAGTTCCGATGCGAACTGCCGCTGAGGATACTCGATCGTTCGTGCTCGGCTTCACTTTTTCTGTCCAACTCCTTTTGGCTCGCGTATTCTTTCGTTATTTCTGGAGATATGGGTGGTAGAATTGGATTAGTGTGCGGGTTACAATTTATTAGATGATTCGACTTGAGGGCGGATGGTGGTCTTTCCTCTTCATCCGGCTTGAATTGTGCCCTTCTTTTGGACCTTGAGCTGCACGGACTTTCGTTCACGGGGAACTTGCCTAGTTGCTCCACCACATCGTTCGGGTAGAGCGACTGACGCCTCGATGAAACTTTGAGCTGATCTTTCGGGTTTTTCAACACCGCTTCCTTCCTCTTTCGACGCATTAGTTTTTCCATTTCTAAAATCTGGTTGGTTTTCAGCAGGAGTTCCTCCAATCGTTTGGACAGCGAATAGCCAAGCCCTCTCATTTCCGGCGCACTCGTTTGCTTGCTTCTGTCCGACGATTTGGACGCTTTTCGACTTGAGCTCGGAACTGATGAGACACCTTCAGCGCTTCTATGCACGATCACGTCCGACTCGTCAAGCACATCGAAGCTTCTCGAGTTCTGCAACTTTTTGTCCGACAGATTATCGCCGTCGAGAAACTCTAGACTCCTGCACTTGGACAATGTGTTTGAATTCTCTATGTTCTTCTTGGATTTAGAGTGAGTCCCGACCGTGAGTCGTCCTGTTTGGCCGCGATGCAGCCATTGTTCAAGGTGGAGCGCTCTGCCCTCACATCTCGCGCGATCTGTTAGCATTGACTTGGTCAACTGTTCGATTTGATCGTCTGTCCGGAGCGCTAGCGCCTGCACTTTGTTGTCTAACTTTTCGGTTGCCTTGTGCACATATTTGCGTATACTCTTTCGATTCTTCGTGATTCGATCCTCGATATGACGGAAAAATGGCCCACAGTAGCAAGTGTTTCCAACACCAATGGGTCCTTTTCGGATGTTGCCCGCCAAATCCAAATAATATTGCTCGCCCTTCTGCAACGGTTCCTTCGGAAGAGTCTCCAGCTTCGGCGGGGGAAAGCAACGTGGATCGGGAAAGTAATGACACCCGTACGGTGACCAGTTGACTATGTTGGCCGGATCCTCATTTGCATTGTGTCCTTTTGCGCCCGCAGGTCTACATCCATCTGGCTGATCACCATGCTTGCTATTACTACTACTCCTGTCGCGATCCTTGGGCGTTCTCACCTGTATCGGTGAGTTGAGTATTTCTAGGATTTCCGCTAGACTCTTTCGAATCGCAATATCTTTGGGTGTTTCGTTTTGAGCATTTCTGATTTCTTGATTGCTTCCAGCTTCTAAAAGGATTTTCGTGAGTTTTCTTCGTCCCATGGCGCAGGCAATATGAAGTGGAGTGTCGCCGTTCAAGTTCTTTCGATTTGGATCGCATCGCGCTGATATGAGGATCCGCGTTGCACCTGCATGCCCATAACGACAAGCCGTATGAAGGGGCGTGTCACCGTACTGAAAAGTAAAAAAATGATGGTCTTGAGATCTACTATCCAAAAAGTGATACGATTTTTTATATAATTTTAGACGTTGGATTCAATTATAGGTAAATCTATTTTATTTCGAAAAACTAAGTAATTTAAATGTTTGGAATGATTTTTGTCAATATTCGACACAAATTCACGATTAATGAACGATAAAAGCTAGGCGAGATATCAAGCAACGATCAGCAGTAATCATTTGGTGCATTTTCTCTATTTTGATGAGGATGCATCCAGTGAAAAATTTCTGCACAAAATGCCACCGATTCGTGACTGAACAACTTACATTATTTTGTACATCAGGATCAGCGCCTGCAAGCAATATCTCACGCGTGCTTTGGTTATGACCGTTCTGCGAAGCCAAATGCAAAGCCGAAAATCCACCAGTGTTTCGAGTGCCTAGCAAAGCACTGTGCAGAGCACCTCGAGTCTCCTTCAGAACACCTTTAATCTTTGACTCCTTGATGTCCTTCTTGTTCTTTGGCTGTGGTAGGGCACATAGTGCCTTGACACATCGACTGTAGCCACGCCAAGCGGCCTCATGCAGGGGTGTGTTGCCATGCTACAATGAGGAAAATAGTTATTGCATCAATTTCGCATGGAAACTGTTTCGCAGCACACTTACCCTCTGATCCTTTAAATTACGATCGGCACCGCCAGACAGCAAAATGTTGAGGGTCTTTTCGTCGCCACTTATCGCAGCCTCGTGTAGTGCCGTTCGACCAATATCTTCCTGCAAAAAAAAATGAAGTAAATTGCTTATAATTCAATTAAATATTGGGTCATATAAAAAGTTTCCGCGGTTTTTGTCACTAGATGGCGTTGATGCCCATATATCGGCCAACACTTATTCAATTGTGTCAAATGTGTGTTTGAAAGGTGACATTTCAGGCTGCGTTTTTTGTGAAGACAGTTCTATAATTCGTCGTTCTTGTAAAAAGTTATATTGATTTGAAAATGAGTGAAATATCTGAAGAAATACAAGGTGTTGAAATTAATTCGTAGCGTTTTACAAAAGATGGCGTTAGCCAACTATCCATAGTCACACATACAAAAGAAAATATTCTCCGGGAAGCTGCTGACATAGCGCATCTTTACCACTATATGACATTTCGTTATTGTGTCCGTAGCATTTGTTGTGCAGTATCAAACATGTCGAAGTTCACGCCTGAAAAATCGTTTTTGCGGGGAGTGTTACTTCATTACTTCAACATGAAGAAAAGTGCCGCGGAAAGTCATCTTATTTTAGTGGATGTTCACGGTGAACATGCTCTGGCTGAACAAACTTGCAGAAAGTGGTTTGCGAGGTTCAAAAATGAAAATTTTGACTTGGAAGACAAGGAACGTCCCGGACAGCCGAAAAAGTTTGAAAATGAAGATTTGATGACTTTGCTCGATGAAGACCCGTGCCAAATACTTCTGGAGTTGTTCACATCGCTTGGAGTCGACTTTTCAACGGTCGGAAAACGCCTCAAAGCCATAGGAATGGTACAAAAACAAGGAACGTTGGTCCCACAAAAGTTGCAGCCAAGGGACGTCGGCAGGTAAGGAAGGAATTTTTGCATCGAATATTCACTGGCGACGAAAAGTGGGTACTCTACGACAATCCCAAACGCAGAAAATCGTGGGGCTTTCCCGGTCATGCATCGACATCATCTCCCAAGCAGAATATTCATGGGAAGAAGATCATGCTGTGCATATGGTGGGACCAGCTAGGCGTTATCTATTATGAGTTGCTCTAACCGGGTGAAACCATCACTGGAGACGTCTACAGGCGACAATTGATGCGTTTGAACGGAGCATTACAGGAAAAGCGGCTGCAATATAAAGATCGACACGACAAAGTAATTTTGCTCCATGACAATGCAATACTTCATGTTTCGAAAGTCGTGAAAACTTATTTGGAAACGCTAAAATGGGAAGTTCTACCTCACCCGCCATATTCACCGGACATTGTTCCATCTGATTATTTTTTATTCCGATCCATGGCGCATGGCTTGTCAGAGCAGCACTTCGACAACTACGAAATGACCAAAAATTGGATCGATTCCTTCATCGAATCTAAAGACGAAGAATTTTTTCGACGCGGTATCCGTGCTTTGCCAGAAAGATGGCAAAAAGTAGTAGATAACGATGGACAATACTTTGAATAACACTACTGTAATGATACTTTTATAATAAAACACGTAACTTTGCAAAAAAACGCTACGAACTAATTCCAACACCTAGTACATGCCGCAAAATTTGTGAAGTGTACGGTGAGAATGCTGTGAGTGAACACCGGCCCCAGGAGTAGTTTGCTCGGTTCCGTTCCGAAAATTTCGATGTCAAAGATGCTCCTCGTTCTGGTCGGCCAGTCACTGAAAAAGTCGATGAAATTTTGCAACTGGTGGAGCTAGACTGGATTGCAAATTGTCAGGAGATAGCGAAGGCACTGATCATCAACCACATGACAGTTTGAAATCATTTAAAAAAAGGCTGGCCACTCAAAAAAGCTTGATGTTTGGGTGCCACATGAATTAACACAAAGAAATTTGATTGACCGAGTTACTATTAGTGAAACGCAGCTGAAACGCAACGAAATCGTAAATTTTTGTTCAAAAATTTACCAAAAACCGCGGAGACTTTGCATGACCCAATATTAATTAATATTTTGTATCACAACATCTTTTAATATTTTGAATACGCAATTGTGTGTGGCGGTTCCGAAGGAGAGAAAATAATTATAAGCCTATGAAAGCAGAGTTTATTCCAAATAGCCCTAAAGACAAAAATATTGTCGAAAAATAAACAGATATAATTTCCTTCTACAAAATTATCTTTTTCGGCATGATCTGGTCGTCTCGACATATCCACAATAATCTTGTCGTGTCTCCTCGAACAGCTAACATCGTCCATTGTCCTTTCAATCATTGATTTTTAATGATACCGCAAATGTTTACAACAACTTAATGTCGAAAACATATGCATTAGCAAATTAAGATTATTAGCAACACAAACAAGAACAGTTGGCAGTCGAACAATCGATGGTGAATGTTTAGGAAGAATTACCATCAACGAAGCATGGCCAACTCGAACCTGGAGCAAGAAATGGATAATGATCAGATGAATTGATTGAATCGATTGTGTCCTGTTGGATGGTCTGCCGCAAAAGACAAAATAAAAGATGTAAGCACGGAGGTCAGAGTCGAAGGAAGCAGCTATGTATGTTGCTAGTCTTGTATCGGATCGACTTCAGACGTTAATTGTGCGCAAAGTGGTGGGCATTGTCACATAATGTTGTTAAGGAAGGGTTCAAGCTGCCACGTATCCATCTTTTAATTAGTTAATGATGCAAATCTTTTGTTTGTCAGTGAGAAAAATACAGTTCAATAAGTTATGTACCAGGAAAATGGAAATAAAAGGACGCTCTCTCGGAACGAGCAGCTTTTAGATTCCATTTCACACAATTCAACTCCATAACTTTTAGAAAATGAAAATTAGGATTTTATGGGGTTGCTTTATCCCGTGGACTTCCAACTGAGTATTAAATTTTACAGAAAGCTGATATACTGTATTTATCAAACGGAACTGTAAAATTAATGTGAATTAATGCCTACTCTCAGTAATAAGTAGAAAAATTAAGAATTATACGTTTACGTTACGAATACGTTTATTTTTTATCTCCGTAACCAACTTTGGCCACAATTTGGGCAATCCCAGCCGACGCTCACCCACAAAAGGGAGCGTGAGATGAAAAAGACACCACTCGTTTCTGCACTTTGAGCGTCCTGGGAACGGATATCGAATCAAGAATTCGATTTTTGCCGACCCTTAGCTATTTGTAATCGATAAAATCAAGGTATTTCTCGGAAGAGTAAGGGTACTTCTGGTATGAGTCAAGAATCGTTTTTCACGCTCTACATGCAAATTAAAAATTAAGGAAAGGACAATTTATTTTATCTTTGATTAGTTTTATTACTGGAAAACAAGATATGCAGGATAAATATCACCTCACTGGCTCCACGCTAAGCTTGATTTTATTAAAAAAAATCACCATCAACTACGTCGGTTCAGGTGTCCATTTGCTGCATTCACACCGCTGCTGCTTTCATGTTTTCCTTGCGAACTAAAAAAACCAGTAGCTGTCTATCGCTTACAATTTCGTCCCACTCAGGGCTCAGATATAAACTCTTTGTTCTTCCGCCTCGTCAAAATCCACTCTACCAACAATCGATTTTTAAAAACACAGAAAACAACAAACAACTCATCTTCAAAGTCTACTTTACAAAACCTTTTTCAAAGGTGTATTTTAAAAATGAAAACGTTCAAAAACGAGTGCCCAACGCCCACCACAAGATTCGCTTCGCCGGCTTCATTCCTGTATATTCTTTTTTCGTGAACTTGACTCATCAGTGATAAATTCACTGCGTTTCGTTCCAGCGCGTTACGCCATTTTCCGACTGCTATCAGCTGGTGATCGTATTCACGTTTTTCGGTTAAGAATGATCCATTGGTTGTTCTCATTTAGCCTATCGAAGTGTCCTGTCGTTTTAATCCAGATATTCTACCGTCTAGAATTAAAAGCGACAATGACGGCGATCTTGACCTCAGTGCTTGTTGCATGACGGAGCCAGCGAGCCAAGAATTGCAGATATGATTTACCGAGTGGTGAAGAGGCTTCACCGACTTCCTCACCCTCCGTAACAAACTTTCCGTCTGAAAGATTAACCATTTCATCTTAGGTAAACCAGGAACAATAATCCTAGTTTTAAATAGGTCTCGTCAACAAAGATACACCCTTGCTCGTGATCCATTTCGTCCCATACGCTACATAGCGTCTGTTTTCTTAGTTAATATCTAATTCAATCCATGAATATGTACTTCCTTATTGACTTATAGTGGATTGTGATAAGTAAGTCCATTTTTTGGTCTATAATGTTTATCAGTATGGTATACCGATGGTGTATGAGGGTCTTCAAGGGAGGACAACTGATAGTTTCGCCTTGAATAATTCTCGCTTCGCCTTTTTGAACAAAAATACAGACTGGGATCTAATGTCCTTGCACTAGCCCTAACAGCAAGCTAGTAGAATTTCTATATTCAGGTCAAACATAGCAGTTACCCTGAATGCAGAAGCGATAAATCGATACGATGGAATCAGTAATCATAAGGAAGCTTCACGTCTTTCAGAGAGCTAAGTCAGGAGTGACCGGAAAAAAAGAAGTTATGCGAATCCAAAATAAACTTCCAACTCTAAGGCGGATCTTACGATATCAAGAAATAGGCAGGCACAACCTAGTCTCGATGAGCAAATAAATACCAAGAATAGACACAATTGAAGACAGCAGACAGCAGGGAGGCTGGACTATCAAAAAAATGGTTAAATGACGATGATCATGTTGTTGATAACTAACTTTCGGAATATTTTAGTGACTTTATTGGCACCATGTTTAACAAAAATAGTCTTTTCCATTCATTCCACTAATTTTTCGTGCTAAATTAAACATTTTATTGGCTTATTTCATGTGAGCTTTTCTTATTCAAATCGGCACACATAAAGTTTATGTGTTCAGGAATCTTAAATCAATGTGCACGATTGACTCAATGGTAAAATCGATTTAAACACTCCAAACATTTATGGTCTTCACACCCAACCTGTGGAGTATAATTCGCGCTCGTAAATTCCAACAAATTGCTATAAATAATTGAATGCTACTCGACTTCCCCGCAATATCTGTGTAACCGCCAGCAACATTGAATTTGAGTGGATCATGAAATATGATGGTTGTCACCGAATCCCGATCTTCAAGTTTAGTAACTAGATACCGGTTTGGGGATTCAATCCAATTGACCTTAACGTCTGCTCTACAACGAAATGTTAATTTGGTTGTTGCTGATGCTGCCGTTGAAGGCAATGTCGAGCTCTTTGGTATGTTATTAAATTGTAACCGTCTTGATGGTTTTGTTTTGTACAGTTTTTAGTAAGAGAATGTGCCCGGAAATCGGTTGATTAAATGGTGCATAGTCGACTGATATTATAACGACCGAAATTTCGTATTGATAGTAAGCAAAGCGGTCAACACATATGAGACGAACTTATTTTTTGTGATTTTTTTAATGTTCAAGAAGCATTTAAACTGTAACAGTACATGACGAAAAATTCAGCTTCTCGAAATTATAAAATAATAATTCTAAAATTGTTTCAGGATTCCTTCTTCTAAAACTCAAAGTCTTAGATTTCTTCATGCTATGAATTTGCACATATAATTCTGAACGTAACCCCAGTAAAACCATTATATTTATAAAAGCTCTTATGAATGAAGATAATCTCAGAAATGTCCTTGTTCCTGTTGAAAACCAAAAGAAAAATCGATGAAAATATATTTGAAATAGTTCTTGACATTCATAACTGTTTGAATGTAATTTATCTTTCTTGTAGAGAATAAACTCTTATTAGGAGCACTGCATTTCCTTGAGACATTGTTTCAAACAAAGTGTCTATTTGAACGAACACCACAATATTTCTCTAAACTCGTTTCTTTGGCTTTTTATAATTAGATAGAAATGTTTATCACCGAAGTAGGGAGATTTCGAGTAACTGTGCCCACGCGTCAGTGCTCGAAACTAAACTGTTAGCTGTGCATTTTATTTGACTACTAGATGCGCGAGTGTCACTTTACAGTCCCTACATGGAGATGTAGGCCACAGTATAGGTAGACCCAGTATGCAATCGAAGCCTTCAAACACGAAATTTCCTTCCAAGAAATGGCGCCATGTGCTTGCGAAAATTGACGAATGCCAAGCACTGCCAGATTCGCAGAGGATGAAGCATTTTCGCGGACTTCATCTTTCACTTCAACTCATGTCTCATGTTTTTTCAGTCATTTTCTTTCAATTAATTTGTCCAAAGCAAATGAAATTTGTGTCAGCAAAGACGTTTCAACATTGTAATTCAATGAACCGAAGTTTCTAATGGCGTTTTTCACGCCTAGCATGAAACGTGTATATACGAGTCCTGGCTGTGCCCTGACCAGTAGACCAGCTGCCATTTTGTCATTAACATATGATAAATGTAAACAAACATTTGACGTTGTCCCGTAGAACCGCGGGCCGTACTAGATAGACGCCTTCATATGACACATTACATATTGGGTCTACCTATACTGTGATGTAGGGTTTCTACCTACCACTATATTAAAACACGAGAAAACATTTTCAACTTATAATTTAATTCCGCTTTGTGTTTACACATGAAAATCTACAGTGACTATTTGGAACGCAGCGTCTACGTTTGTCTCCGCTATGCGAAGAACGCTTCTTGTCATTGTGGCTTGTAAATTGATTTTAATTATTGTTATGTCATCCAGGCGGCTACGTCGATGTTTGGGTGTGGGATATGTTCACATACATATAACAAATATATCAAGACGTGTTCAAAGAAACAAGTTTATTCCGAAAATATACAGCTGTCAAAATGAACGCCGACTGGGACTGTTGCATGCTTGGAACAGGAAACTAACAGGAACGGAACGAACTGAATAAACGCCTATACGTGTGTGGTATCAATAGAGCGCTGTTCATAAGTGTCAAAGGTGCATAAATGTCAAACGGCTTTCATTGACAGGTCTTAACAAAAAGAAAGCAAAACGCGTATTCATCGAAATTTAGTGGTTTTTTACAAATCCTGACCTTGTTTCGAAATACTATGTGACAAAAACAAGTGATAACCTCGGATGTAGTTGCCCAAAGAAAACGGTGTTGATAAATTGACGAGACAATTAGTGAAATTTAAGAATTTGCGATATGAAGTGCAAAATTCATAGTTGTGAAAATACATCATATTTTCGAGGTAAAGGAGTGCATTTTGGTACTTAAGTGCAGTAAATATACACGTTGTTATCTGTTTAAAAGATTGAGTGCTTTTAAAAGCTGTTTTAATTGAAAATTTAATACTTTCATGTGCTCAGAAATATCCAATACAAAGAATGACATTTCCCAAAATTGTTTACAATTGACAATCAGTGGCGTTTCAGAAATTAATGAGACGAAATGAATTTTATCAATTATTTATTTCAAATTCGATGTTGGTAACAGCCATAATTCTGCCAAAGCCGGTGCCAAGCCCGGTTGTAAAATGAAGAGGGTGGCTTGAAAGTTTAACAAATTAAGTCGAGTTTTCCCGATTTTTACTGTTAATATTAAATATTGAGTGGCTTACTGCAATATTGACGGGATTTTTAAAGTTTAACATTAACCATAGAAAATCATCTTATAATAAGTCTCAAAGACATTATTAATGTTACATGTATTTGAGAATTCATCCGATATGTTCAGAATCTAAACGTTAAGTGAGTGAGTTGTAGCCTAACATGCATAATTGACTTTGGTTTCTATTTTATGTTCATGCAAACTCTTTTCATTGGAGGTCTAAAATTGCCGTAATATATTCTTGAATAATGTTTCGATATGTAAAATTTTTGAAATCTTGTGCCAAAATTTCGATCCCTCAAATTTTCGATGTCGTCCGCCAATGACAACCAACCACTACATGAAGGTGTCACAAACACATAGTGAAACTGCTACCACAAATTATGTTGATGTTCCACTCCATAGTTACCTCTATTGTTGCATGTTTGTTAGGCATCAACTCCTTTGCGATGCAAGCGACTCTTGCGGTGAACATTATGAAGGTCACACGAAGCACTACAAGAGGCGCCATGGAGAATTCAACTAGCGACTTCTATTGCATATTACAACATCGAAGACAACCTTATTTTGATCCATAATTTTGTCCAAATTACGTTCTGGAGGTAATTTGAAAATCTATGAAAAAATAGGTAGTTTGCAACCCAATAATGGTCGAAATCACGAATATGACCAAAACTATGTAGTTTGATCGCAGTGCAAAAAAAGTACAGGTATATCAGCGCAAAACAGCTTAAAGACATTGATTGGTCCATTTTGAAATAAATTTGATAAACGGCTTCTTAAATTTTGAATCAGTTCACTTGGCTTTGCGTAAACTTCATCTGATTTATTAGACCCAGAAACTGTTGGACAAATATGATATACAAACGTATATTTCGGAATTAACACACAAACATTTGCAGGTTGCACGTATCATGGTCCGAAACGAAATGAAATAAATCAACATATTATAAATTGAACTTGGTAGGACGATATACAACGACATGTTTTAAGCATCTTTTAAAATTTACGACTGTGTCTATTGAAATACCACCCAGAAGTATCATTCGTTTTTGGGTTGAGCATTTTAGGCCATTAAGGTATGTCGTGTCAATAAAACGACTACGCAAAACGATAAGTTTTCGTAGAAATCATGAACAACAATGACAAACTGCTATGAAAAGAGTATATGAATAATGTGGTAGACTTTATAAATATATTTTTTTCTTACTTGAAAAAAAAAGAAGAATCAAGAACAGATGAGCTTATTTTTCGTCATAATTTTCAGTAGAGTAGGCATAGTCAGACGATTTAATCTGTTCCAAGTTAATGACCAAAAACATGGTGGTTTATGATTATATCTTTTTTCCATAAGTTGTGTGTGTGTGCTCATAATTTTGTCGCATTGAAATGATCATAAATTTCCAACTGCCAATCCAAATTTATCACACTTTTCTTGAACACCTACTGTCTGAATAAATTTACCCATGCGTAGCACAACGCCCACAATTTTTAGGTGTGAAGCAAATGATACTTTTGTCCAAGCCGTCTCTACTAGCTTTCATCAGATCATCAATAAATTGAAACTATCTTGTATCTATTTTTGAGTCCAAACGAACGGTATAAACTATGATTTTTTCTACGAAAGATTAATAACAATAAAATTAAAATATGAAAATCGGATAAAGTCCAAAAAATGCTGACATCCATCCAATTTTCGCAGCCCACAGTTTCTATTGTCATGAAAATCAGAATATTCTGTTTTGTTCTTGACAGATGATCGAGACTTTGTCATGAAGAGATCTTTTTTATGATAGGCGTCAAGAAAGATTTTAGATAAAGTATTGTTCATAATTTTAGCCCCCATTCATAATAACATTTGATTTTTATGAATGGCTGGCATAGTTTTTTATTTCACTTCTTACGACGAAGATTAATGTAAAGTATTAAATTTCTACGATGAGCTGAAGTCAAAAAAAATTTTTCAAATGATAATTTGTGAAATTCGAATCACGAATTAAAATCGCTTCTGGGAAATGGAGGGTGGTTTGAAATTGATATGCGTAAAATAGATGAATTGTTGAAAATTGAATGGTGTGACTGATATTTCAGAAATTTTATTATTCTGTATATTAATTTTATTACCCATGAAAGCATTGAAACTTACACTATTGTAAATTTACTATCATTAAATTGGACTACCATTGAGATATTCACCTTTTGTTGTTGTTGAGAAATGAAAACACTATGTTTTGTCTTCATGAGATTTTTGCGGTGAATTCCAATGATTTTCCAAACTGAATAGCATCATCTTCTTGCCTGCATCTTTGCAGTTAATAAAAATTAACCACAAATTAGAATTTCCCAGCAACAATTTCAACAATATCATCAATTTTAATTGGAATCTGCACTCAAACAGTTTGCCGTATCTTACCATCCAAGATGGCTATCTGTAGATCTTGTAGAGTTGCTAATATCTATTCATTACCGTCAGAATAATTTTTTCGCACTAATACTTAGCATCATATCAGATTATATTTTGCTATGAACATTTTCCAACCATAATTGTGGCTGTTTTTCGAGAAATTCTCGAAACGGGACCGGCAAAGAAGTGGACAATGTACTCTTTGGTTGGTTTTATGAACAACGAACAAGCATGCCAGTTGTTAATGTTGCACGATCGCAATCAGTCAGTGGACGTGATTGGGCAACACAAATCATTCTTTGCATTCAAGATTTTTCATTTGCCAGCCCGAGGAATCCTCGGCATCATCTTCATTGTGTGTTCTCTCCTTGTCATGATGATGACGATATTTGCCGACATGTTTTTTTTGTTCGGTAATTTTTCACTAGTTTTTCTGACTTGGCTACGTCTCAATGCATCTATTGTCGAACGCTGGAGAATGTAACTGATGAAGTGAAGAAGATAAACGGTCAAAGAAGTCCAGTTTAAGAAATGAGAATTCAAGTTGATCTTGAACAATTTCTTTTGTATATCTGCAAGAATTGATGCCTCAGAAGCTGCTTCTTTTGCCAATTCAGCTTTCAAATGAACCGAACTTTCGAGTGTAGTATTAAATTGCTACATATGAATTTTCAAATTTTTCGACCATTAGAAATGTAATTTTCCTAGTGGTGGAAAATAAAGACCATGTAGGCTATACTTTTTTTTTAAAAAGGGGGGGGGGGGTGGTAAAGTCCGTAAGCCGTATTTTAAGCATATTTATATAAATTTTTTACAGAAAAACTATTAAACTTCTTTGCTTCTAAGTAAAATACACATATTTAATATTTTTCCAAGAATATACTGTAAAATTTCCATCGCAAAATATTCGAAAATGAGCCTCTGGTAACAAATATTCGAAGACTCAAAAAACTCGGATTTTCCGGGGAACATCAGAACTCGACACTAGATCATCTAAAATCAAAAAATCAAAGAGGTTCTATTGGTTTGTGAGTTTTGCTAGGTAACTCTGTCGCGTTTTTATTTTCATTTGTTTTTGTCAATTTCTGGCATCAAGAAGAAAAATTAAAATTCAGTACATTTGCTATTGTAAAAAAAAATAATATAAAATATATAAAAAAAACTCGACAGCGTTACCTTATAAAATGTGTAAAGAAAGCCTGCACCAAATTTCACGAAGATCGGTTGAGTGGTTTTTGACAAACAGTGTCCACCAACTTTAAAAATACTACATTTGAGAAAAACGCGTTTAAAGATTTTAATCAATTATTTTGGAATACTCACATAGAATCATCGATTTCGGGGCCGTAACGTGAAGCGCTGTCATTCACAATAACGAAGGCGTCTTTCTGTTTCAAATGGTGTAGATGTGGTGATTTGGATGTCAGAAAAAGAGAAGGGAGACAGCTGTAGAGCATTGAATGGTCGCGTGTGTAGGTAAGGATATTCAAAACGCCGTATCTCCAGGAGCTTTGTTCCGATTGACTTGAAACTTTCACAGAATATTTTTGAAGCTATCTACTTTACAATATAAATTATAATTATAAAATATAAATTTTGACAATTACAGACTTTACTCCCCCCTTAAATTAACACAGATTAACTGCCTCCAACCTGACCTGTGTATCAAATACCGATTTAATTGTCACCGTTTGTAAGATTGTGACGTTGAAATGTCAAATTAACTAATATTGTCAATTTGCGTACTAAAATGTAAACTATTTTAAGTTTGCAATGAAACTTAAGATGACTGTCCAAATTTATATTTACGATACATGCAAGTTGAGTTGGATGCAGTTCATGGTGAATCTGCTTCTGTGTTTGCAACTACCTACAACTGGATAAATGAATTTAAACGTGACCGTACAACGACAAACATCGTTCAGGACGTCTTATAAAAGTGAGTACACCCAAAATGATCGACAAAATGCTTGACATGGTGTTGAGTGATAGAAGACTTAAATTGCGCGAAATAGTTGAGGCCACGAGGATGTCAAAAGACACCGTCATTTCAATTTTACATGAAAAAATTGGATATGCAAAAAATTTAGTAAAATGGATGCCGCGTTTTCTCTCAGCCAAAAACAAACACAACCGCGTGGTTGTCGCTGAAGCTCTCTTGGAGTGCATGCTCCGTAATTCGGACGACTTTCTGCGTCGATTCATTACTGCCAACGAAACATGGATGCATTACTACACTCCTGAGACGAAGGAACAATCAAAACAGTGGATTGTGACAGGCGAACCAGCTCCAAAGAAGGCGAAGACGGTGAAATCGGCCGGCAAGGTTATGGCCACGGTTTTTTGGGATGCACGTGGAAATATTTTTACAGACTATTTACAAAAAGGAAAAACAATCATCAGAGATTATTATGCGTCGTTATTGAGCCGTTTGAGTGAAAAATTTAAGGAAAATCGGCCGCATTTAACCCAAAAAAAATTGTTTCATCAAGACAATGCACAAATTCACAGTTTCAATGGCTGAAATTGCGGAACTGTAGTTTGAATTGGTGGACCATATTTGCATGATTTGGTACCCAGTGACTTTTTTTATTTCCAAATCTAATAAATTGGCTTGCTGGACAACGAGCTATGTCGAACGAGGAGATCATTGAATAAACCAATAGCTGTTTTGAAGGACTTTCAAAATCATATTTTTCTGATGACTTAAAAAAATTGGAGGGGTGTAAGAACAAGTGTATCGATCTAAAAGGAGATTATATTGAGAAATAAAATAAATTTACCAAAAAAAATGTTTGTCTATCATTTTCTAAGGACTTATTGACACCACCTCGTATATTTTAAGTTACTTAATTTCTTTTTATTTTGGCCTGAGCAATATTTAAGTAATGAGATTAGTTACTTGTGCAACGTAAATATCACTGTTCAACTCAAAACATCGTGATAAATTGAGAAATGTGGAGATTCTGTGTTAAGGATAGTAACCTCATCAGGTGCTACCATCATATCTTCCACAGGACAAGCACTAGCACAAGAAACAAGTTGCAGAGTTGCAAGCCAAGCTAAAAATAGTGAACGTGTTGTCTTACTTTATACACGGAGGTCCAAACCGTAAAGAATTGTAAGAACATCAGTTCGAATTTTCATGCTGAATGGAAAACCCAACACTTTTGAGCATTCTAAGCTGGTTGCTGATAGTATAGACAAGAAAATCAATTTATGGCATCACGATTCAAAATTCTATAATATCTAATAACTAAATTTATTAACATGGCGCCCTTATCATCCATTCGTTCCTTTGCTGTCTTTTGCGGATCTCAGAAGCTTTGAATGTTCCTAGCCATCGATAACTTACCATAGCCATCACTTCGGCTACCATACGGGATTCCATAGTATCCATTTGATTTCTTTCTGCAGTATATAAATACCACCATGCTCACGAATAACTGTTGATCGCTAGCAGTGGTTTAAGTTAATAGGATAAATCAAGAAGAGTGCGAAATTCATAAAATTGAAGGCATAGCAGCAAAAAAAATATGATTATGGTAGAGTTCATCGTAACCATCATCAACTGCGTTTATGATTATTGTCTTAATGCATTCGAATATTGTTGGAAACCTAATGGCGCGACTTAATGGAATCGAAATGTAACTTAATTGCACCTCTAAATTGATACTTTGGTGCATGAGATCAAATCGACTCGATAGCCAGTGCTTTGTTTTACAACGAGCCTTTCACAAATTCAAAGTGAGTGGTGAGATGCTGTTTGATAGTGTTGATGTAAGCAAGCTGAGAAAGAAATGTTCATTCACCTAACCACGAAGCATTTAGCTGAAATTATGGCTTAATCATCTTAATTGGTTGGAATGTTTCTGCATGTCTTTTCTTCGCATAAAAATGATTCGTTCATCATAAATATGCCTATTAATTTTATTCGTGATAATGAAGCTTCTTCGAAAATTCGTTAAAGCTTGCGTAAATTTTGCGTCTTTTTTGATAAAAAGTGAAAATTCCACATTAGTGTGTTAACTTTCTTCGCACAAATTGGAACATCGAACTGCTTTGAATATTAAATCATGAGTAAAACAAATAATCCCACGCATCGCGTTGCGAAAAAACGCCAACAACAGCAAAAGTTGCCGAGAAATGTACTCAAGTTACTGGCCTAAGTCTTTCGTTTCACCAAGCCCATTTGGACGATCCGAATTCTTCGAAACCTCAAGTGGATTTAAGGCATTTGTCTTGACGAACTAATTCTTCTATTGAAATAACATTACTTTCTATTACTTGGATCAGTGGAACTGGGACGGCTGTCGGACCATTAAGATATAATCTATAATCCGATGATAACGCCACCATCCGAAGCACAACCAACACAAAGTTCCGGGCCTCCTTCTCGGTATTCACCAAGCAATATGGAGTAAAAGTCCCACACACCCATCATCCCAACGATGGATAAAAATCTTAAAGATATGGCGTTTTACCGTTTGGAATTCTTTGCTACAGCAAAAAAAGGTCTTATCTGCATTTGAAATGTTAAAATGCTAAATCTTCGATGGATGGCAGACTAGGTCGCGCAAGGCGACTACACAACACTAACATACTGGTACAGCTAGAGTCTTGTGATGATGAGTGAAAATGGATTTAGATGGTCTCCTTGACTGCTTTGTTCTGAATAGCAAGATGGTTGGTCTTAATACGAGCGAATGTGTTAATTACCCTCCCATCATGGTGTTACTTCCGCGTTCTGCTATTTACGGATTGGCAGCTCGGATTGAGGTTGAGCAGTGAAGATTATGCGTCGACAGACGACATCATGTCCACATCGGTGGAAAAATAAATGCAGAAGGTTTTTCTTCTTTTCTTTAGCAAATTACTGATGAATTCAGGACAGAACGACGAGTTTATGGATTAATTACTGATGTTTTGCATACCAACCGGCATTTCTGATGAAGGGATTTTTCCCAATATGCAAATTGGATTGTTAATTTCCATGGTTTGTTTTAGGTGTCACGCTCGAAAGCCTCCAGACCTGATGAATATTGCATGGAAAAATTAACTATGATTAATCACGCTCAAATTATGATTGATGCTTTCAATTTGATAGTATAAGCCGCGATGGCTAGAATGTACAACTAAATTATTGACGACGTAAATTAAGTGCTAGTAAAAGAATGTGTGATAATGTTGAAAAGACAATTAGACGTAATGGTGCTTTCTGCTTTCCAATCAACAGCGGAATTTGTTACCATTAGGAAAAAAATCTACATAATCAATTAAAAAGGTTCAAAAATAGCTGAAGATAACTTCTTCATATACTATACTACTTTAAGTACTGCCTTATTGGAAGTCTAGCTTCCTTTACGGAGGTTCTAACGAAAAGTGAGCGAGAGGAGTGAGCCCAGAAAAGGCGTACCGAACGAAAAAGCGAACGGAAGTTTATCTTAAAATTCAAAGTGAGCACAATACATAGCAATGATTTGCAAATATAAGAGTAGAGTGGCTGGTTCAGTGAGCAGAGCGCACGACTCTTGCTCTCGAGGTAGGGGGTTCCAATCCCGCTTCCTTCTGTTTTTTTTACTTTTAGTTACTTTGAGCGAATAAAAGCAATAAAAAAATGTCGTATTTTGTCATATTATATGCATCCTAGATTTTTGAATATGTCAAATTAGCTCCTGAATTTTTCGTGCATTTTTTTATATACAACTTTTTAACCTTTTCATAATCATTTTCAAAACGGAACTAAGCTCAATCCAACACTCCCAGATTGCCTCACTACATTTTTATGTATAAATTAAAACTAATATTGAGCCAAGTATTATTGATTAAAAAGAAATTAGATAGATGAAATTTTACTTCAGTGAAGAAGGTGCTTATCGTTTTGAAGTCCTTGCTTTCTGCTCAAAGAATAGTAGAACTGAGGAAAAACGATATCTTAGAATTGGGATGTTTGTTTAACGCTAAAAGTCCAATCCTATTTGATGAAATAGCGGAAACTCGTTGGAGTCTACGTCAAATCGACGTAGAATGGACTTTTAGGGTGAGGGGTAACCATTTTGAAGCAGAATTTGTGGCTAAAATTTATACACTCTGTGCAATTACAGTACATATTTAAAAAATAATAATTTGAAAATCAACCTGTCTTACATTTACTCAAAATCTATGTAAATAAGCGGCGGCTCATATTTGATTTTCTAATGTGAAGTGAAAAAATATTATTAATATTTTGAATATTGTAAATTTAGACCTTTATTGATTTTTTCTGACATAAAATAAACTTGAGCAATATTAGACTCATCATAAAATATTCAGAATATGTTAATTATAAATATTTTGGTAGATTCTCTTTGCACTATTTTAAGATTAAACGTTTGCACCCAAATCACAATAAAATATTGGGAATAGAAATTTAAAAATATTTTCTGAATTTTGATAAGTCACAAATAAATAACACAAAAATATCAGTGCAAAAATTTCAGCTTGTGATATTCTTCAAAAATGTATGTTACAAATTTTGCTTAAAAAAAATAGATACAAATGTCGGACATCAAATATTTTAAAATTTATCTTAAAAACTCAAAGAAGAATTTTGTGTTTTGTTAATTATTAAAAAAATAGGAGAATTTTTTTCACGTGATCTTTTCTCAGTTAGATATCGACAAGAAAATCAATAGAAAGCATTTTTTAGAGAGAGAAATTTAAAAAATAGCACTGAGTGTAATTTTCGGCAAAAGTTTTAGCAAAACATCAATGCGAATAAGGAGAAGTGATTAGACTGTCTGCCTCCTATGCATCAAGCACCAGGTTCAAGTCTGCTTGGCCACAGTTAATTTTTGAAAATGGAAATGGATGTCGGACTATCAGGTAAGTCGACTGTAAATGAATACTTAAGACAAATCAGAGTAAAAATCACAGACAAGCGAGTTCTGACCACTGCCCATCCTAGTCTTTCGTTGGTCAAGTAAATAAGGTTATTCTGACATTACTTCAAGACCCTGCTCCAATTTTGTCTGTTGTATCATCGATTATTTTTATCCATGCTAATTATTTGGAAGGAAATTAATCGAACGAAGTTTATTTAGAGAAAAATATTTAACATCAAAACAGAAGATTTCGAATAAAGGCGAATCCAATTTTTCAAAAATGATTTTGAGCAATTGTGGCTGCATAAAAATTTAGTTTATAAAAATACATTGTATCCTTTATTCAGTAATGAATAAATAAATTCACGAATAAAATAGGATTAATCGTAGTATAGTATTTGAGGAATTCAGTGTCGAGTAAAACTAAAGAATAACACAAACAAACAGGTAGAATAGTTTGAAACCTGAACAATTAAAAACCATTTGTCTTGACCCTAGGCTTTAAGAATCTCTTTCAGTATTCTAAACATACTTTTTAAATATACAGCAAGAAACCTTCCAGCCATCGTCCATAATCCTCAACTTCTTTAGAATCATGCTTTCGCTTCAACAGTGCCTCCTCGTGTACTTGCATCGCAAATCTTAATCGGTAATTGACCAGCAACATCTTATTTCCTTCTCAACTTCTGTAAAGGCCAAAACAATCACTTCAAATGTCTTTATAATAACTTAATTTAATCAAATGGTTGCGTGCTTCCAAACACCTAATACTCAGCATGATTTCTCACTTTTTCCAAAACATCCTCGGCAATAAATGCGAGAAGAAAACCCAAAAAAGGTTGAATTCCTTGTAATCGAACCATCTCTTAATTTCTTTCACATCGCATTCACCTTACGATAATTCGTGCAGGTGCATTTCCAAACACGGAAATTTCTTACCAGAAATACCACTTTCTTCTCGAAAAAGAAGAATATCATCTAGAAAAAAATGAGGTCAATTATCACAGACCTCTCGATCCAAAGAATTCCATCTATTATTCTGGCAAACTACCATCGTCGGCAACTGTGCATTCAAACTAATGTGAAAATAACACGACAATGGGAAAATTGTGACTTTTTCACGCTTTTCTTATTCGGGAACCAACGAATTAAAATGATTTTAATTAGACGCCCGTCCTCGAAGTATCTAACAATGTTGGTGTGTTTTTTTTCAGTGATTTTTCGATGAACATTTTCATGTAAACGACGAATCTAATTTGATATCATTTGTGGGATTCTTGGAGCGAGTTCAGAGTCACGACTAGGTACGGAAAAACATGATGACTGTGTGTGAGACTTGGTTAACCTTATGTTGGACGAAGATATTTATGATGGCATTAGTTTAACTGCACATGACTAAATTACAGGTTTCTTTGGTGGGACAAAAAAGATTGGATGCTGAGAGATCTATAAGCTGTAACGAGTGGATTGTTGAATCCTATTCACATATGATGCTTAAAATTGATAAGAATGGTTGAACTATGACTGTGACAAGTTTTAAAGACGATAAAAAATATTCGTCGCGAAATATCTTACAAGATTTCATTTAAGATGAAGAGGCTTCGCAATTTTTCTTGACTGCACAAACATACATACATTAACAAAGAAAATGTTTACTGTTCAATCATTTCCAATGTCAAGAAAATAAGCACAAAAATATTGTGACCAATTACTGCGGACGTCTTTCGTTCGCATTTAATTCTACGACAGGTTACTCGCCTAAGTCTTTTGTTTGTATACTGCAAAAATTGAATTTCAAACGTCTTTCAATTTCGTTTCTACCATTTTTTAATGAATAAGTTGTACCATTTTTCAAGTTCTTTGTAAAAAATATCCAATTATTCAAATCCTAACAACCGTTTTGAGTGATTGAAAACAACTCCCAGTGTTTTTTTCAAATATCCAATCCTTCCATTAAAAATGATTCCAATCAACTAAATTGAGGTGCTAATAATCTTTTGGCTGGCACCCCATACGGCACCTGATATCTTTGTAAATGTTGCGTGAATAAATTACAAAATTAATTAATCAAATATGAAATTTTTCAGGAATAAAGCATTGCCGGCTCTCCACCCCCGGATTTCGTTGGCCGACAAACAAATGGAAGGTCCATCGAAACAACCAGAAGATGTTCGTATCTATTAAACTATCGACTAACAGATGAGAAAATTATACAGTTACTGGTTGCTAAAGTATGCTATAATAGCACTGTTATTTGCTTATTAAAATCATGTTTGGCATTCAGTGTCAGAGGGTACTGACAAGTACAAATATGTATCTTTTTGGAGGCCCCGCGAAGCTTCGACCCGCACCATTCACAGCAATTTATCTTGCATGTGGAGTTTCTTGACTTGTTTGGTTAGCGGGATCCCGGATTGTCGTCATACGATTTGGTGGTATGGTAACGTTTAAGAAATGTAAATAATGTTTTATTAGTGCTTTTTAAAGAAAAAACACCATGGACTTTATTTGTTTTGTGTGATTTTTGACCTTTGATTTTGAGTGGCTCATGCAAAGTCAAACAAGAAAAGATGGATATTGCCTGTTACGTGAAAAATAAAATAAATTGAACCACCCATTATTTTGTTATATGGGAGTACTGAAATTTCAAATAGTAATTCTGATAGAGATATTCCAAAATAACTAGATCTTCACTTTCTTTTCATTCATATGTTAACATGCCTGGAAAATTTGGCACTCATCACATTATGTGATTGCCAAAGGTTTCATGAAAATTGCTTCCTTGCTGAAATGCTGCTTATTCTCCAGTTCTTAATATAAATTTTCAAATGGGAAATCTATACAACATTTAACTACTGGATTTGGATATGGATTCATCTTTCTGGTCTAATAAGTAAATCAAGTATCAAAGACACAGCAATTCCCCTTCAAAACTATTTAGATGAGGTAACCGAGAGTATAAGTTTGCTTCCACTACACTTAACACTCGCTACTATTCCCTACTGAGGTCCAAAGATGATGATAATAGTGGTAGGTTGTAGCCAAAACTAATTAAAGCCTTTTGCGATGAATTGCTTTTATGTAAACTCTCCTCAGTTTGCATTATTTTTGAAAATTCAAATGTTAGGTTTGATTTTGAGAAACGACTACATTGGGTCCAAATTTGTTTTTAAAAACCATATATTTTCTTAAATGTAAACTTTCACATTATTTGCAAATGGATATTCTTTTCGGTATAGAGTAATTTAATGTTAGTCTTACGTTTTCCCCCGTTTCACAAATTTTGATACATATTTAATTTTAAATTTACTTTAAAATAATAATAAAATAACTTTTTATAATTTTTCGATGTCTATATTTTGCTAATCAAAAAATGTTCCATCTCGTAGAACGAAAAAGCATCGTGCCACTGGAGTCAACATTGCCCACACTTACGATCGTCAGCATCTGGGCAAGTCTTTCGTCTCAAAGATACCTAAAATTATTCATAGCAAGCACGAAATTTGTGACGGATGACTATAGTCACACGTTGTAGTGGAAAAGTCAATAGATTTTTTTATGTAACAACCTGCTACCTTCGTAGCTCTTTCTTGTCTCCATCTCGAAAAACCAGCTGAAGACATCACCGATTTAAAAGCTCATAAACAAACCGCCTATAAGGTAACCCTCAAGCCATGCTCATCCTTATGCCTCACCAATTTGAGCACGCAGTGACGAAAAATTATCAGGTGCAGATAGTTGACAAGAATTGTCCCCACCACAGCGAAGAACTATCAAGTCAACCACACAGGGGCGACCACGTTTAAATATTACAACCCCGACCAGCGCACCAGTTTGCAGAAGCTTAGAAAACAGCAACCACGGTTCGTTCCCAAAAGTGGCACCTGATATTTTCGTCGCACTGCTGACAAAATTAAAAAATATTTTTTCCTATTTAATTTTTTTCAATATTGATTTAATGCTAATTCAATTTTATTTACTGGATAACTCTTATAGATCAGTGCAAGTTCTGGTGAAAATTCCGGAAAGCTTAGACGATTAATTTTCATGTCATTTTTCATTAAAACTTCGTGTCTCGATTTTCGCTACACGTCTAACCGAATCAACTCTTCAAGGTACGATCCATTCGTTCGTAAAACGCCCGCCAATTCATCCGCCGTTGCCCACGACACCACCAAATTCAGATATTTCTGATGAAGATCATGAATGCTACAAGGACTTGATGCGTTTTGCAAACAGACTCGAATGATAGTAACCGCCTAGCCTCATAAAGCATTGCCAGAGTATCAAAAAATAATACATTCCGTTTAACGTTACAAAACTTTACCAAAACAGACATAATAAAGTTTTAGAATTATAAAAATGTTTTAGATTGTCAGGAAGAATATTTTTCGTTCTCTTGTAAAATGTACGCAACAATTAACATGTGTCCTGCAATCAAAAAAAAACTTTCTTGAAGGACATAATACATGGTAAGCTAAGATCTATGTGAAATAAATCTCGAAAGAAAATTAGATTAGATTATTTGAAGTTTCAACCTTATTTTATGATGTACTATTTTTTTCATCTGGGTTATAAATTAATGCTGATACGATTATTCCTATAAAATCTATTAACAATTCCGACTCCCATATAATTTGCTGTGATTAAATAAAATTTTGATGAGCACCAAACATTTTTTAAACATTTTTTTTTGAGCAGAAGCAAGTAGTGTCAGGTTAAAAATTGCTTTTGCTTCGAAAAGTAATTGAGGTACAATATTTTACTGTGGTCAATTAAAATCAATTTTATTACAAAGATATTAAGGTTTTCCACCAGGAAAATTTGTGGCTACCGGCTGTCTACCACCAAGTCTTTTTGTGAATACGGCCTAGCTTATCAGTTTTAGATTCATTTTTTCAAATTCAAAACTTTGAGGCTTCAAATAAAAGGACTCTTTTAAATGAAGAAAAAAAGATGATTTATAACATTCTTTTCATACGATTAATTTCACCTTGAACCCAGAATCGTCACAAAGGGGACTTATCCAGGCACTGAAAAAAGCAAAAAAGTCAACAAATGAGTCTGTATTATAGTACCAATTGTTCAAATAGAACTTACCAGTACTAGTTATGAAAAAGTCAATACAATATTTGTTTATCAAAATATTGCACAAACAAAAAATGATAAAAGTTCTTTCCAGAAACGTCTAACAAGAAGTGTTAGATGTTTCCCACCCTACTGAAAAGAACATATAATTTACTTATGTGCTTATTCCTTCTGTGACTGGATACATTCAAAATAAGATTGTATTGTAATGTAATGTTTTAAAATGAAAACGTATAAAGAAAATCTATCCAGTCAAACTTTACCCACGAAAAACACTGAAATAAATATTTATATACCCAAAAAATCTTGAATCTGTGGCTACTGCGCAACATATTAATGTGGTTCAATTAATTTCGGCAGTGAAAACGAACCAACACTAATGAAGGAGATTAAAAATTACCATATCACTTGAGTGGAATATTGTATTACATGTTAGTTCCCATAGTTGTTTTGTATCTTCAATTGGCAACTTCAATTTTCAAATTAGTCAACGTCTGCAAATTAAACTTGGTTTGGTTTAACATTTTAGCCATTTCTGGCTTTGTCTATGTAAGGAAACCTCGATATTCCATTTTCAACGATTAATCCAAATAAACTTAACCGGATTATGAAATTTAACATTTTTATTTTTGGATTGCATGTATTTGTTTCCTTTTAAAGCTGGCTGTTGTTTTTTCAAACCGTTCACATAAACTTTCGTTGATTTCTACTTCATCAAATGCCACTAAGATTGCATGTGAATGAGTTTATGGCACGATTGAATGAGAAAAGTAATCGAAATGAATTTTAAGATGTTAATTAGCATTTATGGGGTAGTCATAAAAGTTTGTTGTGCAATGACAAAATTAACACATGACCGGATATGACTGAAATGGAAATTTGATAAATCAAGCAGAGGTTCACTTCGAAATAAAAATTATTGAGGAGTTTTTAAGAAGATGAATCAAGTGGGAGTTTGAAAAGATGCAATGGCATTTTTTACGAAACGTATGAAAAATCCAATAAGTATACTTTTGTATAGAAGATCGAATCATTGCTCATATTTTATTGGTGTTTTTTTAGCATTTGACTATTTTTTTAGGTTGATTTCACCTTGTTTTGACTATAAAATAGATGATAGTAAGAAAAATCGAGCAATTGAATCTATCGATATGTTTTTCACTATCAAAAACCTATGCACAATGAAGAACATGCCGAAAATTCAAACAAAAGACTTAAGCGAGTAGCCCGAGTTTGCTAATTTTCGATATGTGTTTATCAAGCAATTGAAATTGAACCATCTGCAAAGCCATCAAAATTGAATGAAACAAATATTTATCTAAGAAGTAAGCATCAATAGAGAAAAATATAAGCACCAAACACTGCAACATGAAAAATACCAACAATTTCAAGAAGAAATCAACCTTAGTGCTCTTGTTTGCAGACAATTATCGAATGAATGATGACTGTTAAAAATATAAGCAAACTGAATGTTGTTTTTAATCATTTGCCAAATAGTTCCTTATAAATATTGCTGTTAATAAATGCCCAAAAAAATGTTCAAGGTTATTTATCACGTTTGAATCAAATAAAAAATAGCAATAGGGTATTAAGCACCATCAGTTGCCCACGAAAAGCTGCTTTCCATAATTTTTTTTCTTGCACACCTGGCAAAAAAGTAGCTCGCCTTCTCAGCCAATGTGTTAAAGCTAAACCCCACCAAATTTTTAGAAGGACTCGGCAATTCAAACGCATGCAAAAATAAAGCGCCAAAATGCAGACGGACGTAATGCTTTCTATTTTTTGAACCCAAAAATTACAAAAAAAATTGAATTTCGAAAAATTATTTTGAACTTTCTGCCATTTTGTTATTATTGTATATAACTTGATAGTTTTAGTTGAAACGATAGCCACTGGGTTTTCAAATAAAATCTTTTTTGAATTTTTTGTTTCAGACCATTTCTCGATTCAGGATCATTGGCACCGTTTAATACGCATTTTTTTTATATGGTTAAGAGAATGCCGCCACTTTGTGTAAAATAATAATAATAATTCAATAAAAAGTACGCTTTGACAAGGTATTAATACCCAAAAAGAATTACATTGATATTTGCTCCAGGGACCTTATAATAAATTCTTAAAAATAGGTCAGTTTTTTGGGTGTATAAAGCCCTTAAGGAACGATTTTCTTTACGCACTATGCATGACTTGCTACAAAAATTACAAAGAATAAATTACACAACGTTGATGTAAGCTGCTGAGGTTAAACGATCAATAAGTGTGGTAAGATTTTTATTTAGCAAATAATTTTAATTTCTTTTAAAAATCGATAACGATTATTCGAATTTGGAGAATCATTTCGGTTTCTTTTCCTTGTTCGATATTGTCTATGGTTTTGATGGAGCTGTTTATTATCATAAATTATTGAAATGAACTTACCATAATTTTATTAGGAAGAATATCTTCCCGAGGCCCCCGTAACGACCCATTCTGCATATCTGAAACGACAAGAAAGAAAAAAACGGTTAGAAATCACTTCAAAGCCACTTAACTGCTGTATATGGATATGTCTAAAACTAATCATAATCAAAGTGTTCACATCAATATCAATTTTCAATGGTGTTTATTACGGATCTACCTCTCAGCACGTCTGCTAACTATCGCCCACAATTTGTCGTATCCAATAACAATCCAACCAAGAGTTGGACACACCAACGCACCCAAACCTCGTTTCAATCGAAATTCATCGAATAAAAGCCATTCTGCGCAAGGATACCTCCCAATCACATATCAAGTTTCTCGAGGGTCGTAATTTGTCGGTGAAATGGATCTATTCCATTCATTTTGAATAAGGTTCCAAAAACCTTTGGGATTGTCATCTCTCCGACCACTAGAACCGCTTATCGCTTACCACTCTGCAAGACATCGAGTCACACAACGCCGGTGGTCGATCCATGCATATTTCTTGGACATCGCGTGTTACTTTTAGCATGTTCTGCGACTTCTTGCGTTCAACATGTAAGCAGTGTTGCTGTTAAATCCTCATCTTTATGCTTTCACCTTTCACATAATGTAACGGATGACTATACGATTTGGTGTCTCCCCCACGCTGTGCTCAACGACAGGATTCATAAGTTGTTTTTCTGTCATGATAGTGTGAAGGTGTACTACTAAAGCCCAAGAAATGATCCATAAGATGAAGCAGCATAAATTGAATAAATTGTTATTGCCAGCTGATACAAAGGTGTGTCCTCTTCAATACATCTGAGTACTCTCCTCAATAATTTAATTCCATAAATAAAAAGGCACATAATTCAAAAGCAACCACCATAGTCGAAGACGAGATGCTTTCCATTACATTCGCCAACCAATCGTTCAGTTTTACCCACCCCTAACCTTTATTGTTACGATCGCAATTATGCTATTATTTGTTTAAGACCAACTGGTCTACAATTTTCGATTAATGCGAGAGTCTAAGCAATTTTCAACATTTTATCAAGCAATCTTATTGCCATCACCATCCGATCGTCACATTACCGTCGAAGAACCTCTGACTGAGTTTTATGCAGCATTAAAGCAAAATCATAAGAAACCGTTGCAAACTGTATAATACTGCAATCAGATCAGCCAATATTATATGGAAAATTGCTGGAAATATTGTTTTAGTTCAGATTTATGTATGTACGAGTATATGCTTGTTGGCAGTGAAAATTGAGTCACAAGAAAAGTTAGTCAGTCCAAGCATGAAATTATTGCGCGTAAGCTGCGCGCATTTCGAGAAAATATTGGCATACACGGCAAGGTTGAGGTGTTGTTGGGAAATTAATGTTTTCCGGACAGGTGCATCAAAAACAAGCCAAGAGATGGAGGAATAATGGAGTTGATGTGCTAGTGTAGTTAAGTATTTTATATGATGAACAAAAACCGACTTTCGAGCGGTTACAGCGAAGATGTGTTTGTGCATAAGTTTTTGTTAAAAAGTTGATTATTTTGAAAGCACTAGAATCTTGTCGACAAAAATGACCATCAATGCTAATTTTTCTATAAATATTATTGTCATTTACCAGAGATTTTTGGAATTTGAATGACGAATTTTAACTAGTCACTCCTTTTATTTCAAATAGTTATAGTGTGTGTTCTATACACTATCACTAATCTCATCGTACCTAATTACTCACAATTCTTTTTCAAAAAACAACGCGCCTTTTATTCGGTACAAACACACGTATTCTCAGAGTTTTTAGTCACTTTTCAATTCATTAGAGTCCACCGAGTCCACGATCTTAGATACACATTTATCACACAATCATAGAAATATGATGAAATCTTTTATTGAATATATTATCATACAGCTGCAGTTAAAAAATAGCACCATGACAAGAAGCAAATTTTTTTGAGGAATAAAAGTCAAATTAATCCATACAATCAACTTTTAGACACATCAATAAACACATGATACGCAACAATGAGTTTTTAGTATAATTTACATATCTTAATGAATGAACAATTTGCTGATTTCTGAAAATAAATGTATTTGTAGTTAAACATTGCTGATTTACCTGTAACTACCATCCACAATTCTTCAAAAAAAAACAATATCGACCGGGGATCGAACCCACGACGTCGACAATTATTCAAAAAAAAAACGACGCCGACCGGGGATCAAACACACGACCTCTTGAATGCGAGCTAGTCGCGCTGCTTCCTTCACTGCACCGCTTTTGTCAGATGCAAAAACATACTAATCCATAAGCGACGCTAAACACTTTAGAGGCATTTTCCTCAAAAATGCGGGGGGGGGGGGTGTTGCGTGACATCTTCTACGTATGTGCCAAATTTCATCGAAATCTGAAACGACGAAAACGTAGCCTCTCCTTGTTAGAATGAATTAAATCCTTACACCTCGTGGTTGGAATTTTTTTCCAACAAGGTTTAACTGCAGCCCAGATGGTATCATTGTTGGTCGGTTTTACAAGAGAAGCCCTTTTTGTGACATCAGGCCCAGAGACCATCATCCGGATTGAGATCGGGATTGATCCTTAAACGATTTTTTAGTTTCATTATTGGTCTGTTTGGGGTCATTGTCTTGCTGGAAAACCCACAATAACGGCATTTCTTTTTCTGTGTAAGGCAGCATAGCTTTTTCCAGTATATCAACATAGACGTGTTGATCCATGGTAGTTTACACCAAATGTATGTCCTCTATAGTAGGAAACAAAAGCCCATATCATGATGCTTGAATCTCAGAACAATCAACTAGACGACCAACTTCTGCATAAGTATGACCCTTTGCAATTATTTTTCGAATAATTTCCCTTTTTCGGGACCCGCGATCCATAGCTTCGTTAATAATTTAAGAATTTGATACAATTTTCCAAAAATCACATGAAAAAAAAAACAAATGTAACACTCTGATGCTTTAATTTGAAAAATTCAACACATAAAGCAATTTTTCAATAAAAAAATAAGAGCAGTGCTTTTATTTTTACTGCAGTAATTCGGACTCTTCTCTCAAATTAGCTTCACATTAAAAGAACCGCACTTATATCAATACAAATGTTCATATTCTCAGAAAGTGAACACATTGTGCAACGCCATTGTTGTAGCTACACAAATTGTTCCACCTGCTGTTTTTAAATTTGATAAACTGCTGTAAGCGGTGCTATTTTTTTACCGGCACTGTATGACTTTGATCAAATTTCTATGATAAAAGATTTTATCATTTTTCCATGATTGTGCAATGCATTCGTTAAACTAGTCCACCGTGCTTCACCATCAACGATTACTTTAAACGTTTTTCTCAGTCGGGGCTCAATTATCACTTATCTTAACTTGCTTCAAGCTACCCATATTTAGTTCGAGTGAAGATTTCGGAAAGTTCATCGATAGTGTTTAGCCTAGTATCAACTAGAACGACCTCGATTACTGTTGAACTTTGTAGGTCTAGTCTTAGATACTTTCAGAAATTTCAAGTGGGCCTGGGAAGTTTCGGAAGGCCTCTAGACCGGAGTGATGTTGTAAATGACTGGTCGTGTTTAACCTTTATGAGGGTGGTGGCAATCTTAAGACAATAACTTCGTTTTTTTTTTAAACTGATTGAAACTAAAATGGCATTAATACTCCTACTGTAACTAATTGTGAACATCATATCTGGCGTGGTTTTTGTCTAAAGAAATTAAATAAACAGCAAAACTGTTGGAATTGCAGGATGCAAGCCGAAAAGCTTACAAAAAAATCTATTTACGGCTTGCTCACTCATACATTTGGAAGCAACCAGACGTATTAGACACAGAATATGGAGGAACTATTTTTATTATTATTAAGATTTACATGACGAATTATGCTAAATCTTACATCTATACAAAGTACCAGCTCTGTAGAAGACGTTGCTCATGAAATCATGAAGAATGCATTGAAAAATGTTGGAGACATGATGTTCACCACGTTTTTCTCCTCGTGTAATAAAAATTATTTAAAAAGAGGTGCTGTAACATCCGTTCTACTTAGATACTTATCTGACATAAAAATTAGATTCTTAAAAATAATATTATCACAAAAAAATTACAACATTGTAAATTTTCATTGTTTTTTGCTCACGCGATCCCCAAATAAACTTAAAATCATCTGCAATTAATTGTTGCGTGCTAGTCTAAACAACCAACATTTTAGGTAGTGAACGGAATTCGGCACAGAACAATAGACCGAAAATAAATAGTTATATTTTTTGTGCAGCTTTCGCAACAATCAATTGTATGAGTATGAGTTTTTACAGCAAACAATACACAATCGTTGCATGTGGAATTCACATTCACAAAACTGAATTCAGCGGTACTATTATTGACCTCTTTGCAACGAGAAGACCACAAACATTTCGACACCCAACCGTGTTTAATAAACAGGTACAAGAATGTGCTACTTTACCGGTAAATTGTTGAAATTTCCACTCGGACGCTCAATTGTTGCCGGTGATGCTTGATATGTGAAAAGTTTGCATAAAAACCTTCGAAATATGGTCTGCGAACGACATGTGATTGTATGATTACATGATTTGGTATCTTGTTTACATATGCGAAGATATTACCATCGAGTTCTTGAGAGCCGTTCTACATTTAGGTGATTATACACTCTACATGTGAAAGATTTCGGCCAGTTCCAAAGCTTGTATTATTTCCAGTTTGCAACGAAAATTCAAGAGAAAAAAAATTGTAAGTAGTCTGAGAACAAGATGAAATCTACTTTGGTTTAAGTATTGAAATGAAATGATTCAACAGAAAATGAGAAGACTGCAGCATTCCAAACATCCGAAAGTCATCTTTCAAATCTCTTCATAAATAAATACAAAATTGCTTCAACGGAGATATAAATGTCCATACCTCAACCAAGAAAAACTATTTTTCACTTGCTTAAAACCTGGAAAACAAAGTCTTTGAAAAGTAATTCCTACAAAATAAACTAACCGTAATTTAAATTCCATTCGTGCAATGGTCAGCTGCCATATTTATCATCTGGATTAATCTCAGTAATGTCTGCGATCATATGCTCTATGATTGGCCGCCATGTTTACCTATGCACGTTTTGACAGTTCATATTTAGCAAAGAGTGGGATACGTGCAGTTTTGTTTTAAGAGCAACAAATCGACGTGCTATGCTGGTTACAGCGTTTAATCAAAATAGTAATTATTATAGAAGCTTCTTTTCAATTTTCTTCTTAACCATTCGAGATGAAGTACTCACAGTTAACAAATTAAATTAAGTAGTAAGTAAGCGATCTTTGTAACATAGAAAAGAATGAATCCGACAACGAGAATTCATTCCTTTACATTCTGAGCAAGGTTGCGGACAGCGCAGCTGCATTAAGAGTTGGAAGGTAATGGAATTCCAAAAAATTAAATTGACAATCATGCCGATTGATAAGCTGAGAGTTTAATATGTCGACTAAAAATAATTTATAAAGAGCGACACACTATTTTGGAATGCCATTTGATAAGTTAGCAGGGAAATGTCTCGCTGATGTTATTTTACAATAAATAATCTCAAATATTTTTTCCCAAACACGTCGTGTATTATTCGTGGTCTAAAACAACTAAAATAAAACTTTGACTACAGAGATTATTTCCCAGAGTTAGTATCGTATTTGAGGGATGATGATATTATTATGTCATCGATTTAGAGATTTTTTTCTGACTATAATTTTCTTATTTGCTATAGATATTTAAAGTTTTAGTTTTTTTCACTATTCAGTGTGAACTTATAAAGCAAAATAGTATGAATTTACTGTGGTGTTTGAATTTTATTTTTGCTATAAAATAATCAATGAAGTTCTTGAGAATATTTTAGCATGGATAATATTTAGCACGGACACTCTGAGACGTCAAAATAACATCAGACAAAACATGCAAAAATTACCCGTCCTTCAGAATGTGGGCTTTGGTTCTCGTCATTAAACTCGCACGGGAAAGAACGAGAGAAAACACGAAGTGGAATTTCTTCATGTGATATTGAGCAAATGTATTGTGGCGAGATTACAATCGTGTGTCAGCAATTCGTGTATGTTTACACACCATGACCGAATTAGTGTGCGAATTACATATAACCCGATGCAAATTAGGACACTTATACCAGTGCTCAATTCCACACATCGCGTTGTATAATAGATGTGCGGTAATTTGGCTGTAGTGTCCGTTACTATTTATGGTGACTTCAATCAACGATTTTTTAAAATTTTGAGGCGTTATCTGAATTCAGAAAACAAAACATGAATTTCAATTGTTCGGTACCTTTAAATTGAGGATAATGCTTTGGAGAACTTATGTCTCTCACAATTGTATCTGTGTACTCTTAAGACAGCGAAAGGTGTCAAGGGCTTAACATATCATATTTAGTAGGCCATGTTGACAAGTAGATAAAACTTAAGAGAAGATATATTTGAAAAATATTTAATGGACAAGATCATTCTAAGGGTATTCCTAGGCCCTGAGCTGACTTAAATTCAACATTTCATCACCTTCATGGTTACTTGCCCAACTGACGCTCATGTTATTCCATTCAAAATATCAAAAAATTAGGTAATATGAATCAAAAGGTGCTCTTCGAAAAGATGTTGAATTTCGACAAAACAAATTTAACTCGATTCTTAATCACATAATCGAAAGAAACTCGTTAAATATTTATTAACCACGCTTTAATTCATCCACGCGAATATTTTCGGCTATTGTATAAATAGCTCCTTAGCGTCGTGTCGGCTGCCTAACACATTAGGACCAGGCCATTCCTCCTTCCTTTGGAACTATTCTCACAATTGACCACGAACGATTGTATCTAATCTCATTTCGTAGATAATTTAGCTGCGGATTGATGAATGATTAATCACGACTATTGAAGTGATCACGAATCGCCTATTGCCACCAGCTAACGTAGCCTCTGAAAGAAGCGTGTCTCTGGGCCAGCCTCTTGGCCATCGATGAAAGGAATTACCGAAAAAGGCTCGTGCTAATGATTGATTTTTTTCTTGTCTTTGTATTTTCCTAGCCATTGTAGTCATGAGCCCAACGATGGTTATTAGGTTTAGTAGCTTACTGACTTGGAACCGTGCATTGTAAGTGTTTATTTAGCGAAAAGTGATTTTTCAATTTGGACCTGTTTGTTTGCAAAAAAGAAGAATTCCGCTCTGCTAAGCGAAGAGTGGTCTTGTTGACTGAAAAATTAATGAAAAAATGAAGATTTTCTATTATTCAACCTGTAAACGAACGGTTCTACTGAGGTAAGAGTCAGGCTATTAAGTGTATTTAATGAAATAGCTGTAGTTGAAAGAAGTATAATAGCGCGTTCTTGTTATACCTTTCCTATATCGATGATGAGTCTTTTGTGGGCCCCTTCTAGTTCTTAGGTGTAAATACTTTATAACTTGCCCACAATTGGCCTGACGTGAGCTGTTAATGGTAGTTATAACAGCGAACAATCGGGGCACTTGTGAAATGCCTGCAAACTGAATGGTAAGTCTTTCAAATGTTTTTGGTTTGCAAACCGCAATCAATAATTTAGTGTAATTTCCACATTCAACAGGTAAGAAAAATTTAGATTGGTACTTATCGAAAAGTTAGTTTCGTCATGGAACTTTCATTCAATATGTTCTAGACTAGTTGAAACCTTCAGTATGATATGCCTCCAAACAAAAAATGGAACTCTTTATTAATTTTTTTATTGTAAAAATGTTGCTTAACAGAAGAATCTAATTACTCAGCATACGAACAAAGATTGTAAAATTTCTACATGGATTTGTAGACTAAAGAAAGTAAAGTTCATTGCGGAAACGATCGTTTTTGAGATGCAAGAAACACTACAAAGAAAAGAATCATCAAAAAATAAGCTTCGTTATTGCGGAGTGACAAAGCTGATGAAGTTAAGATCGTCATTAGAAGGACCGTATGGAATATTGAATGTGTAAAACAGACAACGAGAAAACTTGCGCTGACCCGATTCTATTATAGTTCGGTAAAATTTGTTATGCGCAGACCGAATTGGGGAACATTAGTAACATTTTTGTATTACAGACCAATAAGAGGACAATACTAATTTCGATACGAAGCAATTCGCTTTACGCCAGTTTAAGGTCTATTAAAAGCTGGTAAAATTCTTAACAAAAGTCCACAAAGTTTAGACACTTTTATTATTATAACTTCAATGTGGTCTTTGAATTGTTTGTTTGCTTTTAAAGACGAGTCCAAGATCATAAAGAAGATCATCCTCAGTTATGGTAACTCAATGAAAGGAATATTGAAACTAACTTTAAGCAATTGGATTAGTGCCAACATTGATTGTTCAATTTATTGAGGGTGTATCATGATTTAAATACGCTTGGATGGCGCTTGAGTCCTTGATAGTCATAAATATTGTAAATTGTTCTAAACACTTTAAAATCGTCTGCACACATGAGCCAAGGAGACTGGATGAACTAAGGTAAGTCATTTACAAACAGTCAAAAGAAAAGAACTTCTAAAATTGGACCTGGGGACTCCTGACAGTGGATTGAAAGAATCAGAGACATGACTATTAAAAGTGATAGTAGATTTAGGATTTACAGGATGAGTAGGAACCACATCATGTTTCCTGTATATTCAGTAAGAAAATATGGTCAATGCAATCAAAAGCCTTAAAACAAATCAGTAAAGATACAATCAGTTTGTCCTTTTGGGCTGAAAATTTGGCTATGAAATTGGTGAATTGTAAGAAGTCAGTAAGGGATGAGTGGTCACTAACAAAGGTATGTTGAAAAATTGACTTATCAATGAATCCCTCCAACATTTTGGAAAAACAAGACAAAATGATTATGGGGCGGTATTTGTAAGCCACAGATGGATCACTTGATTTGTGGAGAAAGATAATATTTAAAAGCTTCCAAGAAATAAGGAAAATATCGTCATAAAATATTTTTGTTGAATAGAATAGACAAAGACAGACCAAGGGATGGAAAACACACGAAAAAGTACGAACTAGTTTGAGGCATCATCTAGACCAGGATTGACGTTGAAATCGAGTCCTTTGATAAAACTTTCTAACTCTGACTAACATAAAAAATGGATTAATTGGAGGGATACAGTTTTTACACCTAAGAACTAGAAGCAGCCAACAAAAGACTCATCATTGATATAGAAAAGGATTAACAAGAACGCGTACTAATCGAGTGCTTTTTTATAATTCTTATACATGTGACAGTGACAAAGGAATACGAAGGAAGCTAACTGAGGGAAAGAAAAAAACAAAAGATAAGAAGTCAGAAAACAAGTCGATCATATCTTTTGCAGAACAAGCAGTAGCAGGTGTTAAGTTACAACTCCGTAGGGACAAAAAAGTATTATGAAAAGAGCAGACATACGACCAGAACATATCAACTTCCCCTTGGTCACTGAATCCTTAGCGTGTTCTAAGAAATCACTCATGGAAGAGCGTATACGGCATTTTACTACTCTGCTTTGTAAGTAGCTCATGCCGTAAGAAATTGAGATTTCTGCCACTTTCTACGTAAAAGGTTTTCGGTACACAAGGTATAGAATAAGGTCTTCGGTTTTACGAGTTAGAAGAACATAGCGGACGCTTTGTTCATTAAGGATGGAATGCAGAAAATGCATGGCACTTTCACAATCCAGACTTGAAAGTTTGCTGTTCTAGGCGTTAGAAAAGAGAGCTAACTCGATGACATTGTAGCCCATTCTTTTAAGACTAGACTTTCGTGGGACTGGGCTGCTCTCAGGTTTGGGAAACTTTTGGAAGATGATAAGGATCAATGCTGGTGTAAGCATGAGTGAATTTATATAAAAAAAGATGGTTGATAGGTGAAGAATGGAGGACAATATCTAAGATTTCAATATTACTATTACTGATAGAATTATACTGAAAGAAAGAGACTGATGCTAAAAAGGAAGAAGTCGTTGAGAAATAAGGTATCGTTCATCAAAAAAGTACTCTTAAGGTAGAACATTCACACTCCATGACTCGAGTATTTCAATAAAATTCAACAGGATCAACCTGCAAATTAATTGATATCGATTCAACATCCAACCCTACCGCCATGATTTCAAATTCTATAATGATACATTTTTCTGGCCGATACCAAAAGCCATCGCCACCATCATCATATTTTGGTAATCGTCTGAAGAAAAACCATCATAGCTAACTAACAAATCAATTCATCAAAATGTTGAAATTCTAGTCACGATGTCCAGAAATCATTTTCGCACGCTGTCATATATAGCTTTAAAGAAATGCTAGCCTCACTTACTGGTACCAATATTTCTTAACCAAAATGCTAGCAAGAATTCCAGCTATTAATGCCTCGTCTCTATGAATTTATATTTTTAAAATGAAAATGAATTGAATGATTGAAACGGTGCCGCGCATTTGGATATTGTTAAGAAAGCGGGTACGATCTATCATTGGATAAAATAGCAAAAAATTAGTTCTAATAGATGAATCTTTTTTGGAATTTAGCATAATATATATAGCAAATAGCTTAGCAAATATTTGTGCTGATTTTTTATTGGAGTGCATATTAGAGGTGATTTTTTCGGTGGGACGAGATAGTAGCAAAAAATTGATTGGAAATTGAAATTTATCTCTTGAATATTTTAATGATGCAAATTCGAATTTAAAAGTGTAATAGTGTGATCGACAAGTTCGTTGGTATATCAAAACAAAAATTGGGTTCTATCCGAGAATTATATTGAACTTAGAAGAATTTTTACCAAGTATACGACGATCTTGAAAAAAGTAATTTTTGTGGCGTCTGATTTTTGAACTCGTCCATTTTTCACTGTCAAAATTATGCAACAGATCTTTTGATAGTGTGAATTATAATACAATAAGAAATGCACTAAATTGTTTTTTATATCTTTTTATTGTGAGAATGATTTTTCAAGGAAGTTCAACAATTTCATCATTCAAAAATGATTCAATTTTTTTCTTCAAATTACCATAACTACTACAAGGATACATTTTCTACTATCTCCATAGCATTATTATTAACAAAAAAAATACATCGCTTTTCATTCTCAACGAAAAAGCGACCAATTAAACTCAACGTTCTTTATGAATTCCACAAACTCCATTTGACTAATCAAAAATCATTTAAAAAATAATCAAAATGGAAAATCTTAATTACCCATTCCAATTCGACTTGGTCTTTATCTTGTGCCTCATTAATGTATTCATATGAATCTTTTCAGAAACAATAGCTGAATCGGCGCACCATCGACATGACATGTTGCTTAAGATTGTTAGAGCACAAACAAAGACGGAAAAAGATGCCATGAAGAAATAACATATTAAATATACAGCATAAAAAATCGTCACATTTTCATGCTGAAAGATATTCAAAAAACGATATGCAATAAAACAAAACCAGTTTTAGAACCAATTTAATTATATTTTGATTTTGAATCCATCATTTGATTTATTTATTTCGGCAAAGCAAGGCAATCACATGTTAAAATATAAATTACAACAAATACTTAATCCTAAAATACATGCTACACTCAACATTAATTTACACTGTTGTAAGCACGTTACAATTTAGGGTTGGATAATGAAGGGCTTTATAAATACAGGATAAAATGTTTTTTTGGTAGAACAAATAGCAACAATATACAACAGCTGAATGAAATAGCCAAATGACTGTCAAAGTACAAATAAATGTTTTTGCTTTGTGTTGACATTTTCATTTTAAACCGACAACAAAAGAGTGTGTTAGATGCACATGAAAGGCGGCAACAAATTAAACGTGCACAGGGAGTACAATGACAATTAATTCCATTTCATTTTTTAAGTTAAAAAGCATGTCCATTACATTTGACAGAACCAACACGAGTGAGCACATCTAGTGGTTTGATCGAAAAATGAGCTTATCGCGCCACCCTCTTAACGGTGGCAAGTTTCCATACTCCGTGGTGAGTTTTGGCAGCCCTACATATCATATCAAAAATATATGAATTTGGGAACAATAAATGAAAAAAATATCAGTTCCGCTTTATTGCAAAGTGGACAATATTATAACCTGCAAAATAATTAGCAAAATATCATTTTTGCACAAATATGTTTCTAATAAATAAATTTATGAAAGCTGATAGTTGAATTGGGATGTCTTGATTTTTTGTTATTGTATGCTCAAAATTGAGTTCATACTCTCAACAGTTCTGCAAACCATTTTTGGAAGAAAAACAACTGAAGCAAACTCAACCACACTTTCATCCTCAACCTTAAAAGCCATCTAATTCGTTTTTTTCTTCTTCTTTCAGATCTTTGATAACCCAACTGAAAATCACAAAAACTCCATTAGAGCATTTTTTGAAGTGCACATTAACCTCCACCAAGTCTTCCTATCAGCGTAACAGCAGCATTTTCAGGCAGCCACCATTAATTAACCAGCTCTAATCGATTATAAACAAATTACTAGCGTGCAGCGTCTCAATAAATTCTTTGACCGTCTTTTACTCATTAAATGTTACTTACGAACGAATAGTCATTGGTCAGTGATGGTCAAAGGCGCGTATACCAAGGCTATTGCCTGTTCACATACTTGCGTCATGTGTAAGATTACAACGCATGTGTGGGACATGTAGCAGCGATTGGTGGCCAAAGTGCATTTTAATAAATGTTTATGATAATTGCGGTCCACTAAGAAGTTAAAAAAGATAATTTGATGGTCGGTCGACAAAAATCCTCCGTTAAATGGCATCCATGGCTACTTCAGCGTATAAAATACATTTATGAGATATTCAGGATATTTTGCAATACGATGGATTTATAGATTATTTTCTTGGCTAAGCATTCTCCTTCGTTTCAAGACTGTTCGGTATTTAGCCTTAACAGAAGCTATAAAATCGTTCTCATTACTTTTACGATCACCTAGTTTCCCATTCGCGATTTGCTGCGATAGCTTCCTCGTTTTCAATTACAACTTTTCAGTTTCGCTATAAATAATATGAATTTAATATATGCGGTAAATGGTTGTTTGTCTTGCTGCTGCTTCATCATCATGTTTCAACATACACGCCTGCACGCTACTATTCTCTAATCCTTTCGTGGATAGCATCATTTTTCATTTCAATCTGCAACCTCTAATTAAAAATTTCATCATGTACTTCATCCAACCATGGTGCATCCCTCCTCAAGCCAGCGGCTACATTGTACAAGAATCGCATTAAATATAGACTCTGTCCAAGGAGGAGGATGTGTCATGAAGTAGCTGACAATAATTTTCCATCGAGACCGAAACGATGCAGACGAGCTTCCTTTTTAGCTGAAAGACCACAATCCACGAATCTGAACTTGGTGAACTTTTTACTGTGTCTGGATGTGAGTTCAGTTGTTAAATAGAGGCATCTGTTTTATGTGGTTTTTGGGGAAGGGATGATAATAAAGGTACCGAGGAATTGATTATGATATGCGACTTTTTCCGAGTTATTTAAATTCTGATTTATATTGAACGAGGCATATATTTTTCTTCATATATTGATTGCGGGTTCCGTTCACAAGAGTAGTTTTAGTTGGTAAAAAATATGAAATGTATAGTTTAATTTGGAGCTAGTTTAAGTTAGTCTTAAAGTTCAATAAATAACGAGGACAAAACAAACAAAATCTTAAACAGATAAATTGATGAAACAGTGCAACTTTAATCAAATGTTGTACGAGACTAAACAAACGAGTGAGTGTGAGATCTTATATTTTTAAACATCTTAGAAGTATGAATATCATGTGAAAATCTTCGCAGATAATTTTTTTGAATATCACTTTTTTATCAAAATATTCATTTATATTTTTTCGCACAATGTAATGGGGTAAAATTTCCAAAAAAATATAATATGCAACATTTCTTTAAATGGATTTGCAACAATTTTCAAATCGTGGCTTTTCACCGTGATGATGTTAGCCTAATTAAACGATGAAATGAAATCAACTAGATTGTGCGTTGTTTAATTTGGATTCCATTTTGAAATTTGAGCTTATGAATATATTTGGTTCGTCATTCATTTCGGCCAGTAAAGAATATTAGCATACAATAAAACTGAATCAGAAACAAAAGACTTAGACGAGTAACCTTCCGCACGCACTGAGCTCAAAACGCCCTTAGCAGCTCCTCAACACGAGCCGTGAAACCTCAAGTTTCATCATATCCGTACTGATGGGGTATTGCCTGGTTGGCAGACATGCAGAAAGATTGGGTGTTCCTTTCAACGATATTTGCCGAAGCTGCAGATCTCAAGAAGAAGAAGAAACGATCCATTATTTTCGGTGCGAATGCTCAGCACTATCCATAAAACGCATGCCAACCCTAGGCTCACTCTTCCTGGGCAACCTCATGGAAGTAGCTTATTTAAATATTAGCTGCATAGCCAGATTCCGAGAATCTAAATGGTTCTCGTCATCCCGCAGCTAGATTCTAGTGCCGTCCAAACTTTCTGTGGTATCACAATAGGTCTACCCGAGCGGGGTTTGCCAGCAGTGAAAACGACGCCAAGCGTCGGCCAAGCCTCGACGTACAACGAACGGCCAACGGTCAGCTGCTAGTGCTGGGTGAGTGCTGGCTTAGTACTGACCCAGTACTGCATTCGAGTGCTGGCCCAGTGCTGGGGATTGTCACTAGGCAAGCACTGGTGATCGGCACTGGTCCAGTGCTTGGAGTAATTACTGCAAAATAAAACTCAGTCAGCACGGCGAATGAAAAAAAGTCATTTATGCCGCTTTACTGTGAAATGCTTCGATACAATAGATATTTGAGATACGGAAATAATGTGCAAATCCTCTGAATAGTGATGAATATGGCCGCAATTTTGCAAAGACACTAAATTTGTCATGACTCGCACGAAAATGTTATGTATGGCAAATATGACGAAAATTTAGTTTGCCACAACTTTCACACAGCTTCTTTGCCAATTGCGAAAAAAAATATGCGGTATGCGCCCAATGCTTTGAGCCATTACTGAAATATAACAATTCAGGACACAAACAGAATGTTAAACGATTTGAAGGAAGTTCAATAGTAAGCTTCAGTGCAAGTTCGTTATAAGATTGCAAAAACTTGGCAGGCAAAGTTGGCCGTTGGCTTTCGGAAGCAAAAGATCGCCAGGGTGGTGAGACTGAGACCAGGATGGTGAGACTCATCAAGAACTTTGTAACATAGGAATGACAAAGAAGGACCATCGCCGGCAATGGGGCGCGATTGTTACACCTTGAAATAAAGTACATTGTTTTCAATCGGTTTTAAGCATATAATAATATTTTCATTTTTCATTTTTACACCCAAATTTCTTTTTACAAGAACTAAAAATGTCGTATGTAAGTTTTTTACTACAGCCAATAAATCTTTGCCATTCGAAACTCATGTTTTTACTATTAAATTTTCGTGGGAATCTGTGGATCAATTTACAAAATTCAGCCAGCACACTGAACCAATATCGATTTCCAGTGTCAATTTACAGCGCTCACACAGCACTCAACGAGTGCCAATCACCAGTGCCATTTTACAGCACCCTCCTAGCACTAGGCCAGTGCTATTTTACAGCACTCAGCCGACGCTTAGCCAACATTGCCTTTCTTTGTACGACGGAGAATCGCTGACGGCTGTCCGCTCACTCTCTCATCGATGCTCGGCTGATGGCTTGCGTTGTTTCCAATGCGTTCGAATGGGGTGTTGGATGTAAACTCTTAACTGTCTCTATGGCTTCGACACTACAGCGCTTGCTTTGTATGATGGACGTCGCGAGTTCAATCCTAGGTGGCGAAGGCGATACATCACTCACATATCAATTGGATTCCGGCTCGTCTTCTCCACATGCTGGACGACGGATTTCATGTGAGGATGCTAGTACTGGGCCAGTGTCGCTTTTGAGTCTTGGCCCAGTACTGGCATACAACGTCCACCCGCAGCTATCATCCAGCGATTATATGTTACTGGGCCAGCACTGACAAACGAGACTCGCCCAGCGCTATAAGGTGCTCAGCCAGCACTGGCCTAGTACTGGGCCAGTTGTGCAATCGTATTCGGGTATCATGGCCTAAAACTCTAGTGTACTTCACCTAGGATCCTCCCTGTTCATTGGTTTAGCTAGCTATGTACTCTTCCCTACTAGTTCATTAAATTAAAACGAAATTAGATTCACTATTTAATCAAACTTCAGATTGAAACAGTTCCATTCTTAAAAGATCTGCAATTCACCAGAAATTTAACATGAAATTATAGTTTGCAAGCACAAATCTCTTCCCAAAATGCAGAACTTCAAAATCACAAAAAATCCTGTAAAATGTGCTGGTAGTAAGTTTCCAGTACCACTATCACGTATTAATTGCATAAAAAAATTCGGTGAGCTTCCTGCGGTTTCTTAAAATGATGTAACGTGATTTGAATGGAATTCACTATCGAAATCAGCATGGAATTTGGAGATAACTGATACAAAAAACTGTATTGATTCCGTTTTTTGGACTTGAATTGAATTCCAACCTTTTGTAGGAATGTATATTTCATCAACTCGTACTTGCCTCGTGGATATTTTGATACTTTAATTGTGAGAGTTTTATTTAAAATGAAGAATCAAGCGAAATGAAATAAATGAAGTTTTTTAAATCGATGGCAACAAATTTTCACATTGTTTTACGTTGCTGTTTTCTTATCAATTAATGTTTAATTGGAAGGCAAATCAAATGATCATTCTCACTAAATATGGAGCTTCTTTTACATTTAATGTTAAATAGGATTGAGTGTAGCCACGTTTACGACATGTTACCTTCACTTCCTACTAATCAACACCCAATGAAACATTCTGTCCAAACAACCATTAAGTCCAACTTTCAGCATCCTACTGTTAAATACCACCTCTCCACCATCCTCCACTGATTACCATCACAAATGGAGAAATCCATCATCAAACTTTTGGACCTGCCCCGTTCAGCGCTCGTCAAATCAATAGAACTGGTCGATTTAATTGAAATCCAAACCAAGATGGATTTATGACTCTAACTCAAATACCCTGATGGCTGATGGCTTGACCAACTCCACATTCAAGACTGGAAACGATGCTCAAAACCGTAATTTATTACAACAAGAAATTTTCTCCGGGTAATGGTCAACATTTTACATACGAGTATGTACGTACATATCTTCAGCATCGGAATGAATAATGTTTTGAAATTATATTTGCATTATTTCGCATTGCATGCTAAAGTGCAGTGATGAAGAGAAACTCTTTTGTTTTTGCTGCCATTTTGTCGGTTGCTAGTTAACATTTACAAGAACTGGAAATCCATTTACGAGCCAACGAATGCCACAATTAGCCGTCGCAATGCGTGTAACAAGCATTGATGCGTTTGTGGTGTGATTACGACTTTGTAATGGTTGAAGTTGAACTGTTTCCGTCACGTAGTTGGGTCTCGTGTCTTTCAAGCATGTTTTGAACCTCAGACGATTGAAATTGTTTTTCAATTTGCTTACAATATCAAAGCCATGGTAATTCTTATGGATAAGCAACTTTTTTTAAAGAAAATTAGATAACTTTTTGAGTATAAGAAGACCATCTTTCATTTTTACCGCAAAATGGACTATGATTAAATGCAACTGTTTTGGCAAATACGCAACGATTAGCTTGAAGCATGAAGAAAATAATGTTTTCCAATCATAAAATTTTTCTGGTTTGATTTCCGAGAGCTGCTAGCAGATGTTTAAAAAAAATGCAAGATTTTAAATGATTTTAACGAAGTGGTACTAACCAAATGGAACTATATAAAATTCCGCAATAAGCTCATCAAACTAAACCTATAAATCTTTCAATGAAATTCGACTTTTAACTTTAACCCTTAACGTGTAACGTCGGGTCACTCGTGACCTGTCGAAACTGACTATACCTTGTGGCTCGAAAGAGGGAGGGACTTCATCTTTCACTTCAACACATGAGCCATTTTTTCAGTTATTTTGACTTTTTTTCTAAATCAATTTGTCAAAAGCAACTGAAATTTGTGTCAGCAAAGACGTTCCACCAATGTAATTCAATGAACCGAAGTTTCTGGGGTTTTTTTCAGGCGTAACATGAAAAGTGCATGTCTGAGGTCTGGCAGTGCCCCGATAAATGACAACAAACATATGATAAATGAAGGAAAACATATGACTTTGTCCCGTAGAACTACGGGCCGTACTTGATAGTGTGCCTTTATATGAACGATTACCTACTGGTTCTTACCTATACTGTGATGTAAGCCATGTCACAACGATCGGAAGCTGAATTTAGTCGCGTCCTTATGCTGGCTGGATTGATTCAGAGCGAGGACTGTCTGAACCAATACATGGGACTTTAACGAAAAATACCAGGCAAGTGGCAGATTCATTTAGGAGCACTGCTGGTACTATGAGGGTAGGCTTCTCTGGTAACCTCTCTTTGACATCCTCTTGTCTCGAAAAAAAGTCGTGCTTCTTTTGTCGTCGGTCCATATATCTGTTCATATGGATGAAGATCTCTCGAAACCAGAAACTGTAATATATTACAACAAAACTAAATGCGGGACAGACGTTTTCGAACAAATGTGTGGCAATTACACGTGCACACGAAGAACATCTCGTTGGCCTTTACGTTTATTTTTTGGTGTGCTTGACCAACCCGGAGTTAATACCTGCATTTTATGGAATATGCTGGCTGATGATGATCTTATGAGTCGCAGAGAATTTTTATCAAAATTTAGTAAGTATATCTCTGATGAAACCAAGGACGGATACAAGGAGGGGATCATGACTCTCCCTGAGCCTAGGTAAACTAGTGATTTTTACGATTTTTTGCAATATTGTCTTCTTTTATTGTGATTTTCGAGGCAGTGACCCCCCTGAGTCAAATGCTGGATCCGCCCTTGGATGAAACCTCATTTATCCAATCGACTGCAACTTCAGCGACTGCGTAGAGAAATCATGTTGAATATTCGGATTATTTTGGAAGAAAACACAATAGCACAAATACTCTATTGCCAAGTAAGATGGACAAAAGGAAGCGTCAAAGTTATGGTTTTTTTTAAAAATCCATTTTTCACATTTTTTTGTTTAAACAGTTATGTTGTTTAAGGGAGTAGTACCAGTATGAATACTAAAAAACAGCCTAATTTTCAATATTTTTTCTTTCAGCTCCTTTAACGTACATAAATTTTAAAATTTGTATGGGCAACACATACATTTGGAAGATTACAAAAAAATATTTTTTCATTTTTCTATCAATTTATAGAGGGCTCCAAAAATGCCTCGTCCCTCTGCGGAAAGATAATCTCAGGAATGAAGAATTTGAAATAAAAAACTGAATTTTAAAGAAGAATGTTTCTTACGTGGTAATCTACCACAATATTTTAAAAAAATGATCCAAAAATAGCGGTTGTTTGATTTTTTTTGAAAAATAGCTTTTTTCACTTTGTTTCATTTGCCATATATTTTGGGATTGATATTTGGCCTATATTGTGGTAGATAACCACACGAGATACTTGAATAAAGTAGCACAATAAATTTGACTGAAATCGTTTCGGCCAATCCGGAGAATAAGTGTCCGCAGTTGGGAAAACGTCATTTAAAAAAAACGCGTTTAAAGTTTCGATTACCGAAAATAACGCTTACCAAGCGAAAAAGGCGTGCGCGCTCAAACTGCCGTAACTTCTTTATTTTGGGAATATCTTATTAAAATTTTGAGACGTGATTTCTGAAGGTATAATAACAATGAAAAATTGATTTTTCACAACTATAACCGATACTACCCTATTAAACAAATTAAAATATCGGCACTATAGCGATTGATCCTTAAAATAGAATCCTCAATAAAGTATCGTGAATATTTTCAATTTTTTTGAGCACTCCTATGTATTTTTTTAAGAGCCGGACACAAGTGACCTGACGCTACACAGAAGAGGTACGAAAAATGACGTCACATAGCAAGGATTAAAATCAGCCCTGCATTTCTCGTTATTGACTTTTTAACTTTGCTGGCAATGTTCGTCTGCAGAGCCTCAAAAAATTCAACAAAATGTTCGCCAAAGATGAAAAAGTTGAAAAAAAACTTTAAAGTTGCCATCAAACCATCAACCCTGAGTGTCTCTAAACAATTTGATGCCATACACAAACGAGCAATTAAAGGACTCTTATTCACACCATCGAGATCTACCAAAATGATAAACACGGCAAGTGTTATTCGTTTTGAAATGAAGTCAATATATACAATAATGGTGTCTACTTCTTTAGTCGCTTCCAATTATTACCTGATATTTGGTAAACCACAAGAGCGATATTTCTACCATTCCAACGTCCGAAAGACACATAACACCGCGTCCATATCCAAGCATTTACCACAATTCTGTATAATTAAAATTCAACGAAGACAAACACCATTTCGAAAGAATCTGGAAACGAGTTTACGTGACCATTTCTGCAGAGCTATGTGTATGCATATAGACATATGTCCACATATCCACGATATGTGTGTGCAACTTTGAGATACAGCTACGAAAAGATACAGATAGTATTCAATCTATTAATGAAGTTGGCCACTGGAAGCCATACAAATTAAAGTTATTTGAACGAAGGAGTATCCACAGTCGCATTGAACTTTATATTCACTACCTTTGGGAATGTTTCCATGCAAAGAGTTGTGTGAAGATTCAAAAACCTTGGTTCAAGCCGAAACAAAATAGAAACCGCAAACAATGGATTGGCAAGCACCAACGGAAGCAGCTCAAGACAACCGAAACCAAAATACTTGGTAGTACAGGTAAGAAGTTGATGATGGTTGCAGTTTTAACCCTTGATGAACAAATTGGAATGCATTCACTAGGAATAAGTGGAGAATATCGTTGAAATCAAGCTAGAGTTCAAACCGTTTTCACCTAGGCTTACTCTAATGGAGCATTGATTATGACCACTTACCACGATTTAAATACGAAGCAGCATAAATCAAAGACGCATTGTGCGCATTTAGCACCATCAGAACAATGCAGAGCCGCATGTTCGCTAACTCTCTTCCATAAATCATCGCCAAAGTCTAATTCTGTTAGACAATTAGCAACATAGGAGGTTTTGTAAAATATTGTGTTCGTGCGGGTTTGCAGCGAAAACAACTCTCGAAAGGAATATCATGAGAACATTCGGCGATCAAAAAGGTAATGACCTTGAGTTTGGTAAGTTTCTTGTTGAAAATAGAAGCTGGAAAACATCATCAAAACTGGTAGCTACAATGTCTGAAGTCTGAATGCCATTAGATACAAGAAATTCTAGCCCAACTGGTTGAATGTAGAAATCAAGATCGATTGTAGAGTACTTGTGCTACATACAGGAAACTGTACACTTCAACAACAAACATTACGACTTCAACATCCTAGAAAATTGTTTTTAACACAACTTATTTTTCCCATCCAACTTTTCTGCAAGACGATGCTGGAATTCAACTAGTGCACAGTACAGAATCAATACAGTTTGGTGCCCCGGTGGCCATGAGAATCCCGAAATCTCATGGCGCTTTCAATAATAAATTCCAGTGGATGAACCACACCACACTTAACTATGCAGTTCTGCACAGCGGTTCGTTACATCATTTCGGAAAACCACAGGAGGTCCACCAAAAGATTTCCCGAGCAATTAGTGCTACCTGCTGGAAGCTATCGCCGGCACATTTTACATGAATTTATGCAATTCTGTTTGAATTTTGAGGTTCCGCACTCGCGAAAGAAAATTTGTACCATCATTATATTGGGTGAATTGCCGAACTTGCTAAAAGTGAATTGCATGAATCTAAAGTTAAATTAAATAAGTAAATTTATCTCCCTTTTAATTTTGTTTCGTGAATTAGCAATGAGGTCCAAAATTTGTTTTGTTAGTGCATAAATCAACTAACGAAGAAACTATTGAGGGAAAGTATCAGAGTTACTGGCTTAAGTCTTTCGATATATTTTTATATGTTGCATAATGGATTAGACAATCATCTCCTTCACAAAGCAGTTTTAAAGAAATTGTTTGATAAACCAAAATATTTGTTTCAAACTCAGTTTTGAATGTAGAACAATAAACTTATTAAATGAACTCACCTTCAGCTAAGAGAAAAAATGAAATCCCTTGAAGTCATTTAAATTTTCCTCCAAGGTCATAGACGATTCCTGAGTCTTTAAAAGATATTTACTTAATTTTTGTAATCTATTCTTTCATACGAAGATAAGCGACTGGATTGTGAACTTTCACTACCCATTTTAATAGTTCAAATAATTGACGCTACACCAAGTGTAAAACGAAGTTACATTTGCTTCTTGTTTTAGCGCACTGGATTTGATCTAATGGAGTTATTTTCATCCATTTCTAACCATCAAGCCTTGGTCTCCTTTAAACTTCGCTCTCAGTTGTCTTGGTATAACGAGCGCGTCCTCATATTTAAAAATCTTATATACTTATTTATCTGCGTGTGCAAAGTTCTCCCAAGGTTTGTGTCACTTACTCAAAAAAACACCTTTTTTTCGTCAAAAAATCACCATAAAAATTCATTAAAATGATTTAATAACGGTAGTCAAAATATAAATCTGAAACTAAAATTTTGTGGATTGACTTCTGAGATTTTTTTAAACGTTCTGTCATCAGATTTTGTTGTAAAATTTCCCTCAAAAATTTCAACAAATAATTTCTTAAATGTATTTTAAAAGCAACTGATTTATCGTTCTTCCAGAAATATTAATCTTAGAAAACTTATTAATTCTAGTTTTAATTATACATTATATTGTATTGGGTATTTGAAACTTAAGTTGTCACTGTTTTCCGACAGATGGCGTGCTTTCAGTCTGTTTGCATCGGGCAATACCATATTCAACTTTATTGTGAATCTCCATCATTAGACATACAATGACAGTATATGTTATTCCGTCGAAGTGTAAACAAAACATTCTTTCATAGCGTTAAATATGTCGAATTTCGTGCCATAAAAAAGTATTTGCGAGAAATTTTACAGCATTACTTTTTTCCAAAAAAAAATCTACAACTACACTTAGAAGTTTTACGGTTGCTTACGGCGACCATGTTCTGTTGGAAACATAGTAAATGGCTTATAAGCCAATATACGCTCAAGAAAAGTGATTTTGATGTTGAACGTAAAGAACGCTAAGGGACATCGAAAAAGTTTGAATATGAAGAATAATGACAACATGATCAAACGACAGTTGCTAGATGTTTAAAAGTATGAGGAATTCAAAAGCAATACGAACAGTGACACAACAAAGAAATTTGCAGCATGACAACGCTCAGTCACATGTTGCAGAACTGGTCAAAACTTATTTGGATACGCTCAAATCGGAAGTGCTACCCCACTCGTCGTGTTCACCGGACATTGTTCCATCCATCCATCTATCCATTATCACTTGTTCCGATCGATGACGGAAGACCTGGCTGAGCACAATTCCAGTCTTTTGGAGAAGCCAAAAATGGGTCGACTTGTGGGTAACCTCAAAATATGAGTCGTTCTTTCAACGTGGTATTCACATGCTGCCATAAAGATGGAAGAAAGTAGCGGCTAGCAATTATCAATACTTTCAATTACATGACAATCGCACTACTAATTTTTTTCAAACAAAGCATTAATTTTCTCGAAAACATTGAGAACGTATTTAAATACCTAATAGATGTTGGTCATCATTTTATTTTATTGAATCAAGTACGCCATGATCTTGGAGAAGCATATTTTCCCATTGAAAAACCGTCTGACGTCTGACAGATGTGTCAGTTAAGCTGTCAATATACGATAACAAAATTTTTGGCAGACATTTTCATGCCATAAAATCGTCAGTTAAAATATATGTATACCATCTGACCAAAAACACCCGGAAATTTGAAATAAAATGCAAAATTCTTAATCTGCCTCAATCTTTATTGGATCATCTTCAAAATATGCTCCATTTGAAGCAATACACAAATGCCAACGCTTTTTCCAATCATCAAAACATTTTTTATAGGCGCTCTCCGGTGTGGATTTCAGCTCCTTCAGTGAATTTTCTTTGATGAGATTTATGGAGTCATACCGGGTTCACCGAAGCGACAATTTGAGTTTGGGAAACAGGAAAAAGTCACACGAAGGTCACACGGAATCAAATCGGATAAACAAAGCAGCTGGTCGATGGTATTTATCGAGTTTTTGGCCTTATAATCGTTGATAATCGTGGCCCGATGAGATGACGCGTTATCGTCATGCAAAATCCACGAATTTTCGCACCACAATTCTGGCCGTTCACGACGGATTTTTCCACGCAAACGCTGTAAACAAACTAATAATAATAATTCTGGTCGACATAACGCGCTCATTTTTGGTATAGTAATTATGGACAGTTCTACCAACATACAGAAACTTAAAATACTTGAAAGTACTTAACGCGGGCAATTTAAATGAGAAATTCCGGGTACTTTTTGGTCAGATGGTATATGTAAATACATATGTAGTTGAGGACTGTGCTGAAAAATCGATCATCAATTTTGGTATTCTACAGCCACGTAAAACGATGAACTTTACATCAATTAATAAATATTTTAAAACTGTTCGATGAAGTCTACCCACCCATTTATTCTTCGTGCGGAATCTATAGTGAGAATAAATCAGGTAGCATCCCTCGGTTTTGCTACAAACTAAAAACATTGCACAAGTTTAAAAATTAGCTGTCGTAAATCAACAAAAAAAAAACGATATTTATCATAGTCATGACAACACCTTCACTCCTTGCTTGCGTGCGTAAGCACCATTAATTTGTTGAGATTTCTCACTTTAATAGCTCTATTAACGTATAGGGCATGTCTTACCTAAATTCAACTATCAATAAAAACACATCATCTTATTTATTATCGCGTCTTAATTGTTGCTATTTTAATCCGAACATTCTGGCGAACGTCAACCTTTTTCACAACTCTTTGCACGCTACATTTAGATCTTGAACAACTATAATAATCGCGTGTTTTAATTATTTAATTAATTTTCAAAAGCATTTTGAAAAGATTAGATCAAAGATTTTGAAACAATATTATTTTTTCGAAACGAAAGAATGTTTCGATCCAACCATTTCGTTTCCAAAAAACAGATTGATTGCTTCAATTCGTGTTGGAAGAGTCTTGACGATGTCTTGCGAAGGTCAGCTTGGTGAGGATTGGAAGTTTGAATCGTGGTCTTAGACGAGTCTAGAATTTTAGCTAATGATCGGATTATATATTGTATGATATGCAAAGTCCACAAGTAGATTATGATCGTAAATAAGAGAATTAATAACAATTTGAAGAAGTTTTCAAATCGATTAAGCATGAAAGCATAAGCAATAATGGTGATATTTTACGAATTATTATCGTGCGGATACAGCTTCAGAAACATCCTTGGCCATCGTTGATTTAGGAGCCAAATTATTTCGACGGTTCGTATTAAATTTTAGATATTCTTCTTGTTTGCAACTGCCAACTCTGCTTTCCAACGCTGTGGTCGAGGAGGAGCTGAGGGAGGCACAGTCGGCCTCAAGTATGCTTGGAAATATCGCATAGCCGAACTAGTACCCTGCAGAAAGAGTACCCGGGGGAGTCGACCAGCAGATGTTGAGTACTCGGCCAAAACAGCTAGAAGAACTGTCTCAAGCCAGTGCAAAGGAGGAAGGGCAGTGGCGGCTCTACCTTTGGGGCTAGTGGGGCTCAGCCCCATCACTTATTGATGCGCCTATATTAGTGCCAATGTAATAAAATATCATTATAGATTTCAATATAGTTTTCATAATTTAATTTCATTTCAAAATATAATGTAGCATTTTTTTCGCCCATGCTGTAGTTCACTTTCACAATTTGTTTTTCTATTCGACTCGCATCGTTGTGCCTGCACCGAGTGAAAGCTGAGAGTAAAATTAAAACTTATATTCCCTTTGACAATTTTCCACCTTTATTACGAGAAAAGGGCTACATGGATTTTGCCTCGAAAAAGAGTATTTCGATTTGAATGGCTGCGTGAATTCTATGCTGAAGCGGCGGGAGTGTGCGTGTTTGAAATAACAAGTGTATAAATCGTGGACGGGCTAATCATATGCAGCCCGTTCAGTGCTTCGACAAAGTTTAGTCTTGGCATGGTCTGGATAATACTTTTGAGCAGGCATGAGCTACATTTTTTTACGACCGGCCGAAATGGGTGAAGGTGATGACTGTTAATGAAAAAGTAGTCTCATCAGTGTAGTGCATGGTATTAGTACTTAGTGTGACTTCGTAGTGTTTGTAGTGTTTGGTATTTTTTTAAAGTTTTGTAGTGCTTAAAGTTCGTACCAGAAAAGGGTTTTTCAGGTTATGGTATTTATGATTTTGATTAAATAAATAATTAACAAAATTTTTTTTATTCAGAGTGCACTGAAGTTTTATTAAAGCTTCAAATGTTATTCAAAACACGATGATAGGAATATATCTTTGATTGCCAGCGAATCTAATTTTGGGGAAACTGATCACTCAAAATCGGTTAACGCTCCACATGTGGTAACTCTTGAGTGGAGTGGGAGCTCACATAAGAACTTATATTGTTGATAGAAAAATTCGTACCAGTAGCCCCACCATACTTAACTTCCACGAGCCGCCACTGAGGAAGGGTCCCAACCGATTGTCAAATCAACATCCCTTCAACAGAATGCTAAGGTAAAGGGATGACGATTAACAGGGTCTATCATATATTCCTATGGTTTAAAGGATGATAACCCTAAATTACGGCGATCAATCCAGAGCTTTGCGTTGAGGCTCAATCGAAGAAACCTTACCAAGGGTATACTGGTGCCAAGGGTAACCGGGGCCTCATGAACTTGTCCCTGCCGGTGTCGGTGAAGAACCTGTGGAGGTTGGAACTGGGTTGCTGTGAACCCAAAGCGGGTACAGTCGCTTCTTATACAGTTTGGGACCGGTAGCTATTCGGCAACCCTTCTGTATCGTGGTGCATTGGCGTGCTGTTGCGTTCTCAACAGGGGTGCCGCTTCCCAAAGAGCGGTAAAATGCAGATAGGTCCGATCTGTACCAGGGATTATGAAGAAGTCCAAGCAAGCTCTGGATAAGATCTGGTACTCATACTCGAAAAAGCAGTACCCATACTTGTTATGGGCTACTCGCTAGTATATTTATGGGGGCTTTGGTGCGAGCTCATCGTAACCCGTGGCTTAAGAGGTCCGTGGTGTTAAGGTATATCTGTCACCACGTTAAATTAAGAATGCTTTCTGTTTGAAACTGCCATATTTATTTATTCGTCTCCGATAAATATTTTCTTAATTCTAATTATTTAGTGTGTATTAAAGGATTCTTCTTTTTTAATCCGAGTTCAATAAATTATCCAGACGATGGAAAAATCAAGCTGTGTTTTTCCAAGAATTTCAGTCTATAACATTTCTCTGTAAAATCCTTTTTATTTCTTACTGAGCTCTCTCGCAAATTGGTCAACTGAACTGAAAACACGCACGTACCTCTCGTTTATTCACAGTCTACTCCATCCATAAATATTTTAATTAAATTCCGGAATGCATACCGAAGTCAAACATCTATCTACGCATTCTCCACTTTCCATTGCCCAATTATTATATAGTATTCCTGTTCGTTGCATGTGTTTGTGACTTGCCGTTCATGGCAACACAGTACCTATCTGTACGTGCTCAAAAAAGTATCTGTTGCAAAAAAAAGATGCACACGACTTTTGCATTATATGCAAATGAACCAATCGACTCACCACAATGTCATGGGGAAGATGCAAAATATGACGCGATACATGTATGCGTTAGGCTTGGAATAAAATTCAGTCAATTTAGGACATCCGAAAGACAGAACCAGAGACCCGAGCGCTAGGAAGAAAGGAGCTATGGTGATTTAGCGAGATCTTAACCGATTTTCAGATTCAATCTACAGATATCCTGTATATCCATCACGAACCATACTGCTCTCGAGGGCTTTCTATCTTTTGTTCTTTTTCGGTGTTGTGGCGGCGTCTCGACGCTGGCGTCCATCTGCCCATCTAGTTGTACGTACCACGAGTGGAACGTTGGTCCCAGGGAAGCTGGATCGCAGTCCAGAAGTAAGTAAGTATATATAAAACGATCATGAAGAACGAACTGAAATCAACGAACAAGAAGTCAAACATGCAGAGCAACATAAGATGGAATAATGTCTATGGACGTTTCGCCCGTGAAGTATCTAAAGTCTGAGAACGTGCAGCGCGAACCTTATGGCTGATGGCTTGAGCCGTTAGTGATGGTGTCTGCGGTTAAGCCGTGGCGTGTCTTTTGCATATTGCTGGCTGGCCCTGCTACATATGCGGCTTCACTATGCCGTCAGAGTCAATGAACTGGACGTGACAAATAAATGGAACGAACAGATTTTATAGATCCTAACACGTCGAGCAGTGGTAACGTTCGGTTTTATGTCCTCGTCTTCTCACCTACGCTACATTTGAGTTTTGATAGGTGGTTCAGACGTAATGAGAACACCTACTTGGACTAACAAATTCACACAAAGAAACAGCGCCTGTCTGCTGTAGTTAGTTCAATTGCTCACGTCAATCTAGTGAAAAGAAAACAGTTCAAGCAGGAAAAAGTTGAGAGAAGTACCTTCCATTTGCATGTAGTTTTCAATGATTTATTCCTGAAGTGGACCACTACGTTTCAAAAGAGGTGCAAAATCGCCCGACAGAAGAATGCCCAAAATATCTACGATCAACGTTTTTCTTACTGACCGATCGACACCTGAACAGGTAGTAAAAAAGTACTGAAATTCTTCGTAGACCCCTAGCAAACATACGATACTATATATCGGAAAATACTGTAATGTTTAATTTTGGAATATCGATCAAACTAGTCCGGAGGATCAGATTGAAGATGACTGACGCATAATCCGATGTAAAAGTTCAAGGCAATCTGATTTGAAGCTTCAAACCCGACTCCGGTCTTGAACAAGATGGCGATCTCGTTTCCATGCTCTTAAATGTGTCCCGTGACTACATCATCAGGAAAATGCCGATAGACAACTAGCGAATGCTACTTTTCAAGTTCACTCCAATAATAATGAATCCTGATGACATCAATTTAACAGTCCGATCTATTCCTCGCGCCAAAAAGATGTTCATTGAGTTTGCTAAAAGTCGGATTGAGGATCAATGAATGCAAGGCTAGGGTTTTTGAAAAACCAGTGGTATCGATTCTGGTAAAGCTGTGCAAACTTCATTGGACCGACCATATGAAGCACATTAATGATAACAAAACTCTCAGCCTTACCACGAAAGACTAATGGGTGTCCACTGTCTCATTTACCAGACAAACCACGGAAATGCTTGAAGAACTCAGTAGACACAAATAGCATATTCAGATTCAGATTCGCAAAACTTGAAGATGTGATCGTAGGATTCAGATAGCATAAAGCAATCTCTACAGGAGGTCAAGGCTCGGTTTAGACTGGTGCACCATTGATGATGATAATGATGATCAGACAATTATAAATCTTGCTGCTATCTTCCGCGCACAAGTCCGTCAGGATCAGAACCTTGCGGTTATGCTACGGTTGCCTCAGTTACTTGACCAACAGAACATTAAAAGGTGAAATTGTGGACAACACATGCTTGTTCATGAATATTACCCTGATTTGCCGCAGATACTCATTTACAGCTGAATTAACTGAAAGTCCGGCATCAAATCTCATTTCCAAAAACTAATTATCGCAAAAAAGCCTCGAACCTGGTACTTGGTGTATAGGAAGCAAGTGCTCTAACCACTAAAGGCACTAACCTTTTTATTTTTTTAACAATATTGATGCTCATTTAAATCCCAAACAATTATCTGAGAGTAGTAAGCGATTCAAGCGTAGTCATACGGGAACTGCGAGACCTTAAAAAATTATCTCCTATTCCTTGTTTGTGTCAATAAATAATCAACTAATTTATAATGTTGATAAAAACGATAAAATCTGTGTGAGAATGGGTATTGTATTATTCCTATGACGCATGACGAATAAAAAAAAACAATAAAATAAATCCATTCACACAGTTTATTTGTCGATTAATGTAATTGTTACTACTATTATTAAAACAAATGTATCATTTTTTTAAAAAAAATATTTTATGGAGAGCAGCTTTATGAACCAGTTTTTTAAAATAAAGTTTTCATGAGGAAAATTTAAATAATTTTTTTTAAAATCAATAACATTTCAGCGAAAAAATCAAAAATAACCACAAAATTAAATGAAAACAATGAATTAAAATATCTGAACAAACCCATTTCGTAAAATAAAAAAACTTCTACGTCAATTTTTGGAAATTTTGAAGACTTTAAGTATTTTTTTGCCTTTTTTGAAGTTATAGCAGAATGTATTATGAAACTTATTTTGAAGCTCTTGTTCTGTTTGTCTTCTGCCAAAAAATTGAACTGATTCTGTACAAATAATATCGCAGAATTGACTAGATGTGGTTTAAATAGTTCGAATACGATTATTTAAAAACAAATCTAGTAAAATTTCACTGAATAAATTCGGGTGGATTTTTTAACATATTAAATTGAAAACATAATTTTTTGGCAATTTATTTTTTAAAAAATTACAACAAAAATCTACGTAAATTTTTAAAAGAACAATTTTTTCATGAAATTTTTATTTGAAAAATATTGTTATGCTTTTGAAACCATGAAAAATTGTATGAGAACTAGTCTCTAATATAGATGAATAGATGATTACTTTGGAAAATGTCTGAGAAATAATTTTTAAACACCTCGAAACAAGTTCCATTTGAAATTTTTTTTTAAGATACTCCAATTAAAATATAACGAAAAAAATGTACTTAAACACTTTTACGATTCAACTTCGGCCTAATACAAACGGCTCCTACAAACTCTGTAATTTGAGATGGAAGTTGTTAACTCAGCCTATATGAATAGATATAAGATATTTTGGAAGTCTTATCATCGATACACCAGTCTTTTTTAGTTGGTAGTGTTTACTAGCAGATATTGCCGAAGTTTCTGATACACTTTTTTGGAAACTTGGAAGTTTCATTTGCACGAACAGAAATTTATTTTATAGTGATACATTTTCTGGGCAAGACTTATGTTCAAAGTTCCTCGTACTTTTTAATTCATGAAAAACGCTGAAAGAGTCTGAAAGAATCTTTCTAAGATACAGAAGTTGGATTATTGTGTAGTCTTTTGTTTGGCTCCTCTATAAAATTCTTTCAAACAAAAGCGTCAAGTTGCTTGGCAATCAATGAATATCTCAGACAATTTTCGAAATCAAAACACTAAACCGTTAATCAAACTTGAAGGTATCTTCTTGTAGTTCCAAGTAAAACCGTCAAACAAACGCTCCTTCAGACAGTCATAGGAATATCTTTTGACCAACATCTTCCTGCTGTGCCTAACTAATGCGTTCGAGGCCAATTTAAGTTTCATGCATAAGCGAATTACCCTTTCGTTAAATACTGATCCAAGCCGACCTCCAGTATGACTAAGATATCAAATAGCCGACTAAGCTCCGTTAATTTCACAAATCGTAACCTATCACAAAATCATTCTCAACATTTCGTAGACGAACCATTCCGCAAAGCTCTTTTTCGTGGGTCAATTTGAGAGTGGTACCATTAAACCACCTGTTCACTTAATCAAGTTTAAGTCAACTTTTAATTACGGACGTCGTAATGAAACACTTAAACCCTGCTGGTATTTTAAATCTCTTTCAAAAATTCTCTGCCCAACGAAACGGACAACGCCAACTATAAATACCATCCGACTTTTATATGCCGCATCCTCCAGACTCCTCCTGCAGATCAGTCAGTACGTTCGAATGAATGGCTTGGTAATCTCACTTTTTAATGAGTTTTATAATTACTGCTTCTTGTGCATGAATAGAATGCTCAAGTCAGCCACCTAATGAAAATGTAGAACGCATCATCTTGGACGCCAACCTCAAAACCACCATCGTCATCTCAACCGTAAAAAGTCGCCCAAAAACCAGATTCCGTGTCACCTGTTCCTTTCATTGCACCGCAAAAAAGCGAAGTATCTTTAGTTATTAGCTTGATAATAGTTTCGCTTTGATGTATTCATCAGGGCGAAGAAAAAAATGCTGGCTAGAAAAGTCGCCCGGTCCGATTGTATAATGAGGTCCGACAAAATGGAGTGAAACCACTTTTTTAGAAGACATCTCCGTTGATATGGATGGAAATCGAAAACCGAATGAAAATGAATGTTGATATACAAATTATTTAGTATCTTAAAAATCGATTTTGATTTGTTGAACTAATTTGAATAGAATTTATCACGCAGAGGACGGCTAGCTTTATTTCTAGCATATCCAACTCTGACGATCTTCGTCTGGAATCGTTGCTTCCCGAGAAAGAGTCATGAGTTTTGAAATTTTTTGAAAGCAGGCAAGGCTGTTATTCTTGACTTGCATTCTTTTGATTGACGAATGGAATGCTGAATTCGGAATCGCTAGATTTTCTCACTTCGGTAGTTCGTTTCTAAGAAGCGCTTTTAATCCTGATTGCAACTCCTCTGAAGTCTGAACAGCAAAAGTATGACGTAGTCTAAAAAAAAGCACACTATCAAGTGTAGCCCGCGATCCTAACGGGACGAAATCATATGTTTTCCCTCATTTATCATATGTTTTCTGACATTTATCATATGATGACAGCTATTAACTGGTGGTTCATTGTCAGAGCTTGTATGTCTGCTTTTCAATTTGCGCGTGAAAAAATACTTAGAAACTTCAGTTCTTTTAATTGCATGAAAAGTCTTTGTTTTCATTAAGGTCATTCGATTTTGTCAAATCGCTTTCCAAAAAAGCCGAAATGACTGTCAGGTGTATAAGCTTAAATCCGCTGTTTGATAATAGATGACGTGAGTGAGCGTATTAAGCTACCATGAACACGCCATACTTTTTCTATGAGTTTGACATCTGTCAACATTAATCAGTGCACATTGTCAGCATTTTTTTACAAAAACTCCTTTGGTAATCATGTCTAGTATTGTGTCAGAAAAGAGCATATACGGAAAGCTTTGCTTTTCTGCTTCAATTTGAAGAAATTGGCGGCCGAATCGCATCGAATGCTTATGGGAAGCCTATGGTGACAGTGCCTTATCGGAAACAACGTGCCAATATTGGTTTTGTCAGTTCAAAGACGGCAATTTTGACTTGTGGGACAGGAAGCGTGAAAATCAACGCAGGAAGGTTGGGGTCCATCAATTGCAGGCTCTTTTGGACGAAGACGATACCCAATCGCAAAAATACTGGCCGAGCAATTGCGTGTTACTCGATTAGCCAGTTCCAACAGTTCCCTCGATCTGGGTTTTTTTTTCTCGGTACACACGTCTCATAAGATTCTCCTGCAAAGATTACTTCCGTCCAGTCATGATCCTTATTCGCTTGAGTCCACTGCAGTATCCTTTCGAAATGTCTCGGTGTTAACATTGGTTTTGATAGTGTGGCGCTGCTTGCGATGTTCGCTTCCTTAAGCCGGTGACGGATCGTATACAGTGACACGTTAATATTCTTTTTGTATAACATTTCTCGTACTTTTCTCAACGAAGTACTCGGATTTCTCGTAAATATATCGACTATCGCCTCATCGTCTTTCTTAATGGATGCAAACCACTTTTATTTTATTTATGTTATTTGTATATTTTATGTTATAAAATCAAACTAATTGCTCCCTAATTTCCCATAACTGAAACGTATTAAAATTCACAATCAAACAGAGACATAATCGAACAGGATCTGCTCGATCATCACAAACCGGAAAAAAATGAATCTAAAATACTAATTCACAATTCAAGCTTAACAAATATTGCTAATGATGTTGCCAACAGAACATATCATTTTTTCCTGTTAATTATTGCTCCAAATTGATTTGAAGACATTTATTGGTGTCTGGAATTTTTCAAATTGATATATCAAATCTGCCTTTTTTTGGTTCGTGGTTCAAACAAGTTCATACATTCTATCTGATATGGTCGTGCCTCCAATATTGAAATTTCGCATAAAATGCCAATAATATATTCTACCAAGTCACTTAACGCCCATTCAAAATTAATATGCGTATATTTGTTACGACAAATTGCTGCACAGGTACATGCTGGTCCCAACAAAAAGGACAACAACCCGTTTATTGACAACAAGAGAACAAGACCTCGGCCAGTTCAAATGATGTTGGTTTTGATGCTGAACAAAATCAAGTGATTATCGATTTCTACGGTCGTTTTTTTCATTGACTTCATATTCACAAGATTCCACACACTAATGGCGAAATTATTCAAATCAACTAATTATTTCTGTAAAATTCCTCATGTGCGTGCTTCAACCGAAGTGAAAATGAAGCCATATTTAATGCTACGTAAAATTATTTACAACTTTAGTATGACACGAATGTCCATTTTATTTTTTTAATTGTCGCAGAATGAAAAACGGATTCATGCATCGATTTGGATCTAAAAATGAAAATGTCTATAATTGGCAGCAACATTAATTATTGCCGTATTTTTGCTCAATAAATTAAGCCATTTATCCACGTCCGCTTAAGGAGGTGCTTCTTTTTTCGCTAAGAAAGAAATAATAAAAGTTAACGTCACAGTTGCGTGGAAATCCATTTTTTAAAGGCTTCAGTAATAAGTTTTTCCTCTTCTTTGGATGCCAATTTATTACAAACAAGGCCACAGATTTTTGAGTTTAATCGCAAGACCGGGAAATGAAATAAAATGCTAGCATAAACCACATTTAAAACGAAAATTAGCTGTGCCAATGAGTTTCCCTTATCACGTATTTTATTTTTAAAAAATCTCAGCACCATATCAATCTGAATACTAAGAATTAGGAACATGCTAAGTTCTTTCACTGTAAATTCTAGAATGTGTTATTTAAACAAATCCATTCTCATCGATGCAAATTGAATAGTATATAGTTTTGTTAGAAATTACAAAACCTAAAAGATTCGACGAATTCTTCATTATCAAATAATGGCAGTACTGATTTTAATTTGACAGCGCATGCAATCATTCATCAAAATTTCTTACGTCAGTGAATGTCATGAGAGGACGCAACAACAATTGCTGCGGATAGCAAGTATAAACTTTTTCTATTTGATGCCTTATAAATGTAAAACGCATTATACGCTATTGGTATGAAAATTTGGATCCAGATATTTATTATGCAAACATAACTTCGCACCAGACCGGAAGCTGCACAAAAGAATTGAAATTTCAACGTCTTTAATGTGTTAGATTTGAAATTAAAGTAAATTCACGGATTCAATCTTGTGAAATCTGTATTAAAATTAATTTTCCAGTAATATTAAATGAAAACTAGATAGAAGAGTTTTGTTTGAGTAAATGTTATTCTGAAGATAATATTATATCTAATAATTATATTTGATTTTAGGGTTAGACTTCATTTTTTATGCCTCAAATACTTTATGCTAATTTTGTAGTGGAAATGACCACGAAGTCAATCAAGCAACATAATTGGCAATAACATTGAAGAGAACAAGCGATTTAAAGATAATCTTGTTCGAATTTTTTTGGCATCATAATTTTTTCAAAAAGCCTCTTTAGAATACGCCACCAATAACGTTTTAAAAAATGAACTTCAAAATACCAAAGAATATGCTCTCACCAAGAATTCAAAAATTAATTAGATTTATTTCTTTTAAAATACATTTTGATGGAATTTATGTTGTTATATGGTGAAATTCAATCTTGCTCATTTTTTGTCAATTAAAAAACAAACTAACCGTCATTATTTTGTGACAACGTTTTGAAACTAATTGGGTTTGAATATAAGCTCCCGATAAATATTCAACAAATATGTTATTGCGTTAAAACCCATAAACCAGTTCGTCTTGAATGTTTCGCAAAAAACGTATCAAAAATACTTCTGATTATTGATTGTATTACAAAAATCAGATTAGTTTTTATCGAAGGATTCGACGACACAAAAATACTGATATTCATTTAAAATTTTAGATTCAAGCCTATCTAAAATATCAAAAAATTCTTAGAAAAAAATGTACGTTTATGCTGGTGGTTTTTCTATGCTGGTAAATACATATTCATCACGAAAAAAATGTGTAAATTATTTTAGTAGATATTCCGCTTAGGCTATGATATAAATTTGATATTCTCACGATATCGAGTTGAATGTTTTCAACACCTCTTATTTATGGGATATGATTTGAAAATCATGTGAATTTCGTCCAAGTCCGACCTACAAGAAAACACATTGAGTCTTTCGTTGAATTTGGTTTTGATATTATATTTGCTTTTACAAAACGGGGTTGGAAGATTCTTGCGTTTAACGTTTTAAGTTACATAGTAAAAATTTAAATCTATTATTGAAAAAAAACTAACAGTTTCCCCTTTTCTACTTGATTTTTCTTTTCCTTTTTTTGTACACGTCGCCTACGAGCTGTAGACTCCATCAGCGTTTTGATTCCAAAGCTTCTTGAAACTGTACTCCGAAAACAATTTATGAGAATTTAAATATGTTCACTATAGTTTCAAAGCTTTATTGTTATGGACGACTTCGGTGCCCAGGCCATAGCATAAAGAACACATATCACGGACACTCTGAAAACTCGCGCGCGAAAAAACGGGTGAAAACTCGAAGCGAAATTTCCCCATGTGGAATTGGGTAAATGTGTTGTGCCGAGGTCGCAATTGGGTGTCCGTAATTTGTGTACGTATACACGCCGCAACTAAATCAGTGTGCGAAAATATGTATCCCGATGCAAGTTAGAACGTGTAAAATTCCACATTGCGTATTTTCTAACAGAGTTGCAGGAATTTAGCTCTAGTGTGCGTGCTGTATATTTTTTAGTGTTCCTGTTGTGAGCGTCGCGTCAAAATAGCAATTCGAAGTTCAAAGTTCAATCTGCGAACTGGAACTGTGACAAACACAAAACCAATTCAAATATCAAATTTTTCGGTCATGTTTGGGTTTGTGTTCTGGAGGGAAATTGATTGAATTGGTGAAAGAGAACAGCATATTGTTTTATAAAACGAGTGTCAGCTTGGAATTCAACTGTTTTGGCTTTGACATTAACGCGTTTTATAAAGCGTCAAGCTTGTCTGCGTGTTTTCATTTGACACTTGAGAGCATTCGCTTTGCGTGCGTCGTAACAGACTTGTCTGTCCCATTAATGTTTTGGGTTTTAAATGTCATGATTTGAGCAACTATACCTTGAAAGTTATTGGGTGACCAAGAACAAAGTTCATTACTTAGAAAATTCATTTTTTGAAAATAAAAATATGAACAAATATGTTTCTTATAAAATGTTTGAATGAAATAAAATAGTATGTTTGCCTGGCCAAAATATTTTTTTTGGAAAAAATAAATATAAATAGAAAAACAAATAAAATATGACCCATAATATGGGGTGAGAGGACGAATGGTTTTTTATTTATTTATTTTTTACAAAAAAAATTCTGATATTTTTTAATTTTTTCGACTTCTAAACAAGTCTAAAAACCATTTTTCAGATTATTTTCATAACTCCTCATGGGACCGTGACCGCCGCGAACTTTTTATGCCATAGTAATAGGGAACCTCTCCCCCCTCTTTTGAACCGCCCTTCCATGTCGTTCCCTTCTCTTGATTCTCTGGTGACCAACCTAGGTAAGTGAGTGCGGTGGACCTAGTTGTGTTGAGTATGCGACATCGCAAGCGATAGACCTTGATAGGGTGGGCCCAAGCAGCTACATCTCCGTCTGGCAAGCTCCACTAAAGTCCATTGTCTTGCAAGAGAGTTGTGGTCACCTGGAAGACTATTTTCTCGTCATCAAATTTTTGTAGTATAGAAGTCGTTTAGGTTCGGGATGATGGTCCTAGTAAAGCAGTTGATTTTTGTGCTCTCGGATAGGTTTTGATCGCAATTTTGACTCGATATGCACCCAATATTCTAGTTTAAAATTAAGTAGGAACTGTAGTCGAGAAATTTCGTATTGTTCGATTTTTGGATTTAGATTTGTCGGTATGTTTGTAATAAGGCACTAAGGGGATTGAATCTTAGGCAATGAAACTTAGGACTCATATAAAGAGAACGGCTAACAACATTACGCGTCTAACTGAGCTGATCTGCTAGCAGTCACCGTACCACTAGTCTTAGAAAGACCGAACCGAAATAAACTACACGACTTGAGAAGGTTCGCTTCTTAGTTCCAGGGATTGAATTTCCGCGATATCAATGTGACTTCCAACGTCGTCATGAATTTCGGTCGCACTAAACTCCCATTCAATAAAGTACTCCTTTAATCAAGTAACGCATTCCATTTTATCACCACATTTGCAAACGCTGCAAAATTTGTCATGTTCAGCTCAAATGAAACTTTACATACTAAATACAACCGTGAAACAAACAGATTTGTGTAAGACAATTTATTCATACACCATTAAGCATAGAATTTCAGTGCAACAGCTCAAAGAAAACCTCTTCAGCGGAACAATCTTATATTTTCAACGCTGTCTCGTCATTCTAGTTCACTTTCAAACGCACCCAACCAGGTGATACAATTTATTTCAACACCTGATATTCAATTAATGGCTTGACGAAGCATAACGTTCCACTTAAGGGTAGAATGAAACAATGAAGTATCGAATCTGGGTTTTTTCTTGCAAAGGGATAAATTTATTGTTCATATTTCCAGTAATATTGTGGGTTCCTTGCAGGAAAATGTTTGTGGGGAGTGATATATATATTTTTCTATATGTTTATTCATTAAAGCTCCAAAATGAGTCGAGTATCTGTGACTATCTTTATCTGTATCTACTGAAGATCCTAAGAATTCCGATCGATATTCCTTAGCACCAAAACCCCAATGTTTATTCGTGGCATGCCTTAAAAATTCCATGCCACGGAAAACTCGTGAAAATGCGCGGTCAATTATGTGGCGCGGTTAGACTCTATTTAGTGCTGCAATTGCAGATTTTCCCTAATCGGGTGGCATGTAAAACATTTGAAAACGCCGTGCAAGCAACATTACGAGGTTTTCCTTTCTCTGGGCTGGAAAACATGAACCGGCGTCGTTAATTCGGTCGACGTGTAACCGCGGGCCAGGCGAAAGCTGGGCACTTCAGACCCCAGACGTGGATTGTCGCTAACCAAGCATGAATTATTAACGCTTGTTGCGCTTGTGTTGGCCACCGCGGCTCGTTATTTATCGAAAAACATCAGGTAATGAACTTTAATCAATGTTTTTATATTTTATGATAAACTGGCGTATTTATTGAAAAATCAATTACGGTGGATAGTTTAATTTCCATCGAAGAATAATTGCTTTTTGGCTATCCAATTTGTGCAGCTATCAGCTTTGAAGCAGCTGTCGATGAATTTAACTGGCGGAAGAACAGAAATACCTACTTTCGTAAGGTTTTAAGCATTCAATCAATATTAATTAGCGGTTAGCCTAAGGCGTTAGTTGCAAGCGCTTTCTTCTTTAGTTTAAGGCGTTATACCACAGTAGAAATTTCAAAAAATTGATTTTATTTTTATTGACCTAAAAAATCTTTTGAACCCTCTAGAATAAAATAATTACTGTTTTATATCTGCCAAAAATAGTTTTCATTGAAATTTCGAGCTCTTTGTCGACTCCTCCCGACTGCTTCGAAACGGCTACCTGTGGTAAATACGACACCTGGTCGTCGAATACAGCATTATGTCTTAACATTCGATTTCCAACTTCTTTAATACACTAATACATGTTGTTAGAAACATTCTCAAGAATTTTGAACACAAAGTACGTTAGTAGAGCGTCCTTTGATGTTGAGAGAAGACGTAAAGTAAAGTAAAGTAAAAACTTTAAACGCGTTTTTTTCGAAACACGTGATTTCAAATCGCCACCAGGCATAACGCAAACAATTTTCTGCATAGAAATACGTAGCCGATTTTCAATAAGTTAATATTTCGATTTTTAGGTACAAATAAGTGCCCGTATTTTGGTAGTAAAATGAAATTTTTTTCAATTGCTCGCAAATTTAACAAAATTGAATATTTTCAAAATCCTCTACGTATTTTTATAGCTATACTAATGTTGTTTAAGAAAAAAATTAATTTTGTTCCAGATTAATTTTTGGTGCACTTCTACTGCAAGACGCGGACTCCCTCCGAAAAAAACCGTTTCGCAGAAATGGCTGTTGGGCAGCCATTTTGTTATATTTTTTAATAAACAATTTTTGTAAAAACTTCAAAATATGCTTATTAACATCTTAAAAAAAATTCATTTTACTTTTCCTTCCACTTAAAAAAATCGCAAAAAATCGTTAAATTTTCGCTCTCTACTGTGGTGTAACCCCTTAACACCTTTACTGTTTAGACTTTGCTACTTGTAAATAAAAGGATTATTAGCGATATTATTTCTAAAAATGTCTTAATTATTATAATTTTTAGTTAAAATTGCATAAATAATACTCCGCACAGACCATGGCAATTGTTTTAATTCAGTTACAAGTAATTAGTACTTACTTGTCGGCGTGAGTCTAAAGGACCAAAAGAAACATTGATGTCTTAGAATCCACGAAGCACCCAAAAACAGTGCGAGGAAATCAATTACTGTTGATTTTAAAGAGAATATTTTCCATATATTATTCTGAAGTGTACAATCGGTTCTGGCTGCGAGGTGAAGTGATGTTGAGGAAGTTACCTTACGTACTATCCCACAAGATCTTACCAAAGGTCAATCTGGTAACATGATCTTGCGAAGTCAGCTCTTTGCTGACTATGACGAGGATCCTGTTGATTATTTTAAATCCATTAACCGATCTTTTGTTTGCCATGCGATGAAATCATTTAAAATCGCTACAAACTTGTAAGAAATTGTAGAAAATCAGTACATTTCGTATGTGTGTTCAACAATATTGGTCAGATTTTCACGTTGCTACGTTTTTAAGCTCTAAACTACTGTAATGTGATACGATCACCATGTAGTGCTTTTTGTCCTTTGATACTTATGAATTTGTCCTTTCCATGGTATCTATAAAGTCCCATGATGAGGGGATAAACAAATTAATAAAAGTAAAAGGGATTTAAAAAAACGACCGGCTCAATTTTGATGCCACCGGCCAAGTGCTGGATATGCCGGTGATAGACATTACCTGAAGTACCGATAGATAGGCACAATCCAGAGAGTCTTTTAGAGTGCCGAAATAAATAGACACTAAATGAAGGTCTTTCGAATGTTCTAAAAAGACTATATTTTTCTTTAATTCTTCCTCGCTACCTATAAAAATTTTTAATGCCAACACTCGTAGGTGGTCAAACACTTATGACCTAATTAACGATACAAAATTATGTTTTCCACGACAACGGATGCAATAACTAATCACTACTCATAAATTTCTCACATGACATAAAGGCAATATCTATATTTATGTTAGCAGTGCATTGCTTGCTGCAACAAGTGGTGGCGGTCGCGAGGAAAATTTACAAGGTGATAGGTGCTATTTGTCTATTCACATCGCTACATGATGTAAGCATTTATTTGGTGATAAAAACATCACTTTAACGTTTAAAGGACAGTATTTTGTTGAATTGTAAGTGATTTATTTATTTGGCAATAAATATATCCCTTTAATGTTTGAAGATGTTTTTGAATACATCACATTAAAAACACAAAAAATTTCAGTGTGGAGAACATTTAATTTCCGACCAGAGAAAATGTAAAAAAACTGAAGATGGATGAATCTAAGTTCTGTTTTTTTTCATACTTCATACGTGGCAGCTTTCAGCTTATGTGAAACAACTGAAGTCATAAAAGCTGTGATTATTGAAAACATCCATCATTTCACTTTCATGTTGCTGATGTGAAATTAGAGCCAAAGGTGCAATAATTATAGTGTGCTAATATTTAGCGGGTATTGTACATTATACATATTTCCTCCCAATTCTAGTAAATTTCTGGTAATTCCCTTCAAATTGATTTCATTCTTTTCGTATCATTATCCTTAATGTGCGACAGAATTCTCAACGTGTCCGAGTAACATCACTTGCTCATTTTTCAACTAATCTGATTTCGTGTAATTAATACCCACAAAGAACCGGTAAGCCATAATTAAAGCGCAAATCTAAATCATTCCGCAAAGTAATGTGAAATTTCGATTTTCCGCCACACCATGACTGGCTGTGAGGTCACTAGTGTTTCATGCTTGGAATACAAACAGAAATCGTGACAACGAATATCTTCAACCGCTCGTTGTAACGAATCATCGAATCAATCGTGATGAAGTTGTTTTCTAGTTGTATTCGCTTTGTTTTTTATTCAGCTGAGCTCACCACAACCATCCAGAGTGGAGTTCCTTGCAATAAAAAAACAAAGGTCCAAAACTCTCAATTGTTCTTGGTCCCTCTTATCTGCGCAGTCATTGAACCTGCCGCACTACTAATCTATACTCACCAATTTCTCATTACGTTGTACACTCGATTACGCGATTCCATCTCTCCCGCTATTAGTTCACGTTACTAAAGATACCCCACAAAAAGGCACACGTGAAAAATAGATTAGCCGCTAAGATGTTATTTTTTTCCCCAAGTTTCCGACAAAATGAACGAATTGAAAAATTCGCTATAGTGGAAACAAGAATGCTTCTCGAAAAACAACAGTGATTAGATGCGAGCCTATTAAGGCGCCGTGTACACCGAAACAGCAAATTCAATGAAAAGTGGCCATTTTCGAGTGAGTTTTTCTCGATAACGGTGAAAGTAAATATAATGGTTTTTTTATAACTTAATCCTTGTTACGTGCACCAGGGTTTGTATAGAATCAAATAAAAAATATTAATTCGTGAAAGCAGTTATAAGAAAAAGTTTGCGGGTAGTTTTGAAAAAAAACTGATTTTCAAATGAATTTTTCTCCTATACCTTTTAAGATAATTATGTAGTTTGTCAACATTAAGTTAGTAAAAAGATGCGAAAAGGGACTGTATAGATTAAATTTATGAAATTATTTAAGTTTATTAATAATAAATGATTTCAAAGTATCACTTTTTAGGTGGGATTTGTCGCATATTTTTAAGTAACATAGGTTCATGGTATAACAAATTTTTACCAACCATTCAAAAGAACATATCAATGAAACAATTTTAAAAATATAATATTAGATATTTGTAGCAACGGAACCCTACAATAATTTGATAAAGTATAATAATTTCTTCAACATGAATTCAAAGTTAGTTCACTCGCAGGCAGCGAGCTATGCGCACGTAGGTTCCACGCCCTTTCATATCTCCATGGTTATGTTTTGTGCTTTTCGTTATTCCCCTCCACGAGAAGATAATCAGCATGTAAAACAAGGGATTAGGAATTAGGTTCTGGGACTGAAATGTTACGAAAGGTGTATCATTTATAAATTTTTCCGAGTGATATTTGAATATAATATGCGAAGTACGAAACGGATTGAAATCTACTTTTAAATTAAAATGCGAGCTATGTTGCTCATATTTTGATGTAGGGACGACGCAATCAAATGAAAATAGTGGCATGGACATCAATTCTTCCACAGTAGCAGCAGTACATTCCCTAGGAATCGGTTATAATTGCCTAGATGGACTGTTTTCATCAATGGAAATTCCTTTCATGGGTAAACGAACATATAGAAACATTCAAACAAAAGTTTCCGACTGGTTGGATGTAGTGTCCGAAAAATCAGTGGTCATGGCCGCACAACAGGAAGCAGATCATGCAAAAGCAGAAGGAAGTGTCGATAAAAATGGAACACCGCTTACAACTGTGGAGAAAATTGAGTGTAAAAATCATTTGCTGCGGAACTACTGTCGAAAGATAAAAAGCGTTTCTTGCAATACAGTATTTCCTTTGCATCTGAGACGAATAGTGAACAACAATTTCGGTCGCCTTAGATTAGCAGTAAACGCAGCAGTAAGACACTGCAAGAGTGAAAAATGCGATATCTCGCGAAAAATTCAAAATTTGAACAGCGATGTTATAAACGGTCCATATCATGTTTTTGGTGATCATCGTAAATGCAGATCATATTTTTGTAAGCAGACAGCAAGCGAACAAAACTATATGCCAGATCTTGAAAAATTCGTTACTTGGCACAGCAATCACGAAGCCTTATCCACGATGTGCAAAGCAATATCGTTGAATCGTTTAACAGCGTTGTTGCAAAAGCTGTTGGAGGGAAGCGTATAAATTTTTCTACAAGACGTGGTTACCAAAGTCGCTGCTGCGCTGCACTTGTAGCATTCAACACCAAATGCACGCATTCTACATTACGAAAAGAAATTTTCGGAAAAAATCCATCCTACAGATCAAGCATCATGGAACGTCGTATGAAAAAACAAAATGCTCAGCACTCACGAAAACGGAAGCGTTCTCCAACCCCAAGAAAAGTCATGAATGATTTCGAATACGGCGATTCCTGCGAGAAACCAGATATGGAGGAACAATCGTTCATAAATGCGAGATCGGAATTTTTGCGAAGTTTGGAAATAAATGTTGAAAACCGAGCTAGTATCGAAAATGATACCATTTTGCAATTAAATTCCACTCTGTGGTTTGAATTGAGAAGATCTCTTTTGACAGCATCGAATTTCGGAAAAATTTGCAAACGGAAGACAAATATTAGCTGTGCAGCTTTAGTTAAAACTTTGCTGTATCCAAAAAAATTCAGATCTCAATGGGGGATCAATGGGGGGGGGGGGTGTTTCTACGTTATTTGTTATTTTCATATTGATGACAGCTTTTTTTATAGCATATGATATAGCAAAGTATTGATTACGAAACATTTTACCATTCAAAGCGTTCATTGCCACAAATACAAATTTAATTAATTTTATTTGATTTTCAAAATTTAAGCAGTTTTGATATAAAAATTAAAACACGGTGCTATGAAGACTATTAAAAATCTGCTTAAATTATGCAAATATTAATAAACTATGATTGGCTTAACAACAATGTCTTCAGAATAAGAGTAGTCGTGTAAAATCATTCATATGAACACTTTTTACATGGCGACTTTGAATGATTTTTTATTTTTAATTCAATTTTTTTAAACATCATGGAAAAGCGTTTTGCTGGTTTGTCTCCAAAAATTGATAGGGATTTATAAATTTTATAAACATTTATTACCGTGTTGTGCAAATCTGGTTAACAAATTTATTTTTTATGAAAAAATCCTAAATTTTTGCACTTTTTTTGTTAAATTAAAAAACGCCTCCAATGATTTTTTTAAATATAAAACATTACAAAAATGTTAATACACGTCAATTGACACCTTAATGATGAAAATCGCATGTTTGGTTCGCGAGATATAACGCATGACAGAAATGACCTTCAAAGGGGCAAAACAGCAAACCCCCTCGACCGAAGTGTCCCAAAAACTAATCAGCTCTTAAAATTGCGAAGACGCTTCGATTGACACCTCAACAAAGTCGATAGGACTTTGTTTACGTGAGTTATGCTCGTAGAAAAAACTGTCCACGAACGCACATTTGTACGTACGGACGTACGTACATACACACACACACACACATACATACTTCTTTCTAAAAACACTTAAGATATACTCGTAAGACCTCAAAACGTAAAGAAATGTTGAAAATTTCAATTTCGATTTTCGAGGCGATTACAAGAACTTCCCATATACTGGGAAGTTAATAAATTTTGGAAAATTGTGAATGATGAGCTCATCATAAATAAAACTTCTGATTGGTTTTATCAGATTCAAGGGCAGCTTCACATAACAAAAATGGATTTATGTGTTTTGGGAGTTTGGACCGGAGATGGCATTCCTATGAAGATCGAGATGATCAAATGGAGCAGCAACTGGAAAAATTTTATTTTAATTGTGTCTTACCGGAATTAATTGATCCGAGACATACTAGAGGAATGCAAATCAGGGATCCGGAATACATTACTGCTGCAATAGAGAAAAATAAAGTGAAGAAACTAAAATCGAATGGCAGTTGAGGTATCCGATCACCAAAAGCTTTAAATAATATATGTATATATATATATATATATATATATATATATATATATATATATATATATATATATACATATATATATATATATATATATGTGTGTGTAGATGATTATTAGGTATAAGGATTAATATAATATACGTTTTATCTATTTAAAAAACAAGTTCTTTGATTTCGATTAACCATTTCATGAGAACTAAATTAAGTATAAAACTATCAACTTTTATCACACACCTTCCAAAACGAAATTTTCTGCAAAGATCTGGCTATATTTTCTAAAGTGCATTTTGTTGTCTATGAAGTATCATCAGTCGAATTTATACAACTGGCAAAATGTTCCTTGCCCATTCTTTCATTCCATCTTCTGCTTACATCAGTTTGGCATAGATCAATCAATCACCCACTCACACGACTCTTCCCGAATTTATACGAACGCGCACGTCGCTTTGAGGAGAAAATTGTATACATACGAAACAAGTTCAAAGCAAAATAAGAAGGATTTTAAATTTGCAAACCGAGCACACGGCGCCTTAATTAAGGCTGCGAATAGAGATCGTGATCATACCGAATCTTGTAGATACAACACGTACTGTAGATACTTGTCTATATATATGTACGTTCGTCAGTTCTGAAGCGGGACCTGATGGATAGAGTGCCAAAAAATCTGTAACCACTTTTTTGGATATAAGTACTTGGAATCGATTCAAGTAGATACACATGTGTAGCTGCAGATCATACGCCAAATCAAGAAGTAGTTAAAGATTATCAAGTAATTGTATGAAAAGGTAGTTTGTCGATTCAATCAAAAACTTCATGCTCGCAAAATCTATTTTGTTGGGTTTCTTTTTTGTATTGAATGTTTGTTTTGTTCGGATCATCACTAATTCATCAAATTGGGTAGCCCATGCAGAAGTTGAAATATAGCAGTTCGTGCTAGACGTACATATCTGGGTTCCATTCTATGGAAGGAGTTTATAGATTGTTAGAAGTATGGAGTAATGGCTTTGTTGGTTCCACACGATTAAAGCCTGGAAGACATCTTAGATAATACAGATGAAATTGACTTAACCCAGCGAGGATGGGATTTAAATTCGTTATTGCTACCAAACAGGCTACTTCTTTCCTATATTAGCAGCATCTTGTTTGGTAGCTTAAAAATAAAGGGAACCTTACCCTCAACTTGAAAATTTTAAATAGCCATAAAAATAATCGGTAAAAATAATATATTTTGTGAAGTTCCTCAAAGCTACTTGTACACTTCATTCACTTCATATAACTAAACGCCGATGAATTTGACAGCTATGTCAGGCGTTTAAATCGATTGAAAACTGACAGTTCGCCGTCAAATTAACCATAAAACTACCAAACAACATGTTTCCAAAATGGTGAACGGAAATAAAAGTTAACATATTTTTCATAGGAAAATATGATTTTTAAATACATTTTCAAATTTTCTTTCTCAAATTTTGCTAAAGAATCAAATGAATCGAATTCAATCTGACCGATCAAACTATTTCAATTTTCAATTAACTTTCACTCTACCTTCAATGAATTACCAATTTTTCGGGCTAAATATCAAACCGTTTTGATTTTAACTATCGATCAAACCATAACCACTTTGTGTTGAATTTCAAAAGTATGAACTTTTCAACGTTTTTTTTACTTGACCCGTTTTGCTCACATCATCAGCATTTTGGTTCGAACAAATGAAAGTATTGAATAAATTAGTCATAAATTCAGATAGTATTGTTTTTATTTTATTTTTTTCAGGGGGAAAACTGCATCTAAATGTCATTTCCATATTTCAATATGAATAATAATCAAACAAGAAAAGTTTTTAATCTCCCAATTAATTATGTTTGCTAAATTTAATATTCTTTTATTTCACACAATGTTCAATTTAAATTTTGAATAAATGTTTGACGGGTCGCTTGGATGTTTCATGATTTTTTTTGCGAGAGATGACACTAAGTATAATAAAATCATATTTTTATTGAAAGACGAAACAAGAGGATTTGAATAGAAATACTTGAATTCAATATAAAGATTTGAAACAATTGATTATATGGCATGCGGTCAAAATTAAATTTAAAATATTCAATGGACGTAGATCAAAATTTTATATTATATTTTTGATGCTTTTCGCGACTTGATATGATAAATATACTGGACTGGCCAACCGATAGCTTTTAATCCTGTACGAATGTCAGGACAAGTTCAAACTGCTTCACACAGTTAGACAATTGTAAAAGAATCTACTTCGTAAGTAATATAGGTAGATCGGGAACTTAGTCATTGCTAATTTTCTGAAATTTAAAATAGAAGGCTCTCTCTACTATTTTTCATGGTACTTTTGAAGGACATGTTATACTCAAAATTTGGCAAACTACACATATAAAATATATTTTCTAAAAAATAGAATTCAAAGTAAAACATGTCGAGCAGACGAAAAGTTCGAGTTTCTAATTAAATCGTGTGTCTCAAATCTTTAAATAAAATAGTGTTTTAAAACTTATATACCAGGGTTGTACCAAAAGTATCAACCCGCACTGGTCTTATTCTTTATCATCCAGTGAGTGACATCCTTCAAATTAGTCCCCATTTGATTGAACAACACGCTCCCAGCGGTGTTTCCACCTCTATAGCAGTCCTGTAAGTCAATTTTCGGAATTATCTTCAGCGCATTCGTCGCATTAGTTTCAACCGTCCCTATTTCATCAAACCGATGTCCTTTGAGTGGCATTTTTAATTTGGGAAAGAATCAAAAGTCGCAAAGAGCTATATCAGGACTATACGGAGGCTGATAAATCTGTACGACATGATGATTTGTAAAATATTGCTGCACAAGGTTCAATGAATGCGCTGGCGCATTGTCACGGTAAAGCAGCCAATCACTGCTTGTCTGAAAATATGGCCGTTTTCTTCTTACTGCACCACGCAATCTTTTCAATACTTCAAAGTAGTACTCTTTAGTAATTGTTTGACCTCCCGAAACATATTCGTGGTGCACAACACCTTCATAATCAAAGAAAACGGTTAATATCGTCTTAACTTTGCTCCGACTTTGACGTGATTTTTTTTATTATGGCGATTCAGAATGCTTCCACTGTGAAGACTGTCGCTTTGTTTCTGGATCATAGCCTTAAACCCAAGATTCATCACCAGTAATCTTTCCAAGATTAAAGCAAAACTTGATGCAAATCCGTTGATCTACTTTTTCTGTCATTTTTAGCATTTGGACACTGTGAGCAGGTATCAAGTGGATCTCGAAATACGGAAAAACAACTAAATAAAGTCGTGTTAAAAGTTTAAAACACTGTTTTATTAAAAGATATAGACCAGTCCAGTGGCAGCACTAATGCGGTTGACAGGTATGTAGTGTCAAACAGTCGCTGCATGAAATGTATCGTTCCAAGCTTGAATGGAAATATTGAAAAGTTAGTTCCGTTGAGTTTGGTCGCAAAATCATCTTACCGGACAAAGTTCATTTTTACCTTGGAGGTTATGTCAATAAGGAGATATTTCCTTCGATAGCTGGTGCATCTAATACTTTTGTCTTTTGTATAGAGCGTCGTGTATGGAGCTTCGTGCGGGCATGTGGTTGTCTTAAATAAATTCTTTGTAGATGACATCTTGATAGATTTGCTACTCAAAGTTGATTGAGACTAAGTTTTAAGAGGGCACAGACAGAGGAGCGCTCGTAAGAACATTAATTTGAAGGATTTAGAAATAGCCCCGGAACAGTTGGCAACTATAATAAATTAATTATTATTCCTCTTGTGACAGAAAAAGGTCGATCATTACCGTACCGTTGAACTCGCGAATGTCTATTTTCGAAATTCCACGAAAGTCGTAAGTTTCCGTGCACTGTTGTGATGAATTCAAAACTGTACTTGTTACACCAGAACTTAATCAAATGCAACTGTTTTCGTATAAATAAAGAATAAGGATTCAGGAATTTTTGATGACAACAAATTTAATGAACTAATAGGTTGAACTTCACAGTAAAACACAAGTGTTGTATTAAATGAATGTTTCTTGTGTCTTAGTTGACTCGGCAACTATAGTAGACTTTTAAGTTGTCTCGGCAACTCGTACTTTTAGACTGATTAAAAAATGTGTTTAAGTGACGCTTGAATTTTTACTCCCTCTTTTTGCACTGGAAGGAGAAGCCTTCAAACGTTTTGTGTCGCATATTCTCATTGGCTGATTGGTATAGTGCAAAGATTCGATGCCTTATTTGGGCACACGGGTTGGCATCCCCCGCAGGTAGCTAAGAGCGTCTTGACGCGACCCTGTAGCGTGCTCGCGGAAAAAACCCTAACGGTCAGCCGTAATAAAACATTTGGTCGCCAGACTACCTTCGGGGTTTTCCAATAATAAAACTTACTGCTGGTCGTTATTTCGCATACTTTCTTTAATCTTCAATGACTAGAAAGTCGTAATGCATTTCTTTGAAAATATGCGATTATGATTTTAGTATTTTCGTTTGTTTATTTTTACGTGTGTGTGTGTGTGTGGTCGATGTATGAATATTCATTTGATTATAATTCATTTTTTACATTAATATTATATCGTCGTTGTCGTCGATCCAATAACTCTTAGCTAACCATTTTATGTTCAAATATTACTAGGGCAACTGCAGAAATAAAACTTGAATTTAAGACAATAATTAAGGATCCAGATATCAGACCTAGTTTCAATTTTGTTCAAATTTTACCATGGATAACCATTTTCTGGTGCACATCGAAAGACCTAAGACAGTAACCTGGATTCATATCATTCCCAAATTGATCATTAAATGCTTGTTCTTGGAATATGAATTAAAGAACACAAAGACTAAACGATCTCGAGTGTTTCTATTGAAATGGTGTGTGCGTGGGTGTTTTGTTAGCCATTAAACTATGAGCCGTGTATGCATGCTTACTTTTGTTGTGTTCTGCGTTCCTTTCAAACGATATAAGAACGTACCACGGCACGTAGAGACTGCCCACGTAATGATTTGTTCAACTGCTAAACAATTTACCTGAATGTTACATATCCCAACGTTTCTCCATCAATTTTTTCTGCTTATTCCATTCAGCCGCATTCCTGAGTGAATTCTTTTGATTTGGGACCTTGATGGGTAGTGGTAGCTACACAAGCTCCTGCGCGAATGCCTCCGGGCAAGGACTTCTGGGTTAAATTAGTGGAACGAGTCGCAGATTGCAATCAGGGGATGGAAGGACACGAAATATTCACGAATATCAGAAGCCCGTGGGCAACGAGCACTGAAGTAGCTAGCAATACTTTCCCACAACAGACCGACCGTCGTTTCAGCACGGTCACCACTTTTTGCGCGAAACACTTGCCAACAAATTCGTTACTTTCCAAGTGGATGAACAGATCAAGCAAAATATTTATCAAGTGATCGTGCGGTGAAAAGAAGTCGATGTACGCCGCGATCAGAGGTGCGGGGTCACCAATCCACTATCAGCGCCGCTCTTGTTTGTTCTTCGGAAGCCAAGAAGCTGAAAAACCGGTGTTCGCGGCAACATAACACAACGCGGCCATCTTACGTTCTTCCGATGGGCAAACACTCGAGCACTCCTGCGCTTTTCACCTTCCGCGGTATATCAACGAGTGCACGATCCAAGGAGGAATCACGAGTACCCACGCGAGGGCCGAATCTCGATTTTCAAAGACACCTATTCGCTTCCTTCACAACACACTGAATCCTGTGCGTCTTGGCTTTGAAATTCCACCCCGCGACATAGCGTACAACAATAGTTTCCCGAATTTTCTACAACCGTGTATGTCGACGCGAAGTATGGATGTCCTACACGAATTAGATCCAACGCTCAACTGAGACGAGCCAGCCAGCCATTGAAGCGATCAGGTAACATTTGTTTACCTGTCCGCGGTCCGATGCGCTCACCTGGCCAACATTGCGCGCATGCGAGTGAATGCAGACAGGTGAGAGAAGGTCGGGAAGCCGCACAACATCTTGCCACAGGTTACACCTCGATGGGAACTCTTACGCCAGTCTCGTTGTGCATGGTGTTCTCTTCGATCTAAGATTGTTGAACGTCTTGCTAAGCATATAGGAACCTGAAGAGATGTTTGGGTTTTATCCATGTTGGCAAAAGATACTGAAGAGTATTATTACTAATTCAAACAAACCGTCAATGCAATCTTCCCTACCCGATTGCATCCAGTGGATTCTTCCTGAACAAAACGGACGATCGTTTGTCGATGACAAAACTACCCCTAATCAAGCATGGGTTTCCTGAAGACATCGCTGCCATTTGTCTCGGTCCAATGATTGCATCCTCCAGTTTACAATGCGTAGCAGATATGATCCCAAATAACATCTCAACAGTAATTCAATTTTCCACTAATCCAATACAGTCAGTTCTCAACAAGATAGCAAATTTAACGCAATTCTTTTGGAATGTCAAAATTTAAAATCGATTTCCGGTACATTAGACGATCTAATTATTTTGACACATGCCTTTCAATTTTTTTACTCGAGCGATAGAATGTCCACGACAATAAGCCGGTTATTTTTAAAATAAACGTCTTCACTCACTCAAGGAGATTGAAATCTTTTGATTCATCTGATTGGAGTAAGCATTGTTCAATATATGAATGGAACTTATGTTAATGGGAAGTTAAATTTTTCCCGAAAGCCGAACTCAAAACTTTCTCGTAGATAGGTACCCTTATGATCTATTGAATTTTTGTTGCCAATCTAGTATATTTTCAGTCCGTCAAAGAACTTCAAAATATGACAGATCTTAAAAGTCAAATCAGTTCGCAGGCCGCATGTTGATTGTCCGGTTAAATTCATATCAATGTAAACAGCACGTAGTTATGGGAAAAGTAAAGAAATTAGAAAAGCGCAAAGGTGCTACAGAAGCGCCGCAAGATGCCAAGAAAACTAAGACCGAAATTGAAAGTGTCAATATACCAGAAAACGGTAATGCCGATTTTAGCAAGGATATGAACAATGGCATTGTGAGCCACGAGGTCAGACCTAATGGACTTGAAGGCGGTCCGAACGAAGCGGAACAAGAAATCGAGAAGGAAATCAAATTCCCCACGCGGTTCGATATCAAAGACTTCCACATTAAGCTGCACGGGGAGGATTTCATCAAAGGTAAGGTTATGATCCTACACCTGAGTTTGTTAGCATGAACGCAGACATTAATCACGCTTGCTTCACTCCCTCGCAGAACTTCGCCACTTCTTGCATCTGCACAACTCCGGCAACCGTATTGTCCAGAAATACCTGGAAAGGAAAGGCACTCCCCTGGAGCTGTCGGAGCCGTTCAAGCGGCTCGACCAGAAGAGCGTGTACAATGTTGCCTACCTGGCGGAGGCGTTGCGACTTGTGACCTGGCCGTGCACGAGCTGGACGGCAAGGAAATCGCCGCGGAGACGTCTCGCTTCTTCATGAAATCGAACAGCGAGCTGCTGAAGCTGTTGCTGAAATCAGGAAACGTGGAGCACCGTAAAACGTGCATTGGCCTGGAGACGGTCATTGCTGAGTTGGCGCCGACCACGATCCGAACGCTGTTGAATCGCTTCGACGTGTACCGCGACAGGGCGGAAGTCGAAGCGTATCTGTCGCACAAGTCCTTTCATTATTACGATGTTTCCGTATTATTTTGTTTATCATTACTCCATTGCATGTTGATCGTTTATCAAATGGGAAGCATAATCTTAGAAGTGAAATAATTTGATCATTATTATAGGGTTAAATTTTCCCTTTCTCGGGGAGACTTTCCTTGGCTTCTGCCACTGATCATGATTGAAGCGTTATTATTATGCCCGAATCGTCTTTTGGAAAACTTTTACATTGAAAGTATAATGTAATACACTTTGCTAAGTTTCTTTTGGGCGATATAGTGTAATTTCAATCAACAATTTGCAATTTGTGATCGCTTCGTTTTGCCAGAACGAAATAAGTTATTATATGATGAATGCGACCAACGATTACTAAATACTGACTTGAATAAGGTTTTGGGGTTAAAACACCCAGAAAAGATTTCTGTATAAAGTTACAAAAATTGAACATTTTTAATCCAAAAAATTGAAGAAAAAAAATATCTGCAATCTAAATTCCACAATTTGAAACATTAGTCATATCTTCCACTGAAATATATTAACGTACGTTCGAATGATAATCGCAAATCAATATTTTCCCATATTATAAATATAGGAAAATATCCACAAGCGCTTAGAAAATATAGCATCGTCATTGCGATTGCCATTGCCATCTATATATATTTTTTATTGGAATTCCAATTGCAAATCAATAAACAAACCGTTCTTCTATTGCCGAAAGACTGTATTTGGAAAATCAAAACATCCAAATTCGAAAAACCGGCAAGTAAGCAAATTACGCTAGATTATAATCTTTCGTTAGTCATATCGCCGTATCAAAAGCGAGGCCGCAAACACTTGACACATTGGTGCTGATGTTTTGGCTCTGGCGAGGGTCCGGCGTCGCCGCTTGGTCGTAATAGGTTTTCTGTATATTTAAGGTTGCTTTGTTGATAATATAATTTCAAAACAATTTGCTTTGTTGAAATAGGAAATTATATTGTTCTTCGTAAAAATTTATTATGCTTATTATTATGGGTTTCTTGAAATGAATATTGTAATGGTGCAGGATCGCCATGTAAGGAGGAAAGGCCGGCACAATTTTGATGCCACTGGCCAAGGAATATAATATGCCGATTGTAGACATTACCCGAAGCGCCGAATTATTGGCACAATCCAGGGAAAGTCTTTTAAGAGTGCCTCGAATGATAGGCACAAGTGAAACAAGTTCGCTTGATCTGAAAAGACTATATTTTCTTCAATGCTTACCCGCTATTCATACAAATTCTTAACACTAAATCAAACTCTAATGGCCTAATAAAATATTCTTATTTATGTATTTCGATAACTTACCTCTAATTGTTCCACATGGTACTCACGACCAAAAGGCGATGTTCATGCGCGCCAGGATCACGAGGTGATAAGCACTATCGGTACATACATGAAGCGATGTATTTATTGGTGATAAATACATCACTTTCATGTTTAAAAGATGTTCTTAAAGGACACCACAATATGTTATTCAAAATTTGTAATGATTACAGATAAAAATCGTGACTTCAGGAACGCCTGCCAGAAAAAATCCACTATTCTCGGCGGAAATGACTTGAAAAAATTACAAAGTGTACTTCAAAACATGAATAAAATATCCTCTAAGTTTAAACGAATTTTGATTACTTCTCCCCTGGTAAAAAATTCACGAAAAACACCAAAATTTCGGTATCCTAAACTGGCTTCCCCCCTTAAGGTGTCACGACTCATATTGCGGAGTTACTTGGTGCGTTCGGAGCTCCATGCAAGCTGAAGCTGCCTCGGGGTCGTACAAGCTTCTTCAAGTACCGGGATCTGTTTACAACTCCTATGTAATGATGTTTAATACTTAGCTGTGTGGAAACTAGAAAGTGTGTAGTGTGCAGTCCTGGAGATAAGTATCAGCTCTTGCTAAGCCATCTGCTTCGCAGTTTCCAGTTATTGAGTTGTTCAAAAAGTCATTACGGTTTTTACTATATATTTTATTTTATATAAAGAATGAACATTAATCAATTATGTATTGCTCGTTATGTTCAATCACCTTTTTCCATCTTGTGGGCATGATACCACATTCGTAGAATTTCCGATCTTTATCAGCGAGGAACTTGTCAAGGTGCTGTTTGATGAAGTTTTCGTTAGCAAACGTTTTACCATTCAAAGAGGTCTGTAATGAACGAAACAAATGAAAGTCCGATGATCTGGGTGGGTGGATGTGGTAAGACATTCTATTCAAGCTGCAACAATTTTTGCCGAGTGGTAAAACATCTATATGCGTTATCGTGGTGAAAGACCTTGCTCTTCTGATTGAACAGTTCAGGACGTTTCTGTTCGATGGCATCATTCAATTTTCGTAGCTGCTCACAGTAGACTTTGGAATTGATTGTTCTGTTCGCTGGTATCAGCTCGTAGTAGACAAATCCCCTCCAATTCCACCAGATTGACAGGAAAACCTTTTTTTGTGGATGTTTGCTTTTGCTTGCCTTTCCGGTGCAACAACTTCTTTTTCTGGGTACATTGTTATAAACAATCCACTTTTCATTATCCATGATCATACGCTTCAGAAAGGGATTGTTTTCTTCGCGCTTGACGAGTTTATCACAAACATTTATGCGATTCACCTTATAAACTTCCTTTACTCATGCGGCACCCAAACATGGAGCTTCTTTACAAAGCCAGCTGATTTCAGATGGCTATGAACGCTTCGAATGGATACGTTTCGAACGTTGGCAAACTTCCGAATGCTTGAGTGCCTACTTGTCTGCATCAACGTCTTGATTTTGTCGTCGTTGGTCTCGGATGGCCTACCAGAGCGATCAGCGTCTTGAGCCGAAAATTTCCATTAACCAATTTTGGCACTGTCGGCTTTTAATGACATCTTCACCGTACCATTGCACAACTTTTTTCTTGTCTCAGTTGCTGCCTTCTCTTTTTTTGAAATAAAAGAGCGAATATGTTCTGGAAAATTCTCCATATTTGAATTTCATTTTTAAGCACATATCTCGACCGAATAACGTTAAAATGCTTTTTAACTTTTCATTCAAGTGTAAACAATAAAACGCGCGCGTTTTGACGTACATGTCACACTATGAAACAGACAAACGCTGATGACAACTATCGGGAAAAAAGCAATGACTTTTTGAACAACCCAATACATCACAATGCTCAGGTACCCAGTACAGGATCAATTCAGAGGGAAGGGACACCCCGTTCAACATTACACGACATTTTATTGCTATTTTCGATGTGGTGAACACATTTGATATTGATTGGATTGCTCCTCGAGGGTTTATGTATAAGGGATCGGGGTAGCAAGGTATACTTCTCTTGGTGTTGGCCCATTCTTCCTAAAGATAGTGGAGTTAACACAAAACAGTATAACAAACCTCTAATTTCAGGGTCGAACGTAATCTGTGGTTGATATGCAGTATCCATGTTGCCATCAAATCTTGTTGAATTTCTACAAAATGATAATCAAAAACACAACACAAATTTCTTTTTACATGCTATCTTTTATTTCTGAGTATTTTCCATGCGAATTTTTTTCCATTTTAACTCATTTATTCTTCTTCAAATTTTCCATCTTTAAATATACGTAATCGTACCATGTAAACAATGTTACAAGTACATATTTCCAATGTCTCGTTTGCAAATCGAGCTACAAATCTCATCAAGAGTGCAAGCAAGCACTTGCGATTGAAATGAAACCAAGAAAACCAAGTGGCCGCCCCTCAAATTTAGGTCCGAAATCAGAGTACCACCACCTCGTGGATCGCGTCCTCAATCAAATGAAAACTGTAAAACGAAATGGAAAAGGAAACGCAAACGAACAAGTTTAAATAAACGTTTTTTTCTCTGCATTTTCTCTCACAGTCGATTTTAACAAAACAAAGCTATCGCATCGTTGCGAGCGGAAATATGAATGAATATTTAAACTGGTTAAAAAAAAACGAATCGGATCCTGCAAAATAATTAACGCTTTGGCCACACAAGATCGCACAGAGATCAAATTGCGTTTGGCGCTTAATGTGTGAACTTAAATTGGATTGTTTGCCCGAATCATTTCAAAACGAAATCACTTTACAATTGTAGCAATGTCTCAAGCCGATTATGGGCTAGAGTACGGGGTAAGCTATTTCATTCGGATTATTATTCTCAACTCATTTAGTGGTTGCAATTCAATTAACAATTCGAACGCATGTTTTCAAATTAACACAGAAGATGTATACATTATAATAAAAATTAAAAAATCAGTCAATTGTTTTCTATTTTCATATGTATAGTACTTTTCCTGTCCTTTGCATCCTTCCTCATCATTATCTCTATCATCACAAGTGTGTGTCTGGTTGTCGGTTGTCCGCCCCATGTCCTCTTTATTGCATTCCGATGTAACCGCTGAACTTCATCTCGACGTTATTCTAGATTCCGGCTTCATTATTATAGCACTTGCTCGTCTTTCCGTCCAGGACATTCGGATGTCCTGCTTTCGTGTTAGTGACAAACCCAAATTAATTATAAATAATTTACTTTTAAAAGTTCTCTTGAGTTATTAGTTGAATGATTGCATTGAACTGTCCGTCCATGACGGTGGCTTGAGCAGTTGTTTCAACGCAGTCTCCAATTTAAAATTGTATTTTTTACAAAATAATAGCAGTGTTGCCTTCGTTCGTCCTTTGCGAACAGAACTGAAGAATCATTCTGAGGAGTTGCTATCTCTTAAACACTGGCAACAAAACACATTGCGAGGAGCAAATTGTCGTTTTCTCTCCTTAATTTATACAATCGATGGATTTTATTCTAAACGAAAATTAATATAATTTATAAGGCTTGATTTTGCCCGTTTTCCAAAAAAAAAGAATCTAATCGTGGCAATTGTGTTCGGCATTGTTGTTTGGGTACCGATTTTCACGGTTATTTCTCTGGTTTTGCGATTGAATCGCTGGATGGGCTGCTGATGTTTTCATCGCGGAACGCAGGGATTGCAACCGCGTGCGCGCAAAGGTGCAACTATGCTGAATCGCTGCCACCTTCGGGAGACACTTTATGGGCGCTCCCTGCGCGTGGCATGAAGGATGAGACATCAAATTTAAATAAGATCAAATAAGATGATTAAAACTGGTAAAATGGCTGCTGATGCGTTTGAAACGGCAATCGGCAGCCGCTGTTGTATGCAGACGGCTTCGAATAGTCATGAGCCTGCTGTTGCTGATGTATTTGCGGCTGGGATGGTTTGGGGTGTTCATGGTGGTATTGTGATTGCGGATGGTCGTTGCCGCCTCCAAATTGCGGCTGGTGGAAGATTCGATTCGATCGACTGTTCAAGTATAGTTTCGAATCGTTAGGACTGCTCTCCTGATGCTCGTCGTGGTGTTGACTGTGATGATATTGCGGACGCTTGTGCTGACGGTGATTGGGATGATGACTTTGATAATAACTTCAGACCTGTCTGCGCTTGTGTCAGGCGTCTGCGCCGCCAACCATCGAGGAGTTTTTCGGGGTGTAAGCCGTTGCGTTCGGGTCTAGGTTGGATGCGGTTTGTGTTAGAGCATTGTTCGCATTCACATTGCCGCCGGAATTCACTGTATTCGCGACACAATTTGCGGACGTGACCACAGTGGCTACGTTCGGAACCATTCCCGCGCCGCCCCTAGAGTTCATTTTCTGTTGATGTGCAGCCGCCGCGGCAGCCATCAGCTGCTGATGTGTGGGACCACCAAGGTTCATTATGGGACTGGAAGGACCCTGCAGCGGCGGCGTGTCGTTCATACGAAGCATTGACGAGGCAGACGTAGGACATTGGGGCAAACATAGCGAATCGTTCGGCATGACGGCCAGCAACTGAGCGATTTTCGCCTTCAAATCGAGCACCTCTTCGTCCTTGTTGCGAACCATGTCTAAGAAAGAAGTGAATCGAATCAGAACATACTGCCGGCGCAAAGTTATTGAATCCAAAAATACAACACGCAATATAACACGAAAAGCTTTGAACATCACAATGACATAATTCGGGAGTAATTCGCTCCCCTTTTCAATGATTTTTGATGAAAATATCCCGAAAAATGTCTGGCCAAAGTTAAAAGAGTATTTTTAAATCTAAAATTGGGCACAAACTCAGAAAACATATATACTCACTATCCTTGATTTCTAATTGCCGTTTAGCTTCGCCTAACGCCGAGAACAAGTCCAGCTTAACCCTCGTCTCCGCCGACAAATTCTTCTCCAACGTACTGTTCTTGTCCTGCATGGCAGCCAAGGCAGACATGAGCACCTCTTTGCCTTGTTGCGCCTCTCGATTTCGCACTTCAACCTCGAACATTCTCAGCTGCAAACAAATCAAAAGTTATCACACGAACATTTCGATCCTGAATCATCGAAATACTCACTTCTTGTTCGAATTTGCGTCCTTGTTGTTCGGCAACTAGCTTGGCATCCTCGATCGCCTTCAGTTCGCGTCGCAATTGCTTTATCTCCTGCTCCAGCTGCATTCTCCGTTGCTTGCACTGTTCGCTGCATTCCGCCCGATTCGCCTTCTCTTCGGCCAATTTGCGCGCCTTCTTCTCGTTGTTCAGCTGCGCCTCCATCGATTGGCGTTGCCGGCGCTCGTCCGTCAAACGACGCTCCACGCTTTGCAAGTTCATCACATCCGATTGTCGACAAGAGGTCAACTCCTGGATGCGCTTCTCCATTTCGTCATTTTCACGCTGTTTGGCCTGCAAACAGGACTTGCTAATGGCATTCGACTCCATCTTTTGGCGCAGCTCATTCTCGATCTGCTTCATGTGGCTGATTTCGTTTCGGTGCTTTTTGATTTCGGCCTCGAGCCGCAGACACGTTTCGCACACTTTCGACACTATTTGTGAGGCAACGTTTGAGATCGTGGCGGCCGCTGCTGAGGCCGACGATGACAGCGAGGACGAGGAAGAGGTGCTTGAATCCAAGCTGGTTGTGGAGTCTTTATGCTGCTGCTGGTTGTTTTGATGATTGTGGTGGTTGCTGTTTGCCTGTTGATGCGAGGCCAAGCCACTACTGCCATTGTGATTCGAATGATTGTCTTTGGAAGAGCCTTGCGTATCCCGCTTGCCGCGGTTGCGGCGACCTGTGAAGAAAACAAAGCATTTGAAGAAGGACTACATGAAATAAAGGGCGCCGTACGTTACCTTTAACCTTTTCAACGGGTTCGGCAACTACTGGCTCCTCTACTTCGTAGTGTGCAATGTTTCCGTTTGGTTGACTTTTTTTGTCTCCAGCCGTTGAAGGATACTTTCCGTTGGTCATCTCATAGTTGTTCACCGCTGAGCCCTTGCTTTCCTTGGTGGAGTGAACCGAACTATTCGAAGACCCCGAGGACACGGTAGACAACGAGCAGTTGTCCCAACTGTCCTTGTCTTTCGCATCCTTTTGAGAGCCATTGTTCGACGACAACTGAGCAACATATGGATTAGACGTCGAGGACGATTTTGCAGAGCCACCGGTGTTGTTCGCAACTGCGTCCCCAGCACTGGAGCCGTTTGCTGACTTGCTGCTGGTCGCGTTGGGGATGCTATTCGCGCTGCTCGTCTGCTGATGACTCGGGTCATTCTTTTCTTTATCCACACTTCGCCGCTGACTTCTACTACTATTTACAGAGGTCAGGCTGACGTTCAAACTGTTGCCGACGTGGCCGTTGGCTGTGGTCGTCGACAACGAATTACTTATATGATTTACTTTACTACTTGTTTGAGCGTTTCTACTAGAACTACCGCTAGAGCTACTATTAAAATTATTATGATGATGATGGTGCTGATGATGATTACTAGGCAACGATGCGTGGTGCTGTATTGCTGTCGTTTGACTTGGATTCGAATGTCCTATGTGGCTTTTATCGTCGCCGTGATGCTCCACCGTTATGGAATTCGAGTGAACTGTTTGTGCTGCCCCGAGCGATGGCGAGGCACTCGATAGAGCCGAGGCTGTCGATACGACACTTCCATTCACCGAGAGATTCTGCAAATCGTCTAGTGCCTCGTCCGGGGGCAACGCCTGCTGCAGAAGTTGCATGTAGAATTCATTCTCTTTGGCCACTTCGCGCTGCTTCCGCTGCCGCATTCGATAGCCCACGTAACTTTTGAAGCCGAAGCCCAGCGTCACCACCGGGTAGCCAATACTGAAATTAGGACAAATGCAATCATCAAACTGGACACTCGGAGTGACCTCAACGACATACCAATGCGCGGCGAACGGTCGACACAAATCCAAATGCGGCATATGTCGGCTATCCTTCCACCGAATGCCAGCTTCTAAATACACGAACAGCATCCAAAGAATTATTGTTGGCAGACAGATGCCTTTATCTAATAAAACAAACGAAATGCTGCAATCAGGACGACATTCAATTCATAATTGCCATACGGCGAGGCGCTTACCTGTGTGCCAAACATATTGTACCCAAACGTATGTGCTAGCGGCGAACAGTAGCCAATGCACCGGTATAAAGAATAAACAGACCAAATCTGATGTGATGGCTATACATACAAATAGCACTGAAAATGCCTGTACGACCAAAACGGGTGGAAAATGAGTATTGAGCTGCAATAAAAAATCAGTGATGCAGAACAAAACTACTTACCAGTCCCTTATATTTAAATGAATCATGAACCGAACGTAGGAGCAGCCAAAATGGCCATAAGAATTCGAAACGAAACATGAACATGAAGTCGGCTGTTATCACAATGGCCCAGAGAATCAAAAATTTCATATACAGAATTGTGGTGCTGCAAAAGAGAAGAAAACAGTAGGGAATTTAGTAATAAAAATGTATGATATGCGAAAAAGGAAAGCGAATAAAGTGCACTTGAAGCATTGTAAACTAGGGTCCAAGTCATATTAACAGACTTTCACAAACCAAGAAACAATTTAAGCAATTCATATTAAGGATATGTTTTCCCTGGACTGCCACTGATGCTCTGATTTTGTGGTTGTAGCCAGGACAACTGAGCTCTTCTCGATTTCAACTTTTGCAAGTTCCTGGAGCATTGGCAGACAAATGAAAGGAGATTTTTAATTCTGGCCCTACTTAGCCGTCCGGTACCAGTTTCAAAGCCTTAACAGAACACATACAAGACTACTGATGTTCTTCGCGTGATGCGTGGTTTAAGAGCCTATATTTATGAACGTTCTATAAATATATAAATATTACGCGGGCGATTTGTTTGCAACTTAACACAGGAACAATTTTTTTTGGTCAAATTCAGTTAGTTTTCCCGCTTAACCGTGACATTCCCATCGGCTCAATCCAAATATAGTAGGTGTTTTCTTGTTCTGCAAAATATGCGTTTAAGTTGGGAATCAGATCTGCAGAATACCGTGGGTGATCAATCAAATGGCGACCATTGAAGTGCGACCATGGCATTATCTTAGGGGAACATAACTTTGTTTTTTTTTTCAAATGTGGTCGTTTTTCTATAATTTATGCGTTCAGCTTAGCAAGTAATAAAGCGCATTATTTTCGTGATAGTTGACTGTCTCGACTGATGGAAAAGTTTTCGTTTATTTCGGAGCCGATTCATTCTTCGCAGTCCACTGTTTCGATTGTGTCGTGCTTTCAGGAATGTAGGAGTGTATCCAAGTTTATAATAATAAGCGACGCTCAAACCCTGTCTTATCTTGCTTTAACTGTTTCAACGGAGCTTCGCAAATGTTCATTCGAATGCATTTTTGATGCATTCTGAGCGAGCAAACGCGGCGTCAGCTTTTTCATGCCCAAATCAACTGTCGTTCTTTTGGATCACTTCTCTGCCATCTGTCTCTCTTTAACCCTAATTTGACGGTCATCTAGCTCCATTTGGTGAACTTTTCTGATGATATCGGTAGTTATTGCAGTACTTCGCCGTCGCAAACATTCATCGTCAAGCAAGCTGATACACGGCCACGTTCCAATTCAGTTGTCAAAAATTCCACTGACAAGGAGAAGGCACGACCTCGTTCTCTCAAATCTGGATGAAATTTGGCATATAAGTAGAAGACGTTAAGGATATTCAATCCCTAAAATATTAGACCGCAACATAACATAACAGCTCGCCGATTTTGAGAAAAAGTTTTAAGCGTTTCATATGAATTAGTAAGTTTTTACTCCTGACAGAAGCAGTACTGTTTAGGGAGCAGCGCGCTTAGCCCACGATTGCATGGTCGCGTGTTTAATTCCCGTTCTGCGTTGTTTATTTTTTTGAAAGAATCTTAGTAAACAACATTCATATCTACTCAAATTTGCGAAAGCGCATTACCCTTCAAATAAAATAATTTAATAACGGCTCGATATTCGATTTTTTACAGAAACATCAATATTGACTGACACAAACGACAGTTGAGCGTCCAACACAGCTGACATTTTCAACAATTCTTGTTAACGTGTAGAAATTAACACGTTAACATGTCCTGCACTAAAGTTTCTTCTTTATTAACTCTATTGAATTATATCTTTAAAATATATAGCGTTGTGCTTATCGTGTCGCGTTGTTACATCTATAACGCGTAAAACTTGACTAGACTTTGCGGTGTTGCCTTGTTTCAGCTGTCACTCGATCATTGTGGGGTAGATAAGCGTATAGCATAAAAAAATCGAAGCTGTCAAAAACACATGAGACAAAAGATGCAAAAATTACATCTCCTTCAGAAGAGAGCGCTCTGATGTTCGCCTCTAAACTCGCGAGGAAAAAAACTAGCAGAAACACATTATGAAATTTTTCCAGGTGGAATTGGGCAAATGTATTGTGGCGAGGCTGCAATTGTGTGTGTGTATACACTGTAATGGCGCACGACATAGTTCCCTCAAAAGCGGCAATCCCGCACACCGATCATGACGACCTGAAAACCAGCTCACACCGCTCGAACCAGGGAATCTGGTTTGGCAGCTACCCAACCGGTTCATGGGAGAGAACCGTTATCGGATCGGGAGTTGGGACGCTGGGGAACAAAATGGGAGTCTTGTTCGTGCCGGCTATCGGAACGGCAAGTTTTTGAAGAGATAAACAACCGCGTCGGGGACGTAGATAGAGAAAAGTTGATTTTGAGACCGCAAGAAGCGTGGAGTGTCGAGAAAAATAAAAAGTGCACTTGTCATGAATCAATGGTCCTTTCTTGATTATCTTGAGTTGCAAGAGCAAATTGGACGACAGAAAACTTATGCGGGGCAGTTTCCAAGCAAAAAAATCATTGATTTGCCAAAGTTCCGTGAAAAAAACAGTTGCGCAGTGTCAAAATACGGTATAATTCAGATTATTGTTGACGGTTACAAGATTAACCGAATAAGCCGAATAACGTCTGACAGAAGAGCGCGTGAGCTTATGGACTGCAGTGGAAAAGCAACCAGCACTGCACACGGACGACATTTCTTGAACACTAATAATAATTTTTATGTTTTGTAAATGCAACAAAACGGGAATTTGTCGTCGGGAAGGTCATCTTGCATTTTCCAGTCTCACTCACTCAATTTATAACCAACCACAACGCGATTTACATTGCATTGTCTCTATCTCTCTATTCTCTATCTACCAAATTAGTGTGCGAATAATATGTGTGCCAATGCAAACTGGAACACTAATACGCGTGCACAATTGCGCAATTTGGCTTTAGTGTCCGTGCTACTTATTATCTATGCTATGGTTTTTCGTGAATATTATTACACAGCTAACTTAGTTTAGCTTATGAAGGTACTAAACCTAAATTGCGTTCGCTTCACTTAGACCGTCTATGGTCCATTGTGTCATGTAGACGTGAAAACCTTCAGACTTTTTCAATGAACCATCCGATTTTCTTAAGGAAATTTAGGAGCTGGTTCGTTTTATTGGTACTAAGCCCACTCAGCTCCTCGAAAAGAATGCTCCTAAGTGATTATGCCTCTCATCAGCTAGAGCCGAACATTTACACAAAAGATGCTCTACTGACTCTATCTCGTCTTTGTCGCCGCATCTTCGACATAGGTTGCTAGCTAGGAGCCCGAATCTCCTTGCGTGTTCATCCAAAGCCACATAGTACGTCAGTAAAACCACAGCTGCTATCGCTTTTCGATCTCCTGACTAACCTTTTCCCATTCAATTAGCTTTTGGGCACTTGTTCGCGTCCAGGATTCACCATTAATCCTCTTCATATTATGTAGAATCTTGCTTCCGAGGGGGATTAGCTTTTTTTTAAGCCCGAGTTATTGTGCACGTTTCATATCCGTAGCATAGAATAGACGAAATTATGGTTTTGTGGTTATGAAACTTTGTCTTCGCGAGATTAATCTGTCCTTTTTGTACGCCTATTTCATTTGGATCCTTAACTGGATGGACTGCGAAGGAGATGAAGCTGTTTGCGTTGCCTAATTGGTGTCCTTATTCGCGTCTAAGTCATAATTTTCGTTTTATATTCATTAATACGCATGCCAAATTTTTTCGCTGCTTCTTCGAAGTTTATCAGTATTTCTTTTGCTGCAAGTAAGAAACTATGACGTGACGAGCTTCTTTGATATGCTTCAACGTGGCAACTCTTTCGGAAAATTATTTAAGTTCAACCGTGGACCTCAATAAAAATTGGAAAAATATGCTTTGAGTGACAATAGTGAAATCGTTGTAACACATGAGTATCACGGAACTTGCCGCTTTTCGTTTCGAACTCCAGTTAATTCTGAACATCATCCTAATGTTAAGTGATTCATTCAATTCATGTTCTATGTACGCCTGTTTTTTAGATTTATTCTGTTTCGTAAATGAAATGTAAATTGGGATTAAATTCAAGATTAAAGATTTTGCAAAATAACTGCAGAAGACAAGCCGTGGTGTATGACCATAATGAAGTTGTATTGTCTTTTGTGCGGTGAAATGAATGATAGTTAATATATTTCTCCGGTGTATCCAAAGCTACCTTACATTGTCCATCCGTACGACGAACTATTTTTGATGTATCCAAAAAACATCTTTCTAACATTAAAGTGATGTATCTATTAACAAATAAATACATCACTTCATGAATGGACAAATATTGTTTATCACCTCGTAAATTTTCCTCGCGGCATCGTATACAAATCATTATGTAACGTGGAGTTCGGCACACGTTCATAACCCGACACGACTTGTCGCAGCGAGCAATGCAACAGCAATAGTACTAATATATATATTGCCTTTTTTGGATGCTTGAGTCATGTGGGACATTTACGAGTAGTGATTAGATATTGCATCTGTTTCTTTTTCTGTTGCGGAAAACATATTTTTGTATTGTTAATTAGGTCAAAATGTTTGACAACCTATGATGATAGCATTACGAATTTGAATAAATAGCGAATTAGGAGAAAATACAGTCTTTTTAGAACTATTAAACGTGATTTACAACATCTCGGCACTCTAATAAGACTTCCTGGGTTGTGCCTCTCAAGCGGCACTTTAGGTAATGCCTTTTATCGGCACATTTAATCTTTGGACAGTGGTATCAAAACTGTGCCTGCCATTTTTCCTTTAAATACTCTGTGCTTACAAATGTAAATTTGTCTATCCCCACATCATGGGACCTTATAGATACCATTACTCGCTCAACCATGGAAAAATCAATCTAACGGCATCAAAGGACAAATAACATTACATGGCGTTCCTACCATATTACTTATTGCTTTAAGATTAACCAGTTGAAAGAAGCTTCCAGGGATCTTAGCTTAACACATCAGTTCTTTGCCTACCATTGAAGTGTGCGATTTTAGGACCTCGCCACCTAGGTAGCTCTGCGCATCAGTTTCGTAAAATTGGTTTCTTTCGACTGCATAGTTTCCAGTCCAACTGTACTAATTCGTTGGGGTTTTATGCATGCTAAACTATCTTATCTTCTTTTAGAAGAGTCATTGAGGTTCACCACATCGACAAACAAACTTTCCCATGCTGATATCGGACTCCATAAAACCACCTAATAAAATTATTCGAATCACATTGCAGGGCACACTTCTTATCAAGTCAAAAAATCCAAATTAGCCACAATTCGCTATAGTGGAAGCGCCCCAGCTAAACCAAACAACTCACACGTCGCTTTTCGGGCAGATGTTGTGTGTTCCCAGCTCGCTCCCCGCTATATTTTCTGCCGGAGGGGCGCGATTGTTTGCTTGGCGTTATCAAACTCAAATTGTTTGTTTGTTTATTTGTTTGGCTTGGAGGAAGGTTGTTGGATCGCTTGACAACCACATTGAATCGTATCAAATCGTTTGACACACAATTATGAGACCGGCACAACTCCGTGTTGAGGGCGGCGAATCAAAATCATCGAAAACCACTCACGACTGTGACCATATAAAAGTAACTACTAACTGCGGGGCTGGGGGTCGCGGCTTCACCTTGCCGACAGTGAACACGGCTTATTTGGTTAGGTGTGACACCATTTGCAGGCTTGGCGTTTCGATTACCAACTCATTATTGGCCCAGGTCAGTTTTGTGGGCATAGCAGCCAAGACGGAGGCAAAGATAAACTATCTTTGATTCGAGTTGTTGATTTGGTAGAACGCGACACGATGAGCAGGGATTTGTATTTTTTGAAGGATGAATTCGGAAGGGAAATAAATTTCGGTCGACATCATACAATTTAACATCCAGAATAGAATTCATTCGAAAAAAATATCAGAAAAAATCTCCTGATTAAGAGGGGAAACCACATTAGGAGGCCCAGTTTTACGCTTTTTTCGTGATTTTTTTGAAGGAGAAGAAATGGTTCGAACTAATTGAAATTGATAGTTTATTTTATTCATATTTTGAACTATATCTCATAATTTTTTCAAGTGATTATCATCAAAATTCGTAAAGCTAGAAGCTTTTCTTCGTTGAGGTTCGTCGTCCGAGTCTCTCATTGCCGTGCATGCTGAAGTCCACAATTTTAATGTGAAAGCAATCCAAGCAAATTTTTCATAATATCTACCGTGGTGGCCAAATTAAACTGAACACTCCAATGAACAGGGGAATTGCCTAGAAAACCCTATTTTTATGGGTTGTATAACCAAAATTTAACTGGGAAATCAGGTTTCGTGACAGGCTCGGCTTCTGTGAGTCGTTTATTGTAATTTAGCCGTTGACAAGGAAACACGGAACCACAGTCCGATAGTGCAAAAAAAAACAGATTATTGTTGCGTTAAGGGGGATAGCCACTGTGATGGGTCAAAAAATAATAATTTTTTTTTGTTTTAAAACAAAGTTTATATGTTCAAAAATATGTGTACAAAATTGCAAGTCAAAATTTTAAAAATTGACTAAATTACAATGGTTGTAGTGAGAGCAGGTAGGCCGATCAGCTGCTCAGTATCGCACCGAAAAAGTTAATAAAAAAATTAAGAAAGTCAACAAGACCCCTGGAGATGAAGAGGAAGAACCGTCATATGGTCCAGGTCTCGATAGTTTAATATAGGCATGCAAGTTTTAATTTTTTATATACATGATTTCATTACGACAGAAATGGACTAAAATCTTTAAACGCATTTTTCTCGTAACGACTTTTTTGAACTGGTCGCATCAATAACTCGAACAATTATTAACCGATGTCTAATGTTTTTTTTTTGTTTTGTTCGTCTAAGTAGTGATTAAGGTTAAGCGTAGCCGATTTGAAAATTTTTGTTTTTTACTATTTTTTAAACTATTTGAAAACCAAAAAAAACAGTCGAAAACATTAAAATATTGTCAATCGGTCACCAGTTTGTGAAAAATAAAAATAAAAAATAACGGCTACGTACAACGATAACTACATGCATACAGATTACAAAAATTTTGTTTTTTGTTTTTTTAGAGTACCGGCTTTTAAAAAATCGATGCGACCATGGAGGGGGAATTTTTTTTTCAGGCGCTACGGCATCGTTTATATTGTTAAAACTATTGAATATTTTTTAATACAAATTAGTGGAAAAATTATTAGATGTGTACTTAATAAAATAAAAAAAAACCGATCCAAAAATTCCTCTACTTACTCGGTAAAAATAATAATTTAAAAATCACTAATTTTTCGGCCGTCACAGTGGCTATCCCCCTTAAGGGGGGAAGTACCTTTAGACACTTTTTAAAATCGATTTTTTTTTAAATTGTTTTAATCGATAGATATATCGCCTAAGAATATCATGTCAAAGTTTCAAAAGCTAATTTTCGAAATTGTGGAAGACATGCATCCCGGAAGTGCCTGGCGCCGAGTTCTTTTTCTCTTGACCACAAACTTTAAACGGCCTTTTCTCGAAACCATGTTTTTTAACATTGCGTAAGTGATAATAAAAAAAACTAGTGAATCGATTTTCATCATCTAGCATTCAAATTAAAGAGCATAAAAAACTGTTCTATATAGACTAAAGATTAAAAAAAAAAAAAATTATTTTGGGACTATTTTTGACTGGAAGTACAACGAAATTTTTCGTCAAAATCGTAATTTGTTTCTTTTTGAGCCTGTTTTGAAGGGTTAATTTTCGTCTATCTATTAAAAAAACCCTCTCGAGTAAGAAAATGTTTGGTTTGTGTTGCTTACGCAATTTACGACGTCAGCGACGACATGGCTTTCAAGATCCTTGAAAAATTTGTTAATTTTCAACTTTCACTTTTGTAGAATATGTTTTTTTTCAACCTCAAACATCGCCTAAAATAAATATTATACTGATTTAATAAGAACTGTCTCCATTTCCCCATAAATCAGTTGCAAAAAAGACCTTTTTTCGGCCTCTAAAGGTACTTCCCCCCTTAAGCAACGAAGGGCTGTCCACTAGAAGAATTGGTTGTTGCCACGCCACTGTGTCCGAAATTTAAAAAAAACGCGAAAGGATCTATCCAGCGGAAACCAGGAACAGGACTTGGTAACAAAAAGACAACCGTGAGAGATGACCGACATCTTGAAAACATAAGCTTAAGTGGCCGAAAAAAAACCGTTAGGGAAATCAACCTGGACTTCCAAGAAGCGACTGGAATAATGATAAGCGACAGAACTGCCAAAAGAAGGCTACAGTTATGTGGACTTTCAGCTCGGCGACCCCGAAAAAAAAACTTTAACGGCTAAAATGAGGACAGCGAGGCTGAATTGCGCCAAATCTCACCGAAATTGGTCGAAAAATGACTGGAAAAAAGTAGGTACTCTTTACCGACGAATCAAAATGCAACCTAAACCAGTTGGATGGATTGCAGTATGTACCTACGTCGCAGAATCGGAGACATAAAGACTGTGTAGTGACTCGAAACAAGTTCCCTCAGAGTTACACGGTTTGGGGTTGCATTCCCTATTTTGACACCGGCGATTTGGTGTTTTTAGAAGAATCAATGAATGCGATCAGTCGATGGATAGGCTCTTTCCAGTCATTTACGACCCAATTTTTCAAGATTACTATGCGTAATGTCATCGTGTTCGGAACTAAAAACTTATTTTAAAGCTAAACATGAGTTTTCATCAATTCATTCTAATCAGGACAATGTTTTTGATAGAAAAAAAACGATAATTTAATCGTGGTGATGGTGATGATAAACTTTGTTTTGTCCAAAACTTTTTGATGGTTCCCCCTGAATTTGATCTCCTGATCTACTAAAAAATTGACCTAGCCGGGGAATATGTACGCATGTTCGCTTGCAGTGGAAGTCTTTTTTTGAAAAATAATAATAATCTCCTAACCACTATCCTTCATAGAAGAAGTAGTGTGGCTTTAATGACAAGTCTTGAAAGTACGATTCGAATGTTTGTTTTGAAAAATATGAAGCCCAACAGCAGCACTAGGCAAAGACGAAGCATACCGCAACACTTTTTAAGACTAATGTTCACAATATGCTAACCGTTGAATATCCCATCGAAAAAAGAACAAAGGTTCTAAATTCCACGGAAGTTCTCTGTCCATCAAACCCCAAATGGAGGTTCATGTGAACAAAATATCGACGATTCCCGGCCATCGAACCGGATCTGAAAGATCTGATGAATGCTCGGATCGATCGCAAGCGGGAGTTGACGCGATCCACGGTGACAAGCCATCCGGCAGCACTCTGGTAACTTCTTGATCTGATTTACATATGCGAGTGGTCTTGCCCTCCGCCCACATGCCATTGCGAGCAGTTCGTAGCGCGAGAGTATCTTTCGGCGGACTTTATTTTCATCTGATTCGCGAGTTCGCATGTCTTTTGCGCAAATAATTTCGGGGAGCATTTTAAGAACCTAGCGGAGCAGAAAGCCGCCCGCATTTCGTTCGGCAGCTGCTGCTTTTCTGCTTATGCGACGCCACTGAAAACGACGTCACCCACTGGCGATATTCAGGGCAATAGCGAGTTCAAGCTGCTCTCCTCGGCCAGATTGTGGGCCAAGCTATCCATGCTTCCACCCGAGCCACTTCGAAATACGACCGGTCGTTGTGCGAACAAAACTCTACCCCACGTCACTCTCCGATCTTCGGCAATCATCCAAGAACGAGACGAGAGGAATAGGACAGGGTGGTATATCTGTGAAAATTCATCTAAAAATAACTACAGATTTCGTACAAACGTTGTGATACCACCTAGCATTTGGAATGGCGTGCAGGCCGGGCGACTAAAATAAAAAAAGTTCCAACACAAGTCAGCAAGACAGAATCCATTCCGATTACCAGATATGCTGCAGAAGATACTGATATGCTGCCGACCGTTTGGATAGCAATGACCTTGCCAAAGGCCCTCCGTTGCGGACACAGTCCAACCGTAACAATAGAGCGATGCATCTTGGCGTCATTCTATGCCAAAAATGGATTTGATCGACGCACAGTCAATAGCTGACTGAGCACCCTTTCCTCTGCGAGGGAATCCCATCCAAACAACATGAAATGCAACTCCCAAAAGGCGCGATTCAAAGACCTCCAAACTTTTGACGTCATGTGAATGGAAGGCAGATCGTAACTCGCCTGAATACACTTAAAAGGAGAGTTGCAGCTTAGCTTTATATGCAGTTGCACTGCAGACCCCAAAGTATGATCAATTATGGTTCCCATACACGAATCGATTCAAGACAGTTGAAATTGGTGGCCGATAGTCATGAAGCATGGATCGAGAAACTTAGGCAATGTTCTTGGTATCAATGGTATCCGCAAAACCTAAGAGTATTCAATAACATTTACTTCGCATAGTTCGGAGTCCACATCAGCATAATCGGCACAACAGCCCGGATTGAGCCTTGTGTCCAGTTGTATCCGTCCAACGATCGCGTCTTCCAGGTTGCGAATTTAAAAGCGATTTGCTTTAATCTCAACGTGCACCTTAACGTTGTGCAGAAAGAATTTGGTTCGGAATATTTTATGGATCAGTCCTTGTTGGAATAATTTTCTTTTTAAAATAATTCGTCTTGAATAAAAGCACGATTGTCACAATTGGATGTTGGTTTCGTTTTTTTGGTGTAACTTCCACATTTTTGAGTGATATTTTTCACATTTGTCTTACAAGGAGAGGCTCCGATCTCGTCGTCTCAGGTTTGGATGAAATTTGGCACAAAAGTAGAAAACGTCAAGGATATTCGATCCTTAAAATATTAGATCGCAACACCCCCCTCCTCGTTTTTAAGAAAAACGCCTCTAAAGTTTTTAGCGTCGCTTATCGATTAGTAAGTTTTTGCATCTGACAGAAGCGGTGCAGTGAAGGAGGCAGCGCTACTAGCTCGCGATCAAAAGGTCGTGTGTTCGATTCCAGGTCGGTATTGTTTTTTTCTTGAATTATTGTCGTCGTCGTGTGTTCGATCCCCGGTCTGTATTGTTTCCATAAAGCTACGATTCAAGCAGCATTACAAGGAGGCTGCAATTAGGTTCTGGCTCTACTTGAACAAATCTTTAGGACAACCAGGCAAACTTGGCACGCACTGAGCCCCAAACGCATCAAGCAGCTCCTCAGCACAAGTCGTAAATCCTTGGATTTCATCATATTCGTACTACAGACTAATACAGTCCAATTACAAGACAAGAAAAAATAAAAGAAATACAAAGTGCGTCATATTTCGTGTCGGTATGTAAGCACTTGCGAACTTTGAGAGAGAAAAACCGATTTCTATCTATGAGGTATTTTTATTCAATTTGGTCCTGTGCAATTTACTTTCACTACTCTTTGAATACAACATCAATTATGTAGCCGCCTTTATTGGCTAAAAAATGTGCCCTTTTTGCTGCATTTTCCATTTCCTTTTCGAGCATCTCGGGCGTTATAGCGATGATTTCGGCACGAATGTTTGCCTTAAGCTCGGTCATGCTTTGAGGCTTACTGGCGTACACTTTGCTTTTCAAATAGCCCCATAAAAAGAAGTCTGAAGGGGTCAAATCTGGAGATCTGGGTGGCCACTCAATGTCGCCTCGCCTCTTTTTGACATCAGGCGTCTAGGGAATTTTCGTTGCAAAAACTGAATTGTTTGATTTGCAGTATGGCATGGCGCAACGTCTTGTTGAAACCAGTAATCGTCAAGTCCTTTTCAACGCATTCGCGGACAGACATAATGGGCCAACGTCCACCAAAATCTGTTTCCATCAACTGTTTGTTTTCTCTGAAGAAATAGGGCCCAATGATGATTTTAGCGCAAACGCCGGTCATGCAATGGCGTTTCATGGATTTCGTGTGGATTCTCCGCTCGCCAAATGCGGCAATACTGCTTATTAACGCCGCCAGATAATGTGAAATTTGCCTCGTCGGTCATTAGAATTTTCTTACAAAAATCAGGTTCAGTGTCCACCATTCGAGCAACTGTTTGGCCGTATTCCAAGCGACCTGGACGGTCTGTCGGCAACATTCTTTGTGTTAATAGCACTTTGTGAGGAAACAAATGCAAATCATCCTTCAAAATTCGCCGCATAGTGGTTCCGCTGACGCGAAAATGTCGACACAAAAGATGGCGCATCCTGTACATAACATGCTTTTCATTCTGTTTAAAAATGTAGAGTGAGTGAGGATACGGACTAAGTTGCAGAATATTGTGGTTTCGAAGGAGACGCAACATCGGTGCATGATAGAAAGCCTAAGTCCTAGCATATGGAACTGTAAATATGTTATCAGATCTGGCAGGGCGTTCTGAACTACGACAATCTAACCAGTAAGAGAGGTTAGCGTTTAATTGATGGTGGTGAAGCTGAAACAGAAAACACTCATCTAGGGGAAGCTGCAGATCGGAAGAAACGATCCAACATTCTCAGTGTGAACGCCCAGCACTATGCAAGAAACGCATGCAAATCAGTGTCGAGGGGTGAAAAATTACTATGGTTAAGCCGATGATTTTCTAGCATCAATTTTCACAGCTGATTCGCAAGCCGGGAACGCTACCGGCTTTTTGATTTGTTTCCATATCCTATTGAGGAAAACCGAGCTGCCATTCCAACAAACGGGAGTTGAATGCCCACGGCACCTTAAATTATTGATGAATTCGAGACTCGGAAAGCTTTGCTGCAACTCTTACAGCTGTTGATCGCTTTGCTGGCTATTATGGAACTATGAGGATGTATAGAATGAAGAGAATGGAGTATGATGGAATAAACACTGAGATCAAGTGGAACGATTGTGCATGTTTACAGTGATGCAAGCAAGTAAATAAACACTTTATTCCCTTATAAAACTGAAGTGACATTTTTGGAACATATTTGGAAAGGGAAGCCGATGGGAATCGGATTATATGAACGCCTCGCCACTGATGCAAACCCTAGGCTCGTCCTTCGTATACAGCTTCACGGAAATAGCTAATTTAAACATTAGCTGCATAGCCAGCTTCACGCGAGAATCTAAATGGTTCTCGTCATCCTGCAACTAGATTCTAGTGCCGTCTCAATCTTCTGTGCTATCGCAATCGGCCTATTGTGGCCTAAGTGAGCCATCTTTTGACCACAAAGACTCGATGCATTTTTTTGGATGCTAAAATTTACGATGTCGGACTCAAAATAAATCTGTTGCTTTGGTTCCAATAGGTTAGTACGTTTATCAGCTACGTCGGCTAAACTATTCAAGAATAAACTATCAATGAATACTGTTCCGTCAAAAAACGTTTCGTACAAATCGTCAATAGAAAATTTGAAGAAAAACTCCTAAAATAAATTAAATAAATTTTTCATTCTTTAACAAAAAATTTCGTGAATTGATTTCCGCTGAATTTTTAACAATTTTTTTTGTCTTTGTAAAAAAAAACATCTTTGATTTGCTCTTTGAAAAAATTGAAGCCAACAACTATGCAGTAGTCGTTATTTCCCCCTTAACCTTATGATGCGATCGATTAGATTGAGTAGAAAATTGCAAAAAAAACCTCTGTTATGCTTCTCGCGGATATCCTTGTTACTGGGATCAGTTGACCCTCCCAGGAAATGGCGCGATTAAATAATTGCGCCAGCAGCAACTCGTGTGCTTTCTGCTGCAAATGCAAAGGGAACACAAATTCGGGCTGGATACGGAAAACTTCTTGATAAACCGCGTCTTCAGAGAATTTCCTCGAGCCCAGGATATCCGTGGATCGGATGAATGCAGGGAAGGACTTCATCGGACAAAGTCTTCGAAACTGTCCGCGAATAAGTGGATTCTACTTGTAGTGATTTTTTGTTTTTGCGTTGGAACAACAGACACTGGTCGTTGCAGGTTCAATCTCCCGCAGAGTTCACTTGTTGCCCGTTTCCTTCTTCTGGTGTTAACCCTCAACGCAGCGCGCGAAAGCCGATCCTTTTGCGGGGAGCGCAGCGAAGCACCTGTGGCATTTAAATGCAAGGCAAGAGCACACGTCGCCGCGTACCAGACTTGGCACATTCACCTCTTTTTCGCGGGCATAGTGCAGAGGTGCCACTAGCTCTTGTAACGGAACCCCCGGAACACAAGTAGTAAGTCGCAGAGCGAAGAGTGGTGCATTCAACAAAACATGGACTGGTTGGTCCGAAACGATTGGTGGTAGCAGCCGCAGACCATGGAGGTCAGACCGCGAGCCACAACTTCTGGTCGGGGCTTCGACGTAGTGATGCTTTCCTCGTCTGGGGGATCTGTCGGAGGGGACTAGTCAGCTAGCCAACAGATGTTCGCCTCGCAGAATGGCGATCATGCTTCGACATGTCATGGCAATGCAGCACACGAGGAACATTTGCTCGCGGTAGGTACTTTCGCGGAGTGCTTGCAGCTCTTTCTGCAGAAGCAGATGTTGGTTGGTGCTGGGCTCGACGGCATTCGGGAGCGCACGGTGCACTGGCAGCCTGTGGAGCGTGTTGTTTGCACAAGGATGGCCAATATCAAGGACATCGGATGCACGCAAGAGTGCGGATTGGAGGCCACCCCAAGCCTCCGGTTGCACAGCAGGGATGGCCCACATCCTTCGCGCGGATAACCAGTCGCCATTTTGCATTACTTCTCGCAGGAAGTCAATGGAGATGCGACTGTAGACCCTCGAGGGCCATCGCGGGGCGGAAGGGAGGCGATGAGAAGTGCATCAATCCGCTGCCTGTTGTGTTCGGCAGGAAGTCAGACACCACTTTGCTTTGCCCCGTGCCCCACGACCCTTTGAAGCCTAGCAACAGGGGATATTTACCTCCCGTACATCCCTTCGCCGATTTTGTTCCGTTTTATCGGTCGTCGTAGCTTGCCGCACTCGGCATTTCGTCTCTTCATTATTGAACGTTGTTTTTCCCCGGAAACGGAAGTGTCGTGGACTGCAGGGCCTAGACTGGCGACGATCTGGACCCCTGGAAGCGCCGCTGTGCGTGCCGAAGCAGCTCCGACCTGCCTGCTGGCGTCGCCGACTCCGCAATCTCGTCCTGTTGCCGCGATGGGGCCTCGCGCGCCCGTGTCGCACTGCTCGGATTGTTCGAGTTATCGAATGGATTTTCCGCGCACTCGCACTGCTCCTGTGCACTTCCTTTTGCAGCCCCTTCGATGGGGCTTCGCTGTCTTGCGAACGCGGATCACTTTCGCACTTTTCGACGGGCGCCGTGCCGCGGCGGTTCAGGACACAACGGGCGTCCCCCGCGGGGCATCCTTGCCGTCCACAATCTCGGGGCTCGACTTCCGGCCGCACTTATTTCGGGTAAACAAATCCGCGGTAATTTCGCGTTCGCCCGCCGATCGCTCCCGCCGCTCCCCCACCGAGGATTTTGTTGCGCGACTTCTTTTGCACGTCCTCGTCCAATGCGGAGCTGCTTTTCACGATGGTGCGCGCTTGCAGCCGCTCGAGCCGTCGATTCCGCACACTTCGCGACCCGCACAAATGAAATCACTCGCGAAAATTGACGCAGTTCGAGCCCTCGACGAATATTTGGATTTTCTTGCCGACACGTTTCGCGGCACAAGATTTCTTGCTTCGCTGTTCTCCCGTGGCAGAGCAGAATACGAGTCTAGAATGCTGGAGGGGCGCGGGGCAGCGAAAGGCTGACTTTTATCGAGGAGGAGCGTGGAAAACAAAACTTTACTTTTCCTTGGCGTTGAAACGAGACAGCTACAGCTGCGGTGACGTGCAGACGGCGCTGCTGGTGACAGCCAAAGCGTGATGTTGGGCAGGGACTGTTGGTAGCCGTGGAACTATTCGCGATATACGCAAAATTTGAACGATGGAATTGGTGTGGCGACAGCAAAATATAGTATTTTAAAACAGAACACATAGCTCATACAGCCATTTGCAAAAATTAATGGCACATCCCCCAGAGAGTAGTGCAAATAAAGTACACAGGGCTCCGAATAGAGAGGAAACTCACATAATTTAATATACCTATCGCATTTGACAGAACAGATCGACTAAAAGAAGACCCCTTCAACAAAGCAGCTAACTTTTACAATACACTACCGGGCAAAATTAAAAACATAGCGAACCCAACTTACTTTAAAACGACACTAAAAAATACCTACTGCAGGATCAACATTCGAAGTAAGTTACATACAATCAGCTCCACTAAAATCAAAGCCAAACATGTAATCAACATGGAATAATTTATACACATATATTCTGAATTATTAATCTAGCTTAAAGGATACTAAAATTCACAAATTTGGTACTATCCCTTTAACCGAATCTTATTGTTTGGGAGGTACTATGTACTGAAAAATAAATACGAAGATTCACTGAAAATTGATGAAGAGAGTGATTGAAGGAAATGGAGCTGGCTTTAGTCGGTATAAATCTGGCATGCCGAGAGGCAAGAGTTGATCGGTATCTTTTGTAGATTTCCACCTTCCAACGCAAACCAAAAAAAAAACAAGGAAAAATGTGGCAATGTTCATGTCTCTATGTTGCTTCGACTTCTTTCCGATGAAAGATAAAATCTTACTCATGTATGCGCAAATTCTTTACGCTCTAAACAAACAAATTCATACAATCGTGGCAAGTTTCGTCAAGGAAAGCCCATCTGGCCCGTCATAATATGAAACAACTATTACCGGGATCAAATAGAATGAATTTGGACGCTATTAACGTGCGTCAATTTAACACCACAATTAGTACGAAAATCGAATTCAATTGATACCCTTCTAACGGACAAAATCAATTTGCTGAAGTAACTTAGAGCTGCCATATGAACCAGAATTGCCCTTGAACAATGAATACATCTCAACAACGAATGACAGTTCGTCGTTCACCAATCCTTTCCGGTTGTCAACTTCTCGCGCAGTTGTCACATTTTGCCAAGCAGGCCCGATCTTCGCCTTTCTCACCGACAAAATGCAGTTCGGCGACTTGAAAACAGACAAGGGTGTTTCGGAATTGAACAAATTCCTGTTGGAGCACAGCTTCATCACGGGGTAAGCATTGCACGGTCGCATTTCGAGTGCACGGCGACACGAGCGATTGAGGTTAGGAGTGTCGCTGGTTGTCCGGGTGCTGGCAACGAATTCTCCTGGAATACAATTTGAATGTGTCCTTTTTCCGCAGCTACGCTCCGTCCAAGGATGACTTGAACGTCTTCACGGCGCTTGGCAAGGCGCCCGCCCCCAAGTTCCCCAGTGTGCAGCGCTGGTACCGCAACATCGGCTCCTACACAGATGCTGAGAAGGCTGGTTGGAGTGGCGTGTCAGCCACAGCAGCAGCGCCTTCCAAAGCCCCTGCGAAACCAGCCGCCGCCGATGACGGTAAGTGCTGGTCAAAACAAAATCCTGCAGATCAGCTTCTAGAACGTTGGAGCTCCACAAAAGTGGACGAGCCGAGTTTCAGGATGTGTACAATGCAATCCTACCATCGAGTTTAAGGACTGTTTCCTATTGCAGATGACGTCGACCTGTTCGGCTCGGATGACGAGGAAGAGAGCGCGGAGGCGGCCCGCATTCGGGAGCAGCGTCTCGCCGAATACAACGCCAAGAAGTCCAAGAAGCCCGCCCTCATCGCCAAATCTTCCATTATCCTCGACGTGAAGCCGTGGGACGATGAGACCGACATGAAGGTGCTGGAGCAGGGCGTGCGGAAGATCGAGATGGACGGCCTGCTGTGGGGCGCGTCGAAACTAGTCCCGGTCGGCTACGGCATCAACAAATTGCAGATCTGCTGCGTGATCGAGGACGAGAAGGTGTCCATCGATCTGCTGCAGGAGACGATCCAAGAAGACGAAGACCACGTGCAGTCGGTGGACATTGCTGCCTTTAACAAAATCTAAATGAATGTTGGTGTTGAAATCGATTTGGAACGAACAGTTGCTGCGTCAACGAACTCAATTTTTTTTAAAAACATTCAGTAAAAGTTTTCACTTCCAGTTAAAAGGGCGTTTGTCTGGGTGGTATGATGGGAACTGTAGTTTTTGCTGGCGAAATGATAGCAAATAGTCGATCGACGCGCTTTTTGCGCTCTTTCAGAGATTAATAGACAAGTTTTCATCTTTCAAATCAGCTCTGAAGTAATATCTACTTGAAAAGCAAAACAGCAAAGAAAGACATGTCAAAACTCAAGCCAGCCGAACCGAATGGCTTTATTGGCAAAAATAGCACACCTTCATTCATACTTGAAAATAAATGAAATGAAAAGAAATTAATGACTCCAAGACTATTGCTTATATCGAATTCAACCTCTGGGAAGGACTCGGTAGGCATACAAAAAGTGAATAGACGGATTGAACGCGGAAGATGCAAATAAAGAGTTGCCAAGAGAGGTTTCAAGTAGGCGGACATGGTTTTTTTCGGTAAAAGCCCGACGTGCCGAGAACCAGGAGTGATTCGATATCTTTTGAGGATTTTCACCTTCAAACGAAACGTGTTCCGATGCTCTATGACAAACGTTGTTATGGGAGTTTTGGATGCAGATGAACAGCTTGCTAAGCAGAAATATTTACTAAACAATGTGATTGTAATCGAAGCAAACCACACGACTTTTTGATGAGTTAACTAAAATTTTAGGTGATAGGTTCGGCTTTTGATTACGGACGCCAACCCGTATATGGTAAAACCCGGCGTGGCAATTCAAGCATTCTACCCCAAAAAGGCCCATTGAGCATGCCTAGCACATGCACTGCATAGAAGATGTGAGCAAATAAGAGGCATTTATCCAAACATCGATCGCCTTATATGAAATGGGAAAAAGTGTTCCAAAAAGCACCCTCCCGCGTTGACCTTTTTTCAGCTTGCACCTGATATTTCGCTTCCTCTGCAACCCAGAAACAAGTGGATGGGGAACATGGCTTGAAACTCCTAAAAACTATGCCCAAACTTTTGAAGCCATTGTCAGAGTTTTTAATGTGTTCAACGACAAAGATGTTGCGTCAATTAAAATCACAAGGGACCCGTTCCATGATCCTACACGAGATGAGAATGAAAACTGTTTTCGTTATTTTTTTCTAACGGTTGACGAGTGCCCTTCTACTTCGTCAAGTTCTTTTAATTTCAAAGCTCAGCTCAGTTGAATTTACCTTGGAATTTTATTAAATTTCCCGAATTATAAATTGTTCATCACTTTTTGTATTTTTTTGAGTCGTCCAGAACGTGGCCTATCTTCGATAACACCTTCTTCAAAATACCTTTTACAAATATTAAATACTGTGGTCACACTCTAACCTCAAATACCGGCGATTTCTCCTAAAGATTTGCTTTATATGCTTATCCACACATAACTATAACAGCACACTTCATTTATTTTGACAGTACGAAATGTTCGCTGATAACGGCAATCTTTTAAGAGCATATTTTCTCTTTTACACAGCAAATTTTTAATTTTAAAAATCATTTTTTAGGCGCTTAAAACGGGGATTTTAGAGCATATTTTTGATTGCCCTACTTACTACTATTTCTATGCATGTTTCACAACCTTTATTCGCATATCAATACCCATCACTGAATACATCTTTATTCCGCGATGTTGACTTGCACACGACATATTGATAGTGGTTGAGGGTATTCAAAGGTAGTATCGCCTTGAATAATTCTCGCTCCTTGTGAGAATTTTTAAGGTGTCTTTTTTTAAAAAAAAAGCTGTGAGGCACTCGATGGGAAAGTTAGCTACGTTTTTCAAATGAATATGTAAAGGTTAAAAAGTTGTATATAGATAAATGCAAGAAAAATTCAGGAATTAATGAGACAAATTCAAAAATCTAGGATGCAGATAAAATGACCAAACAAGAATTTTTTTTATTGCTTTTATTCACACAAAGTAACTTAAAGTAAAAAACAAAAAAACCGAAGGGGCGGGGATTTGAACCAACCACCAGGAGAGCAAGAGTCGGGCGCTCTGCTCACTGAACCAGCCGCTGTACTCTTATATTTGCACATCATTGCACTTCCGTCCGCATTTCCGTTCGGTACGTTTTTTCTGGGCTCACTCCTTTCACTCACTTTTCGTTAGAACCTCCGTAAAGGAAGCTAAACTTCCAAAAATAGGGCAACAGTGTCTCGCCGACCTCGCGCGTATCCTTGTTCGTCCAATATTAAATGACAGGTTTGTATGTAGGATAAGCGCAATTTCATTAGATGCTTTCATCGTATTTTTGATAGTATTTTTGATCGTATTTTCGATGAACAATTTCCCGTTTGAATAGTTGTTGCTGCTTACTTAAGATACCCCCTGAATAGCCAGACTCTTTCCATACAGTTCTGGAATACCCAATTCCAGAATTGCATTTTTGCTCAAGAATCGAATTATGGCTTGCGAAAGCAAGGGTTCGATCGAAAAATCAACAAACTCCTGGAGACCTATATAAACGTGATAGCTGAAAATGCAGTGCTTTAGGGGAATCACCAATACATCAATCAATAAATATCTATTTTTGATAGTTACACACTCACCCCCGGATATGTTTGCCGTAATCAAAAGCCACTTTCGAGATAAGCCTATCTTAAAATTCATTGCCATTATCAAGCAAAGAGAAATTCGATAAAGCTTATAAACTAGGTGAACTTTCTCCGAAGTGCTGCAGTCAGGATGAGTGATCGTGACAGGGTTCTGTTCAATATGAAACCTCTGGTTATCCTGCAAGTGCCGCGTCATCTAAGCAAATGGGAAGAGCACCGTGGATCACTTGTCCCAGATTTCGTAATAAGGAGACGCAGTACTAACGAGCCCCCGAAAGTGTTCCGCAATGATCAGCAAGTTGAAGAATTCGACTTTGGACGATATAAAGAAGTCATCATCGATGGCGAACCTCGTGTGCATGTTCGTGTTTACGATCGGTTTGATAATGAAGACTGTAATCAATTGTGTTCAGACTTTCTTAAACCGAATGAAAAAAATTTCCTGATAATAGTGCAGTGCAACGACGTTGATGCACGCAAAAGCATCCTTTGCACCATCAAAGAGACTGATCTTCGAAATTTGGTGATCCTTACCAATCAAGAGAGTGGCGACATTTCATTCATGCCGTTGCAGACCTTCGAGCGTACGGAGTGGGTTGTGGCCGAAGAAGAAATGCTGCAGCAACCGAAATCCTTGGACGTGAATGGTCTGAAGCATGAAATCTTATCCACCTACAGAGATTGCAATTTAGTCAATGCAAAGTTGGCTCAAATCCTAAAGCTATTAAATCTGAATCGCTTTGAATTGCTCTCCATGAATGAGGCTGCCAAGCGCATAGAGGATCACAAGGAGGAAATAGTTGGTAATTTAAATGATATTAAACGACTGCAATCTTTGGGAAATGAGGAGCTTGAAGATAAAGCCAGGCATGCAAAAGAAGCTTGCGCGAAATTACAAAGCACAGGAAGTTCTGTGGTGGAACACCACAACTGTGAGGTGTTTTCAAATATTTTCTTGCTGATCAGAAATACGTGCCTGAAAATTATCAAATGTCGTTCCGACAGTGATGATCAGCTTCAAATGTTTGAGTATGCCTTAAGGCTTTTAGGGCCAAATAGCTGCGGAGGCTTATCGTTCCGGAAGGTGGTATGTGACCTGCTCAGGATCGAAGATGATAAGCTTGAGGAATTTTTAACAACAAATGGCAATTGGCAAAACTTCCAGAAGTTATTCAAGTAAGCTGTGGTTCTACTTTACATCTCAAATAGTTAGATAAAATTGAAGTGAAACGGTTTCATTGTACTATCGATGACGTACTAAAAGCTAGGATATGATAATGAACCCCCAATCTAAGGCTTTGACCAGACTTAAATAAAACCATGTCTGCCTGAACAGCTATCTAATTGATACAATACACTGTTTATCTTAAAGTGATCAAAATAAATCAATTTTATCAAAATACACTTGTTGGGTGCACAGACAACTACCTTCAAATACAATTAATCACAAGTTATTACTTAAGTTAAAAATACACGTCCATTACATTTGACAGAACCAACACGATTGAGCACATCTAGTGAGCTTGCTGCGCGACTCTCTTAACGGTGGCGTGTTTCCATACTCGGTGGTGAGTTTTGGCAGCACTACACACTCTATTTGTTGCGATGCACATCCTCCGCAATCCTCAGAAGTTATTCGCTTTAGCTATTTCAATGTTTTTCTTTTGATGGTTTCCTCGTCGTTCCAGTACCGCTTCGTATGAGTATTTTGCATTTTGAGAATAAAATATAGAAAAAGAAGTCATAGGAGGATAAATTTGGCGAGTATGGGAGATGTGTCCTAACCATAGTGTATGTAAGACACAGTAACCAATCGGTCATATAAAAGTACTCTATCAAATGCGGCCCGCGGTTCTGCGGCACAAAATCATATATTATCCTTTATTTATCATATGTTTTCAGTCATATATGATAAAGTGGCAGTTATTCACTGGTCGGGACACTGCCAGACCTCGTATATGTACTTTTCATGTTACATTGAAAAAATCCCTAAAAGCTTTGGTTCCTTGAATTGCATTGATGAAATGTCCTTGTTAACATGAAGAAACACAAATCGATTTAGAAAAAAAGTCAAAATTATTGCAATTGAAATAAAAACTTGAGGGTTATCCTTAATAATCTTACTACTGTGGCTTCACAGGTAGAGACCTATCCCCGACTGAGGTAAGCGCGCTTAACACATACGATCAGACATGTGCTAGGTCATGGTAGGGCGGGCCCAGGGAGCAAGCTCCACTGAAATCCGTCGTCCTGGCGAGAATGGCACAGCCAAGAGTTAGTTTGCTCGTGTGTTACATAATCCCTATTTTTTTGGTCGATTGTTAATTTCGAGACTTAGTTCGTCTGTAAAGTAGTTGAATATGTTTGCTCGTGGGTAGATCTTAACCGTGATCTTATGTATCTTGTGTATGCACGTGAGCTTTGGAGTCGAGTAGGAGGTTTAGTCTCGAAAATGACATTGTTTCGTTTTAGGTTGTCGTTGATTTTGTCAGTCTTTGATTAATGGACATTAAGTTGAATCTACGAGAATGAGATTCGAGAACGAAGCTAGGGAAACTTACCCACGACACTAATTTGCAAACTAAGCTGACCTACCGGTATCTATAGCACATCTAGATTGGTAGAGGGTCGAACCCGAATTTATTCACTCGATTGAAAGGTTTTGCTGCCTTGTTCCCGGGACTGAACGTCCGTGAGGTCAATTTTCGGTCAAATTTTTGTTGCGAATCGTTCGCCCCGTATCATATCATCCTGTTGTTAGAAAAAATATTAATGCAAATTCATTTGAAAAGTTATCAAATGAATATTTGAATAGATTCTAAGGTGTGGTACCATCAGTTGATAATTAAGTCCAACAATTCATGTTCTTCAGTTTCAAACAACCACTAGATACTTTCTCAATTTTTTTTCCAGCTCACCTGACTTTCTGCAAGAAATTAAAAAATCCAAACGAAAAGTGGTTAAGAAATGGAAAAGAAAAATTGGTTCATTTGATCCAGAAATGGACAACCGTAAAAACGTTAAAATATTGCAACCTGATTCAGTTCAAAAATCAGGATATTCTACCATTTTGGAAGTGGTAAATGATAGTCCGAATGTATGGAGGAATATTAAATGGTTTGTATTTTTATTCATTCATACTCGTTTATAGGACGACCTATGATTCAGCATCGTATTCTGTTAACGGTTAATTTTCTTCATGTTTCAATAAACTTTCTATACAATGAAAAAGGAACGAAACATTTAACATTTAATGTAAACAAGGTTGAATAAGACAGATGCTGACTATATAGTGTTTGACTGTAGTGACTATAGTTTTTCTGTTCATTTAAAACATTGTATATAATGTAACTTTAATTATCAGTGAAATCAAAAAATTGCCTCCCAAAGATTGGAAAGGGGTTCGTGAAATCGCCTTCGAGGCTTTCAAAAAAGGCATATGTGAGGCGCTGGATGGCAAAAAGGACTGCTTCAAAAGTTTCTTGAACCTATTTTCGGATGAATGGGAAGTTAAAAGCGAAATGTTACTGAAACAGCTATACAACTACGACCTGCAACAACAGACGCAGGACTACCAAGAGGTTTGCCAAAATAATGACCGAAAAGGAAGTGCGATGATACGATTAATTGTTTTGAGTAACGATCATTGGGCTGAGGCGATCAAAAAGGAAGATATTGAACGTACATTCCATACGGGCAAATGGAAGCACAGTGGTGCCGACTGCATTTCGAAACGAATGATCAAAACATATTATTCAAAAAGTACCGCCAATAAGGATAATTTGCTGCGATTTTGCAACGCAATGTTTCGGACATTTGATATACCCGACAAAGTGCGACAAACGCACCTACGCATGAAATTCGACAAGTGGAAGGAACAAAAACTGACATATGCATTTCGGCCGATTTGGATGGCTACACAATTTTTCAATCTTTTGGACAAAGTCGTTCACGTGAGACTGCTCGACTGGGTGTATATCAACGGAGTGATTCCAGATCGATCGTTTGCATACCAGAAAAGGAAGTCGGCTCCCTTGTGCCGATTTAAACTGCTCGAACATATCGCTGGTCTAGTGCATTCGGGTGACTGCTGGTATGCAATAAGTTTGGACTTCAGGAAGGCCTACGAAAAAGTGAACCCTGTTAAATTATGCCAAATAATGGCAAGCATGGGTGTCCCATCGAAGATCATCAGTTGGGTATGGTGCACACTGCGACGTAGAGAATTTAAAATTATTCCTCAGCAAGGATCAACCTATACCAGCACAGGAATCCCTCAGGTGAGCTGTGTTTTAACCATATCGAAGCTTTATAAATTTTTAGGTACGGAGAATTCTGAGGCACACCCAAGGGAACAAAACTCATGACAGCATTGGCAGCTTCCCAGGCTTTCTATTTTGGTTAGTTATAGTGACCTTAAGTGAGCCCTATTTATCAAAAGAAGGCTGTGGTATCACTATCATCACTATCATTGTGATACCACAGCAAATTTGGACGGCTCTGGAACCTAGCTTCGGGATGACGAGAACCATTTAGATGCTCGTATGAAGCTGGCTATGCAGCTAATGTTTAAATTGGCTCTTCCGTGAGGCTGTCCAGGAAGAGCGAGCCTAATGTTTGCATGAGATTTCTGGATAGTTTCAATCTTTCTGCATGTCTGCCAATTAGACAATGCCCCGGCAGTACGGATATGATGAAGCTTAATGTTTCACGTTTCGCAGCTCGTATTGAAGAGCTGTTTAGTGCGTTTCGAGCTTAGTGCGTGTCAAGTTTGCCTGCTTGTCCTACAGTTTTCGTCCAAAAGTCAGACCCTATTTGCAGCCTCATTGTAACGCTGCTTGAATCCTAGCTTAATGGAGGCTAGACGTTGGTCGACTTGGGGTGTTAGTGTATAATGCTGGAGCTCAGTGCTCGCTAGGGCATATGTTTCGAAACTTCCCGATCTATCAAAATGCCCTGACACAAAGCATAAGATCATTTCACAGTGGAGCGACACAGCATTCAGCTGTGTGCGAGATTTCATTACAATTTTGAATGAGGTATACACCTTGAATAGCAGCTTGATTGTCAGAGAAAATGTTTAGACTTCTTATGGAAATTTTATGGTTTCTCAACCAGTCTACTGCCTTGTATATTGCAATGACCTCTGCATTAATAACACTGCAGTGGTCTGGTAGCCAGAAAAATAGTTTCAGGCCTCGCTGTTCTGAGAAAACGTCGCAGCCATATTTGCCATCCATTTTTGATCTGCCAGTGTAGATGTTGACCGATTCCTGTATCTTACTTTTTCTTGAAACCATGATGGAAGCAGGGTATCGGAGAAGCGAGGTCTACTTTCTCTGGCGTTGGTTCATCCCTCCGTGGTATGGTGGAGTGGCGAATATTTCCCTCATGCCAGAGTATGAGAACTTTTAATCGAATCGCAGAGAACTTGAACTGCTTTCTCGTAAGGAGCTCAGTCGGAAGCCAATTGAATAGCATAAACAATGTCTTCGTCGGGGTAGTCCGTAGAGCGCCGGTCATTGCAATAGCTGCAATCCTTCTGACCTTGTTTAACAGGTTTACATTTGTTGTTTTCGCCATAGCTGGCCACCAAACAACTGCGTCATACAGAAGGATTAGTTCAACTATCGCTGTATAGAGCCATGATACAATTCTGGGTTGCAATCCCCACCTTTTCCCAATAGCTCTTTTGTAGCAGTAGATTGCAAATGCCGCTTTGCGCGCTCTTTCTGCTATGTTCACCTTCCGTGTGAGTTTGGAGTCCAGAATGAGATCTAGATATTTGACCTAATGAGATGGGTTTCAACTTACCCCATCAAGTTTAGGTAGATCAAATTATGGACTTTTAAATCTTCTTGAGCACAAGTTCCGTTTTTATGTTAAAATATATTTAAGAGTAAATTTTGTTCAAATTACATGTTATTATTATTATTAAATCCATTGCCGAAATTCCAATTCACATATTTAATTTTTTCCACAGGGCTCATCACTTTCGCCATTGCTGTTCAATATTTACACGGCGCATATTCACGAAAAAGTGCGGGAAAACGTATCCCTCTTTCAATACACCGACGACATATTGATCCTAGCCTCTGATCACGATTTTCATCAAGCTAAAAACCTCGCGGAAAAAGTTTGTTTTGACGTCATCGTAGCAATGAATGAATACGATGCCGTTCTGAAGAATAAGAGCGATGTGGAAGTGTCCTTTATTGGTCTAAAAATTAGAATACCACAAAATGATGTTCAGTGCAAGAATATGGAAGCGGTGTTTCAGATTTTTTTCGACGACATGGAAAATCAAATAAAGAAGCGCATGGAGCAATTGATGGTTGATATTGGGATTGGAACCCCAGTTGACGGTTGGGAGAAGTACCACACTCGGCTTCGTCCTCTTTTCAAGAAAACGTTCCTGTCTATTAAGATACTTCAAGATAGTAGGAGCGATGACTTCCTCGATAAAATTTTCTCAAAGTTCCATGAAAAACGAATGGAATGCCTTAACAATTGTCTGGTACTTGGCGAGTTTGATCCAAGCAAAAACTATGCTGTACTTTGCGAGTTTGGCGCTTTACCAACGAAGCTGTTCATGCAATTGGAATATGACCTCGCATCTACCCGCTACAAGTATTATGAGCAGCTCAAAGATACACATCCTTTTCCTGACAATATTCGCGATGCAGAAAGTCAATCTACCAACGAGTACCACTACGTGGCCTTCACAGATGGATCTACTCTTGTACTGGACAATGGAGAAAGGCGTGCTGGTGCTGGAGTGTACTTCGCAGAATCACCAGGCTTGAAGGATGAAAACCCATCAAAGAGGCTACGTTCAGACATAATGATTGGCACTGCTGAGATGGTAGCTATGGTGATTGCCATCAAAGCAGTGAAAGATGACTTGAAGAACCGTGAAATACGGGAATGTAAAGTGCTTTTGTACTCCGATCGAAGAGAGGTCCTGTTGCACTTGAAAAAAACAGGGAAAATTCGTCACATCCATAAATACGCTGAAGAATTCAAAAAAATCGCCATTGAATTGGCAAGCGACCAAGTTCAGATTTATTTGAAATGGGTGAAAAGCCACAGCCAGAATAAAGGAAAGGAAACCAAAGGAAATCGGGAAGCAGATAAGCGAGCCAGGATGGCAGCCAAAGGTACTTGCGAACCAGATAATCAATATGAAGAATTGTCGCTGATGGACGATTTGCGGAAACTTATGCGAGACGCCAGGAAAAACTTTCAAGAGATTCTTAACACTGAATCTAGAACTGATCAAAACCTGAAAGCCTATTTGGAAAGCGTGGGCGGTGATGGAAGCGTTTTTCGTATGAAACCTTGGTTTCAAACAAAACGAATTAAGGCCCTTAAATTAAATGATGAAGATTACCGTCAGTACTTAAAGGATCGCCTGGAAATGAAAGATTTGGGAGAATGGGAATACTTTTATGCTGGTTACGCAAAGTAGCAGCGGACGGGGTCCACTTAACATACATCCTGTGTGATACAGTGGATGAAGATAGAGGTCACTGCAATACTGCCAGTTTTTTAAAGAGCCTTCTGCAGGACAATTAATTTAGTTAGAACATAAATTAAGTTGAAACTTGACGAAATTATTTTGCAATAAATATTTCAATTCATCTTAGCATTTTATTTTCATCGGTAGTGAAAAATTCGAAAATTTGGAAAATTTCAAAAAAATTAAAAAGGTTATAACATTGTCAAAAGGATATAATTAACGAGATCCCAACAAAGGATTTCAATTAAACATTGTATGTTGTGCATTGTTAAAAGTTACCTGTCCATTGTATTTATGATATCCTTTTCCATGATGACATCCAGATAGGAGTCGTGATGATCCGTTTAAATGTTTCCACTATAAAATCCTCCAGCTTGAAAAGTGCACAATATTAACTTTTGTCAGTTTGTGGAAGCTTTATTAGAAATGGATCTTTTTGAAGTGTTAACTGAAGAAGCTTTTTCGCAAATTAATCTGACTGGGAAAGGTAAAGACTGTGAGCGTTTAAATCCTCTTGTTAATTGTGCGAATATACAACCTCGAAAAAAATCGGAAGTGAAAGGACTATCAAAGAAAGAAAATGATTCAACAGGTCGTTCAAAACGAAAGTTCAATCGTTTTGAAGGACACGCTTCTCCGGATTCAGGGATTGAAGATTCGCATACGAACACTGTTTTGACGAAGCTTGGTGCAAGGAATCCGAATCCGAATGCTGGACGAGCATATGCAGAACTCGAACAGCCTCCGAGGAAGAAGCCGAGACTTGATGCGCGTCTTAGTCATCCTGATCCTCTGTTTTCAAGGAAGAAGGATGGTGAGCACCGGAAAGCAGTAGTTGCAGCTGATGAGCTCCAACGAAGCAGTAAACGGAAGAAGGATAAGAAGCTGAACAATGATGATGTCAGTAAGGCTGGAAGTCTCAGAAAAGCAACTCGGGACAAACAAAGCAATGCAAAACTGGACGCGAAGGTAGCCCAAAATAAGGTACTGGCTTATAAATCAGTGTTCAGGACAACATACAAGGAGTATATCGTTTTACTGGATCTTGTGCAGAAGCAGGCGAATTTTATTTTGAAACTGGGTGAAATGCTTGAGAAGAAGAAAAAATTTGGCGAGGATCGACCAATGCAGACAGCGTTAAAGAAGGAGATTCTTCTAATGGGAAAACATCTTAAATCAAAGGCGTTTCAAGATAAGAAACGAAGGCTCGAGCATTTAGAAAACAAGTTGCGGGCTCTAAAAGTCAGTATAAGAGAGTATCGGTAGACACCGATTTTTTTGCATGTTTTTATTAATAAATTGTTAAATATAAAAAATATTCGAGATTTAATATTTCAGTTTTTTTTATTATGATGATTTTTGCCAAGAGATAGTAAGATTTGATGGAAAGTGAAAGGTAATAATTTCTGAGGTTTCTGTAACAACATAGTGTTGGATCGACCGTTTTACGTTGCATTCATGCCACGCTGTAGAAGGAATTTGGATGGGATATTGTGGAGCTACAGAACGAGTGCAGTTCTTTTTCCTTCTATTGTGTAATCGCCAAATCCTTCGCGGCGAACGTGAATGTGGCCGAGTTCAAAGCTATGCCACCTTCTCGAAAACGTATTCAATAGTGTTTAAAACCGCTCGTCCTCTTTTGTGCGGTGTGAACGACTACAGGCGAGTGGTGTCGGAACAGGAGATGCTGTGCCACCAGCCACAACTTTTTTTTTGCTTTCTTCAACGCTCCCTCTTTTGTACTTCAATCAAGCTTAAATTCGAAATGACTAGTCAAATACTTTACAAATTTTAAAAGTAAAGACGAGCGATATGCAGCATAGGAAATTCTAAGGATAAAAACTGTGAAATGATGATTGTGGAACATATGATGACTTCGCCCTCATAGGTAGGTTAAAGACTCAGACATAAGTGTGTGAGATGCTGGCATCTAATAAAGCTCATTCACACACATTTCGGAATTGCCTATTAACTGAATTTTAAATAAATAAAAGATTCTAACGTTGGGCTATCACCTCTTTTAAATCAACAATTAAACAAGAAATCAATATAGTGCTGCCTTGGCTACATAGCGTTTTTACAGCTTGTTTGATGGGAAGGTGACGCTTACATCATAGTCACTGTACGTAAGATGGAACTTCTCACTCTACGTCTGAACACTATGGCTCCATCAGCCTTGCTTCTTTCTTCCTGAAAATAATGAAGAGAATAAAAAATATTCAATTCAGCGCTGAACTCTTCATTAGGAAATAACTTTATGGACAAGAGAGTGCGTCTTATTGCCTCTTTAACAGCTAGTGGTGGGCAAACTGCTGCCAAAAAAAATTGGCTGCAAAGCCGCGGTCTATGCGGATAGTGTTGCAGTCCAAATTTTTGAGGAAATTCGTCCATACCTTTCCGTGGAATGAATAAACTTCACTCTAGATATTCTTTCTAGATATAGCGAAGAATGTGGACTTATGAGTCGAAACTAGCTCTGCTCACCAGAAAGCATAAAAATCCGCCATTCATCGCGTCGAAACTGAATGGGGTGAATCGAGAACTAGCTTATCAAATCTCATATTGGATTTCAAAATAGCTTGAAAATTTAATATTTAAGGAACAGTTTGATACTACTGTAAAAAACCGTTGATGTAGAACACACAGTAAAAGATGGGGTTTGAAATGTATATCGCATCATGGATTTAAATAGCGACTGTGGAGTCAATAATGCTTTATGGTGCAATTATCTGGCGGTCAGCTACCACAAGGCTAACAAATCAAATCCAGCTAAAAAAATGGAAGAATGATTGCGGTTATTGTGTTCACCGAGGCTCTGCGTACTACCTCGAACAAATCACTTTTTGGGCTCCTGAATTGGCTTCCAGCCGAGCTTCTTACCAGATAGAAGGCAAAGTGTCCTGCTATTCGATGGAAAACTCTTCATCTCTGGTAAGATAGAAATACTAGCCGCCCTACTATATTGAGGTTGATATTGCTCAACGTAAAAAAAGTAGAGTTCGATTTCTGGATCCTCTGATTTCATTACAGCTTCAAGGCTGTTATTTCGAGAAGAGAGGCTTGGCGTAAAGAAAAGCTTATGGTACAACAATGAGACGAAAACTTCACTGGTGGATCGAAAATGAAGGGTGATAAAATGTGAAATTCCGAAGCAGACGTCCTAGGGAGAGCTGGAGCTTCAGGATTATGTAACACTCCAAATGTTCGTCACTCCAGGCGTACACTAAGATAAGTATTTATCAGCTCTATTTAGAGGCTGCAAACAAAGATAGGCTTCTGAAGAATTCTGGTAGGCCAACCGGGCAAATTCGGCCCACATTGAGCTGAAAAGGCACTAAGCATTTCCTTAATAGGAGTCGTGAGACATTAAGACTCACAATCTCAATATTGGCTAATCATTGGGCAGGCACGCAGAATGGTTGGCTGTTTCCTTCAACGAGTTCTGTGGCAGTTGCAGATGGGAACGAGAAGAATAGACGATCCAGCATTTCTTGTAGCCCAGCCCAGCACTTCAGAGTATACGGATACAAATTCTGGACCCCACAGCACGGAAGCGTCCGGCAGAAGCTAGCTTCATAATGCAGTCAATATAGTCTTCAGAATATAAAAGTAAGACTTTTATTGTCATCCTTTCTGCTTGTGGAATCACAATGGGTATATTGTGTCAACCATCTCTGCAAAAAGGTAGGCTGCCACTGAAACCTATCTTCCTACCTAAATAGCAATGTATAAAAAGATATCTTTAATAGTCCAGTCAATGCAGGTAAAATACGGCGAAACTGGACAATTTTCTCTGTCACCACCGATTTGCATGAAAATTTGGATCTACTTCAAAGTTAAAAATGTTCCAAAGGTTACTTTTTATTTTCTAGGGGTGAAAACTACCCTTATCCCAAAAATTGTATAATTGCAGACTGAAGTGGAAAAACGTTTGAAATAATCTTTAAATGAATAGAATAAATGTCAATTAGTATTGGGGGTTACAATTTATCAATTAATGTATAGTACATTAATGAATGAATGAATTAATGTAGGGTACATTAATGTACAAAGTACTCAAATTTAATAAATTTTATAAATTAAACTTACTACTCATGTAAGAAAATTTTTGATGAAGTTATCTCATTGTACAACAGTTCCAGTTTCAAATTAGGCTCCAAAATGAATCCTGGAAAATAATTTGCTTACAAAAATTATTGAAAAAAGTTTTCATACATAATAATTAAAATCCAATTGTCTGTTTTCTATTGGGATATATAAATAGTGTGTGCGTGCGTGTTTGTGTATGTGAGCACGAGAGTACGTAGGTATAACTTCATGTGCATTTTCTTATGCTATAACATACATGTTCTGATAATTTCTAAAATATGTTCTTGGGTTTTCAGCCATATCTCGGTCAGTTTGTAAGCTACGAGATTTTTAAAAAAATGATTTTGTAGGTTATTTCAAGGACTATAAGCTTCCTTAAATTTAATTTTTTTCAACCCTTATTTTCGAAAGAGGGTGAGCCGAAAGGTGTTGAATATGTCACTCATCATGGACACTTGAAGACTTTGAATGGCTGTATCTTCGTCAATTGTTATAAAAGAAAAAAAGCTACAATTTTGTATTCTACAAAATTTTACGTATCACCGGTAGGATTTGAGTTATTTTGAAGAAAATACAATTTTTTCAAAATTTCAAAAAGTCGCTTTTCACTTTAACCTCACATTTTTTCAAAAATAAGCACTTTAAGGGATATACCTACTTTACAAAAACAAATCGATTTTTTTACGGATTTTTAAGGAAAAGTACATACTTCAGTAATGCTCAGTTAAAATTTCATAATGATCTGAGCATTACATCGATATTTATTTCGATATTTTCGAGAGCGCTTCCAAGCGCGTCGAATACACCTGGCGCGCTTTAAACGCGTTTTTCTCGAAACTACTTTTTTTGATACGGTGCCAGTGATTTTTCAAAATTTACTGAACCGATCCTTTTGAAATCTTCACAGCTTGTTCCTAATATGTATAGGTATCGTGTGAATATTAAACATCTTAATATTTTTTTTTATTTTTTTAAACCACAAATTAACAAAAAAATGACGATTTTTGGACAATTTTTTTTGTACCGACGCTATTTTTATATTCGTTCACACGATAGCCAGTAACATAAAAAACATAATGTTTTTGATTTTCGTGTTTCAGGCAAGTCTTCCAGTTGGAATCAATGGCACCGTTTGGAAATCATTTTTTGGGGTGTTTTGATGACGTCACTATTGTGGTAATATGCATAAATATATTTAAATAAATATTTTTTTTTATTAACTTCAAGTTTCTATTTATTGAATGCAAAATTTATACCGGTATTAACCACAGGGACTTCACAATAAATTTGTAAAGTTGACCTTTTTTTGGCCTGAGTTTTCCTCTAAAAATCAACGATGAAACTTTGTATTTTGGCGTTTGATGAATTAGAACCAATATTCAACAAGCTATAACTCGGCTCCTACTGGCTACACAGACTCCATAAACCAACCATTCTCTTTGCTTTTTTATAAGTTACAATTCAACTTGATGTGATTTTTTCGCTAAAACACATATTTTGTGAGTTATTTGCGAAAAGCCGTATGAAAACGTGTTTTTTTGGTCAGAAAATCACCACTTTCATTCGCGAATAACTCGAAAAGTATTGATTTAAAGAAAAAAACTTTATAGAATAAAAGTTGCTTGGAATTAATCAATATATTCATTTCCGAGCTTAGTTTTGATGTAAACATTTTCACCCCTGGGAAAAAGCAACCCTCGAAACATTTTTAACTTTGAATTAGAGGGCAAGCAAAACCTAAATCCAAATTTTCATGCAAATCGGTAGTGACATAGAAAATTATGCAGGAAAATGGTCATTGACTGGACTATAAAGAATAAGGCGAAAAAGGGAGGACAGAAGTTTATGGATATGGTGAATTCCTTCATGGAGAATTACATTTGCAATGCCCATTGCTTTAGTTGTTCTCCTTCTACGAAAAGAAGCCTAGTTCAGATTAATCGTTTGCAGGCGCTTCCGTGTCGATTAAAATTTTAGTACCCTCAAATCCAATCGACTCTGACGATCAGTTTTCTTGGAAGACGCTCATTCCTCGATTGTGTTCGAGTTGAATGCACATGTTCAGTGTTACTCGTGGAAACGATCTTGGATTCGCACACAAAGTTATAATCAAGGAAATCGCAAATAATGGTTGATTGCTGTGAGCGTGGGTGCAAGCGGTATTACTGGGCACCATGGGGTCGGGGTCATGGTACACGGTGCAAACTAGGGTTGTTAAGTGGGAGGATGGTAATGACCACGAAACCATAACGACTCGCCTGCTGGAAAATCAGTCTGAAATCCGTTGGACAGGTTTCGCGTAGCGCTAATAGACCAAAAGATCCATGCCACGATCTTCTAGAGGCACGAAAGCGTGAAGAAGCTCCATATGCGCCAAATAGCCGTTATCAGCGCTGGAGCAAACTGATTCCCGGGACCATGTGCGTTGCGAAGATACTAGCGCTGCTGACACCACAGCCAGCATCAGGTTCTCCATCTTGAGGAGGTGGGAGCCGGTCAAACTAGTATGTATCTCGCATCTCCCACTTCCTGCAGATACATTACACTACGGTTGCCAGTTTTGCTCGATCGCCTCGACATGATCTCAGAGGCATTAAAAGGCCTATCAGTTGGCCACTATTCGTCAGTTCCTCATATTGAACGGAGAATTTCAGCGCGTCCGCGAAAAGTATCTTTCATTCGAAACGTTTGTTTCAGCAACTTTAGATTTCCACAAGTGCTATAGAACCTTTCTTTGTGCACGATGTACAGCAAACTCGTCCTGTTTGGAGTTCTGTCGGTGCTGGCTTTCCACAGCACCCGTTCAGATGTGTCTCACTTGCAAACGGCGGGTATGTAAAGAAATGACTATTAGTGGTAAACGTTGCAACCAGTACAACTAAAGAATGTCGCGTAGTGTTTGTCTTCAACAAAGATGCAATCGCATCCACAATCCCACGATCGTAGATTTTCATCTAGCCTTAAGCGCGCGTTTGCTAGCAAATGTGAACTTAGAAGTCTAGAATCGCGTAATCCTCGCCTCGCGTGCTCACTTAACCAATAACCGATTAGCATTTTCTACAATGGGTGACGATACGCGGATGAAGGTCGTGGATTATTTTTCTATAATATTTTTTCGATTTGGTTGTTTGTTTGTTGTTTTTACGTGCACCAGGAAATTTCGTATTAGTTGGGTTTTTACAAATAACTTGCTGAGGTAATTCTAACGCGGAAATACCAGTCTGAAAAGAATAAAAATAAACATTATATCGAAATGCGTTAAAATAAGATGATTATTACAGACTACTACTTCAGACATTAAATATTTTAGATATTGTATTACGTCAAGTCTTGTGAAAAAGAAATTTTGTTCGGTGTTAAATTACATTATTTACTGTCTACACTTCTTCCTTGGAATTTTTTTTAAATATCTGAACACTATGTTCCAGCGAAAATCTTTCACATGGATGGATATAGGCAGTTTTTTTTTAAAAAAAATCAGTTATGTAATCAGATACTTCCTCAAAGTTTGTTTTTGGAACAGATGAGATTTTCTTCTAAACATTTCACAATTATTTTTATACGTGAGTGCGATGAGATTTGGTTAAACTAAAAATCATAAGGATGTACTGTTCATATCGTTCTGGATTGATGCACAAAGCTCAACGGTGTCCTTAGCTTTCCGGGCGATATTTCGATCAAGACGACATTTTGTTCAGCGCCCGTTTTTTTTTGATGACGTTAATTTTCTTAACCGATCTTCAGTATTCACTAGGTATAAATTTCTATCTCCGTAAGATGCGAAAAGATCCTTGAAATTGTTTGCTTAATAGAGCTAAAGATCGAAACGGATTATTTTTTACGTTATTTTTGACTTTTGGTAAAATATTTTGTGAACTATCAATGAAAATATTTGTAATGCTTCCGAAGTTTTCTAATGTATGATGGTATGTATGGTAAGGATATTAAACAAGGAGCCTTACATTGGCCTAAGAAATGGGAGTTGATATTTTTGAGCGTTGCATTCTAATGGACATCCTGGGGGCCTCTGAAGGACGAAGCGAACTGGCGAATTCCAGTGGTAGTTCTAGCTTAATTCCTTAGGCAAGGATTTCATATCGAAATACCTGTTTCGTTAGCTACAACACTACTTCCATAATCGATATGTGTTTAATTATGTCCCCAGGGACTACGATGTGGACGTGAAAGTTGTATAATGCAGTCCACAAAGATCTGCTTCCACAGCTGTGTATCTACAAGTACTTAATCTTCTTGTAAGAAAAGCAAATTTACCCAAATACGCTGGGTACCAGTAATATTACAAAACACGAGACGAAGAGTGTCTCGCATACAAAGAAACCGGTGGGAACTCAAAAGGTTCCAGCAAACGAAGTCATCTATATAACCTGGCATATTGAAGTATGAAAATATGTGTTGTGAAGATACCTCCATTTCAAAGGAAAGGTAAAAATGGAGAAATATATCGTATTGTTCGTTGACGAAGGGTAGACGCGTCTTAATCGTTTTGAATATACGAATAGGAATATCTTACATTCTTTTTATAAAAATGGTCGTAAAATTTAAAGCTTGACTCAATTATTCAATATTTTTTTATAAAATCACTTACTATTTTCCTGTGAAATATTTCCGTATTCCATTGTGATGTATCCGTAAACATCTATCAACCGTTAAAATGATGTATTTATTGGCAAAAAAATACATCACTTACAATTCAATGAAAGATTGTCCTAAATTGTTGTATTTATCACTAAATAAATACATTGCTTTTTATATGGACAAATAGTGCTTATCATCTCGTAAATTTTCCTCGCGACATCACTTGTTGCAGCGAACAATGCACTGCTATAATAAATAAAGATATTGCATTTTGGTTGCTTGTGGGAAATTTACGAGTAGTGATTAGTTATTGCATCTGTTCGTGCATGAGCTTCTTCTGTCGTGGAAAACATAATTTTGTATCATTAATTAGATCATAAGTGTTTGACCACCTACGAGTGTTAGCAATAAGAATCTGTATAAATAGCCGGCAGTTTTTTCTAAATCCCTCGTCTTCTATTAATTTGTCTATCCCCTCATCGTTGGACTTTATAGATACCATGGAAAGGACAAATACAATAGTATCAAAGGTCAAAAAGCACTAATTGGTGATCCAAATTTTAATGCAAATCATTTGTTCCTTCAAGAATAAACAAGATCTATTAATTAATAGAATATGTTCCAGTTGTGAGATTTTCAGTTACTATTTATGCTTTTTAGATGCCTAACCATCGTTAAAAGTATGGTAGGCAGAGTAATCAACATGAAAAAATAGTGACAGAAATTAAATTTCTGCTAAGATGAATTTATTTTAATTTCAAAGCATCTCCTCGGGTCTAAAGCATAGTAAAGATTTCAGTCAAAGTATCAGTTGTGGTTAATTTCAATTTTAAGACCATTTATATATTTTTCAAATTTTTAATTAATTTTAAGACCACATTATAGTTATCCATCCTGCTAAATTGAAAATAGTCACAAATTACAACTTTATTAATCACCGTCCATTCAATTGCTGTTATCCTTGATCCAATCATCGCAAACAATGCTGGAAAGCCACACCACTTACATAAAAGAAATGTTTATGAGGTGTGGCTTTAAGGCCATCCGAAAACGGTCAGCCACTTAAGAACTAAAATAAGCACACATGTAATGACTCGCATGTGTGCATGCCCAACGTTAAAAATAACCGGTGATTTTATAATATCACTTTAGGTGGGAGTAGGGAGTATTTGCAAGCACTAGACTTGGCTGAGCACCGATCAGAATGGGTAATATTTATTTAATATTGAAACTCAACGGTGAGGTAGATCAGTCAATACAGACGATTCCGATTTGGTATTGCGGTGAGTTTAACGAAATTCAATAATGGAAATTTCACAAAAAAGCAATTCAGATAATCTGTGAAATAATAACAGTTTTTTTACCATTATTCATAATACAATGAATCGTTCCAATGAGAACTCACATTACCATATCTATATTGTTACGGCGTTATTGTCGTGCCTAAAGATTTATCGATAAATAAATGCAATCAATTAGCGACAATATATGTAAATATATAAAAGTGTATTTACACATATCCGAAAGTTTCTATTAATTTTTAAAGTAAATAAGCAGGTAGAAATGTTTCGCCGTCACTTTTAACGTGCGAAAAATTTACGCAAAGTTGTAAATCACAAGCGAAAATTTGCTAATTATAAATACATATAAACACAAGAAGGAAAAGTGTATAAAATTTGAAAATAGTTCACTTTATACGATTTCCACAGTAGATTTGTTTTTTGTATCTAACCCACGAAGTTTATAAATGGATGAAGTGAAACAATCACGAAATTTATGGCAGTTTAAATAGTAATGGTACTAATTCAAATTCATTTCTTCTTGTTTGCTTACTAATTCATATATTTTTGACACACAGTTAACCCTGAGTAGGATAAGATGTTCGTACATAACAAGAAAAGAATAGGACCTAGGATAGATCCTTGAGAAACCCCAACACTAATTCGCGCTAATTGGCTGTAGTTGTTGCCCATTTCAATTTTTTGGTGGCCCCGCCGACAAGTTAATACTCAGAAGATCTTGCGTCTTACCAACAATTCCAATTCCATTATTTTTTGGATTTTTGACTCCTTCGTCAGTTAGTAAGTACTCTTAATCTAAGTAAACTTGCTGAGTAAGTGAGTAGATAGCTTAGTTACTTGTAAGAAAATATAAGATAATATTATGCTTACATGTTGGGATTGATATGGCGCCCAACGTGGGGCTAACTTGGAAATTGATCCTTTCAATCCAAGGCGGTCATTACCAAAACGGGGAATTTGGACTTTGTGAGCAACAGTTCACGTTAATCTTTTCTTACAAGTGCAGGTCCGTCAACTTTCCTTCAATTTTTTTTGATTCTCAAAAGGGATTCCCAACGTTACGTCCTGCGTACTTATACGCAGAACGAGGGTCGTCTCTTACGCTTGAAAAATACCAACTTGGTGCGTAAAAACTACCTGGTTTGATTTCGTGAAAGATTCGACCTGTATCTTGCCATTGTGTATTCGGAGATTCCTGCGGAATTAGTAATAAGGCAAATAGATGGCTGAATCTCTTGCTTTCTTTCTGCTTCGTCAGTTAGTAAGTACACTTTATCTAAGTAAACTTGATGAGTAAGTGAGTAGATAGCTTAGTTACTTATACGACACTACACATAGTCAGAGATGGGCTTCGTTGCTTATTCATACTTCTTTTTGCATAGTGCATTCACATCAAATCCTGAATGTCCATCTGAAACGCTCCTGCTGAAGGTGCTCAACAAAGTACGGTCCATTGCAACTATAGCTTGGATTCATAGATATCTTCAACAATTCTGCTGAAAACCTGCTTCGGTTCGGCTTTAGCTTCAATGGAACAAGTTCAATGTCAAAAAGAGGCAGCATCATTATTAATTTGAATTTTATCGCTATTTTTCCCAATAAAATCATTGAGATATGTGCATGCGCTCAACATACATAGGTGTATGATCGTTAAGGTGCAAATCTGTAGTGTTGGCTGTTCCTAAGAATCCATTAACATTCTTGATGGTCGAATCGTTTCTAAGAAGTACTTAATTTGAATTCTGGTGGTGAGATTGCTAGCCTCGCATAATCGTAGCAGATAAAAGATACATATATATGCACTGAAAAAAATACATCCGTTTTATCTATGCATATTTGAATGATAGATAGGTAAAGTTTGCAATCATGAAATACTTTGCTCTTCTTAAGAGTGAATTTCAACATCAAAAAAACTTCATACTCAAAAACGATTTTCTTTTTAAAATTATTATTAATTATTATTAATTATTTTTAAAAAAAATTGTCAACGCTTCGACCAGCGCAATTTAAAGCGCATTAAACTCCTATTGAACGGTCCTAGACTAGGAAGTGGAATATCTGAAATTTGATATTCCGTTGTTGATATTAGATTTTTAATAATTCCACTATATGTATACTATATTATTCTACACGTAAATTTTGCAGAAAAACCTGAAATCCGAGTGATTTGCATTGAAAATAGGCGTCAATCGACAATGAAGCGCCACATTGAACTTGATTAATATATGTTTATATGTATAAATGCCATTTTTTTGTTGGTAAATATGTGAAGGTCACTTGTAACGCCGGTGAAATCTTTTCGTTATGTTTAGACGATGACGTGATGCTGCTCTAAGATTACCTAGTCGAAAAGTTCAAATTATCGTTTCCATCATCATTTCGCGGTGAGTGGATGGAAATTTGAATTTTAAAAGTGAATTTTCGAGAATAATGGATTGCATTTATATTATAAAATTTAAAATGAGTTAAAATAATTTTATCTATAATAAATAAAACAATAAAATATATATTTTTGGTATAAGGGGACAGTCTAGTGTTGAGCCCAAAAAATAGGATGCTTTTTTAAATTGATGCACAAAAAACGGATAAATGACTTGAAACTTAGGACATATATTTGTTTATTAAAATTTAAAGGGGAAAAAATCATATTTATTGAACAGAAAAACAAAATGGCGGCCAAAACAATGAATTCAAAAAAAAATCAATTGCGCCTCGTAAAATTGTGGGCAAAATAATAATCTGAAAGCAATTATTCAAATATTTTCTTGTTATTTAGATCGTAAACAACAAAAAGGGCCTAAATTTGAAGCAAAAAAAATATTTTTTTTCGTTTGAATAGCACTTTTTTCAAAAAGAAAACGTGCAAAATTCACCTATGGCAATTTCAAATGCGTGCCGAATCGTCATTTAAGGCCCGTTCCGTCGTTTATAATCTAAATAACATGAAAATATTTGAATAATTGCTTTCAGATCAATATTTTACCCTCAATTTTACGAGGCGCAATTGAATTTTTTTTTGATGCTGATGGGGTACTTCATTGCGGCGGCTGCCATTTTGTTTTTTTTCTTTTCAATAAATATGATTTTTCCCCTTTAAATTCTATTAAACAAATAAACGAAGTTTCAAGTCAATACCTTTTGTCGTTTCTTTTGTACATCAATTTAAAAAAGCATCCATTTTTTCGGGCTCAACACTAGACCACCCCCTTAAAGTATTTACATCGCTAATATTTTGTGATTAAAATATTTAAAAGTCTGAGGGATGTACGATGAATTTGTTACGTAATAGATGGGAGTGACTTTGAAAATGTTATTAGGTGGGGGGAGTTAAAATACTCTGAAAATCGCGTTCCGTATTATATGGATGGTTTTAATTTAATCACAACAAAATCGTAATTCAATTTTTCAAAACTAAATTATACATTAAGAATGTGAAAATTTGGGAGAATCAATAGAAACTGTTGAATATTTTTTTCGGCTTTAGAGAACTGTAACTGATAACATGGTGTTGGGGATTTGATGAGATATGATTTCACATTATTATGGCTTTAAAACTTCCTCTTCGATACTGTTTGACTTTGTTTCACGATAAAAATATTCAAAATCTATACAAGCATTTCCAAGAAATAAACGTCATTATGTTTATTTCTTAGATTAAATTGACAAAATTCTCTTTGGTTTATTGAATTTAATATTTGTACTTTTGAAGAATATTTTTTTATTTCTGCAATTGAAAGACAAAAAAAAAACAATGCATCTCTCGCCAATTACAAAAAATGCGAGAAAATCCGATTATATTTGAATTTGTTCAAAGCTTTAATTTATACCAGAATTTATCTGGTGACAGTAATTTTAATGGGTGGTTCTCTTTAGTTTTTCATAAAATTTGGAATAATTTCTCCATGTATTTGGTACAATAATTTTTTGTAGGTCGATCCTATGACTGAACACTCTAGTGCATCCAATATCAGGGTTTACACACTTAAGAAGGTAGTCTGGGGTTTTTTCCTAAAAATCGATTATATATATGTAGAATTAGTATACAAATTCTAATTTCATTCCGTTTCAGTCCGAACTAGAATCAGAAATTTTTTACAAATTTTTAACTTCATTTTTAAATAATTTTAATTGCAAAAATAGGTCAAAAACTTGAAAAGACCGCAATTATTTTATTCAAATTGGTAGTTCTAGTTCCAATCATAGCCACCCACTTATATTTCAAAATGTCGTTGGATTACTTTTGGTTTCAGACATACTTGGCTTCAGATATCATGTCAACCAGTTTTTAATTTACTGTTACTGTTAAATTTATATTGCGAAATAAAAAATTTAAGAGAATCAAGATGTATTCTCATATTAGTTGATTTTTTCAATTGAATAGTATTAACAGATATTACTACGTTAGAAATTTATATAAAAATTCAACGGATGTTTTATTGCATTTGTTGAGGTCTTCTGTAACGATTTGCTGAAGGACCCATTAGTTTGAAAGATTCGGTTTCAAAATACTCCTTTAAAGATCTTCACGTTTTGTGCTTCTTGAGATATAAGCCGTTGTGCCTCTAACTGAAGGATCACAAGAGGATGGTGACGGGTCAAATTTAATTTAATTTGTGCTATTGAATGGAAAATACAGAAAAATAAATATTATAATATGCCTCATAATTGTTGAAACATAAACTTGCACATAAAAGTGTGCTTTTCATTCACAATCGACGCTTCAGCACAAATTTACGGCTCAAAGTGCAATTCTAGCAAAGAACTGTTTGTGTGTATAAAAATCATTTTTTATCTAGGAAAATGTTTTATTTTATTTTTATTTTCTGGACGCGAATCAAATTTTGAAGTTCCTAATAATTTTTTTTCATGAAATGACTTGAAATCCTATTTATCCTTCTACTCTTTTGATCATCTTTAAATCCCCATGAAAGTGGATGTCTCGCTTTTTCCTACTCAGCAAAGTCTTTTCTTGATCTATTTATTATAACGATCAATAGCAATGAATATTTTAGATTTGACGGTTTTCAATTTGTCAATATTGAATTAGCCGTTGAATATAGCGAACCTCTTATGCATTAGAAACAAATGTAGAATTACTCAATGTTAGCTTAGCAAAAAAAACCTTTTGCAATTATTCTTTTATTTTATGTCTACGAATAAAGTTTCGTTATCTTTGCATGACAAAATTCCAATCTGAAACATTAATGTTGGCCCAATTAAATGTAACAATTAATAAACGTGATATTTTTCTCAAATTAGCTTTTTTTATTTATGTACTACTTTTGTATTACAAGAATAAAATTGAGTGCTGGCTATGTTAAATAAATTTGTTATTTTACGGTACTGCGTTGTATGTTCAATAATTCGAAAATCATGTTTCAGATACTTTGTTCCGAAAACAGATAAGTTAAGTATGAATCTTTACAAGTCAAATCAATTTAACAGAAAAATAAGTGCTTTGATAAAATAAATTGTTGCTTACAAAATAGTTGAGTTGTTCGGCATGAATAAGCGTTAGTGCATGTTTGATTGTTTGCTCCGATTGTCTTTAATGTTCTCTCCAATTTTTGTTTGATGTAATCAAATCAAGTCTTGATAAATTATGAACGTGTTTCGACCGATAAGCACTTAACCTTTGATAAATTACAATCTCAAATGAAATTAGCAAATAGACAACGATTCGTTCTAGGCTTTACAGATGTAAGACATGTATAGTTTGCTTGTATGCATTGTTGTTTTATATTTATCGTATGAGATTGATTGGTCTGATTACTGGATGAACACAATTTTTTAAACATGTTTTTTGAAGCTTTTTGGAGACCTAAGTTTTCCTCCTACTGGTCAAAATTTGTGCCTGATTTTTGCAAGTGAGATGCGTTAGTAATTAGAGTTTGAAAAAACCACAGATTTTTCCATAAAATATTAGATACTATTTTGCATACTCGTTGGGATTGATATGACACCCAGCGTGGGGCTGACTTGGAAATTAGAAATTTTCAAACGGGGTCACCCATAAAACGGAGAAGTTGGACTTTGTGAGCAATAGCTCACGTTAATCCTTTTTTAAATGTGTAGGTCAGACAACTCTCTTTCATTTTTTTTGGTTCCCGAAACGGATTCCCAATGTTTCGCCCTGCGTACTTATACGCAGAACGAGGGTCGTCTCTTACGCTGGAGAAATACCAACTTGGTGCATAAAACCTACTTGGCTTGGTCTCGTAAAAAATTCAACATGTATCTTGAGGCGAATAGATGGCTGAATCTCTTGACATGAGATTCGGGACTTATGCTAGAGAACGTACCCACGACATTACGCGCTGATCTGAGTTGGTCTGCCAGCAGCCATCGCACCTCTAGATAGGTAGAGGCCTAACCTAAATAGATTAGCACGGGACTGAACGTTCATGAGGTCAACGAGACGAAAATCTTGTTGACTTGAATTTTTGTCGCGATCTCGTTCGCCTCAATAAACATCGCATTAATAATATTATAATAATAATATTGCTGTGTTTTAAAGTATTTTTTTATAAGTAATTAATTTTTTTAAATTTATAAAATATGCTATGTTTAGATTATTTTTGTTTAATTTTATAAAGCATTGTATTTTATATTTCAATAACAATAAATCAATAGCAATAACGCGAGACAAATTCTTCCGTTAGTGAAAAAAAAATTCTTCTATGCCATTTCCAATATGCAAAAAAAAAATATTCCTCTTATCTTTCGCATCCTTGCAACAAATAGTCATCATGTAATAATTAAAATAAACATACACCACATCTTGATTTGATTTGAGAAAAGCTACGATTTTTTTACGAAATTTATTTGTATTAATTAAGTATTATCGATGTTTATTGAGAATCGTCAAAGCAATATTGATTGTTGAATTTTATAACGAATGCAATTGGAAGACGTGTGATAAGGGTGTCAGAAAATATTGTTATTGCAACGATGTTATCAATTTCAGTTGTTTACTTTAGTTTCTAGAATTTTAACGTCCATGTTGAATTGATTGTACTTGATCCAATTCGTTTGATATTCAAAAGCAGAAAACGATTGCGTGATTTTCAGCCGCTGCATTAATATAATATCGTTCATTTGTTCGTATATAAGATTTTCATTTGCATCTGTAAACTAAGTGGATTCATAAAGTAATCATTGCGTCGTGACGTCATTTGTAAAAATTGTGCTATGATGTCACAAGTTTGTTTCTATTTTCTCGTTTTTTTTTCTTTCTCGTGTAGATTCAAACATTTCAAACGAATCTATATAATTTAACGCCTCCATATAGGCAATTATAAAATTGACGTTTATGCAATCTCTCTAAACTTCAACAGTCGAACTTGAAAGTCCGAAGTTGGAGGTGAAGTGCATGTGTTATCATCGCTGTGGCTATTAAAATGGCATTATGTTGTAAACAATAATAATTATTGTAATATTATTGTAATGACGTTATAAATGGGTGGAATGTGGTGGCTGTGGTTTAAACGAACTATTTTTATTGTAGTATTTCCGTAAAGAATCTGATTTGACCGAGAATTACCTGTCAAAGCTATAGTGTCATGGCAACAAACTTATCATCGCGAAAAACGACTTCTAGTGCTTAAAGTAATGTTCAACACGCATCTCCCGTATTGTCTAGTGGCTAGGATATCTGGCTCTCACCCAGAAGGCCCGGGTTCGATTCCCGGTACGGGAAACCTTTTTTCATTCGTATTATATTAATTTTACGTTTGTTTTGTTGCAAAAATGTATGAAATTACTTATAAATGTAACTAATAATCTATTAATTTTGAAAATGAAGCTTAATTGCTATAGGAACCCAAAATTTTACACTTGTAAGCAAAACTAATTGAAGCAATCTAATTTGAATTGAATATTACTACGAGCTTAGCGATTTCGTCTGTTCCTCTAAATTTTGCGATAGACTAGAACAATTGATTTTTCATATGAAAAATGAATTTGTTTTTGATCTTTTTAATTTACATTTGAGTATTATTCGTCCATTCGCTGTATCGCTGACTACTAAAAAATATTATTTGTGAAAGAAAACTCTTCGAATTTCCGTTAAAAACAAAATAAAATAAAAATAATAGAAATATGAAAACGTAACAAATTAATGCCCAACAACTTAGCTATTCGGCTTCAAAATTTATACGAATGTTGCTTGACTTTATAAAATATAGCATTTTCCAATAGTCAAAGAGGAGGTGGACAAGGAGTGACTATTTTAAACGATTTTTGATCGTTGTATATTCAAGCATACTACGATTTGTGATGAAAAAGCATAACATTAAATATTTGAGTCAAATAGTTTTGTGTTTTGATGGCTCTGTATACTCAGTCCAGTTAATTCGTACTATACAAATAGATTTTATCAAAATTCTAGAATTTTATTCTTCTAAAACGTTCAACAAAAAATACTACCCTTCACCTGCAATCCTTTTACGAATTCATCTTAAAGGAGGAATTTTCTACCCCAATGAGACTAACTTGATTTAAAGGTCTCAAAAAACATTAAGTAAATTATTACTGCTAATTTCGGAATATCATTCCTATCATTCTCCAAGTATTATTCCTCTTATTTTCGGAGTACTATTTTCATTAATTTCTGAGTATTATTATTATTTTCGGAGTATCATTCCTACTATTTTCGGAGTGTTATTGCTATTATTTTCGCAGTATTATTCTTTTTATTTTCAGAGTATTGTTCCTTTTTTTTCAAAGTATTATAACTATTATTTTCAGAATATTATTATTAATACTTTCGGATTATTATTATAATTATTTTCGGAGTATTATTCTTATTATTTTCGGAGTATAATTCCTACTTTTTCAGAATATTATTACTATTGTTTTCGGAGGGTTTTTCCTATTATTCTCGAAGTATTATTTCTATCATTTTCAGAGTTTTATTTCCACTGATTTCGGAGTATTATTAGTAGTATTTTCGGAGTAAAATAAAAAAAAAACTGAATTTCAATTTTTTTTATTGTAGAGCAACCACCCGTAACGGAAATTTGTCTAGGATGCATCTGTGAGGCAATCAGTGGATGCAACACCTCAGAAAAATGTAACGGCGACACATGTGGCTTGTTCAGGATCACATGGGCTTACTGGTCCGATGCCGGCAAACCCACTCAAAATGGCGAAGTTGCCGATTCGAAGACGGGTAAGCTCCACTACCTATTATCCGTTAGAAGCCTCTTTTCTAATAGAATCTCTGAACGTTAACTTTTAGCATATCCTAACTGCGTGAATGAGCCTTACTGTGCTGCCCGAGCCGTTCAAAACTACATGGCGAAATTCGGACAGGATTGCAATGGTGACGGAGTCATCAACTGTTACGACCATGCTGCCATCCACAAGCTGGGTGGCTACGGGTGTCGCAATGAAATCAGTGCCAATTACTTCAACAAGTTGAATACTTGCCTGAACAAATTCCAGGGTAGCAACTAAGCCACACAGGAGTACAACAAATATAAAATAGTTTTCACTTGTTCTTGTACTGATGAAATCAATTGAAACAATGGTGTTATCTTTTACATCCGCATATTAGATAGAGATTAGAAACGTGGATCATCATTGTAATAATGTATTGCTTGAGAAATAATTTAATAAAATATTGATTTGGAAAATAGTTGACGAGTTGAACGTGTTTCCTATTTTTGTTCGAATCTACTTCATATTCTTCGAAGTATAAACATTCAAAAATAAATATAAAACTGACTTGCTATGGAAAATTTTAATTTCTTTTGGGGAAAAGCCAACATGTATACTAACTTTTTCGGTAAGACTAGTAGTCCAGTCAAATTAATCAATTTTTTTATTGCCAAAAATTCACATATAGTTTTGCGTGTGGAACTAGTAGTCTCATTGTAAATATATTAAAAACTATTGACTTTTAGAAAAAACCCTTGATTCGAAGTTATAGAACGTTAAACTACCTATCATACTTACTTGCAATGTTTTCATATACAATTAATAGTTTCTGATTTGCAGAGCGCCAAAGGCTGCTAATCGGTACTCGTACCACACCACGATGTCAATGTAGATAGGACACTATTCAACTAACTGGATAATTTTATTGAATAAAAATTTACAATTATCCCCGAAATCTGTTCACCTGTCATTTCACCCAAAAGTGTTTAAAATACTTAGAATTTAAATTGGTGACGCACTGCATTTCTTATTATTTTTTTTGTCGAAAATTTTGAATTTGTTGCAAAATGGACGGCGGGACTCAATAACGGTATTTTCCACACGTAACATGGCGCCGTGGCTTAGTTGGTTAAAGCGCCTGTCTAGTAAACAGGAGATCGTGAGTTCGAATCTCGCCGGGGCCTGTCAGTTGTGTTGGTTGACGTTTATTTTTCCGACGTTGCGTCACTCATCCCACCCCTATTGTTTGCATGTGTTTTTTGGGGCCTTCACGTTGCAACAATCTCTTGAAAAAATAAACTGATTTTGGAGAGGGGAGGCAGATAATGGCAACTTTGTGTCCGGTCTGGTAAAATAATAGCGTAGTAAAATTCACATTTAATTTTGTGAGACAACAAAATCGCGCAGAGTACAGGATAGTACGTCAAAATGATTAACACGTGCTTTCAACTGAATGTTTTCTGTGATTGCAAGAATCAAACAATTGTTAAAAATTATGGCTCTATAATATGAGAATTGGAATACATAGCTAGAAAAAATGGCTTGAATATAAAAAAATGTCGCGAAATGTGCAAAAAGGATAGACATAAATAATGAAGTTACAACTGACATAATCAATAATAATCCCCTTGCAGGCCTTACAGTTGGAATCTGGTGCAAGTAAATGTAGCTCATCCCAATACGGATCTAAAAGTTTGAGTCATTTTTAATGATTTGCTGCCTACGGCTATAAACAGTAAAATAAATAGTGAACAAAAGTTTCTGAGAGTTAGACACACACATACAAAAATTGAAGGGGCTCCTAAAGAAAAAAATATCAATGTACCTGGGCAGTAAATCTGACAAACCGTTCTACAAATCAGCTGTAAAAAATCTTAAAATCTGGACTAAACATTTTTCAAAAAAAATTCAAGAAGTTCAATTTTTCCAAAGCATCCCTGGGTGAAACATTTTGCAATGTGGGAAAAATAGAAGAAGACATTTCTAAATTCAATAAATAAATAAAAAATTATTTTCAATTTTTTTCTTCCCAGAACGTGCCAAGTTTTTGTAATCGCCCCGAAAATTCAAATTCAATTTTTTAACATGTCTTTACGTTTTGAGGTGTTTAGAGTATATGTAAAGTGTTTTGAAAAGAAGTCTTTATATTTTTGTGTGTGTCTATGTACGTACGTACGTTCTTGGACAGTTTTTTCTACGAGCATAACTCACGTGAAGAAAGTTGTATGGATTTTGGTGAGGTGTCATTTGAAGCATATTTGCAATTTTACGAAGCTGATTTTAGATTTTGGAAAACTTTTAAAGGGTGTTTTTTTTTGGATTTTAACGCCTCCAAGGTTACTATAACATTTTGAACAAATTTGGTGAAGCTGTTTTTTAATTTAAGGTACTAGCCGACTCCTTAAAACTTCAAAAATTACGTCCAGAAATATTTTTGAATTTCAAAAGTTTAATATATAAATAGCGGCTCTGAGTGTGTGCTCGTTTTCGGCTCTGTGCAGATGTTCGATCAGCTTTCGGCCGTGTAGCGTCTCTTTCATTCCCCTTCTCTAAAATAGCAGTTTCTTCTATAGACATTGTATTTGCGCCTTTATTGCATGTGCTCAGTGCTTATTTACATTTCTACATATCAATTGCGTGTGTTTGAAAAATGTCTCATTTTTCATTTTTCAAAAAATATTTTATTCACTTTCTTTGAAATTTATAAAGTGGACTAGTACCTTAAAAAGCATTCATAAAATAAAAATTGTAGGTTTCAGTGATTTATTAGTTTATTTTTTCAGGGTTCATAAGATTACAATTTATTTTTCCATCTTTTGTAATATTTTATACTTTTTACATACAAGTGAAAAGCGATTATTTTCTGCATATTAAATGTTTTTTTTCAACTTCTGCTGCCAAATCTGAAATGATTTTTTAATGTAGAATGGTGAAATAATACAGATTCAATGAATATGCAGCATTGATAGAAATTTCGTTCGCAACTATCCAAAATAACCATCACGTGGCAAAATTTAGTGCAGTCGGCGTAGTTCAAAAACTGCATTCAATAACCCTGAAATCCAAATGTTGTCAACATTTTCACTAACACCCTTTTGTCCGTGTTTTCAAAGGTCAATATGAAAATAACAAATTACGTTGCTTTGTAAAATGTCTCCCCTCCGATTGATCTGCGGAAAGATCCATGTATTTCATCAATAAATTCTGTTCAATTAAAGTCTACTTCCATCATCCTTTGCAGTTCAACATGATGAAATCAGTCCCTAAAGACTTCCGTACTCCTCCACGAAGCTGGAGTTCGAATCAATGATACACAATAGATAAACAATCTTTTTTCGAAAATGGCAAACAGTATTTGTCCCTAGCATAAAAGAGGATTTACATGGCAGTTCTTCCTTATTTTTTTCATCGTTATTCGAGGAGCATAGCGATTAAAAATTAAGGAACCAATCCAAATTTAAACAGAGCGTAAGACTTTCAACATAATTTTATTCAATAAATATACTTTCGCTATATGATTTCCACAGTATCTACAATATCATTTCATATTATTTTCCCTAACTTTTTCAAGTTACAATCTTCAGTAGTGTTGTTGTTGCTGCAATACATACTTATTAATTTGTTGTTTAAGGAGCGCTACAGTTCCTCATCTAGATAAACACCTTTCAACATGTAACAAGTTTATTCTAGGCTATACGTAGGTAATAACGCTAACACTATTGTGAGTTTCTAGTTAATTGTTTTATTCCTTTTAGTTTGTTAAGTTGTCTTAATGTTGTTTGTTTTGCGCAACAAATGAAATGGACAGTCTCTCTCTAAATTTGAATTATGCACGCGTACGAGTGGCATTAAATGTTAATTTTTTTATTGTGTTGAATTTTTAAATTTATCGATAATTGAAACGGCTTCAGTTGAACATTGTATTTAAGTGGAATTCATTGATTATTGTTAATCTTGTGGAATAGTTTTGGAGTCTAAATTCAAAGGTTGCCGTTAAAGTTAGCCAAACTCATACTAATTGCAAGTTGTTTCGATAACATTTTCAGTAGGTTACGTTGAATCTTATAAAGAGTTTACATTGTCTACGCTGAGTTTCATTTAAAAATTCTTTTAAATAGCCATTTAAATTCTGCAACTTAAATAATAATGAAATGGATGTCAGGGAATTACTAGGAAGCCAATCTTAAATTAAATGTTAAAATCTAAGATGATATTTGTTATTTTGTAAAAAAAATTTACCGCCAATCTTGCACTGTCTTTATTAATAATTGACAAAATATTTTTGACAGCTGAAATCAACGTCAAAAGCTTCCGTCACCAATATTAAAAGTAATGAGTTTTCGTTTGACAGGTGAACATCGAATGATGATAAATATGATTACATGTCACTAACACCTCAAGATTTTCACCAAATTACAAATTGATTTTCATGAAAATTAGAATTGGAAGCGTTTTTGCGGTAAAACCATTCATTAATTTATTTACATGGAAAATGACAGTGAAAACTCGAAAATTTTCAGTTCGAGTGAGTATTGCTTTAGAATTAAAAATATTTAACGTATGGAAGCATGGTTGTGCTTTTCGAAATGTGCCAGGCTGATAAATTCGGTTGTAGGTGCGCAGATGCTGCATATGTCTTATTAAGGAGACACGTCATCCGAAAACGCACAACCCTCTGCATTCCTCGCCCTTGCCCACATAATTGCTTCATTCCATAAGATAGTTACTATCTTTACTAATTATGAGTTGCATTCCATCAGTTTACAAGCCACAAAAAAAACAACGACTTAGAAACATACTAACATAGTGATGCCAACTTACTTATTCTATATGATATTTATCCTTGGAAGGGTGAAGCCCTACTGCGACAAAATGGTCGAAGCTCATGTTTGCAAATCAGGCATACGAAACGTTAATAAAATCTTTGGAATCTACTTTGTGGTAATTCAAACTTTAGAATGTTGCTTTAAACTCTAGATATTGCTCAGATTTCGTTTTGAGGTAATCAAATTACAAATTTGCAGCACGTGTTTGAGCTATTTTTACAATATCCTGATGAGATCAGTTGGTGTTCTTTGAATGGATCTGACCATACCAGGACATTGGACATTATGTTTCCGATAAGAGTTTAAATCTTAAGTTAAATACACTTCTTAAAAACAACCTAGTCAAGTGGTAATCACTGTACGATTGATTAAATCATTTTCAAAATGAAATTCATAGTTTGTAGTTGGATTTTGTTGGCATTTACAAAGAAGTGTTATTTCCATTGGAAAACGTTTCTACTGATGAAATGCAACATGGCCGTCTGTTATTTTTTATTACCATCGTTTGCTAATAGTAATTCTTTCGCTTCGCGTTTGCCTTTCTTCTTTTCCTCTTTAGCAAGCTGTTTCGCAAGTCGTTCTTCCTCTTTGGCAATGCGCTTTTCTTCCTGTAAATAATGTTAGAGAAACTCAATGAGTGGGGGCACGTTTTTTAATCGTTTATTGCGTGCTTTGTGAAAATGTGTGTTTTAAAGATACATCAGAGCATGTGTGTTGCGGTTTATTACTGTGAGATAATAGATTTCGTATAGTATGCGGAAGAATCAATTGGGCACTTAATGAGGTGCACTTTAAGTGAGTTTAGGATAACCCAGCTGCTTTGGTCCGTTTTAAATACTCCATTTGCTTTTTTTGGTTTACTGCTAGCCCACAGGTGGCAGCTGTGACGCAAAGATTAGATTGTTGAGAACGATATCATCATGAGACCGTGTGCTGATCAACAATGATCGCTCCAGGATATCTGCATGCTCCGGATATAACTCGTGCTGCGCTTCAACTTCAGCCATTTTACAATTTCGTTTTGGCAGCTGTCTATTTTGACATTGAAAACTCAGCAGCTTTCCAGCCGGGCACGTTATCAATCGCGAATGGGGATATTCGTGTAAAACGGTATGTATCTTTGAGATAGCTGTAAACCATGGCGTCATGTTTTTGAATGTCAAATGTGCGATGGGCGTCGATTGAGCAATAAAATAATTTGATGGTTTTGGCTTTCACTCACTTGCAGTTTATCTTACATATTAAGTAGCGTACGTGGTAAGTATTGCGTTTAATTAATTATTGGGTTAAAAATGGGTAACAAAATATATTTATTGAAGTCGTGTACAAAACACTGAAGAAGTTTACAAGTAGCAACCGAAATACGTATTTGAGGAAATACAAAATATTTTGGTAAAAAGCAACAACACGACTTTTTAATAATCTTAAAACACCACCAAAAGACGCTCAAAACACCCAAATAATCCAAATCAATAAATTAATATCGATTGACGGACTGAGTCAAAGATTTACTTTCCGAAAATCTTCAACATGATTTTGTTGCGAAAGATAAAATATGTTAAGGATTTCATGGTGCCCGAAAGATGTTTCGAAATAAATGCAATACGTGAATGAAGCGTATATTTTTTTGACACTGTGCTGAGCACTTGTTAAAATCCGCCAATCATAGCTATCAATTATGTAGAAATCAAAATAAATGAATAGATAGAATTTTGGATACCCAAATGAAATGGAGGATACGTGCATCTTGTGTATGTGATACAGTTCGGACGGTAACAATTATTTGGCGTTTGGTGTTGAATAGAAAGCAACAAGCTTAATGGAGAAGCAAATGATGCCTGATTGATGTTCTTTGTAATCAAAAGGAACCAGCAACACAGGCACAGGGCGTGTCCTATAAATCTTGCCTTTTAAAGGGAAACACCAAGAATTTTCATATTCAGAGCTAACTAACGGCTCTTCTTCACTTTTTCTTGTGAACGCACCCAAAAAGGCCATTTTAATGTTATTCTTTTGCTGCAAAAAGAATTCCTTGTTACTTAAATCCACTAGACAATATAGATATTTCTATCTTCTCACCTTTCTCGCCTCCTTCTCCGCCTTCAATTTGAGCTTCTCGTCCTTCTTCCGTTTCTCCATCGATTCGTTCTTTTTATTGTCAGCCTTTTCGTCCGGATGTGGATTATGGTGGTTGCGCAACGTGTTAGAAGAACTGCTGCCACTAATTAAACTACTGCCTATCAGTTTACTACTAATTAACGGAAACGCTTTGGAAGAACTCGGATGATGGTACTGTGAGTATGGTGGATGATTGCTGCCAGCTGTGTTGCCCGCTAGCTTCTCCATTGTTGTTAGACCGTTCCTTTGAATTGGTAGCTTGGAATTGAGCGGACTCACCTTCGATGTTAGTCCGGCCGTTTTCGATGAGGATGACGATTGTGATTTGCCCGGTGCTGAGTTGCTTCTGGACTGAGCCGGCCGCGATGGTGACAAGTCCTTAAGAAGGGGTGTGGCCTCTTGGCTGTTTGATGGCTTCGTGTACGAGGCATATCTGTGGAATGGAATTAAACTGTGAGCTGAGTACAATTTGATGAAATTTTTTTTCTCTCTCTATTTTTCATGAGAAAATGTGTTTCCATTTATGAACAAGAAACGGAGATAAAGTGCTGAAGATAACCGTCTCTATATCTCGTTACCAAAAACCTTCGACTAGAATTCGATGTAAGAAAAGGTGTTGGCCATTCTTGGAAGCAAATACCAATCAGTGGATTATTATTATTTAATTCAAGTTGTACTTGTCCTCTGCTGCGTGCAGAATAGTATTTAAGGCTTAAATAGTCCCTTTTCTGGTGTTCCTTTCCCCGAATCATCTAAATCCCAAAAATAATGAAGCATGCCTTGTTACCCGATTATGGAGGTAACAGAAGTAACGTTCGTTTGAGGTGATTTAAAAGAAAATACAGAAAATCACATTGTGAGAATATTGGAGCTGTATCTCGTGAAGAAAATTTGAGGTGCATTGCGAAATCAGCTATTTTTTTGAAAGGATTCTGTTAATAAATCAAATGACTTTCTCAATTGTCATAGTGCTAAGATTTCCATGAAATTGGTCAAGAAGACTGCGAAATATCTGCTTTGTTTCCTGCACCCATTTTAAAAGAATGAAATACATTTGGTGGCCAGGGATATTGGACGCGCACTTTTTTACCCATAATCACGACTGGCGACAGTGTGAGTAGTCTCACCTAGCAACCACCTCCGAAGAGGAGCGAGATACTTTATTTTGCCTTGTGTGGAAATTATTCAAGGCTTCTTTATTTCTTTAGTGGTGAATCTAACAATTCAGTGGAAAGAAGGACACATTCACGCCCCATTTACATATTCTTATCATGTTTATTTTACGAAATCCTGCTACTCTACTTACCGCAGTCGAGGATTCCCACAGTGAACCGGTGATGGGTTGGGCACCTTAGCTGGACTTCGGAACTCTTTGATTGGGGGTAGCCGGTTTTGCAGGTCCGCTATCCGACCCTTGCCGTAGCGTCGTCTACCGGGATACGTATTTGTTGACGTGCCACTACTTATCAAAGAAGGTTTCCGTGGTATGGCACCTAAACAACCATTTGCACAACTCGCGTGATGATTATGATGATTATTGTTCAGTAAATGATGGGGATGGTGAATGGAGTTGTTGTTGACGGATGAAGATGAGGAGGTAGAGCCCGCGGATATTGATTCTGCACCGGTTGAAATGGAAGACGTAGCAGCAGAGCAGCTGGTAGCGTTCGACGTTCCCGAAAACGATGATGAGCCCGAGCTCATGGAGTACAAGCTGCTGGATTGCGCCACCCGATGATGCGGGTGTCCACCGTGCTGATGAAGATGCGGGTGGTGAAGGTAGTGGTGGTGGTTGGTATCGCCCATGGAATAAGCACTGGCCGATTGTGGGACGCCAGGTGCCGAGGACCAGCTTCTCGCGCCGACCGAATAGCTGCTGGCGGATTCCTGGATGCGCCATGTCCCGGACGTTGAGGTAAGACGATTCACACGAGCTCGACATATCACACACCGCAGAGGTAGGAGGCGTTGAGCCACGGCACTTTGGATTGTTTTGACGAAGCATCGACGACATACAACCCTGTGACCACATGGTGATGTTTGCATCGTGGCACGCGCATTGATGCAGATCACACACTCGTCTTCCTGGGATGTTGGCGGTTCCGGTTCACTTTCTTCAAGCTTGCTGAGCAGCTTATCCTGGAAAAGACAGAATCGATTAGGACTGCGAACAAGCTCATATTACTATTAATCTAAATCACTGTTTTCATTGCCAACTACTCCTTCCCTATTCCCTAATCTACACTCTGCTGAATCAAACACGAAATCTTAAATCAAATTTAGATAAGACTTCCTTGCTAGCTTCCATGCGCACCTAACCATCTTAAGCCAAAACAAAGAGCTACTATAATCGTGCCGGTTTTCGCATTCTACATATTAATTAGCCGCGAAATTCAATAATCCAAACTTGATTGCGTGGGACGTGAGAATCCACTCGCATGGTAAGTGACTTTATATTCGCCGCATGTCTTCCGGTGGTGGTCGATGGGGAAGTCTTCAGCGTACAACAAAATTGTTAACAGTTGACAAACCCAACCCGGCACAAGTTGAGACATTTTCAAGGTGAAATTCAATCTTCCGCCTTGTTGGATTTTAATTATTTATACGTTGATCCGAAACGTTGTATTTGATGCTGGCGAAGGTTCCTGTTGCCAAGAATAGTTCTCGGATGTGTAAAATATGAAGATACGTTATTGATGATCCACGTTGTTCGGAAGGAAGCCACCATGAATGCAAATTGATGTATGGTAGCTATGAAATAGATTATTTTATTGCAATAACGTCTGAGTTACATATCATATTCGTTAAGAAAGTTTGAAGTTACATATACGAGAGTGGGGTGAAAATTTTCCGGCCTGAACAAGAAAAACGATGTTTTCAATTTTTTTTTGCTTTATTTTTCAACATCATCTCCATCAACACTGATACATCTCTCATAACGGTGTTCTAATTTAGTTATACCAGTTTTAAACGTAGATGCGTCAAGCTCTTCAAAATACTGATTTACAGCTTCGATAACTTCTTCGTTGCTTTTAAATTTTCTACCGCCAAGCCATTTTTTGAGGTTAGGAAACAGGTAATAGTCGCTGGGGGCTAAGTCTGGAGAGTAGGGAGGATGCGGCATCAATTCACACTTCAATTCGTGGATTTTGGACATGGCAACAATCGACGAATGCGCTGGTGCGTTATCGTGATGAAACAAATTTGTTTTTCGCCAAATGAGGTCGTGCAATTTTCACTTCGTGCTTCTAACGTTGCAATATCTTTGCGTAGTATTGACCAGTGATAGTCTTACCCTTTTCAAGGTAATTAATATATATAATTCCTCTCGCATCCCAAAAAACAGTAGCCATAACCTTGTTTGCCGATAAAATTGTTTTTGCCTTCTTTGGAGTTGGTTCCCCTTTTCCAACCCACTTTTTGACTGTTCTTTATTTTCAAGAGTGTAGTGGTGGACCCAAGTCTCATCAACAGTTATGAATCGACGCAAAAATTCGTTTGGATTACGCCTATACAGCGCCAAATTGTCGGTAGAAATGTTTTTTCGAATCAGTTTTTGGTCGAGCGTTAGAAAACGCGGCACCCACCTTGCACACAGCTTTTCCATGCTCAAATAGTTGTGCAAAATATTTCGCACACGTTCGGCTGACATCCTACAGGTCTCAGTTATCTCATTCACTTTCAACCTGCGGTCTTCCAACACTATTTGATGGATTTTCTCAAGCATTTCTGAAGTTGTGACCTCAACGGGCCGTCCTGGGCGAGGTTCGTCAGAGGTGCTCACACGACCCATTTTAAATTCAGAAATCCACTGCTGTTGAATCCATCTCTACTTTTATTTGTTTTGGTGTAAAACCTTTCAAATAGCAGTATTTGATGACAGCATGTTTTTCCAATTTTTCCATTTTCACGAAAACAACGGAAGCGTCTCACGCAATTTGCTCTTAAACGCAAACTATCATAGAAATTGGGCTGAAACTGTACATACCAGCTTGGTAGGAATGGTACTGTAGGACGCCGCTCCAAAAGAAGACCTAGTGGCGCCATCTCTTGGTCAGGCCGGAAACGTTTCACCCCACCCTCGTATGTATATGAAACGTTGCAAAAGAGGGTTGCGAAGCATCTCCTTTAAACGATCTATTGTTTGGTGTGCAAAATGTGTCCTTAGTGGTCCCGATTACTTATAGGGCTATATTTTCTTCAAGAAAAGTATTTAGTAGAAAAACTCAAATAAATGGCATTCCAACGTTATCTAGCAATAGCCGATCGTCATATCCAAATCAGCAGTTGAAAAAAAATTCTGCGATGCACTTGAGTCGACCCTGATAACCAGCAGCCCTTGTTATTATCCCCTTTAAAGACAATAACTTATTTAATAAAGGTTACAGCCTTGTCATTGAGTTTTTTGATCTAATTGTCTGTAATGGGTTTTAACTTTCAAATGTTTGAAGCTCGAAGTTAAAACTGCTTTATTATTGTCAAATAAAAGTTGTTCTTGCAACAGCAGGTGCTTAGTATTTATATCTGAGCAGAGATTTAATCAAGTAAAATTGTAATTGTTAAAGTGGTGAATGCACTAATTAAGATTTCGGTCTGAAAAGAAAACTATGATCCTAAAAAAGCCGTTTATTGACTTATATTCAAATATCACTTCACAAATCGTTCCGTTTCAAAGTATTTTCATTTGTGGAGTTCCATTCCTGATACTTTCTGTTTGTTGTTTAATGAACTCACACTTCCACATTAGAATTTTTATGTCTCGATTAAGTCTGAACGTATGAGGCATCTGTGCAGTTTTATGAGGATCTTTAGATGAAACGATCTGTTCATGGCCGCGTCAATTTACAAACTGAATTTTTTTCCCATTCGGACGCTCATTTTTGAAAATGCATCATAATTAAGTGTTCATTATCGTGCACTCGATTGGAAAGCGAATTGCATTGAAAAGGTTTTCAAGTTCATGTTCACTTGAATCCGTAGTTATGAATAGCAATGAAGTCATGAATGCTACTCTATTTGTAATGACTCGACAGACTGCAGCCAATGTAACGCTTAATTGGATTCAATGCTAACGATTCAAGCATGTGTTTGATCAATCAGACACGCATTAATTACTTAATTAACATTAGCACGTCACAAGTCGTGCCCAGAGAACCAACAGCGACCAGTCGGAGCCAGATTTGCAGACTGGACGTCTTTCGGTTCGCTTCCGTTTGAAATCCAGGGCCGTGGTTACAAATTGCCGTTTTTTTAAAGTATTTTTCACCTCTGCCAAATATCAACAATCCGGTTTTTCAGCGGAACGCAGGCAAGGTTCCACGAGACTAGGGCAAGCACTCCGGAAGACGTGGAGCTCTTAAATCACTCTGACTCCACCGTGCATGATGGTAGTGGATTTTTAAGTAGCTCGATGGATGCAAATCTCTGTGGCAACTTGATTTCATCTCATCGCTAAGCCTATTATCAGCTCAAGATGGAAATACATATCTCTTTTGAATGCCTCGAGCATCCTTCAGGGGGGCCCGCCGCAAGGTGTTAATTCGGCATGAGTAACGCGACCGAGCTACAACATCTTCTCATCCATATTCAAACTGCATATAATGTTGGATGCAAGGCCACGATAATGCATCAGCTTCAATCAAGGTCATTGGTATTGAAAATCACCAATCGACAGAAAGAGAGAAACATTCTGTGGATTAAACAAATTTTTTATTGGTGATTTAACAAACGAGTTACTCGCCTAAGTCTTTCGTTTTCAAAATTTTTGCTAGGCCATTGAGAGGTTTTTGTTGTGACGCCGAAATTTTTTTTCTGGCCGTTGTTAGTGTTTGCTCTTGGTGTAGTCGATTGAATGTGCAGTTAAGTTTTTTTTAGAAATATTTTCGTAAACAATTGAAGTTGCTGCGTTTGTGTTGCCTTAGAAAATGAGCCGTTGAAATCAATTTTTGAGCTAACTTTGGATTTTTCGAGAAACGGTTGGTCATGTGCTACTGGTTGGGAAGCAATCAAGTGAGGATTTGATGGTGTGAGTGGACTTTTTTCAAACGGGATGGATAGCTGCAATGCCGTCTATTAGAAATTGGATAATTGCAATGCCATCTGTTAGAAATAATTAATTTTTATATTATGAAAAGAATTACTTCATGAATTATGTTAAATCTTTCATCTGATATAAGTACTAAGGTCTTAGGCTTTGTGAGAATAAAAAACCAAAAACAACTGGTAAAATACCAATAAAAAAAATTAATAAATGCTAGAGAAACAACGCCTTCCGAATGTTCATTGAATTTAACTTCATTGGAATTAATGGTTCTTCATTTTGTAAACGATACATGACAATATTAACGTGTCAAAATCAGAGACAAATTACATGGTGGGATATCGATGACCGAAAAATATTCCTGTTTGATACAGAATGTCGTGAGTGCTTAACGTGACTGCCTATCAGAGCGATTTGAAGTCGCGGTCCGCGGTCGGACAACGGGTAGCTACCAAGCGGCTGCCAACGCCCTCCCACCACCACTTGGGAGTACCAGTCTGCCTACTGAGTGCAGGCTCAGTGACCATACTGGTGGAAGCGAGGCCCACCTAATCCTCTGCCGATCTCTCGATCTCGGCACCGGGTTACCTCGTAACTCCACGCCGAGCCCCCAAAGATGCTGCAGAAGTCTTCATGCTGAGAAGCATGAAGACTTCAAAGCGCATCAAGGGAGGCTCTACTCGCATATGGATCTTAACCACAGCCACCACGTTCACCCCCTTCCTAAAGGCTAACCGTGACGGGAGGGAGATTTTCTCCCTGGGCCCCGGTCCCCGTGGTACCAGATTGACCCCTGGTAAGGCTTCGTGGATTTGAGCCCATCTCAAGCTCACTTCGGTCGTGTCTGACTGCAGACACTGGACCGATCACCAACCTAAGGTACGCGGGGGTGATTGGTCCTGTATCTGCAGTCGGACACAACCGAAGTGGGCTTGAGAGGGATTCAAATCACAAAGCTTTTCCAGGGATAAATCTAGTACCAATGGGAGCGGAACTCAGGGAAGCCTTATTATTTATTTTCCTTTGTATGACAATGTTTTTCCAGGCTATCGTTTGATTGCAAGTGGGCGTAAATCTATCGAGGAAGTTAGTTTTGTCAGTGTTGGAATTAAGGCTCCCAAATCCTTCTCAATTCGGGTTGACAGTTATTGCAATATCGGCTTGCAAATTTGATGAAACTTTGAATAATTTTCTCGCTCCCATTCGAAACCAAGCTCCAGTTGAGATTTTTCACCCCGTGGTGAGTTGTGGCTCATTATTTCATCACAAAAAAATGTTCGGCAAAGAGAGGTTTCAATTAGCCACGATGTGATGCCAATGTTTTTCGCTTTATGTTGCCTCGATTCGATCCAACATTATTCAATTTACAAATCTTATAGCTCAATTACATCACTCCGAAAATATGTATTTTTGATTGACACAGTTCTAAATGCCTCGAACAGTTCACGTTGCGTTGTGATGGTTTTGTTTGTCAAATATACATGTTCAACAATTTCGGTCTTTAAATATGGATGCTTGATTATTTGAAAAAGCCGTTATGAATAAAGATAATCTCAGGAATGTCATTTTTTCTTTTGAAAACCTCAAAAAAAACACCATAAAATACATTTAAAGCAGGTATTTGCATTCACATTTGTTTGAATTCGATTTAAACTTCTTGCAGTCGACAAACTCTGATTGGAAGCACTACATTTCCTTGGCATATTGGGTCGAACAGTATGATGAATTCAAAAATATCGTAGCGACATCTATTGCATATGTCAACATCGATTTTCCATTCTTTATTAACTTAGTAGGGATTGGATCGCGCCAAACCTATGTGGTTTTGTGGCATCCTTTCATCGTTTGCGTGGTTTAACGTCTATCAATTGCTCGTCCCTTCATGAGTTGCTGACAATTCTAAGGTTAAACTCTTTTTGGCAAAAGAAAAGTCGCCTTCCTTTTGGAGTAATCAAATGTTTGACAAATAAATGCAAAAAAAAGGTTACAAAAGAAGCTATTTATCTGTGAGTAGTATTTTTATTGAAGATTATTTAACTCTCCTAAAGGCAACTGTTAAAAAGATTGAAAATTTTTTCATGGATTTGACATATCTTCGATACAATGCTGACAAGTCAAATTTGACACGCATATGTAGTTGAATGCTTAAGTTTGCGCTGATTTTTTTCGAAATCTTTAGCAAGCATAGATTAAACACCAAGGCACACATATATGCTGATATTGGACCTAATAAATTATTTATATACAGAAGTGCTCCGCCCACTGCTCGCGTCACTTCACAACCCTTGAACTATGAAATTGAATTATGAATTGACAAAAAGAATTCTGGAACACAAAAAAGTAAAATGAATTATGAATTGAAAACAATCAAAGTTACAATTCAGTGATACATGAATGAAAATCAATGAAGAATTAGGAATATGAGTCAATTTTTTTGAGTGGCAGAGCTTTTTTGATAGAATAGAGAAGTTTATTTAGATTCCGTTTTGCAGACAAGCAATCTTCAATAAAACTTTTAATGAATTTGTCAGTTTTTTGACGCTTTTACTTCTGCGATATTTCTCAACTTGCACAAACATAAACACACACACACACACACATCTTCTCATTAACTGATCCACACGTGTATTTACTGTTTCGCTAACGATCTGCAAACAAGTGAACTTGAGGGATCTCCAATAATCATCAACCGCCAACTGCGCTGACTAACATTCCCGCCAAGCCAAGCCAACTTGCAAGGTCTCATTTGAATATTTTTGGACGCGCACCAACCTCATCAGCAACACAATGGCATCGAGGCGTTAGACAATTAACGATTTGTTTATGATTTGAATTTCGGCAATTAAACTGTGCGAACGTGCGATGCATTAACAACGACGCTCCCGCCATCTTACATATACGGCGGTCCGCTTCCGTTTGGTCGCTAGTCGCGTTCTTTTGTTAGAGGCTAACAGTTTAGTGCGAATCGCTTTGCTTGCCGCGTCGTCGCTACCAACGATCTTTGGTAACTGCCGCAATCCAACGGTTGCTGTCTTAACTGTTATTGTTGTGCGTTTTGTTCTGCATTTTTTTTGGGCGCACCTCAAACAGCGGCAAGCGGACGAAAGTGCAAGTGTTCCATTAAAAGTCTTAGCCTGTGGAGTTCGAACCGAACGTTGACGTGTGTTTTTTGTTCGCGGTTAAATAGAGTGCGATTGGTGTGCGAGTGCGCTCGATTGTAGATGGATTTGTTGGATCAAACGGGAAGATTTGTTTCAAGTAAATTTATTGAAGTTGCCAGCTGATATTTGCATTTGTGGTGAAAAAAAATTCAAACAGAAGCAACATGACCTTACCAGCCAATTCAACACTATGCACCGTATTTACTCTCTACTTTGGTGAGTAAATTTTAACGCGGCCCTGAGTATCGCAATCTGTTCATTAATATCTTTGAGGTTTGTAATTAAATGGATAATTGTTTGTTTTATTGAGATGTGATCTTGCGTTGAAACTACGAGTAAGGACACGAGGGTTTGCTATAAACAACGCCTTGCCTTCAATTGCTGCGCTTGATGTCTTATGTTTTAATGAATAAGGTTGATTTTATTTTACATTTTTAAGATTGTCTATAAAAATGATGCAATGAGTTTTTATGGAAGTTTTTGAACATTCAGTTTCCTAATAGAAAAAAGTATAGCAGAAACGTTAAAACAACCTGGTGTCAACAAGTTTATCCTGAATGATGTTACTTCAGTGTGTAGAAAATATTATCCTGGCTTCTCATAGTCTAAAATTACCTGCTTCTTCAAAATATGTCCATAGATAATTCGATATACCTTACATTTTTCAAGCGAATCGAATCATATTTTCCAAGATGAATGAAATGCGTCTAAAAGATAGGCTCAGGCAGCAATGCTGGACGCGACACAGTGCAAGTAATTTATTAGAATTGTTTTCCTTTGGGTACAGTGAAATTATCTTGTTGACATAAGTTTTCCTGGATTTTAAGGTAGTTATCTTAAAACAGAACCCATGTATCCGCGAAATGTGTTTATTCGCTCTTCTGCCATGTCCTTAATATTAAAACCGTATGAAGACAAAAAATGTTGATTCTTCAAACTGGAAGCGTTGGTTGGTTGTCGTGGCAGCCCCCTTTGTCAAAAGGTAACTTTCTTAGGCCAAGATAGGCCCATTGTGATATCACAAAAATATAGGGTATGGCACTAAAAACTGTTGGATGACGAGAACTATTTAGATTTTCGTATGAAGCCGGCCATGCAGCTAATGTTTAAATTGGCTACTTCCGTGAGGCTGTCCAGGAAAGGCGACCCTAAAGTTTGCATGCGTTTTCTGGATAGTGCTGGGCATTTGCACAGAAAATGTTGAATCGTTTCCTTCTCATCCTCCGATCTGCAGCTGCGGCAAAAAACGTGGAATGAGACAATGCCCCGTCAGTAAGGATATGATGAAACTTTGGAAGCGTTAAAGACAGTCAATATGAAATGCTTGGCGTTTCTCGATTGCTTCTGAGTTGGTTGGAATCTCCATGCATTTCTGGAATTTCGAATGATATCAAAAGTTACCGACCATTTCAAGGATTTTTCAGATATATGTTCCTAGACCAATAGTACAATAAACATCAAATGTCTGACTAAGTCTATTTAATGCATCATTCTTTCATTTCTATATCTATTAGAAATGTAAATGACATAAGTACTATACAACCACCATTTGTTTATCAGCACAATTCTACTATAATTCCAATATATGCAAAAAACATCCAACAAAACAAAATAGCACCTCAGTATCTTAGCCTAAGACAAATAAACCGACTAGTCCATTAGATCTTCCTACCATAGACATTCTGCAACATCTTTTGTTTTAAGCTGTAAAGGTTAAGTCAACAAATGCTGGCTTAAGTAAAACAATTCTTCGTCTGAAGAACGGCTTGATCGTGACAAAACAAACCCATTGCTTCAATACCACCAATTCTGTTTGTCGTGCAAGCAACATTTAATGCCAAAGTATATATACATGGAATTTTGTAAGGGTTTGTTGATATTGATGAGCAACTAATGTTGATGTAGTATAAATTGTTTTGTAAATTTAATTGTTTGAACTGTTATTTAGAACCATTCAGGACCGTGTGAAATAGTTGATAATGAGGTCTATGCTATTGATAGAAAGCGTCAAATGTTATCATTCCAACGTTTTTCAATTTGTTCGAGCATTTTTGTTATCATTTTTATGGGGGTTTTATGTCTATTTTAAAGATTTCTACCATTTTTTTATAAAAACTAATTTTATCATTGAAGCTTAAAAATATGCTTCGACTTATTGAAAAACATCGTAAACATACCCCATCGTTGACAGTTCATCGCTCATTGAACCAATGTATTTGTCATTTGACGTTTGACATTGACAAGGTAGTTTGACAGAAACTTCATTATACATCTCTTGAGCACAAAACTCATATGCATGATGAAATTGTTGGCATTATTTTCAGTATTTTGTAGAATATAATTGTTTGAAACGCATCACATGTTATTGGTATGAAAAATTCGCGCTATATTGAAAAAAACTAAAACTATGTGGTTGGGAAAAGTCCGTGCTTCGGATGATTGATACAGCGAACAAACTGATAAGTTTGTTTTTTTATAATCACCTAATTTCGAATCAATCCTAATATGAAATCCGATCATTTCTTAACTGAATTTGAAAATCCGGTTGCCCCGTTCTCACTAAGCGAACTTGATTTCGCCGATATTGAAGTTAGTGAAAGTAATCGAAATGGGTACTAAATTTACGACCATGTAGATTAACAGCACTTATTGTGAATGTTTCCCTACTCGTTTCATTTTTCATTGGCGATTTCATCCACCAATTGTGAAAAAGCGACATTTAAAAGGCTCCCTCCAAAAAGGTTCTGACTATAGTTTCACAACTTACATACCAAGAACAAGGAAAAGTTTTTCATCAATTAACCTGAATGGAATCTTTTTACACTGACTGCCAACTTTGTATCTTTAGATAATTTGGTAGTATTTCGTAAGAAGTTTTGGTGTGATCCTTAAAGGTTTTTTGTTGTGACCAATTTTATTCCCAAGCATTTGTGACGTTATTTGGACGGATCCTTCTTTCGTGTAAGAATGTTGTCCATTAGAAAGGGGCTTGAGAATAGAACCCTGGTCAATATATCTGGTATTTTCAGTAGACAAGGAGTGGAAGGTCTTACCCCCTGTAGGAATGAAGGTTGTTTCAGCTTCTTTCCAAAGTTGTGGAATATAAGCCATTTTCAGAGTACTATGCTAATCTCTTGTTAGATCTCAACAAGTGAGTTATTCTCCATGCCGGGTGATTTGAAAGGCTGAAATGGATTTGAAAGCTCAACGTCATAGTCCGTTATTTACATTTATTTATTGCACCCACACTACTAGAAAATGCATATCCATAAGAACACCGAGTTTTCCTTGGAGTTTTCTATATCAGCAGATATATATATATATATATTTCTTTAGTCCCAGTTTATAAGAAAACCATACATTTGACGCCTTATCCTGATTGACAAATTTCTTATATTTGCACCGCAGCTCTACAATGTCCTGGTTCTTTCACGGAGGAGGGGGGAGGTTATATTTCCCTTGAGCTTCGTTGGGTCTTCTGCAGATTTTGCTGCTTTACTGAAGATAATTTAAAGGGTCATAAAAGCAGTTACTGTTAGGAAAATACTTATTTAGTGGTAGTATATGTGAATTGCAAATGAGAGATTTTTTCTGTTCAAGTTCAGAACAAGATCAAGATCTTAGTCCAAGTTCAATTACAAAATTTTGAACAGAAAATAGAAATGGAAAAGTTATGAATGGAAATGATTTAAAATAAGGCGAGAAGACATTGCAAATGGGATTCGGTTCACATTTCAAAAAATGGAGAACCATTTCTTGTATTGAGCTTCAATGCACAAACTGTTGACTAAATAAAGCATCTCCTACTTTTCAAATTAAATCTGGAGTCCAAGTACTCCTCTCAAGTCGTACGGCACATGCTGCATCAATGCAAGCACACTTTTAATTAGCTAACGAATTCAGCAAGGCATTCAACCACTAATATGAATCCGACCGCTGCCATTGACCATGAATATCGCTTCCAAAGAAGTCGAGGGAAATGTCTAGCGTTACCAACTTTTCGTTGGACACAAGCCCAGCAGTTTTGCAAGACATCGCGATGACCTTAGCCATTGCCGCAGCTATAAGTACTTCCACTCATGAATTTTTGTATTCCCACAGCCATTCAAAACCGTGTTGTGAATTCTTTGAATCATTTTTTGCCACATTGTTATAAATTTTAGACCAAGTGATTATCATGAAATTAAGACAAACCAAATTAATTTTTCAATTTTTTTGGATGTTTCCATTGGATCCTTATCTTGTAGAATCACTTTGAATTTTTTCAGAGCAACCATAGCCAATTTTGGCCATTTTCATAGACTGTCGTATCTAGTGCACTAATTAAAAATACACATTATTTCTAGTAACAACTTTTCAAATACAGTCCTTAATTGTTTTAAGAAAATCGTGATATCTTTATTATGTTCATTTCGGGTCGAATCAAAAGCATGTTCATGTACTCAAACTACTTTTTTTCTCAATCCATAAAAAGGTTTTCAACCGACCAATGCTAAAACAGTTGACACTGTATTTGGAACCTTTGCAGCTTCTGAAAGACTTAATGATCAAATAATAAATTGCCGGACAATGGATTTTTCGAAGGAAGCAATGGACGTTTAGAAATCTCGGAACTCATCAACGTGACGGTCATCATTTGAGAATAAACTGCGATGAACCTCCATTTCAGATAAGTCTTTCAGATGCAGAGCTAAGGTTACCTAAAGGTCTAGTGCATGTCTCCTGAATGGGGTCAAGTTGCAAGTTCGAAATCGACGCTCGACGAATTGCTTGCTGGCAATTTGAATTAATTCGGACAAGGCAATCGAGAAAAGCGACTGACATTTGTTATTTATTAATTGATAATTAGTTTGTTTTTGCTGCTGAGCTTTTTTAGGAAGGAGATCATGTTTTGATTGAAAAAGCCGCAATTATCAGGTTTCACCTGAATAAGGACCTCACCGCAACCGGAAGGAAATGAAATGATTTATATCAAGTTCTCAAATTGAGACCTAAAACGGGTTTCTCTTGTTTGACTTTGTTAAGAATATAAGGCTTGAACATTTAAATTCTATCCAACGAAAAATCAAATTCTCTTTTAATTTCAATAATATATACAGTTAGACAAAAAAGTCTCCGTACGACGCCGCTGTTTATTGATTTATAAGAATATCTCTCACAAAAGCCATTATTTTTTTATTTTAATGGTTTCTATGTTTACTACAACTCTTTCGTTACAAAGTTCAGGAATAAATGCATGAATTTATCCGTTCCTTAATGTATAGTAATTCAGTTTAGTGAACTTTACAACATTTTACATCAAAAAAGTCTCCGTACGAAATAATGGCAACAACGCTTTGCACTAACTGATGCAATGCTAAGCGTGCATGAAAAACGAAAAAAATTCATCATTTTTCCTAGAATACAGCTAGTATAGTTACAGTCGCGTGCAAATTTGTTTTAAGTTCAGAAAATTAAATAATCCGCCATGAGTAAAGAAATTTGTGTAGATACGAGGAAATTGATCATAAAGCTTTATTGCTAAGGCAAGTCAATGGGTGAAATTTCTAAAGTAATTATTAGACCTAAGTCAAGTGTCCAATACGTTATTAAGCAATATGGAGAACCCGGTTCGTTTAAAAGCAAGCCCCGTTCGGGACGGCCAAAAATTTTAAGCGATATAGCTCAGCGGTCAATAGTTAGAAAAGTAAAAGAGAATCCTAGAACCAGCGCACCTAAAATAGCAGACGAGGTCAGAAAAGACTTAAATTTAACGGTAAATGATGAAACCATTAGAAATGTTCTACGGGAGGATAATTTTAATGACCGAAAACCAAGACGAAAGCCATTGATCTCAAAAATTAATCGAAAGAAGAGATTAGACTTCGCAAAAATGCACCAAAATAAGGACGCAAATTTTTGGAATCTCGTTGTATTTTCTGATGAAAGTAAGTTCAACATATTTTGATCTGATGGCAAGGGAAAAGTTTGGCGGAAAGCGAACGAGGAGTTCAATTGTAAAAATGTAACTCCAACAGTCAAGCACGGTGGAGGTAACGTGATGGTTTGGGGGTGCATGGCGGCTTCAGGAGTTGGAAAGTTGCACTTTATTGAGAGCACAATGGATCGGTGGGGTTACCTGAACATCCTCACAACGAGCTTGCGTGAAAGTATATCAGCTTTAGGCATGCAAAGTGATTTCACTTTCCAACAAGACAACGACCCTAAACATACATCAATGGTTGTTAAGGAATGGCTACTATATAATGTACCCAAGCAACTACACAGTCCACCACAATCGCCCGACTTACACCCAATAGAACATTTAAGGGATGAATTGGAGCGTAGAGTACGCAAACATGCAATAACAAACAGGCAACAGCTTAAAGCTAAACTCCAGGAAAAATTGAACTCTACAGGATCCGAAATAACATCTAAACTAATGACTTCGATGCCCAGGCGTTTGGCAGCAGTCATCAAAGCTAAGGGGAATCCTACTAAGTATTATAGAAAATTTATACCAAATTTCTTTTTCTTATAACGTTATTAAGATGTATTATCGTACGGAGACTTTTTTGATGTTAAATGTTGATAAATTTTCTAGATGCAGCTACTATATCGATACGAATGGATAAGTTTTTATTTTTCTTGTTGAATCTTGTAATGATAGATGTGTCGAAAACACATTAATTACTAAAATAAAAAAAAATTGATATATGTGAACGGTATTCCTATTAATATAGAAAAATAAGCATCGTACGGAGACTTTTTTGTCTAACTGTATATGTATGTATATAACTGTTTTATTTTTTATAATATGTATGTTTGATTCCACATTTGTTTATTAAATACGAGTTCTTTAGACTTTTTGGGATCCACATTTTCTGATCTTTTTTCCGAGTCCTTCCATCAAACTTTTGATTTGGTCTTCGTCTATCTTTTTGGTTGTTTCAATCAATTCTTTACGTGGCTCTTCCACGTTAGTAATAGCATTTTGGGTCTTCTTTAAATTGCCTTTAATGAGTGCCTAATATCGTTCGATCGGTCAAAGCTCTGGAGAATTTGGTGGATTCAACTCTATTCTACAAAATTCACACGATGTTTTTGAAACCATTGGAGCGAGTTTTTCGCGCATTAGGCAGCTCAAAATCAGGCCAAAACTATTAAAGATACGTTATGTTTTTTTTTTGAAACGGTACTAAACGTTCCTGAAGACATTTTTTGGTGTGAATTTCTCAGCTGATCGTACCTGTAGTGAAGAATAAGGTGCTCTTTTTACTGCATTCGCAAATAGTCTGCCAAACAAGTGCTTTTGCACTAAACTTTTCAAACTGAATGGATCTTTCTTGTTGTGAAATGTCCTTTTTTGGCAGAAATTTCTAAAATTGAGAGCCTGGAAGCGCATTGAAGTCGAATTCGAGATACGTTTTATCATCCATAACAAGGCGGAAATTGTTCTTGAAATTTTCTTTGTAATTTTTTTTGCCCTCTAAATGGATTTCGTCAGTTTTTCTGCACTTCTATTTGGAATTTTTTTACTTCTTGTATGTCTTGTAATCGCTTCCTTGTTTTGATTTTTTACACTGTCGATTGCGATGTTTCATAGTGTTTCGCGACTTATCACGAGGTGATGCCGATCGATTCGCATGAATTGTCTGCAACACACTGCACATCCATTTTCTTGTCATTGGATCCACTAGAACGTCCACTTTCCTATTTGTTTTTAATAGAACCCTCTTTTACAGTTCTTTCCTATACTTTTCTTTTGTTGCAATTGACTTTGGGTTCTCTGTGAAAAGTTTCAAAATTATACTCCATGTATTTTCATTTGCATTCTTTTTTACAGAATTAATGTTTCAACTTTTGAAGAACACGCCAACGCAAAAGGAAAATAGTGACGTTTATGTTGAGACAAATGTCATTCATATGGATTCTGTCAAAAAGACCTTATTAGATTCGTACTGCCAGGATGATTTACTTTGAGAAGGTTTCAAAAATTACATAAAAATTTATGATTGTCAAATCGCCATCCTATTTGTTTTTTGGGGAGCGTTCAGAAGAATACGAAAATCTTCGAATTGGTTTAATTTGACTCTCAAGTAGATCACAGACAATTTTATTTTAATCGCGAACAAGTACTAATCCGCATTTCAATGTTAACTTCTTACAATTAATCATCAAATTGCTTTTTTAATTTTTTTTTTTGACAAGTTCATCATCGAAATTGAGAAATTCGCGAGCATTTTCGTATGAACTGTGAACGTAAATCAATTATTGTCATGGAAATTAAACAATTGCATATTCCAAAACGTATAAATCTGCATCGTAAATTAGTTAAAAAGTACTTTCGCGAATGGTGGAGCATATCTGTAGATTGTTTTCATATGCATAGAATTTTTTTTAATCACTAATACAATAATATCTAGCATTGATAAAAATGTTGATAAACTTGAAAAAAATCGTTCGAAATTTTATCTTATCTTGTATCGAAAACGAAATTACGTCTATTGCGTATCATTTTCTTATTCTTTGCATTTATAAAATAAATAATTTTTTTTGTTAGTATGATTATTTTGATATATGGACAAAATTTCACGGCGAGGATTACGAAAAAAAAAACAGTTTGTTTATCTTATACACAGCTTTTATTATTAAAATATTAAATACTTACTTTGTGACCTATTTGATCCCTTCCTCTGTTTTTGACACTGTTTCCAATACTAAGCGATCAAACATTGAGGAAGGGGTCAACTAGGTCCCAAAATACTTATTTGATATTTTAATAATAGGTGAAAAAAACTATTTACTTTTATAATTAAATAAATACGACCTGATTGATTCAGACTGTTCATCGAAAGCTTGGATTTTTAATAGCGTCCTTTCTTCTCTGTGGTATCACAATGGGCCTACTAAGATCCGTAGAAGAGGTCTGTCTCTCCAGCCAGTATGTTCAGATTCAGTTATTTAATAACACCCCCGAATTGATCCCCAAGAAAAGTAGTATTGCTTGTCGACATTCAATGAATATAATTCCGTTTCGCATGAGATGGAACGTTTGCCAAAAAAAAAATTAGGTACCAAGAAGTGGCACACCAAGTACTCATTACTATTATGGTATGTTGATATTTATTTGAGTTTGATCAATCTCAACTGAGTGGCTCTCGTGTGAAAGATCAAGTCTAACCTTCGCGAAACAGTGCATGAATTTTGCTTCAGTTTTCGGTCACATTCTGAATTACAATTAAAATTTTGCAGCCAACAACAAGAAAAGAAAATTGCAGGTTTCACTATTCAATGTTAATAATAATTATTATCTATTTGACTGAGCATGAAGGTGGTGAAGATGTTTTCTTGAATAATAGTGTCATGAATATAATTTGCTAGTGTGGGAGCATAAAAAAATATTTAATTATGATAACCGGAATTCAATGCCACAAAATATTGTATACATTAAAATTGAAGGAAATCATTTTGTATCTATTTTGATTCTTTTGATTCTGCCTGCGTAATCCAACATATAAGTTTTCTATTTTTTTAAAAGTTCTGATAAGAATTCTTTTTAAAGTTCATAGAAATTGCACTATGTATATATGTGAAGCGACACTTCATTTTATCTATCAGATAGTTGGCATTGATTCGATCGTTTAAAAACGGTCCTATCTTATCTTTCATTGCCCCCGGAGAAGTTAAAAAAAGATGCCTTGAATAATTTTCACCCGTGCTGATATTCACACAGCACGCGAGGCTTAGTCAAACTACCACCTTTAGTGACCATTTTTTCAATATGAAACCACGTTATTATAGCTCGTAAAGAAGAGATTGAAACTATTCATTTGAATTTGTAAATATTATTGTATTTTGGAGTAAGAATAAATGTTCTAGAAATAAGAGTAGAACTGCCCCGTGCCAACATCGGAGGAATGGTGAATTCGGAATCAAAAAGATTAATTGTTCATGCTATTTGAAGTCGTCAATGTCCTTCGAGAATAAATTGATTCATTCAGGAAGTACACGACAATCGAAGATAAAGTAGACGCGATGGAGACCGCAAGGTTTTCAGGTATGTGTGGCGGTCATAACGCATAATAGTCAAGAAATGTTGATAACAGTGATGAAAAGACAGTGTGGTTGTGGCCTTCAAACCAACAGCGTATGAGCTCGATCAATAAATTCCGATAACAGCACAAACCAACCATCGTTTCACACGCCTGCACTACACACTAAATCTTTTTCTCAACAGTTTCAATTTACGAAACGCCTAAAGTTCTTGTATCCAAACGTCCATGAGGACAACAAGGATCAAGTCACCAGAACAGCGTGAACTGAACACTCGATGAAAATATATGCCAAAAAACCCTTAATGACTTCCCAGAAGATAAAGTCCTGCTTACTTCGGGGCCACATTCGGAATATCGCTCACTATAAGCGTAGCTAGCAAATCCAGCCTGGCACCTGCCAGGTCTATCATAAGTAGTGAAGCCACCATTTTGATCGAAATCGCGTACAATTCCCGACGGGCTACAAATCAGCGATCGTGAAAACACAACTTTTTGTTTCTGGGTCATGGATAACTGATCACGACGACGTAAAAAACAAAACAATCTGACAAAACGTCAACATAATTGATACCAAGATAGATGTTAGCCAGATGGTTCCCAAAATTCACCACGTAACAGAGCACATTTCGAAAAAGGCGATATAACTGTGTCCAAGATCACAGTCAATGATATTCCCAAAGAACATTATAAACTAATGTTATTTTGAATCTATGAAGCCAAGTGTTTGGAACCAACCGTCCTCTTTTGGGAACGATGAAACCGAATATTAGGTGATTCTTGTGTGAAAAGGAAATCTATGCATCAGCAATCTAATCTTCAGTTTTCTTGGCTGATTTGGAACAGTGGGCCTCGACAATCGGACTATTTTTGATATTAGATGTCGCAACGATTTGGTGGGCGACAAATCTTTTTGGTGTAACGGGAAGATGAGCGACAGGTAGCGAAACAAGCCGCGAAGTGCGACCCTTGAGGTCCACACGGTCAACTTCCCAGTAATATCTAGATAAACATTAAAAATATTAAACAAAATAATAATTTTAAAAATATTACTACTTTAAATAATAATAATGAGAGGTATTCATAGCAGCAACAGGAATGAGTTGATATTAATCATATCATCTACGGAGGTTTTTTTTTGGACTTCTATCATTTAAGCAGTTTTTTTATTAACACTAAAACACTGTAAAAACTATTAAAAATCTGCTCAAATTATGCAAATATTATAAAACTTCGATTGAATTTACAACAAATTCCTTAGAATAAAAGATATAAATTCATGTCATTCGTATGAACCCTCTATACATAATAACTTTGAATGATTTTTTATTTTTTATTTAGTTTTTTTTTTATAATCATGGATTATGGTTTTGCTGGTTTCTCTTCAAAAACTGATAAGAATGTATAAATTTTATAAAAATTTATTACTGTGCTGTGCAAATCAAGTTGAAAAATTATTTTTCATGAAAAAACCTTAAAACCATAAAAGCCTAATTTTTTGCATTTCTTATATTAAATTAAAAAGCTGCTGAAACAATTTTTATGTAATGTTAAAAAAATTGCAGCAATGTTAATAAACCTCTATTGACACCTTAATGATGCAAATATTATATCTGGTTCGTGAGATATAGTGAATGATAAAAATGACCTTGAAAATCATGATGACTTTTAATTATTTTTTATTTGTAATTTAATTTTTTACGTAATCATGAGAAAAAGTTTTGAAATTTTTTCTACAAATATTGTTTGGAGTATATAAATTTTATAAACACTGATTACTATATTTCGCAAATCAGGTTATAAATTTATTGTTTATGAAAAAAAATCTAATTTTTTGCACTTTATTCTCTTAAATTAAAAAAACGGCTCCAACAGTTTTTATAAAAATTTGACAGATTCACGCAAATGTTAATACGCGTCGATTGGCACCTTAACAATGCAAATCGTATGTTTGGTTCGTCAGATATAAAGCATGACAGAAATGGCCTTGAAGAACATGATGACTGTTAATGATTTTTTATTTTTTATTTGATTTTTTTTGTAATCATGAGTAAAAAACTTTGATGTCATTTTCAATTAAACTGTTTGGAGTATATAAATTTTATAAACATTGGTTACTGCAACTTGGAAATAAGGTTAAAAATTTATTGTTTTTGAAAAAAACCGTTATTTTTTGCACTTTTTTTTAAAAAATTAAAATACGGCTCCAAGAAATTTTTTAAAAACTTGATAGAATCACATAAATGTGAATACGCGTCGATTGACACCTTATTCAAGAAAATCGCACTTTAGGTTCGCGAGATATAACGCATGACAGAAATGACCTTCAAACGGGCAAAACAGCAAACCCCCCCGACCGAAGTTTCCCAAAAACTAATCAGCTCTTAAGATTGCAAAGACGCTTCGATTGACACCTCAACGAAGTCGATACGACTTTGTTTACGTGAGTTATCGTCGTAGAAAAAAGTGTCCACGAACGTACATACGTACGTACGTACGTACGTACGTACATACACACACACACACACACATACATCTCCCTTTCTAAAAACACTTTATATATACTCTATAGACCTCAAAACGTAAAGAAATGTTGAAAATTTCAATTTCGATTTTCGAGGCGATTACAAGAACTTCCCATATACTGGGAAGTTAAAAATATCTTGGTACGGCGGAACGACAGTGGCACTGTCAGCGAGCTGATTTGTATTTTGGACGATAGACTATAGTGGTGCGAGGTTGCGTCGGACGAAAACTCAAGTGGACAATCTCCTTTTTTGTCTGGAATCGTCAACCGAATGATATTCCTCTATGGTACAACAGAACCTAAAATTTTTGGTGAAGAGGAATACTGGTGGAGCAGTGACCAATAGAAAGCACTACGAAGAAGCAGCAGTGGTGGTAGCCGCGGCAACAGAAGTGCTCCGGCGTTGGTCGAACACGAATAAAATTAGAGAGAAGTTAGATAAACTACAGGTTCTGAAAACTATTCGAATGTTTCAAAATCATAATTATAGGCTATTTACCGTATGATGTTGATCACGATTAATTTTCTTTTGGGTATTTCGAGCGCTGTTCGCTGTGTTTAAAGAAATCAATCATATTTTATGACAAAAGTGGCAGTAACATGAGCATGATCGAATAAAACTTGGTGGCAGAAATTAAGTGAATTCCTCTGAAATCCCTTTTGCGTTTGAAACCATTTTAATCACAAAGCTACAGGATTTGATTTGGAAGAGAAAAAAAAACCTTACTTTTTGCTCCACAATCAATTTGTAAAAATATATAGATGATACAAAAATTTCAAATGTAAGGTATAATGGTTTTCCATTTGCCGCTTCGTGACTCAAAGCATAATTCAATATAGGTTCCTTGAAATTTTGATTCTAAACTTTTCCTGTAGCCCTTCTGATTTATCACCCCATTTAAGCACATGATCCAAGAAAAACTTCATTTCTAATACGATATTTTTATTCGACATTTTCAGCTGGTTCGCCACTTATTTATAGTCCCGCTCCCCGAGGAACATGCTCCAATTGCTGTCCGTTTCGGGAGGCGCGTGACATACAATTTCATTTGTACACACGGTAATATCCTCGTTCCGTAGGTTCTCACGAGCGGACGTGACCAATGAAGTTAATGTTGCCCATAAAAACGACATTGGCGCATTAGCTTTGAACGGTTCAGTTTTTCTCTACGACATTTCCATTTCCATTTTCAGATCGAATCCGACATTCTCAGAACAGCTTTTCGTATCCAACTCGAAAATTTTGAAAGCAAGCCACTTCGATACATCGCATCCCATGATCCTGTATCTGCACGGATTTTCCGAAAGTGTTCCGGGAGGAAAAGGACAAAGCAGTCAGGAGATACGTGACGGTAAGGACTCTTGCACCCGGAGCCTGCTTGTAAAAGTGGCATTTTGTACGGTGAAAACGACCCAGTGGTCAGAATGTTTGATGTGACTACCGATAAGAGAATTACGTAGCGCTGACCTTTGGTTTGTTTCGTATCTTAACGCTCTCGTATGGTTACAGCTTTCCTTGCCAGCGGAGACTACAACGTCGTCCTGGTCGATTGGAGTCCAATTACAGCGCTACCATGGTACATGAGTACCGTTGACAATATTCCACGCACCGCAAAGTACATCGCCCGCTTTCTACGGTTTCTTATCAAGTCGGGTGCTTCCATCAAAAGGATGCATTTGATCGGGTTCAGTTTGGGAGCCGAGGTGGCTGGCTTCGCTGGAAAGCAGCTCCAGGAGTGGGGCTTGACCTTGCCTCGAATCACAGGTGAGTATACTATGCTCGTGGGATATTGCAGGGCGGCATGTTCTTATCTAGAACGCCATTGAATTGCTGTGCCAAAATTAAATTCAGGACGAACACAAGGCAGTTTATTGATAAGAAATAAAGTGCTCCTTGATTTTCCACCCCATAAATTCGTTGAGAACTTTCAACGTCCAGCTGTACGGCAAATATTTTCTATTCTATTGCACGAGACCACTTCCATTTGAAGGATCGTTAACAGGAATCGTAAGTAGTATAAGAGTGGTTCGACCATATTTTTCGAGCGTTCTTCTCTGTTCTATGGAACGACTCAACGTTTGAATAGCAAAGTGTTTGGATGGTTCTATTGTATGAGTCACGACCCCATCATCTATAAGAATAGCAATAATCCATTCTGAAGGAAACATGCTGTCCATCATCCGGTGGTAATTTCCTTTCGTTTTATCGACATTCTCAGTGTGGTATGGAGGATTTGCAAGGAATCGATGATATTTATCATCCACTCAATTTTTATTACGTTTTAACTTTATTTCGCGTATATCGCGGGATCGAAAGGACTATTTGGCGTTGTTGTGTACGTAATCCATGTGGAAGAGTGAAGAGCTCAAGAAAATATAAGACATCACGTTAGCGCAGTTACGGTTCAGAGTGTGGTGAGGATTAAACTTGAACTTTTTATTAACAAGTAGATTCTACTCCTTGAAAATTCATGGCGTTCATTTTTATCGATTGTAATGTTGTTGTTTTATAATGGAGTCGAACATAACAAGAGTTATTTTCTACTTCACCCCTTCACCGGGTTATCAATTTTGGCTTGTCAGAACAGGCATCCATATTAATGAATTCGTGAGCAACACACCATCAGCGTTTCTCTTCCTGGATGAACTTTCAAGCACCCTTGCCAGGTACCGTCATCAGTCATAGTGCCAATAAATCAGCCTGCTGTCAGCCAGCCCCAAACGTATTTGCTGTCGAAATAAAATTACCAACATCCTCCCAATAAATCCACCTACAACCACACATACACCCCAATCGGTGGAATCAACCCTGCATAAAACAAGTTTCAATTATAGTGTAATCCAGAAAAAATTTGCCTAGACACCATAAATTCGGTAGTCTCACCTCGATGCCGTACTCATCCTTTTCCGCACACGTGGCAACTGTTCCTATATACCTGCATGAAGGCTGACTCCACATAATAAACTTGGAAAGTAGAGACTTCTGGAAATTACACCAATCAGAAAATAGGCATCATTATGCCAAACCAGGGAGGTTTTTGCCAAGCCGTTCGCCAGTAGTCGATTCAGGCGAAATGTGAAAAAGTCACGAATTCGGAAATCCTTAACCGCCCCGGGAACATTGAGTGCAAATGTACGAACTGGTATAGTGCTCGGTCGTCGTGAAGAATGGACTCAACACTTCCTTAAGAGTGTGTGGTTGTTACCTCTCGCCGCCGGAAAATATCAAATGAGAAAAATGCCTTTTCACGTTTATATTTCAGGTCTGGATCCTGCCTTTCCACTATTCGACCAAGGAAGTCCACATCGACGTCTAGCACCCTCCGATGCCAAGTTTGTCGACATCATTCACACGGACGGTGGTTTGCTGGGCAATCCGAACGCTATAGGGCATGCTGACTTCTACCCGAACGGAGGCGTTCCCTTGCAGCCAGGATGCGTTGAACAGGAGATAGCGAACAATCGATGGTTGGGCATCATTGGTAATTACATGTTGCATTTGCATGACCATTCAATCATCCTTGCTGACTTTACTCCTTCAACCAAGGAAATCCCTCACTATCACTTCTCCATCTAATCCACGCAAAAAATACACAGGTTATCCTTGCACCATCAAGCACTCCCTTAATTCATAAAAATCCTTCAATTCGCCACTACACCTGCGTTTAACCTTCTCATTGTCAGTTGGCTGCAGTCACCAAAGATCCTGGCAATATTTCATTGAATCCCTGAAGTGGCCAAACGCTTTCCGAGCTAATCGGTGCGAGCGCTCGAAGTACTTTGCCGAGCGGGAGTCCTGCCACGCCGACGTCGAGGCGTTTATGGGCATGGGCGCAAACAAAAGGTAGGTAAATGATAGGCAATAAGGATAATGCTCCCCATCTGGCCGCGGTGGGAATTCAGGCAATCTGTAATTATGATACGGACGAAATGTTGATGTTTAATTTGGCAAATGCGATTTCAGGTTGCGTGGAAAGTTCTATCTGGAGACAAATGAGAATTCGCCGTTTGGGAAAAACTTGTAGTGGAGGGGGTTGATGGCGCACCGGAGTGGGTTTCATGGGGTGCGATAGGCTACTTTGTGATTGCCATTCATATATTGTGGAAACTACTATGTAGTGAGCTTTAATTATCGTGATTAAGTTTAATTGAGACTGTTATTTATTTGTAAGTAGCTGAAGTGAAATAAACAAAGAGTGTTTTAATTGATTAGAGTCTTTTTCTACTGTGGATAATGCAACAAGTTCTTGTCTTCGATGAACTGATTTTTAGGCCCTGAACTGCTTCCAAGCGTAGTAGCATGAACAACATTGTCGTGAATCGTGTGCAACATGTCTACATAAATTTATATATATTTAAAATTTCCACGAAAAGTTCAACATTAAGCCACCATTAATGGGGCGTCGCATACAGAAATAATTTCATGAAACCAAAATACATTTGTTGTTGGGTTGTCAATACTGTCAATCGTGCCTTTGTGTTTTAATTGTATTGCATGACACCTTGTCGTTCAGAGCAACTAGATAGCACTTCGTCGGAATGAGGTTATTCACAAGCTTCGAACGTGATGGAACAAAGAATTTGAATTAGATTTTATGTGAAAGAAATAATAAAGTGTGCGTAACATCAATATATGTACATATATTTGTAATAGCTTTAAAACGAGTCATCATTGCGTTCGGCAGATCTCAAGTGAGAAGAAAGAGCTGCGTAAATGCCAAAGTAAATGACGAAGGACCTATTTTCTTCGTTTCTATCAGAATGGAATGCAGAATGGCGAATGTCAGCAAAGGAGCAAATCTACTGACAGAAAAAGTCACTCAACTCATAAAGACTAAGGCGCAACGTTATCTTGATTTCTTTTCAGCTCGGACGTTTGAATAGGGATTCGATTAATATACATCGCAATGTTGATAGTTTGCAAAAGTGATCTAATGTTTGAAAAGTCACAATTTTCCCACGAATGACAATTGATAAACAATTTTCCAAAATTAATGACCAATTATAGGCATAACTGCTCCATGAATATTCAGTTTTGCTGTCGATGTGGAGGCATGCCCGAGGTTTCCCCATGACTTTCTGCGGTTGGGATGATCGTAACGGACCCATTTATGTCGCCGGTTACGATGCGATGTAGAAATCCTTTCCGAATATGTCTTTTCAGCAGTTGTTTACATGCAAACCAGCAACGTTCAATATCTCTCGACTTCAACTTGTACGGAACCCAATTTCCTTGTTTCTGAATCGTACCCATGACCTTGAGACCAGTGATTGAGCAAATTGTTCTTGTATTTGGCATGAATCTTTATCGAGCAGTTCTTTCAATTCTTCGTCTTTGAATATTTTTTCCCTCCCACCACCATGCTTGTCCTTGACATTGAAATCATCACTCTTGAAACGTTGAAACCACTCCTGACACGTTCTTTCACTCAGAGCAGCTTCACCGTACGTATTTGAAAGCATTCGATGAGCCTCAGCTTCAGTTTTTTTTTCAAATGAAAGCAGAAGATCTAAACTTCCCGCAAATGACGAGAACTTGGCACAAAAACAGAAATTTTGAATCAAGGAATCATTCAAAAATGCAAATAAATTTCACTAATACGGCAATGTCAATCCGTTAGCAGATGTCCAAAATTACTTTTGACAATTTTAATCGACGTACGTACCGACCGCAGCTTACCAACACAGCCATCTATCGGAAAACCACGGAAGCAAAATTGTACACCCAATAGTTCCCTCGATCAAAGTTGCATTTTAAGTTGTTTGTTCATTATTCTGTAAATAGTATTTAGATTTTAAAATTTTCAACTAGTAGTTCAGGTTAATCGTTTAGTTCAGTTCAGCCTGTAATTGTGAATCATTTAGTACTAGTCATTCATTTAATTCTTGGTATTATTCAGTCCTCAGTGTTATGATTATGTTTCCACTAAAAATAAAAAAATTAATTAATGAATGATTAATATAAATTTAAATTTAAAATAAAATTGTTTTGATTATAGAGAACCAAAGTGAAATTTGGTTCAATATATTTTCTGAGCGAAAAGCATTTCAAAAATAGAACTCGCGTTGTAGATTAGAAATAGTAAATAAAAATTTATATTCTATAGACTTCACGTCGAAAATAACTTTATTTTAGAAACCCTTTAGTCTTAGTTTTAAAAAGCAAATTGGGATTAAATTGCTATCAATTTCACGTTTAGTTTCAGAACATCATTAACACCGATTCTCCTTGTTTCATCATCCACAAAAGAGTTCATATTCATGGTAGTAACGATTGATTACGATGGCGTTAACCATAATTCAAACGTAATTGGTAATGTTTGATGAAGACGAGGTCTGATGGAAGAATTATTTCACTTGGAGTTAATTTTCTCATAAAAAATTTGATGGTGTCTTGACTGAACTTCATATTGTAAGGACATTTTTTGTGTCGAACCAGTCATACCCGTACATGATTTATGGTTTTGAACAAAAACAAAACAAAAAAAGTAATTTAAATTGAATAATTAAATGGTTTCATAGCAGAAGCTTCAAGAGTGTTCCTGTGAATCCTAACTCCACACTCATTCCCGTAATTTACCCTGCAATAATCATATAATTGTATTGGATCCAGATTGCATCATAAACTCAACGGAATACGACGACAGCCCATATTATGTTCTATTTACGATTTATGTTCACAAGCACAATTTACGACATAAACATTCCAATACGCATCAAACGGAGGACTAGATCTTTGCACAGATATATTCGTCCGCAGGGACAGTCATCTGTCCATCCAACATATTATTCCCTACTGAAGATGAGACGACTTCTCCGTCATTTTTACGATCCAATTCGAAACATGGTGGCAAAACACATGTCTTCCATTTATTTATATAGCACACAGAATATAATTTTCTTCTCATTCTCTTGAACGAAGCCAGACGAGGTCCTTTCGCTTCTACACTTCTACCACCACTGCAATCAACCACCCACCAATTTGTTGGCTCCTTCATCATATCCTGTTTTCGGGTGGCGAGTTGTCTTCGCGAAACGGACAAATTTACGAGTATAACTTTCAAGACCGAATTGATTACTTTCGCTCCTCGTCGTGATCCTTACAGGATATGCAAATACAGAAGCTGGCGCTGTAATAATAAGAAGCCCGCAAGATGCTTGGCGGATAGATTGAAGTGAAGCAATTTGATAACAAATGAGAGTGAATTTGTTTGTAATGGCAATATTGCTTGGGTTGTTTGATGACCGATAATTGAAATTGGTGTTTGTTAACCAAAGTCGGGGTGTGTTTTATCAAAGTGATATAAACTTCTGAAAAAAATTAAAAATAGAGAAAGTTCAGACTAATTTTATTACTGACATTTTATGAGAGCTTTCAAACGTTATTCTCTAATAAGAAGAGTGGATGTAATTTCAAAATTAAAATTATGACAGACGTTTCATCATATGTCAATGGCTATCCCCAAAATCATTGACAGTTGACCCAAGATGGAGTCAAACAGTGTGTTGGAAAAATGGTTTATTGTTGAGATTAAAGTAAATGCAAGTGTAACGCATGCAAACTTTAGGCTCGCCTTTCCTGGACAGCCTCACGGAAGTAGCCAATTTGAATATCAGCTACACAGCTAGCTTCATACGAGAAACTAAATGGTGGGACTTTTCCTTGCCTCGGTGCCCACATGGGTAAAGAGCAATAAATAAAAGAGATAATTCATCGCAACTAGCCATAAAAATGCACGTGTTTACCAGTTGCATAGCAGTGAAAAAGTACTTAGCAATTGATAATTAACCGTAAACTACTGATGACAAAATGCAGGTGAGTAAATGGTAAGATGTGACTTGTTATGTTTGTGAGTATGTGCAACAACTAGTCTTCGGTTTCCTGATTATAGGGATAATCCTAGCATATTAGTCCTTGATCGCACGCAAGGCGAGGCAGGTACTTGTTCCCTGACGTGCTCTTGAGTCCAACACTAGATATTTGCGGTGATTTCCAGTGTTTTAAAATAAAGTTTACAGCACTAGCAAAATTTTTATAGCTTGAAAATTTACAAACATCTTACAAATTCTTTTTCAGATTTTACAATATTCGATTGCCAACTTTTTATCTCTTCGCATGGAAAATGATAATATTAAGTCTCTACTTTAGATTTAAACAAGACCCTCCAGCTTCAATCTTGTTCCTCGGTAGTATAGTGGTCAGTATCCCCGCCTGTCACGCGGGAGACCGGGGTTCGATTCCCCGCCGGGGAGGAATATTTTGCCATATGACACTTCCAAATAACTAAAAACTGTAACGAAAAGCACACTGCCGAAATCTGTACTTAAAATCACAGAAAAAAAACAAAAAGTTTTCAAATGACTTTCTCCTCTTGACACTCAAACGCAACTAATAATGAATGGAGCTGCTGTTTCGAAAATAGCCGGAACATAGGCGCAGCCAAAAATATTTCAGATGTCCAAAAATTAACAACTTCACGCTACATTGTAGGCAAAGTGGGTTGTCGTTGCTGGTCGAGTAAATTAAAGTTTTGGTTTTGGTGCATTTTCTTTAAAATTCTATTACTCTTCAGACGTTTTAGACCACATCGAATCAATTTGGGTTTTTTCGGTAAATCGCGAGTTAGCAACAAAAAACGTTACTAATTTTTATTCTCTTTGTCAAAATATTATTTTCTAACCGACTGTTAGTCACTCACACAACACAACCACATACTTCACATAAAAATTCCTAGCGTCCTTGAACGCCTTCGCAATATTGATTAACTTACCAACCACAACACTTTATTCCCACAGCAAATATTCTCTGCTTTATTAGCACTTCGATTCGAAACAGTAAAGGTGCTAAGGACCCACCATCTTTAGCCCAATAACGGGTACTAAACATACCATAAAAATCTCATTAAAATCACAAGGGTAAGGGTTTTCCTCGACGGACTCGTACAATCAACATAAAACCGGCTTTAATGACTTTCGAAAGAATCCCAAAACCAGAATAGTTAATAATCCAACCAACCAAGAAAGCTAGCTGGATATCTTGGCTACTTAAAATGACGTCCTTTGAACCTTTGACCCTTTTTGAGTGCGTCATCGTTTAGCCTCGGATCCTACCCCTACGATGTCACTTGCAGTTCCAGCGAAATTTTAAATTTGCTACTGAAATTTCAGTTGGCTTATCATTTTTTTTGTTTATTGGTTCTTCAATCGTCCTCCGTTCTACGCTTCAAAATGGATTTCATATTCGTCAAATGCCAACAAAAAGGACGTAGAAGCGAGAACTTTCTTAATGTCCATTTAAGGTTACTTCGCGAAATACAAATCCAACACCCGAAACTATTCTCGGGAAGGGAAAATCGTTGAAGTGCTCGCAAGGGATTCCACACCACCAAAAATGGTAAATTTGAACCCTTGCCCATGTCATCGCCTGCTGACTCAGAAAGGAGTCGAACGTAAGGATGAGACAACGTGAAAATTGACCTGTAGGTACGTAACTTGTTCGAGGGCTTTCAGCATGAGACCGCATAAAATAACAATGACCACCGAAAACAAGCGTTAATCGTGCAAAGCGATGTGACAAGGATTCAAGGATATGCTTGGCAAGTTGTTGAGTAAACTAATATACTTATACAGTTTCGACAGCCAAACTAGTCGTAAGTAACAGTAAATGTCTTTTACGTGTACGATTTTTCCCTTGGCATATTTTATGAATGCTTACCATGTCTTGTAAGCAGGTGAACGGTTTTGATTGAAAGAACTTTGGTTGGGGCAGAACACGAAAAGGAATCTGAAGTTGAATTCGTAGGGAAGAAGGACAATCACAGTATTTATTCCGTGGTTGTTTCTGGGTTATATTTTCGAGGCGATATTGTCAGAAACTTTCTGGATAACTATGAGATATTGAGATGGATTATTCATAGTTGTAATGACGATAGGTTCTTCTTAAAAATTCTGTGTCAATAGCCTCCTCTTTCCATCGACATTTTCGACGGCCTTTTACGCAAGGCAAGACCGACATGTTGAGTTTTTACAGTTTTTTCACCCTTTCTTTAAGTTTTTTTCAGAGAGATATTGTCCATTGTTGAGTTCCAATGAACGTTAAGGAGCGAGAGAGCCGGTTTTGGGCAATCAACATTGGTAGCTTCCCATTTTCCCACTATCCCAAACGAGACCTCAGATGGAACTGGCCACAGTGTAGACAATAGACGATGGGAAAATTCGTGGTATGAAAATTAAACTGGGAAACGAGATTTAAGAACAAATTAGGAGAGAATTTGGAGAGATCTGTGCTGAACAGCCATACAAAATACACGTGTTGAACAGAGCAGAGCATAGACTCCGGGTCGTTGGTACCTACCAACTGCCCTGCTGTCGAAAATTGATAGACAATCTTTTACACTAGGTTAAACAATTAGTTTGTACATGGATTGTGGTCCTACCTGGTGTATTCAATAAACATTGGGTAAAATTGCGATTGAAAACTAAACCTTTGAAACGAGATTTAAGAGGAAAATATGCTCGTCATTTAGAATTCATAGCCTACTTTCTACTCTAGGTTTAACGACTAGCGTAGACTATGGTTATAACATGAATAAAAGTAGAATAGCAACTCTCAACGACAGCTTTGTATGTAAACTCTGCTCTGTTTAATACTTCTGACAAACTACAGCTGGTATCGTCTCAATCTGGCTGATAATGATCTCGCGGTAAATAAGCAAAAACAATGTCATTGGAAGTTTAATCAAAGAAAAACTTACTGTTGCAAGTGCCATCTACGTGCAAGGCAAATATACCTGTCAGTTCGACATATGACAGCAAATTCCCAAAAACTGGAAGGTAATTACCATAAAGATGCTTTTAATAAGCAATATAAGTGTGTACCCGGTGTTTGTGGCACGAAAGTGAACCAATTTGCAGTTTTTTTCACGTTTTAAATGCTTTACTGACAGTCCAATTGTCAATCACAATGAGCGACACGTAGTGTGTCGCTATCTCATTAAATCTTATTCTAAGTTGGTAATAAGCAACGCGCTCATTTTCAGCCCTAGTGTGTGGTAGGTATAACACTTAAATTGGGATGTCTGTTTCGCATTCATCTCGCTTAACTCTTGTTTTAAAGTGTTATTTCTCAACTGCCAGTTTTCCACTGTGGTATTGGTAACTCATCTATTCATGGTAAAAACGACACGATACTAACGACTCTTAAAAAAAGTTATTAAGTCAAAATGATGCCTACGTTTTCGTTACGATTCAAATTTATTTTCTTGTCCCCGTATGTTTCGATGTGATTTTAACGACATTTCATTGTTTCAAGCAATCCTACCGTAAGTTGTCAATTATTGCTGACTTGCCAAATTGAATCTGTGATGTCATGTCATTTGACAGAAAAAAGTTTACAGGTGTCAGATTACCCAAGCTAAGAGGCCCTTTGTCAAAGCTTGATTGACATTTTCAAGTAAATTTATGCTTGTGGTACATGGATTAAGTTTAAATTGGTCTAATTGGAATTATTTGCTACAACGCGCACATCCTTATGACGCGTTAATGCACTATACAAAGAGTAGGTATGTAGTACGAGATGTAAGCATAGTTGCATGACTTGTTGCGATACGAACGCCGAATTGACAAACGATTTTCAAAGTAAATTTTGACAGTTTTTGACTCAGTACTCAATTCGTGAAGTATATTATACTTTTGCGTGCAATTTGGCAATATATGCCTGCGTTATTTGGTATTTTTGTTCAAAATATCATTGAATTACAGTTAAATCTGTTCAATATGACTTCACAAGCTGTGTTTTTCGCCAATTTAACATTTCTCACCACTAAGATGATTTTTTTCTTGTGCTGACTTGCGTAAAATGTTCTATTCTTTCAAATATTGTCTTATCCTTAGTATTTTTTCTATAGCAATATACTTTTTCAAGTCCAGTTGCAATTGACCGATTCCGTTACTTTTCCTTATAAATCAGCCATTGTCAATTTACGCCTTAAATTTCTTTCGCACAGTTCAGGACAAGGTCATACAAGCCAACCGAAGCCCAGACGACGAATGTCCTTTTTCAGTCATATTCCAAATAGCGTGATTTTTATCATAATGACCAAAAGCCAATTTACTTTTCTTGTGTTGCTTCTCTGGCGTCATATACGTATAATAATCTATTATTCTTTAGTCGCATAGTGTCTATGAGTCAGAAAGGGTGTGAACAGAAAAATGTTGGTTTGTCGAGCAAGAGAAGTGAAAAATCAAGTCGTTTGGTTAGAGGAAATTTACATTTTCATGATGATTATGAACTATGTTGTTGGTGATTAATCATCAGCCCATATGTGACCTAGGAATAAATTCGCGGCTGTTGATTTATAATTATCACAGGGAGTCAAATGTTACACACCCTGATTTCTGTAAAACTGGCTCTTCACTGTCAGTCAGTTAGCAAAAGCCTCAGGTGAAAGTTATGATGGAAATTTTACAAAAATCTGAATTTAAATTCATTTGATCGCCTTGATATCTTGCTACCGAGATGAATCAAATGCGTTAATTCCTGCAAATACTATAAATCCATTTTAAGTATTTTCTGCAGTTCCACCAAAAGAAATACTTTAAGAATTCTCAACTGCATTAAAAAATAGTATTTCATTGAATCCTTGAAGCTAAATCAAACCGTGTGACATAATGGACCAGAATTCTTTCGTTTCCATTTATCCAACACACCCATCTATTGATTTCGTGTTTTGGCTTTGCTACAAGGATTCCATTTATAGAGTTCGATTTCGCTTCCGGTAATTCCATACCCACGACAATTTCCAATAAGAACAGCTTTTATATTTTCATGTTTTTCCGCAACGACTCAGCCCGCCTCATCAATATTTTCCGTCTCGAACTTTCTCGTCGGATGCAAGAAATCTTTTCAGGACGAAACAATCTATTTTCGGGATGGCTAACAATGGAACAAGGGTGTTGGGTATCGGAAATACTGTTTGCGAAATTGATTTACTTCAATTTGATTTGTTTTCACACACTCTGTCATGATTTATAAAAAATATAAATGCTTTCTTTTTGGAGCAGGAAAATATACAGTATCCCTATTTTTAGATTCCTGACCGAGATCAACTGCTGTGGTAATGAATCAATGTCGTCGCTATGTTGCAGCCAATTATGAAAAATGCGTAAAATCACTTTTTAAAAAGATATTCTTGTCCAGCTGCAGAGAATCTAGGTTGAATATTTTTTTATTCAGCCAATTTTTCCATAAAAACCATTCAGAAAGCCCAAAAAATACAAAACCCCATGACACTTTTCAGTGAAAATATGCAACGCAAACGAGAGCACCGAAAAAATTTCCCAAACGTAATTACCGCACATAAAATACATTTTTAGCATCAAGTGGGAAAAGTGGTCTCCAGCACACCGTAACAGGACAGACGCTAAAAAGCGCCATCATTTTCCTTGAGAATTCCATTTTCTCGAGATGTTTTCCCTTCCTGCTTCATATTCCACTCGACGTAGCGGGATCGGAACGACTCGCGCCCACCTTTCTTGCCTTCACCAAGAAGCAATCACAATGGAAAAGTTCTTACCGGCATTTCCCAAGAGAAATTTTTATGATAATGATGAGAGTTACCTAAGTTTTTTTTGGTTCAGCATGCCAATTATTTTATTTATATCTAGAAAAAAGCTGAGTAATGTGCTCGACCCCATTTAGTGTTAAGTATCTATCCTTTCGGAAATGCGGCCTACGTACAAATAGCGTTAATTATACGCATAATATACAATTTTCATGAATTTTCACGCGTCTATCCACGCTCCGATTCGAGCATGTAAATATTTTAACACGAGATCTTAGCACACTATCAAATTACATAGCTAGACTACTAACTATGTTTGTCGATATTATTCAACGAGGATATTTGAAAAGTATACTTATCTGTAGAAGAGAGGAAGAAAACAGTGGTAAGACAAAATAATACGCTAACGAAAAATTTCATATTTCTTTTAGTAAAGATGTAACGTTTAAGTACAACCACAACGATCTACCAGTTTTCAAAACATTATGAGCTCAATCTGGCTCATAATGAGCTGGTTGTAAGCAAGAATAAGCTGTGTCATTAGAAGTTTAATGAGGTAAAAAATCTACTGTTGCAAGTGCTATGTATGAGCAGAGCAAATGAACTAGGTGCAAATTTTACTCGTCAACTCGACATATGGCAGCAAATTTCGAACAACTTCAAGGCAACAACTGAAGGGATGCTTTTGATAGACTGTATATGTATTTACCCGGTGTTCGCGGCACGAAAATAAATCAATCAACAGTTGTTTCTCATCTTTTAAAAGTTTTAATGACAGTTCAACTGTTAGTCATAATCAGCTGAACGTAGTGAGTCACTCTCTCATTAGATCCAAGCTCATTTTGAGCTCTAGTGTGTCGGTAGTATGAATGTCATGTTAAAAAATCGTTTTTATGGATGTCATCAACAATATTTCCATACTTTTTTCCATTTTCCGTCCTGAAAACTCACTTGCAGATGACTGAGCAGCAAAAACTTGTTAGCGCATTGAAATTGAACCATAAAAACGCTAGGCAAAAAAAATATTGTCGACAAAGAAACGACGATTTACAAACAAGAAAAACCATATCACGTTGTCCAACACTTACGACACCAAGTGCCAATCGTGCACCAATATGTCTAGGATATCCTTCCAGCGCGGATGTAATATACATACGCCACTATGGCTGCAACCTAGTGTCCTGGTGAGATAACAAGAAAACTTCATCGTAGAAACTGGTTAAAGCTCACGTCACTAATGGAGTGCTTATGTATAGACGTAGGCTTTCGCGACCACCCTTTGTCCATCTGCACTCCAGCAGACGCAAAACTTATGACAAGGGACTCCTTTCTCGTCCCTATCGAGTTTAGTTCGAACATATTATGTAGTCAAGGAGAAAGTGCGGACACTGTTCCTTTGGGACTACATTTGTAACCAGCATAGTTGTCGTGTTGCAACAACATGTCTGCGGCAAGCAAGCAAGCAGGCTGGAGTGATGGCGGGACGTGTGTGTCTGTGTTTGCAAATAAATCGTAAAAGATTACGAAGGGTCCTCGGTTATATGAAGCCACTGCAACTATGAAGGATATGGAAATAAACACGTCCACTTGGTGTTTGTTAGTTATTAATCCGCAGTGGTCAATGCGAACGGTTTTGATATACGACGGTAATTCAAGATGGTTAGCGATTACCGTGGCACAGAGATCCTTTCAGTTTCAAAGATATTGTTTATTACTTCATATTGACCGTGATTTGAAAAGGAGGCGTGTTTATGGGCGATACAATCAATGTGAAGCACATATTAGTTTGTGGACAGAATATATTAAGATAAATGGATACTGATTGAATTTGAGATACGGTGGTGATCAGTGTCTTCATTCGATGTTGGATATGGTCAGCTCAAGTATAGGAATAGAGATATTTAACCGTTGTTTGGTCCCTGGCATAAAAGGATCAAGATGGTTCACAGCCTCAATCGATAGGGAACTCAACATATACTTATATATATGTAAGCATATATTTGGAAATGGTAATGCATATCAGCATCACACAAGAAATCAAGGATCTCTCCAGCCATCAACTTTCAGGCAATCGACGACACAACACTTTTCGATGAAAATTTGTTTTGGCGCGTTTTCCATATCGAAGAAGAAGAACAATCTGCGATTGCGGGAAAAAGAATAATCTATTTCAAGAGTGAAAAACGGCCGAAGGATGATCCCTATTCATAGCTCACGTCCAGATGACCACTCAACAACATTTCGTGTTTCAGATAGGTTGCATGTTCACCTGTTGTTAAATTCAGCTAATAACGATGCGTTTATCACATCAGAATGTCAAGACTACGACTGCGGTGTCATTCGTCTCTAAAATTCACGCTACCGCTTGGTTAATCCTTTTTGATTGTGAAAAATGTACGGCTGTATCATAATCATACAGCACCAGACAGATAGGCCTTTAGAAAATTTCACATTAAAATTTTCTAAGCTCCTATGAATATGAAAAGGGAGTTTGGTTAAATATTTGGCATGGGGATTTCTCTTCAGTTGTGAGTATTGTACGACACAAAAAGTGGCCTATTTGATGCCTGTTCGCGAAAATGGAGCCTGTCCATTCAGGCACCACGACGCTGAGCTGGATGAATTTTCACCGTATTGTTAGGTAAAAAAAAAACGGTACGAACAATCGTATTATTTGATGGTAGGGATATTAGGTCCAGAGTAGGTTTAGAGTGTTGGTTCATCACATATAAATATACCTGTAGGTATCCTATCCAGTGTAATGAGTTAACAGGATCGCCCTGAAATGTTTATTGTTCCTCGTCAGTAGTGAGAATCTGGTGCGCTAGTAGAACAGGAATTTTTCAAAATGCTGGAGACACATGAACGGTGTTCGTCCGTTGGGTGTTTTGTGTCAAGCTATTCTGGAAATTGCAGGTAATATTTGTAGGATCTTCTGATTTTACATATAAATAATCTGTATAACTTCAACTGTTATTGAATTAACGCAGAAAATTGAGTGAATATTCTCTTCGATAATCGAAATTAAATAGCTTTGCCTGATGATTCATTGTAAGTTATGGGAATATATCATATTTTGAATTGTGAACTGTGTTAACATTTGAGCATACTGACGGTTAAATATCATCCAATTGTTGTCGAATGTGTAACAATAAATATTTGTTATTTCAAGAATAGGTAAGTAAATATTTGAATTTGGTAGCTACCTACATTAGCAATAAAAGTTCGTGTTAAACCTAGATTAACGTTTATCTTTTCATTATATTTCAAGATAATTTGATAACATTTCAGCATAAACTCTCATTTGCAAAATTAGAATCTAATGATACTTATTTTCAAGCAATGTGTCTTGCAAATCCTCCACAAGTTATGGCTGAGTAGATATGCAATACACGTGAGTATCCTAGTATATAGACTCAAATTACCATTTGCAACCCCACCTGACCTTCATCATTTTCCCATTAAAAAACAACTATCTGATATCCTTGATTCTAGGCCATACCTTCAATTACACAAAATATGAAACGGTTTTTGCGTTGGGAACGTGCAAGCTCTCCTGTAAATTGCAACCACATATGTATGTGATATGTGGTTCGAACCATTGTTTTTATAATAACACCTTTACGATTTGTTTGTTTTTGCAATTCAATATCGAGAACATCAAGCGAGAGCATTTGTAGAAGCACATATGTGTGATTGTTTTTTTTTCTTTTGAAAAATATAACGAGAGAATATGCATGTTACCTTGACCTTCGTGAAAATGGATTCGAAATCAGGTGTGCATGTTGTCATTTCGTATGTAATTTATTAAAGACATGGCAAATGTAGTCTGGAGCAGTTGAAAATTTAGCGTTTCATATCACAGAATTAGGTGGATTGAATGAACTAGTAGGGTTGCTCTAAATTTCATTAACTCTCCCATAAGTCGATCAATATTTTATAGCCAAAAATTGGGCATTGTATACAAAGGTACTATATTGTGTTATGTAAAGAAAATATTTCGAAACGCATAGTGCTAAAAATCTATGTTATCAATACAAGCAGTGCTCCTTTCTTTCATCATTTACTCCAACTTACACCAAGCTTCTACCACTGCACCAAAGATTATTAGCTATATTGTGGATGAATGACATTTGGTACTTTTAGGCACCACATTCATGTTAAGCGTCTCAGATGTAGTAATTAGACAAGGGTCGTTTCGTGAACCTTACAATTACTTATTTACAATACTACAAACGTTGTAAAGCAACAGAATGAAAAGCAAGTTTCCACGATGGCGTCGTTCAAATGACTGGGAAGAATCCAAAGAGAAATGTCATTTGGTTAGTATGGCAGCTTCAAACCTAGGTGGCTTGCAAATTTTAGGGTTGCCCTACACAGAGTTGCTATTAATGTCATTGACTTATTATTGTCATATATCTTTTTTGATAATCTTGGATGTGAAGACGCACTTCTAAAATTTTACTCCTTTCTTGATGACTTAATTTCCCGTTTCACTCCTTACCGCAGACAAGTCAAAAGTAGCGATCCTCCCTGGCTTAATCGTCTTGTTTTAGATGCACTGAAAGCGAAGGATCAAGCTTATCGTCGTTTCAAAGCATCTAGGACATCTGAAACGTATGCTGTCTTTTCCAAGCTCCGTCACTCTGCTAAATCTGAAATTAGAGATGCCAAGGTTAATTACTTCGCTAATATAGAACAATCCCTCTTTTCCGGTCAAATCAAACCGTTTTGGTTTTATGTTCGCTCACTAAAGTCGTCTCCCAACATTCCCAACACTGTTTCTTGGAACCAAAATCATAGTTCCTCTCCTGAACAAATCTGTGAAATTTTCGCAAATTTTTTTTCCTCAACTTACTCCCCCTTGGTTTCCCAAAATTTTACTAATCCTCCTTTTCTCTTTCCTCCATCACTTGATTCTATCTCCACTAACCCCACGGAGATCCAAATCTTAATCGATTCTTTAGATTCTAGTATTGGTCCTGGACCCGACGGACTTCCCAATATTTTCATCAAATCCTTATCTTCCTCTTTATGTGTTGCTCTTTCTTATATTTTCAATTCTAGCTTATCATCGGGCGTCTTTCCTAATTGTTGGAAACAAGCTAACATTTTTCCAGTACTCAAGTCTGGTTCTCCATCAAATGTCACAAACTATCGTCCCATTTCTTTACTTTCTTGTTTTCCCAAACTCCTAGAGCGTATCGTCTACAATAAGATTTATTCAGCACTGAATTGTAGACTCTCTCATGTACAGCATGGTTTCCTTCAAAACCGTTCCACCAATACAAATCTCCTGGAATTTTGTCAAATAGTTGCGAAGGCTCTTGACAATCAATTCCAAGTTGACGTCGTCTATACTGATTTTAGCAAAGCCTTTGATACCGTCAATCACTCTATACTGCACAAAAAGCTAGCACACTATGGTCTTCATGGTCCTGTGCTTTCTTGGCTTTCATCATATTCTAGCAACCGCTCTTGCCGAGTTGGTGTCTGCGGTGCGTTCTCAACTCCTTTCCATCCTTCCTCCGGAGTTCCGCAAGGCTCAATTCTAGGTCCCCTTCTTTTCCTCCTTTATATTAATGACCTTCCCTTCGTTATTAAGTCGCACTGCCTACTTTATGCCGATGACCTAAAAGTTTTCAGAGCCATCCGCTCTCAGGAGGACTGTTATGCCCTCCAATTGGATTTAGATGCTCTAGATACTTGGTGTCAATGTAATTGTCTCTCGTTGAATATAAGAAAGTGTCGCAAAATGTCTTTCTCGCTGAAACCTAGTACAGTTACTCACACTTATGCTATACAAAATATTCCGCTCTCCACAGTTGTCCAATTTAGTGACCTGGGAGTAATTTTTGATCCTAGGCTTAAATTTGATGCTCACATTGAGTCAATTACCTCGCGTGCTTTTCGTGTCGTTGGGTTTGTACTTAGGCATTCGAATACATTTACTGACATCTCATCCTGCATTTGCCTTTACACTAGCCTCGTCCGTCCCATCCTTGAGTATTGTTCACAAGTATGGTCTCCACGTCATCAATACCTAGACTTTATGCTTGAATCTGTGCAGCGTAAATTTACTCGTTTCCTTCTATTTAAATTTCATTTTCCATACAAATCCTATGAAGAGCGATTGTCCCTGCTTCATCTTCCTACCCTGAAATCACGTAGACTCTTCCTAGATGAATGTTTCCTCTTTCGACTTCACCACCGTCTAATATATTCTAGCCTCTGCGACTGCTTAGAATATCGTTCTTCAGAACGTCCTACTAGATGTGAAGATTTATTTGTCATACCGTTTGCTAGAACGGAAACTTTCTTTCACTCTCCGATGTTACGCCTTCCCAGAAACCATAACGTTCTGCAGCTTGGTTCGTTTCCCCACTCACTTTTTACTTTCAAGCATAAGCTTAAACATTGTTTGTTAAATTAGCCATATTTATTACTTTTCATTTTCATCTTGTTATTGGATTAGTCTGTAAGATGAATCTGTAAATAAATAAATAAATAAATTGTCATTGTCTCATTATTTCTCAGATTACATTTTGCTCAATTTTCTTTAGACAAATTAAAAATTTCCGTCAAAATTTAGTTCAGCAATAAGGTTACTACTAGAATTAATTCACACGTACAAATGGTGGGTATAGTTTAAACTAAAAAAATGTTCATACATCTATCAAATACAACTGCGGTTAGTCGTAGTTGATAAGATGAAAAATAAGAAAAATTATGAATATTTCTTTGATTATTTCGTTCTTCCAATTGGAAAGTTACTCGAGATAACTATAAACGAAAGAGACTGAGGCCAAGAATCCGAGCATGCGGTAAGAGTGTTCAACCCCAAGAACCACAAATTTAGCAGAGAAATAGCATACAAAATGTGTTGAAATATAAGGGTACAGGACATTAAGGATATTAGCACGTTTTCAGGATATAGTCAACCCAAATACTAGAAGAGTTTTTAACATGTTTTGGGAATAGTAAAGTTTAAAAAAATCGGTTCATACCTCGTCATAATATAACCCATTACTACATTATTTCATTATTCAACATTAAATTTTTACAGCAACAATATAACAATTTCCTGTCATTATTCTTGAAAACCTTTCATCAACATTTTTAAGTAAACTATGCTTCTATGTATCAACATGAATTCCACGAAAATATCCTACCAAACACTAGTATTACCATCATTAAATTCCGCGTCGCATATATTGTATAATCAGAATAGTAGGGCTTCACATAACGACCCACAATTCATATGCGTAGAATCGTGAGTCCTGAACAGCATAAATCCAATAACATACAAGTCCCTAAGCTGCCACAGCAATTTTTCGTAACCGAAATGAAATTGGTGGCTATAATTGAATATGCTGATAGTTCACCTATTTCTCGCAGCCATTTGGCAAATTTATTAGGTCAGATAGCTAACGCGATTGGATTATGATTCATGATCCTGTTCAATTTATTGACGTACTACGTAGTTGGATTTGAGATATTGATAGTTTCAACATGATTATTAGGGGATTTATACTGGTGTCTGCTGTTTTGGTCATTTGTTCTGATTGGATAGGCTGTAAGAATTAAGAGGATAAATTTTATTTGAAAAGCTTTGTAATTGTTGAGAGGATGATCCAGGATAAAAGTTGAAAAAAATTTGTTTGGTCCTGTTCACAAGAATTCTCTCAATAATATCCTTATGCAATCCTAGCCTTAGAATGTTAACTACATAGTAATCAACGAATATACCTAGTGAACTACTTTTCAATGGAACCCAAGGATATTCAACTATAAAAATAGCACAACGGACATCAATACGTTTCAATGTAAACGTATTCAGCAAGAACTCCACAATTACAGTCTGTCCATTCCTTTATAAATTGGCGAGGCAGCATATTTTGACTCTTCATTGATTACGGCTTCATGCAAACTCTCAGGGGATTTATATCGATTATTTTTATCTAGCTGCCACATACATATTTAATAGCCCCCATCACCAGCCCACCCTCTAGGTTACTTTCTCTTGAAATATAGTGAAATTAGGAAGCGGTGTATTACGTACACATAGTTTGTCGCAATTTGAGTCAAGCAATGGTCAGGGGGTTGTCATCGCCATGTTACTTCCGGAAGTGGCATGAACAATTGATGCAAGTTGAAAACAGACATGTCAAAGAACTGGAAGAAGGACCTTTCATGCAAAGAGCAATTTGCAAGGAGTGCGTGCTATTTGATAAGCAAGGTGAGGTGCCCTCATCAAATTGGACCATAATCATTAAATATAGAAACTGCTCAATTTCAATTCTAGTGCCTAGCCGATCCTATATTCATTGAAGTACAGTAATAATCACTAAAACAGAAATACACGTCCCTTAACTCTGTTGAGATTGGCACGAATATAAAAGACCATCCTAACAGTTTACATACGGGCTACCACCCAATGAGTAGAGTAATGATCCCAGACTTTATTACGAGCTATTACTAACTCGCATCCTTTACTCTGGACATCTTCCACTTTCACCAGACCCACTTATGTCGGCACACACATGCATACATTTGTACTTTACCACATATATCACATATGTATGGTATGTGCCTTCTCATGTGCGAAGAAAACTTTGATGAAGTGCCGAAGCTCATGCCAACACCAAAGACAATGCTTTTGTTTCCCACCAAACTAAACGGCCTTCATGCGAGAACTGTTAAATGAGCTGAATGATTTCATTACGTAATTAGTGAGAAGGTCCTTTGTGGGAATTCAAATTTAATTAGTTGTTTCCAGAAGAGCGTCACAGGTCCTGGAAAATTATAAGTGAGCGCCTGAGGTGCCTTGGCGATTCGGTGTTGCTAATGAATTTCGAACGAAAAGGATGTCGACGAACAGATTTTATGGAAATTATCTCCTGGAGTATTAAATTTAGACACATGATGAAGACATGATAAGTTGGTCTACTCGTGTTGAAGTGGAGGACGGTGTTCTTTTATAGTTTTTGTCATAATTGATGGGTTTACTATTCTCTGGATCCTTCAAAATAGCACTTGGCAGGGATATCCATCATTGTGTCGAACTACTCTTGGACATTAAGTAATGAGCATTAAAGATGAAGTCAACTTCCGTTTCTTTAATCTGTACTGAACTGGTTTTAATTGACAGTAAAGGTACCATTCATCATAGAAATCACAAAGGCTTTTTAAAAGTGTGATTTTAAGGATCGATGAAGGGCCCCAATTTAGGGTAATTATGATATGATTCATAGTAAAGAAGGAATATAGTTTTAGGGATTTAGTTTAAAAAATAAATCAGTTTAGTAATCAGTCGTCACCTGTATCATTTTCAGGAATCCTAGATAAGTAAGTAATCGGAATTTGCAGTCCTATTATTCAGATATGGCTCATTTAGGCGTTGATATTACTACAAGAAGAATTGTATCATACAAGAATGAAGAACTATACAAAAATCCTAGGGACTCGACTCTGAGAACTAGTTTCATTCCCTTATGAAGCTGACTATGTTCTAAATATTCATGCCAGCTACCTTCATAAGGCTTACCAAAAAAAGGATGCTTACAATTTGCATTCTTCTTCATAAAGCCACCTGAACATTCACACTGAAAATCCTGAACTCTTCTTCGTCCAACCTACAAGTGGCAAACACCGTCTTCAAATGGAACTCACAATGTTTCTGTTTGTTTGTCTATTAGACAATGGTCTGCTACTATTAAAATTGAGAAACTAAAGGTACCAAGACTCATATTATGCAGTTTCTTATTGCGTTTAGAGCTCAATGCGTGCCAAGTCTACCGGTTGTTCCTAGACTTCTTTGAGTATCCAGGCTTGTTTAATACATTGATGGGTATCCTGGAAAATGCTAATCTTTCCTCATTTTCAGCGAGGAGATGGCCTTCAGAATAATCATCACATCCCGACTAGAAACATTAGCCTGAACCTGGTCAGGACTCGATTCGGCGTGTCCGATGAGGACCTTGACAGACATGTGATGCAATGGAGTGCTCAGGAACTGATCAGGAATGATCGATCAGCAACAGATCAGGTCTTTCTTACCAGAAATGTACTCAAAAACACACATAAACACACAAACACGCATTAATAGCAGCGCTCATCACTTGGTATCTCGTTTGTCGCGATTTTTTTCTGAGCATTAAAAATCATTTTTACTACGGCTGAAATTAAGTTTTTTCCCCCATTATCTTGAAAACCTGCGAAAAAATATTAAGATACTGGTTTGTTTATCTATTTTTGGATATTTTCCAATAGGATTGATAGTTTACAATTTGCAGCATGTGAAATGCCGCCGACCTCGGTAAACCCGACCAAAACTTTCTGATCTGAGTATCCTGTTCTGCTAAGTTTCGTCATATTCGTATTAAGAGCGCACTGATTGACAGTCTAATTGGCGGCCATGCAGAAAGATTGGGCGTTCCGTTCAACGGTTTCCACCGAAGGTCGAAAGAAGAGAAAGAAACACTATCCAGAAGACGCATGCAAAACCTAGGCTTACCCTTTCTGGATAACCTCATAACTTATAAATAAACTGCATAGGCAGTTTCATAGGAAAATCTAAATGGTTCTCGTCATCCCGAAGCTAGGTTCTAGTTCCATCCCAATCTTCTGTGGTATCACAATGGGCCTGTCGTGACCTAAGTAAGCCAGAGGACTGCCACTACAATTAAAGTACCAGCCAACCTCTTTCAATGGATTGAGAAATGATGGGGATTGATTAGTTAAGAGTTCTTCGAGTAAACCCTTTGAGGAAGACATCAATTTTGGAGGGTTTACTTACTAAACCTTACTGTCAGGATGCTTACCATTTCAAATTCTTCAGCTATCCATTAACCACAGGGTTGCCTACAAATGATAGTGTCTGTTTGGATTTCACCCAAAATGATTAACTACTGCTGAATATGTCCTCTAAATAATTTAATCAAACATTCTTATTGATTTTTACTTAATTGAATTTCAAAACACAATCCACAATAAGCCTACTTTGCTTGTTTTTCCTCCTCTCGCCAACCAGAAAGTCTACACAAATCAACTCGATTGCTGGATAGCAACTACTTATTTCACTCTATTCAACTGAAGAACAATCCCTTGAGTTGCACTTTAGCGCTCCTTCAAATAAAGATGCCCAACAGAAACAAGTGGCATCTCTAAAATAAGCTACTAAGAAATAAAATCGAGAAAATCAATAGAACAGCTCCTTATTCGCTGCGATACCACCACCCCCATTCCACTGTTAGCTCATCGAGATGTAACTGGTGAAACGGCTTAGAATGAACATCCAAAAAGGATTCTCTGCAAGGCTTAATAATGTTGTTCCACTCAAAGACACGGCGGAGGTAATACCGAACGCTGGACGGCATAGCACTTGCAATGCAACTCTCGATAACTTTTGCACAGCACTCTTTGTCCACTTCAAAGAAAATCCAAGTGCAACAGATTCGTCCTGGCACGGATGCATTCCCGGCCGTTGTGTATTTCGAAAGGCACGAACAAAATCTTTGTTTTCAGCTCCTTTTGAGGATGTTCCAATTTATTAAGTTTGTTTATATACTCTGTTCCGCTGAAGCATGATGTCGCCCACTCGCTTCCACGCTCAGCCTTTCGTGTTTAGCATGCAAATTCACATCTCGCGGTGCTTTATTCAAATTCATGAAACGAGCACATCCTTTGGCATAATTGTAGGATTGTGTCATTCCGTAATCAAGGAAACATTTGAATTATACAAACGGCGAGATTGATGCATCCTGAAGGCATGAGTTTTACACTCATCTCGGACTACAAAAAGGATTTGCGTCAGAGCAAAGCGAATGAAACAGCTTATGTACATGTGACCAGGATCTATTCCTGACAGATACTCCTTGAGTCTATGTAAATCTATAAGACGTAACAAGGGAGCAGATTGTATTCTTACATTGGGACTTAGGGTCAAAAACAATTACTGTGTTTTGCATTTGGTTGGGATTTAGTCGTGTTCCTCGGAAAGGATTGATGGTTGAAGGCTACTGATTTTCATTATGTGATTTCCAGTCATAAAGATACGTGTTCTTATTAATGTAACGGCTGGGAAACACTCCTGTTTTGACTCTGTACAACGTAAAACTAGTTTCAAACTAAAAATATTTAGTGTTTTATTTTGAAAATGATCTATCTTTATTTTTCTGATTAATAATTTTAACTGAATTCGAAAATCGTTTGATTTGATTTTGATGAAAAGTTCATTTTCAATGATTTCTTGATGGGTCAAAAATTAGCACCATATTTGTAAGACTAAATTATTATCCTTTTTATTTGTTATTCAATGGTTCGTGATTGTAGGACGCCAAAAACTTGGATTCGTGGATTTATTTTTATATATAATGGAATACTTTCAATTTATAAGGTTGTGGCAAAATATTGTAATGGTTGAGTTTTACACTGTAGTCCACTTTCATTCAAGAAGTGCTATATAATTGTCAAATACAGTTCAATCTACTTAAAACTCAGAAAATATATCCAAAATAAGCCGTGGGATGTCAACCATGAAGGCCACGCAACAACCTGTCCATTATTGTGTAAATATTAATAATAATAACAATACACAAACGAACAGCGATTCTGCGGAACCGCTTTTAGAAGTTGATTGTTCTCCAAAATGCGAAAAAATGTCAGATTTGATGAATTGACTCTTGTTTTCGAGATAATGTCAACCCTCTTGTAATGACAATTAGATTTGTGAAATAATATGCATTTTTCAAGGTAAATTTTTCAAAGATAACAGTGTCGTAAGTAATATCTTAAATAGAATTAATTGCACTTAATAAATAAATAAAATACATAAAAATAAACCCGTACATCATTTTGTTCAAGTCACTCCGTTTACAAAGTGCAGCAGTGGTCCATCATCACATCTCGGTTTCAGCTGCCTTTATATCCCCTTCACCCTTTATCTTGATATCCAGGTGAAATTGTTTCACTATTTTTTACAGTATTCACCGAATTCTATTCAATGGCTATGCAAAATAGTTGTTATCGTTATGATTGCGTGAAGTGCTGCTTCCAACGAGTGTGAGTTTGCCACACGAGCGGGCTAATCTCACGAATGACGAATTCAATTTTTTCACAAGAGCATTGAAGGCATGGAAAGGGGTCCAAGTGTCAGCTGTTTTGGGTCACTTTACGCATGCATTTGAGGATTAGATGCATTGGCTGCATCAAATTCACGTGGCACTGGCAATCAGCGCAATGTAACACGCACTCGGCAACACTTGCCAAATGCTTCACGTACTGGAGTGCGTGAAATACAGCTTAACGGTTAGAAAATAGAAAAAGTATTTTTGGTTGAAAGATTTTACATTGTTAATATTTTGTGATTGAAATACCCTTTATACCTCAACTGCATATATTTTATCAAATAGTTTGTTTTGTGGTAGGTTTTAATAAATAAAAACACACGTATTTTTTAGTTTTGATTTTTTTTTACTAAGAAATGAGAAAAATGCACAAAAAGCGTGTGTGACAGATGTGTCACACTGCCTTAAACTGTTCTTCTAAGGTGTAGGCAACGCTTTAAAACAATTGTTAAGTTTATTGTAGTATAATGGAACGCCACACTTTTCACAAATTTTGTGTCGTTTTTGTATTTTTTTCGTATTTTATCAACTTCACCCACGAACAAATGCCACAAAGTGACGCAAGGTAATTTTCGCACGAATTTTGATACACGTAACGCCATACAGTTTACAAGAACTGCATGAATAATCCATAGAGAGGTGGGTTACCGTCGTGTTGCAGTGACTTAAAATGGAATAAAATGTAAGGTTTGGAATTTGTAAGGAATTATTCGCTATGTTACAGTAATGTCACACGGTGGTATAAAGGGTTAAAAGTCTGGAGGGCACGATGAATTTGTTACGTAATAAATCGGGGTTGTCTTTGAAAATGCTACTAAGTGTTACATGGGGAGGGGGAGTTAAAATACTCTAAAAATTACGTTACGCAATGTATGGATGGCCCCCTAACATGCTTCTGAATAATCTACTGAATTATGGCTCCCCTAAAAAAATCTACGACTTATAGCGTGTCGAGACTTTCAATTCAATGCGAGCCACGTGATTTGTGAAACCATTTTTGTTTATAATAGTACGGATTTGTGGTCTATGAAGGTTTTTAATTTTTTCTTAATAAGCATAGAAATGTTTAGCAAATATGTTTGAAACAATCATCAATCTTTAACAATTGACATAAAGCGGTGGAAGAAATATTTTAGTTCGACTATTCTACGATACGTGAAAGATTTCGGTTCCTTCCCTACTGATATTTTCTGTGGACAGCCAATCCTTTGTACTCCACAAAAACGAATACTTCAACAAAAAAATATTTTGTTCCATAGTGTAATAATAATAATTTCAGCAAAATGTGAGATACTTTTAAATCGTTAAAAGTATCTTATCTTTGAAAACGTCTAGTACCAAAAGCAAAAATTAGTTCTTAAAGAAATCCTAGTATCTATTTTTGCTATCTCTATTTTGTGAGTAATTATATTCTCAATTTAATTTGAAAAAAATGATCATGTAACATAATCCTTTCGTTTAACTTAACACCTGATTTTTTCAAAATGTTTTTTTTAAATAATTTTAAAAAATAATCCATTTACTTACGATTTTATGATGTAGTGCTGACAATTCACGCTCAGTGACACGTCGATTGGCCGCTTCTCGTCGTCGCTGTCGAAACTGACTGTATTTGTAGGCCAAAATTACACCTGGCAAGGCCAACGCCTCCAATGGGGATTTGCGTCCGAATGGCATGGTTGTTGCACCAAAATGGAATTTACACACCCGTTTCACTTGAATTTTATATGATCAATCGATTTTTTTCAAATTAAAATATTCGGTTTCTTCTTTTTTCTCATATTTCACTCGTTTGATTTTTCAATAATTCATGCTTTTAGTTACATTGATGGTGGCGCACGTAATTAACAATTATTTAATTCAAAAATCATGTGTAAGCATGTTGCGGAGGAACGAATGGAAGATTCTATGTCTTAAATTTAATTTAAGATGAGAATCTAAAATGTGAAAATTTGAAATGTTTTTATTTGCGATTCGTAGACAGATACATGAAATAAATAGAAGGAAATATTCAATCGTGAGGTACAGCTTTTAATTTTGCAACAAAATATTATTACTATTAAAGAACATTTTATATCGAATCCAGAAAAAAATACTGAGCCTATTCCGTTATTTTTCAAAATTTACGCAGCACACCTATTTGTTTCTTAAGTTCCTTTGATTGAAAATACAGGTGAAAAAATGTTATTTGGGATGTTTTCAAATCGTCCTTGATTTTTGAAAAATAGTATTGTAGCGTGACACCTAAAATTTTAAGCTTATTTTATGATTTTTTTCGTCACAAAATTAATTTAATCTTTTCAGTCCATGTGTGTTTTTATTTATTTTAAGTCGTTCTATTTCATCATTTGGTTTTAGGAAATTGAAACTGTTTTTGGAGTGATAATGAACTTCTCCAGTAAAAGGTAAAGGTGGTGGGAAGCACACTGAAACTTGCCGTGATCAAAAATTGACAAAAATCAAATATTTTTATATCTTGCAGACTTGTCTTTATCCATATCACCGAAAATCAGGCAACTGTATAGTGAAAAATACACAGGAGGTTTACCAGTTTGGCAAAAATCGTGCTTTTGGTTTGAAATCGACAAAAAATGATTGTAGGATTGACTACAACTATTAGTTTGTAGAAGAACTTGTTAAAATTATAGCCTAAACGGTATATCACAGTTTCGTTTCTGCTTCTCAACACCCGAAAAATTAGCTTTGAGAAAAACGCATTTAAAGATTTAATTACAGATTTTCCATAGATGTTTGACGCTCGCAAGACAGACGCATCGAAGTGTCAAATCGAAGTTGTATTACATGACATTAATATGATGAGACAAACTTGACGCCAACACGATGTGAACCTTGCACAAAGTTCCATATGCTTCAACTCTTCTGCAAGTAACGTCGTGAACTGTCACTTTGACATATATAAAAACCGGTTAAATGTCGAATTTGGAATCGCTCAGGCATAATTGGTATCACACATTGAGTTTTAAAGAGAAATCGATTGCTTTTGTGAAAGAATACTTCATACTCTTCAACTGAACGAATGTTGACTGTGAATTCAAAAGTTTTGACAGTTTTATCAGTGCACTAACGCAATTGAAGTGCGTCCAGCTTGTCAGCGCGTTTTGATTTGACATTTCGAAACGTTAGTATTGTGCGCGTCAAGCTTGTCTAGACTTTCAGGACTGACAAATTAAAGCCGATCAGGCAAAAACAGCTAAAATCCCTTTTAATTTTTTTTTTAAATTGGCTTGCATAACATAATATGGAACAGTATTTGAAAAATATGAAAATACAGTGTCAGTGAGCGGAGAACGAAGAAAAAAATGGATTAATATTACTGCTTTTTTTCTCTAATAATTTGAGAGCATTTCAAATTATTTTCCATGGGATATTGTGTTTCATTTAAAGATTCGAACACCATTAATGTCAAGTGTGATTGTGAGGAAACATACTGTGAGTCGTGCAGAACAGACTGAATAGGTAATGTCATTAAAACTATCAGTTCCATGGAATTTTTGACGGACCAACGGCGTCAATGCGTACAAAACTGTACAGACTTCAATGGACCAGCCATATTGAACGCATGGACCGTGGCAAAGGTGTCGAACTGATGAAAGACTGATTAACGAACAGCTGCTCACTAGGCAAACAATGAAAAAAATATTGCGAGGGCTAAGTGGTTGTAGACAAGAAGTGCAGTTGAAACTCCTAAATTAGAGGACGTGATCGTTGAACTGAGACAAGGGAAGGCAATGCTTTCAAGCAAACCAGACTTGATTTGGGCTGGTGTACCATTGATGGTTAATATTTAACTAAAAAATGGCTTCATAGACCCATCTACATCTATTCGTATCTTTGCATCATGGTGAAGTAAATTTTACATCTTTCCCAAAGAGAAAGCGCCCAATTATTATTTATTGTTAAGATGGAACCTAGTGGTCAGTACTTCATAAACCTTTGTTTATTCAACCTTTCAGCAGTAAGAATACTAGCAAAATTGAAAATCATACTCCAAAATCACGATAACACAGTGAGGATGCGAGCGATTGTCATCAATATCTCAAAATCATATTTTGAATAAATATCTCCAATCTGGAATTGGGTTGGATTGCTTTTACAGTCTGAACGCCAAAAAGTGTAATGTAGTTCAAGCAACACTCATTATTCGAAAAACTCCAAAACACCTACGTGGTTGGGAAGTGTTCAACCAAAAGAATGTTGCTTCAAGTGTAGTAGTGTTTTATAGTATGTTTGAGAATGCAAGACAACCATTTCGGGTTCCATCAAAACGCTTAAGATAATAAATGAACCACACTGTAAACTTGATTGATCTGAAGCACGTCAACCAAAAACCCACAGTAATTTCAACGAAAACCCATAACGACTCCTCGCAGGATTTTGACAAATGCTGTACAAGGACAAAACTTAGAAGAACGTCAGCTCCATTCGGCCACGTGACAAATCGTGTGGTCTAGCAATGCCATCTGCAGCATCCTGCACAAATAGCTGGCACTGAAGCGAGCCTCATGCCAGCTACACCAACAACTGCAGCTTTTACTTCCGCCTCTCGCCTCTGCCCGCACTTCTCTTGCACGCCGATGACACACTTCCAGCAGCAAGTACTGCTTCCTGCCCGGGATCTTACCGCAACTATTTCGGCTCGATTTTTTGTCGCTATTGTTGGTCCTGATTGTTCGCACTTTACATAATCCAAATTGATTTGGCACCGCAGTCCAAGGAATCGGCGACACGCACTCTTCAGGTTGGGAGCGTGGCGCCCCGAATTACAGTTGCAGACAAGGAGCACTTGCGGGACAACAAAGGAGGCACCAACTGCCTTATAACACTAGTAGTATTACCAATTTTATTCTTGTCATTGTCCTGCCACTCTGATTCCCACTCTGCACACCAACTGTTACGGACGAATCGCATCCAGGTGAAATTATCGTATAACTGTATCGCGAAAGAACAAGAGACGGTCGATCCGAAGGAAAATATTTCTATCAGAAAAATATAGTGCAGGGGAGCGGGGTACCACTGCGGTGGCTAGACGGTCGAGTCCCGGTGCCACCAACGACCGATCTGCGAAGTCACTCGATGCTGACTGGAAGCGCCTTTGGTCGCGGCATGCAGCCGTTTCTAGGAAGCACTTCCGTGCCTTTGTTTTGCTGCAAGACTCCTTGGCCGTAGTGGTTCCCCTCTTGGAATTTTGGTCAAAACATGAACGCCGTAGTAGGGACTTAGCGAAAGTAGTAGTTTTTTGCATTCACCCCCGCTATTTCGAGAGGTATTACTTTTTACTATATGCTCCACCAGCGCAATCCGTCCTTTTCAACACTATTTATGACCATCATATAAAAAAGGTTGCTTCAGCTAGCTTAAGCCAGCTTAAGCCGACGGGTCACAAATGTCAACGCAGTCTCGCAATTCTAGTACGACAGTGTTCCGGTGCACCACCTTTGGCAAACGCTAGCTATTCGCATGCAAGCAGCGTCTGAATCGATAGCCCCAGTCTGCGCATGTTCGCCATTGGATTTGGCGGGGCTTGTGTTGTCCTGGAACGGATTTCACGTAATTGTAGCATTCGTGGTCGTCGTCGTCGTCATCGTTTTTTCGCAACATTCGCTGTTGCTTTCTTTTTGCGTCTGCTTTGACCGTTCCAGGAGTAAGTACATACACACACTCGTATCATCTCCATGCACAGGTTTCAACTCTCGGAAGCATTGTTTTGGGGGCTGGCATCCCCCTCGGCGGTATGACGTCAATCGACTTGTGTTTACTTCGGATAATGGCAAAGGAATTGGCACGTTTGTTCATATGCATCACGGTAGGGTAGGTTTGTATGGGACGCAAGTTCGCACGAGGGCACACGAAGCGCAGTTGTTTGGTTGCAAATTCAGTAGTCAAGCACTTTAACGGAGTCCTCGGTATGTCCTTAGTAGTTACATGAATTTTTCAGGCACTTTAAAATGTTGCATAATTTCAGAAGCGAAGTCCTTTGACGGTGGCGAGTTATACTTGCAATTCGCTTTAACTGTTTCTTGGAAAATGGAACACATTAGCATGATTGGTATTCAAAAAATGCTTTTACCATGTTATCCAGGAGGAATAATCTTGCTCAGAAAAACCTTTTATTTGTAACAATTTTGACAACGGACACTAGACTCTACACTCATTGGTCACGGTATCCAAATCACTTGTTCGAATGCCGTGAAGAGGTTGACGAGCGAAGCGAGTAGAGGGCGGCGTCCACTAGCACGTATATATTTCTAAGTTCTCGTTTTTGAAGGAACACGCCAGTTCAACAATCTTAGTAACATTCGCAAAAGTTTCTTGTACGTTGTTGCGGATCATTTATATTTCACATTTTTTCTAATTTCTACCAAAATGTGAACCAATTTAAATTTCATCGTTACACTGCTAAATAATCGCCATTGGCAGTACTAAATTCCGACATATTAATCCACCACTCGCACTCTCACTCGAGAGGTGAGAAACGCGTTTTTATTTGTTCTAGTCGTGGGGAGTTCAGGTGATCGAACGGGAATCTGATTGGCAAAATTTGCTGATTGCCATATATGGGCATAATTGAAGAAAAATGAGCCGACTCGAGATCGGAGTGAGATGTCTGGGGAGAGAGTTGCAATCGAGGAGTCGTGGTGGACGGACGCAATGTGTTACGTTCAAGTAGAGATGGTGTAAAATGGACCTGTGGCGCTATGCAAGGGTGTAACACCTGCTATGCTGAGAGCTTTCCCATCGAATGCCGCTTGTTTTATTGGTTTTGCAGTGTTTATGAAATTTTAAATGCTGTCGCATCTAGACTGTAACGATCAGTGTTAAAGTAGAGCTTAAGAAGAGTTATATATTTCGCTAGGATTTGTTTTTCTAAAGAAAAGAAAAAACAGAGAATAAAGTGAAATCTAATATGAAGTGAGTGTATAATTGGTTTCTCCCCTCCGCAGCTTGATCGCGATTGAAATGTTTGTCCGGTTTCTTCCTTTTGTGATTAGCCCACGACCCGATGATCCAGCCGGTTCTAAAAATTTTGTTCTATGACCGCCACTATGCGGCCACAGTTGGTGGGTGCTCCGCACGGGGCCTCCTCTCGACAGTCATCTTCCATGTTGCGCCCGAATTGGCGGGGCACGTGGAGGATGATTGGGTGGGAGAAAGGTGTGGTAGTGGGGGCATGAAACAACGTTATCTCAATTTCAGGACAATACGACACGGCTATAATTGTTCGAGCACGCTATGGGATGTTGTAGTGCATTACCCCCTTGCAAATCAACCAAACAGTTGCCAGAATCTCTCTCAGATGAAGCAGTAGTTTGAGCGTCTGTTCTGGACGTTCAACATTACCCAGATACTTCCACAGATCTGTACAGGGGCTATCATACCATTTTTCATCGAATGTTACTATCCTGTCCAAAAATGATTCGGCTCTATTTGTATTGGTGAGTGAAGCAATCGTCTCAGGTTGTCGAAACATGTTCGCAGGGTATAATTCGGGAGGTTCGCATCTGTGAATTTTTTTGACCTTACCGATAACTCCTAAATGAAAACTTATTGTTGCTATATGTAGCTCCGATCCCACTGCTATGCACCGTATAGTCGCACTTGCATCCCGTTCAACGTCGACTTCCAATAAACAGGTACCCAAAGGCACGTTTAATTTTTCAAGCTTTTATTGCTGGGCTAAATTATATTTTAAACTGTTTTAAAAAAAATTCACCAAACCCCTCGACGAAAACATGTTTTCTGAGAAAAAACATACACATATAGAATTAAAAATTATATAGAAATGAATTCAACCCTACCAAATGGATATTGTCGTAATTTCACGAGCCATTAGAGATATCAGGAATTTTCGGTATTTAGACACTAAATTTCGACTGAAAGTGGATAGCGTTCTTCATTCCTATTGTTATTACACGAAACGCCATATAATATTACTAAGTTAATCGTACTAAATTATTTACTAACGCTTCCAAATACTTCGCGTCTAACGCTTTTCAACATTGTGGTCGTAACTCTGCCACGCTTTACTACTTGTACCTAATGCGCACTCTTGCATCTAACTGACTTTAATGTGATCCCAATATGGTGTCACCATCCAGCGGGGAATCTCCTCGAATATACATAAACAGTATAGGACTCCGTGACCGCCTAGAACGCGGCAGAAGACTCCCGGTTATGTATTCTCGAAGCTCCTAAATGTATTTAGGTTGATAGTTACAACTTTCAGACTCACTCATGTTTTCCAGAGGTTTCGAAAAGCTTCCAAATTGTTGTGCGATTGACAGTGTTTACGACAATTTTTGGGGGGCGTGGAGGTCTTATGACAATATAGACATCAGAGTTAATTTTCTGCGTCCAATCACAATGCTAGTACATTTTGAAATTAACTTCAAATCAGAAATTGTATATAAAACAACCCAGTACTAAATTCTGTTCTGTATGGTAATTAAATATCTGTTATCAAGGGCAACATATCTTTTTATTAATGATATTCAATCGACAGGTTTTGAATGTAGGTACACAATGAGTAGTGATTAAAATGGATTTTTAGGAACACAATTCACAAATATTGAAAAATGAGTCAGACTCTACATCCAAATAGGACGTCCCAAAAAAATGTAAATTGTCGTGAGAAACATAACTAACAGCTAGATCATCTGAAACCAAAAAACCAAATAGATTCTGTTAGTTAATGAGTTTCTTGAGGTAACGCTGTCGAGTTTTTTCATTTATTTTGTTAATTTCATTTTTGGTGTAATTTTGAAGCCCAAAAAAAATTATTTATTTTAACCGGAAAATCTTCTATTTAAAACCATTATAGTCTAAAAATAAAATATCTCGACAGCGTTACCTTGTAAAATGTTTACAGAATAAGTGTTTAAAATTTCAAAAGAATCGGCCTCACCGACTTTAAAAATAAAAAGTATCAGAAAACGCCTTTGATTTTTTTTTTGGAAAAAAGTGAATTATTTTCTCGACTCACACAGAATCGTCAATAATAAAATGTAAGGCTATCAGCAAAGTTGTCTAGAGCATCCTTTTGTTGTTGTCTTCAAAGGAATCTTTGCACTCTTTTGCAGCTTTTTGATCAACTCTGTTTATGCCCATTCATGAGAGCTTGTCCCTAAACGCATGCCCATAAAAAATCGAAAATTTGACCATACCCGCCGGTCCGCACACCATGAGTCACCACATCAATCATATATTAGACATACCGACCAAACTATGCAATAATATAGTGAAAGTGAGAAACAGATTAAATAGCCAGAAAGATTGCCAATAAAAATTCAATGCAGCATACACCCTTGCATCTACCAGAATAAAGATATCACTTCAAGCTGTATTGCAGCCATTTTCCACATTTTTGACATTTCTTCTTCAGAATAATTTTGTAGGTGTCATTCACAGCCAAATACGATTTGGAGTAGTGTAGACTCTGAAATTGCAGTTTTTTTAATAAAGGTTAATTAATTCAGCATAACGATGGAGAAATCAACAGCGCTTTGTATCTGGTTGCATTAGTAGGGATGTTAATATGGAATAATATTCGATATCTCAAGCAAAAACTGAAAAGCTCTTAATGGTTAGTAATAAGTAATAAGTAAAAATTCTATTAATATTTTTCGAATTTAAAAAAAAGTGCAATGAAATAAAAAACATCACGCCGCTGCGGACAGGATTCGAACCTGTGCGGGTAGGCGTGATTTAACGCTGTATTTGAACATAATTAAAGATCTCAAAACAAAAACCGGATTTTGATTCCTCAGCACTTAATAAACAAAAAAAAAACACAAAATAAATAGCACGTTTGGCAACATGTATCGTAGCGGCTTCGCAACAAATGTATATTAAGTTTCTAAACATATTTACTGGGGGGTTATTTTCCCGTGTTTAGCGCAGTTTTTTCCAATTTCAAATAATTGCGTAGATATATGTAATAAACAAATACAAATTTATCGGTACTAAAGACCCAATCAAAATTAATCAATCATATTCTCTTGAAACAAACAAACAATATAATTATGAAAATAAAGAAAATAAATGAATCAAAAAGTATGATCAGAAAATAGTCTATATAATTGCCAAAGAAACTTTAGAAGAGTAAGTGAAAAAAGCACCTATGTAAACGCAATTGAATTGTTTAATCGTTCGCCAAGAGAATTGAAAAACCTTGAGGTAAACAAGAAACCTAAAAAATTATTTACTTGGATTATTCTTCTTCTAATTTACCTTTCAGAAATATAAGTTACATTTTAAAACAATGTGCCACATGTCCTAAGTAAATAAATTTTTCTATAGCAAGTTTTATTATATTAGTTTATAAGTTAGTATGTAGCATACCAGTCCACGTACAGGAAGCAAATTTCCTCTGCGGTTTTAATTGTCCCAATTTTGTAATTCTACATGTAAAATTTTACTAGTCAATAAATAAATAAATATGGGCATTCTCAAAAAATTTAACTTGCTTAGTTTTTTAGTATTAATTTCATAAAAAGTTAAGAAATTTTTTTTTTTCATTTATTATATTTTCTTGAGTCATAGTTTTCACGTGAATATTATAGTTTTTGAATGGAAATTTTCTGATGACATTTTCCAATGTTTCCACTCGATTTGATGGTCGCATTGTAGGAAAAATTGGGTGAGAGAGATGAATATTTTCCATGGACTTCTTTAGACGAAAAAATGGGAACACTTCCCTTTCATTTCGGAGTAAATTGTACGCTTATCAAGTTTACTGGTGAATATAATATTCCATACAGCTATCAATAAACGGCAACTTAATATTTATTTGATAATTTCTTAATCAATATATCTTGAAGACTGTTTGGTTTTTACGCGAGCCGAACTAAAGCCGTCACTGAAATTTTCCAGGGCTTATAAATTGAGCCCACAAACTTCAGTAGTATTAAAAAACCTATTGAAAATTAAGGTATGTTTTTCTGTCCAACTTTGGCTGATTTGTTTCCGATTTTAAATGTGTTTACAGCTTGCTGCCTAATCTAGGCAGAAACGAAACAAAGAAAACGGCAACAAATTGGTCAGATGTTATTGAAAATTGTTAGAACTTCTACGATTTCGGACGATTATTACAAAACTTCGTGGAAATTATTCAACTGTGGCTAGAGGTCGCACAGAGAAGATTATTAGCACGAAATCGCTGAGGAAGCTCGAACGATTACGATCGAAAATCGATTCCGAATCTAATAAAAAATAACACAATAATTAAAAGCAAGTTTCTTTTGATAAACAAAAAATGCATATATACAAGAAACTCGACACCGCCTTCTCGAAATAATGTTTTCAGGAAAATACGGAATCATTAACACAAAATTCATATGGGGTAGAAAAATTGCAGGCGTAAAATTTCAATTGCTTCTGCGATCGACTTGTGATGTAGAAATATTAGTACTTTTGCTGAAAATGCTAGCATCCAAAATTATTATAACCGATTTCACTAGGAAAATATGTGACAGCTCCACTTCCCACTAACAACGCAACATGAATAAAAACACAATGTTGTTATAAATCAAAAAGATTATACAATTTATTAACAAACTTTTGTCAAAAAACAAGTTCTACTTCGATTTCGTTTTAATTTTCACTTTTATTCGTAAAAAAAATCATTTATTTCTAGATGATGCACAAACGTTCAGTATTGCATTTGAAGCTACCTTCGCGAATATTAGAAAAAAGTTCTAAATGTACTGTTTCACTCTCTCTCTTTAATTTAGTTGATTATGCATTCTAATAAAACCTGAAAAAATTGTTGGAGTATACACTGTGCTTGTTTCACGCACCTATTCTCAATTCAAATTTGCATAGTACGTGTGCTATATATTCATGATTGCTTGTAAATGAGTTTTTATTTGATTGCAGACGAAATTCAATTTTAAATTAATACGATCGAGGGTATATCTCTTTTTTTATAGATAAATTATTTGTTCGATATTTTCGTTGATCCTCGTCTTTGTTCCGATGCAATGAGCTTAGAATACTCTCATACTGATTGTGATGCTCAAAAGAAGGAAAACAAGAGCTATTAGAATGTGAAATCAAGGTTTCGAAAAGATGATTGCACATTTAAAAAATAATAATTTTGTGATCCTTATAAAATCGTTTGAAACAACAATTCGTAAAACTCTTCAAAATCAACTTGCTATATCACTCGACTGTCTACACATCTCATTCCGTTTCTGATCCATCCCCCTCCGTCGCTATTTCAGTCTCTGTCCAAAATTCCGCGATCCATATCGTCTAGAGTGTCTTCCGATCCTGATCCAGTCAGGTCGGACAGTTCGTCCAGGCATTTCTGCCTCTTCCGGACGTTCCAGTGCAGGCACTCGGCTAGCGAGTCAAACCAATCGGAGATCTGGTCTTGGGCACATATACTTGGCACTGGATATATTGAAGTTGTCACTCGTAGACTATCGCCGTGGAAGAGTTCCTGACGATTTCTTCCGTCGAACGACACCCATGACGTGTTGCGGCTGTCTGGCGAAATTGAAATCTACAAGAAATGGGATGTTGTATTGATGCGGTCAGAAAGGATATGCTTCAATTGACCGACCTTGAGTTCCACGCCGGCCGGCACGACTATCGGCCGAAAACTAAGTGAATGCGGACAGATCGGAGTGACCATGATCGCAGGCACCGAAGGATGAATCATGGATGCACCAGCAGCCACTGCATACGCTGTGCTTCCCGTCGGCGTGGACACAATCAAGCCATCACCTTGCACCGAAGTTATGTGCTTGCCATCCAAAAATAAATCGATATTGCTTAGGTAAGGTGATGGTCCGCGATCGATGACCACTTCATTAAGTACCTGAAAAGAAGTTATTCAAAATTTACTTTGAATCTTTTAAAATCCCTCAAAAAACCTTACCAAAATATTTGTCGACGCCTTCGCACTCGATTGTTGTTGAGCTTCGTCTGTGTGATACGATAGATTCGCCAATTCCGTATCGTGGAAGGCTATAGCCTCTTTGTAACGTTCGCCTTTACGGACAATGATGCAACGCAGGCGACTGCGCAGCGTCAACGCTGCATGTCCTTCCAGGACGTTTGTCACTTGATCTTGAAAATTATCAAACTGGAATGGTGTTAGGAAACCTAAAGATCCCAAATGGAAAGCCATCACAGGTGGAACAGATTGTTGGAACAGCAGCGATGCATATAGCAATGTACCATCACCGCCCAAGCATACAATGAAATCAATACGATCTGTTAAATCGTCGCGACCATCCCTACGAATTGAAGATAGCATTTTAATCAGATTTTCACTATCGGATAGTTCAAACTTACTTGAAAGTCACCAATTTGTCTTTGATCTGTTGAAAGCGTTTGTCTTCTATCAATAAAGGATCGTCTAGAACGGCCGCCTCGACCCACACCACCATATTTTTCTCCTGTAACATAAAATGATTGCTTTTGTACCGTTTGTACGAAATAAAATAGCCTCAAGATTACCTGCACCAACCATTCTACAAGTTGAACAAACGGTGAAAGGACAGTCGAGTCGCGAACCTTCTTTATTACTAGCACAGTTAGAGGTGGTTTGTACCACGTTAAACGTTGGCTAGCTGGATCCTGGATTTGCCTGGAATTGTTTGAAAATTGTTGAACATTGTATAAAATTTTTTTAGCAATTAAATACTTCTTACAATAAATACTGGATGATATTTTTGGAAAGACACGTTTTTAATAATATATGGTACCAAACTAACCATACAGCCATTATTTAAGGACGAATTGTTAAAGTTTCAGAATCTAGTTCTAGAATCTAAATTAATTGAAAATATAGAAAATCCCAGTAGGGAAACTCGCACGAAAATGCTTTCAAATTATGAATAAATACCACAAAAGAAAAACTTACGGAATGTGATGTTGGCAAGTTAATAGTGCTCCACTACAAGACGCGGTAAGGAAACAATTCAAATAATGAGCTCCAGAAAGTACAGGACTGCCAAGGTAAATCCGGAATATGTTTATAAGTTACCCTCTAACGGATGTCACGTGTAATCTGGCATATCCCCTCTCCCTAGTGTAGTGCGTACCGTTACGAGTCACTGAGATACAAACACGTTTTCACCTGCGCAAACATGACTCGGGAGCAGGACAGAAGAGCTGCGATACTCGAGTCACTTCACGCCGGAAAATCGCCCAAGGAAATAATCGAGTGGTTCGGATACAAGAAAACGCAAGTTTATGAAATTGCAAAAACATTTCGAAAAGCCGATGACCCGGATGAGGTGTCCTCTGACCGTGCCAGCCATAGCAAACGGTCGGACCAAAAAAGAACAGCAGACTTTCTAGACACATTGAAAGAGAAGATCGAAGAGGACCCTGGACGCAGCATGGCAAAGTGAGTGAAGGATATGGGCGTTGCGCGGTCAACAATCGGTTTGACAGTGCACGAGGACCTTGGCTACAAATCCTTTGTGTTGAGGCAACGCCAATTGTTGACAGAAAAAACAAGTCTGACCGAATGTTGAATGATTTGAACACGACACGACAGTGCTGGACTTCTGAGATTCTTTTCGGGCGAAAAGAATTTTATCCAGGACAGAAAAGTGAATCCTCAAAATGACAGATGGCTTTGTCAAGATCCTTCAGAAGTACCTATCGTTATGCACATCAAATTTTCAGCATCAGTCATGGTTTTGGGAGTCATAAGCAGCGAAGGAAATGTTATGCAGCCGCATTTCTTAGAAGAAAGCCTCAAAATCAACACCGACGTTTACGTTCACGTTATAGAGACTGTTGTGAAGCCTTGGGTGGACAAAGTGGCTGCTGGAAGAAACTACGTGTTTCAGCAGGACTCAGCGCCCGCTAACAAAACAAAGAAAACTCGAGCGTGGCTTCACAGCAATGTGCCCTACCTCTGGTCACCCGATGTGTGGCCACCGTCTAGCCCAGATTGCAACCCCCTTGATTATTACTTTTGGGACGCAGTCGAAGAAAAGGTCTACGCAAACCCCCACAACACCAAAGACGCACTACGAGGGCGTATTACGGAGTTAATGACCAACATGGACAAGGAGAAGGTAAAACGTGCGTGTAGCCGGTTCCAAGGCAGACTTGAATGAGTTGTAAAAGCTGATGGCAGTTACATCGAATAATTTTGTTTCTGAGCATGTCTCTTACAATTCTGCCGAGTTGAGTACAAAATAAATCATTATTTTCTGAGCTATAAGAGTTTTCATACTTGCATTCCATTTTCCGGATTTACCTCGGCAGCCCTGTAAATTCATTGAAGAGTTTCAGTTTAAAACAAGATATTTTTGTAGCAGCCAATTATTTAGCCCGCTTTGGTATTACTTTTGGTAGATGTGCTCAACGTTCATTGTTAGCAATATTAGATGATAATATAAACAATGAATTTCGGTCATGAAATATGATTTCAGGAGAGATAACTTTTCATGGTCAATGATAATTCGATACTCGATAATTCTCATTGATAATCTTGCGATAAGATAAAATTAGCGATTATAGAAGACTGAGAATAATTGCGTACAAAAAAATCATTTTAATGAATGGGGACTGGTATGTCATATGAGTTGAGCTTTATTGAAAAATTCAGATGAATGAACAATACACAATTTCTCATAATTATTCATATCACACTGGATTCAAGTAAGCAACGTAACGGTTTTCGTGGAAATTAAATATTCCGTTGAAATTAATGCAATCTGATTGCAATTTTCATGAGAAATAGCATTTTTAGGAAAACTTGCTTGAAGTTGGAAAAAATCTCATCTAGATTTTAGGCACTGACTGTAAGTTATTCTGAGGAGATGAACTTGAATCCATTGCATTCTAGCCCGCACAGGTTCGAATCCTGTCCAAAACGCCGTATTTTTCATTTTCATTTTGTACTGAATTTAACTATAATGAATCACATTTCGGGGAATAGTTTTCTCGCTTCCAGTTCTTAACACTTTTGTGTATTCTCTTGTTTAATAAATAATTTTACTTACATAACCATCGCTGGGTTCTTCATTATCCGTCCACATGGCCCAAATTGTTGAAATGGCGATGGCGCGTTTAGACTTCTAGTTCGCCTGTAAATAAGAAAAAAAGATATAAATTAGAGAATGCCAATAAAAACTATGATTTGAAATAAATTAGTGTTTGGATTACATATAAATAAAAAGCAAAAAATTCGTTCACAGTACTGAGAAATTCAATCAACAAAAATACGTTACTACTATATTGCACGTTTACATATAATATATATTAATAAAACCTTATATGCATAGCATTTTAAATAACACCAAAGAGGAATTAGCATCCTTCTATAATCTTTTACCATAAAACAGGATATGTTAAAGGTTTCAAGTCTTATGACGTCCAGATTAAGTTCGTTGCGCTCTTCAGGGCCATAAATATAATAAATACAACAGCGTATGAATATTTATCACTTTCAAATGTTCAAGACATGTTATGGAAATTTGGATTACGGCTGCATCTTCTTCGGCAATAACAAAAATATATATTACAGGTATTTTTTTTAAATATTATATTATCATTTTAGTTCCGATACATATAACATTTTTGGTTCCGGTTATTTATTGACTTGAAAGTTGGACACATATGTATGTTTTTTAATTAAATAAAAATAGACATATATGTAGATAAAAACTTTACTATTGTCGAGATACAATTCTGTGTTGGTATTAACATAACAAAACTTATGCTTGATATACAGACTATAGCTTTTCATGTGTAAATATTTTCAGTTAAACATTGCAGATAAGTGTTTACTTAAGTTTACTTAATAAACATAAATGATTTGATTTCTAATTGGATGTTTTCAGTTGATAAATCAAGTGTTTCTTGATGATGTTATGGAGGACATTTTTCAAGGATATGCGGAGAAAATACAGAGGGAATTGTTCATACAATAAAATCTGCGAAGGATCGTCGGGCAGTCATTGGGGCTACACGCCTCGAAAAACACGTGAAACGATTCAATATATAATTATTCGAATAGTTATTTGAGTCAATGTCATATTTATCTAGGATTCGCGAAAGAAGAATAGTTGAATTTTACTGTCCATCATAATTATATTTCATTCTACAAATTTAACAGATTAGATTCTTCAATTAGATTCTTAAAATTTACTAGGCGACAATTGTAGGCATTTTTGCTTAAGGGGGCAGTCTAGGTCTTTTGGACCCAATTTCAATAATTTATTTTTAATATAAATATTTATTTAAATGGTATACAACTTTTGTACATAAACAAGCAACTATTGAACTTTAAGAATTCTTTTTACTTTTATTTACATAATGGCGGCTATCACGGAGGCACCCAAAAAATGGGTGACATGATGTATCCCCACTGGAGCATCTGGAACAAAAAATCCGAATGGCATGTTTAAATATAACTGGTTGGCTATAGCCCGTATCAGAATTAAACATTTTGGATAGAAAAAAAAACAATATGGCGGATTTTTCAATTTTTTGACCTCTTTTTTGCAATCAAATTTTCTAGTAAAATCATTAAAAATATATAGAAAATTCTCAACCTGGTAGGAGCTGAAACTATACAGTTGTTGAATACTCAGTGAAAATTTCAGCCCAATCGGTGACATAGATTTTTCGAAATTGTGTCAACCAGGTCAAAAAACGTTGTTTCGAGAAAAACGCGTTTAAAGCTGAAACAAATATAGAGCATGTTTACACACACTCTATTCTATCGCTGCATACATATATTTCTCGGCGAAGCCAACCAAAATAAAAGTTTTTACATTAATTCTACATGTATACAGTACCTGAAAATCATGTTTTAAGAAAAACGATTTTTTTTTTGAAAAAATAGACCCAGACTGCCCCTTTAAAAAACTTATTTATTGAACTTATGTTGCATAAAATCTAGCGCAGAAACAAATACATAAATATTATGAGTAGCACCTTCATCTAAATAGCTGTAGGTATTGTAGGTAAGCCAATTGAAATTGTAGATGTTTTTTTCGATGAAAAATAAATTACATAATCCAAATAATTCGATAAGTTTTTTTCTATACAAATTCGATTATTAGCTTCACTAATCTGCATGATTTTCTGACTATTGTTTTGGGGAAGTGGTTTCAATATAATTACTCTGTATTTTCTGTCACATTAGATTGGATTGGATTAAGCCTAAATCGACAGAATTTTTTTGTGTGCATTTCACCCTACTCCGCTTGCTGCTTAGGAAGTTTTCTCAGCCCTCGTTGAGGCAAGCACACGGAGGTCCTAGCCGCGCAAATTATGCTAAACCGCACGCGAAAGACCATGGTAGATCGGGCTCAGACAAAAAGTGATTTCAATGAGGCGAAGATTTTGTTAACTTTCATTTTCGTCTAGTAATTCCGTCAATTTCATTACAGGCTATTATTAAAGGTGCTACGGAATGCGTAGAAGTAATTTTCGACAAACACGACTGGCTTGCAGCGTCACAAAATTTTAATTTATTTAGCACACCAAACGATGTAAGACAGGTTTGTATTCTGAAACAGCAGACAACAGAAAGACATTTTCAAACCTAGAAGACTATGCTTAAATTAGTCTTGAAAATTTCTTAAAAAAACAAACCGTTTTTTACCAATGCTTTCCGCATCTTTCATATTTGCATATTGATGGAAATTTTCACGAATAGTTATTACAATTTAATGAGGAGAAATGGATTCAAATACTTGAAAAGGATTAAAAAAAATTCACTTAACAGAAAACCGATTAAGCATGGAAGCTGTAAATCCCATGGAAAAAAATAGATTAGATTAAAGAAGCATGACTCGCCGAAAAAAGGTCTTATAGACTCTTCAAGAGTTTCAGTTGACCTATCTTAGTAAATGAGTAGATTATGAGAAGAAAATAGAAAGACTCAATAAATTGCATAAAAAGTTGCATAAAATAAATTTAAACAAGCCGTGAGGTGCGACCCATGAGGTCCACACGGTCAACTTCCCAGTAATATCTACATATGTAGATATTAAAAATATTAAACACAATAATAGTTATGGAAATAATACTACTTCAAATAATAAAAATGTACCTCTCATAGAAGTTATTGGAATGACTTAATATTAATCGTAACATCTACGCGAGCGTCGATTGATTACGTAAGGATTTTGGTGCATTGGTTTGATTGATTATTCACGCGGATCAATCGGAGGGGGGACAGGTTACAAAGCAGTTTTTTTTAATTAAAGTTAAAACATGGTGCTGTGAAGACTATTGAAAATCTGCTCAAATTTTGCAAATATTAATAAACTTTGATTGACTTTACAACAATGTCTTCAAAATAAGAGGTTTAAAGTATTATGATTCGAATGAACCCTTTTTACATGGTGGCTTTGAATGATTTTTTATTTTTTATTTAATTTTTTTTTGTAATCATGAAAAACGTTTTTGCTGGTTTCTCCACAAAAATTGATAAAATTTTATAAATTCTACAAACATTTATTATTACGATGTGCAAATCAGGTTAAAAATGATTTTTTTTATGAAAAAACCAATACTTTCCAATTTTTTTAATAAATCAAAAAAACCGCTTTAAAGATTTTTTTAAAATATAAAAACATCATAAAAATGTTAATACGCGTTAATTGACACCTTAATGATCGGAAGATTATATTTGGTTCTCGTAATATAATGAATGACGTAAATGACCTTGAACGTTTAATGATTTTTTATTTTTTATTTAATTTTTTTCGTAATCATGTAAAAAAACTTTTGCTTGTTTTTTCACAAAAACTGTTTGGAGTATATAAATTATATAAACATTGATTACTTAGGTTTGAAAATCAGGTTAAAAATTTGATGTTTTTGAAAAAAAACCCTAATTTTTTGCACTTTTTTTAAAAAAATTAAAAAACGGCTCCAAGAATTTTTTTAAAAATTTGCTGGAATCATACCAATGTTAAAACGCGTCGATTGACACCTTAATCATGAAAATCGCATGTTTGGTTCGTGAGATATAGCGCATAACATGGTTGACCTTCAAGGGGCGAAAACAGCAAACCCCCCCGACCGAAGTTTCCCAAAAACTAATCAGCTCTTAAAATTGCAAAGACGCTTCGATTGACACCTCAACGAAGTCGATACGACTTTGTTTACGTGAGTTATGCTCGTAGAAAAACTGCCTGCGAACGCACATACGTACGTACGTACGTACGTACATACACACACACACACACACACATACATACTTCTTTCTAAAAACACTTTATATATACTCTATAGACCTCAAAACGTAAAGAAAACTTGAAAATTTCAATTTCGATTTTCGAGGCGATTACAAGAACTTCCCATATACTGGGAAGTTAAAAATTTCGATCCACAATTGCACCTATTTTCATAATTGACAATACAGCAAATTATCTTAAGTTTGCAAAATAAAATCGAAATAAAAAAGAAGGAAGAAAAACTGAAATTTTTCATAGTATCTCACATTCTGAGACGCTAATTTCGCAAGGATATCGGTTCTTGACTTTCGAAGGAGGATAACAGGAGACAAAAAATCATGTCGTTTAGATAATTTTGGAAATATAAAACGAAATATGAATTGTGCCCAACATATTTATATTTTTATAAAATTTCATTGCTTGAATGATAATGAAGGAAATTGTTAAAGTGGTGTTTTTTAGTAAGACGGTGATATTGTTTGTTTCAAGTAGAGTTCACTCGACAATTTCAACACCAATACACCAACTTTAAAAGTGAATCTAAACGATTTGATTTATGAAAGCCTCACTGCATAAATTTGCATGGATAATTTATTGTTTATGAGACTTGAATACATTTGCATTGTTTGTTCGAATTTTTCGAAATCGACAATCGATTTCTGGTTAATATACATATAATACAAGTCGAGCGTAAATGAAGAACTGACGCAAAGTAACTTCCAACAGAACGAAAGTTTGCCAGAGTGACGTCTTAGAACGATAAACACAACAAAATTTGCATTAAGTTTTTTGGTGATTAAGAAAGAACACATGCTTTTAATGGCATCCGTTTGCGTGTTTAAACTTTTATGGTTGTTACGAAAAATCAAGTCTGGTAGTTACACCACGAACACAAAATTTAAATTTTATATTGTTTCAACTCAAAAAATGTCCGGAAAAGAAATCGCAAACCATGTTCTTACATCATTAAACGAGAAACTATTATTAAGTTAGAACAAATCACGCACAACCGTTAAAATGTTAATGTTACTCAGAAATGCTTAACTGTGTTCGCATAAGCAGCCGCGAAGCAGACTACACCAACTCGTGTTTGCACAGCATGTCCTTGAAAGTTAAGATGTTAAGTATCTTCGCTTCTAGCGTCTGACCCCAACATAATGTACAGTCGGTACATGTCAATCCACTTCATTAAAAACACATTTTCTGCAATTATTTACAAGAGGTATGCTTTCAGAGCGGACTTTAAATAGTTCAGAACGGTAGGAAGTTTGCAGCTGAATTTTTTTCGGTTATTATAAGATTCATATTCTACCTTAAAACCCTCATGGAAGGATCGACTTTGACGATTCTTTCGCTACCATTGCCAATGTGCCCGTTCATCATCAATGGATGATGTTGGGGTAGCATCTGAATATCGTCGATGTCTTCGCTGCTGTTCAAGCTGCTACCACTATTTTCACTGCGACGCAACATTTTCGATTTTCCGGACACTTTTCCACAAAGATATCACAAACACAACACAAGATGCCTTTGATTGTAAGATCCTTCCCGAAGTTGGTTGCTTCTAAAGTTATGCTAACGCGATCCTCATGTTATGCAGTCCTCGAAATGAGCTTAAAACGAGCACTCACAACCCACTATTAATAGTAAAATAATAGTGATAGGCAGCGGACACAGCCTGAAATAACTCCTGGACCGCGCGGAGGCTATTGAATAACTAATCACCTGTGCCGTGAGTCTCGGCTTGATCTTGAGAAGTTAGCAAATACTAGGAGGCTAGCGGACGCACAACCATTTCAACACTAACTACTATTGCGGCGTTTCGATGTCTTGCTTTCGGCAGCCGGTTTACGGAAATATCAATAGTGGAGGATGTTTTGCGCGAACGAATGTCCAACCTCTTGGCGTTTCTGGTGAGGCAATTAACGCCGGATGCGATTGCAGAGGCGAACTTGACCTTTGGAGGGCGACATGGGGCGACAAAGCAGGTGGTGATTAGCAGATGGGAAAATGCCTGCTTATGAAACACTGATTGTCTTACGACATTTATTGGTTGAAGACAGATCAGCAACAATTCGGAAAGCCAAATGGTTTATTAGCTCTGTTTGACGCAACAAAATATGCTTCTTCTTAGGATGAAGTATTCCAGCACTTAACCATCAAGGGGTTCCATTTTGTCTGGCACAGACAAGATTATCGTCTGGGGTCCAATAATTAAAGATGCGTGCTGAGACGAGCATTTTGATCACAAAACTTGGACCCGAGAATCAGCCAACGAACAACCATGAAATCCGTATCTGTGTAGCCTCAAAAGCAACAAAAGCATACCGGTTTGGTGGTAACATTAAACAATAGATGTCGTTTTCAAGAATGACGATCGCAGAACCGGTATTGGAACGTGCTACTCGCCATGACTAACCACCGATTTGCATACCAGTGTTGTTCTTGGACCGCTTAAGACTATCTTTTCAAGAGTTCGCGTGATCCTGATTCCGTCACAACTACTCAGCACTTATGGTACCTAACAGTGAAGCATGATGACATACAAGTGGCACTCAATAATTGTTTGTCTGTTGATCTTATTGAGGTATTAAGAGCTTTTTCTATTCAATCTATTTATCTGAAGGAATAGCATGGTATTCAAATTAAAAATAATAGAAGAACTTCAACATAGTAATCGATTATAAAGAGTAAGACATGACGTTACTAAGAATAAAATTTGATGATCATTCGTCAATACAATACCTAAATTTACAGCAGAAGTCAACTGTTTACTACAGTCTGTTACAAAAGAGCGTGATCACTGTTTAATTATAACAATAGATTTTTTTAAAATTCGCACATTTATTGTTGAATTGGTCGTCAATACTCAATGCAAATACCTTAGCAGCAAGTCCAATCTCCTCCAGCATCAATTATGGCCTGACACCGTCGGGGCATGCTTTCCACGAGGTTTTTGGCATATTCTTTTGGAAAAGATGTCCAAATTTTCCGAATTTGTCGAGAAAGTTGATCTAAATTACATGGCTTGCGTTTGCGAAGTTGCAATTCCATTAGAGCCCACACATTTTCTATTGGATTTACATCCGGTGACTGAGATGGCCAATCTAAAGTGACAACCCCATTTTGCCCTTTCCACTCGCTCCACGCTCGACTCCGATGTTTTGCGTCGTTGTCCTCTTGAAGGATCCAGCTCTCATTTTTTCTGATGAACAACAAAGCCTTTTGATAAATTTTGTTCATTTTTTTGGCATTCAAATTGTCTGTAAATAAGAAGTTTGGAAACCCTTTTTTGAGGAGCACTTCCTAACATGGACCTTGACGGGTTGTTTAACAATCCGTTGGAGCAGTCTACTGATGTAGGTTGTCCAAGCGTGTTTGATGCTCGAAAATGCCCAAAAGGAAGATTCATCAGAAAAAATCATGTTGCTTCAATCGCGGCCCAAGTTTTCCTTCGCCCATGCCACACGTTTTTCAACATGTTTTTCACTTAACATTGGCTTTTTCAAAGTACTCCGATATTTCATTTTATTCGCAAGCAAGTGCCTACGAATCGTTCTGTATGATATGTCCGACACCTTTTGATTTCATTTTTATAGGACCTTCACGTAGAGTCAAAGTCGAATCCTTCGAAAACACTGCGAGAATCTTTTTTTCGTCTTTTTTTGTCACTTTGCTTGCACTCCCGCGATTAGGAAAATCATCGACATTACCGATCTTTTTCTAGCGATTCAACCACTTTCTTACGAACTGCTTCGACTTCCTCATGTATTTTGCAGCAGCTGTTAATTAAGGTCCTTTTTCATGTGATCTTTAAAAAATTGCGTAAGCAGCACTCATTTCAAAAATCCATTCGAGGATTCCTTCCATAAAGCATGGGGGACTGAGGTGTCCTCTATGTTATAGAAAAAGAAATAGATCGCTAAGATTTTTTTTTTCTACACGTAACAGTGACCACGCTCTTTGAATGTCACATTTTTTACGGCCTCTTCGCTTTAATTTCATATATTTCTAGCTTTAATTGTTTTTTTTTCGTGGAAAAATTTGTGTGTTTCTCTGCGTCGTCATCGGTTTGATGCTATACTTCATTTTTAATTGTTTATGCTGGCCACCCCAGCAAATAACTAGGGCAATGCTTGGCTCATTTGAGTAATTTTCAACCAACCGTCTGCGAGGATTATGCCCACCCTCAGGCCTCACCAATTTGAGCACATCGAAGAGATGCGATCCTCTGATTATGCCCAGCCTCAGGCCTCACCAATTCGAGCGCACCGAAGAGAAACACGATCGAGCGGGAATGTTTCATCACTATCACTGCGTAGAAAAACACGAAGGGACCAGAAGGAAATCGTAGGGAAAACAATCACTGTGGATATTAAAACCTATTGCTGAATGACTTTTCTGGAAGTGTCGTTCCCACGTTATCCTCGTGTTTGCTCAAATCTACAGGTGTTTGAAAGGACATAACGGAAAAGGGAGCACATATATACTTAAGAGATCAAGGTTCGTCTCTCTTTGTCTTTTTCGAGCAATGATGGAATTGGCTGAGAACTAAACTTTATTTAAAAGCGATTAGGCGATTACAGACACATTTGAAAGAATGTTTTTTTCTAACAATTAATGCTTTTTTAGATTGAAATGTGGTTTACAGAAACTGATTGATTCTGCCTGACCAAGAAATGCAAAAAAGCAAATGAAGTCCAATCTAACAGTTGTATAGAACAAAACTCCAATGAATTTTTTTAGATGATTAAAAAGGCATATCTTATTTAAAAATCGATGCATTTAAAACTGTTGATTTTTCAGCACAATTTTAGAGATATTTTATAAAAAATCTCCAATATTTTATTTAACTATAACATACCCAACTTTTAGAATACGCCAACGTTGCACATGTCAACCAACTTGAAAGTTCCCACTAGTAATCCGTTCTAGGTTCAATTCAAGACTACTCGTAGTAGAACGGAACTCAAGACTGTACAATTGTTCCGACAGTTTACCTTAAACTTGAGACACTCAAGACAAACGGAATATAAATATATTTTAATTAATTAAGCACTTAGCATACTTGGTAGGGTCTTGACGTGATGTGACGCTTCTGTTTCCCTCTCTCCCTTTTCTCGTTTTTGCGGTTTAAATTCGAAATCGAAATTAATTATAGGGAAGCTCGGTTTTATTGTGAAGCACGCATATTAATGGGGTTTGCATTTGAATTTACGGTTTCACATGTAGAATGTTTCACTAAGTAGACAATTTTAAAGGATTTATACCTAATGGTTATTTGAATATGGTGGAGTGTCGAATTTTGGTTGAATTTCGTTCTCGATAATATCAGTAAATAATTCGGATCATGCCCAAAGTAAAAAACGCTTTTTCTAGATTTCTTTTTTTTACTTTTCAGCTCTTGTAACAGCTTCGAAAATTCAAATTTAAAATATCAACCTACCTTTATGTCTTGAGGTCTTAAGAGTAATTTAAAAGTATTTTTAGAAAAATATCTGTTATATATGAATTCTAATACATATAACAGAATCAAATTGCTTTGATCTGACATCACAAAGGTTATAATTTGTTGTTCAAAAATGTTTGGCAACAAATCAAAAAAATATTATTCATATACGCCCAAAGAGAGAGAGAGAAAAACATCCATGAATGAAGTTACTAGGTACTTGTTTCTATGCGAAAAAATCTATTTCGACCCCGAATTATTCAGTGGCGTGATTCTCCCCAAAGTCACCTGCTCTCAAAGCATCCTTCAATTAATTATACGACAGCTTAACAATGGAGCAGTTATCAAGAACGTAATCTGGGTCTTATGAAAATTTCAATTCCGGCTACTGAACGACCGCGTACGCCCAAAGCGGATTCGCGATTCTGTCCAAGGTTCCGGCTATTCGCTAATCACAGCTGAATCTTAATATAATCATGAACGGCCTTACTTTGGTTTGTGATTGCATGCTTCATTTCAATAGTCATGGATTCTGAGAATGTTGCAGAGTCACTCATCGGAATTGAAGACAGTCTGACGACTGCCAGATTTCAAAGAAGGCGCACGAAAGTCTTCCTGGGAGGATGACGCTGCGGCTCAACGCGAAAGAGTTGATTGATTTATGATAAGGACACGATCGTATCTTTTATCTCAGAACACGGGTTTGCCAAATATCGCGGAAGTTGCGTTTCAAGTTTCAACGTTTCAACGGAAAGAACGCTGACTAGTAGCGGAACGTAGCGTGACAAAAGGCAATTCATTGTCGTAATTTCATTTATCATTCAAAATTAAAGCTAGTCAACTTACGGCCAGGTTCCAGAGCGACTACGTCTCGTTGCGTCCGTGAAATAGAAGTCCGCATTGTCATCATCCAAATCGATAATGTCGTTGCCGGTGTCTTTCTTCGCAGTGGCCCTACCACTGCCATCCGCACTATCTACACTAGTATCTAACGATATCTTTTCTAAATCCTCATTTAAAATATCACAGCCATTTGTCTTGTTGCCAACGCTTTTGCTAGATTGGCCATTGTACTGCTGGTCCTCCCGCTGCTGCTGCTGCTTCTTGTCGGTGTTGCTTCTGCTGCTTTTGCTGGGAGCGCCTCTTTGTATCTTCTCACTACCACCGCCGACAACATACTTCTTATTGTTCTGCTGCCAACATCTCATCGCTGCAATTTCATTTAACCCGTGATGGTGTCGTGCATTTCGCGGATAGTTATTACAATAATGGAGGTTGTATTGCTCCGTGCCCCAGGCCAACTTGTAATTGACGCGCTCCTCCAATCGGCGTTTGTGCAATGTTGCTAAATCGATGTCCGACACACAAGCCATTTTTTTAAAAAAAAGACTTCTTTTTGTTAATTCCGCTTCAGTGGGTCTTAAGGTTAACGGACGGTTGTGGTTCGATTTTAAGGTGAGTGTCGGCAACTACAATACTGCAGAATCTCGTGCTGCTCGTCCAATGATGAATGATCAAAGTAGCATTTTTGCTCCTGAATAATTGCTGAAATATTTTTAAAATTGTTTTTTTTTAGTCTAAATTATTTTAATTATTATTTACTCGAACGGAACGGAAACATTGAATAGCTCTTGCGATGTGTTATTATATTTATTTTTTTATGTCAGATCAAATTCGTTTTCTGAATGAATATCGTTCCTTTTCGTTGAGTTTGCAAAAATTGTGCGGTTTCTGTGCAAAAATAAATAATATGACTTCAAATGTAGCTATATACCTATGTACGTACGATGCGAAATTCAGGAACCGTTGAATGTTGTAAATTCATACACACATGAGTATAAACTAACAGATGGCGAAATCTTATCAACCATATCTCCTTTCTGAGAATTTAAAGAAACTTCAAACCTTCCAAAGCAGTATGCATATACATAAGACCCATATATAGGGCCTGCAAAGGAAGAATGCTCACCAAAGCAACATCTGTTAAAGATGTAAGTCTTTGACGATGAGCATATTTCATAGACGACCGAATCATTTGTCCTCTAGCTAAATGCAAATTCAGATCCACCCAACGTTTTCAGATTCTTCAACAGCAAAAGACACATCCAAATGAATGTACATAGTTAGGTTGCATTGCTCATACCGGTCACAATTACATCAAAACCTTACCACAAACGACTTTAAAATTTCTTTCCATGGAAAAAGGGACGATCATAAAATTAATGAGTAGCAATTGAGAAACATTCACGTATAGCTTATCTTAATTTAAGAGTTCATTGACGAAGATCAACAATAGACCGATCGCACTATACATAACTTAGAAAGGATGTGGAAGTAACAATGGTGGGCGAAACCGTCACGTCCTTTTTGTGCTCGCTGGATATTCGACTAAAGACGAGTGTAGGACGCCATACCAGCAAGCAACTAGTAGACCTTCCTGACATTACCAAATTCCTACGAACCCTAATTGCAGGAGGCGAAGGCTTGATTTGAACTGGTGCGTCATTGATGATGATGGTGGCAATATATAATTTTATCATTGGATTTTGGATCAAAATTCCTTCAAATATTTGAAACGATTTAGCTCAGGAACATTCTTACACTACAACCAAAAAATACTTCTGGAGCTTATCGTGTCAAATATCCCTAATTAATATTTGCAGTCGACGTTGAGGACTTATTAAAGAAAATGTCATTTGGTGGAGGTGTTTGGTCGTGATATATAACCAAAATAATCAAAGTGGCATATTATTTTTGTGAATATAAAATTTTATTAAATAGTAATTCCTTTGTAATTTTTTAGAGAGAGAATTTAGCCAATATTATCTTATAAATTTAATTTTTTTTTCTTTTTATTCGGAGGACTTGTTCTTTAACAATTTTGTGACTCGTGTATATTCAGAGCAGCCGGCTTCTTGTTTTCTACTAACAATAACCTAAACTGTGTTGGACAGGAATTTTTCATTCATTTCATTCATTTCATCGATTTTTTTCCCGCGAAAATCTAGCAGCAAGATTGAACCATTAATAGTTGTCCAATCAGCGTTTGTAATTTTATTTGAAAAGATTTTATCCAAAAAAACAGTTTTTTTTTAAAAATATTAATGAAATTATTGCGAATAAAACCATTTTTCGCACCAAAAAATAGTCGTTAGAAATCAATTATTAAAAACATTACATGAATAATTGTGTTCTCCAAAACCTTTCAAGATTTTTTTTAAAATTTATGACATTTTTTTGAAAGTCTTTTAAATATGATTGTGTAAAATAAGAAAGGTTGTAAGAAATAAATTCGGATCCAACAAAATGGAATTTGTGGAAAATTTTCCAAATTCGAGAAAACCTATGAAATGATATCTGACTTTCATAAGATAATTATTCCAACAATTTTCCATTTTTTGATATTTTTTTAAAAGTAATTTAATCTGTTAAACACCAAATATTTAATGTTAGAGTCACAAATTTGGCATTTTGAGTAGCCGTAAGTTACTTGCCATAAACTTACTAGGGACACTGGTACAAAATTTGCTAAGCTGACAAATCAAAATTTGGATGAGATACAATGCGAGGATACAAAACAATCCAAAGCCTCATAAATTATTCCTCAACTGATTATAAACACAACTCATAACGTATACGACTTCATTCATATCAATTCCGCTTTCCATAAAAGCCAAACAGATAATGTTAAATTGAAAACGTGACACCAATAAAACTTGAACTTGATTTCTCCATTATGAAAACAATACAATTATTGCAGCACACAATTAAATGCCGCCCAAAGAAGAAGATTCAAGCAAACATTATGTAACGATTTCAAGTGAATGTGTCAAACCCATTTATGTTGTAATGTTGACTGAACCATTTCACACTTATTGAAATATTTTCCGACAAAACATTTTTGCCGCAAACGTTTATCATTTACTATTGAAGTTACATTTGCTAATATTGTTTATCATATATTATATCACCTTGGAAGTTGCTGTAGTATTTTTAGAATAATTTATGAGGATGTAGTGCAGAGTTTGTGAAAAATGAATGGCTATTAAAAATATATGTCCAGCAAAAAGCAAAAATCAATAATGGATGAACACTAGCAAAAGTGGTCAGTAATTTCGGTAAAGATCTTTTCAGGCAGTTTTATTGATGTGATTACGATGTTTCTAGGACATGAGTTGGCTTCCGACAGCCATCCGTGCTCTTCGATATACGAATATGGTCTCTTTTTTGGACGTAGTGCCGGTACGCATAAACAAGTACGGATAAAATATAAACTCAAACCAGAAAACTGAAAAAAATATCTCTTGAACCTCATCAGGAATTTCTAGACTTAGTTACTCCTAATCAAAAGAAAAACCTGACTGTGGACGTCAATGATTTTCGGGTTTGTTTCACCATCAAAAATATTTGTTGGTAATTTCATTAGTTGTCAATAAAAATAAATATTGCTAAATTTTTTCAGATATTAAACTTGAACTTAGACGCTGATAATTTTCCTGATTTTTTTCAATGAAAATTTACAAAATTTTATTGCAGAATTTCTATTGATGGAAAAATTTCAAAAAAATGTTCGTTGCACATTATCAAAAAAATTTCTTAGTCCTTCATATTTTCAAATAAAACGCAAATTCCAATCAATATAATTTCCTGAATCAAATTAAAAATAAAATTGTCTGTACGCTTTTTCCGATTGTTTGACGAGTAGAATTTTTCAGGTATAAGTTTTTTTGCTTCAAATTTTGATGAAGACAGTTTTCTGCTAATACTTTATTGCTATGATCAGAGTGTATTGCTTGTTCATCACTTATAGAAAAGAAGCAAAACATACCTAAACTTCTACCGATTTTTGGGTGAAGGCATCCTTGCTGACGAGAATCTACAAACTCAGATGATGATCATATAAATCATATATGTAAGTGATATGGAACTGCTTCCAAACGATTTGCCTATCGAACAACAACTCCCACTTTTCAACCTTCACATGATTCTCACCAAAGCCAGAGGAATGTTGTCTTCTTTTGATCCAGATGCCTCAGATTTTTGTTTTCGGACAATTAAACAAGGAATCGTTACAATAAAAACTTTTTTCTGTTTTCTATTTCGCCTTCGATAGAACGATTCTTAATATACGACTCTAACTTGGTACTATCCCTTATACCGATATACATCGTCTGGGAAGTACTATTTAAATGAACAAGCTTTCAAGAAATAAATTGCACACGGACAGTGCAAGCAATGTGTTATGGAGTAAAGATTTTTTGGAGGAAACGGAGGTGGTTTTAGTCGGTAGAAATCCGACATGCCGAAAAGCAGGAGCAACTCGGTATCTTTTGAAGATTTCCACCTCCCAACGACGAAAAAAAAACAATACGACTTTTGCAGCAGGACTTTTTCTCTCTTAATATGACTATTGCAACAAGACTACCTTCAGATTTACAACTATCTTCTTATATAGTCTATTTGTGGTTTCTGATCTCTAAACTGCACTCTGAACTAGTGATCTTTATTTTTCTTATCTCGAAGTTGACTCATGAACTCTACTATTGATTCGTCAGATGAGCAAGTTCGGATAGGATGATAGGAATTGTTATGGGTGATGTGGGGTGGTTGTGTATGGTATGCACTTATCTCCCGTAGTACCAGATTGATCTTTGGTTATGTCTAGTGGAAATGAAGACTCGTCCTTTCACCGATCTTACTCTGGCTGTGACCCACAAGCACTGAACTAACGACCAACCGTGTTGATGGATTTTTGTTGCATCTAGAAAAATAGTTTTTTGGCACCAGTCAATGCTTAATCAAATCGGTTTAACAAATCCATTAAATTCCAATAAACTCAATGGAGAAAACTTCACCTAACCAATTTCCCATATATTATAATCATTTTCTTAGATATATATGTTTATATAGATTACGCAACACTAAATTCGACCATGCTACAAAAATATCGTTCAATTTAAACGCATTGAAATGTATCTTGAGCATAATTTTCAACTTTGATGACTAATAACTTTTCAATTTAGATATGTATGTCTTCAGGCGAAATTTCTTATGTTATGTTATAGGATTACAACGTTTAGACTTTTTGCCGGATTTATAACGCAAATGTGCCATAACATGAATGAATGTTGTAAAGCCTGTTCAACCAGTTGTCGGTATATTTGCAATAAAAGTATCTCCTAACTATGTACTTTTCTGCAAATTCCTGCGACAATATAGACAATCTATCGTGCATACATGTCGGAAAGAAAGAAATATGGAAGTATGTTGATTTCAAAGATATCGAAACATTGATATGTTAGATATTCTCTTGAGTTAGAAAATCAAAGTGCAAACTATTTTCACAAAGGTAAACAAGGGTAACAGTTACGATTCAATCAAAACGATGAATAGGAATCAGTTACCATGGAAGTAAACGAAATATTCCTTTTCTTGTCAATTTTGAAATTTATTTAACAAAATATTTCTCATTTTCTCGAAAAAATTATGAACCGTTTTTCACTTAAATCTACTAATGCATATCTGGAAAAATATAGATGATTTTGGGTTGGGATAGTAGCGTGAGTGCTACTTTTCAACTATTCATAATTATAGAAACAAATTTTCATTTTCACTTCACTTTCCTTAGACCCTGCCTAATAGAGCGGCATATAATGTCGTTCCTTATTTGGCTATCGCTCTAGGTGAGTGGAAGTAATATTAACGTTACTACAAAAAAAATTGTATGTGCTTTTTGCGATTACTACTACATGAAGAATCATCAATATGTGTGAAACGTCCGTATAAGATAGCTGTTTGCTTCACTCACATGATATGTGCGTAGCTAAGAGTAGTGTTGCCGTATTTTCTTTTTATAGTTCATGAATTATACTTTGTTTTGTTTTGAAATATCTCGACTTGTAAGCAATGGCAGGTTCTTATTATTGAAAATGTCGGATGCAATTGCGCAGCTTTTACAGTTACAAAAATAAAAATTATTTCTTAAAGTCGTTCAACTTCGGCGCTTGAATTAATTTAGCAAAGAAAAACTTGCACGCGATATTTTTTTTTTTTAAAAAGATGAACAAAAAGCTTGAACGGCTGCTTTGAACATTTTGCTTTATATGTTTTCAACTTTGAACGGACGAAAAATTAAGTTCAAGTTAGCCAATTTTATTGAATACATCACAGAAAAGTAAAATCAACACAAAATATTTCAAATTATAAAATAAAGCATACAAAAATGAATTTGCGCAGCGCAATAGCTGAATCTTATTTGTATTTTTCATGTTAATCACTATCGAGAAGGTTTTTCCTAAAAACATTCATGAATAATTAATAATTTCATGAGGAAATAATAAATGGTTTATACAATCATGCCTTGAATTGTAAAACCATTTAAACAAGGTATAACTAACGGATAAATGATAATTTTTTAATTTGCAAATGATAATTTTTTGATTTGCTGTTTGAGAATGCATTTAGATTATTGAATGAAACTAACAACATTAGATGCTAATTTAGGTTAGGTACATTGCATTGGAAGCAGCATGTTAGAGATTGCATTATTATAGTCTCAAGATCCTATTGTATTCTTAGAGTAAATCTTTATACAAAAGTTGATGGTGAAAATAATGCTGCAGCTAACGAAAAGATTATTTCTGTAAGAAAAATTAACTTACATTAATAGGGGCGTCTAAAAAGCTCTTTATTTAGGATTTTTTATTTGGCCGAATTTTAAAATAATTAATGACAAATGTTTTACCACATGGTAGATATGTATTTGAAGAAAATATTTTAAATTATCCAAGGCTAAATATTGAAAAATACGTGGGATACAGCAAACTTCCGAGGGGTCCAAAAAAATAAGAGTTTTGCCGTGATCACTGCAACTCGTTAGTGGATCACTTGAATTCAAAAAAAGGATCATTAGCTAATGGCATGGTGCTCTGGATAGAAGTATGGATTTGAAGAATTTTGATTAATAGAAAAATGGCGGATGTTGAAATTCAAATGTTAATTCGATCTAAATTTCACTCGCATTTTCGACTATAAGAAAAAATGTAACCATCTAAAAAAATCCTTCATCCATCCGGAGAAAAGTTGTATATAGAATAAATGAGAAAAATTTCAAACTAATCGTGAAAGCCGTTTTCAAGTTACAGTGATCACCGAATTCTAAAACATGGTTTCGAGAAAAACGCGTTTAAAGTTTTTGGTACGATTTGCATGCAGGTAAAAAGCTCAATTGAAAGTTATTCCCCTCTATAAATAATAGTCCGATTTGCCTAAAAAAATTAGAAAATACTTTTGAAATATTCTTTTTTGAGAAAATCCAAAAAAAATCAAATTTTGTAACTAGGTTTGCCCCCTTAACTGGGATATTGAGCTAGAGTGTACACTGATGCGAGTCGATTTGTTTGAAATTCTACAAGTACATTGTACGATAATTTTAAGTAGGCATATATATAGACATATTGCAGTATATTTTTATACCTCGCGGTAAAAAATGGCAATTATAGAGTAACTACAACAGAAAGGGCTCAAAAGTGTGGATAGTAGCAAAAATTTAAGTTGAGAATACGAGTGGAAACTGCAAATCCTTTTGAAAAGATGTAAACCTTGAGCGCATACTGTAGAGAAAGCTGAAAAATGTTCTATCTTTAAGAAATCGAACATATTCTCAGCAAATCTGCTCTCCCAATTTTTTAGCAATAACAATTTTTTCTTGATTGGCGTTCAATCATAATTTCCGATACTGTTTGTTTTTCGATACCACAAGCACTTCTTGTGAAAAAAAATTGTTCGCAATTGACTCTTAACTGGCTATCTATCGATAATTCGAAAGACACATTGCCATAAAGCGCTAATATTGAGCTATCTCGTATGGCGCTCAATAGCATGCATTCTGCTTTATTGGTGCTCCATCGAAAGCCGACCATAGTCCAAGAAAATACATCTAAACTTATCAACATCACACATAACTATCTCACCACATATGTTTGACAACGATGACCGGCATCGAATGTGACATATGCCATACTAGGCATGGCATACAAACGAGAGTGAAAGTTATAGATACTCAATTTTAATGGTATGTATCTTGTTTGGAAGTTTTTCACAAGAAAGGAAAAACCACCAGAAAATAATTTGTCGGGGCGTGGTTTTCATATTGAATTTTTAAAACAATTTCGCTGATGTCTGGTATTTCACAACTGGCCAGCGATTAATTTTATTTTGGATGGTCACAATTCAATTGGTATCTGAATGTTTGTAAGATATAACTATAAAAAGTATGCTCCTGGCTAAATGCATTGTAATTCGTTTTGTAGGAGCACTTTCACTCGAAAGACGAAATAAAATATGCAATCCATGACAAAGTTATGTGTTTACACGGAGAGCATGATAATAAAGTATGCAAATTTAGTCACATTAAATTATTTCCTTCCGTTCAACCATTTCAAATGAAACATGGAAAAAGATTGGATAAAACGTCGTCTAAAAGTTTAAACCAGTTTAGTCTATTTTGGAGAAGAGAAGAAGAGAAGTTTAATTAATAATTGAAAAACACAAGGCCTTGTATCTGCATGATTGAATTGTTTATTCCTAAGTTTTAATAAATTAAATTTGCTGTATTTTATGTATTATTTCTATCATAAATAGTTTGAATTTAAAGGAAGCAGTTATGGTGATTTTTAATCGGACAGTTATAGCCACACTCTTTGCCGATAAAATAATGCCTTTGGATACAAGTGAAACATTTAATCTCTGCATCTACCACCAACGCGGCTACATTATACATGGGGCAAGAGGGGGATGATAAGAACTATTAAGAAAAATCACTTTTTCAATATAAATTTTCTCATAGTTTTTAAAGAATGACGAATTCCATTGAGGCTCATTCGATTTTTTTCCATCGTCCCCTTTGGGACACTATCTCAATCATCCCTTTTCATTTACTGTTGAATATGACATTATCAACAGCTTTGCCAGACATATTTAGAACAATATTCTAAGAACTCTTTGATAGGCAAACAAATTACCAATAAAAAATTGAAATGATGATATTGAAACGATTGAAATTCTTTCCTGGAATTGGTCATCGAATTAAGACAATGAATGAACGACATCATAAAATTTTACATTCTAAATATTCGTAGACATTCAATCAGTGTTGGTTTATTAAACGATCGACATTGACCCGAATCGAATCGTTTATTTGCATCAGTAACATTTTTTCAATTATGATTTTGAACGATTTTTAACTTTATGTCAGACTACAATTATTTATGTGATTGCTGCATTTTATGCACCTACACGTTCTGACGTAATGAACCTTTTTTTTGTTTGATAGTACTTATCAGATGGTTTTGCGCACATGATCTAGTGATGATTATACAAGCAGAAAAATTGTATTGATAATTCTAGTTTTTAAATAATTTTTACTCACATGATAGAAACGCTTCAATCGTTTCTATGTTAGACAAATTATCAGGCAGTTGTGATACTTTGAAATGAAGAAAGCGTATCCTTTTCGCGTAAACCGATCGTTTGAATTGAAAATTACATAGAATGCTTTTTAAACTACAAATAGGATAGAAAACCTAATGAAAATTCTCTTCACATAAATCGAATAAAATTTCGAGATTTTTACGAAATAAAAATGGATTATTGGATGGATGGATAAAAAAATACTTAAATACCAGACTGTACCTTCCAACTAAATTGGCTGAGTTTTCCAATAAAATAATTTCAGGAAAATATAAATTTAAAAATATATACTAAAAGTTCTTCAACCCATTTAAAATTCTACGAAACAAACATAGCGATCTAGACACTGTTCAAAATATCAAATCAAAAATTTTTAGATTAAATAATATTTTGAAAAAAAAAACCAAGAAAAAATGCATGGGTGTCACGTTGAAAAATAAAACGAATGAAAAATTTTTACTCCAAAAAAAAAATATAATACCTACTTGATTAGTTCTGACATTAAAGGGGTGGGTAGGATAGTTTTCTCATCATATTTATACGCAAACAACACAATTTCAGGCTGTCTCGAGAATGTTTCTTTTTTTTGCTTACATTTATTTCGTCAAGAAATTTTAGCGTAGTATCGCCAATATTTTTAATTTTTCTATTCAAAATATTTCATATCCTGCTATTCTTGGCTCATCATTCGGACGCCCTGCTGTTCGACCCAACATGAATCACACAATATCTTTGTTCACATGGAAGTAGCTGTCCGAGTGTTGCCGCCACACTCAATATTTTTGTTGTTTACGCAGCAGACAGCGTAGTCGCCTCTCAAGCAGTTGGCTCGGGTTCGATTCACAGTCAACGCACTTTCGCCATATCAAAATCGAGGCATGAATACGATATGCCTTAATTTTTATATTTTATGTTGTTTTTGTTTAATTTTTTTTTTGGAGAAATTATACTTAAAAAACATTGTAAAACGCTTAAATGAAAGCATGAATACAAGAGTATCAATTGATGATTTTCGTCACGGAGTTGGCGTAAACTGAAAAATCAAGCGTCTTGTGAGGGTTTGCGTTTTTTTGCGTCAACAGAAAGATAAAATTTCCCTGCCAACGAAAAGCGTTAAGCAAAATTTAATGAAAAATTTTTAAAAGAAAATTTTTCTAATATATATTTTTATTGAAACGCAAAAACAAAATTACACGATATGAAATTTTTTTAAACATTAAATGATTCAGAACAATGCTTCAAAATTTTAAAAAATAAACGAAATTTTTTGAAAAATAAATGGAAAACTAAAAAAAATGGAAACAACCTAGCAATTGTTTTCTAATAAAATTTACCATTAGTTTTGCACAATTTCTTTTGCAAAATTTAGCTATTTCTGGGAAATTCCACCGAAATATTTGTTGATAGAAATTTCCGCTAAAATTTCACTACAACATATTCCCGTTTCATTTTTTTCATGGAGATTTTTTATATATATAACAGTCTAGAGGTAAAAATTCAACAACTTTTGTTTTGTTAATATTTACCGTATAATATATTGACTCCCCAAACAAACTTGGTGTATTTGTTTGGAAGTTTTTCCCCATTATTTATCATCAAAGTATTGATTTGTTAAAAAATTTACCAATTCGAAATTGTAGAAATTCTTCTTTTATTCAACCATTTTTTTCGGTATGAAATTTATTCAGGCAGTATTACGGTGTATGTAAAAGTTATTTCAAGGGTTTTTTTCATACAAAATAAAATAGAGTCTTCTTAGTCTGCTTTGCATGTTTCTATTTACATCATAAATTTTACAAAAAAATTGATTCAAGTAAATGTAAGCATGCTATGATTAAATTAAACCCCTCTCAAAAAATGTGCATGGGTGGTGTAACGCACGTCTCCAGTTACCTGGAGTTAACTGGTTAACAATTGTTATAATCCAACACACACACACAAGAAACTTATATTTTTATTTGTATTCTAGTGCCTGCAGTCTGTATTAATATAAATGTATAGTTATAGTTGCAACTATAACTATACATTTATATTAATACAAATCAAAATGGCGGACGCGTAAAAAAAATTGGAAAAATTCTTTCGTTGAAAAACATGAGAAAAATAAGGCATTTTTAGTAAAAATGAGTCAATTTTTCCAAATCGTCACACCGCAACATTGCCTTAAGAGCCAAGTTTTACCACCTTTCTTTTTGCAGATCTGTTCAATAAAAAGCATGTGCAGTACGCAGATAAATCTCAACATCCTCGATTTTTAAATGTCATGACCAAATTGTTTTTCCCATGCAAGAACTCAAATCACAAGGACATTTTCACTTCATAACTAATTAGAACTAAGCTTTTAGCAACGCATCCACGAGATCTAATTGATAACTGCGCTCTTACAAGTCTATGAGTCTATTGTTGTTAGCTTTAAAATCAACCCCACAACAAGCCTGATCGGTTGCTAATGTTAAATGATACCTTGTTTCTCTAGCTTCCAATGAAAGAAGCAATCGTTGAACTATGGCGCCCATGCTATCATTATAATTGCTAAGATACTGAAGGACGTAGCAAAGAGTGTCAATAAAACCGGAGGCTATTGAATTACTCAACATATTGTGGTTTAGTCTATTCGGAAAATTTGTTGGTTTCACTTAGCAGCTAGCGAACAAACAGTTTTAAACACGGATGAAGAGTGTTTTCGTTACACACACAACAACAAGCTAGCTAGACAGTCATGAAATAAATAATAGGCAGTTGATTACGCGTGTTATTTAGGAAATAACACTTGTCAATTATAGTCAATGTCTAATACATCAAACTTACATTCATCTCTACCAACTGTTGAGGGGATGGAAATGATATGGGTCAACGTCCATAATTTTAACCAGCCAAATGTGATGGCGTGTAGTAAAATAATATTAAGTGAGTTCATAAATTATTTCCAGCGGTGTTTAGTTGTGAAAATTATGGCAAGAAACCACTCATAAAGCGATACATTTATAATGGTGCCAATAGATGGCAATAAGCTGTTTGAGATTCGTGAATTTGAATTGATAGATTTATAATTTTAGAACTAATCCAATTTAAAAAAAAATATTATTAGATTAGTGGATTGATCAGCTAAGACTTTGAAGATTTTCAAAACCATGTTGAGTTGAGCAAGCTTGTCCCAAAATTTACAAAGCCTCTTGCGTTTTCCATGCACTTACATAACTTGCAAAGTTAACCGCTTTACATTGCCTTCTTTAAGCCCATTTCAATATGGACTAATACATAAAGATTCATATTAAAAGGACTGTAACCACATAATACGGAATCGTAAAATTACTCCAGACTATCCATTGTTCAATAATGATCTATTCAGATGAATTTTAAACGTTGTGGCATGCTTTAGAAAATAAAACTATTGTCACATAACCAATCATTATTGAAAAGTGAGTGTTCGTTCACCTTTCGACAGTATACACGTGTATTAAACAAAATGTGAAAGTATTTATTCACGCAAACATGAATAATGTTTTAAATCAAAATTTAAAACTGCATATCCTTTTGAAAATTCTCAAATGAATACAAGAACTAGATAACTTAATTTTCTGGACTGCCTTGAGACTAGCAACTAACTTAATTTTCTTGATTTTTAAATTCTGGAGGAAATTTATTATTTTTATTTAGATATTGATTTTATTTTTAAATAGTTTTCATGATTTCCTTAGAACTTTCCTGACGGAGGATGCGATTGATGGCAAGGATGGATACATGTTTATAGGATATTTCAGTAAATTGACAAGACTTTTGTGACACTGTAAAAAGTGTTCTCTACAATTATATACAGATGTCTCAAAGCATCGAAAATTAAGTTACCAAGTCCTTGCATTGCTGTGACAAAATGAAGTGCTAATTGCATGAAATGCAAAAAGTGTCGATTCGATATAGAGTCAAAACTCTGTACTAGAAATTAGGTACATATATCCAAAACTGTTAACCTGAATTTATAGTCAGTTAATGTAAATACCAATGATTGTAATGGCGATCGGCATGGTTCGCTCAGAAGCGGCAACCCCGCACCCCATTCAAGTCGACCTGAAAAACCAGCTCACACCGCTCGAACAAGAGAATCTGGTTTGGCACCTACCAGACCGATTCTTGCGAGAGAATCGTTATCTGATCAGGAGTTGGGTCGCTGAAGAATACAAAGGAGTCGAGTTTTGGAAGAAAACGAGCAAAGTCCTGCGTCGGGAATTTGGTCGTGAATATTTTTGAAGTGATTTTATATTACTTTGGGTTTTTCTTCACTAACAAAGAAGTGGAGCTGTAAATTCAGGAAATCTTCTGTGCTAGAGAAATCTAAGGAACGATCTTGTCTAGATCTTTGAGTGTTGTGATAGTTCAGTTGCAAACACGAAATCTTATAACAAAATTTACTGTTGGTATGGGCTCGCGATTTCCATGTGTCATCGTCATCTGCTAATTTTGAATGTTAGTGATTAGCTCGTCAAATTTACAATTACGCGTGAACACCTTTGGACAACCAATTCTGTGAAATCTTATTCTTTTCATTCTTTTTGTATGAATTAAACTTGCTCCGCAGTATTATTGTATTATAATGTCGATAGTAATGATGTTAGCATCAAGGACCTTTTGAATTCATGTTTTCTTTATTGAAACAAAATAATAATAAAACTGGATTAAATGTTTCACCTTGAGAGTTTTTCTAAGGGTCCTCCCTCCTTCTTGCTTTAAGGAACAGAGTGCACCCTGGATGAGGAAAGTTTTGGTGAGCTTAGCGTGCACAACACATGCGGACACGCAAGCGCTAGGTCATGGTAGGGCAGGCCCAGCCAGCGACATCTACGCCTGTCGAGCTCCGCTGAGGCTCTTTTTCTAATCGTTTTTTTTTTTGACTCACAAATTTGTGAGTCAAAAAATCAAGTGTTTCATTTTATAAAGATTTTATTCTATTATGGCTCATCAAGAGAACACGCAACTTTCTATAACTGGTACTAATTTTCTGCATAAATTCTCAAGAAAAGATGATCATTCTTTGGAAAAATAATTTCTCTGAAAGAAATGCGCATACAGAAATGCGCATATTTGTCACATTAAACTTTAGAAAGTGACGTAGCCTCATCAAGTTAGATGCAGATTTATTTTAAGCAAACCTTTGGAAAATTTATCGTTTTCTGCGTGTGACATCGAGACAATTTTTTTGTGTACAATTTAAACTCTACGATTCATCAAAAACAAGGGTCTAGCTACCATACTCCTGAAAACTCGAGTGAAAAATGATGAAAACTATTGAATCTTTACTGAACAATGCACTTTTGGCATACACGTATTTCAACAATCATGAAAATAAATGTTAGTATCGTTTTTCCAGGTAAAACCAATAAGGAAATCAATACAATGGTCAATGGTACTTGAAAATGTTCAATACAATTTGCTGATATTTCAAAGAGGGTTTAGTCCAAACATTTTATGATCTCAACACCTCTCGTCAGTTGTTTAAACATCAAACAGTCATTGTATGTATCATTACTTCCTATATTCAATGTAAATATTAGCTAAATTGCACTTCTTTGTGCCATCCTCATCATCATCACGATCGTAACATGCAAGTTTCATTACATTGGCTAAGGTAAAAGTCAACATCAATAACACAACTCATGCATGCACGCATACGTATGTCTGTACATACATAGGTACATATAGGTACGATCAAACAAACATTAAACATTTCGACCGCCATCGGCCGTTGTTGAGTGACCATCTGACCGATACTTTACCTTGAATACACAAACTTTTCCATGAATTTGTAACAAAACGAGGTGTATTATGGAAGAGTTAAGAGCTAATCAAACCCAAGCGGAGGTAATGAGCTTGCGGGCTTTACCAAGTTAGTGAATCCAATTTTTTGCGGTACGTACAGAAATCCGTGGATCGTGTGCTCTTCTTACATCACATGTGGTTACCTGAATAACACGTAGCCCAGGCAACAGTGACAAACAATGTTGCTTGTCTGTTTGTACAGCAGTATCTTCATTTCATATAAATTCAAACGCCGAATTCCAGAAGTGCCAAGGAAGGTCAATCATTTCGACCAACATATCTGCATATTTCGTAAACGGAATGCATGTTAAATGATGGTCGCGCAAGACCGTGAACGAACAATAGTGGCCCAAGAGGGATGCCTTCAGACACTTCAACACACTATCAGAATAATACGTATTGAATTCCGACGGAGAAAATCTACTGTGGTAACGTTAAAATATTACAATTTTAACTTTATTTCGAAGCCAACTAACGTGGCGTATAACACGTGATGTATGTTAGCACAAACGACCTTGTGAAGCAACACACGCCATGTTCACCAAAACAAGAGCATGTTCATTTCAAACAATTGTTGTCGAGGCGTAATTATTGTTAAATTATTACCGGACGAAACGAAACTGCATTTATCAGAAGTTTTTTGTTCATTCACAGTAATTAATATTATTATTAAAATGCTACTTGATTATTATTTTTTGCCTTTGACCTATTTAAAATAAGACATGATCAATCATCAAAGTTATATAAAATTAAATATTTATATATGATTTTATTAAATAAAAATCCAAAAAAAAAATCGGAAAGATTTGAATGAAATTTTACTGTGTAGAATTTTCGTCTTCCCTTCACTTGCCTAGCCCAGTTAAGAGGAGCTAACTTAATAAGCCACAAAAAGACTGACTTTCTTATACATTGACTACAAATGGTATTCGATGTGTATGAAACTTACAAAGTTTATCAGTTGTTGTTTTTCCATGCAAATAAAATTGTAGAAAATTTCGATTTCAAGCGTGAGGTGACCGGGGCGGGGAGGGGTTGCAAAATATGTCTTCAAAGCGTTACCCCTATTTATATTACATTTACGGTAAAAATGACATTTATTATTTTTTTATAATTATTTAATTTTTTTATTATGCTTTTAACACAAATTTAAACTTTTGACGTTTGTACCGTTCCGGATTAGTACGGCAGTATAATTCTAATGACAAAATTTTGATTCCATGATAGGAAGCTGTCTGGAACAATAAGCACCTGAATGATATCGAAAAAATAATATGAGCAGTATTGTTTAAAGAAAAAAATTATTTACAAGCTGGATTCGCTTTGTATCCAATGAAGTTCAAATGATGCACCAGGTTTAGAGAACACTTCATAAACGGTCAAATGGAATAAAGTCCTGAAATTTCACCAATCACGCCCTACAAGAGATGCCTTTTGAGCAAATCAATTGGAACTTTTTTTATTAAGGGTTCTTTTAGGTGATAATTTTTGTAAAAATCAGAACAGCTCGCAGAGATGCACAATTAGCTAGTCAGCAGCTGCATTAAACATAGGAAGGAATTTTGTATGGCCCAGGCATAGCAGAATAGAGATTTACAGCGTTTTAAAAAAAATCGTAAAAAAAGTACTCGCGATTTTCTCGAATTCATGTTTTTTAAGCTGGCGGACACGATTTTAAAAAAAATGCTCAACCGATCTCCCTCTGATTTTTTAATATGTTGTTGTACATATATATGGCTATAGTCGGTAGCGGAATCAATATGATCGGTATCAAATTTTCTGATTTTCACTCAATTGTCCACCCTCAAAAATGGGTTTTAAAAAAAATGGCCGCCATTTTGCTATTTTTCAATGTAAATTATTCCGGTACCTGTGATAGGTACTTAAGCAAGGATTAATTTGGCGATTTTTGTTTCCCAGATGATCCAGTTACGTAAAATCATGTCCACCGTCATTTTTTGATGTCTTTTTTTAAAAAAATTATGTGTAAAAACACTATAAAAAAATCTAAAAAAAATATTTTTGTACACCCAAAGTACCAATATATATGTACAAAATTTCAAAATGATATCTCGTTTCTTTGCATTGAAAAAATGGTTAAAATATTATTTTTTTGAAAATCGTAACCTAAAAGACGCCTTAAACGCATGAAAATTACAATTTGATTTGTTAGGGTAATAATTATTTATACCTGTTCCCTCTTTAGAACTATGAATTATTCAAAGGAACAGGCATCATTTCAACACATGCCCTCCAACGGTGGAATCATCACACCAAAAATATATGTGGAAGCATTCAGGAAAACCTCTCCAAAATGTCATTCTACCACCAACTAGGCTTTCATCAATTGTAGCCTACAGTAATTTCATATCCTAGAGCTATGACTAATGCGTCCACTGAGCTGGAAATGTAAGAAAAGCTCTAGTAATTTATAGACCATTCTTCAACTTCCAAGGCTTTTCAATTCTTAAGATATATAAATAATGAAGGAAGCAACAAAATTATATATTGAATAATATTGATTTTTATTCAAGGACGAATCAACGAATTCTAATGGTCGCACGTCAAGAACTAGGACTAATGATAGTTAATGCTGGACGGGAACCTACATTGGATGGAACGCATTAGGAGAACGTCGAAACGGTGGTTTACGTGTGGTAACAAATGTCTATGACTACGGGATTTAGTTATAAATGTTTGAAATAATAATTCAACCGTGCATTGAAATCGAAAGGATTATACCACGAATTTGAATAGAGAAAGAGTGAAACAATTACCTAAGGTTTTTTTGAGCTATCGATTGAGCTGACCATTTTGTCACTATATGCGTCGAAACTGGATATAACAGATATATTTTATCATTTTTTAAAATTTTAATTATAAAATGAGGAAGAACGAAGTGTGTTGCGAATATCAATCAAGAATTGAAGGGCTTCTCTAAAAAGCGTAACAAAATTCAATTCAACTTTCCGATGTATTTTGGTGTAGGATCTTTTCGACCTAGTTGGTTTGGTGGTGTTCTCTTTTAGTCGATTTTCAGAATCGTTTGACAAAAGCTAAATTCAATTGATTCATAAGATAAGTTGTCAAAATGTTGGGTCGAACATTTTAAGAGGGCGCCCTTCAACTATGGAATCGTCTTCCGATAAAACGGGTTGCATTCCATTTAAATAACGAAACGTTCAACAATCAAGGTGTTCGCGAAAGAAATACATTCAGTTAGTCCAAGAATCAACATCATATTTAATTACAATTTATAATTTCCAACTCATTTGAAAATTTAATTGTTAATTGTTGGTTGAAGACCTTTCATTCGAGTTGCCTCATCATCAAGCCTTGCACTATTTTCTTTGTAGTTTTAGTAATGAACGATGCACTTTACGATTTCTTCACTTTTCATATAATCATCCGAGAAAAAAAACAGGTGAAATAAAAACAGCTACACAATTAGTTGCAAAATAAAAATCCAACAGCAATAAACTTAAAGTATGTATGTATGTCACAGAAACACACAGTTTAAATTCAAAAAACACACCGAAATTCCACACAAGCTGCAAAAATTTTGCGAGACTCATTATTTTTCTCGTTAACTACACAATGGACAATAAGCGAAGAGCTATTCAATGTTTATTATTTGTTGAAAAAAGTTGTTGCTACTATACAAAAAACATGGATTCATACCTTTTCCCGTTTTTCAAGTAGAGTTCGACGGATTTTTAGCAGCTGATCCTTACGAATATCCTTTTAGCCGCGAAGATACCTTCTTGTTAGACCTGGGCAAGACAATTTCCAAGACGACTTGTTGTGCTTTTTGTGGGTTGGTTACCAAGTTGCGCTGAATGTCCCTTAAAAATTGCGTGTGTTGGGGTTAAACGCTCGACAACGTTGATTGCTCGACCAGCAATGATGATAGTCTGGGCGCACAACGATAACGAAATCGCGAGGTCCTAACCACGACGTAATGTTGCGCCACCGACAAGACACGCGTTACCACTTGAGCGGCCGTTGCAAGAGGTTTAATCGCGCTAAACAGCCGAATCGAACTGCTGAAATGAATTTTCATTAGCCAGCAAGAAGCAGCTAGCTGTTGCCGACTACTGGTGGAAACAGTGCGTGTGAATAGTTATGGAACTAGTTGGAACATAGCATGACAATGGTTGAAGTGAAACATGTTGCACTGTTTTTCAGAAATATTAATTTCGGATTCTAGCATATCAGATCCGGCTGTGCTATCTACATTTAAATGATATTAAGTATTATTGGAAACGACCATGGAAAATTGAACACTAGACTACATTCTTGTAATAATCCCTAACATATCAATTTAAATCGGTTTCTGCATCTGGAATTTAAAAATATCGAATTCAAGCCGGTGCTTGTGATAAAATTTGCTTCAAAAGTTTGGGTAAAATAAACTTCCCAATGGAGTGAAACTGAACGTAGAGAGTTCCCTGAGGGTATTCTCTTCTATCTAATTTTCAGGAGATAAGATACACCTCGCTTTAGGTACGTTATGGTGGGCCTAGCCGCGCTTAACATGCGGAACCGCAAGCGATATGCTACGTTAGATTGGGTTAACGTAGCAGCATCAATATCTTACGAGCTTTGCTGACATCCATCGTCATAGAGTGGTAAAGCCACCCGAGAGATTGTTCACGACCGTGTTCCATTTTTGTAGTTCGATCGTTGTTTTCGGGATGGGATACAAGGAAGCTAAGTGGTTTGATTTTCGTTCACTCTGAAAGGTCTTGATTACTCGGTAAGCGCGCGAGACTATGTGCTAGAGTAAAGTACCTGATATTGCCTTGAATGATTTTGTTTGACTTTATTTTTATTTCAAATTGTCGGTAATTTTGTAATCGGGCTCGAATTTGTTTAAATTTGAAATTTCGACTGGAGAAATGACACGCCAAACTGAGCTAGCCTGCCAGCAATCATTTCACCTCTGGTCTTTGGAAAGGCTGGACCAAAAATTGTCTGCACGAGTTAAAACGGTTAGTTGCTTCGTCCCCGAGAATGAACATCCATGAAGTGAATGAGACAAAGGTCTTGTTGACTCCGAGTTCCACCACGACTAACGTTGTTAAACATACATTTCTTTAAAAGTGCAGTGATTGTAAGCTAAGCAAAAAATCCACAGAAAATGAACATCGCGATGGACGTTTATTCACGTCCCTTACCAAGGATAACGTCAAAAAGTTCATACACACTCTTGTGCTGATGAAAAGTGAACATCAGACGTTTAACTTAGATCACCGAAGTTCAACACATTCAAGGACTTCTCACCCACGAAATGCATGTGAAAAAGATCTTCGCATTTTGGATACCAAAAATGATATCCGAAAAGTAGAAAAAGAAGGGCTAACCTTGAAAAGTACCAAGCTGACCAGGATTTTTGTTAAATCTCGGTTGATGACTGTATGCGAAAGGGGGATTCATCACTTTGATCCTAGATCGAAACATAATCAATGACATAGAAGAGACCTTCTTAATAGACGCCAAAGAAATGCAAAGTGTAAGGCTCGACGAAAGGTTATCGTGTTCAATTTTGGGATACTGAGGGGTGTATAGTAGAATATGTATTTAGAAAAGGGAGCTACCACTTATCAGACCAAATAAAAAGATTGTGAGGAAAACCCCAAGTAAAAGAAAAAGTATCATACAAAAAGCCGAATTTGGTTGCTGTCTTTCTAGAAGTAGATTTTAAACTGCTCGAAAATCGGCTCTATGCCCCATATCCAGCCTTCAGTGACTTTTCCTTGTTCGTCTTTCTTGTTCTTAATCTTAATAAACGAATAAGGGGTTGACAATTTGAAGATGATTGCGAGGTTATGACCATTTTGAAGGTCTTTTGAGAGGATAAAGACATAGAATATTTTACTAAGGATATTTAGGGGCTACAAAAAGCATGAACTATATGCGTTGACTTTTTAGGAAACCATGTTAAAAAATTGTTTTATATATTAATTCCCCGTAATCTTAGATCATCCCGGAAATTTTATTACTAAATGGATAGAAGAAACGGATTGAGCTTTTTGATAGAAAAAAAGAATATTTTAGGAGTAAAAGGAAAAGCATTATGTACGTATTGAAATAAATGATAAGATAAAATAAGATAAAAACTTGATAAAGAAATAACACCGTCATAGTTGGTGGCAAAGTCTTATCTACCAGACACTTTGCCTACCATCATTCAACAGTCATCTGTCTCATTAGTTTTTTGCACGACACTACCTGTCGTCAGCAACGAACATCAACACTATCTAAATGTGTGAATAAATTATCACCTTCAAATCGGTAGCTTAAAAGATAATATGGAAGCGACACAAAAACAATGACGTCACAACGGAGATTTGCAAGGAAACCTATATATGACTAAGCATTTTCAACAATCTTTATTTATACTATTCGTGAGTTTTTCGTAGTAAATCTGGAGGTTAGTCGGTTATCACGGGGAGCAAATGTTTTTGGAGATTTGACTTGATGCTGGTTTGGCTCAGGGAACTTGTTGTGACCGAAATTTATTCTGCACGTGTGGCAAACGTTACGATAATATACTTACATATGTGTTACAGGTCGCAGAAACTACCAATGAAACTTGACTGGTTTTTATCAAAAGCTAGTTAGATTTCAGTTTTATGACAGACTTAGAATGAGCACAGATTCACAGATTCGGACGACGAATTGGGCATTTGGAAAAGATGCATTGGTGTCAGTTTCTACATTTTATCGATTTCGCTAGACATGGTGAAAGAAATTGAGTCTGATGACTGTTTGAGTAGTGTGCGGTGAATTTCAAAAAAGGGTCACCTTTTAATGGTGTTAAGGGGGTTAATGGCAGTACCGTAGGATACTTTCTCATGTAATCAACACTTGGAATTTTATTGAGATGTAATTGCATATACCGCTGCATAATAAAATACATAAAGCACGGGTTAAAGTTTATTGATAAAAGAGTATAAAAAGTTTTACAAAATTCTTGATTCTACGTGCCGCTTCTGCATGTGACTATTTTATGGTGCAATATGTATGAATATATAAAGGTTCTTAAGTCATGAAAAATTATATTCAACTTCGTTTTTCATAGAAATTGTACGCCTCAAATGACCTCGAAATTGATATACATACATATCTCCCAGGGAACCAAAATATCATAATACTCGTATTTATCCTTTATTGAAGACACAAAGGTTGAATTAATAGACCTCCGGAAAAAATATACCATCCCTTACAAATGTATTGGAGTTCAAATCAAATAGCATAGTCTAAAGTAGACGAAACAATCAACTACGAAAACAATAGTATCTGATTCGATTCGACATTAGTTTTATCTGTAATGAAAACCAGATAAGTTACATGGAAATGTAAAACAATCTTTACATTATCAATTTTGAAATTTCCTTCCGATCAGATGAAGTTACATGAAAAGAAGATATAGTTACAACAAGATAACAGATATCTCGCTCATGACGTCACAAGTAGATTTCTCAAACAAAATCAACACAAATTTATGATATCAATAAAAAGTTTGCTCGGAAATCTTTTGAAGCAAAGCAAAATTTACGCTAAAGGCGAAAATTATCAAAAAAAAACATGTTTGGTAATTATTATATGTATTAACATATCAAGTTTTTTTTGGTTTAATTTTATTTGTGATAAATCGTTTCCATGATGCTGTGATTCTCTTAAAACAAAATTATTCGATTTGATATTGTTTTCAGTTCAAAATTTGTTTAATGGCTATTTAAATCAATTTCTTAAAAGATTTTTCAAACAAGATTAAATCATCAAAAGAGGTAATGGTGTACGGTATGATTTACTTAGAAATTCGTTCGTCATACGTATTTTTGGAATGTATGAAATGAATTTGGATAAAAATTTTCAAATTTGAAAACCTTGAAATGTTAATATTTGACAACTTTTTGGACAACTTTTTTTGAAAAACTTTTCCACTCTGATATATTTCTATTTTTGAAAAATAGAAGACAAATTTTGCGGAAAAATTATAAATAAATCACAATTATCTGTCTTTAAAACGTTGATTCCACATTGTGTAGATTTTTTTTATATGATGGACATTTAACATCGCAACGCATGAAACTTGTCTACGCTTTTTGATGGGTTTAGAATCAAACTTTATACCATGATGTCTGAATTTTCTGAGACTTACAAATCTCTTTTGATAGATCTTTTAGTCTCATGGTAGATCGTTCAATTTTTTGCTAGACATTTCAATTAATACTAGATTTTAAGGGTACCTATGCTCAGATTCTCATTTAATTCTATTAAGTTAGGGTTCATTTAGTCAGAAGACTACGTATTTTTGCTAGTATTAATCCTCGAAGTTTTGGTCAATCTCATCTTTTGGAAATAAAAATTAAAAAACTTAAGCAGTAAAACACTTTAATTTAGGAGTCCAAAAAGCGAAAACCACTTAAAAGATGACCGAGCATAAACAAAATTCTAACCTACAGTGCTGTGAATAATTATAGACTCAACTATATTTTTGAGTCTCTCATAAAAACAGGAAATTATTTCAAATAACTGTTGATTTTATTGGATAATATGCCTTTAAAAAAAATATAGTAGGGATGAAAAGTTCCTTTCGAAAATAAAATAAACAAGCCGTGATGTGTGACCCATGAGGTCCACACGGTCAACTTCCCAGTAATATCTACATATGTAGATATTAAAAATATTAAACACAATAATAGTTATGGAAATAATACTACTTCAAATAATAAAAATGTACCTCATAAAAGTTATTGGAATGACTTAATATTAATCGTAACATCTACGCGAGCGTCACTTGATTACGTAAGGATTTTGGTGCATAGTTTTGATTGATTATTCACGCGGATCAATCGGAGGGGGGACAGGTTACAAAGCAGTTTTTTTAATTAAAGTTAAAACATGGTGCTGTGAAGACTATTGAAAATCTGCTCAAATTTTGCAAATATTAATAAACTTTGATTGACTATACAACAATGTCTTTAGAATAAGAGATTTAAGGTATAATGATTCGAATGAACGCTATTTGCATGGTGACTTTGAATGATTTTATATTTTTAATTTAATTTTTTTTGTAATCATGAGAAAAGTTTTTGCTGGTTTCTCTACAAAAATTGATAAAAGTTTACAAATTCTATAAACATTTATTATTGCGATGTGCAAATCAGGTTAAAAATGATTTTTTTATGAAAAAAACACTACTTTTCCAATTTTTTTTAATAAATCAAAAAAAACGCTTTAACGATATTTTTAAAATATAAGAACATCATAAAAATGATAATACGCGTTGATTGACACCTTAATGATCGGAAGATTATATTTGGTTCTCGAGATATAATGAATGACGTAAATGACCTTGAACGTTTAATGATTTTTTATTTTTTATTTAATTTTTTTTCGTAATCATGAAAAAAACTTTTGCTGGTTTTTTCACAAAAACTATTTGGAGTATATAAATTATATAAACATTGACTACTTAAGTTTGAAAATCAGGTTAAAAATTTTGTGTTTTTGAAAAAAAACCTAATTTTTTGCACTTTTTTTAAAAAACTTTAAAAAACGGCTCTAAGAATTTTTTTTAAAAATTTGATAGAATCACATAAATGTTGATACGCGTCGATTGACACCTTGTTCAAAAAAATCGTACGTTTGGTTCGTGAGATATAGCGCAAAACATGGTTGACCTTCAAGGGGTGAAAACAGCAAACCCCCCCGACCGAAGTTTCCCAAAAACTAATCAGCTGTTAAGATTGCAAAGACGCTTCGATTGACACCTTAACGAAGTCGATGCGACTTTGTTTACGTGAGTTATGCTCGTAGAAAAACTGCCTGCGAACGCACGTACGTACGTACGTACATACACACACACACACATACATACTTCTTTCTAAAAACACTTTATATATACTCTATAGACCTCAAAACGTAAAGAAAAGTTGAAAATTTCAATTTCGATTTTCGAGGCGATTACAAGAACTTCCCATATACTGGGAAGTTAAAAAAAACATAAAAATTAGCTGTAAGATCTGTGAAAAAGTATAAACTCAGTGTAATGTTTGTTAAGTTTTTCATTTAATACTTAGTACCCATTTGCTCTTATTTTTGATTATATCTAACAATCGACTTGGAACTCTATTAACAAGACTATTTAATATGCTATCTGATATCTCGTTCCAGGCTACTATTATTCTTTCCCTCAGTTCTGTTACACTTTCAATGGATGACTTCTCCTGGTCGTAGACTTTCCTCGCTAAGATGCCCCACAAATTTTTTATAGGGTTCAGGTCGGGACTTAACGCTGACCATGGTAATAATTGAATTCCATAATCCTGAAACCACTTTTTTGTGGAGGCAGCCGTACGGATGGGTGCATGATCCTGCTGAAAAATAATGTTTTCGACTTCCGCTAGCGTCACAAAAGGCAGTAGATCTTCTTCTTCTTTAGTTTAAGGTCGTTATATTGATTGCAGCAAAATAACTAGTCGTAATGAGTTCTGTAATTCCAAAAATTATATCTTCTTCAAACCGTATTACCTACTATACATTTATTTTTGGTATGTTCAACCTTATCACCATGACTCTGCGCATTTTATTTGAACATACATTACAAATTGCTTGGATTTAATTCAAAAACAAACAAATACAATTTCAAATCGAAAATAATGATAAGAAACTAATAATCATGATAATGACACCATCATTACGAAAAGTGTTGTAGAAATTCAATGTTTTTATTCTCTCACCACGACTTGAAAGTGTTCACAACTAAAGATACCAACGATGGATTCCTCAACAGCTATTTTCAGGTATTTCAAGCGGTTTTTTCTCTCGCCAGCAGTATATGTATGTGTTAATTAGTTAATAAATAATATGAATTGAGTTTCGGCTATTGCACGATGTATGCTTTACACTGAAATTTTTATTTTTACTGTCTGCGACACTTTTTCCCAGGAAATTTTCAACCTTGAGCCTGGCATTCGATTGGACGTGGTGAAACTGTTGAAGGCAAGCCAATGCTCTTAGTACAAATAATTATCTGAAGAGCTTCTATTCAATGACAATACTATTATATGATTTATTCGTATTGAAATGAATTTGTATGTGGAAAATTGTTTGAGCGTATATACATACATTGTTCGACTGATCTTTGTGTGATTTACTCGACGCGAAGTTAGCGATAATAATTATTATAAAGCAATGTCATTATTCGTCCACGTGTAACTTGACCTATTGCATAGTAAATGGTAAATGATTGATTATTTTGTATTTGGATTTAACAGCACGACTTCCAACATGAATTCAATAAAATTATTGGGCTATAAAATTATATTCACACAACAAATAACCATAAATATCATTGGAAAAATAAATGTAAAAAGTTGTAAAACACATTTATTTTTATTTTTTACACGACTCCCAGCATTCAACGTCTGAAAATAGTGATAAAGCAATACACAACTGTCTGAGTTATTAAAGGCAATTTTTTACTGTTGTCTGTTACACATAAATATGTATGCTAACGTTTTATTGCTTTTATTTTCCAATTTTGATCGTTAAAATTTTAACAGCGTCTAACACGCGAGGGTTTAAAATCACTGCAATTTGAGTTGATGCTTGTAAAGAATATGCATTCGAGTATTACTGAATAAATAGTTTACCATTATTTTATATACAATATATACAGTCAATCAGTGAAGTTTATTTTGCAAGATTTTTAATGATAAATTTCAATATGATTAAACCTTATTGGTTAGTTTTTACATTTATTTTTCCCAAACACGAAAATAACTAGAAGGTGCTTTTAAGAGGTATAGAACTTTCGATAGGGATACCTGTCATTATAGCTGTCAAAATTCACTGTAATTTAAACATTATGTTTAATGTGCTTTGGCAAATTATTATGCAAAACCTTACACCCGTAACAACGTCTCTGAATAGTGGAAATTTTTTCCCCCAAAATTAGCGCTCTGTGCGCCAAACTTTGTCCAATTATGCTGCTCATAATCGTCTATCTGAGCAGCTTATACGCAATACGTTGGAAAGATTTAAGTTCACGTATACTCTATTGGACAATTTTAATACAACACGAGCTCTTGCAGTGCATACCGAGGCAGCTGTCGCTTCTATAGAGGGTTGTGTGACTGAGGATCCAAATTTATGGATTCGACGCATTTCTCAACAATTCTCAATTGGTCCTCTCTTTTTCAAATCAGAAGAAGGGAACCAGTATGCTGGAAAAGTGGTGCGAAATTGGACCGACAAAGTGGCCTTCTCGTGCTGCATAAAGTAGTCTAGAAGTGTTTTTCTAGCTGGCCAGCAAAATAGGTGTGTACGTAATAAAACGAAAATTTACAGTTAAATTATAGGTTCAATAGAAATTTTCTTCGAAATGAGTTAATTTTAATCATTTTTAATACTTGGAAATAATTTACTTTTGTTTAGTTCTTCTAAGATGATTCGAAAAGCTCACTGCACCCCGGAAGAGAGAAGTTTTGGTTCGGCGATTAAGGAAACAAGATAAAGCCTATAAATTCATCGCTGAAGCATTGGGGCGGTCTGAAAATTTTGTAACCAATGCTTTAAAATCTTTAAAAAATACTGAAAATGAGAAAAAGTAAAAAGAACCTCGATAACGACTGACCACCGCATATTATTATTGGCTAAATCAGATCCGTTCATGTCTTCAAGAACGACTTGTGCGCATATTGGGAATCAGTTAGTGCTCGTACAGTTCTTCGAAGGCTACAGGATGCCAAACTACCTAAAAGGTGCCGCTTTTAAGAGGTAAAAATTTTACGGCCAGGAAAGAATTCGCTGCGAAGCACCGTTTTTGGAACGGACCAGAGGAAGTAAAGAAATCGTAGAACATCCTTTGGAGCGACGAGACGAGAATAAATTTGTTCTCCTCCGATTCTGGGCGAAACGTTCGAAGGCCAAAGGGAATGGAATTTCATGTACGATTCACGAAGAAAAAAAACCGTTAAGCAAGGAGGTGGAAATTTTATGGTTTGGGGTTGTTTTTCATGGTGTGGCATAGGCACTATCTTTCGCATAAACGATATCATGACCAGATTTGCATACAAGGCAATCTTAGAGAATATCATGATCTAGTACGCTGAAGAAAATATACCTCTAAGCTGGCATTATCAACAAGATAACGATCCAAAAGACCTTTCAATTCTGGTAAAAAGTTTGCTTCGTGATCAAGACGTCTCTGTAATCCCATGGCCCAGTCAATCTCTAGACCTCAATACTATTGAGAACTTGTGGGATGCACTAACACGAAAATTAGCGGGCCAATATTTCACAAATAAGGACCAATTGTGAGAAGCAGTCCAGAAGGAATGGTATTCCATTACCTTGGCAACATGTCAACAGTTAATTGAATCCATGCCGCAGAGAATCGAAAAAGTTTTGAAAAATAACGGAGGATATTCCGGGTACTGAGGTTAGGAAGGAAGAAAAAAATGAATTTCCAAAAAAAAAAAATGAAATGAATTAAAATATTAATACTTTTGTGTACTACACCTATTTCATTGACCATGTGAAATAAAATAATTAGGATAATAATTGGAATTGAAAGCTTTTCATTTACTTCTTTTGTGTTTCTTTTGCTTTAGAGTTTAATTAATAAGCAACTGTAATGAATTCAGCTGAGATGAAATTCCTTATAATGGAAATTTTGTGATAAATGAACGAATTTTTATCACACCTATTTCTTTGACTAGCTGTGTATATAACAAAATTTACAGAATATCCGTAAAAGTGCATATTGTTGTGCTACGTTTTATGTAAGCCAATAAATCAATTTTGAAGAATATTTCGACAATTTTAAATGTTGATTACTTATTTATAGGATCTGGTACTATTCAAACCAATTTTATTATTTTGAGCTGGAATTTAGTACTCCAAACAGCCTTGTTCCCCTCCCCCGAGAGATAACAGGCTTTGCGCTTAGGGTTTTTTCGCAAATTTACGATACTCAAGATGAAGAGCATGAAAATATAAGTACATATTTAAGGGATGATTTTCATTATGTTCCGTAAAAACACAAAAAAATGCCGAACATTGCGAAATGGAAGAGTTACAGTTATAACATTGAGTTTCTCAAACACGAAACAAACGTTAGCGATTGCTGAATTTTATCCTTAATTTTGAAATTTAACTTTCACTCAAAGTTGAACTCAAAAAGAACCACTCGAATGAATGCACCCCATATTCACTGGATAATGTATTTTCCCTTAATCACGCGAAGCACTGCTGGTGTAGTGGCATCATGTGAGATTCCCATTCTCGAGACCCGGGTTCGATTCCCGGGCAGTGCAATTTTTGCACCCCTTCCCGTCGTTTAAGGACATATTTTACTACCCCATGCCCCATCCTCTTCGCGACATACGCCGCTACTTACCACCACTCCTTCATGGCCTCCATCTCGTGATCGTCTTTCTGCTCCGCTGTTGACCCCGATGCCTTGTTCCCGCTTTTACCCGCCACCCTTCCGTTCACCTGCTTCTTGGACGTTTTCTTCGACGCGGCGGGAACCGAGTTCGGTTCCATCGCTGGCCGAGGGAACTTCACCGTTCATACGCTGCGCGACTTTCTCTTTTACCACATTCCAACACAGCGGGCAACAGGCGACGTGCGACAACTAGGAATCTCTATTGCGTCCACGAACAGGTTTCTCTTGTGAAACAACTTGCGCGCGTGTGTTTAGCTGTAACGTATCCTAAAAACGGTCTTTCGCGCGGATCCTGCCCTCAAAACGAACTGTGTCCACTTTCGATACCCTCCCTCACCGGCCACGTTCGCTCAACGATTCTCACGACCACGCTCCCATGGAAATATGGACATGGGACATCCTCGTACACGTCACCGCGGACTGAGAGCAATTGGCACACTGACGTAATGGTTCTTGCGAAAATGCTGCGAATTCAATGAGTTTCGCACGGCCGCGACAATGTGGAGCACCTGAGCTTTAGACAGCGTCGACGGTAGCGCTGGACGAAAACGACCAATTCGAAATCCCAGAAAACTTTAGTTCTGCAACCACTCCGCTTGATCGCACGTGCGGATTGTTTTCTTCGTCGCCCTCACAAAATACGTTGTCATGCGAACTGTCAAACGAATTGTCAAGTATTACATGACATTTGATGTGAGGCGGACAGTGATACTCAAGCTGTTTTAAGCGGCCGTTTTTCGTGCACTGAACTCTAACTATGGACTATTATTGAAAATTTAAGGGAGGGCGGGCGTGATTTAACCCTTTCAGGCATAGTTGTTTCACTGTGTAACCACCTTTCAAAGTGCGAATATTTACTCACGGTGGTTAAATTTAGTCACCACCAATACTACGGCTGATATCTGCGTTTGCATAGATGAATCAGCTTAACAGTTTCGTTCTAACTGAAAGAAACGGTCAGTAATCGCAACGTATTCTCGTGGTTGTTTATATAATTACGTAACGTAAATTTTTGCTTTTGCGTGACTGAAAGGGTTAAGAGTGGTTTTAGTCACAGTTTATACAATTTACATTAAAGCTAAATTTCAGAGGACATTAAGAAAAATTTATGAGAGATCCCAGCGAAACAATTATAGGAAATACAGATATTAAGTAGAGCGGAGTGCTTTTTATTCTATTTTGTTCATTCGTTTTATTGCATTATGTTTATTCTGAACTCAAGAAAAAAATCCCGCATATCAAAAATCTACAATGGAAAGCAATTCGACCAAAAACACATCGGCAAGAAGGGCATTCTCTTGTGACAGTGAAATTCAATCCTGTCCTTTGACCAAATCGCACGCCGCCATTTTCAATCAACATTCACGATGAAAAAACGGAAAAAATCGGCCCAACGAGCACTGGCTGAAGGTGCAGCCAACACGCCGTTTCAGTCGGACGTTAATGAAGTATGAACCAATCCCTACTATCGAACAGTATGAAGGACTTCATCGCTAAGAACTTGGAACTCTTAAGAACGCAAACAAGTCATCGTCAGCAGCTCCAACCAATTTAAAGCGGCACAACGCTTGAGAGATCTTGATGACCGAAAAAAATACACATCCTTGACACCTCGATTGAACAGGACATCGGCAAGGCTCACTTAGCAACTGGATATACTGGTTTTATTGATATTTAATAAAAATGTACACATAATGTGTTATGCTGGTGATTGAAAGTGCTACGTTTAAACCAGTGTTTTCAGTAAATAAAAAAAACATTGACATGGTTTTAGAATCAATCCTGAATATCTTGAGAAAATGGGAGGTTTTACTTACTCTTCAGGGTTAAAATATATTGTTTTTCTTCCATTTAATATTTATTTAAAAAAATGAACTAAATTATTGCAATTTTTTAAACTCGTGAACAAAGCTTGCATGAAATTAGTCTAACAGGATACCTGTTTAAATATTTCTCAAAAGAACACAATTATATTCAACCTTAATTTCTCAACATAATTTCTTCGTCCCTTTTTGTCCTGCCTTCGATAGCTCAGTTGGTAGAGCGGTGGACTGTAGGTCACGTGAATAGATATCCATAGGTCGCTGGTTCAAATCCGGCTCGAAGGAGGTCCTTTTTGAACAATAGTTCTCACTTCAATTTTATTTTAGCAGCCGTGCATGTTATTTCGTTTTGGGAAAAGTATATGGAAAATTGAAAATTCTAAATGCAGGTTTATTCTGCCGTAACATGAAGTCTTTTCATCTATGCAAAATTTAATAATTGTGACAAGAGGTAATTTAATTAACTACAAAAAACATAACATTTCAGATACAATGGTGGGCGACAAAAATTGATAGCACAAATTAACTAAACACGAAGGAAGGAAATCGTAGCTGAAAAAAGTATTTTTTTGAAGAAATCAACAGCTGTGAATCGTTTTGAGTGTCAGATTTATTGAACATGAAGCGCAAGAAAAAATGTATTAACTTTTTACAAAAACAATTGTGAGCATTGAGACATGTTCATTAATTAAATTGAACTTCCAAAGATTTATATCCGTTTCTGTAACACGTGAAAGATGAACAAGATGGCGAAACGTATGGAATTTTTCTTTTTGTAAGGAAAATTCAGTTATCCAAACGCGTATGAGATGATTTTGTTAGAAACCTTAAAATGTAAAGCGAACTAAATATTTCATTTAGCGTACAAAAAATATTTTAAAATGAATACTTAATTAAAACAACAATTAAAAGTAAATGCGGATGACACACGAATCAACTAAAATTATAAAAATTTGGGAAAGTACGTTTTAATTCGTTAGATTAATTTGATTGATTGTATTTTTCAAGTCGTTTTTGTTTGATAAATGCACAATAAGCACATTCTGTTATATTCTTTGAGGGTCTAAGTATTTAGTCCAAAGCATTCGGCTTGCATAAAGTTTACAGAAGGAGTAAAATTCACCGGTTGCTAAGAATTTAAAATCCTTAAAATCGAGTAACTATAGACTGTGCAAAAATATTTTTAAAAAGGGTTTAAAGACACAAATTAATAAAAGTGCTACTTATAAATAAATTGAATTTTTGATATCAATGGAATGCAACTCAAGTGTTCAATTTGTTATCTTTATCTTTGGAAGAATCTGCGATTTGAGGTATAAAAATTAACAATATTGAAAGTATTTGTTTATTTTTTAGTAAATATTTCGAAGCTGGCTGATATAGTTATGACTCTTTTCTATTGAAATTCTAATGTAGAACACATATTTTCTTTCTGTTTCAACATTAAAAATTAAAAGCAAAATCTACTCAGCTCGAAAGTTCTTATTAACTTAAAGTAAAACTAAAATTGAATAGAACAAAGTCGAATAAACGAATTTTTGCTGTTTCGTCGGAATTGAAACCAATATTTTTCAATAATTATTTCGAATGGTTTCAACAAATAAACATTTCTGGTGAGGATTATTTAAGGGGTATTGTGTTTTCAAAAAAAGTATAGTACTTCAAGAGTATTCACACCAATTCTGAAGTAAATTCGAGCAATATTACCGGAGTTATAGAGATTTGAATACCGCGCGGTTGGAACGTGCGCTCTGCCTTAACTAGCGTATTATACGCATGCTGCGTGGTTCTACCGCGTAAAATCAGCTCCTTTCTTTTTCATCAAACATCACAACATCAAAAGGATGCTCTGGACATCGCGAATGAAATACTGTATGGACCTGGAATCGACGACTCGATGTAAGTCACTAAAAAATAACTTTAATTCATTAAATCGCGGTAAAAAAACTTTAAACGCGTTTTTCTCGAAACTTTGCTTTTCCGTGCGGTAGGCACGATTTCTCGAGAACGAATCTACCGATTTTGCTGAAACTTTGCACAGCTCCTCTTTATAGTATTGACTCGTGATTGAACGAAAATATTTTCATTCGGTCGACTCATTCTTGTTTTATACGAAAAAACATATTTTAGAAACGATACGAATCGGAAAAATGCTAAAAAAAAAATGAGACGAAAATTCATTCAAACCCATTTCAAAACTTTAAATTTCATTTGTTTTTTCAATTCCTTCGTTCAATCACGACCCAAGGGCATAAACTACAAGTTTTTTTGGAATTTTTGATTTCAGATGAACCTGCACCGAAATATTCTGCCTACCGCAAAAAAACTGCAGGAAAATTGACAATTTTCAATATTTTTAGCTGAAATTTTTTTTACAACTTCTCGAAATGCTAAACTTTTATGTGTGTAAATTTTAAATAAAATAGATTTTTGGTTTTTAAAATACAATTTTTTGAAAAAGTTTTTTTTTCCTTTAAGACCTATGTAACCTCTTAAAAAGATTAAACAATTGAAATAAATTGGGTCATTGAAGTTTTTTGCGGATGTTCAAAATAAAAATGAAGAGTTTTGTTGGGATTTCCCAGAAGCTTTGTAGAGTTACTTCTTCTCAAAGTTCTGACCGCACTGGAGATGAAGACCATGATAGAAAAGTTATCCTAGGTAAGACATCTTTAATAATTATAACCAGATCGAAAATGCATTTATTTATAATCGGTATTTTGGCTAGAAACTATTTAATAAGATCCAAATATTTTTTGAAAATGTCAAATATGAAATTTTATAAAAAGTAAACTATATTATGTTTTGAAATTTCACTAATTGTAAGTTTTATTTCATGAGGAAGTAAATAAAAGCTGCAATTTTTTCAAAAAAATAAGGATTGATCCAACGAGTATGTCCAGCTATTATGATTGTTCTGGTATATATTTTTTTACTTAATGAAAAAACTGGCTTGAAAAAAGCATTTTCATTCACGAGCATAATACATTATGTTTGCATTTTTATTAGATGTTGATAAAACCATTATACAACTCACTTTCTATATTCCCACCAACATGATTTCGCAATTCCACTGTATCTTAATTTTGCATGGATGTTTTCAAATATTTTAAAATATGTAAATACATTTCTGAGTAGTCATAATTTCGTTTGTCTACCACTTACGTAAACTACCCGCAAGTATTGTAAGCACAATTCATAAATTCTCATTCATAAATAGTTCTAAAAGTACAGCCATCATGTGTACATGACTAAATATAGAATTGGTTGCGTTGAATAGACAATGAAATGCGTGAATTTTTTTTAAGAATATATCTTCAAGAATAACAAATATTTCTTGAACATATGGCAACATTTATTATTTGAGACTATTTTTAAAAAAAGGATCATCGGTGTGCTACTTAAGCGAAATTTCATGGGGTTATACAATTTTCTCTCTGAATTCCAGTATATTGTTACACGATTTAAGCATTTATTGAGTTCTTTGTTTCGAAAGTAGATAGGATTAAGTGTATCCACTGATTTTATTAATCCTTCTGTTGTAATTTTTAATCAGAAGTTTTCCAAATTAATTTGCTTATCGCAAGCTTTTCTCTATTTGGTGATTTTTTAATATAGTATAGTATTTATTCAATCTTCGCCCTTAGCATTGGCTCGTTTGAAATTGAATGTCACCTTTAAAATGCTAAGTAAAACGACAAACACAAGGCAAATACAAGGTAATTAATTCTAAATACAAATTGACTACGGTATGGTATCATACAGAATAAAAGTAACAGCAACCGATATGATCAATGAGTATAAACAATCCATTTTCCTTCATATCTATCACTATTCATAGCTGAATGACTAGGAGAATGCCAAGATGTTGCTAGAGGCTGATTTTTGTACCACCATAAGGATAGCCTCCATTAGCTTCAGTCGTATATGAAATGCTTCCGCACACTTACATAAAATAATACTCTGATATGTTTCTCTATTGAAATAGGTTTATTGGCAGGATCACCATGAAAAATGTTTGCTTTGGCATTATTATCAAATTCTAATATTACCTAAGTATCAGCGCAAGGGACAGAGATAATGGCAAGCAAAAGCTGTCTATATGTCTGATACAGCGCAAGCGCCGCAATTAACAAACTATTGAAAAGAAAGGATGCCGATGTAGGCAGTCCAAGTTCTCTTGTAAGAATGTTAATTTATTCATTCGCTTCCTTTATATAAAAATCTTAGCCTAATTTGTATTTACAAATCATTGACTTACAACTATTTTCCCACAGCGCCGATGCATATGGTTGCAATGAATCTATAATTTATTTCATGATTTAATGCTGACGCATATGGTTGCAAAAATTTGCCGTACATCACACGTTGACACATAACACATTTCAAGGATTCAAACGTCTTGCAAGTGGTCATCAAAAAAACGTCGTGTTCATTTGACACTTTTCAACCAAGCCTTGCAAGGGGTCATCAAAAGAACGTCGTGTTCATTTGACACTTTTCAACCAAGGTATATAGACAAGTAGGTAGTCTCTTCCAAAGCTGCGATGACGTAGTGTGTTCGAGAGATTATGACATATTGCCCGTTAGGAATTTCAGCAACACTTTGCAGCAAACAAAATGTGATTTTCCTGCTGAGTGGAGTGGCAAGTATTGGAAGGAAAAGATAGATGATATGCATATGAAGCATGAGAGTGGATAAAAATTGAAAATTAAATTATAATGAAGTTGAAATGATTAAAACAAACCTGCGTGGAGATATGTGGCGACGTGAAAATAGTCTAGTAAACAAAAGTAGTGAATTGTGTTGTTATCATTATCGAGTTTATTAAAAACACCCTAATACGCGTGTCATGCACTGAGGACATGAGTTTTCCAGAATAATGTAGTCTGTAAACCTTGCTTTTCAACCACATTTCGGTTGGCATAGCTCTGTAAGTAATTCTTACCAATTGACCCTTGTGATTTATATGTTTTGTGTTTATGTTGTTCGTGGATATATGGTGGGCATGCGCGGCATAATACAGATGAGTGCAGATGAACATATGGTTCCACTACACTATTTTGTCGGAAAAAAATGATAAACCTTCTCAATGTCACCTCCTTCATTTGAAGATGGCATTTTAACACTATTATTTATACAACTTTCGATACTAAATGAACAATTTCTTCCGACCTTGACATTTTTGGAGGCAAAATATAACCTTTATTCATATCTTTCTTCAAGCATACATTCATGGGTTCTTCAGTGAAAACTCTACGATCATGATTGATATTATGTATTTACTGTTTATTACTTTTATTATTATTGTTATGTTTAATATTTTTAATATTTATGTACAGATATTACTGGGAAATTGTCATAGCACATCTGGAAAACCTTTCTCAAGGCAAGAGATCAATTATGAGATTTTTTTAATGATTATATTTTGAATATTAATTTCTAATATTAATCTTTAAACTGTGCATACTTATGAGCAAATAAACACTTCTCTACGTGGAATGCATCCTTAATTCCTTCTACCTAAAACTGATTTGTCTGCCAGATAACAATCCGGCTTAAAGGACTTTGACTGTAGTCGAAACAATATTGTATTTTCCTTTTGGGACGAACCACACAGAATCCATTAAAGAAATTAATTTGACCTACCGAAATATATGGGCCTTGTCACGCAACTCCGCCACACGACTTTTTCGCAACGGTGCCGGGGAAGCCCCGGGCGATTCTGCATCGGCGGCAACCATGGCACGCGCCAACGCTAAATCTTCTTCCTTCATTTCCGAATTACTCACAAATCAGCAGCGAAAATAGTTTATTTATAGAGAAGGAGCCACAATCGCACAAATTCCACTTAGAAATTATTAAAAACTATTTCACGGTCACAACTAAAACTCACTTTCTGGACGGTCTGGACACTTGTTCCCAGCAGCGAATGGGCGTATTAAAAATAAATATTTTTTTGTTCTTAAAAACGAGAACTTCGAGGTCGTTTGGCAGCAAATTGAGATAAACAAAACTATATATTGTATTTTTTTGGGAAAATAAATATCACTGCTAAATGCTGAAATGGATATTATTAATATTTTGGCCACTTGAAAATCAGATTTGATCACGGCGAACGCCAACTTGCAACGCTCGAAGTGAATGTGCACGTTCTTAAAAATAAACTGATTGTGTTGGGTGAAGTGTGATGATGTGTGAGCTGGGGTGTTGGCGGCGTGATTTTGAATATTCAGCGAAATGTGCGTCAACTTGTGTGGACGCAAAGGTGGGAAAGCCATTCATGAACGCGGGACGGACCGTCAAGGCGCAATTACACGGTTGTCGGACAAACTTGGCTGGCTGGAACAATAATCCGTAAACGGGACAACAGCCCAGCATCTCAAGTGCCCGAAGAACGGAGGAGCCCCAAACAAAAGAGGCTGTGCTCCGAAGTTCGGAGTCCGAACAATGTTTGGGAAACGAAACAATAAATAAATCATGGTCCACTTGGGATATTATAGTGAACGGAAGTTGATCGTGTTCACCTGGAATGTGTAGGGCTGTATGTTTTGGTCGGTATGGTATGGATGGACGGGAACCATCCAGATTCTCGTTTGAAGCTGGCTATGCAGCCAATGTCTAAATAAGCTACCTCCGTCAGGTTGTCCAGGAAGGGCGAGCCCAAGGTTTGCATGCGCTTCCTGGAGAGTGCTGGGCATTCGCACAGAAAATGTTGGATCGTTTCTTTCTCTTGCTCTTCCTCTGATCTGCAACTTCGGCAGAAATCATTGAAAGGGACACCCAATCTTTCTGCGTGTCTGCCAATCAGACAGTGTCCCGTCAGTACGGAAATCGTTTTTGTTCTTATTCTGGATAAGCTTCCCGAATGTTGAAATGACCTGTTTCCGGTTTTCGAATCGATTGCGTGGCAAACATGTCATCGTTCGCTATGCCAGCGATGTCATCTGTGAACAAAGTGTCAGTTGAGTGTGGGGAATCGAACAAGGCTTTATAGTAGTGTTGCCGGACGATCCATATGATAAAATATTAGGTTGATTTGATTTTTCCTTAAACATCCTTCATCAAGCTGATTTCATCGCTAATGGTTCAAATTGTTATATATTCGAAAGGAAAATGCAGAAATGAATGGAAGTTGAAATAATACAACACAAATATTTGAAGTACGTGCGTAAACAGTCTATTCTATCAGTATAACCCGCACAGTAGGCCGTAGTTGTGTTTTTTGTAGGTATTAACAATTGTATTCAGGGAACAGGTCCATTAAGACAGCTTGCAAGAAGGAAATGGCTTTGAAAATCGTTTTTCCAAAAAAATTCGAGGAAAATGACCCCCTTTTAATAGTGCGTATTGACAATTTTATGCCGTTCAAGAGCATGGTGAGCATTGATACGAATATTCTAAAATATACGTGATATCTTCAAATTAAAAATATTCGGCTGAATTCTAGGGCCAATACTAGAAGACAGACGTACTATGCTGAGTAAAATAGCATGAAAGCCATAAATTAAGTCACAGTGTGAGTTCAAACAATTTCTCGAGACTGTATTGTTTCCAACTAAGCTCTGTTTGCGCTTTTATTTTCATTTCCAGATTCACTGAAAGGCAAATAAAAGCATTTAGCATCGACAAGACACTTTAATAGCTATCTTAAAGGTGTAGCAAAAATTCTAAATACGCAGGAGGTTGCTCCGTACGAGTTCTCCCTACTCATGTAGGTTCTCCATATGTTGTATAGTTCCGTATTAAGTTAGTGCTTTTGTCGGTGGACAAGGTACATACTCATATGTGGTGATTTACACGCAATCAGTACTTAAATCATGTTTATTTCAGCCAAGTATTCTTGACTTTTTGGTGTATACTTGGCGAACGAGGTATCTCACAGATTTCAGTCAGACGGAATATGGCACTATGTCGACCGCGTAATCATTCACGGTGTTTAATGTTTGGCAATGAGAACACCTCGCATTTGCAATAAATAAAGTGATGTTGAATTTATTTTATGAAGGTCGCAACTGAAAGTGGTTTAGCTTATATCAGAACATAAGGTCAATTTGCCGTAGGGAATGGATTGGAAGTTTAGAATATATTTTAGAGAAGAATGCAAAGATAGGTTTCCAAAATATGTACCATGATTTTTAATTATTTTATATGTATTTATCACATAATCAATCAATTTAATTTTGGACCAGAAAAGCATTTTAAGACCCGTTTATCTGGTCCTACTTGTCCCCCTTCGAGACACTAACTCCCGCCGTGGTACAGTGATCGAAACAAGCAATACCGCAAACGGTTGGTGATAAAACTGTCTAAAAGAAATTGTATTTAAGCTCACAGTAAGAAATACTACACATTGCGCCAAAAATCTGCCATCAAAAGCCGATTATTTGGCCTTAAAACGCGTTTTTCACGTGACTTTCTCCCTTTTGTAATGGAATAACTCGCGCTAATGTACAGTGATTGGAACAATCAATATCGCAAACGAAAAACGAAAAATTGTCTTAGAAAAGAATTACGACATGTTTCGCGTTAAACGTGAAATTCAAAAAGTTGTGGCGCCCGAAAGTTGTTCCCTTTTTTGGGTGTGGTTTTTGACATGTAACTTTTTTATTATTGACACCACGAAAAAGTGATATATGAACGGTTTGCTACAAATTAAATTCTACGCAAGTTTTCAATATACAACTTTGTTGTGAAAGCCATGGTTTCGGAGATATGAGGGTGTCCTACGTTCTTTTGTTTTTAAGATGGAGTCCGGAGGATTGGAGCTGTGACCTCAGGAAATTGGTCTTAAGCTAACTATACCATTGCCCACGTCTTGCAATAAAAATTTCTCTGCCTACCCAAAATGCACGGCAAAACTCTCATTTGACTGAACTATGGTGGATGATAGATATCCAACCAACGTCTGAAATAACGACCGTTGGACGCCATATTCCCGCACACCAGCGCAGGGCTAGCAACTCTTCCTGGCATTTCTTCATAGACACGAGTCCTCATCAGCATTATAATCATCAGATGGACAAAATTTGAGCTAGTGCACCATTGAAGATGGTACTCATGACGTGGGAAAATTTAGGTTGAGTGCTAATTATTATTTGAGCGCCATATATTTATGGTGAATCCTATGAAGCAAAAATAATTTCAGATTAAACTCCTTCTAAGTAAAAATTTCAAGTCCAAACTGCCTATACTATTTATAGAGTTGATATTAGAGACACAGGCGAATGCCCAAACTTATCTAAGTTGATCTCATTCCACATCATTCTATTTGAAATAATGTCGGGTGGTTCAGGATCTCTGTTTTTAACTACTTCATCCTTGAGGCGAGTCGCAACGAAACCCCTAACTGTTGTCTACTATTACAGTGAAACTTAGATAATTGAACCCTCAAGGAAATTTAAGTAGTTGAATTATCCAAGTTTTACTGTATATGTCGACCTGTTTTTCATTCTAGATTTAGGGATTTTTCTCCAAAGATAGAAGGAAAATAGGACTAGAGTTCTATGGTCTTATTTGAGGATTTTGAAATGAGATTTTCTCTGGATTTTTAATTTTAACTGCACTTATTTTGAGAGATTTAAGACTTGAAATGAAATCTGCAGACTATAACATCTAAATGAAAACATGCTGAAGGGGGAGATCTATTTACAACTTGTAGGAATGTTGTTTTCAATAGGTGTTGATGGATTGTTAGTTATACATCTATATAACATCGTACTTAAGTGTTAGAACGAAAATTGCAGTCGTTTGGAAGTTAGAGCCTGTGAACGCTACTGATCTCCGTTTGGCTTGAAACCATGCAGCAAATTTTACATTCGTTTTTCGCTAACCCACTTCTGTTAACACAGAAGCTACTGTTCATACAACATAACCCAGAGACTATTGGATAGTTGGAATTAAACGACACTTGGATCTACCCTTAGAGGGAGTACTGACGGAAACAAGCCGCGAAGTTTGACCCTTGAGATTCACACGAACAATTTCCCCGTAATATCTACATAAATATCAACTACAATAAAAAAATAATAACACTTTAACTTATAATAATGATGATGAAACGTTAAGTAAGTTTATATGTGATTTTTTTTTAATTATAAAAAAATTAGGGACAAATATTAAAAACAACACTTTTTCGTTAATAAATGTTTCACAGAAGTAAATCTCATAAAGCCACATTTTTTCAAACACTGAAAAATATTTAATTGATTTAAAACATGTCTAAATCTGTTTAACAAGTTTCAAGTATGTAGAAAAAATTGTTTTGACAAAAATCTCCTGAAAATTCGACTATGATTTACTGTACGGCTTACTATTAAAACATAGAATAGAATATTTATATACACCCAGAATATTATTGTGGCTACCATTTATTTATGCATTTCTTTTTCGAAAATGCAACTATTCGAACCATAAGCTATGATACTAGCTTGGTTCAGGATATTTAGGGTGGAATGAAATTAATCCAGACTTTAAGCGTATGAACCGTTCGGTAACACTGAAGTAAACGCTGATAAAATAAGTGGGAAGAGCTACTGAATTATTTCACACGAAAATTTTCTTTAGTCCCTACAATGTGGAAAACCGTGCGGATCCATAAATTCAGGCAAATCTTTGATAAACTCAGTCTTCATTTTTCTATCACCTTCAACAGTTATTCATTGTATCTATGTTAAACTTAAGACAACGAATGCCCTTCACTTTAATAAATTTCCGGTAGAAGTCATTGGTCCATAAAAACAGATTAAGATTGCCAACTGTAACATATCGCCGCGATTGATTGATTGATGAACTACGACTTGCTAAGTGAAATCCATAAAACCTGTCGAATTTTTCAAGCAGCTCACTGATGTAATAAAGTTAATATATGTATTTAAAAGTCAAACATTTAGCAAGGTGAATGTCAAGTGTATGTATTCTCTCGAATTGAAAGCCACTCATTAGACGATTATCATCAATGTCTCGTTAGGAGCAAATGACTATTATTGACTCTAGCGCGACTGCACCGTTTCACATACTCGAAAGTCAGATTAATTTATGCACGAATTTCAGCATGATCGGAAAGCTGTTTAGTTGACCTCACCTCGATATTGTCAACGTAGCTATTAAATAGAAATCACTTGGCGGAAAATCAGTAGAAGTTCAATAGTGAAATCGTGCACTGTTCGATTGTCCAAGTTCATGAGATTATTGGGTACCTGGATTCAAGTGGATCGGATTATAGTTATGATTTTCATGGCGAGGTAATCATAACATCAGGAAGGTAACGTTGATGAGATGATGACCTTCTTGTTCGTTGGCCCTGATTCTAATTTGAGCTTAGTATTTGAAATGACTCGAAGCGTTTGATTTATCGCTCTTGGGTAGGAATGAAGTTGTGCAGTTGAACAGGTCTCTAGGATCATGTTCTTTGAATGCCTCTACTAACTTACGAAATAACAGAGCTAGACTATTATCTATTTATATTCAATTTCAGCCAAGGAAGTTTTAGGGAACATCCACAGGACCAAAACACTTGCAATGATTGATTTAAAATAAGTTGACCATAGTATCCATTGATTTATTACATTTCCGAGCATTTGTAACGGACGACAAATCGGTCTGTGTATTCACAGCATATGTTTTCTGTGTACTTTGTTGGATTTAATCATTGCGAGGACTAAAGAAGCCCTTAGATCACGTCCTTTACTTTGGCGAGAGGAACACCATAGTATTCCAATGCGTCGACATTTGCCAAAATATATTTTCCCAGCGTGATATTCTGTCTGATTCACGTATTTTTTCTTATTGGGTCAGGTATTTAGTCTTGATTTCATTAACTCAGCCTACACTTAGTCGTAGCGCAGCATACGGTAATATTAGGCTGGACTTGAATAGTAGCTTTTCAAAATTTTTCTGTCGACGTACTCAGGGACCAGATTAAAAAGACATGAAGGCAAGCCCCTTACCACAGTCGACCCCTGCCCAATTCTTCGCTGTTATGAAATATTGCGGAAAAAATCGTTTCAACTTTGCAGTAAAAACTATGTTTTGTTTGAATAAATTGTTATAGGCGTGAAGTTTGTATTACATTCGGACCACCAGCTATCATCTACTTGGATATCAACTACATTGTGTTGAGAATAACTTCTCCCTATGATCAGCACACGAAACAAATGAATTAATAATTTGAACGTTTTCCTAAACAGAATCAATTGAAATATCAGAAATGTTCCGAAATCATTTTGTTTTATTTGTAATAACCTTTTTATTCAACTATTCATATTTTAAAGCCTATAATTGTCTATGTACAAAATTTCCCGGTCTCTTCCTTATTAATGTCTTCTCGCTTAAATAGTTTCAGCGACAAGTATTTTTATCCAAAAAAAAAATCTTTCATCATTGTCGCCAAGAAGTAGTGAAAGAGCTTTCATTTCAAAACAACAATGTAAACAGTGCTGTCTATTAATATTTGCATGAATTCATATAAATCTGCAGAAATAATTAAAAGGACCGGCATGAGGAGTTTGGTCTTTTGAACTTATACATATATTAAATAAAACAAAAAAACTATATCAATTAAATTGAATCTCGGAAAAATGTATACAATACAAAATTGAACAATGGAAAACACACAATTATTCTGGATAATGATTTGAATTGTGTTGTTTCAATTAAAAACTGAAAAGATTTCAACGAACATGTGCTGTTCGCTCGACGCTACTCATCTTTCTCTCTATGTCCACGCACAGGAACATTCGATAAGTTTTGAATAAATATGAAGCCAATTTTACATTTCGAGGAGGCAACGATAGCAACGTAATATGTTCACTTAAATTGATGTCTTCTATATTAAAATGTAATCACAACACCTCGAACTCGACAGTCATTACAGTGGACTCGCTGGACCACGAATCATTGTCGTTGTTATCATCGTCGTCGCTGCCGCTCTGCCCATCACTGTCGCCATCGTCATTCTCCCGGTCCTGGTTGTCATCGTTATCACTGCTCGACGACGTGCCGACCGTTTCCCATCCTTCGTTCTCGCTGGCATTCTCCTCGTTGTTGCGGTTACGTCGGTTGTTACGTCTGCGACGGTTGCGCCTCCGATCGCCAGCATTATCCAAGCGGAACACTGGATTTAAGGGATATATTTTGGCATTGATTTTCAGAGCAACAAGCAATTGGTCAAGCCGCGGCCTGATAAGTTATACTTACTGTGACTTGTTGAGTCCGAGCTGGAGCCCGAATTTTCATCTGACTCGGCGACGTCCATGTCCTCCTGTGAAAAAGAGCCATCAATTAAATACTTTCCGTGGCCACAACATTAGCAGATTCGCACTCACCTCTTCTTGTTCGTCGTTTTTTCTCATCCCGACCGCGTAAATCTTTATGTAGGTCTCCTGCGACGATTCGTACGCTCCTTGATTCTCCACCAGCGCTATGTGGCTTCCGTACTTATCGACGCTCATGTCGTAGATGTTTCGCTTCACATCTATTGTTGATATACTCGAGTAGTCGTAGGCATCGAGGACTTTGAAGCTGGTATCGTAGCTATTGGTTGAGTCGAAATCCACTCGTGTCTCGAGTTCCAAGCTGATTCCGTATATCACATTCATGGGCGAGAATTTAATGAGACACTGATCCAGGACGGGAACAGTCCGTAGCAAGTGGAATGTGCGCAGATCCCAGACCTCTGTGTTGGAAACGATCTGCGAAGTAATGTTTGTTTAGTGATTTGAATGTGGTGTGCGAATAGAGAGTCGGCATACCTCTAGACCATTCGGATGGAAGACTCCTGATAATGTCTGATTCAATTTATCGAATTTATGAATTTCTCGACTAGTCCGCACATCCCATAGCACACCGTCTGCAAGAAGAGGCATTTATTTAAATTTCATTGCACAATCTGTACTGGAACAGAATGCAGAACTGAATATGTTAACGAGACTTCCTCGTAAAAACGCTTTTCTCGAATTGTCTGTCAAGTGCTGTGGCCCAGCCTCCTCAACAACCGCGACCTACCTGATAGGATTAGTTCATCCGTGGGACAAAATGTAGCCTTATTTTTTGTATACTGATTTGATATCTTTGGAACGAGAGCCGTTATCTTTTGACCCGTATGCAAATCGTAAATGGTTGCCGCCTGCAATAGAAACGAATCCCGATTCAAACCGATTTCACTATCTCGACTCGAGATTGAAGCTACGCCAAGTTACCTCCTGTTTGGTTCCTAAAATCTTATCCTGAGTAACATTGCTGAATTCACAGTAAAAATCTTCAGCGAATTGCAGTTTGTTAATAAAGTCTCTTTTATCGATTCCCCACAGTACGGACAATGGCGGTCGCCAGAAGCAAGACGTCAGCGCCAACGTACCATCCCTGTTACACTTGACGCTATCCATGAAGGAGTCATGGCATTGCGCTGAAAATTCCTCCGTGCCTTCGCTGATATTGTAGACTTTAGCCTCGCCGTGATACATCCCGGCCAACACCAGATTATTGCACGGTAACAAGTCGCAACATGTGAACTGGATTTCGTTATAGTCTGTCGGCCGAATCGTCCTTGTCGGGCAAAATTGCGTGTGGACAAAGCGCCGATCCAGGCGGGTGGTCTTGTAGCCGGACTGCGCTTTGAACATCCTCGCGGTGAGATTGAGATGAAGGTCCAGGATCTTATTGGGCTTTGGATCGGGACACTTGTGCGGTACGAACAGGTCGAATTGCGGGCAGGTGGACATCGGATTGTTGCATAAGGCGTGTTGGTTTGTTAAATACTCGGTGACGATGGTCGTCAGTGTGACGTTGCTGTGCGAGCTCGGTTGCGAGTCGCAACACAAAGAGCTGCTTCGCTGCGTGGGCGGCGCGTCGTTGATTACCGTTTCTATCACAGACGATATCTGCTTTTGGAGGGATCTTTGCGAGGACGAACTTTGTGCGGATCCAGATGTGTTGTGTTGAGGCGGGCCCGACTTTTTAATGAGCTTTATTGGCGTGATCGCCATTTGCTGATCATCGATTGGGGGCGAATGAATCTCTGCAGTTCCATTCGCCACGGGCGGAGAGTCTGACGTCGCTGACATTGTCAAATGGATAATATTGTTCAGCTCTTGAGTGCGAGTCCTTAAACGTGTTCGCGACACTGAATTGGGGGCACTGCTTCTGAAACATCGATCATTAATATTTAATACGAGCTAAATCGCAGTTTATCTTACTTATAGCTGAAAGGAGAGTGATGAGCGTGTTGTTTTGCAGCTGGCTGGATTGCACTAAGCCCCACTTCTCGTTGCAGCGCCGTTGCGGAAGCTGAAAGTCCTCGGGACAGTAAGTGGTCGTGTATCAACTGATACAATTGCTGTTCGTTGTAGTGAATTCTGGTTTGAGCGACCACATTGGCTTTGTGTATATTCGCCAAGGATGCTTCAAATTGATTACTCATCGTTTTCGTTTTGCCGGAGACCCTTTCCAACAGCTCAAGCGCGTACTTCTGGAACAGCACGTGCTCTGCTCGCTTCTCTTGCAGAATGGGATCACGCATCAGATGCTGCAGTTGGCCGTTCACAAACAGCGGCAACTTTCCAATGATTTGTCGTACGCGATCGGACCGAGCTAGGCCGGCTAGTGCTCGGCACGCCATTCCTCGTATGCAATCGGCGTCCGTGATTGGTGTCTTGATTTGCATCAGCTGCAGTAGAACGATGATCCCGTTGTTCGAGCAAACGCACTCCCACACCTTCTCGATGAGATCTTCTGTGAAACGATTCGCCACCTTTTTCTTCACGGAAGTGGGCGCTCCAAAACGCACGGACACAGGCTATGGAGCAAACGAACATTAATGTAAATTTACTAAAATTCACAAAGCAAATAGTTACCCTTGTTGTTGGAGCGCACACACAATGTACCACAACAGCTAGAGCTGCTTTTTGAACTTCTGCATCGGTCACGATCTCACCAATAGCTGCTCCTAGTATTGTATTGATTCCAGCAGAGGAGCTGTTGTCGGGAAACTCCAACAGTTCACAGAAAACATTAAAAACCTTCGGGCTTACACAGCAAGCCGAAAGTACATCCAGTGCGGATCGGACAGTTTCGGCTCTAGAAATAGCATAATGTATTCGATTGCCATATGATTGCAGATTAACCAAACACCACTACAAACCTGCCACTATTGTTCCATTCGTACGAGTATGCAATGATTCTCAGGAGCAGCGTGACACCGCGCAAGTGAAGCAGTTGATCCACGGGCGCCCAGTGCACTTTGGCCGGCAGGTTTTCCTGCAACGTTCGCACTTGCTCGCTCACTTGCTCCAAGGAGCACTTGCTTGCTTTGAAGGCCGGCTGCTCGGCGTGCGAGTTTGGACATTGCTGCCGCATGAAGTGTGTGTATTTGAAGTACAAGTGGCTCTCCATGTACTTTTTAAGGGAGACGCACACATGTCGCACCAGTTGTCTAGCCGCGCATTCCTCGTCATCGTTTAGCACTGGAGGATCTTCATAGTCTGCCAGGATCGGGAGGATGGATATCTGAAAGATAGATAGAATAGATAGAATTCAGTAGGCCAGACTCCAGTGGACGACGACTACTTACAACGTTATACAACTGCCGCAGACCGTCTTGCCGGTCAAACTCATCCAAAATGACTTTGAATTGGAAACACAGACCGAAAAACATTGTCGCGTGGCAACGTCCTGAGTCGTGCGAGCATCCTAGCAACCACAACGCGTAATTTATCAACTCGGTTATGACTTCCCGCGACATTGTGCAGATGCGCTCCATGGCATCCTCGCAATATGCCAAGTAGTAGAGCGTGATGGACACGCCCGTGGAAGCGACACTGGGATGCGGAACTTTGAGCAGTCGCTCCAAGCCGCCGCGCGCTATGAACTCCAGCGCGAACTTTTTATGGCACAGCAGCGAGGCAAGATATTTCAGACCCTCAAAGGCCAGGCAAGTGTCCTTGGCGTCCAAATCCTCGATGTAGCCGAATATCAAAGACATGGCATTGTTCTCGAAGACTTGTCCTAGGAACTTGGGGATGAAACGAGCGATGAAATGTGTGGGGTAATGTTTCGAAAGCTGCTTACGTACCTCCTGATACTCGCCCATCGACGACAGGTAGCGCAGTATGAGCATCTGACTGGACGCAGTCGTAGGCGGATAGATGGGGATGTAAAAGTTCTTCACGTACTTGGCATCCAGGGTGTTCTGGCTAGTATCGTTCTCAAGCAATGTCGACAGGTTTGTCGTGTTGCCAAACTTGGATAGTCCATTCGGAATGCTGCCGTTCGCCTGCTCGGGACTATTCGGCACCGAGCCGCCCCCTAAATGCGCAAACGGTCTTTCTGCCGCGGGCATATTGGTCTCATTCACCGTTCCCGCTGGGCTGCTCTCTGTGTTCTCGGGCGTGTTTTCAAAGCTCATCACGCCGTCCATCGGACTAGCGAGCACTTCCGACGTATCAATATTGATTTTCTTCTTGTATATCCTCTGCAGCACTTGTAAACGCTTCAGCATTTTCGGAACGAGACGGAAGTTCACTTCGCGAAATGTGACAGCGACATCCTGCACCTCCATTGCGGCGGCAAGTAAACCTGTCGCGTAGCTTTGCAGCGGTTCGGCTGCATCCATCGCCCAATTGGACAGGCGATTGATCAGAGTGTCGTTGTCGACCTGCAATCGATTCGTATAAGAATTGAACTGAACAGGAAAACCGACAAAGCAACTCACTTGAAATACAGCAGACGTGTCCAATCCCGGCATGATGACCAGAATCAATCGACAGGCCGCTATATTCAATTCTAAGGAACTTTTCTGAATGTTTTGTCGCGAGAAGAAGTTGTCGCGAAGATAATCATTGACCAGCTGTAAGTGGAAGTGGGATTTAGGGATGACACGCATATGTACATATGTATGTACGAATAGTACAACTCACCCGGGTCATAAAGTGATCCTTCCTGAACAGCAGTTTCAGCGATCGGCCAAATTCACAGTCGGCATCGGTCCGCGATGGATGTCGTTCGTCGAACGGATCGCGATCCTTGCGCATGTAAACTTCTGTTTCTTCTTCGAAAATCTCGGATAATCTGAAAATTTATGGAAATTCGATGCATTTATGGAATTTTAATTAGAAGGAAGTTCTATAATGATTTCACATAATTTAGAAGCCGAACAAAATGTATAGAATTTTCGATAGGGATGATTGCCAATGTAGCTGGCAAGTTTCACTGTAATTTTGACATTATATTTAATGTACTTTGGCAAATTATCATGTAAAGAATTATACCCGAAACAACTTATTCAAATTAGTGGAAATTTATTTCCGAAATTTGCGTTCTATACGCGAAACTCGGAGTGAACTTCGTAAAATTTATGATACTCATGATCGTCCATCTGAGCAGCTTCTACGCATTACGATGGAAAGATTTATGTCCACGTATACTGTATTAGAAAATGTTCACCCAACACGAGCTCGTACAGTGCGTACCGAGGCAGTTGCCGCTGCTGTAGAAAGTTTATTGATTCGGCGCCGCTTTCAACAATTTGGCCTCTGTCCTTCCGCTACATGAGAAATTTGGAGGAAAGATCTGGGACTAAAACTTTATAAGATCAAACTAGGGCAGTAATTGAAGCCATTGGATCATCGTTTGCGTTGCACGTTCTGCGAATGAGTTCGAAGTTGAACCGTATTTTCGCCGTCAAATTATTTTCAGCGATGAGCCTCATTTCCTCCTAATGCATTTGTAAATAAGCAAAACTGCCGTTTTTTTTAAAGATAATCTTTAAAAGACTTTGAAAGCTCCAGTACATCCCGAAGAAGTCACTGTATGGTGCGGTTTGCATGTCGGCGGCATAATTGGTCCTATCTTTTTCAAATCAGAAGACGGAACCAACGTTACTGTTAATGGCGAACTCTGTTGGCAAATAATTTGTAATTTTTTGATTCCCAACGTCAGTGTCAATCGTCTGAGTGACAAATGGTTCCAACAAGATGGCGCAGCCGAACCTTTGGTGAACGAATCATCTCAAGAAAGGGACCCGTGAACTAGTCGCCCAGATCATGTGAATTGACTCCATTGGACTACTTTTGTGGGAGTACGTCAAGTCACTTGTCTACGCTAATAAACCATCAATTATTGAAGAGTTGGAAGCCAACATTCGACGCGTTATTGGCGAAGTAAAGCCGACTCTGCTGGAAAAAGTGGTGCACAATTGGACCGACAGGATGGCCTTTCTAGGACGCAGTCGCGGTGGTCATATACCAGAAATTATTTTTAAACACTAAATGCTACGAAATTTGTACGCTAATAAAGCCAAAAGATGGCAATTTCAATAATTTATGTTTTTTTTGTTTAACAAGTTTTATGCCTTCAAAAATTTCGTATATTATCGCAAGTTTACGTCACCGCGACTCCACTGTATTATTATGAACAATTTTTGTAGAAAATATCGATTTTTGAAATGGCTATGAAGTAAGCAATTGACTCCATTGTCAAAGCAGCTAAGATTCTATTTACATATAAAAACAAGATTCTCGTATATAAGATTATTCTCGACGTTAACGCATTGCAATTCCGGCAAAATAAATAAAGCCACACGAAAACGGAAACCCCCCAATCATTTCAAAGTTGACCCAGAAACCGACCATTCTGACACGAGGCTTTGTTTACGTTTTTCAAGGTCGTTTGCATTCACTTTGGATGCGAGTTCAGATTCCTTTCCAGCTGGCGGTCATCGACGTGACACACCGCCGAACACAGACAGTTCCCCGCAACTATACGAAAAACAGTTTTTCGTCACAGCATCATAAAGTTACGTTTAATTGTTGCTGAGCGAAAACAAAACAAACCATGAATATCGCGAATTCAATTGTCAAAGTCGACTACTTTCCAGTGTTCCAATTGGAAGCCAACAACAATACGTTTGTTCCAAACGTCAAGCTCCGGTCGCGTTCGGCAACAGACGACGAGCTTGATGCCAGGCACGTTCGCGATGTGACATCCTCGCATTTGCAAATTGCGTGAAATGCGAGCTAATTCGCAGATAATCGCTTCAGAGCCCTAAACAGTGCAATTTCTTCCTATTATTCGAATAATCTGCTCAACGGAACGCTCCGCTCAACTGGAACAGCGACGCGGCAACACGCCAAAAACCTGCAATTTACGGGCCCCAGCTGCTCATTCGGCCCAGCTGAAAAGCACCCCCACTTACCGCCGCAGCACCGGCACCGGGTCATATCCTGGCTGCGAGTATTTTTCCTCCCACAGGCGAAAAATGGCCGGGATCTCGCGACCCCGCAAAATCGCCTCTTGGTCGGCGGCCGAAGTCATTGCGCGTTCGACGCGCTTTTGCCGCTCGCACGAATCGCAAAACGCGCGAACAAGCTGCACTTGCCACCTTGCGGGGCGCACACACGCCTCCAACCGTCTCAATTGTCCTCTTAACCTCAAACTTCGTGCGTGTACGCAACCGAGAAAAAACTACACCGTGTCCGTTTGCTGCGTCCGAATTGAAATCTTCACGCGGTCCGCGTCGCGTGGACACACGCACGAGAACCACTCTCGTTTCTTACTTAGTACGCACGGAATTTCACAAGGAATCGGCGCAGCGATCGAGCGTGTCGCGAGCTGTAGTCGCGTTCTGTAAATTTCCGACACAATTACGACAATCAGAAAACGCACGCGCTTCGAATTTGACAGGTGGACGAAATGAGATGCTTCTTTATTCCAGCTGTCCGCCTGGAAAGTGAGAATGGCTCAAGTAGGGCCGAGCGATTCAATCATACCATGGAACTTTCTTTAGTGGGATGTGTGATATTTTCTGAAAGACACTACAAATCAACGATTGAAAATAATAATAATAATAATAATACTTGCAAAGAAATTTAGTTCATTGTTAGAGCAATATTATTTAAAAGTATAATTTTTTTTGAATCCCCTAAATTTCAACAATACAACGCATCGATTCACACTGTGACTTCCAAAAGGCATTAATTTCTGCCGAATAGTTTTCGTATTTTGGATTGATTGTTTCTTGGCCTGGTTTTGGAGCCCACAGAAAATTTAGGAAGTGCTCAAAATTTTACGATTCTTCGAGAGTGGGTGATCTCAAAATGTGTGTCTTAAATTCTTAAAATTTCATTCAGAATTTAACCTCAAGTGATTTAATAAACAGCATGCCTGAATGGTATCAAAAAACTCATTGAGAACAAAGGCAGTTCAACCAAGTGCTGGAATTAAGTCATAGCTTGAGTTGAGTTTCTACATATTTCCAGCATTGAGCAAATAATTAGTCCCAAAATTTTTAACGTTTTCAAAGACAGAAAAAAGACGATTCCTTTGAATATGTAAGTTTGTCATCTTTCCACTTCTTTTATTTGGAAATTCTATAAAATAAACATACATTGTCAGAAAAAAACCTTATAGTTTATATTTATTGTATCGAGAAGGTTGATGCGATCTTTTTTTTCAACGTTGAAAGGTGAAAATCTTCAAAAGATACCGATCAGCTCCTGCCTCTTGGCATGCTGGATTTCGACCGACTAAACCACTTCCGTCTCCTTCAATCACTCTCTCCATCAAATTTTCAGTATTTCTCCGTATTGTAGTGTACTAAGAGTACACTTCACTCTGACTAGACGTCATATATCATTCATAATGACGATTAGCCATAAGGATATATTTAGATCGAGCATGCACAATTCCCACGTGCATGCATTGCTCAGCGTAATGCTCTAAATAGCTCATGGCTGGTCAGCGTCTAGACGAGTGTGATGACCTCATAAAATTTTGATCTTAATGACCACGACTATCCGTGGGAACGCGATTTGTTCGTCCTATGCATGAATATATTGATTTCTTAAACCATGTACATAGATTTACATCCCTACTTTCAATTTTAGAGTAAGTTTTCTGTACATAGATTTTAGAATACAGTAAAACCTGTCAATAACGGAATCCCGTGGGGAATTATTTTTTTCCACTATTGACACGAATTCCACTATTAACAGGTTCCATTATTGACAGGTATTTGAGTCGAACCAAAATGATTTTCCATTATTGAGAGTAAAATTAAATAAAAAACCAATGCATATATTTTCATGGTCATTTAATGATCAAATCAAGTGATATAATGAACGTGAAAAGGAAATATGTACTGAGATAAAACTATTTTTTGATAAATGAATGAAGGAAAAACTGAAAATGAAAAAAGCAGCGAATGACAAACATTATTATTTAAAGTAATCGAAAATCGAAGACAATTTTGTTTTGCTTGCAATCAAATCATCCTGTACTAAATTGATGGATTCTACTATTTTATCGAGTAAAAATGTATTTTCAATATTTTGCGATGAAAAGTATTCGTCGATAGTTTTTTCTGTCTTTAATAACCATGTACACAGCAGACTTCCACATTTGTATTTTTCTTCCAAAACTTCGATTCCAAATTTTGGCTTCATGATTTTTTATCAAATTGTACTTTTATTTTAACGTGAGACGTGAACGTTGGATTGGTTTATTATCCCCCTTTTTACGATTCATTTTTAATAGCGACGGAAAAATGTGAGAGTAATGAAGTTCTAATTGTACGGTCAAAGTGTTTTTCGCTCAAGTGCAGTTGACGAACTGAACAATCTATGGTCGCAAACACAAAGACAGTGCATAATTCATAGCTATCGAATCAGCAAAAAACTGAATTTCGATCATATTTCGATCAGCACTAGTTCCCGCACACAAAAACCTTCACATGGCGTTTTAGAGACTCCCAACCCAACAAATTGCGCTCTGAACAGAACAGAAATCATTCGCTGATCTTGTGTATCGATCGGTACGTAAACAGTGCAAAATCGATTTAAAAAGATTTCCAAGGCGCAAACCTGTTTGGACATATTAAAATTGGACGCCGTCGCGGTGTTCTCTCAAGTGGGCGGTTTGAGGATAGGCTGAATTTTTGGTTGTGAAAATGAGTGAAAAATGATGGAGCCACTTACATTAAATTTTTCTGTTTTTTTTAATTGGCTACCAAAAACGGAAGAACAAACGACGACGAGATGTAAAAAGAGTGGAGCAACCACAAATAATAAGATATGGTGCCAAGCGAGCTTTAAATTTAGTCCATGACGAGCTGCTCAAACGATCCGCATATATATATATAATTCACATCTACGAAAAGCAAAGAATGCTCAGCTTTTGATTACACGATGCTGTCCAAACAATAAAGAAGTCTAAACAATGACTCGAAACGAGAAAGAAAACGATACATTTTTGTGCGATGCCAAATTGCCGCAACGGAAGCGATAAATTTTGCATTTTACGAAATGAAACAGCGATTTTGAAACGATTTTTATAATCATTGGTTGTGATATTGGGAAAAATATAGTTTTAAATGGAAAAAAGACGAAAAATAAACGAAAAGATTTTTGTCTGCAAGAATTTTTTTCCACTATTCGGAGTTTCGATTTTCCATTATTGACAGGTTAATTTGTATGGAAGAGCTCAACGGCCAAAAAAAATTTCCACTATTGGCACGAATCCACTATTAACAAGTTCCGTTATTGACAGGTTTTACTGTATAAGAGCTGTAGATTTAGAAATAAAATTAGAGTCAATCTTGAAACCAGACTGCCATAATCGGCAAGCGTTTTAATACAGACTACTCTCCTGCCATATTCGGCAGCCTTAATACAAGGCTTTAGAAATATAGGCATTTCGCGTGCCATTGTGCTTAGCGCTTGTCGCTGGACTTAGGGTAAATATTTTGTCTTTCATGCAATAAACATGAACTTAAAACAACACATATTACAGTATTTTTATTTTCGAAAACGAAGTGGATCTAATCTCCCCTCTTAATTAGAATACAGACTACTGTATTCCAAGGAAATTATACATCTTTTTACTCTTGATATTGTTTTTTCCCCTAAAATGTTGATCTGAGAAATGTTTCTATCCTTCCAATTATGTGCGTGATACTGTTCTATTCTTCACCTCGGCCGTTAATTTTCAAACCAAACTTCCCACTAAAACTGAAATCCACTGCACTGCACTTACTGCCAACCGATGACAACTGCTGATGACACTCTGCGACGTCAAAACACAACACATAACCTCAAGCTCGGTTTGGTAATGGTCGTCGGCCTGACCTTTGAAATGATTTTCCAAAACATTGAGCGATCTTAAGTTAATTTCATTGTACGATCATTTCAACTGCAGCAGCAACATGTCACTGTTATTTGTCTTAAGCTATGTTGCCATCGTAGTCCACATAATTTTCGTGACAGTGTCGGTTGGTGAGTACACGACTTCAAAGTTCACCTAAACTAATTAAGGAGTCCCGATAAGCCGCTTCCCACGATAATAACGCGCACGTTCTTTATCTCTCATTGCAGCGGCCGGTCTGTACTATCTGGCCGAGCTGGTCGAGGAATATTCGGTTGTGGCGAAACGTGTGATAAATTGGATTATCCTCAGCACGATAATTGTCTATTTGATATTCATATTCACGGACAAGCTGCCGTGGTCGGTGCTCTTGTGCGGCTTGGGGGCGCAGCTGTTCCACGCGCTCATCATGAAGAACTTCCCGTTTGTGGAGTTTCTGTCGCTGCCGTTTTTGGGCACGGTGGGCATGTTGGCCGCGAATCATGTGTTTGCGTTTCAATATTTCACAAACAACTACCACACGTTCTCGGAGGTGAGTCCTGCAGTTGTTTTACAATCCTCACGGCGATGGATTGCCACCAGTTGAAGTGAACTGGTGACCTATACTAGTAGGAATAGGTCGGAGGGTCGCTGATCGCCTGCACCGATCTCAGTTCCAACAAAACCGTCAAGAATCATAGTAATGCCTTCATGTTTCGTTGCAGGTGCTTGCCTACTTCACGCTGTGCATATGGATCGTCCCGTTCGCACTGTTTGTATCGCTGAGCGCCAACGACAATGTTCTTCCCACAGTTTCCGAGCAAAGTCCGCTCCTAGGTACGAGGCTCGAAACTCTAGTGAAAAGGCTTCATTAAAACTGTTATCCATTTCCTTGCAGACAATCGTGACGTCGTATCGAACTATTTCTCACGCAGAGGCAAGAAGCAAGGCCTGCTGTCGCTCTTCAACTATGCGAAAGAAAGCCTTTTGCCGCAGCGAAACAAGAAATCGTTCTAGGACGTCGCGTCGTCATAATCATCACCCGGAGTAACTTCACAATTGCCGATCCTGATCTAAATAGTGTAAGATTGTGCGCATGATATTATTCGAAACTAATTGTGAAGCATTTCACATTTTTATACGTTCGCGATTTGGATCGCTCGATTTAATTTAATTTATGCATTTTATTTTAACATTTGAGTGGTTGAAACGCGGCCCCTTATTCATCACAGAGTGTTTGGTAAATCGAAGCTAAGGTAGGCAAGCGCGGTCGTTATATTTATCGATTAAATAATAAGACAATGTGCGATGTTATTGGTGAGCGTCCGATCGGGCTGCGAACTGTTTTTAGTGAGTACTAGTGAATGCGATAATGCAATTGAATATAAACAATAAAAATTAATTTAATCATATTGAGATGTTGCTTTTGAAGTCCGAAGAATCGAAATGGTATGCATGCTGCGTGGAATTGGGCCGTTTGCGTTTTTACAAGCAGTCACGGAAGATGTGAACCACTTAGCATGCAAGCGTGGAAAACGTCTGGAGACTAGCCGCTGCACATACTCACACACACAACCAGGCAAATCCTACCATTTACTCTCGTGCATTTTGTTATGAATAATCTCATGTTAATTGCTACGTACTTTCCATTGCTACACATTTGTTAAACATGTGCGTTCTTATGACTTGTCCCGACGGGTTGTTCCTTTTATTCATTGCTATTTACCCATGTCGGCACCGAAGCAAGGAGAAATCCCAGGCTTGATTCTAAGAACAAGGGATAAACCAATCATCAAGCAAGGATTTCGCTTGGGTCATAACACCATCAAGCATCGTTTTCCAAAATATCTGAAGACTCTTACGATAAATGACTCCTAAACCCTGTATTTGCCTCTTATTCCCCACCCCCTTGGAATAAATAGGCTCTAGAAAAATATGTCCAGAAATAGAAGCAAGTTCTCTTTAGAATCTCCGTAAGTTTTCGATGTCCTTGAAATGTTTTGATAAGATTTAGCCATAAAAAATTTATTGAGTATTTTCCTCAAGTAGGAAACGTACTTTCGCACTTGTACATAGTCAAATGGTTCCGTTGCCGTCGTCAATAACAATAGGATCGTACAAACTACAAACTTCTTTCTTTCACACTGCCATCGGCCATCCCGAAGTAGGCCACATGCGCCATATCCACGAACAATCCTGTTTCCACAACGCCTGGCATCATCATCAACTGCCGATTGATCGCGTCCCAGTTGTAAGCGTCCTTCTCCGCGAACTGCCAGTCCAAAATAAAGTTCCCGTTGTCCGTGACGCAAGGTCCGGCCTTCGCCACAGCCATCCGCAGCGCCACATGACCGCCCAACTGTTCCTTGATCCTGGCGCTGAGGGGAACATACGCCATGGGAACGACTTCAATGGGAACGCCCTTCTTGTACTGCTCGCCCAGTCGTTTCGAGTCCTTGGTGTAGTCAGCTATTACGACCAGTCGCGCGGCGCACGAAGCGACGATCTTCTCCTGCAGCAGGCAGCCGCCGCCTCCTTTTATCAGGACGAGATTGGAGTCGACCTCGTCCGCTCCGTCGACACAACAGTCCAGAATCGGGTTGCGGTCAAGGTCGCCCAGTTGCAGATCGTTTTCGACGATAAGCTGCCTGGCTTGGAAGCTGGTGGGGACGCAGATGACCTTGAGGCCCTCCTGCTTCGCCCGCTGAGCGATTCGCTCGACGGCGAACACCACCGTGGAACCGCTGCCGATCCCAATCGCCGTTCCGTCCTTGATCCACTCGTCCACCGCCTTGGAAGCTGCCTTCCGTTTCGCTTCGTCCAAACCCATTCTGGAAGATAGTGGGCGGGTGTACAGCTTGTAAATCGGTGTTACTTGCAAGAGCGTGCAGAAGCGCCGTATCACCATTTACTCTGCAATCAACAATGCGACAGTTGTCAATATTGGCGGTCATAATGACTTGAAGGTTAGCATTAATTGCTTCAATGTCAAATATTCAAACCGTCAAAACAAGGAACTGTGTTATATTTCCCGATGAAGAAAACCAAAAAGTTAAATGAGTCCACTCGTAGAAAAAAATCCTGCCCATCCGATTAAGCAATTTTTGTAATATGTATGTCCTATCTTATACGCCTTTTGAGACTGATACGAATCTATCCTACGCATTTAGGGTCCTGGACTCCGGAAGTTGAAGAATTGTGCACTATGTAATTTGCGCACGGCATCAGCAATTAATTCTATCAAATATTCTAACTGAATCCAACAAGCCAATCTGTCACCAATTTATTTTCAACGGTTTTTGGAAACTCACCATGTTTGAACCGCTGCAAACATACACTCATGGCATTTGACAGCCGATTCTGGAAAGCGGTGGTGAACCCCATGCTGTTCCTGGAAAGCGGGGGTTCCAATTGGCTCCCTATGATATACAAACAATTGTACTAAAATACAAACTTGACACTGTAATTTCTGAACAGTGATGCCAAGTTGAAAAGAGATGAAGGGCCAAAATTGAGAAATGTGAGTTCTACAATGTATGCCGCTAAAATCGAGCCGTTATGGTTTCATCAGAGATTTTTGGAATTTAAAGAGTAGATTTCGACTAAGAGCTAATTGCACATATTATTGCTACTGTTATTACACGGTACGCCATACACTATCACTAAGCTAATTGTAATGAAGAGCTTCTACCGAGATCATGAATATTCGTGGTCTTCCACAACATAATTATTATGTAAATACATACTTTTCCATAGTGCGGAAACAAATGAAAATGTTTCCTTTGTCAGAATCAAGTTTAGATACGAACAGAATGATAAGATTTGAGTGATTTTGAAAATGGCAAAGCAACTGGTATGTCGAGGAGTGGTTTGAGGATAGGCTAAATGAATTGTTGGTTGTGAAAATGAGTGAAAAATGATAGAGCCACTTACAGTTTCGGCAAATAAAATTTTTTTGAATTTTTCTGTTTTTTTTAATTGGCTACCAAAAACGGAAGAACAAACGACGACGAGATGTAAAAAGAGTGGAGCAACCACAAACTTGCAAAAAAATTCACGAAAATTGAACAGAATCGAGTAAAATACGAAAAAGAACATTAAACACTATAATAGAATTCAGGGTTTTTGCATGCATCGGGAAAAGGAATATTCAAATGAGTAGTGATTAGAATGCAACTTATTAGTTTATTTCGAAAAGTAAGTGAGAAATGAGCTTTGATACAGGAAAGCATTTCGTGTTTAAGGGAAAGCCGCGGTGGACGAGTGTATCTAAGTTTTTCTATGTTGAATTACAGCCAAACCGGAAGAATTTATTAGTAAAGTAGCAGACCTTTATACTAAACTTAATGATGAAAAAACTTAATGACAGTCCAGGACTATCAGTTATACCGATATTCATTGACTGTGAAGAACTAACTAAACATACAATAAGTAAATAAACATATTATACACGGAACAAAGAGTGATGGAGAAAGAAGTTTGGAACAGGTGGAGGTGGTATTAATCGGTAAAAGCTTGGCATGCAAAAAAGAAGGAGCGACTCGATATCTTTTAAAAATTTCCACCTCCCAACAATGACAAAAAATCGTGGAGTGTTGGAAGACTTTGAGGGCACGTGTATATGTATATATTGTGTATGGTGTACTGTGTTAGTATGATCACAATTAAAAATAAAATGTGTGACAAGTTCGTACATAAGACATGTTATTTTAAATTCCAAATATCCTGGCGAACCCCCAACGGCTTATGGACAATACATACCAAGTATAAATTGAATCAAGCTCCTTTTTCAAATTTCAAAAACTCCGAACGAAGCCAAATTGATAACAATATTAAAGGCAATTCAAAAAAAACACTACTTATACATAATTGACGATGGTTTTAGAAGCATTTTTTTGCAAACTTAAAATTGCGGATTTAGGCTTAGAATTTTTATAGAAATCTCCATGCGACGGGAACTTCCCATAAGAGCCTCATTGGATTTATCTATTTTTTCTCTCTATTTTGCAAGTCAATTTAAGAAGCTGTAACTTTTATTACAACAGTAACTAATATACGATCCGCTGCTATTAATTTTGATCAAATTGAAAATTTTTAATTTGGCTTCAGAATGATTGTATCTAATATAAACTTATCAGAACAGGAAGTGCATGGCTCTGAATCTTGTAGTTAAGTTTTTGATTGCATAGCTTTCAAAAAATATTCACGAAAATATTGTTTGAAGTAATGAACACTGAATATTTACCGCAATTTAGTTTTGAACCTTTCCTACAAATGTACAATAAGATTTTATATGTTAAAATTTCAGGCTGATTTTTATTAAAATATATCCGATTTGGTTATGCGAAATATAGCCATTTTCCTTTCAATTTCGGTGTTTTAAAATTAAATCGTTTTTTTCTGAGTCAAATTGGTGATTTTACAAATCGATTGGTGCTCTTTCAAAACAACTTTAAACTTTTACCATGCAATTTATATTTCAAGAGCAACAATTTGATTTGGAAAATTAATAATTTGGTTCAGAACATAACCGATTTGATTCCGAAAATACTTAAATTGGAAAGGACATCTATCAAGTTTCTCTCATTAAAAGCTGACTACGCTGAAAATAGATGAATCATCTTGAATAAATTCAAGAGAGAATAATTGTGCATAAAATTAATTGAATGTTTCGTAAAAATCTCACAAGTGAAACAAATGTTACGTCCAGTTTTGTTTACATTTAAGAAAATTTTGAAGCAAAAAGGACGGAAGAATATTTAAGAGACGAAATATTTATGCTGAAAATATTTCTGAAAAATTGAAACTGCAAAATAAAAATATTTGATAAATATTCTTTCTAAAATTATTGAATGTAAACTGAAAAATGAAATGCTTATTCAAATGCTTTGAAAAACAAACGAAATTTTTTTGAGTTGCCAAGGCGTAGTGAAAATTTATAAAACGAAGGTCAAACAAAAACTTGCCTGAAAGGAAAATTGAAAAAAATTAAGTTATTATTTTGAAAAAAAAAAAAACAAACAAAAAACTCTGCTATTTCCACGAAAAATTGGGTATCATTGGAAAGATTGTGTAAGAAGTTTCAATAAAAAATTTAAATAAAAATTCTTGTAAGAAATTTTAAATGGAAAAACGACTAAGAATTGTTTGTTTTGAAACAAATTTTTATTAGAAGCTAAGAAAAACTTTGCTAAAAATCCCAAATAACATTTTTATGAAAAAATGTCGTTAGGGAAAATTCTTCATTTAATTTATTTCTCAGGTGAATTGTTAACTCATAAAATCTCACGAAACAAAAGAAGAAATTTTTTTTAAATTTTTTTAAAGAAAACCTTTCAATTTGTAAATTTCGAAAAGAGCTACAAATTTTTTTCTCCTAAGAAGTTTATTACCTAACAAACAAGATATAGCTCACGCCTTAATAAAAAGAAAGTTAATTAGGCAAATGCTTCAGTCGAACTATGATTCAATTTTTTACAAATAACCAATGTAAGACATCTTTCTTATACAAATACATCCTCCAGATATCCTGTGATTGTAAACAAACATACAATCATACATTAATACCAGGAATTTACGGAAGCAAACATTTTTGTGGTGAATAGTTGAGGTAGTAGGTGGGCAGAGATGTCCTTCCAAACATCATATCCAACTTCTTGTTGTAGTTGTTTTGATATTTTTTAAAGAGACAGAAATATTCAACGAAACAACAATAGATCTTCCAGCAAAGATGATTCTATGGTCAAAAAAGAAAGTTTCTCATTTTTTTTGTTTACTTTACCAATGATTTTCTTTATATTCTCAAAGCCAGAATATGTTACTTGATCTTTTGTCACAAAATCCATGGGTTTCTATTTAATGTATATCAAGCAGCGAAAATAAAAGGAGCCATCTATGTAAGTACATATTACATAATGCAATTTTTAGAATATTTGAACTCCCCCCTCCCCCATGTAACTTTTAGTAGTATTTTCGACTACCCTCCCCCTTCGAGTGTTACGTAATACATATATAGACCTTTTTTAACAGCAAGAAAATATTTTCTAAAAAACTGAACTTAAGAGTTTGGTACTGCCAGCAATCAAGTACCATTCAAAAAAACAAAAAAAATCAATCACTGAATTTGTAACAACCATAATTGTCCTAATAACATTTTAATTTTCTGCAATGGAAAAGGATATGCTCATCTATCCAACCCGATTAAAATTCTCATCTAGCACATCCTACATAAGAACCAGAAAAAAACTTAGTAGTTTTCATTACACGACCAAACGAAAGTTGTTGGGAAAAGTTTTAATTAAAACCGAAAAACTCTGTATAATACCGTGCAATTGGTAAGCTCGACAAGTTTTCATGGGCGGGAAAATGTTGTAGTGAAATTTTCATATTTCAACTAATTACACAGCGGTTTAGGACAGCCGATCGACCAACTGTTGGAGTTTAAGGGAAAAATTAAGGAAATATTATGGAGATAATGAGAGCATATTAAGTAGTACATATATAGTTCAAGGAAAAAAATGTGGTTCATGTTTAGAATGTCTTCTATATTATTGAATATAGTTTTATGCGACTTTCAACCCATGAGAACAGTGTCTTTCAAGGAATATTCTTGATTGACATATTCTTGATTGACATATTCTTAATTGACTTTCTTGTCTGTGGTCATACACCATTAGTGCTGTGAGTATTTTTGGCAGGCAAGTTGCAAAAACAGATCTGTTTCATAAATATCGCTCGTTTAGAAAAAGGTCCATCCTGATACCACTAGGAAGGAAGTAGAGCACTAAAAATTTAAGCATTTGGATGATGAGGACAATCTACAGGGTGCTTCGTCAAAATACGGACAAATCAATGAACATCCTTCAAATCGTGTTATTTATTGAAAAATGAAGTTTAAGTACAAAACCGTCTTACATGGCATTTTGTGGATCTATTGACATTGTAATTATTCAATATAGCCTTCATTAGCTTCAATCACGGTCTCCATTTGTGGTGTGAAGCACTCGCACACAGGCCTCCGCAATTCTGCGCTGTCAATATTGGCGAATGCTGCCTCAGTGGCGGTCATTAATGATGTCACAACTGGCTGTCGAGACTTGTTGGTAACCTTTTCAATCACGCTCCATACGTAATAGTCCAAGGGATTTAGATCTGGACTCTTCGGAGACCAAAATTTCTTCGACCAGAACATGTCAAAATTGTCCGAGAGCCAGTTTTGGACCAAATGGCTCGTGTGAGCTGGAGCCCCGCCCTACTGGAACACGTATGGCCTTCCAGATGCAACATCTTCTATCCATGGCTTTCCTATATTTTTCAAAACTCTCAAATATACTTCTTTCGTCACAGTTTCTCCTTTTTGGAACAAATGTGGTGGCATTGCATCCCCTCACTACACACGACACTCAAGACATGGGCACAGGCCGGAAATTTCATTCTAGTGACAACAGGGACATCTTCCGGGTCGAGAACAAGCCATCGATCGTTTCTCCGAATTATTTTTGCATTGACGGTGAAAAAATTTTCGTCAGAAAAGAATCTGATACGTGCCGCTGCAGCCTTTTTCAAGGAAGAAATGATCGAATTGCAGCGAGCCACTCGCTTTGTTTTTGCAGCTTCAGAAAGCATTTGTTTAACCTTGATCGGGTAAGAATAATATCGAAGGTCCTCCTCAACGATTCTCCGCATGGTAGGCTCGCTCACATTCACAATAGACGCCAGGTTTTGTAACGATAACCGCGGGTCTTTCAGAATCAGCTCTTCAGTCCCTTTGGTGACTTCAGGGGTTCTCACGGTGTGTTCTTTTGAGTGCCGCTTTCTTGCCGGTGTACTTGAACCTTCACCTAACTGTTCCTGAGCTTTGCAACAACCTCATATACAGTTGATTTCGGATATCGGAAAAATTGAATAATTTCCCGTGCTGACCGTCCAGCGCGAAGACTTTCGATTACCGCGGCTCTTCGGTTATACTCCTGACTCATTTTTGACAGACTGACAATTTTGTGGTAAACACCTTTTACTTATGTCGGCTTACTACTCGTACACCAACGGCGACCTCTGGCACAAACACAATGTAGCAGGAAATTCAATTTGAAAATTGTCCGGATTTTGGTGACGCGCCCTGATTCTCTTACGGACTATTATGCTATGCTTCTAACATTATTGGTATGGTAGATACTTTCGCGAGGCTTTGCCAAAAAGAGGGAGTCTCGAATTTTTAATTTTCGGCTGAAAGAGCTGGGCATACCTATAGAAAATAATGGATTGTTTTTTTCCTATTCTTCCGTCCTGTCACTGCAACAAAACTCATGAAAGAACAGTAAATCGTCTAAGTACCTGAGGTAATGCCATAATTCATGCTAGCACAAAATAGCTGATCATGAATGAGTGGATCATTGGCATTTTTCAAATAATATAAATGAATTATGCCACCAAAACACTAGAGCTCATAATGAGGAACGGTTTAATTAGATAGTGACACACTATGGATAGTTCATTGTGTCTGCCAGTGAACTATCATTTAACGTAAACAAATGTTATGTACAATTTTTTTTACAAATTAATTTCATTAAAAATTTTAAAAATTGAAAAACAAGTGCAGTTCGATTAACTATCGTGTCTCGAACACAGGGTGCGCATTTAAACAATCTATTAAAAACAAAGCTCTTGTAATTAACTTGAAACTGTTTGAAATGCACTTCCAAATGTCGAATTGGTATGTGAAATTTCTCTTAGCTCATTCATCTTCCCACAGATGGCACTTGCAACACTAAAAATTTTACCCCATAAGACTATTAATGATGGAGCTTCCGCTTCATTATCGTCAGCTCATTATGGATCAAATTTAGCTAGTGTTTTACTAGTATTACAAAGCGTATATGCACATGTAAATCGTTTCTTGTTCTGATCAAGTTATGGTGAAATTAAAGTTTTACAGTAGCGCTAGTAAGCTGTTGTAGCTCTTAATGACTTTAAACATTTCCGGAAAAGCTATTTTTTTCAGATTAATCTCAATCAAAGAATTTTGAAAAATGGCGAAAATATCATCCAACTTAAATCGTTTGAAACCAAATCAGTTTATTTACTGTTCACTCTCATGAAATCTAGATAAAGCATTATCCCAGCTACATTAGATTAAATTCAAAGTCATTTTTTGCCATTTGCATCTCGACTTTTCAACATCTGATAAATTTCCGTCAAGCAAGAATCAATAGATTAACAGCGAAAAAAGAATCGTTCAATCTTTTTGAAGGACGATAAAATGGACTGGATTAAAGTGGAAGCTTAAGAGCGGAAAAGCCGTCTTTTTTCTCCATAGATTGCTTCACTTTGTTAATGCTGACTAGTGGCGCGAAAGTCATTTGCATTTGGAAGCGTATGAAATGTCCTGTCGCTACGTACATACTACGGTGCTTTGATATAGCTGCCAGTGTAAGTCAGAAAGGACAAGATTACTATATTAGCATTTAACTCATGGTTAACGCTTTCGCAAGTGTAGTTGATCGAAGTGTAGTACAAGGAGCAAAACTTGCTTTTGACTAAAGTGCCGATAGTATATTGTTGGAATTTTAAATGGCTTCCATTTTCTCCCAGGCATCCCATTTTTACTTAGTTCAGCGTAGCGAATGAAGTTCTTCTTCATTTCTGGATTCGTGCTTTGGTGTCTTCGTTTCGGTGTTGATTCACATCACCCTTTTGAGTGCTACAAATTTTAGTTAGCAGTCTATATGTCGTTGCAGAAAGGATGTGTTGGTATCGTGGAAAGCGAATTCCAGCACATTAAAGAAGTTAAGTTATGTAATTTGTCCTAATCTTCCATTGTACAAATTGAACAGTGTTTGTAAATTCGGGCGAAGGTCCTTTTATCAGAACTCGTTGGGTTGATGAGAACCAATTGCGGAGAGAATGAGGTTTTGGAAAAGTGAACAGAATGAAGCGATCGCAGGTCGTTTTCGAAATGGAAACTAAACTATGTGAATTAGAATATAAGAGAATATACGAGTCATATTCAATAGCAGCTTTGTAGTTTGTAAATACATAAACATGATTTTTGACTAGCCCAAGTTGCTTCCTTTAGATTTTAAATTTGGTTAATGTCATTTATGTAATAAACTTTTACCTGACAATTTGCTTCTCTGCAAATAACATTCCAGTCAAGCCAGACAGTCTCATAAACTTAAAATATAAAAAAATAACACGTAACACTTTGCTACTTTCGCTCGTCATAATCATAAAAACATAACAATGTGATGTTGCTCCTGTAAAATGGGCGTCTCATAATTCGGGCACGTATATAGTTATATATACCCCACATATTGTGTGTTACGGGGTTGTGCAAATTATGCAGATATTTGCATGTAACACACTTTATGACATGGTCCTGTGTGTTAAACATGGCTCTTGTGGTCTATCAGCACGATAAAGACGGGAACATCAACTTGAATGCTGACTTTGAAAGGATGCTGGTGTTAACACAACCATCCCGACGTGATGGTTGCGTTGTTGGCCATCAAATTGTGTAATAAAACCAAAAGACATTTGGGACGCATGGGAGTCCCTTAGTTTCCAATGATATGTTTGAGTTAGTGTGGCTATCAGTCATTTAAAGTTTTGTGATTATTTGGGTAGCAGGACTTATCAAGATTGAATTTTATTTGGGAATGATAAGAAGATTTATCAAAACAACGAACAACATTTTTTGTGACTTTTTCAAATCAATCAATCATTTAATCAACAACATTTCTGTGTTCAGTTTTTCTTGAGATGCGATTATGAAACCAAGTTAACAGACTTTTCCCAGAAATTATAATGCTTTCACGCTAAATTTAATGATCCTTTTCGGCCATCATATACATAGAGCATGAACTTTTCCACAATATGCTTCTTAAATATCTAGGGATTGTGTTGTAATCGGCATTTATCATCGACAAAACAGTCCTCACACTTTTTTTCGTCGATATTCCGCCGCTAGGAACATCCAACTCTCAACTGTATACAATCATCCCTATGCTTAGTTGAGAACTGAACGCATTCAATTACCATTTGACAAAGTGAGTTCAAGAGCCACTGACGTGAGTCCGTGCTAATGTCAAAGATCGTTGACGTACAAGATCAATTGAATTTTATCGGTCATCCTTCTGGCTATTTAAATGCAAAGAAACAAACATACCTCTCCATTGTCTGCTTTTTTGCTGATAGTTTCAATGCAAAATAAAAAGAAGCATTTGAAACAGAAGAAGTACATCAATTTTACGATATTTTGTAAGTATAATAAGAAAAACAATGAACAATGAACATTATCAAAATAAAACCCATTTGCATCGTCATTGTATGTACTTAAAGTTCCATGCAACTTTAAACAACAAAATTCTTTTTCACACAAAACGGACGAGAAGAAAACAAACATTTTAAAAAGTACATCAAAAACCGTTCCATGAAACTTTTATACACCAATATAATTTAATTTTCTTCACGGTAGGTGATGCAATATCATGCGATTTTTGGTACAAGGTGAACACTTTCTTTTTTCATAATGCAATCAAAAACTTTCACAGCATAATTTCACACGCTACACCTCAACGATGAAATTGTTCGTTGCAGGAAAAATGAAAATTCAAAACAACATCTCTTGAACTTTCTTCTTCGTCCTGAATTGACGGAAGTAAAATCTTATAAATTTTGTTGATAGAGTTGTGGAGAAGTTTTTTTTTGTAGTTTTATTGATGGGAATTTCCAGGCACGCAGGCAGGCAAGATAATATTGATGTTGAAACTAATGAACATTTACGGGAATTTCTTCAAAAAAAATATTGTTCTAAGAAATCGTTGCTAAAGGGTTTAGATACCTTGAACACTTTGTGATAAGTATTTAAAAATCTGTTGCCTGCTAATGAGTTGAAAAACGAATTACAACTTTAACACTGCACAATTAAGTCAACTTTACAACGAACGGCTTTCAAAGTGTTTTCAGTTTTCTTTCTTGGCTCGCATAAATGGATTCCCCGAAAATCCGTTGACCATCTTAACCCCTCCCTCGCCAGAAGAAAAAAGAAATTGAAAAAAGTTATTTTCCATCGAACTCCAAGTGAATTGGATTTAGCAAGTAGTGCTCGCTAGACAGATGCCAATATTACGCTTTCAGTTAGAGAGTGTATCTACGGAGAAGTTTTCCACATTCGGAAAAAGTTTATGGCTTTTTTGTTGAACTCTTTAAACATTTGATTGGATTCGTTTTCCTATTTTTTTCTGTCTACCTCTCTACAAGATAGTGCTTTCTAGTGCTTTAAGGAAAACTGTCAGGCTATTAGTTGCACGTTTGTATGCCGGGAGTAAGAAGGAGATTGGTGGTAAGCCTTCAGGATTGGAGTTGGGTCGTAGCTAAGTGTGTTTTGCGAGATTCCCTGGAAAATTGATTGGGTTTGATTGTAAGTTGGTATGAGAACAAAACTAGACACTTTCGAGTGAAATGTATCAATTCAACTTTTAAATTGGAAGATACAGAGCTTTAAACTGGTTTCTAAACAATATATTCTACGATAAGTCCGAATTCTTGCGTCAGATCCATTCAAACTTTTCGAACCAAGTGATTTTTGTCTTACTTAATTTCTTCTTAATTTTAAATTGTATCTTCATTACTGAAAGCCCAGTAAAAAAACAAACATATTAACTTCAACTTCATCTTCTCCCCAAAACAAAAAAAGGAATAATAAAACAGATCAACAACAGAAGAAACATCATAAATTAAACTTTCCTTTCAATGGTACAATCCAATTGCTAACTTCTTCGGAAAGCCATCTTCTCCGTGGACTCTCTTTACCTAAAGATTGTCTTGGAACTCAATTCCAACTGTTTTATGGGGCTATAAAGTGGTAATTTATGATTGTTTTCGCGATTCAATCAATAAAGTATTTAATCATCATAAAATGGATGCCATCGAAGTTATATGTAGATGTTTTACGTTGAACCAGGTTGAAATTGAAATGGATAATTGTTGTCATCGGAAAATGAACGTGTGGACGGTTCAATTGACTCCTTAATCTCTACGTATGTATAATACATTTAGCAATCATTAATCATTTCATATAATCCCTTAGGTAAATTTTCATGGAACATGAAAACTATTCTGGGTAGTCATTTTGAAATGAAATGATTTATGTAACACAAAATGGATCGTATTTCACATAAGGATAATTGTTGAATGGATAGAATGTTAGAAAATCTATTGAACATTCTTAATAATTGAAATATATTACGTTCAGTACATTTATAGTGCACAAATAGCAACCGTTTCAAGGGATAATGATATGGTTGACGCCGTTTTAAGAAACTAGTGCCAATTTCTCAAGATGAATTTTTTAGACAAGCGTGATGCTATTTCATGGCAAAAATAAATTAAATTGTTGTTTGTGCTATATTATTTGAACTACATAATTTAAATTATAAATTTAAAACAGTGAAATGGTAAGAAGTATCTCTTAGTCGTCGTTTTACTTCAAATTAAAGAGAGATATTTTTTTGTAATGGATTTGTTCCAAAGGTTTTTCAGAATAACACAATATCAAAATACTCCATCGCCTATATATGCTGTGCCAAGGAAACTCGTGTCCATATAGCTCCAGCATCATACTACGCATCTCATGATTGAAAAACAGTCAAATTACTTTAAATTACATTATTTAAATAGCCAAAAGGATAATTGGTGATATTTTGCATCCATCTTTATACTTGACGTCAATCACATGGCACATCAGTGATGCTCAAAACTATTAAGACAACGCTTGTCACAGTATTGTAGGTACATTTATAGCTATGATTCGTAGAATGCAGCAAATGAAAAGACAGTTTGGGCATAGTTGATATTTGAAATTTCATTTTTTTATAAAAACCATTGAGATATGTTCTAATGAAGAAAGCGAAAGGTAAAAACTGTAGGATTTTGATGAAAAATCCAGCACAGAATACTTGTTGCTCCGGATAACTAAATCATGTGAATTTAAAATAGAATTCGTAATCAAAAGCATATAGAAAAATGCCAAAGATATATTAAATTAAGCAATTTCAAAACATTTAAGAAAGATTTCAAAAAGCCAACCAAGTTGATAATTCCTGCATGATCAATTGCTTCTAGGAAAACTGCACTATCATCCATAATATACACCTCAGCTATTTCCTCGGCTCGAAAGCATTATTCATCATTAAAATCCTAATCGCATACACACACAAATACGACTCATCCGTTTACAATAGACTGTTTGAACTGGTTCCGGACTGCTAAACTAATTTTCACTAGATCCTATTGTTTCCCGACCAACCCATGCATGTTGGGGTATCTCGTTCATCTGCTTCGTGCAATTTCCCTGGATCCTGTTAAAAGTTTCAAAACCTATCATTTAATGGCTTTCAGTCTGTCTATCGGAAGGTCTATGATAACATCAACGTCAATTATCGGTTTCGTATTATTCATTCATTTTCGTGTGGCCGCCCCCAAAAAGACTTGATTCTACGAAATAGTCCTTGGCTTGAATGGACTTCCTGTTGGGCAAACATTAAGGAGTAAATGGACTTGTAGACGTTGAACGGAAGGATGATATGTGTAGGAGAATTGGTTCAGAAGGTTACTGCTAGTAATTACTTAGAGTTCGAAGATGCAGCTAACCCCATTAAGATTGGAGGCTTGGAATATTCATAATCCCGCTAGGAGTGCGTTGTTGTGGAAAATGTTGGATGGAAATCTAACTACAGTTGGTTTTCCTCAAAATATATGCAGGTGTGGTAAAAAACTCTGGTTCTATGAAATAAAATATACTATCTCTATACTATATAAAGACATTAAACTGCCGGATAAAATATATAAAATTCAAAAATCAATTATCCAGCACATTGTCTATCAAAAAATTATCAGTGAGGATCATTTCAGCAGTTGATATGATGATAAAACCCATCCTAGACAGTTTTTCTTAATGTTTCACAAGTGCAGACAGATACAGTTTACATTAAATTTAGATAGCATCCTTCTATTTCAACTAACCCGATCATACAGTTGAAGCCAGCCAACTTCAGCAACTATAAAGGAATTACAGGATAATACAAAAATAAATTAGCAGTTACAAGGTAAGTGGATTTTCATTACATGGTTGGAAGCAGCAACCAGTAACCAGCAAAGCCGTTACCATAAATTTGAGCAGTGGTAAAAGCTTCGAAACAGAGTCTAGAATTCTTCCTTGTATGTATTTCTCCATTAGTTGGTTGAAAATCATGTTGCGAGGCAAGTGAACGTTTGCTTATATTAAATTTTCAATATAATGGCAAGAGCTGCTTCTTGGACATGCTGGAAATAGGAGAATGCGGGATTCCCGTTTTCACAAGGAGAAAGAATGGCTATTTTTCATTTTCTATTCAGGGGGGCATTGCAAGCTTCTGTCCGCATTTTTTTTAAAAATTGTTATTGACGCGGTATTCAATACATAATTAATTTGGTTTTAAAGCTTTTGAAACAGTTCAATATTCTTGATTAGAAGCAATCAAATTCATTTTTACTATGATCAATGATTATTTCGAATTTTAACTAACTTGGCTTGAAACTGCATACAAAGCTGCCCACGTTGGGCGCTAAAATGTCTCTTGGAGTGGTTGAATATAATCTCGAAGACTTAACGTTTCCATGTTTTATTTTCATGTAGGGATTGCATTTCCGATATATTTAACACATTTTGACAGTCACATAGCATCATAATGTGGACCGTATTTGAATTTTAACAGACAACCATTAAAAGAGGACATGAAGGACTGAAATGAGGTAGAGTCGTAAGAATTTGAAATTTTTGAGAGTTTCGCTAATTTTTCAAAGAGCTATGTGATGTATGTTGAACTTCAACTAAAATTTAAACTTTTTAATGATCCATTTAACCATTCCTTTCAATGATAATAAACGTACAGGATAATTAATGCGCAAAATTTTTATAAAAGTAAAACAGTGCGTATTTGAAACAAAGTTATTAAATTTGATAATATTTTGAAGAATAAATTACCTAACTCAGAAATAAAATAGAAAATGTACACGAGCCTATATGGTCTATAAATACAGTTTATCCTACAAGCTGTAGCTTTCATTTTGTAAGGTCAAAAATACTTTGTATATTTATGTTCGGCAAACCACAACTCATTCTGGATGGAAAATATATAAGCAGTTCAACCAACAAGTCCAAATTGGTTTATTTAAACTTAAAATCATTTTTATAACTTTTTGTAGAATAATTTACTTATAAATATGTTTATGTAAAATTTCATATTGTTAAGGATAAAAACCCACAGGGTTACGACTGGTATAGAAAAAAATGTGGTATGAAACACGATACTAGTAGCAAAACTAAAGGTTTTTTTGGGTCAAACCTCCACGTTATTAGTCTCCAATATTACTATGCAATTTTTTAAGGATTTATTAGAAATAAACCACTGCTTCAAAATCTGAACAGTAATCTTCTTTTTGAGCTAGGTATGTAAGAGAATTTGGTTTTTTAAACAAAGTTTTAGGAAAAGAGGGGACTTTATAAATTTCAATGATGTTAAGAGTTGGAATATTTTGATGAACGATATAAAGGGACCTAGTCCTTTGAAGAAAATAGATGAGTCCTGCCAAATTAATTTCGATGCCAAAATTGAATTCATCATGGTTTTCGCAAAAAAAATGGAATCCAAGGTTTGATCCTTACAGAATAACATACCTATTATACAGTTTTTTATAAGGTAAAGTAAAAGTAATTATTTTGTATTTGAAAACCTTGGAATATTATTTGGGCCGTCGATGATTAATGATATTATTGCCCAGAGATATTCTGATTGTTAAAATATTTCATGCGTTTGCTAATATTCCTGGGATATGAGGATGATTTCTTTGCAACTGACTTTGAGAAGATACGTCATTTCTTTCTATCAATTGAATCATTACATACACATACTCATTTCTTAAAGCACATGCTAATCCCATGTTCAGAATAAATTTTTCGTTTATTCTTCAGTTAAAAATATTAAATTGCACCTCAAAAAATGTTCTTAATTCAAATTAAATCAAAATAATCATAATAACACTGTTAAGAAGATAGCACCAAAAATAAACTCATTGTATTTTTTACCTGAATATCCTCACATAATCCTCATAAACTTTATGCACCCTTCAATCTGTTCATTGTTGTCAATGTTATTTAACTTGTACAGCCGATTTGAAGAGTTATCATTAGGAGGATAATTATAGCAAATACAACATTTTCGTATATGAATTCGAAGAATGAATATGTTGAAATTTGAATATTCAAAACAATGAAATTATTCAACAGACGAAAAACTCCTTTAAATGTAGTCAAAATGAAATTATGAAATAAGTGTAATGTTAAGGACGAGATGAATTTGAAAAATCTGTGAAAGCTGACGAATCTTGTAATCTGAAAATTTAAAAGCGATGAATGAAATGCTTAATTAATGCAAAAATGTTAGCTTTAAACAAAAAATGAGGATAGACTGATGGTTTCATGTTTAAAAAGATATGAGAAATGCTTAGTGCTTGTTTGGATGAGTATGATACTCGTAAATCAAGGTATGATATGAAACATGCTTGTATCTTTTTGTGTACAGCTTATATTGTCTACTTTGCATTTAAATTCAGTGCTGATTTTTTAGAAGTATTCTTTGTTGGGTGATTACGTGAACTTTCAACGTCTTTAATTTTTCTGAGAGTTCAACCTTATTGTTATAGAATTTTCCGGACGATGTCTCGTTCAACTTTTTAACATTTTAAATTCAAGCCCTATTTCATCCTTCCATTTTCAATTTGTTTATTTGAGATGTTTCATGGGGTCTGACAATCGAAATTCAATAAGCATAACATAATTATTCAAAAGGACGTAGATACACTCAACAAAACAAGCACATCTAAGTTGATTTCGTCCACCCTTGTACACATTAATATTTTTATATATATGCCACACAACAATTGCTCAATTTATTAACCGAGAAATATTTTCACTATTTGCCTAAAATCCAGACAAACAAATTGATGTTCCCACGCATTCAAAATTAATTGTAAACAGAATATTTGAAAACTAGTCAATTGACTCCATTCGTGCATATACAACGTGAATAATTTCCAAAGCATATTTTCAAACACCTTTTGCAATGATATTGCAAATATATATTATCCTATGTAGTCCTGGTCGATGGATATTCCACAATTTTTCCATTCAACACTCGACTGATGTGAAAATTTCGATTTTTTTTCCTGGAAAACATAAATAGGCGAACGGTGTCTATTTGATTTGCGAATATTGAACTAAAACAAATTCAACGAAATTCGATCAAAGTGCAAATTACGATACTTTATCTATACCGGTATCCTTGTATAACGATTTTGTACTGAAAACGTGTTTGTAAAAAGGTCAATGCGTTCGTTACATTCCGCGAACCGATTTGTTTGAAATTGAAACTTATTGAGTAAATAAATGTTTAGCAGTTATCGTATATTTAATCAAATCATTCATCTTTTTTGTGTATTTGGTTTGGTATTACTAGATAATTTGGTTATTTGATTGATATTGTGGTTGAAAAAAACTAATGTTTGCACAGCAAATATTGAAAGATAATTTTGATGAAGGGAGAACAATTCAATCAGTTGAATTGGCTACAAATGCTTTATTAAATCGTATGTCAGTTCAAAAGTTGCTCTTAGCATTTAGCTTTTTGTTGCATTGTGCTCCAGTATGGTAAATTTCAGCAATCGGAAGCAGCAAAATGCTTTAGTAAGTCAAAAATATTTCTAGACAGCTGTAACGTTTTACTTTGCTCCGCCATATTGCCACGTCAAATACCACGATGCGAATGGCCATCTGAAGTTGGCGGCGTTGCCATTAAAACTTACATGCATTTGACATTTTGTAGAAGACAACTAATAAGGATATGCATATTGTGAACAGACGCTTGTAGCGCATGGATGCCTACGATTTTATTTTATTTATGACTTTCTCAGTTTGTAGTGCAAATAAGGATCCCTTGACAATATTTTGAACATTACAAAATTTTCACTTTCATGATGGTATATTATTAGAATTTTGATTTTGCTTTATTTCATTGATTATGATGATTTTTCAGTAATATCTATATAAAATTCCATATAAATATTTATCCGTGATAAAGTTCAAACAAAAATATAGTACGACAAAAGTTTGAAACAAATCTTTCTCAATTTCTGCTTTTTTTCATTTTATGTAAACAATTTTATCATAGGGTGATGAAAATTGTATCTCAGTTTCAGTACGAGTAGAATCACTCACAAAAAAACGTACTACCATCCCGTCTCGTAATATTCTGCACCGAATAAATTTCACTCACAAATTCAGTTCACCACTTCTTTGTCGTACGTCCTAAAGACTTTATAAATATTGGTGAGATTCAGAAGACCATGATTATATCATTTCCTGTCGCGTTATCCTGAATGACTTGAGAATTTAAACGAAACGAAAGATGGAAGATTAAATGAAGAAGACTGTTGAAATTGAGATAAAAATCTTTAACGGCGATTCACCTTTCACATCAGTTTGGCTGACGTGAAAAAGGAGTATGAAGCGAGGATTGGTTTGAACGTTATTTTATAGGTATTTTACGAAATGAAGCACTACAGCTAGAAAATGTGGTTCATAAAAATAATAATAGTGCTATCGTTATGATACGGTGTGTGTTTACAAGGGATTTTTTATGGCCATTTAAAAAAATTGACTTCTTTAGTTTGCATTGCTTCTTATCATTCATCACGCAATCTACTACCAAGGACAAAAACTGAATGTGTGGAAGAAACGTGAATTCTGTTTACTACTCATACTTTCCATTGGGCGTTGCAATGCATTCAACTTTCATCATGATTGCGCTATCGGTTGTTAAGGCAAGGATAAAAACATCATTACAACACTTTTTCAACGGCAAATGGAGTAGAAATTGCCTTCCTCCAAGTTTCCATTTTTAATGACTCAGTCGGCCAAGTGAAAGAATCGAATTCTGCCAAGGATGTACGCAACCTTATTGTTGTTAATAATCTACTGCAGGACATTCCTTTGTTACCTACCCTTACGCATTGAAATTCGCCCCAAGGATGAAGTGTGTGAATGCTGAAAAATATACGCGTTATCAGATTTCGTTTGAATGGACGTCCACAAAAGATGCTATTTCTGAAAGAATTGCTTTGAAATGAAAAGTACATGGTAACAAAAAATACAAAGAATTCAATGGACACAAAAATGTCTCATCTTTGCCGTACTGTTTTGAAACAGGATGCTTTTCATAATTTCTTCAAAGCTCAGGATTTGATAGCAATTCGCTTTGAAATGAAGTGAACTCTACTTTTCGTTAGAATTTTAATATTGAATGGAAGTTATTTTCGATAAAGTCAAGCAAATATTAGAGATAAAATATGTTTAAAGGGAATTTGGGAATCGTTGAAATTTAATAAAAATATGTTCTAGCGAAGTTGTCCTTGCCATGCTTTTTTCATGTTCATATTATTTATATTTGAATTTTTTTCGTTTGAAAGGGACTACCATAAACATTTTTTTTGTGAGATGCGAAGTTAAATTAGAGCATCTAGAAATATAGTTTTGCAACTAATATTGCAGATTATTGGCTTTTTTGAATGGACTATCAACATTTTTCGATGCCTTATCAATATTTCTGTTATTGACTATTGCATGATTTCGAAGGTACTCATCTTATTTGATGTAAATTTCAGTGAATCAGGAGAGGCTTAAGTAATGATATGGCATTCAAACTATTTTTAAATTATGAAGCGTTGTCACCAAGATCCTGCGTTTTATTTTTTTACAGAATTTTGATCTAATATGATCGCTTTGGATGGTAGCAATTTTTTTTGAGAATACAATTTACATCGATTAGCTGTGCTGGTCGAATACATAGCCCAGTTGAAGAGTAGGAAACCATTCCAAACAACGCAATATATAATAAAAACATGCAAATCTGATTAGGTGTCTGCTGAGGTTTTAGTGGATTTGCGCGATCAATAACCAATACTTCATATTGCTGAAGATGCAAAAAAATACTTCAATATTTTAAAATGCAGAAGAATCATAACCTTCATAAGTCCAAGAAATATTTATGCCATTTTCACACACTATCACTGTCAACCAAATAAGCATACCTAATATACATAATCCTAAACTCATCGCAACCATTTCTATTCCGAATTACCAAAATCAAACTATTCAATACCAGCCTCTGCTCGCCTCAAAAGCCCTTTAAAGCTATCAAAACCTTTTTTCGCCTTTTTTACCACTATTTACCTTTTCCTTTTTTTCCAAATCACTCCAAAATCATATTTTGAATGGGCAACATTTCAACGCAGGACCTAAAGGCAAAAAAATGTTATTGAGTCATCCAATCTTATCAGTGGAACAAGAAATACGAAGAAAAAAGGAAACAAGCCAGATTCCATTGTCCTGTTTATCCTATACTATCCAAACAGACAGCGTTGAAATCTCTCTTTGGGTGGGTAAGAGTGTGGCGAGCTTCTCTAATGGATCATATATGAAGGGTATCCAATGTAGACAGAATAGAAATGCTACGGTCCTTTTTGTATATGCCTCGGTTGAGCCACTGTGTTGTGGAATTTATTGAAAAATTCATAAGGATAAAAGTGGAAAAGTGAATGGACCAAGTAGATAGGCTTGGTAAATTCAGAAGAAAATAATACTTGTGAGAATTTATGATGTATTTGAGCTGAGAATGTGGAGTTGATTAAAAAAAATTGTGATAGGATTTATTTTCATTGACATTTAATAACGTTTCATGATTAGAAATAAAGTGGAAATAACTATTTTTGTCAGCTGTTTGAGTTTTTAGTGCTTTTGATCTTCTTTTTGGACAAAAGCAAAACCGTTACACAAAAAACTGTTGTGGAAAAAGTTATTAATTAAAATACGTAAGACGATTTCAGGAAGGAATAATACTTTCTATTTAAGTGTGTTAAAAATTAATAGCCTGTCCATGCTGCCACTGAATATTATAACCGTTCTATTTTAACAGAAAGAGTAAATTGAAATCTCTCAACAGAATCCCCAGATATAGTCGAATAGCGGGTAGTCGAACACCCTATGAATAAACCATCATCCTTTCATGTATTCAATTTATCAGTTTGCCATTAAAAATGCATGAATATATTCAGTGCAATTGTTTTTTCTGAAAAAAAACGGCACTTCAGTGACGTCAATCTCAATGATCTGTAAAAAAATCAGCTAGAATGGATGATAGCTTCCTATATTTTTCTAATAGTACTACTCATCCACAAAACATGGTTCATGTATTTTATTCATAAGATATTCAACTCCTGGCTTTACGACTAATAATGTTCGTGACAAAATACGGCATTTCTACCACACTCCCAGCATAAATTATTCGCCATTTCGTAATTTTGACCGTAACATATATATTATATCTGCAAGTTTATTTTCAGCTTAAAATAATTCCAAGTAGGAACAGCCAAAAAGTATGTCGGGAGTATCATTTTTCCATTGCAATCTAAATTGGAAAGTTTTATTTATGGAACAATTTAAATTGAAAAACTTATTCTACTAGGTCCTAATAATAAATGTTAAATCAACGCCTACATCACGCCCATGGTCTACCATAAAAAGACAAATGGTACTTCTCTCTTCCGAGTTTGACGTTATATTGAATTTGGTAACGTCATTCCATTAAATGTCAAGTAACATCTGATATGCACGCACTTGATTATTGTTTATTGGGTCAAAAGAAAGTTTATTGGTTTACCTTCTTGCTATTTAAATTCATAGAAGCGATTCAACGGGAATTTACGTATGTGAGTACTAGAGGCATGTTAAAAGGGATGATATCGATGAAATGTTGGAAATGAAGAGAAATATGAACGAAGGCTTCAGGTAACCCTACGTAAATTGCGGATGGCGAGTAGACGCAAATATACTTTTGGATCATGTTTCAATAAAATCTTTTAATAGAAAGATACAACTTCGATTCCTCGATACTTATATATGCTTCCAGTACTCCTTACCGACAATAATGCTTTCATATGCATACTCAATTCACCATCTTCCAAATTCCCAGCGAATCTGTTTCCCCAATAAGAAGATATAATCTTGAAACGCCGCAGGATGCAGTCATATTATATTGGTGTGTAATTAAATTTGCTTCGCCCAAGTCACGGATCTTTGATATTCCCTGAATGGAAAACAACTTTACAGGCTGGCTTACCTTGGGCTTGTCACACATGAATGTGCTTCAATAGGTTGCAACGGTGGTTATAGCTGCTACTACATTTCAAGACGTTATGTAACGTGGTATTAATGGAAGTGCGGTGTTCACACCATTTGCATCCGTTAATAATTTATAGTTTGCATCGTCGCTAATTGTCAATTAGATACGTGCAAACCGAATGGAAGACAAGTTACAAGCTAGTATGCCTGAAGGGATGCATATTGACATGATGTATTCTTGAAATCGCAAGTTGACTGGTTTGTCGTGAAATTGGCCCCAGTTAAATAGGAATATTGATTTGAATATCAACGAGAATACCGATGCACCTTGGCTAATTGGAACAATTTATCGTAATTTAGCTCCCAAAAAAAAAATATAGCTCGACCGTCGAAGTACAATGATGATTATTTAATGATTTAGTACTATGCATGTATGATACACATTTTTGCAGCCAGCCAAGGAGTCCTAAACTAATATTGCATCGATTTATTCACTATAAAAATTTTCATAATCAAACCAAGTATTAGTTTTCCTCATTCCAACAGCGCTGCACTAATAAATTTCTGAATTTTAAAACATCCTTTCGAACGAGCTAACTTCATCCAATATTGTGTTCTGAGCCATGAAACATCAACAACAAGGATCGAGTTAGCGTAACCAATACATTCATGTTTGGTTCGTTAATGCAAAAATGCTGGTGTTGCATGTGTAAAACAAAATAAAAAGGACATTTTCAGCAAGTTCACGGTTTAGTGGTTGCCATGCAAACCTTATGCGAGATTTCCACGTGAAACTGTTGGCTTACTGAAATCCTATTGGTAGAATCCTGTATGGTATCGTCCTTCCTGGATACTGTTTCGACTTGTTCATTGATTTTACCTTCATGTGAACTACCGTTGAAAAGTTTTTTGCGCTATTGATACTTTTGCAGGTTATTTAAGGACTTTTTGTATTATTAACTAGTTTGAAGCGTAATGGAGAGAATATTATTCGGCTTACAAATTTTCTATTGTAAAATATAAAGTAGAGAATTGTTACTCATGAATTACAAATACATGCGAGGCTGATCATGCCTGATTTGGCTGGCGGATTCTAGAAGCTTAGAAAACCATACACTTAAATTTGATACTTGGAAACTAGCTAATATCACAAACAAATGGATATATAGTATCATTCATCGAGTTCTGCAAATAGAGCTAAAAAAGTCCACGTCAATCAAAGGCGTATAAAATTCTCTGCAAGAAGCACACGCCAATGTTAACTGCCATTCGTTTTTGGATTAACTAAATGAAAGTTGACTCATATCGTAACGTTAACAAATTTGCATTCACTATTATTAGAAAATTGTCAATATCATGTCCTACGTGTTGTTAAATTGCATGTTTCAGCTTGCTAAATACTTTGAATCATCAAACATCCTAATCGGAATTCAAACTTCATTTGTCATCATTCAAAATCTTCATATGTTGTGATGTAGATATTTTCACCATTATGCATTGACGATAATTGGTATTCAATTGCACGAAATGATCCACAATTAACATTATTTGGTGTTTAAATAGTCAGAAGAATAAACAGTAAAATTTAAATTGCTGACACAGTCAAACATCTTGACTTAAGCACATGTCAATCGCTACTGTCACATTAACACTAAAAAGCTACTGTAGATCAGCTGATGGTATCATTAACGTTTGGACTGACATCAATCAGTTTGTGAGTCGACCTTGAAAGTGAAAATTCAAAAATGTTTTGTTTTCAAAATAATGTGAATATTCATTTTGGGTGAAATTATGAATATAGTGCCAGGTCGAATGATCATATCCGTGTTGAGAAATGTGCTAATTTTATGTATAAAGCATGGTTTGTCTCAGCTGCAATCTTTATTGGCTTGAAATTCAGGAGCATGAAATATATTTGCAGCCAATAAAATGGTTTACAGGATCTCATCACAAATATTAACACCTATGTTGAATAGATATTTTTTTTTTACCAAAAACTTACATAAATGGTGAATTGTCTTCAAGGGTCTTAATCTCAAGAATAGTGTCTATTCAGAAAGTAGTAATCAGTGCAAACTATTTAGCACAAAACCTTTGAAGTAAAGATTAAAGAATAAAACCAGTTGGTTCTAAAAACAGGAACTGATTGAGTAAACCATTTATTTCTGAAATGAAACATTTTTAAATCGCATCTTATAAAATTATCTGTAATTTCAAAAACACCAGCAATAATGCCATAGAACTCCAAACATACTTATCAGCACTTACGATCCGCATTTTTTGGTATTTTCTACTTTTTCCTATCCAATCAAATAGCAATAATATCCTTTATTGCATTAATATTCTGTGCCTTGCATTCTAGCCGTGATTTCAGCTAAAATTATTTTTCTTTGCCCATAATAACTTCCCAAATACGTTGAAGGATGTATTACCAGCAAGCAAAATAAAATCCAGCCTTCGGTCAAAATGTCCTTTCGGTTGTTTTCCTTAATCGCAAACATTCTCTTCTCAATTCATGTAATAGTTAGTCAAGCTGTCGAAGAACTCACTAGTCACCAGGCCAGCTCCATCCATTGAAACAGACGTTTCGTCCTGCGAAAAGGTTGGCCCTATCATTACGTAGAACACCATTTATGTTTAATTAGTAACAACAGGACGCAGACCTCAAGTCAATATTACATCTTAAGTGATTAATTACTGTATCCAACGACATATCGCCATTAACACAACTCACGACCATTAAGACGGAACATGGCGAACTAGGACTAACTATTGAACATATGGAGGCTCACATATGTACATTACATACATTCTCGTATGAGCCTGCAGGATGTGAAGGCGTACATAAACGGGCGTAGCGAAAGTTCACTTCATAAATTATTTTAGTGGTTTTTGGGTCAATGGTTTCACCATATCGACATCGTGAACTGCTAATCTGTTAAGTGTAGGCAATTTTATGCTACAAACCAGTTGACAGGACAAACGTGCTATGTTCAGGAAATATTTATTTCTGCAAGGATCAAAAAGTTAGCTACTTTATCGATGGACAAATGCTAAATGCATTATTGGGAAAGTTTCTCAATCCAAAATATGTTTTTAGTGGGACCGACTTTATGAAATCCTCTAAGGCTTGAACAGGATTTCAGCATTCGATGAAACAAGTTGGGCGAATTGAGTTGGTCAAATAAAATATTGATGATGAATAACAGGAATATAAATATTTGATTTACCTTGGGCACGGATTGTTGAAACATTGAATTCCATTTATTTCGACGAAATTAAATCGGCTCATCCTGTCGGCGCCCGAAAATTAATAAAATAGATTGCATACACATCTGTGTATTGAAAGCCATGAACATAACTGTGTGTGCAGACCGAGAAGGTTGAGGCCATGAACGAAAATCGATATCAATATGTTTTTGTCATATTCGTTAAACGATTCCATATACTATGCCATGTTTATTTTATATATAAGTTTGTTGTTGGATTCTTCGAATGGAACCCTGGAGTGTATCAATAAACACAATCCTCTATCCAAGAAATGTGAATGTACCTCATAATTCCTTGCCCCAAAAATTGCATATTTACATATATGAAGTATAAGCTGAACGCACTTAAATTAGGTTCTAAATTGATTTTTTATATGAGGTTGGAAAAATAAGAATAAGGTGAAAAAATTATCTGAAAACCAAATTTCGAATACGACGCGAAATTTTGATGTTACTCTTCACCTCACGTTCCAATGATGGCTAAATAACTCTTGACAACATTGTTTACAAGATGGCTTTACAATTATCCAATTTTTTATAGTCGCATTAAAAAATCATTAACGAAACCATTAAGTTTCAAGCAGATTGAATCGTATTTGCTGCAACTAAAAAATAATGGTATAACTCTATATGCACTAAAATTTTGAAGGTTAAAGAGAGTAGGTACCAAGCCGATTCTCATACTAAAAGTGCACCAACATTTGTGCATTTTTCGCTGCAACTGCTTATCCAAACTCAATCAAATTTTGCCGACCTCTTTAATAATTTAGCCTCATTATTCAAGGCAGACAACATTTTTCAAGAATTTATATTTTTGATATGACAGCAACTTCAAAAATGATATTTTTTTTCACTTCGGATTTTTCTCTCCAGTAAACATTTAAGGGGTCTTCCCACAAAAAATATTTTCAATAAAAAAAATATTTTCAAACATTTTTTTTTGTAGAAGGAATAAAGATATCGTTTTGTATGTGTGTTTACGAAACCTAAAATATTGCAATTTTTTCGTATTTGTAATTTTTTTTTCTTTCATATTGGATTTTTTCCAAAAAACAACAGAAAATGACGGTGTGCATGATTTTGAGCGTCTGGACGATCTGAGAAAAAAAAGAGAACGCAAATTATTCTTTGTTAAAGTGGCTATCGCATGAACCAGATTGAATAATTTGTTTCAAAAATAACAAAATGGCGGTCATTTCCCAAAAAATTTGACTTTTGAGGGTGCAAAATCGCTTGAAAATCGGAAAATTTCGTCCCAATCGAAACGATTCTGATTCATGCGATACCCAAGTATGTGTACAATAGCACATTCAAAAATCAAAGCGATCGGGTAAATAATTTTTTTTTAAATAAATAAACCTTCAAAAACGTGGTTTTGAGAAAATCGCGTTTAAAGTTGTGAAATACTAAGCTAAATGTACAGAATAGAAAGAGATCACAACGGTATTGTCAGTTTTTCCTCTCATTTTTATAGATGAATGTATTATTATAGACGTATATTATATAGAATAATGTAAATCAGATCGGAGCATATGTTCAAAACAAGTCAAACGTACGAAAACCAGGCGGATCGCCGAAAAATGCTCTCTCACGGCGTCTCACTAAATACGTTCAAAAATAATTTTAGAATTAAGATATCGCTCTAAAACTTTTTTTATAATGTTTTTAATGACATTTACTAGTGAAATCCATGAAAAAATTTGATTTGATTGAAAAACTTTATGTAGGAGGATTCTTTAACTCCACAAAAGATTGTCTGCTTCGCTGAATTAAATCTTTCCTTTTTACATCCACAAAAAATATGCATCCATTTATTCACATGATAATGTGAGGAGTGCTGTTTTATTATTTATTATTTTTATTATTTTTATTTATTATTTTTCTTATTTGTTATATTTTTTATATTTTTTGGTTGTATTACTTTTAGAGGCAATATACTTCCATTCAAAATTTTCGCTCCTACTGAAATTTTTACTGGTTTTCTTCGCTCGATTTAGTCTATTAACTTTTATTAATATTATTACAGTACAAAGAAGTCAGTTTTCTTACCTTTTTTGGCTTATTGGCCGAAAAATCCTAAGATAATCAATAGTTCACCATCCTCAGGAATTTCTGTTTTTCTATTTTGCGTGTACTTTTCCTTCCGTTTGACTATTGTTTCCTTTTTTTCGAAATGCATTCAAATGCCGCAACTCTTAATTAGAGAACAACATGTAGTCTAATAGAGAATATCAAGAAATTTCTTCAGCAAAGATACCTGAATATTCTTCATCACCCCCGGTCAAATTTGTTTCATTAGAAACACTCCGGTGTCAAAAATACCCAGTTCCGGTGTTTCAAAGGACTCACTTTTTTTCAAAATTGAACACAATTAAGACAAATCAATACCAAAATAATATATTTTTTCCATATTTCTGTTCTTTAATAATTTTGTTGGGCACTTCTAATTTTCAAGTGACAGTATATAAATCATCATTGGATACAGGAGGGTCTGGATAGTTTTTAAAGGAATAAAAATCTCTGTATTTTTTAGGTGCCCGTACTTATTCTCCTTAAGACTGAATTTACTTCACATCATGATTTTGAATAATTCCAATTATAAAATACTAATGATCATTCACATTTCCCAATGCTTAAACAGGTGGAATTAAATTGAACCTCAATATAAAATTTGTTCAAGCCATGATTAAAACTTCCACAACCAATAATCAGTATCCTTCCGTCGTCTTTAACAATATAAAGCGCAGAAGATCTTCTTTCGACTTTGGACTCTGGTTAATTTTTCAAGTCTCGTTTTGAACATGATTGAATTAATTTTGTACACAAAATTCAAACATTTTTGCCAGTGTTTCCGTGAACGAAAAGGACCAGCAGCTCAATCAAAAATGATTTTGTCAACAAGCAAGATGCTTTTCAGATTGGTTGGAATACTTCGTCTCTTAGAGTGCAAAGATTGATTCTTTTAGGTTACCAAATAAAGCTACTAGGAACGACTGACGGACGTCTTTATACATTTGGTGGAATAAAAGAGCTAAATATATTATATGAATGCTAAGGTTTGAGGTATCTTAAAAAGTTAAACAGTTCTGATAGTAAACCAGAAGAAAGCACTCTCAGTTAATTTGTTAGTAATTAAAAAAAAAGGTTGAAACTAAAGAGTCCTCCCTAAATTTCGACTTAATTTGTACACACCATAAACGACAATTATCACATCAACAAATCAGGTTGAAATCCATAGAAGCGACTTCCTGCTAAGCTTGGTAGAAAAAAACCAAATATTTGAGTTCCACATATCCTGCAGTTTACATCAGTATAGCGTTCATACTATCTACACTTTCATTAAAATTTTCAGTAAGGACGAAAAATATTACGTATAACAAGTCGCTACTCAACTATGATCTTACTATGGAAACGGCTAAACCAAAAAAAAAGTATGTAGTAAGAGTACAACAAAGTCTAACGAGACTAACACTAGCACTCTCACCACGACTACTGCGAACCAAGCCAGTTAGCTAGGATGAAAGCATGAACCGTAAATGGTAAAAGGACAGTCATCTGGCTTGGTGAAATCACTATGGAAATCCTGGTACGAAAGGACATGTCGTTAATTGAACGTTTCTATGCTACGTTCGGTTGAAAACAAGGGACGCGGAAAAAAGCTAAAATGTAAGTTCTATTTTTTTAAGGATTAAGTTGAAAGTAGCATTTTATTTGAAAATTTAAATAAGCTCATATGTATTTTCATGATACGTGCAGGTAGTAATACAGTTTTAATGCTTGGAAAAATATAGGTAGTATTACAGGACTCAAATTTGATCATTTTTAATTTACTTATTTGAATGAAGCTTACATTTCAGTTTGCCTGATAAAAATACGAAGTGAAGCGTTATTCGGAAGGTTTCGCGTAATTTTGGGTGGAAATGCATTTAAAAAAATTTCAGGTTTTTAAATAGTAAAGCGCTGAGTTTTGGCGATAATTTCGTTGAATTCAGATTTTTTTTTAAAAGTGTAGCCTACAAAATTTGAGCACAGCTGCAACAATAGTTTTGCATGAATTTCACTTCTGAAATTCGTGAAACATTCACTTTTAAATAGCCAGAAAGGTAATCATGAAGTCAAACTGAATTGAATATGCTTATCGAGACACTTCTGTCACAATCCATTTTAACATTTCATCAATGTCAGCCATCTTGAATTCATTAAGTCAGCTGATAAAATGACGTTGAGCTGTCAAAAAATCTATAACTCTCCATATGTAACCACATTTCATCATAGAATACGAAATTCAGGAACAAATAAAAAGTAAGTGTTAAGAATAAAAAAAACTTGAAAAATCACTACCCCATTTTTATAATTTTGCGTCTTCTGTTATCAATTTCCATGGGCATTCACATGTTCATATCTGTTTTAAATTTATTGCAGTAGAATGTACCTTGATGAAACAGTTTGGTGAAAAAATGTAAATGGAAGTAGTGATTACATATTATTGCCAGTTGCACTAGCCTTTGTGTTCGTTTCACTGCAGAAAAATTCAAAATTCAATATACATTTAAAATTGATCGGTTCATCTCTTGAACCTAAAAAAATTGAGGACATGAAGTCATGAAAATTTGAGAGTTTGAAAACTTTGAGGCACACATAGAGTAAAAGATATTAGGTTTTAAATGACCGCGTTCCATTCAATATAACTGGCTCAAGTTAGTTTAATATACACATATCCTTGACCAAAAACATACATTACATCCTTACATAGAAAACAACCATTCAGCTACATATTAACTGAAGTCAAATAACTAAAACCCACACACGATAGCAAATTCAATTCAATTTTTGATAAATGGCATCAACTTGAACCCATTTCATACATATCGAGAGTATCGAATCAATTTGAATGCTCCCAAAATGAAATTTATTATGTCTGCCCTTTTTTATCAGGCTTAAACCTAATAAATGGTCAGGCGTAACCTAAACCACATTAAAACAGAAAAAAAACAAAAAAAAAATCACTTATTTATCCTACATCCTTGAAATGAAAGTGTGTCCTTGACTTATTTCCCATTCAACCCGACTTTTGAAAGATTTTTCTGTAGGCGGAAATCAAATATATCTTTTCGTTTTCAAAACGAAACGATAGGTTCATCCGCAGATACTTTGAGTATTTGATATTGTCAGTTTTTCTTGGATAAATGTAAATGCTAGCATAAATCACAAATCGGATGTAGATTCGAGGATCAGTCTCGTATTTGAAGGAGTTGTAAGGGAGAGATAATGTGGTTTGAAATTATAGGGGTCAGCGTGGAGTGTATTTTATGTTGATGACTTTCCGAGTGTTGGTTGAAGTTATCAATCAAATGTAGCCATAATCTGATGAACTATCTGCCAATTTATATTATTTTTATTGTTATATAAATGTTTCGGGGTAAGGTTTACAATATTATTTTCCTTTACGAAAATATACATCGTGAGTCAAAGAGTAACCAAACTCGAAGGCTATAATTTTGAAAGTATTCCAAAAAAGCGCTATTTTTTTAAAAAAGTTCAATTATGTGCATTAGTTCCTCGGGTACAAACTGTCAAATTTGACTGGTATTTGCAGCGAAGTTATAAGTTATCGGGTTGTAGTGAAGCGATTTTCATTTTTTTAATCCGATGTAACTCGAACAGAATATATATTTTCCATTTTAAATTATTTTTTATGACATATTAATAAAAATAAGAATTTATTGAAATTTAATTTTATATTACTCAGTATTTTCCATATTATTAAATTTAAAATTATTATTTATTTAATATGAAAATTGTAATTTTTATTCTTGTAATAATAATTTTAAAAATTTCTGAGGCCACTCTAACAGTCCGATTTCAATTTTATAAAAATGGATAGTTGAAGTGCTCATTTATATGTAAAAAAACAGTGAGGCACACTGGGAGTGTCCAGTGGGAACTTTAGCTACGTTTTGCAAATGGTTATGTAAAGGTTAAAAAGTTGTGTGTAGACGAATGCAGGAAAAATTCAGGAATTAATGTGACAAATTCAAAAATCTACGATGCACATAGTATAGCAAACGATGAAAGTTTTTTATAGCTTTTATTCACACCAAGTATCTTAAAATAAAAAAACAGAGAGAGAGAGAGAGAGCGGGGATGTGAACCCTCTACCTCGAGAGTAAGAGTAAGAGTCGGGCGCTCTACTCACTGAACCAGCCACTCTTCTCTTATATTTGCACATCATTGCTATGTTTTGTGCCCACTTTGAATTTTAAGACAAACTTCCGTTCGCTTTTTCGTTCGGTACGCTTTTTCTCCGTAAAGGAAGCTAAGCTTCCAAAAATTCAAACTTCCTTATGTTTCGACTTGCAACATTTTAAATTTTTTGAATTTTTTGTAATAAATTTAAATTGCAAAATTACTATGCGAAATCTAATGACTCAATTTGTGTGAAAATTTTTATTTTTTATAAAGATTAAATTTTTATTTTTTATAAAGATTTTTTAGGAGTTAAAATGCACAACTGTTATGAAGGTTCCAAGTGCATTCTAAGTGGTAAAAAAATCTGTTTTTTTTCGGCTTTTCTTAATATTTATTGCTATTTCGCGGCAAGTTCAAAAAAGTTTAAATTTTTTTAATTAATCATATTTTATAGAAGATTTAATTACGCAACTTTTATTTCTTCACAACTTTGCTTTGAAATGAATCGTTTTAAAGTAAGAAGTGAGAGAAGAAGGGAAAAATCGATTTTTTTTCATAAATTTTAAACATTTCGATTTATTTATTGATGTTTTCGACTTTTTGAGAGGAAGGATAAGTCGATTATTGTTGTACAAGTTATTCCACACCTCTTTCTGTTAAAACCAGTGTGCCTCTTCTCACAATAGTGAAGTTGGTTTCAAATGACTCAATCACTAAATATGTAAAGTTTACATCCAAGTTTTGTCCGTTAGCCCATTGGGGATTTTACGAGCTGCCTTCAAATTCATATCAGCCATGCATAAAAAACAACTCGAATCATGATAACATTTTAACAAATTGCATCGTCATCAAATGAACAAATCTGTCCATGCATGCGACCTTATCGCATAGCATCACATTATCCTTGCTTTTATTACCACCATTTTAAAACTTTCTTTAAGCTTTCGACGCTCACTCGCGCTCACTCACGTATTTGCATCCCTCAAATTTATGACTGGCTTTAAAACGTTCTTGAGAATTTACTATCCACGTACACGTCCTTACTAGCATAAATAAAAGTTAGCACTTTACAGATACCATAAACATTATGGTTGGTGAATTAAACATCAGTTAAAGCTAAACAGTGAGTGGTGTCTTGCATCCAAGTCTAAAAAGGACGAAGTGAGTGTTGTGCAAAAAGAATTATCCATTATAAAGGTACAGACGACTCTCAACTCTCAAGTAAATGGGGCAGAAGAATAGTTCTTGTTTTAATAGCACACACACACATACTCCCCACACAGGTGATGTGAGGGTAAATTGGAATTAAGGACAACAATGACTGCGACGAAGGAAGAAAAACTACGAAAAGTATACAATAACGTACGATGTTATTGCGCAACAATGGTCGTTATAGTGGAGTCGGGATAAGATCGTCTGGGGAGTCCTTTCCTATTCATGGCATTCATAATGTGTGTAACCAGAAAGGATTAGCCAGAAGTTATGTGAGCAATGATAGTGTTAAGGAAAGGCTCTGTAACTTCAATATATTTCCTACTGGGGGTGGTAAAATTCGTATAATTGCAACGGTGATGTGGAATTTAATTTTTAAATTTTATTTTCTTCATGGAAATTATTTGAAGCAATTCTTTTCGTTTAAGAATATGAAGTTTGCGTCCTGGGTGGCTAACTTTGTCTGACAAAGATTCAGTGACTACTATAACAATTTATGCCGAACCATTTCCCAACACGAACTGTTCAACTTTGTAAGAAAAATTGTTTGCAAAGAAGCACCTGCACTAGGACTCCAAAAGTAGGTCAAAGTTGCGTGACATCTTTGCAATGAATTAACCTACCTCCATACAATAACCTCACCTGGTGGCATGCTCATGCTAGACTTTCACACGACGCCTGCAACATATTTTCCATGCTTGATTTCTCTCTCTATTTTTATTTGTTGACGATGGAAAAACCCAGTTTCCCGCGAGACATTTCTCCTTGTTTTTTCCCTTGCAATTTTTAATGACTCTGTTGGATGAAGTAAACGAATTTTTCATGTGGACAAAGGCGGATGTGGGTAATGTATGTCTCACTGCTGATTTATTGCAACTTACCTCGTGAGGTTGTCCGGCAAGGATTATTAGACATCGACCTCCAGCAGGTTGTTGAAGTGTTTCCGCTAATTTAATTTTCATTAAAGGCTTACGTGGTAAGAATGAAATAATAAATAAGGACTTGGCGGGTTGGTAAGGTCTACTGCTGGAAAATATATGTGTTGCAATGGATATGGTCTGGACTTATTTATTGCCCATCAGAGTATCTTAGAACACGTCCAGGATATTGTTCCTGCCTATGAGATATATGGCTAGAAAATGAATCCTTAAAAAAATCATTTGTTGTGCTCTGCTTAGAATATGTTTCCTTTTCTTACAAGTTTTAATACAGAATCCTCTGTGCTTCTGTAAAATATCAATTGATCGTTCATTTGAACTAATGTGTAATTTTTTTGAATACACTTAACAAACTTTTTGACTTTTAACAAGTGGAAAATTATCGCTGTCAAGCATTTCCAGTTGAAAACTGATCAAATGCTAAAATAAGATGCACCCAAATAAATTGACACCGTATTCTCTCAAGACAAAAAAAACAAATAATTCAAATCTTGAGTTCACTTCAAGATTTGCTAAGAAAGAACACTCAGAATCATCTTTCCGTCTCACAGATTGTAAAATCCTTCATGTGCAAGCACAAAAGGACACTATGTGTTTGTTTCTCAGATTTGCAACCCTGCTGAAATGAAATGCATGACTGTATGGCTCTTGTTATTGTGGAAAACGTGTACGACATTTTCAGAAAGCATTCGTTTGTTTTCCACGATACGGGTTAAACACGTTTTCCTCATTACAATTTTCTTAAGGTAGAGAGCAATTTTTAAATATATACATATATACATATATAACAATGCATATACGAACGTACACATTAAAGTAAAGTGCACCTGATGGGAATTGAAATTTTCACCTGTAGAACATATTTAATTTATTTGTATGCACTTTACATTCTCTTTTGAATAATGCTTTCGAATGTCGTATGTAGAACTTTTGTGTAAGAGATTTTTAGTTAAATTAATTTCTTGAAAGTCAGTGCTAGGAGAATGAAAATTTGTGGAAAAATAAGTGCAAATAAGAATGAAATTTACTATATCGGCCACATTATTTTCGAGAGGCACTTCTTTGAATGCTTAGTCATTTTCATTAGGTCTATAACGTAATTTTTTCCTCATACTATCCCATGATTAGATTTTTGCCTATGTTTTGGCATCAAAGCATCCCCAAACTTGGAACCTCAATAAAAAAGACGTGGAGCTGTAAAATATCCATATGCTCAATTCAGTTTAATAAAAGCAAATGATTCAAAGGCATATGCTCATGAAAATGTCCTTGCTAATTGTTATATTGAGTTGAGAATCAATTAAAACACCATCTACCATTTTAATTAATCTGATTAAACAGGTCCCTATGTCAATTAATCACAAATGTGCTTTTAATTGGTCTAATTTGCCAGTGTAAGTTTGTACATTGACTCTCAGATACTGACCTGCTAAATCTTAATTTGGTTTCTATGTTTAGTATTGTATTGATTAATTGCTTTGAAGGAAGAGCTCCATCATGGACATGCTAGTGGATTAATCCGTAAACTGCTTTAGCAGATTTTTGCTCGTTAAAATTGGTAAAAGTTTTTTCAAACATAAGATGAAATTTGTTTTATGTTTTTATTGGTGAAAGAGTAATACGCCATTCCGTTGCATATAATGTTGACTGTTCCTTACTTGACTCTGAATAAATATTTTGTGTCTTGAAAGGAGATGGGTACTATTAACAATCGTATTTTTTTGGATTCAAATGGAAAATGTAGTATGCGAACAATATGTGAAAGAAATTTCCATGAAAAATTGTCAATAATGGGGAGAAGATTATAGAATTGATAAAAATATATATCTTAAACGAAAATATTTGAGCAAGTTTATTAAATTTAGTGGCATTCTTCCTAAAAATATTTCATTTAAAAATATATACTTCACAAGTACTCGTAAAAAGATTGAATCCGTAGGACCGACACCAGCACATTAGTGAGTGCAACTAGGACTACAACTCTCCTTAGTTTGAACAAAAAAATCACAAATAAGGATCTCGACATGTTGCCTATGGAAGCAAACACATCGCAAAGATGATGGCACAGTATCAGCTTCCGCAGTTAATGAAGTAAAGTTTACACTTCTTCCGACCTTTTTGAGCTGAAAGAAAAATCTACTCTATGGGTTTTTCACGAACATATGAATGATTGATAGTTTAATTTTGTTCATCATTTAATGCAAGTTTTGAATGCACATCATACATATCCTCATTAATTTCTAAACATTAAAAATCCTGTAAATATCAACACTAGTCTCAGCCGCATTCACATAAGTCACTAATAAATTTCTTTTTCTGAGCTCACAAAATTGTCACATGTTAAATAAATAAATAAACCATCGAGTCAACTACTGATCTAATCAAATAAACTAACACGTGATGCTACGCTATGTTTCAACTAATTTAATTTTTACTCTAATTCATATTGCATTTTGAAGAAACGGCAGGCTTTCAACACGAACCTATTCCTTCTAGGAAGCATACTGCCACTTTTATGTCTCGTTGTTTAGATGGACATACGATACAGTGTGCCACTTGAGATGCAATCGTTATGCTGGTAAATTTTAGGATGAATATATATTTTAAAGTTTGTTTTCATTGCGAATTTTTTTTTCAGTAAGCGTGAGTAAGTCTCAGAATCATTATGATTTTTTAGTATATTATTATTTTCACAATTATTTTTAATTATTGTGCAGATATTACTGAGAAATTGTTCGTTAGGATCTCAAAGGTCACACCTCACGGGTTGTTTGAAAAAATAATTTTTTACCATGAAGATATACAAATAATAAAGTTTATCTTGATTAAAGTTTAATACGTAAGAAACCTTTTTCTCAAACTGAATGTTTTAAAATCAGCCAAAAATATTGTTCATCTGAAATTTGTTAAGGGGGGAAGGGTAAACTCTGTAAGCCGTATTTTAAGCATATATTTTTGATTTTTTTTCCAGAAAAACTATTGATTTTTTTTATTTTTATGGGGTTACATAGGTCTTGCATTGTCAAAAAATCAAATGATTTTATTTCATATGAAAGTATAATACTTAAAGAGTATTCACACCAAATTTGAAGTAAATTTGAGCAATATTACCGGAGTTATAGAGATTTGAATACCGCGTGGTCGGTACGTACGCTCTGCCTTACCTAGCGTATTATATGCAGGCAGCGCGGTTCTACCGCGTCAAATCAGCTCCTTTCTTTTTCTAAAAACATCACAACATAAAAAGGACGCCCTGAACATTGCAAATGAGGTGAACGAATTACTGTATGGACCTGGAATCGACGACTCGATGTAAGTCGCTAAAAAATAACTTTAATTCATTAAATCGCGGTAAAAAAACTTTAAACGCGTTTTTCTCGAAACTTTGTTTTTCCGTGCGGTAGGCACGATTTCTCGAGAACGAATCGACCGATTTTGCTGAAACTTTGCACAGTTCCTCTTAATAGTATTGGCTCGTGCTTGGAACGTATTTTCATTCGGTCGACTCGTTTTTGTTTTATACGAAAAAAATATTTTAAAAACGATGAGAATCGGAAAAGTGCTAAAAAATATGAGACGAAAATTCATTCATTTCAAAACTTTTAATTTCATTAGTTTTTCAATTCTTTCGTTCAAGCACGAGCCAAGGCCATAAACTATATGCAATTTTTTGAATTTTTGATTTGAGATGAACCTGCACCGAAATATTCTGCCTACCGCAAAAAAAAGGTTGGACGAGGAAAACTGCAGGAAAATTGACAATTTTCAATATTTTCAGCTGAATTTTTTTTACAACTTCTTGAAATGCTATACTTTTATGTGTGTAAATTTTTAAATAAAATTAAAATTTTTGGTTTTTAAAATACAATTTTTTGAAAAAGTTGTTTTTTCTTCATCTTCAAGACCTATGTAACCCCTTAAGGGAGGGGGTGGGGGTAAAGTCTGTAAGCCGTATTTTAAGCATATATTTATGATTTTTTGCAAAAAACGTTTGAACTTCTTTATTTCTAAGTAAAGTATCCATATTTAGTATTGTTTCAAGAATATACAGTAAAATTTCCAAAGCAAAATGGTGAAAAATGAGCCTCTCAAAAAACAACAACAATTTTCCGGCGGACATCAGAACTTGGCACTGGATCATCTAGAATCATAAAAAATCAAAAAGATTTTGTTAGTCTATGAGTTTTTCAACGAGTTTAACGCGGTCGAGTTTTTTTTTAAATTTTTAGCATTACTTAGAAGTCTAAAAAATGATATTTTGAAGAAAAAAGAGTTAAAATTCAGCACATTTGATATTGTACAAAAAATATATTCCAATAAAAAACTTTACAGCGCTACCTCAAAAACTGTGTAAAGAAAACCTGCACAAAATTTCACGAGGATTGGTAAAGTGGTTTTCACGATACGGTGTCAACCGACTTTAGAAATACTACATTTGAGAAAAACTCAATTATTTTTGGAATACTCACACAGAATCATCGATGCCGGCGCCGTAATGTGAAGCGCTTTCATTCGAAATATCTAAGGCGTCTTTCTGTTTCAAATACACATGGTGCAGATGTGGTGGTTTGGATGTCAGAAAAAGAGAAGGGAGACAGCTATAGAGCATTATTACCGCTAAAAATCGAATCGGAAAATTGAAAATTTTGAAAATTACAGACTTCATCCTCCCTCTCCCATAAGTAAATTGCGTAAAACAATATTTGCTTTCAATGGAAATCGCATAAGTTTAAATTTTATGAATCAAAAATTCGAAACAATTTCCTAATAAATTCTTCTGCATTCTTCTTCTTTCCTTAAAATTAACGGAACAAACTTACACTCTAGCAAACCACTAGACATTTTTTTTATCTGGTTCACAGAATAATCGTTATGAACCAGCGTTTAAGAGGTTTCATATGGCGAAAATTTATAAAGGCTTTGATTTTTGATGTGACAGTTTTCCAAATTAAAAAATAAATTGATTGAAATTGAATGGAACATTTTGAAGAAATATTCTTAACTCGATGGCAAGTCCAAAAGTTTTTTATCAAATTGTTTAAGGTGTGTAATTTTGAATGAATCTGAAATCTGTAGTTTTTATTGCTGGTTGAATTTGATTCAATTGAATCTTAGTTCAGTTGAGTGCATAAGATGGAATGTGACAATAATTGGAAGAATCGATGTTCAAAATTGCATTTTTTGAATGATGCGTGAGACAACAAGTGTTCTTGTACAATGTGCTATTTTTTCCTAATTAGCTCCATGTTATAAGTAATCTCTATTTAATCAAGAAATACCTGTACTTAATTAACTTGTAATTATAAATAATTCATCAGTCATGCGTCTCTCATTGAGTGTTGCTGGGCACGAACGTAAAAAAATGGGTTGTTCAGGTCATTAACTTGTCTTTCCTTGATAATTGATTGGGAAATAAACTGGAAGCTGATGTAGTATTTTGGATGACCACAATTCATCAGGTTATTTCTTGAAATTGCATTAAAATAATTGTTAAATATGAATTTTGGTTGTGGTACGATTTTGTGTGCACACCATAAGTCTACCTATCCATGGCTACGTACCACGGAAAGATTGCAATCACCATCCACTCATTAAACTTCCTGATGGCAAACTCTTCAGTGGCAACCAGCAAATTATTTTCGATTCTTTTGCAATGGATGACCATGTCCACGTCTCCTGCAGGTTCTTCCATTTGCCAAGTTTTCACATCATCAACCCGAACGGACGTCAGTCGGTGAAGAAAAGTACAACCCAACGATCCAACGATGCCGCAGGGCCAACAAACCAATTGCCATCGCCAACATTGACCGAAGCAAGAAGTTACCATGTCGGCTGGATGTTAAAAAACCCAATTGCCGATGGATTAGCCCCGAGTAATTGCATCCCATTCCTGGCGCAAAGTTCCCAAGACGTATTGCAACTATCGGGAGCAAGTTGTGATGTTAACAGGGACCACATTTTATCGGGTCCATGTCCTAGTGGGAAAAGTCATTCTGGGTATGAAGTGGTGGCAAGTTATTATTATTGGTTTTTATTTTGTTGTTGGTGTAGTTGGTTCTTTGGCCAGTTGTTGATAAATCAGAAAAAGTTGAAGATGTTGATTTTTGATATATTGGTTGTTGGTACTCCATTCCGTGGAGATAACATTGAAAAGTATATGTTTCCAGTTGGTGGTTTAGCTGCTGCTCCAGTTCTTCGTCGACAGTCTTCACTATGTTACTCGTCTTAATTAATTAATGGCTCCATGTTTCTGCCTTTTCACGCACCGTAGTGTGTAATTTGCTGGATCGTAGAAACTTCGACAATTGCAGTGTTTACTCTGAAACAACCTATAGAATTCTGGCTGTTGACGAGCCTAGCTTCTAACAAAACGAGCCCGATTTACATGCTTATTCTTTAGAACTCATGCTATTCTTAAACACCAACTGCTTTGTTGTTTGTTTGTTGTTGCTTTGTTGATAACATAGTTAGGTTTCAATCCTTAAAGGAAGCTAGAATCATCACGGGTAGCATTGTTTTTGTCATATTGTTGTAGAACCGGTCCAAAAATATCAACCGCAAATAATATCTCAAATTAATGCACAAAATGAATAATTTTTACGCTCATCCACAAACACAAAATTTGTCAACAGAAAATAGACCAACATTTTCAACTCGCTCGACAGGATCGTGCCGAGAACTGCTGACCTGATAAACTTGACAAATTTATGTCCTGATGCTATTTTCCAGTTTTCACGTGACCATCCTATGGTTCTGGCTCCAATCAGTTTGTTGGTAGTGTTTTCTGTTTCGTTTCATTCACAGTCATGGTCTACAATGTATTTGTAAGAAAGACAGAACGTGATACGAATGGAATGTTGTAGTTTAGCACGTAGTAATCGAATCAATTTCGAATTTTTGTGTCCTTTGTAACGTTAGCCATTATGATATACTTGCGTCTTATGGTGTTGCAAATTGAAAATGATACCCTGGTGTTTGTTTTATGTGGTTTAACTGATTTATAAAATATCTACTGTTTGTTGGTTAATGGTTTTATGGGTGATGATTGAAATAGAGTAAAAACGTTTTGAAAAATAGTCAGCGTTAATCCAAAAACAAGGTTTCGAATAAACTTTGCATAAGGATTCTAACTAATTTTTGTTTGTAGTTCACTTGATATCATCATGAAGATTGAAACAAACAGCTTTAATTTACACCCACCTTTTTTTAAAATCTCAATATCCTTCTGGAAAACCTAAAAATAAGATTTCGACAAACCAGCCAAAAATATTTTGCAATAATTTGATTTCACAGAAGCTATAACAAATATCGCCCCACGTTCCACTTACAGAAATTGATTTTTGAATCATAATATGACCATTTTTGGATCTAAAAATAAGTATTATTTTCAGATACTTGACATTTATTCAGGCACTTGAAAAACTGGTCCAAATCTCTCAATACAATAATAACTTTTTTTTCTGTTAAAATGCAATAAAATTATTTTGTCCTACTCCTCCCTTCATATCACCCAAAATTGTGTTCAGTCCTTAAAAAGAACCAATTTCAGTTGAAGTTGGTTAAAAGTTATTGGTTATCAATTGCTAAAATTACCTTCGAGATTCGATTTTCAGAGAAATTCGCTCCACATTTCCTTCTTAATCTTTATCGTTTTGGCCTGTTTCCATTTTGCAATGAAAATATATTGAGATGAAAGCAAATCCCAACTGTCTAAATTAAGAGATGTTTGTCCTTCCACGCAAACCACTTCAACAAAAAGTATTGTATGATATTTTTTCTGGACGGAAATTTGAAAAATGTGTTTGAATAAATGGAAAAGTTGAATATTCAGTTTCATGGGCGGAATGGGAAATGAAATTGTCAACAGGTGGAAGGTTGAAGGCGGATAATGATTAAGAAATGTTTTTCAATGAAACTTGAAAAATATTGCATGAAATTGACAACAGATTGGGTGGAATTTTCGGGTTGAAATTTGAACAGTACTTCCCCTTTTGTTCGTTTGATATTTTAAAATGCTTCTTTTTGTATTTATTCGAAGCTTAAAGCAACTAAAAAATCGTTGAAAAGGCAAGTAGCAAATTTTCTAATCAAAATCTAATCATCAAGAAGAAATTTTTATTTCCCAACTGATATTTGCTAGCAGTCAAATCAGTTACGCAGGAAATAAAGCAATGAATTATTAATTCGTTTCGAACATTCAGTTCAAAGTTTCCTACCATTCAACTAGGTGCAAAAATAGTAAAAAAATAAGGGAGATTCTTCAAGCAAATTTCTCATAAATAGTTTTTTCCGAACAAAATTGCCCACGCTGGGCGCTGAATTGAAATTATATTTAAGAATAGTTTAACACCGACATCGATGGCAATATGTTAAATTTTGAATCATTAAAAACTTTTTAATACATATATGTATATTTTAGAATACAATTTTATGAAATCATGGAGCGACAAAGCTCGATTTTCGAGTAAAGTTCTCCGGCGCATATTTTTTTATGAAAACTCTAAAGAAAATTATTCAAGGCTATCCAAAGTTCAGATAGTGTTATTTGAAGATGAAATTTGTTTAGAAAATGCAAGTTTTATATAGAATTGAAGCAAAATATAGGTACATATAATTCTACCCAAACCTTTGCCTAAAGTTCGGTTCAGTTGTCGAAGCTTTTCTGTTGATGCTTTCCATATTTCAAAATAAAGGCAACAAAACATTTTATTAAATCAAGATAAATATCTTGTAAAACCCAAATAGCTCAGCTTAGTCTAAGTTCTATGCCCTGAAATGAGTAAAGAACATGCATTTTTAACAGAGTTTTATTTTTCAAAAGCCAAAACTTCTAGCACTCAAATCATGGACACCTACCACCCCCATTTGTATTTCCATGAATAAGTCATATTTCCGCTTACGTCTAATAAATCACTCGAGATAATCCATTTAAAGTGATATCCAAACATAATACTGTGCGGTGGTTTAATATCACCAAAATCTTCTTAAAGTCAAGAACAAGAGTCGAGGGCAGCCACAAGGGTAGTGAAGTCATGAAGGCAACTTCCAGCCAAAGTGATGTTCAGGGATAAATCCCATAGAATTGAACAAATTGCACTTAATTCGAGCATCTGGGGCAAACCACTATAGCTCGTAGCTGTCCAGCTCTAGGATAACGTATTTTGTCCCTAACATTTTAGCTTTCCTTTTAAAGGACTCAGATGCACTTGGACGCGGGGTTTATTTGATTTTCGTTAGAGTTGCTTGGAGATTTTGCAATTGCTTTGTATTTTTTTTGTTTTTCGTTTTGAGGCTGAGGTTGAGTTTTATTAGTCTGAGATATCAATTATGGATTGATAAAAGATGTATTCCTGTTGGAATGTACGTTGTAAATAATTGGAGCTATTTTTAAATGGAGTGCAATTTTAATTTCTTGAAGAATTAAAGAACATCTTTTGAATGATCTCTTTGTCAGTCAATTGTACTATATGCAGTGATAAGTACCTACTTCTTTCTAAATATTTCGACTACCATCATTTTTCAATTATAAAGTGATATACACCATTTGATCCAATTACCGAAACAACTTTATTTGCAAATTTATATTTACATAAAATATAATAAAAGATGAAACTTTGCGCTAGAGTAGTTCAACCAGTCAATAAATCATCACGTTTGGGCTCCTGAAGTTGAGATGTTTATGTCTGCAATCTGAAATAACTAACTTCTTTTTGCTTGAATATTCACTTGTATTTCGTAACGGAAAAATAACGATGTCAACGAGAGGTCAAAAATGTTGGTAACGAAATTTTCCTCAATTTTACATCATCGTTTCGGGAGCAAACAGACTAAGTTGAAAGTTCCACTTGTCCAATTAAAATCAAATTGTTTTCGATGTTTTTATTTTGTTACGAAATTTTGATGAATACTGAAATCAAACTAATTGATGGTGTAGAACTATTCCATGTAGGTCAACTCAAAAAGTTTGTTATTGAAAGTCATCTCGAAAGATTTTTAAATGAGTGAATTGATCGTGATGTAAAATGAAAAAATGGTGCTGATTATTTTTGTGAATAGCGAATACCAAATATGGTTTTGTTGAAAGGAAGATGTTGGAAAATTTAATTAATTTTCTTTATTTTTTAGATTGCAAAAAGATCCTTTTTGTTGGAATATATATTTTTCAACTGCTTGACGCTCCATACTTGTTGAGATTTAAGCCAACTAAGCTCGAACAGATCAGAAATACTACCGCAAAATATAGAAAGTGAAGAAATTTATTCGGTGAAACATAAAACAACTTATTAGCAGAACCCCAACTAACCTTAAATGAGAAACTATTACTGCAACCAACCAATGAATCAAGCTTTAACTAACCTTCACGCCTACTAAACTTGACCAAGGTAATTTTCATCCCCGTCACCAAAAAGTATCAAACCCAATAAATTCCATCAGCAGTAAATAAATCTTTTCTAAAACCACTTTTCCGGAAAAGTTTCAGGCAAACTTTCAATTTAATATTCATTATCTTGAGGAAATTGCATGACGAAAAGTTTTCAACTTACTTTGAATACTTGAACGAAATTCGAAACAAATTTTATAAAGTATTTCAGCTTTCTCGAATAATGCATACATACTAACGTTGTTCAATAAATACTACCACCAAGTATTCGTTTTCAATGTTCGGGAAGGACAACAGGGAGAAGGGCGTATAGTGAATGAGGTCAACAACAAATTTCCTGCATATTTTTAGAGTGCCGGTATTTATTATTATGCTTTATGAGAATGGAGAAAGCATTTCAACATTAATAAAGTTGTTTTTATTTTAAATTTTTTTTTCAGGCGTGGTGCAAATGCTTTAAATTGAACTACAATACGCGCAAATTAAATCAATTTTAGTGAAAGCAATGAAAAATATTCTTAAAACTAATGCTGGTCATACGTTTTTATCAAACTAATTGTAAGCGAACTATTGATAAATTTTTCGGCACTAATAATTTAAACGTTTAAGCCATTTTTAGTCTTCTCACTCTCAAAGAACTAACAAAAGTTCAAAATGTCCTTAGTTCTGGATTACTAACCTTCGTTGAAGCACCGGTGCAGATTTTGTAATTTGATTTGGAAAAATTGTTCTCAATTAAAAAACTGAAGAACAAACATCCTAGTTATGTGAATAATGAAATAAAGCTTAATTTTCAGAGAAAATAAATTGACTTTTCCATGCGATACGAGTTTAAATTTTATTTTGCAATTTTTGTGGGGATTTGAAACAACATTTTTCGATATAATTTTAGAAACTCATGTTTGTTTTTCTGTCATTGAACAACATTAACCCTTCGGCACAGTAATGACCTCATAATTTCAGAAAACATCAGCCCCAATTTGAACAATAACCATCCATAAAACCAGGCTCGTCCAGTCCCAGTTTCAAAACCACCCTGGTGCACCCACCACCCTCAAAAAAATGATGTCGAATTAACCATGATAACATCGCTTACATTTTAAAGTGCTGGCCACCCTAAAAACCGCTCACGGGGGCTTCGAAAAACATCCCCATACGTTGGAAATCAAAGGTTCATGTCGGTATTAGATATGAGCAGGCCAAGCCAGGCCAGGACAGGACATGATTTTGTGCAAGCAGCCAACCACCAGTCAATGTCCCTTTTAATGGTCATGTTGTTGGCTCGGCACAATGGCAAATTGGTTGATGTCGTTAGTAGATAAGCCCCCGGCACTTTCATTGTTTGCCATTGTAATTTGTCTCCGAATCAGATTATATACAAATTAGCAATTAAGAAGATGTGGCAAAAAAACTCAAGTGTTCTTCATTGTTTGTACGGGGTGTTTCAGTTACTTTTTTTTATTCCAGATGGATGCAGTTCATGAGATCGTGAGCCTTCAGAGACATTGATACCAAACTCATTAGCTTTATAATTATGAAGACTACTTTAATTACGCGAAAAAATCGACTGATGTAGTTCTCAGTTCCATTCAAATTTAATAGCATCATATTTACTTTAATAACACTGACTTTACAACATGATTGATGTTCTTCAACACAAAACTACCGATAACTGGGACAATTTACAACGAACTATTATCACCCGAAACAATGACCTATTATGTGACATAAATTCCAAACTAAGCTATCTCACAGCAACAGATACATTATTAACCGTTCGCAAAATGTCCTTAAAACCACAAAATTTGCATGTGTTCACGAAACAAAAGCCATTACGGTCATCATTTCATAAAATGAAAGATTCCCTTTAGAAGTTTCGCACCAATTAATTTTATCGCATTAACTTCCCGACTGCCATAAATATGGAATGTTGCAGACGGGAATTACCCTAAAACTGATATTATTCGCAGGACACTGTAATCACGATTGGCATTCCGATAAATAATTTTCGAACGCCAAAGCCATTGAGCGTGAACGAATATTATCACTGAAATGGTGATTTAGTGATAAGAGGGTTGCGCAATTTAATGAAAAGTTTAGTTTTGAAATATTTTAGAAGCTTTTTGACTTTCAGTTGAATAGATATGAATGGAGTTTCGTTTGTTGCAGTTTGTAATTGGGTTTGAAGGTTCAGACGATTATTTGGTATGGAAGAGGTTGGTTTTTTTAAATAGCCAGAAGGATAAGCAGTAAGATCTGAATTGAATTGATAACCACTTGACATTGTGCATGATCTACATCAAATTTTCATGATTCACTGTCATCACAACTGTCAGCCTACGAGGCCGAGCAAACATTTATGGTCAATTGTCATTTGTCTTGAAGTTCCGTCTTTGGATGTCAAAAGTAAGAATTTCTCCAGGATATCGTTGCAGAGTTTTTTTGATTGGCAACAAGAGTTGGGAAAACATGTAGCTAAAAATCTCCAAACATAAATAATTGTTGCATGGGTTGGTATTTTCCACTAGAAGAGTTATTACCAGGACATGTTTTCTGTGGCTGCTGTAAAATAAAATTACAACTATTTTGATTATGTGACTGTTGATTTTGAATGTTTGGATTTTATTGTTTCCGTGAAAATATGCAAGCCTAAAAATTGACAATAAATATTTTGTGGTTGATATTTATTGCCTTTTTTTATTTAACACGTTCACATTTTCAGTGCTTTCATCGAATTTCCTTCGGGAATAATTCGCGTCCGAGTATTTCGTAATGATATTTTCTTTGGAATGATTTATTGAATTCCGAGCGCGATAAAAATGAATACACATTTTTCACGTAGCTGTTCAAATATATAAAATAGTTTTTGTTTCACATAAATACATTCTAGTTCTATAAAAAACCAAAATAAATGTGTATCAGAAAAATAAAACAGAGGTAGGGATATTAACCGTCAATCAGGATCCCCTTTTAAAAATGCTTGACAATGGTTGAATTTTTTATCTGAAAAATATAACATTGTTTTTATCTTATCTAAAAAGATAATAGCTTAAATGTAATCGAGAATTGTTTTTTGCAGAAATTGCAACTGTTTAAATTTTCTTAGGAACTCACAAAAAAAATTTAAGTTCGGAAAACTTATAAAAAATGAATCAAATTGAATGAAACCATATTCTAGATTTTAGTTCTTGTTTTTCTGCAATAAAATATTTTTTTTATTTATTTTTCAGATAATGCCTGACTCTTACTAAAACTGAAAGTTCCACAGTTGGCAAGGATAGGGTCTTACATGACTACTGTTTTAATTTTTTTAATTCTTCTTTTTAATGAAATTGTTGAAAAAACAACAGCACACTTGTGCAAACGAAAAATTATTTTCTATATTCAATTATTACGCCAAAGCTATTGTTTGACTTTTAAATAAATTTTCCTTAACGCGAATGAAGTGTAACACCTTCAAAACTGATTCTTATTGGAAAGTTTATTTATAAAAAAGTCATTTTCAGGGAGTTTCAAAGTTTTCTTCAAATTTTTCCTATGTACTCCTGGGGAAACTTTTCTGTTTAGAGCAGACATTCAAAAGCATCCATCGAGCTTGTCTTGAGATGTTTCTCATGTGAAGTTTCCTTAATTGTTTTTCTCTAATGAAGCTCAAAATTTCCTTGGAATTCTTGAAAGTTTCGTATAATTTAATTGAACACAGTTGCGTGCATTTTGAAAACTCAAAATATTTTCCAGACTTTATCAATAACTATGACAGTGTTTCCAAATGCCTTTAAAGTGTACAAACTAAGCAGAAACGAATAAAAACATTATTTTGAGAAACTCATTGAATTTTTGTGGTTCCTTAACGTGTTTGGTTTCCATTTTTATTAAATCTATATCTCTTTCGCACTAAAAAAATTCTAACTTTGTGGCAAAATTCTAATTTTGTAGAGTCTTCAAATTTTTGACATATTTTTTTGATTTTTAATTAAGAAATTCAATCACAGTAAATGTTTCTGATTCTTAAGAGTTGTTTTAACATTCATAAAAGAAGTTTTCTGAAATTTCGAATTAAATAACTACCAAGTGAATTACATTGTAACTTTGTAAATTACGAAGGCAGTTTATGAAGAGTTTCTTCGAAAAAACTTGTAAGGTAATTTATTCATTTAGTAATGATTTGAATGTCACAAAATCCCATCAATAATATAAATTAATATACAACATGTGCTATTTTTGTATAGTAATGAAAAATTGATGGAGCAGCGTATTTTACGTTGTTTTGTCTTTAATGCCGTGTAAAAAGGTACTTCCCAGTATATGGGAAGTTCTTGTAATCGAAATTGAAATTTTCAACTTTTCTTTACGTTTTGAGGTCTATAGAGTATATATAAAGTGTTTTTAGAAAGGGAGACGTATGTGTGTGTGTGTACGTACGTACGTCTGTACGTTCGTGGACACTTTTTTCCACGAGCATAGCTCACGTAAACAAAGTCTGATCGACTTGGTTGAGATGTCAATCGAAGCGTCTTTGCAATGTTAAGAGCTGATTAGTTTTTGGAAAACTTCGGTAGGGGGGTTTGCTGTTTTGCCCGTTTGAAGGTCATTTCTGTCATGCGCTATATCTCGCGAACATACGATTTGTTTGAACAAGGTGTCAATCGACGCGTATTGACGTTTGTGTGATTCTATCAAATTTTTAAAAAAATTCTTGGAGCGGTTTTCAAATTTTTTTAAAAAAAGTGCACAAAATTAGGTTTTTTTTCGAAAACAATAAATTTTTAACCTTATTGTCAAGTCTTAGTAATCAATGTTTATAAAATTTATGTACTGCAAACAACGTTCGCAAAAACGTCATCAAAACTTTTTCTCATGATTACGTAAAAAAATAAATTAAAAATAAAAAATCATTAAAAGTCATCATGATTTTCAAGGTCATTTTTATCATTCACTATATCTCACGAACCAGATATAATATTTGCATCATTAAGGTGTCAGTTGACGTGTATTAACATCTTTGTGAAGTTTTTAACATTATAAAAAATCGTTTTAGCCGTTTTTTAATTTAATAGAAGAAAATGCGAAAAATTATGGTTTTTTTCATAGAAAATATTTTTTAACTTGATTTGCACAGCACAGTGATCCAGTTTATAAAATTTATACATTCTTATCAGTTTTTGGAGAGAAACCGGCAAAATTTTATTCCATGATTATGAAAAAACTAAATTAAAAATAAAAAAATCATTCAAAGTTACCATGTAAAGAGGGTTCATACGAGTGCTATTACTTTATATCTTTTATTCTAAAAAAATTGTTGTAAATTCAATCAAAGTTTTAAGATATTTGCATAATTTGAGCAGATTTTTAATAGTTTTTATAGTCTTTTAATTAAAAAAAACTGCTTAAATTTTGAAAACCAACAAAAATTTTCAAGATCAAAAAGGCCCCCACCAATTGATCCGCGTGAATATTCATCGACCAAAAACCTTACATAATCAATGGACTCTCCCGTAGACGATATGATTCATATTAACTCATTCCTGTTACTGCTATTGTAACATTTGCTCATTGTTGTAATGTTGTTGATGTTTATGTAGATATTACTGGGAAGTTGACCGTGTGGACCTCAAGGGTCGCACCTCGCGGCGTGTTTCATCAGATATCTTCAATTAAATTGTATTCAAGGATATATGTTATGACCCCCTGAAACCAGAATCATTCATCGAAAACTAAATAAGTAACAAAAATTTCTTCTCACCTCTTTCCAACCGTGTAATTTATAATCTACAAGCAAATTAACACGTACCGTGTGTTATTATTATTAATATGGAAAGTAGTTCATACACAGCTCCTTCACATTTCCACCAGACAAACACTCACATACAGAGAGTTCAACAAATTTCACCAGCAGATCTGTAATAAATTGGCGCCACTCAATTGCAATCAAGAACATATCAAGGATGTGTTGTGACCGACCGCCTCCCCCTTAAGTCAATAGCATTTAATTATCACCTGTGAAGATACAGCCCAGAAAGGAGGACGCAAAGATGATCGCAATAATTGGCGTTTGTTGGTTTTTCCAATCAAAATGCAAATAAATGGTGTCTGCTGAGGATATTGTCGATGGCATCCTTCATAGCATGCAGAGAGGGCGGCAACTATCGAGATTCAATTAATATCCTGTGAGGATTCTATCAAAGACTTCATGGCGAATAGGTTGCGCTGTAATGACGGTCTAGTTTAATTAAGTTATGCTAATTTTTTTCTACTGATGGAAATGTTTGTGAAGAAAGGTGGTGAAACTGTGTGCGAAGTAAGAGTTAGGACACTTTTTTTTCATTTATTATCGTTAGGAGAGTTGATTAGAGATGTCTGTGAACTATCTTCCAATTTTTCATAGCAAAGAAACATGATCAATATTCAAGGCGTTGTGGAATGGTATTCAATAACATTCAATTGGGAAAAATGCAAGATGAAGTGAATACTGAAATAAGCATTCTGAAAAAAAATGTTGAATATGTGGAATAAAATAGATTCCAGTGTATAAAAACGTATGAAGCTTCGAGCCTTTCAGTTTAAAGAATAATTACAAAAGGTAAAACGTGTGACCGATTCTTTTAATTTCATGGACATTTTCAATATAAATACTGAAAAAACGACTTAAGTTTCACAAACTTAATATTCTCCATGCATTGTCACAAAATTTATATACCATCTCTATTCCCAAAAATTTCCTATCCCAAAATCCATCCAAATCGAAAGCATTTGCGCATCCTTTTGAAATGTAGGTGCAGAAACGAATACATATCTAACCAACCGAAAACATCAAAGCAACCCCAACAGTGGCATCCGCATCGCAAGGATATTCAAATAAAATATATATGTATGTATATGTATATGCAGCACAAGTGTGAGGCGCCAGTTTCCTTTGAAATTCCTTGAAAGAAAATAGTCAAAAGATGTAGCAACGAAATGTGCAAAAACGTGGTTGGAATGTGAATTCGAACATTTCGATTTTTTTGCTGAACCGATAATATAAATTAACTTTCGAGTATCGCATGCACTTCAGGTTGCTCTTGCTGATGCATGTGTGCATGTCGATATATAAATATAAATATATGTGCATATATGAGGGTAGAAGAACGCAGTAGATTCAAGACGTGTCTAGATTTTAGCTAGTGCAAGGCTTTTATTGCCATTTTGAGATTCCAATAGTTATTTACATGGCACGCTTAAAAGTTCTGAAGTATTAAATAATAGTTTGAACAGATGCACAGCAATGAATAAATAAACTTATGAAATTTAGGTGGAAAGGATTTGGAAATTTAACTCAACGCGAGAGACATATTTGCAATATTTTTTCAATCTTCTAACCGGTTTTTGTTTGTCATGCCCTGAAATGATGATCCCTAAATAGGACCTAGAAGCAAATGCTGCTCTATTAAATTACTAACAAGCTGAAATTCAGTTCAGTTTTACGATGTTTCTCAAGGATTAAATACCTTATTGAGCTTCATCTCAAAACCATTGCACCAAAGAGAGTAAATCCGTTTTAAAGATTTCCTACGAATTCCATTAATCCCTTCACTGTCTCACCCTTACAATTTCATAATCGCGTTCAAGAAAACTTATTCGTTTATATTCAAAATTCCCGAAATTTCACCGTCAAATTTCAGCTGCCACGAATAACTTCTTGATGAAAATCAAAAGAAAATACGAAATAATTAAGAAGCAATAGAGCTTCATCCAGATTACTCATCATCGTACCACTCTTTTTGTCTGCATTTCCGTTATCTAAGTACTTTAGATGCCTACAGTTTGCCTGCAATCTATCTTTGCTCGAGTATAAACACACTCTTTTGTGCATTCCCACCGGAAAAGTTGGCAGATTAAAATCATAAAGACTTTTCCAACTTTTCTCTCGTGGATTTAACTTTTTCGCTATTTCACAAGACTTTTGAATCCATAAAATTTTCCGGGAATGTACAAGAGTGCATTGGTTTGAGATTTTCTGTTCGTTCACATAGTCCTGGCATGTTGCCTCTTCGTCATAGCATTCCCGCCAGGACACATGTCTTAGTTTTTCGTTTTGTATTTCAAAGTTGTACGGGAAAATTATTCGAAATACCAAAATCCGAATATTCTTGAATGCCATAGTCAAATGGACTAGCTTTTTCCCAGGGGGATGAAGGTGGAGTGTACAGAAAAAGTAGGTTCGGAGTAAGGGTGCTGGCTTTTTAATGTGGTTGTTGGTGGTCGGCGTAATGGCGTTTAATTTACTAAGTTAACTTTTAATTGGTGAATTATTCAGCACTTTTTGGTTTTGATGGTAAGCGAAGGGTGAAGTTCGCTAGTAGAACTGTTGCTATTGGGAATGCTTTTTATGGACTAGTTGGTAGTTAGATATACATAAGTTCAATTTGAAGGAATTTTTTGAGCATGGAATGGGTTTTGAGTGGTAGTATCTTAGATAGAACGATTTCAGGTTTAAAGTCATGATAAATTGTTTCGAAAATAATTTTTTGCATGCTTATTCAAATTGAAATAATGTTTGCAACAATATACAAGTGTGAAATCAATTAATTTTTATTAATAGCGTGCATCTATTTTCTGATATTCTTCCAGTGATGAAGTCATGTTGGCAAGTTTATGAAGCAGATAAAAAAGAGTACTCCCTTCAAAAAGCACCTTCTATTGCTGCAATCCTGCACACACAATGCGTTCTGAATGTTCATTACAATTAATTTCATTCAAATGAATGATCAATAGTTTTCTAGGCGAGGTAAGACATTATTCAAATTAATATTCACAAAATCGAAGATAATTTGAAAATTGGCTTATTTACTATGAATTAATAATATTATCATAGAACGTGAAGACTTCAGGCAAGCTTATTTTATTGGATGTGTGATATGATTCCGTCCTTTTTTGTTGAAATAAAACAAATTTGCTTGTTTGGAAACTTAAAGAGAAGTTTATTAAAAGTATGCTCCATCAGCAGCTACAACCTTCGCCCATCTTTCAGGTAATTTACGTATTCTTTGCCTGAAGAAATTCTGGACTTTTGAGCTGATCCATCATCAATCCAAACTTTGGTACTTTCGTATGAAGTGAACCGTTCTCCCGTAAGATCGGAATGCATTGTTTGGAATAAGTGATAATCCGAAGGAGGTATGTCTGGAGAATATAGCGGGTAGAATAGCATTTCTAAATATGTTTTCACGACTTGTCTGATATGCGGTTTGGCATTATCATGTTGAAAAATTAATTTACTGTGCCTCTTCGTCCATTCTGTTTTTTTTCTTCTATGGCTCGCTTCAAACGCATTAGTTGTCGTCGTTTAACGTCTCCATTAATAATTTGAGTGGGTTCGAGCAACTCATAATGTGCAATACCTCAAATGCAGAGCATAACCTTATCACAGTGGATATTTGTCTTTGTCTGTGATGGACCGGGTTCACCTGGAATCATCCACTCTTTTTGACGTCTTATAATATATCCATTTTTCATCTCCTGTGACTATATGATGCAAAAATCCCTTTCTTTGCTGTCTATGCTGTAGGATTTTATAAATTGTTTTTCGACGTTCGATGCCTTTTATTTTCAATTCATATGAAACCAAGTTACTAACTTTTTGAACCATTCCCATTGCTTTAGAATGCTTTGAAAGAGTTGATCGTACAACATTTAATGCCGCAACCAATTCGGGTTGAGTTTGGCAAGAAGTTTTCAGTTTTCTTCACAATAAACTAGTGTAATAACACTTCCCGTAAATGAAGTTTACTTGGAACGAAAACCAACATTTTCAAGAAAGTATAACACTTGTCACTTACACTGCAACCGAATGTCACGTAGTGTGTCTGACAGCTGACATAAAGCCCTATCGATCACAAGTGTTGCCATTTATTAGTACACCCAAGCGATACTTAAAACGACATCTGTTGGGGAAGGGCGGAGTCATAGTCACACACCCATTATATTATAGCGTTGACACATTGACCCATCATCAGTACGAAAAGTGTCATCAGCACGAAACTTCAAATGACGGGGTGACACACACGTTTTCGTCGTTGGTGTCGTCATTATCATTCGGTCGTTGGTGTCGTTTCGATGACAAACGTCAACTGTCCGCGATGGCACGTCAGATTTGTTCCGAAAATATTAAACAGCTGATATAAATAATGTCAAATTCTTTTCACGGCAGATGGTTTCTAATTATTCTACCCAAACATAGATGGCAGTTTTTCGTACTTATCGAGATATGTATGGTCTTTTTTCGTGCTTATCTCTCTGTCATTATGATAGGGTTTTTTGTGCTGATGACACTTTTAGTACTGATGATGGGTCAATGTGTCAACGCTATTACAGTCAAGAGTGTATGCAACTTAGAAAATTAAGATTAGAAGAGAATCTGAAAGGAACAAAAATATGGTAGTGGAAAAAATTTGTAGTATTTTGTCATAAATAATTATGCCATGAAACTCGTCACTTCTAATGCTGATAAGCAACATTTCAAACTACTGAGAAATATCAAATACGCAAACCTCTAGTTTTCATGCAATAAAGTTCAATTATTTCATTTGATATTGTCACATTCTAAACGCTGCGTGCATGAGTCGGCAGATAATTTGAAGGCCGCACCAATTTGAGCGCACTTCTACTGAGAGTCCACTAAACGTTGCATCACGGGAAGCATGAACAAAGTCGATCGCGTAGGTTTAGTCTCGATTAAAATTCTTTTAAATTCCTTTCGGAAGTCTACTACAAACATGATATGGTGTCTAAGTGCCAAGAAGATCATGTAAATCTGCACTAATCACATTTCATAAGTAATTTCATCACTTTCTTCGAGTTCATAGGTATATGGACTTATATCAACGATTATAAACTTAACATTCCTCTATATTCAAAAGCATATTGAGTATTCGTTGCGTTGTTTTTAATAATCTACCAATTTCGAAGCTTTTCAGTTGGTCATCAAGTATATCCATTTCAACAAGCAAAAGGTGCAGATTTTATAGCATTTTTTGATTGGCGGCATAATTTTTGCCTGATTATTTCTAAATTCTAATTTTGGTACACCAATTCAGTTACCATTGAAATCTGTGATCAGAGCCATGAATTTTTCAGTGAATTCTGTTTAACGATTTCCTTTTGGAGATATTCAAACCTCAAATACTTTTGAATGTAAGAAACTCTTACGTGATCAGCACGCGTACACATGAGTTTTCGTGGATTGGTTAGTTTCGACTTAAATTAATTTAAAAACTTTCATGAACTTTTTCTACAAAAATCTAAATTTTCTTATCTCTATCTCGAGTTTCCCGCACTATCGCTACGAACACCAAGATAAAGAATTTCACAATGGTTTGAAATGATACGGAAACTACCAGCGCATCAAAATAATTTGAGGATTACTTAACACTGACACTGCGACATTTTTTAAAAGCCACTGTGAAGTCATCTAGGGACATTCAGTGAGACGTATTTTTTCTTTTCCTTTCTTGGGTTAAGTTTAAATTCATTTCCTTGTTTTTTAAATGGGGATGTTTCCCATAGTTGATGCTTTTATCTGCATCGAATCGTTTAGTATCAAAACCATACTTCAAGGATAAGATATCATAAAGTTACTCACCCTTCTACTAACTGAAACTAAAAAGAACTTTTCAAATTATAATATTTCAAGTCGCAACTTCGAGCAACATCAAGTCAAAACTTTTTTAAATGAAATTTCATACGACATTACAAACATATTTTTCATCCACATCAGAGAGGAAAAAATATGGAAAATACGGAAGGTGCCTGCTGGTATTATCACCTCCTTTTGCTATAATACTCTAATGATAATGCGATGCGGTAAAGACAGTCTCATCATCCATCCATCTATCTATCGTTTCGTTTGATGACGAAAAACTTCAGTCCGGTGCGGAGACAACCCTTTCAAGGATACTAAACGACTAGAATTACGTGCTAGCCGCATAAATGTGGATCGCACTTATGCAGACACTTCAGCTATCAAGTTGTCAACCGATGGGGATAGTTTTCTCGATATAAAGATGAGGGAGAATGTCTTGTTGAGTTTGTTTGAGGAATAATCTTATCCAATTAACGTGGGGGGTAATTATCAATAACAAAGTTTTTATGGCGTAAGGACATCGCAGCATGCCGTTCAATGTTTATGCAATCCACGCACGCTATAACAATAAATTAAGGGTTGGAAGTGTGGTATAGCGAAAGAAAATGAGAGCCAACTGGATCTGTATGCGATAAGGATACGATCTTTTTTGCTTTTGTAATCAAGTAGTGATTTTCTGATAATTGGAACGGCTTGAATATCTTTTGAAACGATTGTATAATATGCTTCATATATTCATAAAAGGAGTAGTGTTACTCTGAATCGTGGAAATAAAGTTTCTAACTCCATCCTCGGCCAGATTCATGTGAATTTCTTAAAAGAAGAATATCTTCCACTCTTCCGGCATTTTAAAAATCAATATATTGAACCAAAAATGCCACGCTAATGCATTCGTGACCTATTTACACCAACTTGCAAGCACTGCCGAAAGTGTGGAAGAAACCTATGAGCCTTGGTTGCAGCTGGGTGGTTGTTACACCTTAACCATGTCCTTGCTCTTACTTTACTTCACTATCAAAGGAGCTCCAATTCACTGTATGGCTCTGCTCGGGCCAAGACCAACCGAGCTCAAAGGAGGTGAACTGTAAAGTGGTAAAATTGTTACATATGAGTGCCGTTACGACTTTCCCATAATGAACATCTAAAAGTTTTATTACAAGCAAGGACTTAACACATATTCCAGTAAAGTGTAAGCGCAAATATTCGCGCAAAGGTTGCTGTGGAGTTGGTCAAACATGAATGTAGCAATCAGGTATTGGTTGTAGCTACATCGTCTACAGCTGAAAAATATAGTCCATAATCTTTTGAAATGTAGGTGAAATAATAATTGATAAAAAATTTGTTCGACTGTAAAAATAATTGGAATTTTTTTTGATAGGGTGAAATTTTCACTACAGTATCAGAAAGAAGAGTGGAAATTCTCCTCGACTAATCTTAGATGGTAGCTACAGTTCAGATCTATGAATCTTTCACATTAGACTAATAAAGGAGTAATTGAATGCAAGATGAATTTCATGAAAATTTCAAACAAGATCGGAGAAACAGTAATGAAAAGGATGATACATCGTTGAGGGTATCTTTTTAACTTTCCTGTATGTAGGAAGTTTTTGTAAACGAGCTCTAAAATCCAAATTGCAATGTTCAACTTATCTCTACGTTTAAGGGTCTTTAAAATATTTTTAGAAAAATGTTTGTATATGTGTGAACGTACGCGCGTACATATCTACGTACGTACCTACATACGTACGTGGTAATGTTTTCTACAGCGGCAACTCTCGAAGGAAAAGTTGTATCGACTTCGGTGGGGCATCAATCGAATCGTATGTCCTGTCACAAGCTAAATAGATTTTGGTAAGATTTAGATGGACGCTTCGTTTTTATGGATCCACCCAAGGTCATTTCTGTCGTGCACTATAGGTATCTCGCAAACGAAACGTTGTTGTGTTACGTTCGCCACGCAGCGTCGTCGATCCACCAACGAAAATAAGAGCAAAATATGGGATTGCCCAAACCGTGGCCAGGATCGGCTGCGGTGTAGTAGCGGACGTTGCACGAAATACAGGTGTAACATTTGGCGCCCAACGTGGGGTCGTTAATAAAAAACAGGACAGGAGTACGGCAGCGTTCGAACTGCGGATACGTTCGATAGGTTCAGTGAGTGTTTGTGGCATAAAAGTGGCCGCATTCAAAGTGCTTACACGTGCATCAAATGGCGGACGTGTGAGATCGTGGGAGTGTTCTGATTGCGGGTGTGTCGATTTGCGGGTGTGTGAAATTGGGGGCGTGAAGAAGTGGAAACGAAGTTATAAAGATACAGATGTATATATATAAATTATAAGGAAGTGATTGCCTCGTCTAGTTCGTTTTACTTTAATCCTTGTGCTGTCGTCATTCGTGTTAGGTTCAAAATGGCAAAATTTACGGAGGCTTTAATCGATCGCTTCACTGGAAGAAGCACGCAAACACATCGTGGAAGATACACTGGCACGTGAAGATATTGAGGACACACTACGATCACTGCACGAAAAGCTGGAGTTAAAGGATTGTAACCATTCGATAGAATTGACCGAAGCGTGTTCTAGACATGAGTAAGAAATTAAGGAAATGGATTGCCGTTTGTCCGAGCAATACGAAGTGAAGCTGCAACAGTCCGTCCAAGGGCTTCGCGAACAATATGAAGAGGATCGGCAGAAAATTGAAAAGTTTTATGAGATTAGGCTTAAGAATCTACAAAGTGCAGCGCAACGGAACAGCACTGCGGCTTCGAGGGTAACGGAGGAGTTAAGCGAGGCCACGAAAATCGATAGGTTGTTTTTATTAGCATGCTGTTTTTCGGCTGCTGTCTACCATAAATAGGATTATGGAGAATCGTAGCCCGTTTTTTAAAAGTTACTAAAGAGCAATAGTTACCATTGCTCGCTTAGTTCGCAAAATCCAGATCTTCAAATCAAAAATCAAAATATCCTGACATACTCACACACTAAACTCAACGTACATTCCCAACCTCATATCAACATTTTCAATTTGATTACCACAAATTGCCAGTCATATTTTCACACCAGCTTTTGGCACAGCGTCTTTCATTAAACTTTAAATAGTCTAATATCCTTATGAGTTTCAAAGCCGCAATTTCCATATGACTTTGAAAATGTGCTACTCCGGCAAACAAATCACGTATTCAATTCTCATGTCTGCTCATCCCATCATCAGCAAGAAGATGTTCGTTACGTTAGTCGTTACGCAACCACTCTTAATTACAAACCTACATATGTTACACACATCCAACCGTGGATTCAAAATTGTGTAGAACTGAAATCGTCCTTGCAAGAGGAGTAGTTAATACGTTACTATGGAAATTGTAAATATTTCCCGGAACAAAATTTGACTACATACTCTCTTAATGTTCCTTTGACGACTTGTGGTGCTTTGTGAAAAACGTGTTGGAGTCGTTTCAAGTAAAGAGTCACGTGTTTTTTTTTTAGAAACTGTTCGGAAACTTTTGCAAGTAGGAGAGTTTTATGTGATTTTATCAAAAGTTGTTATGAAGAAGTAGTTTACGTCCGAAATTCTCGGAAAAATAAGTGAAAATAGCTACGTAGGAAGGAAACTGCTTTTGACTGTTTGTCACTTGAACCATAAAAATCACACACAATCAAAGCAGCTTCCAAATTAAATAATTCAATAATCATATTCGTGCTGAGAATAATCAACGACCAAGGAGTCTTTGTCATTAACATAAAATATGTAAAGATTTTTCTGATGAATTAGTAATATTGTCATGTCTGTTTATGAAGCACGTGATAAGGAGCAAGCCACTTAACGATGCAGTGGTCAGGGACATGACACTCCTTCAGAAACACAAGTCTAAGGTTAAAGAGACTTCATATCATATCCAGACATATAATGAAAATCACAACCAGTTCTCTAGAATCTAACAAAATCAATCGATACCAGACCAACTAACAGCCAACCTAGCAATTTCTCTGATGAGCCTAGTAAAACACTATGTGAGCCGGCGAAGTTGATGCGGACGCGTCTCACGCACATGAACAATTATTATGTTTCGATGTAAGGAGTCATCACACTCGATCGAATCCTTTATCCTTGATAAAACCACCATCGACTAACAGCCACTACAAAATTTCCCAATTTCTAAATGGGATCGCATTCGATGAACACTTACAATATTCATTGGTGGGTGATATTATGCCGACGACAGGACGCACTAAACACTCAAGGAGCTCCACTGTTCCGGCTGAATGAGCCAATTATTTGAAGCACTCCATCAATGGCATACTAATGAAACACATGCTATCTCGAGTGGTAAACGACGGAGAAGAGATGGGTCAAGTTCCGTATAGGACGTGAAGTACATTTCATTTAAGACAATGCAGACTTCATCATTTCTTTCCGTTGAATGTGAACTGGTTGAAAAAAGGACTCGCGTGATAATGTTGAATAACTTCTAAAAATCCTGTCTACACTTTTTGTTTGTTATTGAAATCGTGAGAATGCATGGAAAGGAAGGTGGGGGTGGGATGTAACCTTTGATATTATCATGCATTACCCAGTAGTTTTCCATCAACTATGCATGAAGCTTTCCGTCAGGATATGTACATATTTCTGAGGTTTTTTTTCGAAATAGCTGCCTGGGAAGTTTAGTTGTTAAGGATAACATGATAAACATTGGTTTGTTTTGAGTTGGTCGGTACAAGCATGTCATTAGTTCACATTTGCAGTTCGTTAGATATTGTGGTTCGTTAACATGCCAAGTTGGATAATTTTACTTAAACCCATTAAGGGTGGTTTGGCGGTGGGCCATTGGTATGGGTAATAGCAGTATAAGGACGAACTCATTGTGCACGGAAGGAGGTTTCCTACAATGCTTGGTTGTGGTATTCCACACAGACAATAGTTTTGTATTTTGTTATCGCAGAAGTTTGGTCAACAAGTGAACAGTTTTTGTTATGTGCATAAGGGTATTATTTATGTGAATACCAAATAACTAGACTGTTTTTTTTTGCATGAGAAAAGGATTATTATTTCAACCAAACATGAGACATGAGATACACGGTCAGCATCTATTTTTATGAAAATCCATCCTAATCTGTAGTGTTGTCCAGTTTGTATGCGCGTCTAAGTTTACTTTACTTTAAGATTAGTAAAGCATCTGTTTTACGCTACTAGAATGTTTTGGAAATTGTATTTCAATGATGGGATTGATTTTGGTCAAAATGGAATAGTAAACAAAATACAAAACAACGCTGCAAGTCGACGTTTAAATGAGTATTTGTCGGAAAATTAAAAAAAAATTGGAAAACGAATACCCACAAGTTTAACTTAATTAAAATCCTTTTACCAAAAAGTTCGCCCACCAACCAATAAAATATTCTGATACATTCGATATTTTTGCGAATGCTGATAGTACTAGAAAATTTGATAACAATTACTGTAAAAAATTTGCGTACTCATACGTACATTAAGACATTTATAAATCTGAAAACAATTCTATTTAGATTATGGCATCTTATGGATACAAATATAAAGTCACAGTGCTACGAGGTAAAGAGTGAAAGTTTCATGTAAAAATAGAAGAAATAATGGAAAGTTCAGCAATTTTGTTTCATAATAAGTCACATAAGGTAAATCGATAGTACATCCATGAAGAAAACTACCTCGAATGGGTAGTTATCGTTTCATCGCTACAATCTTGGTATAAAAAACACCCAAATTTAATTGTACTATATTTTCAGTCTGAAATTTTCCACAAATACTGAGAAGCTAAGTAATCTCAACAATTTTCAAAGTGATGCTTCTGCTGCATGCTTCAAGAGTTAATGGATAGGAGACAGTGATTGCGACAAAAAGAGGCTTTAACGCCGCAGTAAGGAGTATCAACTACCCGGTTCAAAAAGGAGGCAAATAAAGCATAATTTAGGATTTTTCCCAGTAGTGATTCCATTCTTGCAATTGGTCACACAAATCTCTATGTTTAAGTTTGATGGGAACTACCTTTTCTTAAAATAAATCTTCAAAATTGGAGTCTTAAAATATATCTATCTACGCTTCCTTTAGTTAAGATTACTGACAAGTGAACGTGAAATGAATTGAGCTCCTGTACTGAATTTGAACTATGCGCACTTCCTTTCCACCCACTTCTACTTTTATTTCGACTCCAGTCACTACCAATATTATCATTACAGGCCATTATATGAAAAATCGTTCAAAAATTAAAACAAGAATAAAAATTTGACGGCAACAGAAGTTGTGGTGTGCCAAGCTTAACACCCTCAAAAAAGCTAACAGAAGTGATCGCACTAACTGATAGATTGTTGCATCAGATTATTTTGACGTTGAAAGGAGTGGGGAAATTTTTACCTGCATTTTCTCAAGGAAAATTGGGTAAAGGTTAAGAATATGGCCCTCACCGGCGGCGGTCACGGCCCCATGAGAATCTATGGGGGCTCCTCCACTAAGAATGATTATTTTGCCTATTTACAGAGATCATATGAAACCGTAGAATTGATCTGAGAAGTGATTTTAAGATTTGTTCAGAAGATAAAAAATTACAAAAAAAATTGTATAAAGTAAAAACATAAAAAATAAATAAAAATAAAATACAAAAAATCATGGAATGTTTTTATTTTTGACTTCTAAACAAGTCTAAAAATTATTTCCCAGATCCGTAAATTAGAGAGAAGATGGAGTCCCAGACCATAAAATTAGATAAGAAAATTTAAGCTGTCGGTCAGATATTAACTGTCCAGTTAAGATCTTAAAAAGCTAAAGAAATCTAGATTGTTCGATAGATGATGAGTTAGCCATTCGTCGAAATAAAGATCGATGGTATTTTCGACAGAAAATTGGGCGACCCTTCTTAGTTTAAATTTTGAGAAGCTATCAATAAGCCAGACAAGATCACTTAAAAATCATTTTCGTCTTGAATTGAATGGGTCGACTTCAAAAATGGGTATGGATAATAATTTGAGACCTGTAGGTCTGGACTAGGGAGGATTTCTCCAAAAAGAAAGACGGACTAACACTGTGCTGGGTTTATGGAAACAGTAAGGTGCGCGAAAATATCAAATCTAGGGCTAGCTTGCATGCAGGCGTTGGGGATATTTGGGTACATGTCGCACTGCTAAGCATATGTATGAGGTCTTAGTACGACACTAAACGTATTCTTTGTCTGTTAGCTCTCGGCAGAGCTTCAAGCACGTATCTTGTAAGTCTTCTGATGGATCATGTGGCTTTTGGTGGGCACGAAAAGAGAATTGAGATCCCAGCTAGCGACTTACGCTGCGATGGAAACATACAAAGTCAGTAGGGTAAAAATGTCCAGCTTTAGCAGTTAGGAAGCATGCTCTTCGCGGAGCTTAGTGAGTTAGAAACTGTTAAAAGGAACCAACTTCTGGAATTCCTTAAGAAATCGGGATGGTCCAATGAATTAGAAGGTTTCCACGTCTACAGGACACAATGGACTAAATCGGTTTTAGTGATGTGGACGTCGGTTGGTCTAGTACCCTCTAAACGGAACCTTACCTATGAGTATGGATTCATTTCTATTGCTGAAATTCTTTAACTTACTTCGAGAAAATTTGTTGATTATTTGGAAAATGCAAATTTCATGATGATAAGGAGAATTCTTTTTAAACACCTACATGTAAGCCTCCCGAGTTATTTCTTCCAAGAATCTGTTGATTTTGCTTATCTGATTCGAGCTGATTTATCAATTTCTTAATTTAAAAGCCAATAAGTGAAGATCAATAACAGGAAATCGAATTATTATTCTACAGTATTTCAAGAAAATTACTCCAACTGATCCCCAATGTTTAGCTTACTCAAGATAATACTTTAAGGATACATCTAAAAGACAATTTTGATCATCGCTTAACAGACTTACATACATATGTTGTCGATAAGCATTTCGTTTGCCACTCAATTCATCGTCATTCAAGCTAATCACATTTCATAGAAACAATATCACTTTTATCCTTTTCCCTAGATTAACTCCTCGTATTCATACGGAGAAAAACAAACGAAACAAAACGAACGAACAAACAAACATTGTTCCTTTTTTTCCCATGTACGCTATGCGACGCGAAAATGTTAACATGTTTCCGGGCTAATCCTTGGAGATTAATAGATTTATCACGAGAGACGTTACAAAGCTGTCTCACATTTGGATAACACATTGCATTAAGTCGCTTGCCGTGTGCCAGCTTGTTTGCTTGCCTGCCTGCTTGCTTGTATGTATCTTTTTTACGTGCCTGGCCAAAGTATCTCTCGGCTGTGTCGTAAGACAAATGGGCGGTAGGCAAAAGATACTTTTCTGAGTTTCCTGGTGACGCTAATAAACTTACTAATTATGCTTTTGATTATCTAACTTGATGCTCCACGAAATGGATATGAGCTCCTGACAACATGCTTTCGTTCATTATTCGTTAGGTGATTACATCCATTCCAGGACTATGCTTTTTTGTGTGGGTGAGGATGTGACGATGGATGATAGAGGGTGGAAACAACGATGTTGTTGGCTCATTTCGAAATTAGGTAAAAGATGCCGAACATGGTTTTGAAATCACAATGATTCTGTGACATAGGGCAGGGATTAGTTTTTCGAAAGCAACTACTATGGACAAATTTTACTAGTATGAATTAGACTTGAACGTAGGTCCGGGGGCTAGAAAGATACCGTATCTTCCTGAGGCAGCAAATCTATCATCAATAAAAAATCATTATCACTTTAGTCAACCACAAACCAACTGTAGAAGCAATGGACACCGAAATGGTAACTCTACGAATGAAGTCGTGGTGAAGAGCTGGGCGAAAGTGATAAACGCCTGAATGCAACTAATTTACGAGTTCTGGGCGAGGGTACGACGGTGTAGTGCCAGTGAACCGCATTGAATCAGGATCTCACATAATTCTTATCACTCCACTAAGCGCGATGATTAATTTCGCTATGCGGTAGTTCCCCGCAAATGTAGCACAAGTCGAAGGAGCAGCAAGGAAAACAGGAGCAGCGAAATAGTATGCAGCAGTATGGTTGGGGGTTAAAGGCAATTTCATTGAGATAGTGATTTCCGGCATTCGGGACTGTGCTACTTATTTATTTAACTGGAACAGATTGGAAACAGATAAATAGGTAGATAGATGGTAGATGAATAGATAGATGGATATAACTCATGAAGAATACAAGTCAGATGTAGTGAAACGCGATTGAGACAGCTTCACAACAGATGTGTGACATTCAAAGGATAGAATGAAATCAATTGACTTGCTTCCAGAAAATCAATAGACGTTGTTTCTGCTTGAAAATTGAACCTTTAAATATTGGGGCAATAAAATTCTTCTCAACGTTCTTGAAAGAATTGTACGCTAAGCTCAGCAAGATAGTTATCTTTTAAGTGAAAAATTAGGCTCCCATTGATTAATCACTTTCTGCTCAAATCTATTTTAGTATATACTAAACAAGAAGATGTATAATCAGTTCATTAACAGCTCATGTTGACCTACTAGTATCATTGCATATCGTTTTTGAAATTGCTGGAAAATGTAACTTTAAAATTAGAAGGAAAAATGTGGAGGGAGTCACATTTCTGGTGACATATTGAACACCAAATGACGGTTTTAAATCAGAATAGGACTTAGGGACGGTTTTACTGCTTAAAAACTGCATTTCGCTAATTTCATTTAAATAAAAAAAGGAGTTTGATCAGCTTGACCTCTAAGGCAAACGAATATGTTAGCCACAAAATTAGTTAGTTTCAGCACAGTCAGCTCAGTCAGTCAGTCTGATGTAACTATTTCCTAGCATTAGTTTGTATTAAATACTACGCATCATTCAGAATGTTATTGAAACCATTCAAATTCTTTGCACAAAAATCGTGTTTGCATTACGACTCATATTGCGGCTAATCAAAGCTTAATAAGCCATTTCTTGCAATACTATCCAAACGATTTGTGATTAAGATCAAATTTCTCATATAAAATTCAAGCTTGCTAAAGTTATCTAAATATTTATCATAGATTGGCTTTAGTTGGATACATGTTTCAAGATGCAAAAATATTTTTCAATTTTTAAATGAGCTTATTTTTGTTTTCTTTACAGTTTGACAACAAATTCGCCGAATTCCATTTGGGATTGATTTTAATATTTTTGTTTAAAGTTTTCTGATTCATGGAATATGACTGACAATTTTTAGGGGCAGAAAGCGGATGGGCTGAACAAAATGACCTAAGATCATATAATTACCCCTTTCTCAGTAAAAAAATCAGATAACTTTATTAATCTTTATTAAATATTTTTAAATTTTATTGGCTTTATTTTGATCAAAAAAATTTCTTGTCACGACAACGATAGTCTTTTACCTCAATTTTTAGAACATACGTTTTTGTGGCATTTCCATAAATAAAGTTCGAAGCTAATATTTTTTGAGTTTTCGATTGGATTGACAATTAATAGCACCAAAATGTATAGTAATATAATAAGAAAAAACTACAAAATCTTTTCCAGAAAAATAATTCAGAATAAAAAACGTAAGTTTTAAGGCTTCGGTATCTCATTTTATCGTCAATTCGCCAGTTTTTTTGGAGTAAAATCATTTTGGCTACTTAAGATTTATTCGGGTTTAGATTTATTAGATGTATTTGAGGCACTTAAAATTCTTTAAAGTGAAAATATTTCAGTGATTGTTAGTTATTTTGAGTAAAATTGATTTTAGCTACTTAAAATTTTTCGTAGCAATACGTCTTGTAAAAATTCAAAATTAATTTCAATTTATTTATTTAATTACAATCTGATCATTTTATTTTGAGTTGTCATAGACAGCAATGTATAACAACTAAAACAAACCGATTTTAAAAGCACAAAATATTTTGTCAAAAATCTAGTTTCATGTTATTTTTTATTAATTTGCCACTTAAATAATTGATTTTCTGGTAAGAACCCATATTTGAAAGATTATTTTGCTATGTACTTTAATTTACTACGTTTGTAAGGGCTTTCGAAAATAATATTTAGTTGTTTTTAATTTTTTTTAGAAATTATCTGTTTGTTTGAAACCAAAACCATTTTTGATTGTTTTTTATAGGATGTGTAGTTTAATTTCCAAAGAAAAAAAATTCGTTAATTCTTCAATTTGTAAATATTAGATTTAGATAGATAGAGTAGATTCCATTAGATGCCTTTTTGATGGGTGTATTTATCTCTTGAATATCCCAATTTTTGTTTAAATTGCGAGTCCTAGAATTCAAATGCATATGATGATTATATAATAGAAATACTTTTTCGTTTATTTGTATTAAAATAATTATATTTTTTCAATTGTACGTGTAAAATAGTGTGATGTTCTTTAAAAAAAATAATCAGGATTTTGCAATTAGTTTTTCATTAATTTCAACGAAGTGGCGTTCATTTTATTCTGAAATGTGAAACTAAGGCATTGATAAAGTATTGCTTTGTTGGATTTATCACTAATAATCAAGGAAACACACATATTTATTACATCTATAATTATTGCATTTTGAAATTATATTTAAATATATTAAGCTTGGTTTTCATTTTTGCAGTTTTATTAATTTATATTGGGAAAGTCAAGTGTCAAATAATTTTTTGCTGGATTTTATAAGAGATAAAATCCCTCATTATTCAATAAAAATTAGTGAAACCTTTTATTCATAAAATAATTTTATTGTTTTCTTCGTTCTATCTATGCGCCGAACCATTTAGCAACATTTCTATGCAGTGGTTTGCAGCAATTTGAATTGTTTTGGCTTTACGACAAACTGGTAACGCAGGGGAATCATGTTGCAGAAACAATTCGATTTTCTCGCTTTGCAGACGTCGTTCATGCTTTCCCCAGTTTCGAAATATTGAATCGGTTCATTGTTGCCAGACACATTATGCAGTATGTTGACCTGGTTTGGATACATATATGAGGCACTAAAACAATTCTTTAAGGTGAAGACACTTCAGTCTTTGATTTGTTGTGCGCATTTTTTTTAAAAATTGAATCATATTCAAAAAAATTTTGATTTTAAGATTGTTTAGTGACTTTTTGACTTGAATTTTATAAAGATATTAATGTTAAGATTGAAATGGGCAGTAGTAAATATTAAATATTTTAACAATAATTTTAATAATTAAATACTGCAATTTTCTAACCACTCATTGTTCGAAGATACCATCTGCAGTTCAGAAAGCCATCAATTTTTCGGAAAAACTGTTTATCGTAACTGAAATTGTTTTGCTTCAAGAAAACTTTTTTTTTCAATGGCATGAAAAAGTTTTTATTCCACAAAGTATTAAAATTAATCAGATTGGGATAAATTAAAATATAACAAGCCGCGAAGTGCGACCCTTGAGGTCCACACGGTCAAATTCGCAGTAATATCTAGATAAACATTAAAAATATTAAACAAAATAATAATTTTAAAAATATTACTACTTTAAATAATAATAATGAGAGGTATTCATAGCAGCAACAGGAATGAGTTGATATTAATCATATCATCTACGGAAGGGTTTTTTGGACTTCCATCATTTAAGCAGTTTTTTTATTAACACTAAAACACTGTAAAAACTATTAAAAATCTGCTCAAATTATGCAAATATTATAAAACTTCGATTGAATTTACAACAATTTCCTTAGAATAAAAGATATAAATTAATGTCATTCGTATGAACCCTCTATACATGATAACTTTGAATGATTTTTTATTTTTTATTTAGTTTTTTTTTATAATCATGGATTATGGTTTTGCTGGTTTCTCTTCAAAAACTGATAAGAATGTATAAATTTTATAAAAATTTATTACTGTGCTGTGCAAATCAAGTTAAAAAATAATTTTTTATGAAAAAACCTTAAAACCCTAAAAGCCCAATTCTTTGCATTTCTTTTATTAAATTAAAAAGCTGCTGAAACAATTTTTATATAATGTTAAAAAAATTGCAGCAATGTTAATAAACGTCTATTGACACCTTAATGATGCAAATATTATATCTGGTTCGTGAGATATAGTGAATGATAAAAATGACCTTGAAAATCATGATGACTTTTAATTATTTTTTATTTGTAATTTAATTTTTTACGTAATCATGAGAAAAAGTTTTGAAATTGTTTCTACAAATATTGTTTGGAGTATATAAATTTTATAAACACTGATTACTATATTTCGCAAATCAGGTTATAAATTTATTGTTTATGAAAAAAATCTAATTTTTTGCACTTTATTCTCTTAAATTAAAAAACGGCTCCAACAGTTTTTATAAAAATTTGATAGATTCACGAAAATGTTAATACGCGTCGATTGGCACCTTAACAATGCAAATCGTATGTTTGGTCCCGGAGATATAACGCATGACAGAAATGACCTTGAAGAACATGATGACTGTTAATGATTTTTTATTTTTTATTTGATTTTTTTTGTGATCATGAGTAAAAAGCTTTGATGTCATTTTCAATAGAACTGTTTGGAGTATATAAATTTTATAAACATTGGTTACTGCAACTTGGAAATAAGGTTAAAAATTTATTGTTTTTGAAAAAAACCGTTATTTTTTGCACTTTTTTTTAAAAAATTAAAAAACGGCTCCTAGAAATTTTTTAAAAACTTGATAGAATCACATAAATGTAAATAAGCGTCGATTGACATCTTATTCAAGAAAATCGTACGTTAGGTTCGCGAGATATAACGCATGACAGAAATGACCTTCAAACGGGCAAAACAGCAAACCCCCCCGACCGAAGTTTCCCAAAAACTAATCAGCTCTTAAGATTGCAAAGACGCTTCGATTGACAACTCAACAAAGTCGATACAACTTTGTTTACGTGAGTTATCGTCGTAGAAAAAGTGTCCACGAACGTACATACACACACACACACACACACACATCTCCCTTTCTAAAAACACTTTATATATACTCTATAGACCTCAAAACGTAAAGAAATGTTGAAAATTTCAATTTCGATTTTCGAGGCGATTACAAGAACTTCCCATATACTGGGAAGTTAAAAAATAATATTATATTCATGGTGAAAACATAAAAAATGTATAAATAACTAGAATCGCTCGGAGGGTAAGTAAATTGCGCCAAAGATACATATTTTCAATATATGTACATACATATGTACATATGGATGTATGGCTTTGGATGGCTTGCAAAACAATACACAATGAAATGTTATTTTTATCTTTAGAAATCACGTCTCAAAAATTTATTAAGATATTCTTAAAAATAATGGAGTTACGGCAATTCAACGCGCACGCCTTTTTCGGTTTGTAAGCGATATTTTCGGTAATCGAAACGTTAACGCGTTTTTCTCGAAATGACGCTTTTCCAACTGCAGACACTTATTCTCCGAATTGGCCTAACCGATTTAAGACAAATTTGGTGTGCTACTTTGTTAAAGTATCTTGTGTGGTAATTTACCATAATATAGGCCAAAAATTAATCCCAAAAAATTTGCCAAGCGAAACAAAGTGGAAAAAAATAGATTTTTCGAAAAACAAAATTTCAAACAACCGCTATTTTTTTGATAATTTTTTCAAAATATTGTGGTAGATTACCACGTAAGAAACATTTCTCTTTAAAATGCGGTTTGGTTTTTTTATTTCAAATTCTTCATTCTTGAGATTATCTCTCCGCAGTGGGATGAGGCATTTTTCGAGACATCAATTTTATCGTCCTCTATAAATTAGTAGTAAATGTAAAAAAACCAAAAAATATTTTTTTTGTAATCATCAAAATATGTGTTTTACCCACGCAAATTTTAAAATTTATATACAATAAAGGAGCTGAAAAGAAAATATTGGAAATTAGGCTGTTTTTTAGCACTCTAACCGGTACAACCCCCTTAAAGAAATGTGAATGGAATAGGTTCTCTGACATTATCGTTGTTTTAATCAATCTTGAATTAATTCATATTGCCAATCGATGTATTTCTTAAGAATTGATTTTTGATTTCATTATCGTAATTTTTGGTACATAAACAAAGTTCTCAAATGTTGTATTCTCCATGTTTATTGCTTCAAAGTTGATTTGTAGTTTTACTGTAAATTTATTTTTCTATAAAGTTTTCCGTCCGCTCGTTCCGTCAAAACAAAAAATAACAAAAATTTCTTTAAAAAAGCATCATAATAATTTGTTATACAATTTCCAGAAATTGTATAACAAATTATTCACTAACATGGAAACAATTTTCAATTTTCACCAAAATCGTAAAGCAATTTTTAATACTTTCAATTTTTATAAATGAAATGCTGATTGGGGATGAGAAAGTAAAAATTTACTAATTTTGGAATAATCCAATTTTTATTTTTTTGTGGGAAAATGAAGCATTCTTTTGCGATATGATGCAGTACACCCCCCTCCCCCAAAAATATTATGTATTGTAAATTCCATAATAATGCGATTAAAAAAATGTTAATGAAGAAAGAAAAGTTTCGGAAGTTATTATTGTTTATTTAAAAATGTATTTTTTATTTTGTTTCATTTTTTTGCTTATTTATAGAGGGTTCTAAAGTTGATGTCTCGAAAACACGTTTCCTATCTCATTTTCTCACCTAATATGATTTCCTGTTAAGTCGACGACTTTCAATGTTGCATAAGGATTGATATTTAAAAATTAAAACTCACATAAAAGTAAAACTTAAGAAAATTGTCCATGTTAACTACCCAAATTTATTGTGATTATATCTTCAAGATGATGGTTGCTGAAGTGAAACTATTATCTAAGGAAGAAGCAGCAATTGTAGCTTTATTGTGCGAGCTAATAGTAAATAGGCCACCATTTAGAACATGCCCAAAACGCTTTCCATAGTTGAATTTATTTTCAAAGACTATTCACATGTCCTTATATTGAAAAATATCTAAAATTCCCTTTCAATTGTAACAAAAATATTAATCATCATTACGAAAATAAATTTTCCGATAAAACAAGCACATACATATGTTGAAATTCACATAGACGAGAGTGAAATCAATCAAGGAAAAGGCAAGGTCAACTATTAATACTTTTTTATTTCCTTAAACCAAAGAAAGTACAACCACATCAAATTTTCGTGTTTGTCCTTTTGATCGATAGTTTATGATAAGTAAATGATTGAACGACGACGAATTGAACGTTGGTCTTGACATGAAAACATATTATGGATCAATGAGATCAATACTCGGTTTTGTGAAGGAATCACTTGGTTGAGCTTCACAGTGAGGGACAATTTAAGGATTTTTTGGGAAGGGCTTGTTTTCGACAAAAGTTAGTTCAGGTCGATAAGATTGTATAGTATTAAAAGAATCATGAGTGCACAGAAAGTACGCCACGATATGTGGTTCATCTTTTTATCTTTGCAACCCTTGGGAGCTCTAGCCTTGATACCTTATCACGATCAGGATTTATGTAGTGAGTGGTTCAAAGGTTTATATTTTATTTGTATATTATTTAAAAGAGCACGAAAAATCTAGTTAAAATGATATTATCAGTTTAAATCTGATTTTAAGAAATCCAGGAGTTTTCATACAAATATAATACGAAAGCATTCCAAAAAAGTTTGCATAGCTGTTCATGTTCATGATTTTTTTAGATAATATAATTGGTATTGCCATTAGCAAGATTATCCTGGCGCGTCTTATACGCTCTGCATTGCTATACGAAGCAACAATACCAAAAAAATGCGATACTCTAACTCTAGTACCCATAAGTCTGTACAAAATCTTGACTGAACATCTTCCAGGATAGTACAGTACGTACACGGCATGGTAAGATGGAAACATGTTAGATTTAACACACGTTAACAAGCACTCCAACTTCTTACTTGAATGGAATATACTCCATGCCCATCATCTTCAACTTATTGGGATCGTAAGGTTAGTGTGGAACTACCGAACATGAAATCCGAACGTGCTTGGAATCAAATGAGATAGGAAGCTAACAATGCAAACTAGCTCATTAGCAGATATTGCGAGGATCTCTTACACCAGATAAGGGGTGTATTGACAATGCATTGTATTCGAATCAATTCATTGTTAATAATTGTATTCATCGTATCGTGTTTGGATTAAAGGATATTTTGATGTGTTTTGATGGTTTTAGACTTAAAAATGGCTTAGTGATGATTTGTTTGATGAATATGGAAGGTTTGTAGAAAATAAAGCTATTTTAAATTAAAACATATGCCCGCTTATAAATAACACCCCACAGGGGCATTTCTCATAAGGACGAGCCATAAAAATGAATATCATCATGCTGATTGATATTAATTACATTTGTATCCTTTCACTTAGCCTGTTCACATGGCGTCATCCATTCACATGATGCTCCGCATCTTCAGTGTTAACGACGATGGTTTGTGTAGTGGAAATAGTAAAATGAATTTTCGTAGTAAATGAACCAACGGGAAAATGTTGCATTTTATGTAAAGATCGGTAGTTTTTTTTTCTTGTTTGAAACCGAAAAACTTATAAAATATTATTGTAGATTTGTTAATGCTTATTCTTTACAATTTTTTATTGGCCAAAAATCCTCAATATGTGATCAATTTCCTGGATATTCTGATTAATAATTTGTTCTTATTTGAGTTTATAAAATTTGGTAAACTTAGTCTATTTCTGCATATTTGCAAAACAATAAAATTGAAATTCTATCTGCAAAAACCAGATCTTGTTCAAAAAACCATAGTCTTGCTTTATTTCTGGAAATATAAACAAATGATAATGATTTTGACTGAGTTAAAATGTTTTGCAGGAATAAATATTTTTTTCATGTGGTTTTTGCGGTTGAATCCCTCTTCCTTCTTACGAAGAGACATAATTTTATCATCAAGATCTACATTTTTAGATGTAATTTTTAATGAAAATTTGGGAAAAATAAACTATTGTTTACTTCTTGAATTATTGTTCTAGATTGAGCGAATTTGATGTTGCATTGAATTAGTATTTCCAGGACATGGGTCGTTTTTCAAAACTAGAAACCATATTTATGTTTTTTGAAAGGTTATATCCATACATGTTGGACGGGCATAATAATTGATTTCTGTTGAGGGCAAAAATTAGAGTTTTTTTTAAATATAAAAATTATATTTTAATTTTTCGATGGTACAAAATATATGACTATGCTGATTCATTGGGCCACGAGAACGTTTACGGAAAATCCATAACTTAGTCCTTTAGTCAGGGCTAGGTTATAAAAAGAAAAATACAATCAAAATTTCCAGGAAGAATATTTATGAATATTTTTCCAGCTGATATTGGAGTGATTTTTAAATTAATATACACCAAATGGAAAAGAGTAATCTATATAAAATATATAATGTATAATTTTTATGCAAATTATTTTGTGACACTTTTCTTTTAATTCGATAAACAGTTTCTCTTTATTTTAATGACAAACATCCTGGTTAAAATACTGTGGCTATTTTGTTCACCATAAAAATTTTTAATGATATTTTGAAGGTTTGTTTCGAAAAATTATTTAATTAAATAAATAAATTCATAGGTATTTTTCTTATTTAATGCTGATGGTTTCACTCTGCATTGAAAAGTTAAAATTGACTTTTTTATGAATAATATGATATCAACTATTTCAATAATGAATTTGTTTCGTTGAAATTTACGCCCTTTTTTCATATTTTTTATTGAAAATATTTTTTCCTTTTTCCCATTGTGTGTAAAATTAAACGTCAAAAAAAGGATTTTCTTTTTAATGGCTTCAATCACCCTGCCCTATCCACGCAAGTTGAAATTTTCAAATCAAGTCGCGTGCTCACTTCATTCAAAGGAGTGCACAATTTCACGAGTCCTGGGAAGCTGGTATTAGATTGATTCAAATCATGGAATCCATTCCCCAGAAAATGTATTCTGTCTTTTTGTTTAACCACAGGAATTTCTTACTCCAAACAAAAGAAGGAAGTGTAGCAAGTGAAAAAAGTTTCTATATTTAACTCAAATAATACTTACTGCTATCCTGATATTTGTACTAGACAGTATTCATAACAAATTCTCCCTAATGTTGTCTGAAATTAATGCAATTGCACCTTATTTACAGGAAAGTCAATGGTGACTATTTATGTGGACTCGAACGTAACGATGAATGGTAGTTTAATACAAAAATTTAATAAGCATAGAGTTATTTACAAATTTTAAATACTTTCCATAAGAGTACGCCAAACAATTAAATCATTACAGTTTTGTTTCAGTACTAGTTTCTATGAAAATCCTATAAAGGAATGCCATTCAACTCAACTGACCGACCAATTTTCGCTTTCACTTCTAAGTTCCAAGTAAGGTTGCCTTGTTACCAGTGAGTGAAGCGGTAATGGTTGACTCACTTGAAATACCGCCTACATTCATAGGAAAAATGTTTATAAACAGCGATGATATTTCATAAATAAATATCATCACTACATGTAAACACTAGTTTGCAATCGCATACTATGTTTATATCTCTTGCTATATTTTGTTAATGTTCAGTGTTGATTTTTTTTGTCTTGAAATTTCCGTCTGTTACAAAATCATATTAAGAAATATCAACTGACAATCTTAAAAAACAACTAAACCTTTCCAAATTTATAAACATTTTCTTATTTAAGTTACTACACATCTCAAGCAAAAAATACTTACATTTCTCACTGGGTCCTTAATTCCCATTAGTCACACATATCTCAGCGAGTTCGTGTAAATCATTTCTGGGCAAGTTGAAATGATTAAAAGCAAGTAAAGTTCACGTCATGGCATTTCGTTGGCAGTGACTTGGAAAACATTCTTCTACTCGCGTTCGGTTTGAAGAACCAGAGTCCTAAATGACAAGGCATTAATTGTAAGGTGCTATGACACAGTGACTGAGATTCAAGTAGAAGTTGTTCAAGGATATTTTGTGGACGGTGTGCTTTTCGTTCAACCAGTTAAGTGTTGTATTTAATTAAGGGGAGCTTTTTTGACTTAAGCTGAATCAAGAATTCATTAATTTATCGAAATAGACGATAAAGAAAATGTTTATTTATGATTCCAAAATGTAGATTATTCGAATTTAATTGATAATATCAATGGCAATTAAAAAAATGCTTCAAGAACCTAATTTTGAGAATTAAATGCCGCAGACAACTACAAATTGGGAAATGCACCATTTTTCTAGGAGACAATTAAATAACATGTCCTTACGAGCAACTTTTTCTTGTGAATGATCAACTCTAATGAATGTTGAGCCTCTCAGTTGATGTAGTGCCATGAGCTTGTAACACACTTTTTCTACTCCTTGTACATAGCTAAACAACTCACGGACGTAGTAAGCATGAATAAACATAGAAGTCAAGGACTTAGTTTTCCGTTGGCCAAGAATAATGTTAAGACGGAATATATGTTACGCACAAAACAACTGTGATGGATGTGAGTGGTTGTAGTTTTCAAGGTATTACGCGATGGTTGTGTTCTTGAATGAATTTTTATGATAACATGTAACTGTTCGTCCTGGGTGTACCAAGCTGGAAATAGTCCGTCTTCAAGGACAGTGAATGAGTTTAGAGTATAAATTGTAATGCTGTTTAGAGAAAACAAAACGCATTTGAATGAACTGTAGTGTGTGAAGAGATGTTGCTTGAATTGTGTAGCCGGAAATGTATCCACATACTCTCATAGGTTGCTATATGTTGCTCTTGGTCGTATTGTATAAATTTTAGATAGTTTTTAACATATTTAGCTACCCATTTTTTTGATATTTAGATTAATTTTTCCTCACTTATCAAGTCTGTGAATCATCAGACGATTCAAGACAATTTTTCCTATATTTTCCATCAATCTAAGCCGCACCGATTCAAATTCAAATTCCATGAATGTCTTTCGATTAAATACCCTAAATCTAGAATAATGACAGACTTATCAAACTCCTGTAAAGTACGGAAAAGCAATGTTGATGGTCTGCTTAGAAAGCTACTAGAATTGCCTGCCAGCTTCATTTAATTTCACGCTTGGCCGGCTAACAAGACAGCCAGCCCAGCTAGCAACTCGTTGCCGGCTAAGTGCAATCAATTTGTCATGATTGAAACTGAGAAAACAACTAAACATCTATCGATTTTAGATTGAAATCATTTCGCTACATTTCCGGCTGTAGATGGAAACCTGGAAATGTGGAATCGGGTCGCCGAGAACCCATCAAGTAGGATAATTGGCCTCCAAGTACCATGAAAGGCTGCCAGCATCGTTGAAGTGCTCGAGAAGAAGTGTCCAGGGCGGAAGGTGGTTCCAACATTTCCAACAAATGACTCTATTTGTCAAGTATTCGAATAAATCCTTGGCTACGAAGTAACAACGCTCAAAGGCTTCCAGTTCAGTGTCTATGGTTTTTTACTTGAAAATTAAGAGGTTTTGTTTAGAAATTATTTATTTTTCGTTTGAGTGGAGGCGCGACAAATGACTTTATAATACTAGATGGGACCTAAAGGATGAAGCCTTCCTTATGAACACAAGGAGCTGTTTTTGAGACATTTTGAATGTGGGTGCTAAACGGTCCAATTAATACTGATTGTTACTCAACCTTAATTTCTTTTCATTTGATTCATTGTTCCATTCAAGCTATGCCGTATTTTATTCGGAAAAGCGGTTTTATTCAACAATGAAGAATTATTCATTAGTTTAAACAAAGACATTTATCTACAATATTCCCATTACTAAACAATAAAAAATTCACTTAACAACAAACTAAGACTTCGTTATCTTCCATACAAAAATGTTACAAAGTTCAAGAGCTCAAGAAGAGCGACACGAAAAAAAATAGAAAACTCGAACATGAAAATGTGAAAGTTGTCGCTGCCCACGTTCCGACATTTATTGTTCTACGTTTTTTTGCATTTCCCGGGCAGTTGCAAGGATGAAAGCTAAACAACTTTTCATTTTCTTTTGTCGAGAACTTTTTCCAGGCTAGTTAGTTGCTTCCTTAATAATAGCTGTTTCACAACCACTTCAACAACAAGGAGTTCGTTGTCGCTGAATTATGTGAAATTGATGTTATTTCTAAATGGCACTCAACGGAGTTTCCTCTGGCTGGATGATGCATTTTTTTTGGGAGGCCATTTAAAAGTTTTTATATATTCGTCAACGACTCTTCAACTTTTAAATAAGAATTTGATGTCGTGCATAAAGTTTTCAAGAGGTGTTAATTGTAGTTTGGTGATGCAGTAGCTGCAAGTTTCGAACAAGTTCTGGCGGTTCGTTGGCAATTTGTTGAATAGCCTTTTTTGGAGTGTTTAGCTAGTTATGAAAATGAATTATTCAAAAATAACTGGAGGTTTTCTTAAAGTTGTTATTACAGGATTAGAAGTTTTTAAAGCCTAAAACAGGGATATTTTGGTTGGAAATATTTAGTATTCAACTCAATATTATTTTGAAGCGGTTTTCGATACCTATATTCAATGCATAAATGATCAAAGTAAAGATCACTGACCAACATGCTTCAGGTGTCCATATTTCATTTAATCACCATACCAACAACCTGTTGCCGATGAGACATTTTTAAAATTCAAACTCAATCCAAAATCCATCCTGAAATATACGAAATTCGTCCATCCATCCAATTAACTTTTCCTTAAAGCACTCTATATCACAGATTCAACCTTGTCAACTTCAACCCAACCAAATCGTTACAATCTTACATCTTCAGCCCCAAACAAATCTATTTTCCTGTGGATGCGAAAGGTTCAATGTCCTTTTTAAACTGAATATAAAACAAATATCTGTTTCTCATCTCGACATCCTTAATGATTGCTTGATTGAGGGACCTATTAAATTTTGTTCCGTCTTCCTTCATCCCGGATAGATGTTGACCCGAATTCTCTACCATAGCCTGCGCTGCAGTCCTGGAATTAAGGATAACTCGATTGCGGTGAGCAACCTCTGAATTATCTTCTGTTTGGAATTTTAATTGAATTGTAAATGCGAATTCGTTGAGATACTAACGATCTCCCACGAAGGAATGCATTTGTGTATCGTTAGAAGCGATCGAAATCGTATGGAAAGAGTTTGATGGGAATACTCGGAAAAGTTGAGGAATTTCTGATAATTTTCATTGGGACGCCTTGATTTCAATTTGATGTTTACCAGCAATCAAAAATTTATTCAAAAATTCTCGTTTTTTTCGTTGAAGATCGATTTTCAATGATAAATGAACATAAGATACATTTTAGCATTTCTACTACGGAATTGGGGAGCAACAGGTTTGAATGTTCATTAGAAAATTTTGCTTAGACCTGTGTTCCAAAAACTACCAACAAGATACAAAAAATCTTGTAAAATTTCCAAAAAAATAGATGAATTTTATGCAGTGGGTCTTTCATTAGATCTTGAAATAAAAATATGATAGTTTGTAAAATCGTTCAAATTAAATGATTTAAAACAAAACACTTATACTAATTCAAGAAAAACAAATTGTTTTATAAAATATTGACAGGGAAATAATTATAACGGAAAAAGATAATGATTAGCAATTATGCACATGTTTAAAACAAAACATGATGTTCCCTCATAAAAATTGTTGTGGTAAATAAATTTTCAAAGCGAATATTTCATTCGGAGAACATATTCTGCCAAAGTTGTGACAAAATTCGCTGTACATATTTTTCAAGTAAACTGAAATGGAGTCAAAAATAGTAAAGAAAAAAATATCAAAAAAAAAAAATGAATGAGCTTGAGTTTGGATAAAATTCAATCAACAATTTTCCACCCGAAAACTTTTGAATTAAATTTTTTTTCATTTTGTGGCAATATATTTGTCAAAAAAATCATTGCAGAAATTTTCTTATTTGCTTTTCTTTCTTAATAAAAAATCCTAAGGAATGAAAAGTTTTATGAAATAATATTTCTTTGAAGGAACATTCACTGTGAAGAAGTTCTAAAATTTTTATATATTTAATTCTAATTTTTGACTGTGAAATTTATCAACAATTTAATGAATTTGACTAAATATTGATTGTGGAATTTCAGAAAAAAGTTAGCAAATTCATTAGTCACTCTGCATGCAAGCGAAGAGTTTCCGTGCATCCATGCCTAAAATTTTAAACCTCCTTTTTTCGAACCCGTTTTTTGATGTAGTGAAGTTGAAAGTGAGGAACTTTCCAAAAAAATTCAAATTGTTTCTTATATTTTTAATATTTTTAGCATTTATTTTTGATCTGAAACTAAATGGATTGACCATAAAAAATTTTTTAAACGCATCAAAGATAGCACAAAAAACTTGTGAAATATAAATACAAGAAAACTAGATCAATAAAAATTTGAAGGTGAAATTTTTTGAAAAATTTCGCAACATCAAACATTTATCCAAATCATCAAAATTAAATTGAATTTTCTAAACTCTGGAACTATTGATAATAGTTTTTTCCTTGTGAGAGTCACAAATTCACAATTGTTTTTATGAAAAAAAAAATATTTTTTGCGAGATATGCTTCCGCTGATTTTCGGGTAGAAGCGCTGCAAAAAAAGTCATGAAATAGATTTTGCGAAAAGTCTTAAAAAAATATCCACTGATTGACTTGCAAAAGGTTTCAAACTGTCTAGAAATTTTTCGAAATAAATGTGAAAATTGACCAAAAATATACTAAAAATTGATTCAAAATGGACTAAAAACTAATGTCGTTAGTCCAGTCTGCAAATTTGAATTACACTTCAATTTTCTATAAAAATGTACTTTCAAGAATACGCTGAAAATTTATTATAGAAAAGTTTGGTATAGTCCGTAATTGCGTCAAATTTTAATCGCCTTATTCTCCAAACCCTGTTTTTGGCGAGCATTATTGATAAAAAGAGCAATGGTTCTCTTTACCGATTGAGTTCAAAGATTGACATATTCATTATTTATTTCATTGTAAATTTTTACCATTTTTAAATTAAAATCCAGCTTGAAAAACTCGAAAAAATGATAGGTGACGAAGTTTTGACGCCATTTGATCAATTTTTAATAAAATTGATTGAAGACAGCAAAATAATAATATTCAATAAAATTCGCTTTGATTCTTCTGTCTTTGAAATATAAATCAGACTGATCCAGACCCAGAACCAGTTGAAATAAAATAAAGAGAATACTTAAATGTAAAAAAAATTTAAACAGTTGTTGAATTTGTTTTCATTATGAAATGTTTTTTTGCTGGCACAAAGTCAGATTACCATATTAAAAAAAATTGAAAATCAATTCCGTCTAGCAATATAATGTTCGAAGATCCTGAAATTGTCTTGCATTCGTATTTCATTTTTGTATTTAAAAACTTTTGTAGGCTATCAATTATTCAGTCCGAAAGCTGTTGACTCATCTAGAGCTTTAAACTACGTCTTACACTTCATTGAGGTTAAATTTCGACCGCATACTGACTTAGATAAGTCAGTATGCGGTCAAAGTTTTGCTTTTCTTTGCAAGATGATTCATCCCATGGATTTCCGGCCAGAGTGCACTCAAATTGGTGAGGCCTTTGGCGAGCTGTTGCATACCCAAGGCGCTTCATCTCAAAAAGATGTGTGATCTACTTCATTTAAGATATTCCTGATTTGCTTAAACTGCTTTTAACACTAAGAAGCTTTCGAACTTCAATAGTAGTTTTCGTTTATCCACAAATAGTCCATTGTTTAAGGTAAATTTATTTTAAGCATAGATTTTTTCTTGTCATTTTTATTTAATGTTTCTACTTTTTTAACCCTTCTTTCAACTTAAAATGATAGTACATACTTCAAATCGTGAAGATTGCTTTTCAACAATCAGAAAAATGATTGTTTGTTTCTAATAGCTTAGCAATGTAAGAATAATATCAAGCGCATGCCATGCATTTTCTTAAACGAAAATCAGCAGATTCTCAAGCACCTTTTTTCAAACTGAACTTTTCACTTTTAATCAATTCGAAAATCGTCCAATAACTTTTCAAATTCATTTCTCATACTCCCTTAGGAGTCCATGCAACTTGGAAAACATGGAAATATCAAACGTTCATAATCGAACACATCTTTTTCATTATTATCATTGAATCAAGTGATGATTCCAAGTGGTGCAGTAGCTTTGATGTCTTCGTTGTATCTTTTACCTGTTGCTTTCTTTCATACGCCAAAGATACATACATAGCGGTGGCACCTGAACAAATCGTGTGCTAGACAAGCATCAACAAATTATATTGGTGAATAGTGTTTGGTTTTCCTTTGAGATCTGTATCGTTCGGTGGCACTGTGAGGTAGAATGGAACTCGAGATTGTTTTATGCCCATAATGAAATCAGGTGGAGATTGTCGCGATTCAGCTAAAGATACTAAATTATTGACCAAATCAAGATTACTTCAAGAAGATACGGTTACGTTTTGGTTTGGGAGTAGAAGGTCCTTGGGAGATTTCAAGGGTTACAAACGTTTTAGATTCCAGAAATCGCCATATTTCCAACTGGTTTCTTGCAGATACTTCCGGGTTAGAAGTAAGATATAGGTAGTTTAGTTTATCGATGGCACTTCAAATCTTAGAGATCGGCACTCATCATGTAGAGAGATGGTCGCGTGAGGATTGCAGGTTGCAGCACAAACAAAACAACCCTCAGCCTCCACTCCCAATGAGTATTGTTGACTCTGGATAGTACCCAGTAACTATACTAGCACTATATGCTTCCGTTGGAATTTCATTGAAATATTTTGTTTGTCCGATGGATGCGATAATCCAGACAGCCTACAATAATACATCATAAGAGCGCGCTGCCCGAACCTAGCCTATCTAGTCTGTCTCTGCTTGCTGATGTGGTTTTTTCTTCGGTTTCAAGCGTGCAACACACTACAAATTGTGCGTGAAGTCTTTCACTTTTATTCGAAACACTAATATTTGTGTTTATCAGAATATCCAACATTTAGCCCTGATGTTACGCGCCCGCCCTAACGCAGAAGATGGCGTTTGATGACTTTGGGCAAATAGCCCTTTTCTACGAAGATCTGTGAGTAAATACGGAGAGTTGAGTAAGGCACTTTGAAATCAAAAGTGTAAAATACTTACAGTATGTATTTTGGGTGTGGATAAAGTCAATATAATTTTTGGTTCGGCTTGGTTGCACAGTGAAAAGCTTAGGGAATGGTGCTAAAAATGCACTTTGATAATGATTTGGGAGTGAATTTGGAGTGCGAGCAGTAGTGGACATTCAAAAACATCGTTCAGTTTCACAACTTATAGTATTATATGTAAATTAGCTTTTTTGAGAGCCTCTCTATTGGATTTATAGAAAGTAGATGGAATGAGTTATCACTATGCAAAAATTACATAGATGTGTTTATGTAGGTTGAAACACACTTTACATGAAGTACCGCCTGGGCACAATTTTTCCTAATTTTCCAAAGGTGAAATTTCAAATGAAAAATCAGACGGAATTACATAAAAAAATATTAAATACAATTTGATCAGCAACGACATTCAAAGGCAAAGTTTTACTTGTTGGGTGAATAACGCAAAAAAATCAAATTTTTGTTGTCCGTCGGAAATTTTTCCTATGTTTCAGGTAATTTATGAACTCCTTGCCAAAAAACCGTTCGTCTTTTGAGTTCAAGAATGAATCGAGTCAATTTACAATACTCTGTTCTGAAGTGAAGCGTATTCCAGTAAACGCATTCTGAATCGATCGAAACAAGTAACAGTCCAACGAGGCAAGGTCTGTACTATACGGCGGGTGAGACTAAACTTCTCATCCCTTATCTTCCAAATAAGTTTAACCATTCTAGGAACATCAGTCCTAGCGTTGTCATGTCAACTTTCTTGTATCTCGTCGCATATTCTGGCCATTTTTCGATCAATGCTCCCTTCAAACGAATCAATTGTTTTCTGTCCAACTTTCCCGTCATATGGTTTAACCAAGTCTTAGCAGCTTAAAATGGATGACACCTTTCTGATCGTACCAAATACACAATATTACGTTGGTGGAGTGAATATTCGGCTTTGGCGTGGATTTTCACCGTTGGCCAGGCTTCACATATGATTTTTTGCGCTTTGGATTATCATAATGGATCCATTTCTCATCGCCCGTAACAATTCCGCCATTCGACGTCTTTTCCCTCTAACTCGTACGGCACCCATTCTTTGCTTTTGGATGAACGCGAAGGATTTAAGCCTCTTGAAAATTGCTGCTTGTATCACGCTCAAAGATTCTGCAAGCTCTTATTGCGTTTGACACCAGCCTGCGCTAAGTTAAGTCTCCACTTCGTCATCTTCGAATTTTTTCGGCTGGTCCAGACGCTATTTGTATTCGATGTCAAAATTACCACGTTTGAAACGTGAAAATCCCTTCTGACTCATTCTAACATCTGGAACATATATTTTGAGAGCTAACGATGATTTTCAGATGCATTACAGTACAGTAAAGTAAAACTTCTCGCAAATGGTATTTCGCCCGCACGTAACTGACATTTTGAACCGAATGAAAAAAAAGTGTGGTTACGTGTGCTCACTTTGACAGATCAAACTCAATTTATTTTCTTACGCTCTTCTACATAATGTGGCTGTCATTAAAATGGCACATATGATAGATATGAAGTTAGTAATAACTACGAACTTTTAGAGTTATCCATCCAATACTTTTTTTACTATTGATCATTTTTATGCGTAATAGCATGTTCACACTACACGAGATAATCGCAAATCTCGAGGTTTTCAGTAATCTCCTGGCAAATCTCATAGATTTCCCATACATTATGAAGGTTTCGCAAATCTAGATTTGTGAGGAGATAATCAACAAATCCTCCTACAAACCTCGTTGAAATCGTTTGGACAACCCTGATTTGCAAACCTACGCAACTTCAGAGGTGTTGAAAGTGACAATTTGACATTGTTTATTGTTGAGGTGTTGAAATTTTCCAAGAAAGAACGATTGTCTCTTACCAACATCCATTCTATTTTGGGCTTTGTGAAATATGAAATATTATTTCTTTCAAATATTTCACAAACAAGTTTGATTGACATATAAATGTCAAAACATCTGTCAAGATTATCTCATTTGGGCAGTGTGAATGGGTTTGGCGGTTTACAAACCTACACGAGATAATCTTGTAGGTGTGAACATGCTATTACTAACGAAATAATAGGAATTTTTAAAGTAGTTTTTACAAATATTGTGTATACATACATGTTCTCATATTCAAAATATCGTTGCCTCTAGTCCAGTTAATGACAAAACAAAAATGTAGATAAATATTCGACCTTATCTTTCCATCGATAGATTCAAGAGTAACGAATCTTTGTATGGCACGAGAAGCTATTTGGCACCACTCGTAATACAATTAGTATGTGTGGTGAAGCGTATCAATGATCAAGGCAATTAGGTATCATCATGAAGTTCCTTCTATTTTGATGAGACGAAAATAGTGATTGCAATAGGCCACTATTATCTATTAAAGTACATGCCACTATTATCTATTAAAGTACATGCCACACTTATCTATTAAAGTACATGCAGTTTTTCACTGGCTACATCATTTTCCTGTTAATTAGCCAAACTTTCTTCCAGATGCAACACAAAGATTATATTGTTATTCTTGCATGACTTACTCCAGTTGAATTTCATATTATACTATGGTTTACCGTTCTGAAAGGAAGCACACATATATCTCTGCTTGAAATTTTCAAGTAACTCGAAACGAAACTGAATAAATCAAATTAAAATGCAATCTCGTGCCATAGAGTATTCTCTTTACTAAACATCTTTATTCCACACTTGCCGCTGTAGTATGGGAAATCAGAACAACCCACCACGTCGTGCAATCTAGAAAGTATCCTTTAAGGGAGGCATTTGGCAGTTCCTTCCAAAAAGTTCGTACAAAACTCTATTGGTTTAGGTACGCTAAGGGTTTATTTGACTTCTTGCACTTTATCCGTCTGTTTTCTCACTTCTTCTCCAATTCTAGGGTCGGCTGAAATATGCATTGCCATATTACCAAAGTAGTTGTATCCATCTTTTCGGGCTGCAATACGATTTCCGTAGTCTTTCTCCGGGCTTCTGGTAAGTAAGTTTGCATTCTGTTGGGATACGCAAAAGGAAGTCAAAGTTATCAATGAAGTTCCTTTGTTGAACGTCACTACCGGTGCCCGGGAACTTTCAATAAAATGCAAGTTGGTCTGTAAGTAAGATTTTCGGAATCGTAAAAGTTTTACATGGAGTAGCCAAGCAAAATTCAGCTGCAAAGAATAAGGACCTAGAAAAATGAGGGAGTAAATAACTTAAAACATGATCTGGATTACATTTTTACATCAAAAAGCATGTACACGACAAATTTCAGTTAATATTTCGACACAAAAAGGATATCAGATCATCTAAATCCATTCGAAGTGGCAACACATTCGTGAGTCCTTACTATTGACTTACCAACAATAGGAAACTTTCTCTTTGCATCCTTTGCATCCATCACTACCACCCGTGGTAAATAATTTATGAGACAGGCCAACATTGTTTTAAATTTATCCGGGAATGTGATTTATGCATTTGATTGGGGCTCGGCTTGGGGTGGCAACAAATTATGAAATCCAAAAGACGCTGAAATTATTAAATATAAAGCGACGCAAGGACGAACAAGACGATCGTTGCTATGGTGTCGGACGGTCGATATCTAGAAAGTTTTAGTTAAAAACATTTTCATATTTATGTCCTTGTTTGCATTTTGTCTTCAAAATTGGAAAATTTTCCGACACATTTTCCAGGTGTTTTTGAGAAAGAAGGGAAGTATGGAGTGGTGAGTGTTGAAAACTTGAAGTGTATAAATCAAAATTGAAATATGAGGGGTAATAAATATTTGGGGTGATGTTGTCTTCAGCTTAGGGACAAAGTTAGTATTTTTTTCGTAAATTTGATTGAAAGTGACTTAGCGTTTTTTAAGTGGTTGGGATATTTTCTCTGAAAAAGCAATTTCATGCAAGAATATGTGAGGTGACTTGAATTGTATTTCATATGGATCAAGCACGACAAGTAGTCTCGGTGGCTTAGTGATTAGAGCGTTAGCTTCTTATGTACCGAGTACCAGATCCGAGGCTGCTTCTTGGCAAGTAGTTCTCGAAAATTAAATTTAGTTGCAGACTATCGGTGCACTCATTTGTAATTGTGTCAAATCACGGACTAGCATGTTGCTGATAACTTCACCTCCAACTTTGTAAAGTAAATAAGATAACTCTAGCATAACCGTAAAGCACTGGCCTATGGACGTTAATTTAAAAATACGATCCTCGAATATTTTACGGTTTCGATCGAAAATTCAATCAGCACTATCATGTACAATTTTTCAAAAAAATTTTTTCGTTTGTTGGTCATTAGTTCATCTTTGAATTAGTCTTTCTTTAGTGTACGCTTGCTTTGTTACTTTTCCTGCACAATAATCTGTTTAGAGGAACTTTCACGTTATTCCTTACAAAATTTACACTATATTCCCCAATTTTGCTCTCGGAAGTTGGGTTCTATCTCTTCCGCAATAGCTTTTTCGTAGCTTTCGATACTATCAATCTTTTTGAAACTTAATTCGACCAATGGTATCTTCATTGCTGCAACCATATGATTATTAATCTTCTGAAAGCATGGCGTGGCTCACGTGTTTGTGCGAATGATATCCTAATTTAATCACTTGGAAAATCCTTTTACATAGATTCAATTCAATTATAAAATTATTTACAAATTCAAATAATTGCTGTACTACATTAGCCAGTCGTTACGGGTTCTTCAGGGATTTTCAGAATTTAAATTACGAGATTTTAACTAACAACTAATCACATGCTTCATTTTTTGTTATTATTCTAGTACGAAATTGATCAATCAGCTTTTCTCCGTCGAAGCTCAATTATCACTCAACTTTTCGATATGAACACATTCGCTTTTATAGAATGCTTGTGAAGATCTCGAATAGCTCGTCTCAAAGATCTAGACGAATCTAAATTACTGTGGAACTTTGTAGGCGGGTATTTTTGAATTTTTCAGAAATTTGAGTGACCCTGGAAGTTACAAAAAAAACTTCTAGACCCGAAGTGATGTAATTGACTGGCTGTAACACTTTTGAGGAGGGTGGAGATGTTACGACAATATCGTCAAAGATAGCTTCGGGTGGTGATTGATAGATGATTATGCTCCTCAGGTCAGTTCGAATTAGCCTGGCATAATGGCGTAACGGGTAAAAATTATTCATGGCTTATTTTTCGCTTTAAAAAATTGATGGCTTAGAACATATTTCAAACAGAGTTTTTCGCATGTTATTGAAGGATCTAATGTGAAAATCATCATCAGTTGAACAATCGATCAGTGGCGAATCCAAGTTTATTCCATTATTTGTTGGGCGGCGATACTTCAATCAAAAAAGACGTCGCCTTTGAATATCAATTTAAGCGTTTCTTTGTAGTCAAATACCATTCCACATATCGTAATTAATTTAATGCAGCATTTATTTTCAAAAATGATTAAAATTTAAAAAAAATTAATTTAGTTAAAATGATGTTTGATGTCTACATTTTTCCAAGTCCGAACAACGAATGTATTGTTTAGCACCATCCCCAACGTCCTAACACTTCGATTCGTAAAAACCACCCCTAGCACAATTCTCACCAATTCACCCCTTGTACATACAAAATGTCGGAAATACACACTTGACGCTATTCCAATGTAGGTTGCGAATAATATGCCAGGAAATACGTAGACCGCGAACCGTATAATGAGTTCTAACTCTTTCAATTAAATTGTGATTTATAGTCGGAACGGTGATTAATGGGGTTTGCTTGTAGTCCTGTCGCAGCTGAAATTCGGAGAAAATATGAACGGGGACGTGTAATTGGGACGAAAGTGTAGTGTGCGAGTTGAAATGAAAGGAAGCCGGCAACATGACTTGCACAATCCTCAAACGTAACTGTCTATGGTGGCTTTTACAAAAAAGTTTTCAGTAATTTAATTAAAGTTTGGCGGAATTGTTTGTTTTGTTAGCTTTGTTAGTGTATGTTCGATAGCAGGTTTTCAGGCTCCATTAAAGATGATTGTATAAAATTAGGAAGACATGAGGACAAGTCAAACAGTATTTTTAATTGATTCTAAAGATCCTTTGCTGAATTTTCTGAATAATGAATTATTTTGTCCTTAGAGCGAAGAAATCACAAAGCCATATAACTGAACATCCTTGAGTATTTGTTCGCAGTAATGAAGGATAAACTCTGATTTGCTTAGTAGAGCTTCAAAGCGAAATCAGCAGGAATACGAATGATTGCATGCTCGCTTCCATGACTCACATATTAAACTTGAACGTATATTTGTGAGGATGTCTTGCTTGAAACTAAGCAATTATCACGAGCTGCCTCATACATATATGCATGTGCAATCCTGGCATCCGGTGCAAAAGAAAATTTGCACATATTTGCGGAACGATGAGTGAACGACGTAAATGAATGAGCAACTCTTGTGGTGGAATCACACATCCAAGGATTCTTACGCGAAAGTTCTTACGACTATCTTACATGCACAGACTCTTTCCAAAGAAATCGTAGTGAAATGGCAGTAAAATTCATTGTGATTCCATGCTTAATTCACTTGGCAAATATTTTCTAAGCATGCAATTGTTTATAACGAATGGAAGATGACTACTGCAGAATTGGGATTTCTAGCGAACTAAATGGATTTAAATTCATGATAGCTGAATGAAAATATCTTAGAAACGTTGCATTTCTTGAGTTTTCTCTGTTTGCATCCAAAACAGGTGCTATATTGCATTGGCAATAATTATGTTCATATTTTATCTCAACCCTACACAGTTTTATTTTTAGAAGAAGAAAAATTTTAAATTTATTTAGCTTATATAAATTCTGTAAAGTCTTTGCCCAGATAAAACAATACTGACAAGTATTAATTCAATTCAATGGCTTGAAACAGAATAGCATAAACGGAAACAGATAAAGTGTCGAAGCAATACGTTGGAACACATTCATATTATTCCTGGCTGGTTTGTCTAAATAATAAAACAAATCATCCAACCGTCATGCTTGTTTACTCATGCAATTGACATGTTCTAGCAAAATTGACAGAAATGTCAGCAACATATGTCGATTGATTTGTGAGCAGAATCAACATATGACAGATGGAAGTTGTGGACGTCACTCTCATGCGTGTGTAATGTGTTTCAATCGACAAATGTTCGTGTTTTATTCATTATCCTTCTGGCTATTTAAATGAAGAAAATATAATATTCAAACTCAATGCAGAATTTATTTCAAAATTCAATCGCCTCCTCAAAATGAAGTGTTGAAATTATGAAATTAATTAAGCTATCTATTCGCGCTGAATCAATTGAAATTTCAATGAAAGCATATGAAAGGGAAGTTTTTTTTAAATATTCATGGAGAATTTGGCTTGTTGAAAGTTTATTTTATGCTTCACAAGCATTTCAAAGAAAGATAATTTCAATAGAACCAACATTATCCATTCGTTGCAGCTACTGGTCTTATAATTGCATTTGAATAAATTCTTTCATCTCAGTCAATAATCCTCACAATCGAATTGTCACACTATCCTTCGGATCAATTTCAAAATTATTTCCAATTCGTAATAATATGCCCATTCAATTATTCTCCGCGAATATTCAAGGAGCTTTGCATTCAATGCTTTCGCTATTCATCTTTGTCCCGACAGCGAAGATCCTGCAACGACAATGTTGATAAGTTTCTCGGAAAATTCATTGGAGAAGCAACCTTGCAAAAGAAAGTATCAAATTGTTTTTTTCTTCTATTTCTGTGGAACTACATCAGCAAGGAGCGTAGGGAGAAACCTTGTCGAAGAGGGGACGAGGAACTTCAGAAAGTGAAAGGACGACATTACATAGCAACTGTCTAGCTTCGTCAAGTGTGAATACTCAGTAGTATGGCGAGTGCTAAGGAGATAAAAGTGGATTAAGATTTTCATTAAGATTCCACCTAAGAATAGATTTGAATCTTACTTTTTGGCAGTAGTCGTCCGTTTTGGGATTTCTTTGGATCGCACAACTGTGGAAGGAGGGAGGCAGCCGAAAAACGCTTTAAAACAATCGGGAGGAAGTCGCGGCTCATCAGACCCTTAGGCGAACCTAATAAGGCAGATGACTACCTTACTTATGAACACGCTCCCTTTTTGAACTACAAACAATATTAAAATGTAGGCTCGCCAGGATGAGAGGAAATTCTTTGTGGATGCCAGGACAAGTGAAAGAGACATTTTTATTTTATAATGGATGCCTAGTGGCTAATTTGAAATCCTCTTAGAGTCTTGAAAGCATTCCACATTTGAAGAATTCCTTTCATATCTTCAGACAGTGCTCTTATGATAATGAATCCAGCACGAGTCCTTGTTGTCGCTTAAAACTAATGCGGTAAATCGACAAAAGGACTCAAGTTGGCTCAGGAAGCATTCACGAGGCAACAATCTTTTGTAAGGTATGAAGGACATGTAGATGAAGCTATAGAGTGATACGATTAGGATGCTTAGGATGGTGGTTGATTTTTTTTGGGGGAAATTGTTTCGGTCGCTTTCACCGGAGGCCAGAATGGGGGCTTTGTTTGAGTTTGTACAATGGAATTTCCCGGGAACTCTAACTGAAAATCACTGAACGCTTGTAGTTTTGTTTTCTTGAGTGAATATATATATAAGAAGATGATCCTTTTTGGGGCTGAATATTAAATATGGTAAACTCCAACAAACACAAACTATACGAATGAGAGTAAATCGTATTCCACAATCAACCGCATCTATTTCGAAATGAAAACTAGTTCTCAGCCACCGGCTTTACTCGTTCAGTTGGAAATTCTACAAGACACACATATATAAGGTTTCCTTCCTTTGCTCGCTTATGAAATCCTTTGTCATTAGTCTAGAAAGATTCCTTGCAGATGGAGCGGGAGCGGGAGGTGTAAATGCAAAGAGTTTTCACAACAATGGATCATCGTCATTTCGTCCTGAGTGAAAGAACGCAACGGGAAGAAGTACTTAGACCAAGCTCGTTTGGAAGCATTCCAAGCAAAAAGTTGAGAATGAATGAAAATGAGCTATTACTTGCAAACAATGGGAATTGTTTCGAAAAACAATTGCATTTGAACTCAACAATGCGTTTATGAAGATTCAGATGTTTTTATGTAGATTTGTGAGAGATTTTATCAAGTAAGGAAATTATTTCAGACTTTTAAATATGCATTTTACTTTGATGGAAGTTTTTATGAGTTTTTAACTTGAAAAATGCCAAATGGAGTTGGCAATGTATTTAAACATTAATCCAGTTTGAAATGGTGGAACGAATATATATTACGCTCGCAAGGATATTGTCGATGACATCTAAAAAAAATTTAATAAAATTCAATACAGGGTTTTTGGAGCAGCAAGTATTTTTCGTTTTAAAAATTTCCGATTTAAATTCTCTGAAAGACGAACACATTTGAAAAATCATTTATTTTTTAAAGATGGCATCTTTGATTTTGGTATTCATGGTAAGGAAGGGTGTGTCTAATAAACCATTCGTCCATAATGTATCGTCAAAGCATATGCAAATAGACCAACCCTTGAAAAAATAACCAAAACATAAATCGACAGTGGACTTTCTCCCGTAAAATAAATTATGGCCTGGGAACTGGTTAGCATAACGAACGGTCGTCAGAATATGTTATAGAACAACGACTTGACGAAGGGCCCCAACTACTTTCTGTGGCTCGTCCTTGTCGACAGGACTTTTGAACTTCATTATTGCACGCAAGTTACCAACAGCACCTTCCCTTACCGTGTCGTGGCTTCCGTCACAAATTCGATAATTCAAATGAAATGCAAATCCCATTAGCAAACATGCAAGGACACTCTGTGAGGGCTAATTATGCTGTCAGAAGGGTTCTTTGATAGTGCAACCAGAGAGAAGGTTTACTTCCTTGAAGACTGCAGTTCGGAAAAAAAGTTAATTGCTAATTAATTCAGATTTCTGCAACCTAATCACTTTTGAGCAAAACTTCTGATGGAGAGTATCTGCAGTGGAACTTTAATGTAGACCATAATGAGATTATTGGAAAAATTTAAAAAAATATAAACTTTTTTTGGTGCAAAATTTCTGCATCTGCAAAATATTATATGACCATTTATTAATTCAAAAATATCCACTTTATAGCATAGCTTTATTTTCTCTTATTTTTTCTCAAAATCAATGCAAGAAGACCTCAAGTTTTATAGATTTTTTCGTTCATTCTTATTTAATTTTTCCTGACCGATGCCGCTGGCTGTAACAGCCACTTCACGGAGGCATTGCCGCCTCTGAACTTGTACCACCAGGCATTGCCTGCAGCGAAATCAATTGCAAGGAGTAAAAAAAGACACTGTGAATAAACTTTTCCTAATTTGTTTTTAAAATTACAGTTTGGGTTAATTTGTTCAAAAAATCGATTTCCCAAAAACATCATTTTTCGGTGCTATATACATATATGCAAAATAAGTAAACAAACTCACATTTTGGTCAGCGAAACCCAGAAATATATAAACTCTGCTATACGATATCAGGTGTTTCAGCTCTAAATGTGTTTTGCTCAAAATAACGTGTTTTGAACTGGTTGACATGATTTTGAAAAATCTGTTTGACAGATTGGGTTGATATTTTGAGGGATTATTTAGTACATATAAAGTTTCTGTCCGAACTAGAATTAGAAATTTTTATAAAGTTTTGCCCCTATTTTAGACAATTTAAGTTAGAAATATGGTCAAAGAACTGGAAAGTCCACTATTTTGTTTTTTTTTCACCCCAAATGAGCATAGCCATCCACTTATATTTCGAAATGCCATTAAAAATTTTTGTTTCAGACTTAACTGACTCAAGATATTATGTCAATCAGTTTTGAATATGGTTCCATTATGGCCGCCATTTTGTCGCCATGGTTGAAAAAAATTATATATTTTTAAGTGGAATGGCACGTTGCCAAGTGCCATCAGAACGAATGATCCATTTTAAGAGAAGAAAAAAACTGTGTTGTTCCTTTTAATGTAAATATTTATTTTTTATCGCATACAATTGTTTCGAGGGCTACGTGCCCTCGAAACAATTGTATGCGATAAAAAATAAATATGTACAGTATAAGGAACAACACAGTTTTTTTCTTCTCTTAAATCAACTGTAAAAACGAAAAATGGACAATAAAATTGATCCATTTTAATTTGCAAAAAAATGATGGATTTGGATTCTAGAGACCTTAAAATGTGGAGATATGTATGTCAAAATTGGAGACTCGCATCGGCCCCATTATAATAACTTCATGCTGGTAAATGGGAAGTTAAAAATCTTCCGAGGCTTGATTTGTTGCCTCTATGACACAATGACAGCCACGCTTTTAGACCACACGGTGTGAACTGACGCGCTGTCATTTGATTGCTGAACACACACTGCAAATTATTTCCAAGGGGCGCAAATGAGTTGCAACAAAAACCCACACCACAACCTTTTTGTAACTTGTTACATATTTGAAGATATTCACTACAAGTGAATACAACAGAATCAAATAATATAGGGTATCAATTATTGACACTTTCACTGCATGGAAAAAAATCAAAGAAGGTACCTGGTTCTCTCTTGGTCGTCCGGAAGGGAGGACGTGTCAATGGATTAGTTAGTATTAGATGCCTTAGTAATCGCTTTTAATTTTTTTCTGCCGATTGTTGTCCTTAATCCTGCAGTTGTTGATGCAGTTTCAGTCTTACTCATAATGATACTTTAAATTTGTACCGAACTGCTTTTCAGTCAATTTAGATTAAAAAAATTAGAAGTGTTTTTTGATTAATTGTTGCTTCTACATTTGTGAAAAATTTACTCGTCACAAAGAAAATAAACTATTCCAAGATCAACTATTAAACTACTTCAAACGATCGTTTACCCAGTATAAAATTGACTTACCAACGTAAAATTACTACCTTTGCAAGGTATCACGAACAGCAAGGCTCCGACAAAAACCCTCCAGTGATAATGATGCAACGTCTAATAAACGACGCTTTCCATATGGGAGCATACTTTAAACGATGGATAGTTCGTAATCGATTACACGAAATTGAGTGTAAATTATAGGTTTGTAGCCTCTCATGTTCGCTCATCCCAAAGAAGCAAACAAAATAAAATAAAATCCAAATGGAAAAGTTTCCAACAACAGCGAAAAGTGTGAAAATCACTATCTCAGACATGCGTGGTCGGCAATCTTGAAAATTGTTCGCCGAAGCGAAAGAGCCAATTATTTGGCTAAACTTTTAGATCCTTCGCGTTCACCTGTAGCGAATGGACTCGCGAAAAAAGCAATTTGTTTTATCTGTCGCTAAAAGTTTTCGGGTGCGATTTTGACAAAGGTGTAATTTACAGGGTTTTATCAACCGTAAATAATTTGGTTTTGGGGTGAGGCTGGCATTCTTTTGGCGGGAAATAAGTTGAAAATTCTCGACTTTGTGTCGAAACATTGTTATTATTATGCAGGGACTGTGGTGAAGAAAGGTAAATTTTTTCCAAATAATTATTAACAATCACAACTTTCAAGGGAAATACGAGTTACGTTTGAATGCTCCTAAAATAAGATCAATCAAATTGAACCTATTCCTGATTCAAAGCACCTTCAATACGAAAGAAATGGTGAAGTTCAGGTCGTATGTCTCTCAAGAAATATTCTTCCGTCCGAATGCATTTTAAAATAAAACAGGCAGCATCTGCGCATGGAATGTTTATTCTCCATTCAGATTTCAATCAATTAATCGAGCACGTTTCATGCTTCCACCTTGAACATCTTACGAATCGATGCACCATAATCAAAGCCCCTTTAAATCAATCACCACTCACGTTGCATTCGAATCAAGGCAGCACCCCCACTGATCGGCCGACATCTTCCTGAAAAGGGAAAAGATAAATATCTGCCACTCAAGCGCAGAGAACAAATAAAAGGTCAAAAATCTAAAGTAAAACTTATTACATTTTTTTTTTACAAATTTTTCACTCTCATTTCGTTGCCTCGAACGAGCAACGAGACCAACTCTTGGTAACTTCTTGCACGCAATATTAACCTTATATTCTTTTTCACAATTTTTTTAAATTTATTATTAGTTTTTGTTTAATTCCTCTTTTGTAGCGAATCGTTGGCAATTTTTCACTGCTTAAGAACTAGCCACCCTTGAAGTGTACTTTTCGTGTTGTTGCGAATGAAAAAATAACGTTCTATCAATTTAAACTTTTAAGTGAATTTCAACGAAGCTGACGAAGGACGAAGCGATGGAGGATGATAAACGACTTGTCCATCATATGCTGTCTGGATGTTATTGCAGCCTTGCATGCAATTCTGCAATTTAGCGTAAAGCCAGTGCAATTTTTTTTGCAATCAGGCAATGGGAAATTATGGGATGAAAGTAAAAAATGGAAATTAAATTTTGCTATGTTGAATTTAGACGAAAGAAAATTTATGTTAGTGGTGGGAAATGATCATGACTTTATGTGGGGTGAAATGCTTTAAAGTTTTCTTTGGTAAATATGGTAAGTGGAGCATGCTTGTATAATTTGGATAATTCTTAGTGATATAATGAAGTTGACATTAATGAAAAATGATTGGTAGTCCTTGTGTTTCGTAGTTAAATATACTTACTCCTGAAACGTTGTATTGCTGGTCTTAAATTTTTTGAAAATAAACACTTTTTATTGAAAGCGAAACCAAAAAAAATGTTAGCTTCTCCAAATATGTGTACGCTATATAACGCTTTTTTAAATGAAAAAATTATGGACCAAAAAGAATTAAGTTAGTCGGATCTCATTTCTTTGAGAAAGATTATGACCAGGAAATATTTTAGGGAGCAAACAACATTCCACGGGAACATGAAAGTAGAATATTTAGTTCCAAATTATTTTTTATGAGACAATTTGTTGATGATGGAATATGTAGATTTCATTTAAATCTAAAAATTATTTCGGTTCTTAAACTATTTTTGAAAAAAAAAATATACCTTTTTCTGAATCAAAACCATTTTTTGGACCGTGCGATTAATTTTCGCGCATTTGCGTTTGTTTTACCTTTTCAATAACTACTAACTACATATATTCTTTTCAAAACTATTATATCTAAAAAAGAATAGACTGCAGTTCTGGAAACTTAGAGTTTTTATAAATTACCTATTAAGATTTTAGTTTCTCGTTGAAGAAATTTGACATACAGTTCTGATAAAAATGTACATGGATGAAATAATTTTAAATTGAAAAAATTATATATTTTTTTTCTTTTTGTTTAATTTCTCCCATTTTTGAGTACTGGACTAGTTCAAGGTTTTCAGGTGTCAACAAATATTCCAGGGATTTACATTTGAAAAAAAACTCAATAAATATTGCATGGACGGAAACCATGAATTTCTAGGAGTATGATGTTGAAGTTCTCCTGTAGATTTTTTTCTTCATTTTAATACCCTATATTTTGTTTCAGTTACTAAAGATACTATTTTATTATTCTCTATTTCGATTTTCTTTACTACATCTATTGATGTTATCCAACACGTGCAAAACCCAACGCGTTTGAATTTCTAGCAGTGTTTAAAGTTGTTTATAGCCTAAACTTTTGAAAATTAGTTACAGACAACATTTCTATGTGCTTCAAATCTAAGTATCCACTAGAGTCAAAATTGTTTGACAAATTGTTTTTAAGGAAGTAGTTTTTTGTCACCTGAAAAATTTATTTATTTGAACGTGCAGGTTCCTAAACCTACTGATTCAATTTAAATGCAGATATTTTTTCAATTTGCCAATCAATATCTTATACCTGATCCTGTGAAGAAAAATCTAAGGTTTAGGCTAAACACTCCCGTATCTTAACCAAACCTAAGATGTTATACCCAAAAGCAGAGCAATTTCCATTTAGAATAAAATTTATCGCAAAATCTATTTCAGATGGTTTTAGTTTTGGACTTATCTAGAAATAAAAAAAAATCTGTTGGCAACAATCACATGTCCAAAACTCACCAGGAACTATAAATGCGTAATTTTTAAAATTTAATATAAAAATTGCAAAAGAAATATTTAAAAAAAATTTGCATTCTCTTCAAACTATTGCAATTTTCCGAAGAGGTTTTTCTTGAATTTACTTTTCATTATTTTTTTGTTTTTTGTTTCTACAGTTTTAGTTTATATAAATGTAATTTTTCTATAGTCTTATTTATGTAAATTTCATTTAGTTTATTTATACTACGATATGTTCTCTTTGAAATCAAATCGAAAAAATTTTCTAAAAAGTTTTTCCAAGAATTTTTTTCACAAATATCTTAACAGAATATGTTTTTGGGTTTGAAAGTTTTAATTTTCGTTATTCCTTCTAATATTTTATTCAAATGATATCCAAAATTTCCGCTTAAAAACTTCCTTGAAAACTAATATAATGAACTCTCCTTGCATGTATACTCCTAAATTATCTCAAAACTTATCTCCAGAACAAATTTTTACACTTAAAAGAACATGAGTAAATGTTTTTCAGACATTAGTCAATATTTGAGTGATATTTTCATAAAATGTCTTTATTTTGGATTGATTGTGTGAAATTTTCATGATAAATATTTCGAAAAAGAATTTTGGCAATATTTTTCAAAACTATTTTCAAATTTTTTGGACCTTAAATCTTATTACACCAGTATTTAGATTGGGAATATTTGAAAAAGTAATACCATAGATTTTTGACTTTGAGAAGTTCTTTGCGATTTTTTTCTCCCAGAGATTTGGCCAGTGTCTTTTTCTATGAATACTTGAAACTATTGTACCAAAAATGTTATTGTAAAGATGTTCAAATTGTAGTGATTTTGCTTTTTGTATTTTAGAAAGTTTTTTTTTTATATATTTACCACTTTGTTAAATACATCTCCATTTGATACCAAATTTGTTAACTAAGAAAAGTGTACAGAATTTTCGGTCGCATTATGTATCGTCGATTTTTAAAAATTATGATCAATAAATGATTTGGAATTTGAAATTATTATAATTGTAGTAGAAAGTCGTTTAGAAATTTAGCTTAAATATTTAAGAAAAACCAAATTTTTATATTGTTTTTAACTGATTTTTAAAACTTCGCTAGGACTTCTGGTGACTGCCAAATTTTTCTACATAAACACAATGAAAATGATTCGAACAAACTGCTTGAACGCCAGACCACCCCAAATACTTTTTGGAACAATTGACGACAATCCCCGGCCTCTCCTTTAATTGTCAACAAAATGACTATAGATTCCTAAGAAATCTTCAAGAGCCTAGCTCTTAAAATTGTGCTGCTACGTACCCTAAAAAATGCCTGGTCATCGGCAATGATTCGATGGAAGGAAGAAAGAACAAGACGTGCAGAACAGATGCAGTTGAGCGAATCTCATTTGCATAGTCAAGTGCAATCTAAATACAAAAGAAAATGCATTTAAATTGTTGTGATTGATGATGCATTACAGGCCGTGCAGCACAGCAGAAAGAAGATATGCTCCAGAAGTGAATTTCTAGCTGACGGAACTTTAGAGGTGATGTTCATGTGACAAGGCTTGAACATTAATTTGAAATGTCTTGAAAAAAATATTCGATAAAGAGAAGATTGTTTTCGAGCTGATAAAGAATTGCAGCAGCAATGGCATCCCTCGACAAAGTGTGCATCTGAAGTGATTTAGTTCTTAACCATGAACACGTGCCTGGAAAAGAGGTTGCTTAAATTAACAATAAATACGGCATTTCGGATCGCCTCACCACTTAAATAGCAGCGTAAACAGGGAACCTAAAATAAATTATGCCTGAAATACGCTCGTCATCCTAAGACCTAGCTGATCCTTGGCCACTCACTATGCCTACTTGAAGATTGCCCATTCCTAACACCCACGTATCGCTGGCATTACAACAGTTCTTATGCTCTTGAGGAGTCATTGTCGTGGTACTACTACCATCTTCACTTTCAGTGACCTATCGTGCGGAACTTACATACATTTGTCGCATCCGCGCCGGGGAGCCAAGATGCCGCCATAAAGATTAAGACGGACAAGGTTATATCATTAGTCGGGGTATCAAGTTGGCGCTTATTTTCAATTTCTGAACATTCTCAGAGATTCTAATAAAATTTTATGGGGTCAACACGACGGCCTAGTTGATCCCTGCTGTTGGCCTTGGAAGCGCTACATAGTTGGGACGTGATAAATTAAAAAAAGGTGGAGTATCAACTCGGACTGGACACTTGTGTCTGGAAGCGATGGAAATGTCTCGTTGCAAAAATTCATTTTTATTTGAACTACTCTTGTTGAGTTGCAAAAGAAGTCGTTTTTTATTGGTTAAATATCGCATTTTTATGAGTATTGCCTACACATCGCTGAGGTTATCATAAAAGTAGCAATAAAGATTCCATGGACCCTTGATAGTAGTTTCTTTCAAATTGATTTGAACGACTGCAATGTAAAGTTATGAACGATGAACAGTATTTGTAAAATAAAGGGTTTTAAATGGGTAGATAGAATCAAGGACATAAAACTTTCGAAACAACTATCGTAAAAATATAATAACTCACTTTGCAGACGCTTGTTTTCGAATTGAAAAACGAAAACTGATTTTGTTTTCCTCGTCTCCGGATTCCGAAGCAGCCTTCCGTTTTAAATTTCAAACTCCTTTTCAATGTGAAAATATAATGTGCAATTTTTCATATTTTTCACATTGAAAATGCGCTTGGAATATAGAACGAAAGGTTGCTTCAGAATCCACATATGAAGAATTTATATGATAATTATCTTATTTTATACTAAGGCTTCTCTGATCAAGGAATGGTAAGGAACAACATATGATTTACATATTTGCTGTAGCTTCCCTGTAGCTTTGCTGGGTTGATTTAACTGTTTTGTCTATCCATATCCATTTTTTAATGCATTGTCAGTTGTATCTGAAATGTTTAACGCGGGTATACAGGTTCATATACAAGAGTCCAAGATCCGAGAAATCAAATACACCGAAATTTTGTATAAGCAGCTCCTTTTTGCCACAATATGCTTCAAACGTTTTTCTCGACAAAAATCCACTTCAAAGCTATCGATTGTAAAACATATCCTTCGAAAATCGAGACATTCAAATATTTAAGTCTGCTTGATGTCCTCATCGATAGTCGGCTGTAGAATCAAAATCCTCGTAGTCAAAGGAATTTTGATTTCACAATTTTGATAGGAGGGAGTTTTTTCTTTGGTCTGCAAAATATATTTTTCTCACCTTTCCTTAGGAACAAAATTTTAATCTTTTTCCGATAAAGCTTGTTTCTATGGAAATTCATTAATGCTCCAGGCCAAGAGGTGTTTTTTGGGCTAGAAAGAATATTAATTTTTTTCTGGACTAATTTTTTTCATCAAATTTTTATCAATTTGCTGGTGTTCTGATTTTATAAGGAAAATATTTTTTTCTTACGAAAGAATAATTTATTTCAAAAGCAGACAATTTTTCACGGAACAAAATAAATTTTTCAATTAAAATTCATTTCTGGACAAGTTTTCTTTTTGTAATAAGTTTCGGATTTTAGTTATTTTTCGTGTGAAATTGTGGTGTCATTTTACGTATAGATGGGTGTGTTGATTGTTTAGACCTCAGGATGATAGCTTAGGCAATTAAGGGGGGTAATAGGGTTAGGACAGCGTTGTCTCAATGATTTTCTTAAAGTTTTCATAGTATAAAAAATGAATATAATTTATTGAAACTTTGAGCATATTTTAAACATATATTTAGGTATATACTATAAATTTTTTTTATTAGTGACCGCATATTGCAGGTCACAATCAGACTCAGCATTTTGCGTACACTCTGGAAGCCGGAATTTTCATCTGAAATCAAACGAGGTTGGAGTTTACTTTTATTATATGTTTCATTCCTTTATGAACGTAAATGCTATCAAACAAATAGAAAATTGAATTTTTTACAGGGGTCATGATTTATTCCCATTTTTACAACTTTTTTGCAAAGAAAAAAATTATTTTAAATAAATATAAAACTCCGATTTTAGGTTCATTTATAGCGCATTACTATGAAGAAAATAACTACCAATTTACAAAACGATTGATTGAAAACTTTTTAAACTAGCGTGTACGCAAATTCAAAAAAGGCGTTTTGAGAAAAATGCGTTAAAAAAAATTGTAGTGCTCGGAGCCTGAAGGAGAGCTACTTACTTTAATGGCTTATAACAGTAGAACGAATCGTAATTTTCATTAAAAAATTGTGGAACATATTTTTTAATACTTTTACTAATAATTTATGAAATAAAAAAAATCGATTTTTTGAACCGTCTAACCCTATTTGCTCCCTTAAGTTACCACGAATTTGGCAGAGCTGACATTTAGTCTCAGTAAAAGCCCTAGATCACAGCGCAGAGATGGTTTTAAACAGCAGTTTTATGGAGGCTACAAAAGGACAGTATTTTCCACAATTTCTTATTTTATATTTATAAAAAAAATTCACTTGTTAGTCCCCACTTTGCTTCATTATTTGTTAAAGTGAATTTCCCTGCAGCGAAAAAGTGCAGTGACTCTTGAAGATATTCTACAGAGCGTTTCGTACGGTGGGAATAGAATTGTACTACATTTGTTATTATTTCTTTATTATTTGTTTTTCTTTTTTGATACAATCTCATTTTTAGATCAGTATTTTTCTCAAGCTATTTTGGTGAAAAAATATGTTTTGGATTATAAAATTTACTTTCGGCCTCAGATTTAATTTAAATTAAAAGGACTTTTGAATTCTTTGGATCAGTCTATTTTTAAACATATCACCTTTAGCTGGAAATCATACTGAATTGGATTTCCTTTTAAGTTATAACATATTCTACACCATTGAATAATTTTAAAAAAGACTATGACTTTTGAAGAAAACAAAAATTTAAAATCTTTATAAAATTAAACTCTTGATTTTTTTAACACAAAAATTTGTGAGTCAAAAAATCAAGTGTTTAATTTCATAAAGATTTTATTACATTATAGCTCATAAAGAGTGCAGACTACTTTTTATAACTGACAAAAATTGAAAATTATGAATATGTTTTGAGGCCAAGTTATTAACTTTTCAGAGAAAAATATATTTCAAAATCAGCAAAATTGTTATTTTTAACCAAAACGTTATTCTTTTGACGAAGTCAATAATCCTGAGTCGTTCAACATTTTTGAAAATCCATTCCAGGCTGCCTGCAATTCAGATTGTAGGAAAAAATAAGTGCGGAATTTTTCGAAAATTTATAGGCAAATATGTTGCATAATTTTTCGCTTGCTCACATATCCAATGAAGAGAAAAAGGACTCGAAAATTTTGAACGAATATCCGAAACGGATTCAATAAGTGTTTTGTTTTAAAAATTTTCCTGAATGTTATTCACAAGTGGACCAAAAGATGACAGAGTTTCAATAATAGTCCTATGAACGAACTATAATGTTTGGTACCTGTAGATTATATTAAAGGATCTCGTCTAATTATTCAAGTATATTTGAAAATTAAATATATTTCACTTAAATAGTAAATTACATTAAATAAATAATTTATCATGAACAATAAATTATTCCAATGCAGATACACCTGCACACGAAAGAATCTTTTTAAACATTTCCATTCACCCCTCCATCATTTCACATTTGCAAATTCAATTTCCCATATTCGTTTTCCGCTGGAAAAGTGTAGAATCCATCATCTCATAAATATACGTACGTACGTTCTACATTTGAAAATTATTCAAGTCGCATTGGCAATTCTAACACCATCACGTACGACCCAATTCTGTAAATTCGGAAAATTTAACAAGATTACATACAGAACTTGCTTTTCCCGACGTTTATGATTCGATATATAGATTTTTCCGTGGTTCAATTTCAGTTTCAGTCGAATTGTGCGACAAATTAAGGACATTTGAATTACAGGTCTGAGATAACAATGTTCTAGACAATTGGAGGAGGTACATGGTTTTAACCTGTTTCATAGTGTCTGGGAAAAGTTTTTGAGTTCGGATCGGAATCAGATTTGGAGCTGGATTTAGAGGTAATAATTGGTGAGAATTGTTGCGCGATATTTAGTTAATTTGCTCTAATGATGATTATGTGTGAAAATGGGGACATTCCGAAAAATCGATGAGTACATGAGGGCAACCTTTTAATTAGAAAAATTTCCAGGATTCATCATAGATGGTTGGTTTCGTGCCAAAATTTGAACAGCTTGAAAGCATCAAAAGGCAAATGATTGGCTGTTGTTCGCTGTTCTTTGGTCGAGAATTTCGATAAAAATTGGATAAAAAGACTCCTGTTGACACTAAATGGGCAGCATACAAGTTTTTATTTGAAAATTTACAAAATATAGTTTCGAGAGCTCTGTAGGTACCATAAATTTTCAATTTAATAGCTTCTTACACAAGCTTGCCAAGGCTTTAAAAAAATCAATGTAATGGATCCTTTTTTTTTATCAATTCAGACATACCACGAATGGTTGCTGGCACTTCGCTGGTCTGCTGAAAAATGGTATTTTATGTTACTACTGTCGTTGGCGGTACCGAATGAATACTGATTCGGTACCGCGAGGACGTAGAGTTACGGTTTTGTCCACAACATGCCAAGGTGATGATGATAATTTTTTTACAGTCATATTTTGGAGTAAGCTTCTTCAATTTACTTCCGTCATAATTACAACTTAAAATAAAGGTTGAAATGTGCCGAATTTAATTTTTTTTTTGCTTTATAAATCAATGCAATAATCCCTCACAGAAAATGCTGAATCACAAACTAGAATGTTAATACTTGAATTCCGTCCATGGTCGATGTTTTTCTTTAAATTTCGCGATCAATTCAAAGCGACATTTTAAGATTAAAACGAACAACCCGCAAAGTGTGACCCTTGAGGTCCACACGCTCAACTTCCCAGTAATATTTACATAAATATTAAAAATATTAAACAAAAAAATATTTATGAAAATAATACTACTTTAAATAATAATAATGAGAAGTATTCATAAAAGTAATTGATTGATTGATTGATTGATTGAAAATCATTAAATATGCAGTAAATAGTCAGTTTAATTGCTTGTAAAAAGTAAAATGTATTACAAAAGATAATGGCGGAAGTAATTGAAATCTTACGAACACTAAAGAATAAATCTTCTAAAAACTGCAGTTTTTGTTTGATGAAAGCTTTTTCAAGCGTATGATGTTGCAAAGTATTGACTACAAATCATTTTACCCTTCAAAGCGTTGATTACCACAAATGCAAATGTGATTGAAATTTTGTTGGTTTTCAAAATTTAAGTAGTTTTCTTATTAAAATTAAAACACTGTGAAGACTATTTAAAACCTGCTCAAATTTTGCAAATATGATAAAACTTTGATTGAATTTACAACGAAGTCTTTAGAATAAAAGATATAAAGTAATATCATTCGTACGAACCCATTTTACATGGTGACTTTGAATGATTTTTTTATTTTTAATTTAGTTTTCTTCCAGAGTGATGCAAATTGTTTCTTTGGTTTCTCTTCAAAAACTGATAGGAATGTATAAATTTTATAAACATTTATTACTGAGCTGTGCAAATCAGGTTAAAAATTAATCGATTATGAAAAAAATCCTATTTTTTGGCATTTTTTTTTAATAAATTAAAAAAACGGCTGAAACGATTTTTTTACAAAGATAAAAACATCAAAAAAATGATAATACACGTCGATTGATACCTTAAGAACGAAAAATCATAATTTGCTCGTGAGATATAGTGAATGATAAAAATGACCTTCAAAATTATGATGACTTTTGACGAGTTTTTTATTTTTAATTTAATTTTTTACGTAATCATAAGAAAAAGTTTTGACTGTGTTCTTAGAAACACTATTTGGAGTATAAAAATTTTATAAACATTATTTACTGGGTTCCTTAAATCAGGTTAAAAAAATTTGTTTATGAAAAAAACCTAATTTTTGGCACTTAAATTAAAAAACGGCTCCAACATTTTTTTTCAAAACTTTAAAGATTCACAAAAATGTTAATACGCGTCGATTGATACCTAAACGATGCAAATCGTATGTTTGGTTCGCGAGATATAACGCTTGATAGAAATGACCTTCAAACGGGCAAAACAACAAACTCCCCCAATCGAAGTGTCCCAAAAACTAATCGGCTCTTAAGATTGCAAAGACGCCCCGATTGAGGACTTTGTTTACGTGAGTTATGCTCGTAGAAAAAACTGTCCACGATCGCACGTACGTACGTGCATACGCTCACACACATACATATACATACTTCTTTCTAAAAACACTTAAAATATACTCTAAAGACCTCAAAATTTCAACTTTAATTTTTGAAGCGATTTCAAGAGCTTCCCATATACTGGGAAGTTAAAAATGGTTGAAAATGTTGTACCGAATTTTTATTAAAAAAATGTTTTGGATGATCATGAATAGATATAAAATGTTTGCTAACTGTGTTTTTTCTGTATTTGCATCTTTACAAGTTTTTTGATTAGCCTTATCGTTTTTTTGCAATAAAATCCCAGTTAATGTGGCTTATTCAGGCTTTACGAGTTAACGCGGCTATAGCATACGATTGCTAGCATTAATTTCACATCGATAGGGGTTGAAAAATTCTTGCATGGCGCAGTGTAGCCTCTTAAGCTTATTAATCCGATTGCGGGTATTATTATGCGTGGTTGCGCATCAAGTGGATTTGTAAGTGCTCATTTGCAAAAAGGTATTATTGAAAGTGGATAGTCTTCACCACATGTGCTATATTGCACTTTTACTGTTTGCTTCACTTTGTGGGTAAATAAACTGTCTTCTCTCTAGAAATCGCCAAAACAAAAGCACCCCCTAGGAGATACCATAATACCTATCGATTAGGTTCGATTGCAGCGGGTCATCGATGAACTACTTTCAACAGTAGGTTAACAAGAAAACACAAGACTATCTGTTCTTCCGGCGTTCGTCGGTTATTTGTTGCTTGTTGGCAAAGCAAATGGATCGCATCGAAACCGTTTACAAGTTATGTCGTAGACCAGTTAATATCACCTCATAACCACCTAAGACGTAGACATATGTCGGCTTACCGTCGAAAGCTACCCGCCCAATCGACCAACACGGCGAGTGCATTCTGCCTGCTGAAAGTTATTAGTGTCAACCACCCACTTAGCCAAAGGTAAGCCAATTAAGGGTGGCCAACACTTACCATTTGTTTGTGCGTTTCCATTTCGTCGCTCTCAATTAAAGATTTGTAGCAATTGTTGAGGTGAAGGTCTTGTTGCTGGGTGTATGGCCTGCAGCCTCTAAAGGCCACCCGCAACGAAACACTGACCGCCAACAGTGACCGTTCACCCAACATTTTTCGGGGCCAGAGTTCGTCCAGTTGACATGGGGCAGACCGTGTGAAATTTGCAGGCGCTTGGATTATCCGCTTTATGTTTTCCAGAAATATTTATAAGTAAGTGTCCATGAGGTGGAACCCTACGGAATCTGGCCGAAGAGCTTCTACTTCTGTGGTTTTAAGTTTACAGGACCACGACCAAGTGTCGGATTAAGCTTTCAGGGATGGATTTGTGCGAAATGTTGACATGTTCAGTGAGAAGATGATGAAGTGATTCACACTAGGATGTCTATGTAATATCACCACCAACGAACTGTTGTCTGACGAAGGAAAATCAGTGTTGGTCGTCGTGAAGACTATGAAGACAGTCATCTTCTTGAAGCCGTTAAGTGACCTATTTTTTATAAGAGAAAGTTCTTCGGAAAAAGAATGCCACCCGCTGAAAAATGAGTTGAGTTAATCCTCATTATTATGATTATATACTGCTGCAGTGAGTCTTTATTATTAATGGAACTCATGAACAACATGTTGGGATTCTTCTTTGGATTAGATAAGACAACTAGAAAAAATGCTTTTCTGCTTACGGCAGCTGCTTTCTGATTCCTGTTCCTCATCTACTCAACCCAAATCTACTCAAAGTAGATACCATTTTCCGTGTGGATCAGCTTCAAGCTCATACAACATGCACCTATCCTTTATTTGTGCGTGTCTCTGCTTGCCATTTGTCCTTAATCGAGACCTTAATAAACAGTGGAATCTACTCGGTACTTTATGTTTGCTTGTTTATTGACCTGATCGACAGCCAGAGTAGCTACGAAAGCACATCCTTCGAGCTAGCAGTGCACAAAGCTGGAACAAGAAAGAGACATCTTATTAATTATTTGGAAGCTTCCACAGAGCAGTGAGTGTATTCCCGGCGGCTACTAAAAGCAATAACGAAGTCAATCGATTCAATAGATCTAAATCACTCGATGACTGTAAATGTTCCTCAAGGAAGAATAGATCGACGTTTGGTTACGATTTATAAAGTTTCATTTAATTGCTTTGCCATCAGTCACAGGACGACGGGGAGGGGGTGGTGGTGGTGTTGAAGTCAAGATTGACAAAAGCATATTGTCTTCTTTAAAGATTTTCGGATATTTTACTACCAAACACCTAAAAAACACATTTAACGCATCATTCGAAAATACATCCAGTATAGATACCACCAAATTGTAGTCATAATACCAAACCATCTACCACTTTATCTTGCTATCGACTTAACGGCCACCATTTAATGGAAATTACTGTCTTAATCGATGGTCCTCAACCTCTTTACTGGTTCCGTTGTAGTGATTTATTTATTGTACCTTAATTTAAAAGCTGACCGTAAATGGCTACTTAATGTTCCGGTACGAATACATACAGATACAACATGTATCTATCTATACGGTGATCAAGAAGCCAAAAAAAAAAATCAAGTTACCATAAATTACACTCTCGTTACGAATTGCCATAAAAATTAATTAGCAGATAACCATTAGATAAAGTTTAGCGTTTATGGGGCTGAAGGTGCCATTTCGTGAATTACCATCAATCAAGCGGTCAAGGTTTCATGGAAGATTAAATGGAATGTGATAGTGTTTTTTTGGAAATGTATATAGTATCGATTTGGCAGTAATAAAGCTGCAAACATTCTACGAAGAATATTTTGCATCGCTCTTGGTTACAATTTGCAAATATGAATAATTTTGAAAGCACTTAATATTAGAGTATAAGAAGGGAGGTTTAAATTCACTGTGGATGTCCTTATTTATTCTATTTTTTCCGCAAAACATACATTCGTTTCCAATAAATGAATACCCAATGAAAGTCACAGTGGCACAATGTACCTGATATTCATTTAACACTGAAATGAACAATAATATACTAATTATGCTGAATAGAAAAGTGATAGTACATATGTGTGCCAAAGCTATGATTAGGGATCAACTCTACTCTATGGCGAATGATAATCTTTTCGTTGTGTTTGGTTGTGATTTTTGATAATAAAAGCGTTGTGGTAGTTTATTTCTAGTCATGAAAAGCGTGGCAATAGTCTGAAGGTTGCGAAACATTTGTGGCTGTTTCCGCAAGACGAACGCCCAATAAAATGGACGTGATACAGTAAACTGGATGTTTATTTGAAACGTGAATAAATACAATACTAATTAATAGAAAAACGTTCAGAAATGTGCTATGAAAACTGATTCACATCACTCCGCTCTGCTCTGGTGAAGCGTTGTGACGATCGATAATGAAATCCGTGTTGTTTATCATTTTGCCAATAGAGGCGCTATCGATCTGATATTCGCCGTCATAACATAAAAATACAGCTGACAGCTGAGCTGTCAAAAAAAGTTAAAATTATATGTGTACAACTTGCCACAAATTAAATTCTACATAAGTTTGCCATATTAAACTTTTTTTGTGAAAGTCATGGTTTCGGAGATATAGGGGCGTCCCACTTGTTTTTGTTTTCATGATGGAGCACAGAGGAATGGAGCTGCGACTCCAGAAAATTGAATTAAAACTGATGGTAACACATACTACACATTGCACAAAAAATTTGCCTGCCTACCAAAATGGTTCGTGAGTTTCGCAATGGGAAGTTTGCCATCAGAAGTCGATTATTTGGCCTAAAAACGACTTTTTCATGCGACTTTCACCCATTTGGGATGCAATAACTCTCGTTAATGTACAGTGGTTGAAAAAACCAATACCGCGAACGATGTGTGACAAAATTGTCTTAGAAAAGTATATGAACGTTTAACTTGAAGATAAAAAAAGTTGTGGTGTTCAAAATACATTCCCCCCTTTTCAGGATTTTTCGTATTTGGCTTGTAACTTTTTTATTATTGACACTACGTAAAAGTAGTGTATGCACGTCTTGCTGCAAATTTGATTCTACGCAAGTTTTGAGTAACAACTTTCTTAAGTAATTCATGGTTTCTGAGATTGAGGGTGTCCTACTTTCTTTCATTTTCAAGATTTAGCCCAGAGGCTTGGAGCTGCGACCCCAGAAACCTGCCTACCTGCCTGCCAGACTAAAATGCATGGTTTAAGTCAAAATTTGGACGATTTTACTGGACTAATCCGAAACCCTGGAAACAGCGAGCAGTACAGTTCCTTACGGAAATGTTTGAATGTAATTTTTACTTTAAGTACATTTTAGCTTGGAATTTGATAAAGAAAGTCAATCATAATAGCAGCACTATTGTGAACACGAGTGCACGAGATAATAGGTTGAAATACACATTGTAGTTAAATTAACCGAAGTCCTAATAAAAGAATTTCACCCGCACGCATATGAACGATTGAAAACACCCAACTAAAACTCCTCATGTGCAATTGGGCAACCGTGTTGTGGCGAGGCCAGAATTGTGTGTCAGCGATTCGTGTACGTATATCCGCCGCGACCGAATTAGTGTGTGAAGTACACATGTTCTAAACTATTTCACCAATTTTCTGTTAGATGGCTTCGATCATCATTACAAGTTTAATGATGGTTACGGAGCATCATTTCGAAGCGTCATAATGAGGCTATTTTACCATCATTATGACGGCTACCATCACTATGATGGTTATTAAGTCAATAGCATAAGACTACAAATTTGTACCTGGTGTTCTTGATACATAATTGAATCCTGATCATTATGTGCAGAAAATGCAAAACAAATTTGATTCGTATTCCAACAATTCAAGTGCTAGGCTCAAAAACATGTGACATGTGTTTTTTCAAAGACAATTCAATTATCAGAGGAAACACCCATAGTGGAAGTGCTTCTTCATAATGAAATGTGTGTGTAGGGGAAGGGGGTGAGCTGTGCAGTTAATTTGGTTAAAGAAGAGCGAAATGAAGGTAGTGATGAAACAAATCTATGTAACGTTTATGAAGGCTGAACACATTGTTATGGTTGAATCTGATACAGTGGCCTTGAGATGATGAATTATTCGTCCATTATGAACGAATTACACCTTCCTTTCTTGTATGCCATATAATCAAGCCATTCTACCATTGTAGCTTATCGGATGATTTATCTGCGTTGTCGATAAACTCAATAAATTCTACCATGACCTCAAAATCGAAATTTTTCCAGTGAATCCCGCCACAAATCACATATGGTCCATTGGAATCGTAACTGGTTCCATCTCACATGCAAATTACTTGCCGATAAATAAAACTCCTTTTTTGCATTTCAATGGAGGCCGCTTTGACAATGACGCGAAGTAATCACCCTAATAGCTGTTGCCTATAGCGAAGGAAGAATTTACATCCAGTAACTGGTGATAATTGATGAAGTTAACATCTTGTTACCGTGCTTGGACCGTTGCCTCCCAATATGGCGGCGAATGTTGCTTCTCCGCGGCCTACAATAAATCGAAGCCTGTAATTTTCGATTGGCGTTCCACATTGCGTCGTAGTATGTTGTACAGGCGCCTCCTGCAACGGCAGCCATCAATTACTCTCCAATTTGTAGTTGCTCCCTGTAGCGTGGTCTGATGAAAAATCTGCGTTTTGGAAGTAAAAAACGAAGAAAAACTTCTTGATGATTGGTGGATGGTGATTACAGAAGATCTCGTTAGATGTGGGATACTTGATGCCAGGTTTGAGGACCCAGTTAAAATATTAGGAACCTCGAAACATATTCTGATCTAACATTTGAAAATAAAAATTAAGATTCAAATCAAAAACTCCGGGTGCCGCAAAGCCCGCGAGTGACTTGTTTCCCTTGAAATTATTTGGGATAACTTCTTTAATTAGCTGTTTGTCTAATTCTAGTTCCATCAATTGGATGTTTGTCTAATTCTAGTTCCATCAATTGGATGTTTGTCTAATTCTAGTGTAAAGTTTAAAGATGTGACATTTTTTTTTGCGAAAGCCATGGTGAAAGCTTGCTTAGATCATTTATTTTACGAACCGTCCGACACTGGTAATAGTCCTTTCTACATATATGTATATGCTCACGAACTGTTTTTTGTATGACACGTGAAGCAACAACTTGGTAGAAACTCCTTAAGCCTAGTACATAGTTCGGTTCTGAGCAGAAATTTGTATGAAAATTCTGCAGTTGCAGACATTCCGCACAGAATTTCAGACTCAATTCTGCAGAAGCAGTACACAGTTTTCTGCGCAGAATCGATGAACTCGGTAGATGGCAGCACCGCAGCACCAAGTACTCTCCACACTTTTCTGACTTGAATTTTAATTGTTTCGACATTTCTTTTGATGCAGAAAGTTGACGTTTGGCAATAGCTGTCATTAAAACTGTCATTGAAGTTGTTTCCAGCATTAACAGTAGCCAGCATTTGCGAAAGTTTCGTGAATAATCTCCACTAGTCTCTATTGTCAAATTTCCAGCAGCAAATTCATCACCAAATGTGGAGACATTCAGAATTTTCTGTTCTGAATCGAACTGTGTACTAGGTTTTACTCATGTGAATTACGCAGTATAACTCATGCAAAGTGACTGTCATAGATGACAGTTGAAATCTTTGGATTCAATTCACAGAACTCAGCACTAAGGTAGCCTAGGCTCAAACCTACATATAAAATGTGTATTCAACAACTATCTTCATTTCATTAATTTTTAGCAGTAAAATAACTTCCTTTCTTTCAGATTTGATGTCGTTATCTGGCGACGCTATCAAAATGGCGTTATCATTTGCGGCGCTATATATATTTTTTGAATGGTTTAGAGATATTTATAATTTAATCGTGAGCAAATACGAAAAAAAACACTAATCTCAGGTCATATAAAATCCTCAGTTCAAACAATTCCAACATCCATTGTATCACCACTCATCATAAAAAAAAATCTAAAAATCTCGGCTGCATCAACCAATCCACCAACATCAGTGGTGCGCAATGTCATGGTTACGACGCAGCACAAGATCGCACTTACCGATAACTGATATTAATTGGGTAGACATTAGACGAGTGCAGATTTTATCGCGAAACGCTAATCTTGAAGGAGCTCTCCTCTGCAGTTCGCATGGCGTCCTGGGCGCAATTTTGAATTTCGCTAATTAACGATCCGATGACTAGATAGATAGACTAATTGGTAATGGCCGTACTAATCGTGCCGTTTACAGTGGCAACAATCATCAAACAAACCAATTAGCCGGACTGAGTTGTCTAGCAGTGATGTGGTAGGATGAAAGGATGCTGAGCTGGAGCCACTGTGAAAATTGATACTTAAGTGTGTGGAATCATCTTTAATGGCATTAAACAGTTTGCGGCTCATGATTGATTTATTTTAATGGATTTATAGATGTGCGGTGGGAGATAATGTGCTTTGCGGTACACAATGTGTTGGAAGATTTTGTTAATAAATATATTGAAATATAGTTATATTGCTTATATCGGTTTATGCAAATGTGACTTGTTTGCTTCGTTTGAATCGATCTGAAAACCATACATTTGCAAAACGATCTGCATTTATATTAATTATATTGGGTAGTCTAAAAAGTTTCTGTCTTTTTTGGATAATGGCTGAAAAGCTATATATTTCTTTTAAGTTGGCTTGTCATTTTTCACATAACATTTGAAAGGTGCTATTTCATAGATTACAATAAAAAAGTTTAGCTGTTGTAAAATTAGGGCAGGCAATGCCCGTTGACATTCAGAACAAGGTATGGTATACCCACGGAGGGCACAAGTCGGTATGGCAGGACGGAAGCTGTCAATTAATCAAGTGAGGCTGAACACGATCTGAAGTGACAACGTGGCGGTCGGTTTAGAATCGAAATAAATATGAGTTATATGCTGTTTGCGTTAATATATTTTATTCAAATAAACCGAGCTTATATAGTGTTAATTTGTTCACAGTTATTCCATAATTAAAATGAGATGAAAATAAAAACAGATTCAATGTATTTTGCAATTCTATTAAAAATAAGGTTAGAACACAAAGTAGGCTGCAAATTTTTTGCTCGATTTCATCACTGAAATTTTAATGGTAAGGGTGCACCTCAACTTGGCCAACCAATTACTGAAAAAATTGAAAGAATTTTGCAATAATTGGAGCAAGATGGGCATGTAAGCAACTATCACATAGCCGAAGAACTTAATATTCACCATCAAACAGTTTTAAATCGTTTGGAGGAAGCTGGATTTGAAAAGAAGCTGGATTATTGGGTAGCACATGACTTAACAGTGAAAAATTTAATGGACCGAGTGTCCATATATGAATTACTCCTAAAAAGATACGATACTGAACTATTTTTCAAACGTCTCATAAAGGATTAAAAAGAATGGATTACGTACGACAATAAAGTGCGAAAAACTTCTTGGTCAAAGAGTGGTGGGACCGAACAAACAGTGGCAAAGCCATACTTGACAACAAGAAAGGTTAGCTATTTTGTGTGGTGAGGTTGGAAAGGAATCGTATATCATGAAAAGCCATTACTAGGTGAAGGGATTGATTCTGTCCTCTAAAGGCAACAATTAACCAAATTTCAGGACGAAGGCGGCCAAAATTGATCAACAGGAACGAAATTGTGTTTCATCATGGCAACGCCCAACCACACACTTCTTTAAGGACTCAACGAAAATTGAGAGAGGTTGGTTGGGAAGTTTTAATGCATCCACCAGAATATGAAAATAGTAAGTCATGGAAGTTTTACTGTAACAAAATAATAGTTTTACTAGATGAATGGCAACAAGGTGTTGACCAAAATGGTACATATTTCGTTTAGCAAAATTATAGGAAACCATTAAAAACTTTATTCGAAATTGAAGTGAAAAACTGCAGAGACTTTGTTTCAAATGAAAGAAATATGCTTTTTAGTGTTTCGTAATTCTGTTTGAATGCTCTTATCCTTAATCCTTTCGAACAAGACTAATGTAAAGATCTTTCGGTGAAAGCCACTTCTATACTCATGTTAGTTGATGATTCCTGTTTGGAGTGTCCTTTCTAATAGCATATTTTACTCTTGCATCAGGATATTTTCGATCGATGAAAAAAATCTGAAGAAGTTCTCCTTTTCAAATACTGAGACACTAACTCAGATTCAAGTTTTCTTAAAGGGGCCGGAAAATACGTCCACCACAGATGGAGCACTAAGCAGATAGTCTGCTTGCGTTCTCATCAATTAACTTCAGTTCACCACATAATTTCCATGAAAGAGGAGTAATACATGCAGAACAATCTCATCCTCCTCAACTGTTATATGTGACGTCGAACGTCTTCGACAAATTGACGTGAATAAATTATCACTTAAACCGCAACAAGGAAACAGCACTCATATCTGAAAGCTCGTGCACCACATTCTTACGTCTTTATCTCTCCGATATTAGATACTTTGCTCACGTTGTAAAATATACGAGCAATATATGTGACTTCCATAAGGATTAAATTACACAGCACATTGAAGGTGTTGTGATAATACACTTTTAACTACCTCACTTTCACCTGCCCCACTTGTCACACATTCGTGCGCGTATTCGTATTTTCTCGATTGTAATATTTCTAAATTTGTTCCATCTGATATTTACAGGTTGGCGTCCTCCACCCCAACTGCCAACTACCTTCCAACTGGAAGCGTGTCATTTTACTGGCTGAACCATCTATAAAACAGGATCAGAAAAGGAACTCTTCGAAAATATGGGGGGCTCCGGAGGATAAAGTCATCCATACTCCTTATCCTGACTCAACTGAGAAACGGATTCAACCAGTAAAGGACACATATTCGCTTCTACATAGCAAGCAAATTCACCCTAGGGTTAAAGAAATGCGTAGTATACTACGCGGATGCTCCAGTCATATTTCAATTTTATCGCGAATTCGTGATAAGTAAACGAAATGATTGGCTGCTCGCGGGTGGGATAAAGTCACGCAAAATTGAAGGGGTGGGTTGTTTTTCACCTACCAAACTGGGTACCGGATATTGATTTGACTTATCATATGAAAAGAGGGAACGAGCAATCAGTGATCGGAGAATCATGAGGGTGAGATGTTAATATGTTTTGAAGAAATTTTGCTGAGTTTAAGTTTTAAAGAGGTTGAGAGTGAAATTTTCTTCCAGGATATTTCTTTCCTGAGGAAGCCTGTTAAGATTGACGCTGTTGTTTGACCACGTAAGATGGTCATATTATAAAATTGAGCTGGAAAGGTATACGTGTATTTCTAGCTGACGATTTATTTTAACAGTTGTTCAGAAAATTGTTAGTAGTATATTTTGTCCATCTGAAAATTTTGAAAAGCAAAACTAATATTTTTCAGAACTATTTTGATAATAATCAAAGCGATTTTTTTATCAGTGGCCTTATCCAAAAATATCAAAATTAATCTTTGTTATTTTTCCAAACATACAAAAATTCGAAAATTTAGAAAAAGCATATGATAACATTTTCTCTTTCAAAGATTTCAAATTTTTTAAACAGTTTTCATAAAAAATTGAATGGAAATTTTTCAAAAAACCTCTTGAAGCCTATTCGGTGAAGGAGATATGTATGACAATATCAATGAAAACTGCAGGGGATGCTTTGCTATGCACGAAGACTATTTAATAGCAACAATATCTTAACTTAATTATCTTTAACTTAAATTTTCAACTTCTGATAAATTATAATCAAGAACAGTTTGAAAAGAGGGACTCCACAACACAACACAAAGTTTAATACGTAGAGTTTTCAAGCTATTCGTCTCAAATTCATTTGCATCTTTCATTACCCCATTTTTTAAGGCCATATAGAAGAACAAATCAGTCAAATTTTAACCGGTCGCTGTCATATTAATTTGCATTGTAGTACCGGTTATAATTTTGAAAAATCAATTTTTCATTTTTTAATTTATTATATCTTTGGAAATCGCGTCTCAAAAGTTTATGAAAATGTGCCCAAAAATAAAGAAGCTACGGCAGTTTCAGCACACATGCCTTTTTCACTTGGTAAGCGATATTTTCGGTAATCGAAACTTTAAACGCATTTTTGTCGAAATGGCGTTTTTCCAACTGCAAACACTTATTCTTCGAATTGGCCGAACCGATTTGAGTCAAATTTGGTGTGCTTTTTTATTCAAGTATCTTGTGTGGTAATCTATAGGCGAAAAATCAGTCCTAAAAAATTTGGCAAGTGAAATATAGTGAAAAAGCGATTTTTCGAGAAAGAAACTGCAAACAACCGTTATTTTTTGGATCATTTTTTTAAAAATATTTTGGTAGATTATCACGTAAGAAACATTCGTCTTTAAATCCTTCATTCCTGAGATTATTTTTCCGCAGTGGGACAAGGTATTTTTCGAGATATCAGCTTTAGCGGCCTCTATAAATTAGTAGAAAAATGAAAAAAAATAGAAAATAATTTTTTTTGTAATCTTTAAAATGTGTATTTAATCCATGCAAATTTTATAATTTATATACAATAAAGGAGCTGAAACAATAATTGAAAATTATGCTGTTTTTTAGCATTCTAACCGGTACTACATTCATAAAAGCGAAATTTTTGCGACGTCGTTAGAGTTTTTTATCGGGACTGATTAAAAACCTTATTCAATTTTTTGATTCACCCGTGTTTTTAAACAAGAAGACTTTTCACCATCAAGCAGTATTTTTTCGCTTAATTTTAAAGTGTTCAAAAACAATTTGTTAAAGATAAATTTAGAATATTACATTAAAAATTTAGAACAAACAGAAATAAATGTAGAACATTTAACAAATTAGTAATTCAAAAATTATTAGTAATTTAAACCCATATCCACGTCCTTTATTCACGTTTTGTTTTTAATTTGAAAATCTTTTTATTTAAAAATATTTTCAAAATCAAAAATTTTGATGCCCGTCACTCTAAATTAGTCCTTTAAAAAAGTCCGTACTTTTTTCAGTGTATGCTGAAATTCCTAAATCAAAATTTTTCAAAAAAAAAAAATTTAACGAAAAAAAAGGTTTAAAGAAAAAAAGGTTTCCTATTAAGCAAAGAAAAATAACCGGCCATTAAAAATAAAAAGATTTATGAAATCATCACTGCTGGCCACCAACCAAAAATTCAATAAAAGCGACTAAAATATTTCAATACATGAAATTATATTTTATCATTTTAATTTCAGTTTTACTCATAAAAAACCTTTTGAATAGAAAAAAAATTATACTTAAATCTAGAATTTTTATGAATCAAATCCAAACATTTGTTTCATCTTATCTTTTCCTTAAAATGGTTTTGATACAAGATCCTACCCAGCCTCGTATTTCTGCAATTATAAATTCCATTTACATATCGGATACCAATATTATATTGCAAAATTAAATTACTTTTGTCATTTTGACAATTATAAACACTCAGCACACAAGAATTGGAAAATTCTCTTAGGCGTCCATTGTCAACAGCACAGATAGGATTAAAATAAGCAGGACATGTATCGGGACATGGATGTTTCTCGCCCAGGACGATATTGAAGAGTGTTAAAACTGCAATGTAATTGTTTTAATTGTAGAAAAATGAACTTAAATCTTAATGAATTGCATTTATTGCTTACCAAAAAATAACGTGGATAATTTTCCAAGAACCATTTTAACACTGAATGTATTAAAGATTTTAAAACACGAGTTAGCGCAGTTTTCTACGTGTTGAGAAGATATGATTGAAGATCAGTCTCTGCCACTATTTATATCTGAGCTTATAGCTTAGATAAGTTGGCATTGACCAGAATTTTTATCTTTTATCATTGCAATTTCTGGTGCAGATCTTCATGTCAGGGTCAGTTTTGGACTATCTTTGAATCACATTAATAAAATTTGGCATCATAAGAATTCATCTTTTCACCAAATGATACCAATTTTATATAACTAAAATGACTTATCGATTGAATAAATTAATTTTATGTAAATATGCTAATATCTCGGAAAATCTAGATTATGAATGCAGCACAGTTGCAAATGGGAACGATCTAATTTTTCTTATCTAATTGTCTCGCATTATCTGGTGTACCAATTTAGGCGTGAATTTGTGCAACTGTTTGTGTATTTAAGATTACAGAAATGATTGAAGAAAATGAGGTTCACACTTTATTATGCAAAATTAAATTAGTTGTTAGAATATTTTGGCTTCAAGTGTAAGACATACTCATTTTCCAAATCGAAAATTCAAGTGCAACCAAAGTTATTGAAACCGTCAATGATTCTTATGATTTTACTTTAAGCGAGGTTGAATTTTCGGTTCCATTTTGTTGCCTGCCATATACACTTAAGAAAAAAGGACGTCAATAAATAATTTTTAAGAATTTTCATAATGGTTGCTAGACTTAAGCTGGCTTAGAATTTTAAGATCTACTGATATATAAGACTTCGCAAATTTACATATCTCTATAAATTCATGATTCAAGTGGATCATCAAATTGTATTTCTATAGATGGTATTTATTATCAATAGATGATCTGCTTGTTTAATCTGCCTCAAAAATTTACATGATAATCCAGATGAAAAATTTCTCTCACTTCCTGGAAGCCAATAGTTCCAGGAATAATAAAAAAAGAGTCATTCCTCAAACAATCACGTTCACGTCGAAGTTCTTTTGACAAATGCCAACACTTTTAAGGTACTTCCTGATTGAAACACCTCCATTCTCTCTGCCCGCCCGCCAGCCAAACAAGTCCTGCGTCTTCGTCATACCATCCGAACCAAATGACCGATGCTTTTCAGCTCATTACCACATACGCATTGAACCTAAGCAAAAGTATCTTTGAAGAGGTATGTACGTGACCAATGATAAATACGTTCACTAGTCAAAATAATGGATTGGATATTTACACCCGATGCTCGCTCATTATTTTCTCCGGTCATTTTGCCGTTCATGTTCACTTTTGTCCCATAACGACCGGTAATTTATCGACCAGCCTCAATATGGATACATCGAGGATGGATCCTCCGTGGCCATGTCTACGGGTTCCAGCCCGAACCCTGACCATTTTCCGCTACTACTATTTGTTCAAGTGAAATGTGGTACCGGGAAATTGTGAAGACTTTCGGCACGTACCACATGAATGTCTCGTCCCATTCCTTTGTCCACGAGGACCCATTGTTCGCCCAACTGTTTGGTAGGAAGGTACATAGTTATCCATGGTATGGAGCAACCGTTGTCGGACCAGCATGATTGCTGGCCAACCTTTACAACATGAAGATTGCTCGTAGCAGCTTTTTGTTGGTGAATAATGTTGGAAGCTGGAACATCTTGCGGAGGGTAAAAAGACGTGGCTGGTGTCACCTAATCGACTTGGTTTATCGCATTATTCGCGCCGCTGAATACGGCGAAGAAAGCAGTTAAGAAATGTTACTGGCTTTTGTGTGGATATTGGAATTAGCACTGAATGGTCGGAAACTGTTCACGTACGTTATCCATTTTTTTTTCAAGCTGAAATTGTGGTTACAATGTTGTGAGCTCGGAAAACTATGTAACTAATTAAGTTTACATAAAGGAATGTACATTGTCTAGCTTTAAAAAATTTTTTACTTACAAAATCCGTTGGAGCGAGAGCTTAAATTAAGCCAAAACCATGCATTTCCTTAATCCTTGACCATAGAAAAACTAGTGCCATTTAACTTACCTCTTTTGAAGCAAAATACTAAACGAGTCAATAGGAATGCTAAATGTCCTTCACTCAGAAGTTTTGTTAAAAAAATCATGGTGAATGACAAATGTACAGTGCATTTAGGATAAAAATAAGCTTAATTATTTCATATTTCATGAGCCCAATTTCTTCAAAAATAAAGTCAACACTAAGAATGTCTGATTCTTGTTAGTTTTTCACAAAAATTCTCAAAATTTTTTTCGCATGAGTCTCAATTCTGTTCTCTTCCACTTTCCACCCCAGTCTTCAGTCTTAGGCGTCATTAATTGCCATCCATTAAATATTTAAAGCACCATTTGTCGGAGCCAATAACGCGGAACCATTTATTTTTTAACCAAAAAAAGACAACCCCTCCCATTCCAACGATTTAATTGACTTACAGATTAAGCCATTCATTTTAAATGTAATCCTTCATCAATTCCCAAGAAAGATATTCATAAATTCCGGAATTAACTCTTAATCGATAATTTTTCATAGGCCAATAAAGCTGGGAAAATAGTGTGCACGCACGAAAACGAATCTTCGACATGATTGCCATGTGTTTATGATGCATTTATGGAGAATTTACATAATGTGAAACATCTTTTAAAAATGCATTATCAAAGAGATACCAGATACGCTTAATGAAGTTGAAGATATGTTAATGTGAATTTCAACTCGTTTAATCTTTATTGTTGTTCGGTTTTGTTCTTGAATTGTGACCAGGATTGACGGGGAATTAAGTTGCAGTCAGGGATAATGGTACTTTGATGGTATCTAAAGATTTCTTTTAAACTATTTGTCAGAGTAAAATTCTTTTCTACAAATGTGCGTTGCAATTCAGTTATCCCAGCCTATTATAAAAGGACACTTTCCATAAGCACCTAAAATTTTCAGTTTAAAGCAATTTAAACTGCATCTTTATTGAAATTTCAATGCTAAAATTTGCACTTTAAAAAAGATGCATGCATCCTTGTTCGCCGTTACTACCACTTTTCAAGGATATTTTCGCATCAACGTTTCCAACATCTGTGCCTGGTTTCCCACAAGCAGGAGTCTATATTCGGGCGAGGAAACATCACCAGTTTTGTGGCATGGTGGAAGAGACAGCCACAAGCAAGTCGAAGCTTTTACATAGGAAAAAGGATTTCCCGCGTCTGGTAATTGGGTTACATGTTGTGTACGGGGAAATTGAAAGGCGATGCATTTGTGCATTTTAGTGATGTTTTTTGCATTGCGGAAAATTGAAGAAAAGATGAAGATTGTCGTTGTTGTTGCAATAGTGTTGGGTGTTGTAACAATAAGAGAATTGGTACCCGAAAAGATGATGGCTTTGTTCTTGTAAAAAGGAAAACTTGTATTGTTTTTAAAACTTTAAATATTTCAAGCCAGAAAATAGGAAGTAAAGTAATTAGGGTACAAAGAAGATAGCACTTTATGTCCCACTTGTCTCAAAATTTTTTTTGGCACCTTTCAAGCAAAAATGGAATGTACTAAGGTGGGGTGAAAAGTTTCCGGCCTGACCAAGAAAAACGATGTTTTTAAATATTTTTTTTGCTTAATTTTTCAACATAATCTCCATCAACACTGATACATTTCTCATAACGGTGTTTTAATTTAGTTATACCAGTTTCAAACGTAGATTCGTCAAGCTCCTCAAAATACTGATTTACAGCTTCGATAGCTTCTTGGTTGCTCTTAAATCTTTTACCACCAAGCCATTTTTTTAGGTTAGGAAACAGGTAATAGTCGCTGGGGGCTAAGTCTGGAGATAAGGGAGAATGCGGTATCAATTCGTGGATTTTGGACATGGCAACAATCACGAATGCGCTGGTGCGATATCGTGATGAAGCAAAAAAAAATTCTTCGCCAAATGAGGTCGTTTAGTTTGCATCTCGTGCTTCAAACGTTGCAATAACTCTGTGTAGTATTGACCAGTGATAGTCTTCTTGCATCCAAAAACAGTGGCGATAACCTTGTTTGCCGATAAAATTGTTTTCCCTTCTTTGAAGTTGGTTCCCCCTTTTCAACCCACTGTTTTGACTGATTTTTTATTTTTAGGAGTGTAGTGATGGACCCAAGTCTCATCAACAGTTATGAATCGACGCAAAAATTTGTTTGGATTACGCCTATACAGCGCCAAATTGTCGGTAGAAATGTTTTTTCGCATCAGTTTTTGGTCGAGCGTTAGCAAACGCGGCACCCACCTTGCACACAGCTTTTCCATAGTCAAAAGGTTGTGCAAAATATTTCGGACACTTCAGCTGACATTCTACAGGTTTCAGCTTTCTCATGCACTTTCAACATGCGGTCTTCCACCACTATTTGATGGATTTTCTCAATCATTTCTGAAGTTGCGACCTCAACGGGTCGTCCTGAGCGAGGCTCGTTAGAAATGCTCACACGACCCATTTTCAATTCAGAAACCCACAGCTTAATAGTTGAATATGATGGGGAGGAGTCTCTTTGTGTTGAATTCATCTCTTTTTTTATTTGTTTTGGTGTAAAACCTTTCAAATAGAAGTATTTGATGACAACACGTTTTTCCACTTATTCCATTTTCACGAAAACAACGGAAGCGTCTCGCGCAATGTGCTTTAAAACGCAAACTAACATAGCGATTGGGCTTTAACTATACATACAAGTTCGGTAGGAATGGTACTGTAGGACGCCGCTCCTAGAGGCGCCATCTCTTGGTCAGGCCGGAAACTTTTCACCCTACCCTCGTATAAAAGATATGTATAAACAATACAAATACAAACAGAACTGGTCGTTGCCATTCAATCTTTTCTATGTTATTTCTCGTGATCAAAATTATGTTAGCAATAAACCGAAAAATGCAAATTTTTCCCTGCTATTCCGCAATTTAATTTTCAACAAATTCTTAAACGAGCTAGCGTGCAATTAATCAATGTTTTTCATTGTCATTTAATGGATTTTAAAAAGATGAATCCAAACTGAATTCTTGGCCATTGTTGTTGAATTAGGGGAAACATGGCTGCTTATATAAATACCAATATTAAGTTGTACCTCTTGAGAACGACTGACCATTATTGTTTTTTTTATTTTTCAGATAAATGAGCGGCAATATGGTAAGGTTCTTATTGGTTTTCAGTGCAAAAACATTGGCTGGAATAAAAGAAAATGGGCTCTAACTAGTATAAGGCGTCGATACTTTAGGTGTAGCCACCTAGTCATGATATGTGTCTGCATTGTTTTCACTATTTTTTCACTAAGAAATTGGGTTTTTTCCGGATAGTTTACTTTAATTTTGTTTTAAAACTCTTAGCACTAACTTTAAAATATTTTATAAACCCATATAAAATATGTTTTTGGAACTATTGTCACTATTTTGAAGGGAGTGGGTACCAACCTAAAAGTGTATTCTGCAGACTGAACTAGCGAAATTATTGAAAACAATGTTGTTTTAAACCGCGATAATTTGCAACGGAAGCATAATTTTCATTTTAAAAAAATTAAGGATTTTTCACGATAGAAAACCGCAAAAATTAAAAAATTTTGATGATAAAAAGACAGCAATAAAAGAAAGCGACAATAATTTATTCAAAATTATATAAGAGAAAGCTCATAAAATTTGAAATGGATTGATGTAGTAGTTTTTTGATAATCTTGGTAGCTGGTTTAAGAGGTTCGGTACACTGTGTTGCCCAGTATCTCACAAAACGTTAGAGTTCTGCGCAACTTACCATTAACCCACTCAAAACGAAAGAAAAGGATTTTATTTTATATCATTGGAGTCAATGGGAAAGGTAGTTTCCAAAATGTACCCTTTTTTAATAAGCTCAATATTTAAGCGCACAAAGGCCGAAATATTTTTTTGATGCAATATATTTTATGAAACACTATTATAATGCATCATTTTAAAAAAATGATTTAAAGATAGTAAATTTGATGCTGTAATGAGATTAAAAATTGCACTCAGCCTATACGTAAATATCTAAAAAATGAGAAAATATATTAAATACATCGAATTTTTGCAATTATGCAAGCTTTAAAAAAACTTGATAATCGAGAAAGAAATTAGTTAATTTTTATAAATTAACCTTTTCAATTCGATTTTTGATTCGTATTTCGCAGACACTAAATAAATGCTGAACAATATTAAAAAACATCGATTTTAAAAAAACTTCAAGCTTTTGGAATCAATAGGATTTAATTTTGGAAATAGTAATAATGTCTTATGTAAATATATTTACTTCTTTTACTTGCTGTTTGTTATTCTTTTCGGTAAGTGTATTATGCGTTGACGGGGGATTTAAATCGTAGTTCTATAAATTATTTATCTGATGAGGGTTGAATTATATTAAAGGGAATATTTGGATTAGTTATTATAATTTTATTAGGGGGAGTTTACTTAGATGGTAAATTTTTCCTTCACCTACAGTAATTGTTTTACCAATATCAATTATTGAAGAAATAATTCATGAAAATTTATTAATAACTTTTTCAAGTTGATTTACAATTTATAACTCATATTTCGTACACGTTGATAAATCTTGATAAACTTTTAGTAGGTTACATTTAGAAGGTTGAATTCTAGAATTTTAAAATACCAAAAAAAAAATCGAATTTATCAGAATATTAGTCGTATTTTTCATAAATCAACATAAATCTTAATTGAACACATATAAAAGCAGACTTGAACTAATTAATACAAAAGTTTTCTAGCTATTGCGCTACTTCCATATTATTTTTATTATTTACAAGATTTATGCGTTTTTTCCGAGAAACAAATACTAAATACTATTTCTAAATTAATCTTATTATTTCAACTTTCACTTTCTTTTGACCATTGTCAACTAAAACTCCAGCAAACATTGAGTATTGTTCCTTATGACAATTATAATTATTTTCAATTCATCTAAAAAAAATTAATTACAAGCCATACGTGTGCTAATTAAGTCCGAAATCAAGTTACTTAAAATGCAATTAAAACAATTAAACAAAAGTGCTTCATCATAAACGACTTATTTTGTCAACTATTAATTTTTGCCCCACTTCCATTCGTTACATTTCCAATTGTGGTGATTAAGTTGTCGAATGATTGGTTATTTAATGAATTAAAATGAGAAGCCCCGAAAAATTATCGTTCTCATTTAATTTTTGCCATTGATTTTGCGATAAATATAAACAGGATGGATAATAAGGGTACCATCTTCGAAATCGATTTAAAATTTTATTAAATGAAATGGTGCGTAAAGAAATGAATTGACACAATAATACGCTAAAGAAGGACACAAATAATGTCGGAAATGTACATTTGAAAATAATAATAAAAAAACGAAATCGTATAATAAAGGAAACAAGTGTCTTTTCTTATATTTTTAAGAAATACGATTTGTAGAAATTCGTTGATACTTTATTGGATTGATTTTTTGTTCATCTGTTTCAAATTTATTATGTTTTTATTTTAGTGAATTTGTTTAAAAATTTCAATCCAATTTTGGTTTATGATTAACTTCCTTGTATATAGAGAGTTATTGTGATTGATCCAAAAATCTTAAGCGAAATTTTCTACATATCTTTATGTTTTCAGAGCTAAGGAGCAATTCAAAAATATTTTTAGAAAGAAGTCTGTATGTATGTCTAGTTGCGTGCATGTTCATTTCTATCAAGAACGATATCTCAAGAAAGCAATGTCACATTGACTTTATTGAGATGTCAATCGAATCGTTTTCGCAATGACTTGAGCTGATTAGATTTTAAGTAAAATTCAAGGAAATTTCTGTCACGCACGATAATTCACGAAACGTTTTCATAAACATTTTCGAAGTAGCAATCGAATCATTTTAATATTTTGATAAATACGTTAAAGTAATGGATCAGCCTATATTATTATTTGTAGAATTATACGTTTTATTTTTGTTTTAAATTTATGTAAATATTACAGGGAAGTTGCCCATGTGAATCTCAGGTGTCGCACCTCACGATTTGTTAATTTTGAAATTCTTTCTGCATTGGATGATTTGAAACATCTTCAATGCAGGTTGGGTTGAAATACAATTGTATAAAATGTAAAAAAAATTACCCAAATTCAAATTGAATTTTTTTAGCTAGCCCAAAACAATAAAATGAGACCCCAGTAAAGTATTATAATTTTGATAAAAAGTAAAAAAGTAGTAAGTAAAGTAAGCTTCATTTAGTAGTGGATGAACTTGTTGTCGCTGATTATTTATTTATTTAGATTTTTGGCATTTATTTAGAAAAATTTCTCCTTTGAAACAATTTTTTGTGAATTTTTTTCCTGATTTTTATCTGACAATTTAACTAGCGAAATTTTCATGCCACTATTTCGCAAAGATTATTGTGTTGAAGAATTTATTAGTGATTATATTAATCAGATTTTTTTGAAGATACACTATTTTTTGAACCTATTGAACAATTTTCGTAAAGTTTCTCTCAAAATTAATTTTTTTTTAATTTTTTTTAAAAAACTTTACTCTCATTCAAAAATTTTTAAAAAAAAAATTCCTTAAAAATTTCCCCAGATAGATGAAATTCAACCCACCTTAAATGAAAAAATCAACCCCCGGTGACAATTTTCAACTTTAACGAGCCATAAATTGTTCGTTCGTTCGTTGATCGTTGATGTGTGTCCGCTCAACAAATTGATTTAATGAATGTCCGATGACATGTGACAACTTTCGATGTCTTAATTGGTGGTCACTTGGCGGTCAATCAAAGCAAATTGTTCATACATACGTACATACGTGTATCTTTTCCAAACAGAACGTATTGCGGGCGACCGCATAAGAAGTGTCTTCCGCGAAGAATTGTTATGGTTTCGATGGAAGCGTCGTTCTTGTATTGGAGAAGAGTTTCAAAAGAGTTTTTTTAAAAATGTGTTGTGCAGATTTCAGTTGCTGATTTATGAGCTTTGAGAATGTTGAGTTGATTTTTCTGGTAATTTTATGACTTCGCTGCTCGTTTATTATATTTTGATGGTAATGAATTCGCATTGAATTGATTTACTATGAATTCAAGCGGCAAGCCACAGGGGATGCAAAACCAATCAAAAACATGTGTTCTTAAATAATCTAATCATGAAGCTGGTCATTATTAATTATAAAATATTTAAATTATTTTATATTTCACCCATTATTATTTGCATCAAATGCAACAATTGCAGGCTGGTATCTAGATAAGATAAACATGCATCCAATCATGTTCGGATGATTTTGAAGTTAAATTCGTAGCTAATTAATACAAATGACTGAAAAAAGGTGATTTAAATTTTGCCTCATGAAATCAATAAATCAAATCTTAATTAATTTCCAAACCTTCTCCGGATTTTAATTGGTTTTTCTGCAATCAATACAAAAAACTTGTTCAATCTACCCAAAAAATGAAATAAATATTGTAATAGTATGAATAGATTCTTGTGAACAAAAGCTTTTCCATCCGATTACGATAAATGTGAAACAGAGTGAAATAATTTTCATGAATATTTCGTCTATGAAATCTCTCAACCGTATTTTGAAACAAACAACTATTCTTTATAGGATTCAATACAGATGATTTATCTGAAATATTTTATCGCATCCAATTAATAATTCGTAGTATTTTCTTCTGAAAGCTTCTTTGCAGATTTGTTTTTACTATAATGGAAAAAAAAATCATGTACTTTCGGGAAAATTCATTTGTAAAATTCTCTGTGTAAACACATCCAATCTGTTATAATTTCTCGTCTGTAGATTTTTGCCATACAAAAAGATTGATATTGGACAATTGACTTACATTGTTAACAAGAATTTTTCGTCTTGATATTTTTCATGGTTCAAATCATAATGGGTCCTTTAAAAAATTCTGAGAATATGTCAATAGGAAACTTTGTGATGTAACAATGGACATACTCAGGTCTATCTCTGAATAATAGATGCCCACTTAGTTGAAAATCTAGAGTGGCACACATTGTGACAATATTTTCAAATAAATCAATTATTTTGTATCAACCTTTAAGGAAATATTTGATAAAATCCTCTCAAACAATCAGTTTCAAATTGTATAGTAAAATACGAGGAGATTCATAACAAAAGGCAATTAATCCATTCCTTCTGATTTTTTGAAACATGAGAAAAATGAACGCATGAAAAGTTTCGCATCCTGATAAACTTATTCGAAAATTCGTAGCCCTTAGTCTAAATAAGAATGTTCTGTTTTTTACATCTACTCTTGAAAAATTCAGGAAAATCAAAGCAATAAATAGTGGAAGTGTTCGTTTTGTTATGGGCCTTTGCCTATCCTGAAATATTTTTTGAACAAAATGAGATTTGTGGCCGCTTTCTTTAAGTAACCGAGTAATCGAGTCTTTTTTTATTCTTAAGTGAAAGGAAAATATATAGAGGTGCGTTCTTTAAAATAGTGTGAGTCTTCAACGTTGAAGTTTTGTTTCTCTCCATAATGAGAAAACGAAAATAACTGGACGACCGCATGGTATAAAAACAGATAAATTGCAAAAATTAGGAAGATTACTTGGAAAATAAGACACAATTTTTATGCCACAAAAATTATTCTGATAATAAGAATTACCTAAAGTATTGCCGAAGGTATAATCCAGGAAGTCTTTTGAGTGCCGAGAAGGGTAGACTATATAGAATAGAATATATTTTCGGTAAATTTCAATTCGCTATTGATACAATTTCTTAATGCTAACACCCGTAAGTCGTCAAATACTTGTGAACTTATTAATAATGTGCAATGTAAAAAAATGCTTTCCTCAACAAAAAGGTCGTGCATTGATCGATGCAATAACAAATCATTACTCGTAAACTTCCCACATGAATCCTGATGCTAATAGTGTGTTGATAAATGCATCGAGTGGTGTCGATTTGCTGGATTGCTGGACGCGTGCTGTGGTCGGATATTAGCGTTTCAATTGCAAGTGTTACGATGTCGCGAGGAAAATTTACGAGGTGATAAGCAATATTTGTATATTCATGAAGCGTTGTATTTATTTAGTCATAGATACATCAGTTAATTTTTTTAAGGTGGGTTTCTGGTTAGATGTTTGGATACATCACAAAAAATTCAATATAGAAACACGTACCAAATGTTTTTTTTTAAAAACTTATACTAAATTAGAATCAACTAAAGTATTATAATTTAAAATAACGCATTTGACGCGTGTTTTTACATTCAACCTTTAATTTAGCTTAGCAAACTTTTTAGTAGAAGTTTCTCGGTTTATTTGTTTCGAATATGTTTCTGACGAAAGCTTAACCCTAACCTGTTTTGGCCTTTATTCTTAAAAAAAAATATAATGAGATCAATTTGGTTGTGGATGCCGGAACAACTTACAACTACGGAATGGATCAATAAAGCTGATTAAATTTTGGGACTAAAATGTATAACGCTAGGGATTAAAATAGAAACGCAGGACTTAGGTAATTTGGTTTAGACTAAAGAAGCCTGTGGCTGCCAGACGAAATGTACATACATCTGAATTAATGGTTAAAAATATACAGTTTTAAAGGAAATTTCGTAATTAGATTTTTTAATTTAAAATAAATTGTTAAATTGTGAATCTGAAACTGACATATTATGATATTTATTTCTCCGATCATTCATTTACAAAAATTTCCCTTTAAAAACATATTTTTGTCGATTGTTTTCCCCTAATTTTTATATGACAATCGAATTAATTAAATTTTTGAAGCTTTTATTTCCCGAAAGTTTTATGTTGAACATTTTGTTAGCAACCGCATTGTTTATTTGTTAATTTTTGTTAATTTTTTGAAGAGTTTTTACAAAGTTAAGTTAATTTTTCGGAAATTTTTTTTTAAAGTTTCTTTGGATTTATTTTTTTTAGATTTTTTTTCACTAATAATTTGCCTAAATCAATGCAATTCTTATATATTTTGTGAAAATTCTGAATATTGAAATGGTTCCTACTTACGAAAAACTTCATAAAACGATTTGACAGATCCCTTCTCCTTCGTTCTCAAGATGGTGATATTCCAAACAAGCTGTGCAAATGATACCCCTTAAGCTCAACCTGCAATAACAATCTCCTACCGCTATTGGAACGAAAATCCACTTAAGAATTCTAAAGAAAGTTTTCAACTGAACATTATATATTACCCACGTCGGCAGGAATAACTTGTGCTTACGTACTTACGATATCCTTGCAATATTCCTTGTTCTAGTTTACGCTTGCAACGGTAAGTTTCGCAAAAAGGTTTTCCATGTTCTAAAAAATTCATACGTAAAGTGGAAACCTTTCCATGAAATTTTACTAACCTGCACGAGTATGCGGAACTAGTATCCTTTTTCCCAAACCTGAACTTGCACGTTAGTTTAGTTAGTAGAATTCATATCCCAGCACGTGAGATATACAACATTCGTTTGAGAGTATTTGACGCTACCGATATGTCCACGAACGGATGCACCTATTTTTTATGGTAAGACCACAGTCATTTCCAGGCCATGTGCACATCACAACGGAAAGTCCTGTTTGGATTTTAGTAGGAGGCTAGTCATTATTCATACATTTTTGGATTCGGGCAATGCCAGAAAATCCCTCCAGGGACAAGGATACAATATAGTAGGTCTGGTGACCTCATCCGTTGATTTTTTGCGCGGAAAGTTTGTTTGTTTGGCGGTAGGAGATTAAATGGAAAAAATTGTATTGTAGGAAAACAAATTGATTCGGAAAATCAGCAAAAAATTTGGCATGTGCATGAATAAAGTTGAGTATTTTCCAATATTCAGTGAAGCAACTTGTAGTGACTTTAATCTGCTAATAAATATTGCTTGTACATGGTTCAAAGGAAACATTTTTTGTCGACATCTACAACAAACTCTGCTTCAAATATCAGCAGTAAAATATCGTCTTTCACCTTCGTAAACGATGGGAAACAAAATAAAACATTTTAGCAGCAATTGCAATTTAATCTCTACCAAATATGATGGTCTTTTCAGAAGATTCTTCAAGCATAGATAGTGATAAAATCAGGCAATCCAATAGAATAATCAAGGTAAGATCTTGTTGTAAGATTGTCCAGGTTAACGACATGCTTTGCGTTCAACCACAAGACAAGATTTTCTGAAACGTTTGAAGTCAATAGAATGTGTATTTGTGTAGTTCCCGAAGAAACAATATTAATTTCAAGAACACATCAGATACCTCAAAAACAATTTGTCAAGAACTCTCATCTTGTCCAGTATTAATTAATAAATTTTCGGAAGTCTCCTGGTGACGACAGTTGGTTACCATAGTTTTGGAAGGCAGGATGCAGGATGGAACTTCACCTACCGTTGATAGAGGGTAGGTGATGGCAGAACACAGTCACAATCGGACAGACATCACTGAACAATATTTTGACGAGCGTCGCACTCAGCAATATGGCATTTGTGAGAATTAGATTGCAGAAATGTGCATCACATCCTTATGTGATGGCTGACATGCATATGAGCTCGAAAGCGATGCAGACGTGGTACCACATTTGCTTGACGACGGAATTAATCAATCAGCAACATTTCCATCAGTCAACTGCACGCCAACGAGAATCCATTGAAAACTTTCCGAGGAGATCCTTGACGCAAGGACGAGCAGTCATCGTTCAGACGTTACTCTTTCTGGTGAACATGGTCGCACACTAATTATGCATGTTCAGCTGGAAAGCATGTAAAATTATTTCAAGGTTAAATAGTTAACATCCTTGCTTGCATGGATGGTGCTTGTGTGTTAACATGGGAGCAAGTCATGTTCGATTAATTTCTGTGGTCGTTTGCTAATTGCTTGTTACATGTCGGAGAAATTTGGCAAAAGTTTTGCTTCGACATGGTCCCGGAGTGGATTTATTTCGGATTCAAAATGTGAACTAGTTATGGCAAAAGGACAAGCACGCACTTAGAATCTAAATTAAAAGAAAGAAGTCTTGAATCCCTAAAAGATGAACGTGATTGAGAGGTCCAGTTTGTAGTGTTTAATTATAAACACTCGTTAATTTCTGTTTATTCTGGATTTTAAGGTAACCCTTTTAACGAAATATTTATTGATATCAATTAATTAGTTTGTAATGGTAAATAGCAATGTTTGCTCAAAGCCTCACTAGACCCAATAGCTTAGTTTTGATTCCTCATTGATTCCTTAACGTTATCATTTTTACTAGCAATTCCTTTCAATAAGAGAAGTTGCCTGGAGCAAAATTTTGGGTATTCCCCGGATAATTCTTATGAATATGTATGTGCTTATTTCTGGTGTTCATTTCATTTTTGTTCATTACAGTTTGTTCGCCATTCAATTTTGCAGCTAATAGTAGTTCAATTTTTTTCTAATTTAATGGTCATGATGTCAAAATATATAGTAGGCAAATTGGATCTTCATAGACGCTTCCTTTTCAGTCACCTTTGGTTCGGAGAATCACTGACGATAGCTTGTGCTAATGTATTCGGATGCATCGTTAGCTTTGCACACTTAAGGTCAGTTACTCTGTTCACTTCTTCATCTGTTATTTAGGTTTGTAGATCTGTAAGGACGTCAGTATTTCGCATTTAGTATGGTGCACCAGTGATGGTCCTTAGAACCCTCAATTGGGCTCGCTGTATTATATGTTTGTTTGAAGCTGATGCTGTATTCCATAGCTTGGTACCATGTACCAAGATTAGTTCGAATATTTCTTTGTAGATTAGCAATTTCAGGTCGAGATTTAATACAGGTCCTCTGCCTAGAGGCCATACTACAGGTTTCACCTTCAGTCAGATTTGGGCACATTTGGCATTAAAATGTTGGGTCCATACTAGTCTTCTTTTCAGATGGAGTCCTGAATGTTTCACAGATTTTGAATGTGGGATCACACAACCGTTTTTTGAAAGACAAAAGAAATTTCGATGTAGAAGTAAGAATACCACAACGCCTGTGAAGTTTTTTTCTTGGGGAAAAATATATTAAGGAACGCAATTCCCGCATTTTATTAAGTAAATAATTTTTCGTCAATTACACAAAGAAAATTTCCGAGAAGTTATATATGACATTTTTCTAAAAAAATCAATTTTGAAATCCATTAGAATATTTTTTAAAGTATCTCTTCAATTCTGTTCTACTCGACGTTAACTTTTCTTTAATAAAAATTTAGTCATTTTTTAAATATTTTTTATAAAATTGTCTGAGCATTTTATCCCTCCTTCTTCCAATGTATAAATAATTTTTGAAGCTATTATTCTGATTGTATTTTGAAAAGAATTGAATTTTTTAATAATACGCTTAATTTGCAAAATTAGTTGAATTTCATGACTTTTTCTGCTAACTTTTCCTTGCAATTTTTAATTGAATTTTTGAGAGTAAATTGTTATCATAGTTTTCCCATAAATAATTTATACTTTTAATAATCAAAAAGCAAAAAACCAGTGTGAAATTCAATTTGAAACAGTTTTCGATTTTATTTTTATTTTTTCAAAGTGGATCTATTTAATTACCACGTTACAAGAGTTTTTCTACACTTAGTAGTAGAGTATGTTGCACTACTATTTTCTGGGTCTTCAAACACGCTGGTTGGTTTTGTAAGCAAGAAAAGGAGTATGCCCACTTAGGTCACTTCCAGACACCAATGAATGGAAATAAATGCTGAAGCGGGTATTAACTGAATAAAACAGGGATCACTAGCATTCAAGTGAGATAGCATGCCATTTCTTGGAAACCTACTATTGAGCGCTTTATATATTTCTGTGAAGAGCAATTGAGTCTAAAAATCATCTTTAAATAATAAAAAATGGATCGAAATACTGAACAACTTTCAAGGTTCATATATTTCTTCAAGCAAGCGTCACAGCACTGCTTGCATAAATCTATTAAAAATATTATCACCGCACTTCCATCTAGATGCAATCCTTGATTATCTAATTCCAATCAGACATGAAAACTTACAACGGCACAGTGAAATAAAATTGCCAATAAATCTTAACAGATTCCACTCAAACGGAACAAACGGTGCTTCATTATATTAAGGATTATTTGCGGATGGCACATAAGTAGCTCGCGTGGTGAAGTGTTTCCGTAGAACCGAAAGAAGGAAAGGACGTGTACGAGAGAAATGAAAATGTCATTGAATCTGATACGGGAAATTAATAAGTTCTTCAGGCAAGATACAGATAAGACCATTACGCTCTTCGCCTGAACAGACAAAAAGGAAAATGAGAAGAATGGTAGCGTCGTTTCTTATTGGAACAAGAAGCTGTGAAAAAAGGATCAATCGGCGATTGGCTGCGTATTAAGATATGCTGAGTGTTTAAAGTTGAGCATTTGGATTGAGGTGTTTAATAAATTTCAGTTGAATTATAGTTGAATGATTAAAGTATGATTTTGGATAACATCATTCAAAGTCCATTGCGAACTATTTTGCTTGAATTTATATATATTTGGTTTCCACAAACAAAACGAAAATCTTTCCGATTTCAAAGCCAATTAAGGATTTCATGTTGAACATTATGGAAAACAAACCCAGTCTCTTTCAACAATTCTAAGTAAAACGATTTTATTTGAGATGTTTACGTGAAAATATTTCGGTTGAATTCCTTTACGTCTAATCTCAAATATTCGAAGACTTCGTTTTTCATTTCTTGCTCTTCGTCTCTCTGGAAAACATTCATTTTTCACATCAAAGTGAATGAAAACCAGGAAAATAGCTCAATCAGCAGCACCTCATCTAATCGGGTATGTGTCGGGAGTTGTCCTCGTCCACTTGAAAAGATGAAAACAACCTCGTTGGATATTCAATTCGACTGATGGACACTTGCCATCAGGACGTCTCCCGGGAACACGTTTGCAATTTAAGTGTGTTAAAGAAACGACTCAATTTCGTAGTGCCATGCAAACGAGAGCACGTTAGTATTCTGAATGCTCCGCAAGATAGATGACTTTCAGCTGATTGATATCCTTACGCCATAAAAGGCAATAAATTGATAGTGTGCTCAACATCTGAGTCAAATAAGTGCAGACCTGGAATGGTGAACTGGATGCTTGTAAATTTGAATTTAAAATGCTTTGGATGGTTCAGTTCTTTGCACTAGCTCAAATAGAGGATTGGCGGGGGCAAGTAGTGATCCTCAAAAAAATCATATGGAGAAAATTTATATGATCTATAAGCTCCTGTTTTAAGCCATTTCTTTCCGTTGGTTTGTCTGTGTCATGTAAATTTTTTTTAGTTAGTTTTTCACCACTTATTACCATAAACCTTAGTGATTTTTTTTCCACTTTGCCAAAGATCCGATTGAGCTTCAAAGTTCAATTCACACCACTATCAATCGCACGTCAATTCTACTGTAGAGCGTTGTTAAAGCCGGCTTCTCCCATTATTGCTAATTTTGTGACTGATGGACATCGTTTCGACGTAACAGTTGTGAGAATCCTTATTCGTCTTGATCGATCATGAAAAAAAGCCACGAATATTTTTCATCCGTGACGAAAATTATTCAAGATCAATGAAAACCATTTATCCAATGAACAGAATCAATGAACAGATTTTGAAGAAATCCTTAATTTAAAATCAAATATAACAGAAACATTTCGTCAATATGGATCTAAAAACACTACCAGGTAGGGCTAACAAGGCCTTATAATTTAGTGTACTTAAAAGAATGACGCTTATTATGACTGATACTACTGAATTCATCACCCATAAAAGAGTGCATCCAGAAATGTGTGTCGCGGCGAAGTTACCCGTAATCATCGTTTAAACTACGACGAATGAACCCATCTCCAAAAAACATAAAGCAAGAATAATTTAATTTGATTCGATTAACGGGTGTGGTTCAAGCCACTTGCCAATTTTGTTTTGTGGCGTCAGTGAGCCACAGGTGAGTGGAGACCAACACGAAGAAACTGAAGGTTAATAAAACAAATTCTTTGTTAAAACTCTCGATGTATTTTTTTGGGCCAGACAATGTCCACAAACGACGGCAGGTTTTTTAGGTTGAAAGTGTTTGGCGTAAATTTGGTGGAAGTTAGAATAATCGTTCAAATAGGAAGCTTCTGCAACCACCATATAAAATGAAAGAACAATGTGAGAGACTATCGCAAGGATCATCAGTAGAAGCAGCAGAGGAACCAACTGCTACGACAAGTGCTCCTGTGGTCGTCGAACATAAGTTAAGGTCATGAGTAAGTTTGTTCCCTTCCTTAAAGTACACTAACAGTCAAATCCGCGATAGTAACGAATTTGCGATTTTGATTGGGGTGATTAACGAAACGCTATGTCCCTTCTAATATGCAGAGTAAGTTATATTGATGTTTTGGCGTCACACATTATTTACCTAGACTATACTGGACTATAACATCAAGAAAACTGCATTCTTAATTTATTATCCTGATAGATGATCGTAGTATCGTTCTAACGCTTTAATTAAAATTGTTTTCGCAGTTTTTATTATAATTTTTAGTAGTTTTTTAGACTTTACATTAGAAACCTTTAATTTGATTTCGTTGATTCATGTGCGGTTAAGTGAAATTCAATACGCCTTTCCAAGGCAATACTTAGTCTGAAGTTGATTTGATTTCAGGTCATAATTTCTACGGAAAGGGTTATTTCGACCCCAGTCTCCTCAACGACAAGTGGAAGCCCTGAATACAAATATTGCAGCAAACATGTCTATGTCCAACATAAATAACACCAGTCTAGGAACACTTCTACACTTTTCATTTGCAGATATTCCTTGCCCGACTTCTAATTTGAATACCGCTCGGAAAATGAATCAAATATTCCATACACCTCCTCTGCGGCCATGGTCTGGGATGTTGTCCATGATGCACCTTTGCTTCGAAATGAACAACCAAACAGGAACGGCAGGAATGTCGTTGCTCGACGAAGCATGTTCCGTATTCGGTGCCGAGGTGACAAATATATAATAAACATGACCTGCACAAGAAAGGCAGCCTGGTGTTCTGTGAATGAATTCAGGCACGCCTACCATGTCCTAATAAAATTTTATTGCTTACAAGATGTGACCAGATGAATATCTAGATTTGGAATCAAGCCCGCTTGGGACAAGTGCTGCAATGAATGTCCTCTATATATTCGTATATGTATTTCAGGCTCCTATGACCGGCGAATGAGTCTCCATGGCAAATTGGTCGAATTAAGTTGTACCAGGTGATATTTAAATTATCACCTGTCGTCATAAGTACGGTTGTTGGATGCAAGTGTAATACGGATTGCGATAGATTCAATGCTGTGCAGAAATAGATGGTGGATATTTTGATGTTATATAATGGTCGTTTGGATTAGCATGAGAAAAGGCTGCGCGATCACATTGGAAAGATACATTTCAATCTTTCATATTGTCTTAAATTGATTCTAGTTGCTTGGTAGGAAAGATTGAGAAGGCTCTTCAAATCTTCGAGGGTTTTTTATGAATTTTTTTTTGGCTTAGGAGACAGTTCTATGATACAGAGCAAGCCATGACGGCAGAAGAGCACCAGGGGAACGAAGTATGGATTATGCACATGCATGAAACCCATAGAATCTGTTTTTTTTAGTTCAACACATTCATTCACACACTCCGGAGGTGGACGTCGAACCCAACACCCTTGGTTAAGAAGCCAAACACTCTAACGCCTGGTTTACGCAATTGACCACGACGTTTATTGATAAAATTTTACTATAGATGATTATTTTGAGAAATTTCATTAGAAACTTGACCATAAAGTTTATAAATATTTACACATGCTTGCAGAACCAATTGTTTTCTTGATTGAACTTTACAAAAATATCCTGGGAATAAACAAGTGTCTTGGAGTTGGCTACTCTATCTCGCATGACTTAAAACTATAAAATGTTTTTAAAATTGCATTGTTTGAATTTACGACCAATTCGAAACAAAAATCTTTCAAATATTTTGAAATATATTTCATTCTGGATTTTTAGATCATATCATGGAACAACTTTTATTTTCAGTCTACCTTAAATCACGAATTCTATTTACTTAAGTTTAATCCTTATTATCATTCTTAGCCGTTCATCTCATTTCCTTCAGAAGCTATAAATTTCATGCGTAACTAAAATGCAATGTTCATTTGTATTTCCACCAATAATAATCGCAGTACAGTCCTGTGAAAATTCAGCTTATAAGTAAACACTTTGTGCTTTTAGGTTAATGAAATGGTATTGATCCTGTTTCGGAATATCTTTTCAAGTAATTATTCACAAGAACAAATTGCTTTTAGCATATATCGACCTGAAAAGCAATTCATATAAATGCTTTTGTTTTAATTACTCCCGAATCATTGGGAGTAGAAAAGGAAAAGAGGAACGTGTTAAATGGTCGGGTGTATAATAGGTAATTTATTTTGTCCGTATATCCAATGGGATTTCGGTAAAAGGAATGATAACGATGCAAATAGATACTTTTTGGTGTGAAAATAGAAGAGATTCGGTGATTTTAAGCCTTATTGGATAAGGATAGAATGGGCTACGATAGTGTATGTGGATGCTTACATAAATTGAAAGAAACTTTTTGAAGATTGCAAAAGCTTAAAGACCGAACGAATTAAAGCTAAAATTGCGAGTTTCACACGAAACCGCTCCACATATTTATAAAATAGAAGCTTAAAACTCAAATATTATTGACTTTTGATTCAAAGTTAAAATCGTGTCTATAATCTCATCCCTTGGCAAGTTACAGTTAGACCAAATAAAAAGAGAAAATAAAGAAATTTCTAGCATGTTTTGAAAAATTCGAAACATCTACATCGAAAACGATCCAAAATTCTTCAAACACAACTCTGAAAATAAATCATTACCCAAGTCACCTGATCACTTTCAATTTAATCCAAAGTGATAAATATCAAATGTTAACCAGAATCATCGTAAAATTAATATGATCATCTATTAAAAGCGATTATTCAATCAAAAAACTCTTTTTAATTCTTCAGCGTTGAACATTGTCGTGGCTCTCAACACGACCAACAATTAAACGCTTGCCTCTCATAAATTATCACTTTTGAAATGTATCTGAACATGGCATGCAACAGATTTCTGGGAAATGATGAAGATACCACGTCGTTTACCTTAGCGACCAAGCCCATCAGTAACAAGTTGATGGCCTGCTGGCGCTGCTGGTCCTCATCCTCATACTCTCGTCATGCTCCTCAAATATCGTCTTATGGTCGTTATTGTAGGATGGTATTTAAAAAAGGTAGGTATCTCATCTTCCGTTTAGATATCCGCTATTAATCAAGGTGTTCGCAAGAACCGATTATGAAAGATTTAAAAGATTAATATAGTTGATGATTCATGGACCAAGTGTTAACTGATTACGTATGGGCTGAAACGTTAGTGCAATAAAAAATCGAGAAGACGACATCGGTTCTTACGAGGTTTCAAAGAGAATTTCCAAAATTTCAAGTAGTTCTGCTTATGCAGCTTCAAGAAAAAGATTGAAAATGTGTTCAATAATAATTGTTTTCACAACACTCATATTGGAATTCAACACTAAAAAAGGGAAACAGTTAAATGTGTGAACTCCAGAGATATGATCCTAGCAAGAGGTTAAATTACTTTCGTTGAAACACTGAAAACTAAAATTAGAGACTCGTAAATCAAGTTTATTTTGGATGCACCAACTTAAATCGAGCATTTATCTCTTTCGTTGGAACAAATACTAATTAAAATCCTTCTTCTAATGTACCATGGAAAGTGATCCTTGTGCAAATTGGATGCCATAGTAATCTGACAAGCCACAATAATTACCGAATAATCTCTTTGAAAAGCAGTAGTTGCAGTGATAGAACATCGGAAAGATTTCCCCGTCCGATATTTCATTCGTCCTTAATCAGTATTCCGACCACATCACGTTCTGCATTATTCTCGCTATTACCGCCCAAGTCCCTACAGCCAAATCCCATCAATAATGGAAGTGGAAGCCATCACATTCCGACGGTACGTGCGGACTCCCAGCTTTTTTCGATGCATTTGCAGGTTGCCTTGACCGCATCGTCATTAGGATGGCGGTTATGACACTTGGCTCTCGATTCTCCTGGAAATAGGACACGTCAGCGTCGTCACTATTATCACCACATCCATTACAGCCGTCATCGCTTCGACATGATAATATGCCGGTCTTTGCCGGATAATTTGATACGGCCCGACCCGGTCTAACTAACGAGGAAGGGGATTGCAGCCCGGCGCCGGGCAAAAACAGGAACGTCTCCAAGTTGGATGGATACCACAATGTTTCCTCCTTCTTGCGCGTGATGTTACATGGCTGAATCATGGTGTATCAGGTTCGAGTTGCGGATGCCGTTCTGGTAAATTGGTCTTAATTATCACCTCGCCTTCGAGTAAGTGCAGTTGACCCTGTTTGCATGCATCGCGGCCAAATGTGGTCCGTTTCAGTCAATTAACTTCATTAATGCAATAAAAACGTAATTAATATGGTAACAGAGCATTTGGACGCAGGCACATTGGATGATGGGTCAGCAACAGTGAAGGTTGTATGGTAATGAAAGAATGGCAATTGTAGGGCAGTTCCGCGACCACAGCACCAATTATTAAATGTTTTTGGAACCCAAAACAAATTTTCTGAATTTATTGAGCAATATTTATCTCTCTTTGCTAGTAATGCTTCGTCTCTGTTCGTTAAAACTTTAACATCAAATCAGCGCCCAACGTGGGCTCCGCTTAATAGAAAATGTTGCACGTTTTTATTAAAATTGTTTAATTTTCTGTACCAATTAAGTCTTTGTGTTCCGATTATGCGATAATCGAGTCAAAATAAGATGGTGAGTATGAAAAATCAAATAATCGAATCACAAAGAATTGATTACTATATAAAATCAAACAATTTTAAAATAAAGATGCAACATTTTCGATAATCCTGGGTCCACATTGGGTGCTGATGTGGCGATAATATTTTAACGAATAACGATAAAACCTTACTAGCAAAAAATATATATAACAATTTTATTTAAATACTGTATCATCAAATCTAAATCACTCATCAAAAACTCAATTAAATTTTATCATCAAATACCCGATTTGATTTGAATGTCCTGCCAACATTTCAATCTCTCGCTCAATTTGTTGTGCCAAAGTGAATTTTAAATTAATCACCTGAAAAAGTGTGTCCTAGAAACATGATAATTATCAGAGACATCCAGATTAAACATACAGACAAATAAATCGGTGATTGTGTACTATGTACATCGGCTCTGACTTTTGTGTATTGTGTGTGTGTGTAGTTGTTTAACATGAAACTGATTGAATTTCCGGGAAATTCTGATCGAAAACTGCAATCATTGACCTATTTTTCTAGTTTATAATGGGAAAATCAATTTTCATGTTTTCCATCATGAACACGACATGTTGTTTGTCAGTCTGGTGTTTTTTTTCGATGCGTGAAAACTGTATTTAAATAACGAGTCAATGAGTTTGGGTTAATCAATTTGAATAATTTTCGAGTATTTAAATAAGCAAATTAATTTCAGTCTTGAAATTGAATTTTAGGATTGATTGTGAAAATACGAACGTTTTCTGTCATAGTCAATATTAATTAGAAATTCTGTAGAGATGATAATAAGTTGTCTTACTGAAAAAAGACCAATTAATTATTGTTTTTTTTTTAAACAGCTTACTAAGCATTTTGTTTTTACTAATTTATCTACTCTGAAAACTTAATGAAGCATTTCAGCATGTTTTGTTGTTTGTATATAAAGACAAAAATTTTTTGATGGGGATATCTAACATGATTGCTGTCAAATTCGATTGCTATTTTGACATTATGTTTCATTTATTTTGTTAAATTACCTTGCAAAGGCAGACATCCAAACAACGTCTCAAAATAGATAAAATTCATATCTGAAATTTGCGTTCTATGTGCAAAACTTATTGAGAACTTTGACCAATTTGTGGTGTTTATAATTTTCCGTCTGAGAAGTTCATACGATGAAAAAGTTTAATGTCGTCGTATACTCAATTGAATAATGTTCATCCAACACGAGCTCATACAGTGCGTACCGAGGCAGCCATCACTGTTGTAGAGGGTAGTGTTGTGGTGTGACAGAGGATACAAATTTATCGATTCAACACCGTTTTCAGCAGCCTGGTTTCTGTCTGTCCACTACTTGGAAAAGTTTGGACCAAAGTCCTATAAGATCCATTTAAAGCAGCAATTGAAGTGATTAGACCCCCGTTTTTAAGCCATATGCCTGAAATTATTTTTAACACGAAATGCCTTGAAGTTTGCAAGCAAGTTAAGCCAAAAAATTGACCATTCCAATAATTTATATGCGTTTTATTTGTTTAGAAAGTTATATGCCTCTAAAAAACTTCCTATATAAACTACTTCTGCAACTATCGCTGAAATTTATAAAAACTTTTCATCAGTATAGTTATATTGACGACTAACATATATATATCCATCAGATACATTTTGCTTTTCTGTACCTAGCATTACATGTTTCGTAGGACTTAAATATTCATAAATGTACGCTTCCTTCGTGAGTCCAAGCAAACATTGGTTTCTGGACAATATTTTCAGTTTCACTGACAAACGAAGCGTTTTCATGATAATTTCATAGTAGTAAATCCACAAATATTTTTCATGACATTCAGTTGATGATCATCGATGGAGCTCATTTATATTTCATATTAGAGAAGTGGTTCCAGCAATTCACTATGAATAATTGGACTTTTTCCGCCGCACAATAAATATGTACTGAATTTCTGTTTTTATTTTAACTTCCAAATGTTTTTGGGCTGTGTATTGATTTATTATACGAGGAGAGAACCAATCATACTAAAAGTTGGTCTTTAGAAAACTCATGAAAAATGTAGAAACAATACAAAATCATATAAATCATGTGAGGCTTATAAATAAATAATACAACGCTTTATATGATCATCATACATCGTAGATTTCAAGAGTTCTTTTAGTTATGTGTGAAAAAGTAAAACCATAATATAGTTTTTGTAGCATTTTCGATAACAGTGTTTAATAGTTTGCAAAAAAAGTTGTATTGTATTAGTTTTACTCCATTTGAAATATTGAGAAATCAACCTTTAGGCTTAAATAAAACCTCAAATTTTGTTTCTACAGTACAAATCTGGATAAATTAAGCAAGTATGCGAGATATCATAAAATTATGGTGGGCTTTATTGATTACTATTTTGACGAAACTATATTCTTTATTAAAAAAAGGATTAATATTCTGATTAATTTCATTTGCTTTTAAAAAATTCTGATTTTCAAAAGCAACTCCAAAAAATGTTTAAAACAGCATTGACTCTCAACAGAATGTTCGTTTAAATCAAACGAGCAAGCACTTTGAAAAGGAAAGTCTAATAATTAAACAGCGATTCTTAAACATATGAAAGAAAATCAAAAATTTGAAAATGTGATGCAGAATTTCAAATTAAAATTGAATCGCTTATCCATCGTGCTTTGAAAGGACTTTGGATTTTATGGGAATTAATTCAAAATGATTTGATATTTCTTTTGAAAAAAATATCTCGGAACTGTTCAGCTCCAAAATTTAAGCTAAAAATTTAGAAGACTTATTTTTGAGAGAAGCCTGGTTGACAAACATTCACCACTTAAAACCGAATTTAATAAATGAAATTTAAAATTGAAAGAAAATGACTTTTAGGTCATTATTTCTTTTACCTTGAATAAACGAGAAACCAAAAAATCCAAGCAAACATTGTGAAAACTTTTCAAGAACAAGAAAAACCTTTCTATCAATTAAAAGAATGTATTTTTTATAAGATGGACCATAAATGGCATTGGTCACACTACATATTCTAAAAATTGAAAATTCAGAAAGACCCTATTAATACTCAAAAGACGTTTTTTTAAATTTTGTTGGGTAGAACATTTTGAGTTTGAGAGCCCTTCAAATGCAAACGAAGGTAAAAGATAAAAATCATGCCATATATTCATTACGAATTCATCAAACGTTTGCTGGAAAACACCATTAAAAATTATATTGAAAGTTTTCCTGAAAGTTTTTCAATGTAATTGTAATGATTATTAAAATATGTTTCGGGATGATCTGGTTTGAATCCTTTTTAAATCAATTTCAAGAAAAAATTAGTTTATATGCAATAATAATTTCATTACGAAAAAAAATAATTGGTAATTTTTTCTGATGTAAAATTGACCTCATTTTCATCAGAAAAAAATGAGCTTAACTATTTTTGAACAGTCATGATAAAATTGAAATTAAATTTTTAAGTTGATCTCGGTCTAGAAAAATCATATCAACAATTGAAAGACTTCCTTTATTCTAGATTCTAGATTCTATTCAACATTTGGTAACTTACCAGGCACATGAAAAACTTGCTATAAATTAACGGAGTAATTTTTTAAAAAAAAAATTATGGATCAGAAGAGGTTTTAATCAAAGAATTCTCAAAATTGGCATCTCAGAAAGATTCTATTAATATTGAACACCGTTGTTTTCAATTTCGTTCGTAAGAACATTTTTAGAAAGAGTACTCAAATTTTTAATGAAGACAAGAATTTTTAAGAAAGCCATCGAATAGTTTGAAATAAAACTTTTTAATTTTCTGGACACCTTTTTTTATGTATAAATTACTGAAAAAATAAACGAATCAAGTATACCAAAGTAGAGCAGAATCTAAGGAGTAAATAAAAGAGAACTTGTCTAGTTAAGTGAACGTGAACCCGCTTCGACTATAGCGGGCAAATGTAACTGGAAAACATTCAAAATTATGGAATTACAAGAAATTTTGTAGCTACATACAACATTTTCTGTAATTCTATAATTTTTGATGTTTTCCAATTAATTCTGCTTTTGAGTTACATGCATATTATTTCAGTTAAAAAGGTCAAAATTGGAACTTTCCTGGAACATATTCAGAATATGAACGACGAAAAGGTCCACTAAAAGCTTTCTCGATATAATTTTTCTTGAAAATGCCAAGCGAAAACTTTCAAATAAAAGTCTAAAATGAATCAAACGGCCTTTCTTACTTAAAATATTCTCAATTTATTGTTTCTTTGGGAATAACATTTTTTACCATAGTCCAAAAAACGCTCTAGGATTTTATTCATAATAAGCGGATTTTTTTCAAAAGGAAAGAAAAAAACTTTCGCTACTCTCGTTTTGGGGAACTTAATTAGTCATCTGGCAATTTTGATGTTAAAATGGATGTCAGAGGTTTTTTTAGCATTGGTCATACAATTTTGCTATCTTAACTTATTTAAATTGCCAATTAAATTGATAAGATTGTTGATTGTTTAAACAGGAAATCGAAGAAAATAAATGTCGAAAATAAATTCATAAAAATGTTCAAATGTTGTATGTTCATTCAATGACTACCTACTCTCTTCGCGTAAACATTGATGCTTCGATCCTTTGAGTACTTTTGCTGATAACTTTGACCTAATACGTTAAATGAACTTCGTCCGCAAATAAGATTTATGAGTTTTCGTCGAGTTGGCCAAGGACCACTTCCACAGTAGCCAAACATTCTTCACATCTTGCCGTAGCGTGAACCTTTGGTATCCCTATTTTCAATGCAAGCCACAAAGTATCCTTTGCTACGAATGGTTACCAGGAAGAGCTTCATAAATGCTTATTTTCTGCGAATGCTTGAATACTCACTCGTTTTTAGACAGTCTGAAGGGAAATACGCTATTCTTCCGACACTTAGTTAATACTATTTTCCTACTATCTCAAATATTTTGAGCAGAACGGAATGCTTCTCACTGGCAAAAATAGAATATTCCACGAAATCCACCCCATGAAAGCATTCCTCGGAAACTTCTGCTCTGCCAAGTAAATGAACGCTTCACAGGTGGGATGATAAAATAAGCTGTGATGGTTGAGTTTGCAGCTATTTGGCGTGCGTGCATGCTGCGGCAACTACTATAGTATTTCACTATTCCCGCCGTAGTAAGTTTCATCCCCATTTACTCTAATGACGGTCTGATTCGGGTCGGTTAACCCAGTTTGATGGGAGGGCATGCATGCATGCTTGCATATTTTACAATACTCGGCATACCTGAACGTCTGTAACGTTACCTACCACCTGTACGTTTTGTGGTAAGCTTCTTAGGATGTTTCTTTTCCATGCGAAGCTAGCGTGCGCCCAACTCACGTTATTCTGAAGCATTTCGCACCAAGAGCCGTCTACAACCTCTATTTTACGCGTTATTTAGCGATTTGTTGTAATGCGATTATTTAGCTGGTCGGATGGATTCCTGCTGAGTTCCTTTGCAAACTGCTATTTTAATGGGACGCAAGCAAAAAAGGAAGAGGTTTTGGTAGATTTATTTTGTTGTTGAATCTTTATTTCACATAGAAATGGATTCGAAATACTTCACGATCCTTACTGAATTTTAGTAGAATCATGAAGCGAGAATTATCCAATAAATGAGCCATTCTATGACTTTACCCATCTGCTTCCCAATATATCAGTAATGCTTTCATCTCTCTTTAAAAAATTAAAATACTTAAGAATCAATCTTCTGCCAAACGGCTTCCTCACAATTTCTGTTGCCTAATAACACCTCAAGAAAATGAATTTTCCATGACGAACAAGCGGTTTTCTTCATTTCATTCGTGAAAGAAAAAATGGACGAACAAGAAAGTATGTTTTTCACAAGCATTTTCAGTTGTATTCCCTGAACGATGTTTGCCAAGTCAATTATTTTCCACTTTACACCAAACATTTATCCTTCATTAACATTTTATTGCTGCCAGATCGTAATTAGTGGGCATATGAATAACAAGTAGGGCAAAAATTTACATGAGATGAAAATGAATTTCTCCTATGAAAGTTTTGAAATTAAAAATAAATAACAAGGAAATTATGTTGAGGATGCTTAAATGCTTCATGATTTCTCTTTAAAAAGGCAGGAAATCTCCTTGTCAGAAAGATCCGGAAAAAGCGGCATAGTAAAAATTGGTGAAAACTCATAGATATTTTTTAGGGAATTCCCTTTCATTTGAATTACCTAAAGATTTTTGTGAAATGAGGTGGGATGTAGGGTAGATTGCCTCCTTGCGGTGCATTCTGGATAACGCTAAATGATCTACCATGGCACGACTTTCGATTGTTTTTGGACAACTCTCTCGTCTTAACGACTCTTTCTAATGTTTTGGGCTGGTAGCAGTGGTATTCTGTCACTAAAGTACGCAGAAGTAACATCTTGCAGAAACGGCTTTCAGGCTAATGCCACTGCTGCCTCGGTTCCGGTAAAACCCTGACAGATCTCGCGGTACGTTCAAAACTCGTCGCCGTGCAGGTTCAGTTGATTTCAGACTCCTGATTATTCCCTGCCCAGCTCTGAGCACATATTCTCATAGGGGAATGTGCCAACTCTCGCATGGCTTCCCTGCTTCGGCATAGATAACCATGGGGTCTCAGAAGAACTGCACAACAAGTGGAGATAGTGGCTGAGAGAGGGGACCCAAGTTGCAATGAATACAGGAACACTTAATAAGTAAGGTTCACTCAACCCGGAAGGGAAGTGGACGAAGGTGGCGCGACCTTCTAGTGAGAAGAAAACCGCGATTCTTGGCCAACCGCCCACTTCTTCGAGGGGTGCTTGTACCAAGGCAGCTATACCAGGAGCAAATACCTCCTCAGTTGAGCCTATTGGCACTAGCGGTAACACCAAGATAACGACGAACAAGCCGGCCCGCACTGTTGCCGGAGCGCCCTCCAACACCGACTCTTCTTCAGGTTTTAAAAAGTATCAAACACCCTCTATTGCGACTTACAGGGACAGAAGGTCTGCCTTCAAAGTCCTGAAAAGGCTGAAAGATTTACCTCCAGATGGTCTTTTCCATCCATGCCCTTTCCGGACAATCTCACGGAAGTAGCTGATTTAGACATTGACTGCATAACCGGCTTCATTCGAGAATCTGAATGGTTCTTGTCAGTCCGCCGGTTTTAGTGCCACCCTTATCTTCTGTGGTACCACAATGAGCCTATCGTGGTCTATGTGAGCCACCTTTGGATAAAAGGGGCTGGCACTACAACCAACCAACCAACGTGGGATTGGGAGAGGAGTGGGATTATCGTACTGTATTAAGTACAATTGAAGAGGTATGCGGTAGAAGCTGTTATTTGACTTCTACGCTGGATTTTGATTCAGCATAGTTGAAAGATATTTTCTAAAAGATGTTTCAAAACAAAAAAATGAAATCTTAAATATACTCCTAAAATATTTTGTAACTATGTTGAATCTGGTACTTTTCGATGAAAATAGAACACACTTTTTTCAGATGTGATTACATGAGCGATCTAAGATTTTTTCGAATCGATCTAAGATTCTTTCGAATCGAATGGCAAGTCCTGAATGTGTCCCAACGACTGAAACGCTCTATGAGCTTTATTTTCAATAATTTTCCCTTTATTAGTTGTGATGCAATAACCAAGCGAACTTTCATCTTTTAAGGTAAATTCCGACCGACAATCCTAATTTAAAAATGAATATCAATCATACTTACAAATTCGCAAGGCTCTAGTTTTCACCCGAATTATCTACAACTGTCTGCTAATCTTTTCACATTAATTTCAAATAAAACTCAGCGTTACAACCACACTATAAAAAAACTAATCCCTCCAACCTCCATAGCGAATAAATATTTCGTCTAAAAGGCAAAAAAACCTTAACACGCCCTGTCAAATGTTTTAATAAATGAATCTTTATCAGAGAGTGTGAACGCGTCGCATATGGTGTGGACGACAATGGAAATTAATGATTTTCACGATGACTGTCTGTGAAAAATGACTTTGGCCCAGTGAAACGGGAGGCTTTTCCCTTTAATATTTTTGTATTCCATTTGAATTTTTTTATATACGTATTCCCATAGGAGCTGAAACCAGCTTACACGGAATGCATGTTGACCGCGAGGAATGGTCGTTGGTGGTATTGAAAAAAGATGCATACATCTGATAAAACAAATCTTTTATTACTGCATTTAATCGAGGATGTGAGCAAGACGATTCGAGGTGAGTTAAGTTTAATGCTATGATGCAAAATATAGCGTCTTTGAGTTAAACTTTGTTTGGAGAAATTTAATTTAACATATATTTCCACCAAAATTTTTAGGGACAATTTTAGCCATAACATTTTTTTGAAGAAGGTTTTCAAAATTTTTCTAAAGTTAACATGTTATTGTGTAAGCTTTTAAGTTTTAAAAAATACCTTGGTCGGTAATATATGGTTAAAACGAGCTACTTTAAAACATGCACCTAGAATCCTCAACAGATACATTAAACCACAAGCCTTGCATGCAAATTGAGGCTGAACAGGTGGAATTCGAGAATATGTCGTCTCAATTTTCTTTTTCTCGATTTCCACTTGTTTTTGGTATTTCTTGTTTCTGTAGTTTGTGGTGGACCGATTAAATGGAGGCAGAAGCGGCATTGAAACTGGTTTTATGAATAACTTTTTTATGTTTCAGATACACATAAATAAATGCTTGATAAAAGATGAATGCAACTTAAATGGATGGACAATAATGTAAAATATCTCTTTGAATCTGTGACCACATCCAATTGAAGTGAAGATGATAGGCAACATGTTCGGTTATCAATAGTGCAGAATCAAGGTTGCAGAATTCAATGAAAATGGTTTTAAATAGATTGGAGTGCATTCTTGACTCCAAGGATCAATTGCAATTTTAGTAGACAGCCTTGAATAGAAGATGAATTTCAGATACTTGAAGGAAATGAAGTTTGACGCAAAGTAAATGATATGAAAGTGTTCATAATTGCTGAATTTTAATCACAAGCCAGTAAATTTCTCAAGAAAATTCTTTGAAAACATCTGCAAGAGCTCAAATTCTAAAAATAATTAAATATTTGCAAGAATATTATGTTATGTTTCTGAGGTTTCATTTTTGAGAATGTTTGCTTTATGAACGAAAAAAATGAAAAAACTCTTTCTTATGTTTTGAAAATTTTGTAAATGAATAAGTTAACAGGAAAATCAGTAAATTTAACAAGTAAAATATTAAAATATTTTGGGCTCCCCTTTTTCATTAACTCACTCAGTTAAAATCAATTTTTCCAATTTTTCCTGACATCGAAAGTAAAATTTTGGGTTTCATAAAATTGGCTCTGAAACGAATTATCACATTTTTTCGGCACAAATAAATCTAGTATATGCTTTTATTACGGTCTTTCATCTTTCAAAATTGCCAAATGTTAAATTATTCATAAAATTATGGAATTGGAATAAATCTTATATTGATAAAAGAACTGTCCAAAAAAAATTCTTAGGAAATAAGTGGGAAACATTTAAAAACAATTTGGCCAATTTTAAAAAAAAAGAATATTCAATAAAAGTGTCAGCGTTGTTTTAAAAAAAAATTAAATTCAGTGAAAAACTTATTTCTAAATTGGGAGAAAATTTTTCTGTAAATATTTAGTACTTTGCTTCATTTCAAAACTATTTCAAACTATCAAAATTTTAAACTCAAATGAAAAGTGCATATTATCACAATGAATTTATGTCAGTTAAAGAAAATTTATTGTATTGACGAGAAAAACTTACATATCTTTAATGGAAAGTGTGGTTTCGGCGTGTCGGATGGCATCCTCTTCAGGTGCTGTCATTTGCCATCCGTCACGAGACAGCACGACCACGGTTAGGCTTGTTGATGGGTTAAGCTCGTTATATTTCAACTATTTTTAATATTTGTATCTGCGAGTTATAACGACTGTCAAGCTGGTTCGTATGTATGCTACGTTGCTAAGTTTAGTTTGTCAACTCCCATTATAGCGTTGACACATTGACCCATCATCAGTACGAAAAGCATGATCAGCAGAAAAAAACCCATCATAATGACAGTGAGATAAGCACGAAAAAAGACCATACTAAAACTGCCATCTATGTTTGGGTAGAATAATTAGAAACCATCTACCGTGAATAGAATTTGACATTATTTATATCAGCTGTTTATTATTTTCGAACTAAATCTGACGTGCCATCACGGACAGTTGACGTTTGTCATCGAAACGAATAGAGGTAACTATGGAGTGGAACATCAACATAATTTGTGGTAGCAGTTTCAGTATGTGTTTGTGACACCTTCATGTAGTGGTTAGTTGTCATTGGCGGGCGACATCAAATATTTGAGGGACCGAAATTTTGGCGCAAGATTTCAAAAATTTTGCATATCGAAACATTATTCAAGAATATATTACGACAATTTTAGACCTTCAATGAAAAGAATTTGCATGAATATCAAATAGAAACCGAAATCAATTATGCATGCTAGGCTACAGCCTATTCACTTAACGTTTAGGTTCTGAACATATTTGATGAGTTCTCAAATACTTGTAACATTAATAATTTTAGTTTTAAACATAGCAAAAAACATTAAAATCATGTCTTCGAGACATATTATAAGATGATTTTCTATGGTCAATGTTAAACTTTAAAAATTCGTCAATATTGCAGTAAACCACTCAATATTTCATATTAACAGTAAAAACGGGAACAGTCGACTTAATTTGTTAAGCTTTAAAGCCACCCTCTTCCTTTTACAACCGGGCTTGGGACCGGCTTTGGCAGAATTATGGCTATTACCAACATCGAATTTGAAATATATAATTGATAAAATTCATCTCGTCTCATTAATTTCTGAAACGCCACTGGTTGTGAATTGTACATAATTCTGGGAAATGTCATTCTTTGTATTGGATATTTCAGAGCTAATGAAAATATGAAATTTTCAATTAAAACAGCTTTTAAAAGTACTCAATCTTTTGAACAGATAACAGCGTGTATATTTACTGCACTTAAGTACGAAAATCCACTCCTTTATTTCGAAAATATGGTAAACCATAAATTTCGCACTTCATATCACAAATTCTTGAAATTCACAAACTGTCGCGTCAATTTATCAACACTGTTTTCTTTGGGCTGCTACACCCGAGGTTAACACTTGTTTTTGTCACATAACACTTCGAAACAAGGTCAGGATTTGTATAAAACCACTAAATTTCGATGAATACGCGTTTTGCTTTCTTTTTGTTAAGATCTGTCAATGAAAGTCGTGTGACACTTATGCACCTTTGACACTTATGAACAGCGTTCTATTGATACCACACACGTATAGGCGTTTATTCAGTTCGTTCCGTTCCTGTTAGTTCCCTGTTCCAAGTCGAAACGACACCATCGACCGAATGATAATGACAGCACCAATGACGAAAACATGTGTGTCACCCCGTCATTTGAAGTTTCGTGCTGATGACGCTTTTCGTACTGATGATGGGTCAATGTGTCAACGCTATTAATGTGCAACAATAGTGTTAGTAAGTTGCTAACCAAAAGCACAAACTAGAAAACAATGTCGTTGACTAGACTAGGAGGTTCTAACCCATGACAAACTAGATATCTTTGTTAAAGAAGTTTTCAATTCAAGCACTTTTTTGCGGTGAAAAAAAAAGTTGTTTCGAAAATGAAAAATAATTTGGCCAGAAAAATTCTGTTTTCAGTGGGAATTTTTTGATCAAGAGGTAAGTATGCTTCTAGTCAGTATACTTGAGTAGAACCAGTTTTTTAAAGTTAGTTTTAATTCTTTATTTGAAACCAGAAATCAAGCATTCACAAAAAATGTTTGTTTAGATCATCAGAAAAATTATTCAAACCCATAACAAAATAATTCAGTTAAATTGTGAATCGAAACATGCGAAAAAGAACACGATGAATGTTAAGAGGAGAAGTAAGATTTAATAAGGATTATTCACTCCGAAGCAAAATGCAGCTGATTTTTTTAACCATGGGAAAGTTTCTGGTTCAATACAGCACACATTTTGGAACTTAGACTAAGAATCTCCACAGAAACACTCATGGGAACTGCTGAGAAAATGGAAATGTTCTAAGCTATATCTAAGTGCTTGTCTAAATCACGTTACTTTTAATTATGGTGAATTTTTGATATAAAAATTTATTGAAGTTCTTTAATATCTTTGAGTACAGGCGTTCGCCACATCAATTTGATGCTTCATTTATCCATCGAAAAAGCCATCCTTAATCCAGTTCACGTGAGCAACACATGGACAATAAAGCAATTAAATACATATATCATTTATTATAAAATTTATATCTTTTCCACAGTTCCATCCGCTCTCGAAGATAAGTCCTTGCATCTTTGCGAAATGAAGATCACACAAAGTATGTTGCTTTGCTCACTTAAAAATGTTTTATCCAAAGAAGTTCAGCTAAAATTTTCAGAATCTCTTGATAAAATATCGGAAGATCAATTAAAAATTTGTTTCTGATAAAGCATTTTTTCTAGTTTTCATTTGATTTGTTTCTCTTTCAGAAAATTAATTTTCTTTCGAATCAATTCAATTTTCCCTCGTAAATAACAGTTTGAAAAGATTACTTTCATTAATTATTTCCTGAATTTTGTAGTTTTTTTTTAATTTTTCATGCATTTGAACTTAAAAATCTAACTTTTAAATTTTTAATCTGAAATCTAATGTTCCCTGTTTCCTTTTTAAAAGCCTTAAATTATTTTCTCGGTGAGGAAAGTATTTTTACATTTTTAGTGCACATCCAAAATTTTTGAGAAAAAAAGTCTCTCTTAATAATCTGAAAATCAATGTTCTTAAAATAAATGTTCAAATTCAAAAAAATCTAAGAGATTTTCATTTTCCCAAGGAGCCAAAACATAAATTTGGTATACAACATTACCATGTCATGCTTTTCTTTACAACCTTTCCCCATAAAACATCCCAGAACTAGATCAATGCAAACAACCTCAGAATTAATTGTAGGCCATCCATATCCTTTCCATCTGTTTCATCAGTTCAAGGCACATATTTTCATTTGGTCTCAAGATTCCTTCTTTTGTAGACGTCACGTCCTTTTGCCAAGTCCTTTTTTCTACAATTCAAGACTAGTCAACCATATTCAAATTGTCGTCCATATATAAATCAGATGGAAACGGTCATAAAATTCAAGTGTCTGACCAAGACCCGAAGCGCCCCAAAAGAACGCAAACGAAAAGGCTGAAAAGTGAGATTCCAGCAAAAGGACACAGAAGAAAAAAAATAGAATACTGGGAAATTTATGATTGCTCCATATATAGTTGTGTCGAAAAAAAACCACCCAGAATCACAACTCAGTGACCTTCTTCGTGCGAAGGCAGGAAAGTAGTGAACAGACAGCATCGTATGCATATATATGTAGATACACTAGCTCTGCATAGATGGAAAATAGGAAAATCTGGGAAATTGTAACGCGTTTTCTCTTACTCGTTTTTTTCGTTGGTATCCATTCTATCCTTCCTGTGTAAGTTTTTGTTCGCAAGACAGCGGATCGTTGTATTTTTTGTTGAAATATGTATTTCATTTCAGGGATATGTGCTGTACCATTTCTTTCGGGGCTGGCGAATCCTTAAAGCTGAAAACGAGGTGGGCTTTGAAGCGATAAACGATGTGTAGAGTTTGCTGGGCGAGATGAAAGTTTTATTGCATGTAAGGGATTGGGCTATTTGCAGCAATTCAAGAGAAAGAAGAGTACATCTACTTTATTTTAAAAAAATGGATTACCCAAACTTGCAATAGCGCACGTAGAGATTAAATTCCGATGAATTTTATTATGACAGCGGAAAAGCGGAAGTTAAAATCGACTTGCAATGAGTCTTGAGAGAAGGCTTTGGTGTATTGATGCAGAGTTCATATTCATAGAGCTGATGCATTAATTTACTTTGATATATTAAAAATCTTTTTACCCTCTTTTCGAGCTTCAAATTGACATTTTTCTGCAAAATATGCCTGATATATTCTAGGAAGCTTCCAAGCAGGACTAGTTGCCTGTATAATTGGCGTTTAAACATTTATTTTTTGTGCCGCTCTCATTCCATTCTCTTGCTTCCTTCCAAGAAAAGCGGTCAAACGAGTGTCGATTTAATTGGCTTTTGCTCTGCCAGTCCAGTTTTCCATTAGTTGGTAATTTCTTTGGAAAAGAAATGCTTTGAAACCGTCGAGGAGTGATGAGGGAACATCACTTACTTACTAACAAAGAGGTGAGCCATCACTCAACAGGCATTAACTCAATTAGATAAGATTCTCGTCACGTTACACTTGAGTCACGTAAATATTTCCATGGACAACGTAATAGCAAACGTTAAAGAGGTAGCTACCAGCTAAGAAGCACCATTAAGAAACATCAACCAGCTAAGGTGTATGTAAGGATTCTAGGTGTTGATGACACCAAGAATGTGTGAACATGGCAATTGAAATGGGTTTGCAACCAATTATAAAACAATGGTCGATTTGTAAAATTTATATAAGTACATTATGAAATTTGCCCAGAAATCTGTTTTAGATCCATAAAAAATTAGTTACTATTGAATAAAATGTTCGAACTAAAAATCAAAGAAATTTGGTTTAAGGTACAATTTGCTTTTTTGGGTATAGAAGGTTTTTACCCATGGTCTCTGAGAGAAAATCATAAATGATGCAAGAACATCTCGAAAATATTTTTGTTACATACACAAATGGAAAAAAGGTCTTCTTCTTTCAAGTATTTCAAAAACAGGCTGTAAAGTTATTAAAACTGGCAGCACTTCTTCCTGACTTGGCCTTCTGTTCCAGCAAAAAAAAGCACGAAATGATAAATTGCGTTAAAATTATTCTCAGTACTATTATCCATACTTTGTAGTATCTGGAGGCGAAATTCGAAAGGAATAAGGCGATACTGTTTTGCATTTCACGCACATATTCGCGCAACAGCCTTCATCCCTCATTCCTGGTCACGCCGAACCCTTCTCATGCGAACCAGAACCTCTTGTCGGCGAGATAAATCTGAAAAAACCCTAACGGCTGACACTGACATTTTTCATGTTGGAAAAGGTCTCATGAAATATTTAAAGTTTTGTAATATATTTTAACTGGGACGTGTACAATATTTTCAGTTGCCTTTCATGATATGCACATGAGATAATGATCCGTGAAAAATATCGTTTTGAAAATTGTGTAACTATTGTTGCTGGGACGGATCTTCGAAAGCAGGTGGAACTGTGGAAAAGGTATAAATTTTATTATAAATGCTATGTGTATTTTAATGCTTTCTTGTTCAAAGAATACAACAGAATATGTTGTTCAGGTGAACTGAATTATGTAATGCTTTTCCGAAGAACTAGAGTTTGCTGCTTTTCTTATGGCTAACGCCAGTACTCAAAGATATTAAAGAACTTCAATAAATTTTTATAACAGACTTCACCCTAAATAATTGTAACATAATTTAGGCAAGCACTTAGACATAGCTTAAAGAATTTCCATTTTCAAAAAAAATGGTTGCCACTTAGCAGTTCCCATGAGTGTTTCTGTGAGGATTCTAAGTGAAAAATTCCAAAACGCATACTGCAATTTCGTATAGATAAGTAATTAATCGGAAAGTTTGAGGTTAGGCAAAATTCCAAAGGATAAATTTTGCGGATGCACATAAAAATGTAGCAATTCCACGATTTATTCTACTGGTATGCTTGCAATTTCCACTAAACATGGAAGAAAAATATAGGATCCAAATAAGAAGAAACGGTTTGAGTCTTGTAAATTTAAATCGATTCTGTTTTTAAGGCAAAAGTGATTTGAAAATACTGTCTTATTTAATGAAGAAAACATCAATAAAAATCATTCAATAATTACTATTCTTTATGTCAAAGGGCTCTGCGAAAATTTTTATTTATTATTTATTTTGCTTTAAAATTTTCGTTTAAAAATCCTCAGGAATTCATTGAATTATAACCTCGGTTTATTTGAAGTAAATATATGAATACAAACGGCATATAACTCCTATTTATTTCGATTCTAAACCGACCGCCACGCTGTCACTTCTGATCGCGTTCGGCCTCACTTGACTAATTGACAGCTTCCGTCCTGCCATACCTACCTGTGCTCTTCGTGGGTATGCCATATCTAGGGCTAAATGTCAACAATCAGCATTGCCAGAGGCAATTTTTTAATAATGAAAAAAATTATATATGAAAAACGAAAAAAACAGGTAGTCATAAAACCATTCAATTTGCTTATCTTATAAAAATTTACATAAGTAAACAATAGAAAAAAGTGTTGGGTAACGTAAAATAATTTTGAATATTTTAAAAAATGATCATCTGGCAAATTTTTTTTGCAAAAACGACTAAATGTGTAGAATTTTTTTGGAAATATTTCCAGTGATAGACCTCTGCCAAAAATTTCACTTAAGAACGATTGATTATTTTCGATGAATGGTTGAAATGTAGAAAATTTATGATGCTGAAAATGCTACCATCGATGGCTAAACCTGACTGTAAAGAAAATAATTACGGACTAAGCTTTCAAGCACTTCTTGCGATAATCTAGGGTAGGGTGGTTCATAACTTATTCAATACATTCGATTTTCTCAAAAGCCCATTTTTTTTTTGTCAAAGCTAAAGGCAATGTTCCAGGCTATTCAATTTGATGAAAGAGTGTCTGATTCAATCAAACAAACTTTAAATTATTAGCAACAGTTCTTCCATGAGTGATGAAGCGACCATTTGTTAATAGTAATAATTAATATCAGAAAATGACCCTTGTTTTTTTCCTCAGCTTGGATGCTTCCATGTAATTGGTGATGTTAGAACATCTAATCAAAGTAACAACTATATTGTTTTTTTTAAATTTCTTGCACTTAATATTCTACTCTCTGCAACAGCACGATTGACCATTCGCCTATCCATTAGCAGCAGCGTGCACTGGATTCCTTAGCAATTGTTTATTCGTGTCCAATTTGCATTCGAGCAACAATAAACTCATTGTTGGGGTCCAATTAATTGAAATAAATTGTCACTATCGCTTGACCTGGGCCCGCAGACCCATAACTACTTCTTGGCGGGTTGCATTCGGGCGTGACTAATTGAAGTGACCGCCGCGGCAAGGGTTCAATTATTGTGTATTGTCTGCACGCCGCGATCGAACTGATTCGATTGGAAGCACTAATTGGTGCTGATTGCTCCACCATGAAAGAACTGCAACGTGTCTGTGACCAGCTAACTAGGAGGACTACGTGGAATATGAGGACGCAGCCTCGAAGGCAGCTGCTCCACGAAAAGGAGTTCCGCCGGTGAGCTAATCAGATCATTCATAAATGGATACCAGTGAACAATTGACACAAATGGTGGAGCAATGAGACGCGGATGACTCTTGTGGATATTGCAACAATGCTTCTGGACGTCTTGAGGGCAAGTCCGCGCAACACCTGGTCATTAGCAACTTCTTGGGGCGATGTTGTAAGAAGCCTGCCAGGGACCAGTTTCCGTGCTCGCCGTCACGTTTGCTTTGAACAAATCCTCGCTCCTATTTCAGTTCTCGGTTTGATTGAAGTTCGTTATCATCGCCTTTGTAAAAATCTGCCGGCACACTTTCATTTACGTTTTTTTCATCAGAATATCTAGATGCATACAGTATGTAGCATGAGTGATAATATCTCTCAGTGTCAGTGAAATTGGTAGCGATGAATTCTTTTCATCAAAAGCATAAATTTTCACCTCACAATCAATACATCACTACTATGATCTCATCTTGCTCCTATTTAAATTTGTACACAAGTATTTAATTCTTAATTAAAGAATCTTCAAGAGAACAAACTGAATCATAATATCCATCAAGAAAAATTGTTTTGAACCAACACTAAATCCATAAACTGTTTTTTCAATTTCCCACTTTCCATCCTCGTCCTGACCAGAAAATTGTTTCCATTGCAAAAATGGTCAGATAATAGCATGGTCCCGAAAACAGATTGTTTTTCCCCCCAATTTTTAATTATGATAAATAAAAGATTACATGATATGTCCATCTCTGACAAAGTTGAATTGCCTCCATGACCGTTCGCGATTTCTTTGACCAGGTGCCGCAAAAAAAGGCCGCCATCCAACACGAGTCCAAAGAAGCGTATAATGAAAAGTTGCTTCGGATTCGGATTCGAATGGAAGGTTCCATCATCAACTTCGGGAAATAATGACTGCAGTAATAAAAAGTAATTCAATGTTATTTTCATGCAGCGATATTTTTTCGGATTTAATGTTGAATACATTTTGGATTGTACCACTTTAAGGAGGGCAGAATGGAAGGTTGCAATGGTGCCATCATTATTTGAGCAGTTACAGGTGAGTTTGTGTGGTTGTGTATTTGGAACACCCATTTGATGGGAAATATTGTGCTGGCATTGGAATGTTGCTCTCTAATTAAGTCATTAGTGATCGTTAACATGCTTATTAGATATAATTGTTGGTGGCGATTTAAATAGCAACTTGCGTACGTCTCATTGTCTTGGATGATGTCTTTCATGTTAAATCGAGCAGAAAGGTGGTCAGTTTAAGTTTTAGCTTCACAATGAACTATTAAGAAAACTAAAAGAATGAACGTAATGATGACACGGAACATAAAAAATTCAATTCTGTTATTTTGAGAAAGATAATAAAGGCTAGTCTTTTGTGACCATATTTTAGTTTTTCTAAATAACAACATCATTTTTCTCGTCTGAAGAAGAAAACCTGTCCCCAAGGTACATCCAGGGTACATCTCAGGTGATATGTCTTCTTCTTCGAAAGCGAAGTTAGCTTGAAGTGTCAATAAGAAAATTTAAGTTGAATAGTTTTTTGTGTGTTCCAAGCTAAATATCTTTTTTAAGCCATCTCAACGCGATACAAGTCGCTTCATGATCCAGTATGAGGATTTATCAAAAACTCATCACGCATCCTTTAAAGGTATTTTTAATATTTCATGCCGTACGATTGTTTTCAAAATTCATATTGCTGGGAAATTTTCAAATTCGAACCATTTCAAAACAATCTATGGGATCCAATAGCTGAACCTCTTTATTGTCGTCTTAATATTGTATTTTAATCAAAATTGAGTACTTATGCAAATTTTTTAAGAATCGGTTTAGTAGAAGCAGGTGAAAAGTTACCCTCGTTCACGTTGTCGCCAAGTATTACTGATTGATTTTTCTTTCCATTTAAGGCTACATATTTACGTCTCACATTGGGTCTTAAAATCCTTTCACTGAACCAAAAATCGTCGTAAGTAGTACGAAAACCCTCGCCAGCACACAAAAAAATTTCATTAAAAATTGTTCAATGTGGCGTTATATAACCCCAACAAATTCTTTTAGATTATTTTCGTCATTGCAAAATTATTCGAACATTTTTATATTTACAACATAAAAATTTTCAGTTTATCCATTTTCTTGCACAGCTGAAAGTTTTTTTAAGTATAAAATTGTGATTTTTCTTCACACTATCTTAATCCGGCTTAATTTACTCATCCACATCATTCTTCATATCTCTTCAATGTTAATTTTGTTTGCTTTGATAGAGATTTGAACCGCCGATGCACGATTGCAGTCCTATCGTTCTACGCATTCATCCATATTGCAGATGAATGCTTACGCTCGGTAAGTATTAACTGAAAAGAAAATATACCTGAAACTGACGAATAATTACGTTATTTTACGAATGATCTTGAAATTATAAATAAATTTTCGAATTTCTCTTGTCAAGTTTATTGAAAAATTGCATCAATTTATGAACAATGAAAATTTGTTCCCAAATTAATGAAAAACTCCGTTATATTATTGTGAAGCTTCATAATATTAACGACTGAACATATACAATAATTTGTTTTCGCGGAAATAACGAAATTTCGAACAGCCTACTTGAAAGATTCAAAACATTGTATTGCATTGCATTGTTCTTATGAAAAATATGTAACAATGAAAAATATATACATATATCAAATGAATTTCGTAAATATGACGAGTAATATTTGTTCAGTGTATGCGTTTATTTGTGAACTATGGCCAAAACTTCACTTAGGTTTTGGAACTAACATACATACATACGTACATACTGTCCCTATCAGACGTAGTGCTAGGCTAACTAAAAGTGACGGTCTTACTAGTCATTAATATCTTTTGCAACAGACATAACATTTAAAAATAATAGTTTTTTAATATAAAAACAGAAGAATGTTATATAAAATATTCATATAAAGCATTGTGAAAAAAAGGCATAAAAGTATGAAAAACCCTCGAAAAATTCTTGGAATACTTATTTTATTCACAAAAAGAAACATATACTATTGAAAACATGTGCAGAAACACTTCATCTACATCATTTTTATCAAAAAATTTACAAAATCTATTCTTAAGAAATTGTTTCATGAAGTAGCACATTTTTTATGAGAATATGTTCTTTATCCAAGTGACACTTTAAATTCGAAAAAAATATTATGGGACTTAGAAAGCAATCCGCAACAAATCAAGATCATCTGCTGATTATTTCATTTTAATAATTTTTCAACATAAATATTCTAAAGTTTCTAAGAATATGGTAAAAATTGAAGAAGAAAAATGGCATAAAATATCCAAAATTCAGTGGCTGCGTTGCAAATAATTTTTTTAAATGAAAATGAAATTAAAATTTTCCAATTAAAACAAAGAAATTTAAACTGAAAAAATTGTTGTAAAAAATTTCATCCGAAAATAAATAATTGGTGTCTATAAGTATTATTGGATTAAATAAAAGTCTTTAAACAACATTGTTTTTCAACTTATTTTTGTTTAATATGCAGTGCAAAATTCAGCAAACATGTAAATCGAAATATTTGACAAATAAGTCAAAAAACCATGAATTTATCGATTCTTTATTGCCAATCATTATTTACTTATTTCGCCAAAACTAGATAACGAAAATTTTTGTAATTTAGATTTTCAAAAACTTCAACTGAATGCAAATTATTTATATTTCAAAAAGAATTGAAATAAACACCGTGATTATTTTTTAGGGTGATTTTATTCAGAATAATTTTTGAACTGAATCATCGATGGATAAAATTTGAATGAATATTCTAAGCAAAACTCGAAGGAAAATGTGAATTCAAAAAAAAAAATTACTGGTTTTTACAGAGAGAATAAAAAAAATTGACTTATTGTAAGTTTGAAATATATAAGATTTTTAAGGTAACGTTTGTTTTTAATGGCCAAAAAATTATAAAAATGATCGATTTGACCCTTTTCCGCTGATTTAATTAACATACGAGTATGTATAAGAAGAATCGTAATACGGATTTTGAATTGGTTCTAAAATAAAGCCTATAAAATCTAGTCCACAGAAACTTTGAGACAATACATAAAAATCCAACGCTTATTTCTTTAGAAGAATCTGAAGTGGTAATAGGAATTTGATAAATTTGCTACTTTCATTTGAATTAAAACTAACCTCGTCCAAAATGCAATTTGATAAAATACGTTTCTACGATTTTTAACAATTTCAATTAGACTGGAATTGAACGAAATAATTTCTTCTTCTGAACATTCATTTGCCAAATAAATTCTCTCAAAGACTTTACTCGATTTAATTTTAGTTCAGTTCATCATTCCCACATTTGTGAAGCACTTACGTCTATTTGTATCTTTCAAAAGATTTATCTCATTTTTATGAAGTTATTCCAGAATATGTCACAGCACAACATACACTTTATCGGATTTCTCCTTCTATAAAATACCAGAAAACATTTTCATGATTTAATTGAACTTCTTAAAAGATCTACGAAATATTCCATTCATCTAAATAAAAATATGTATCACGAATCTCAAAAGTTTGCACAATCATCATTGAAATATTCTAAGAAAAATTAATAATATCCAAACTCACTTGAAGAGCTCCCGGAAATTCAATAAACACTTCATTTACACCCACGGTTCGTCTTCTCGCGCCTTCATATTTTCCTTAAAAACATACACGCTAAGTTTTTCCTAACAATTTCATCTTTTTTTTCGTCACACGACTCAGTCACAAAAGAAGAAAAACGATTCTACGAAAATTCGAGGTAAACACTGAGTGGGCGGGAATAGACGAGGACATATACAGTGTAAAAAAGCTACAGGAGCTTTTCATCGTAGAGAATTTAATTAAAACTTGTTGATTTAAAGGACTCGTGGAAAGTGTTTGTTTTCTGGGGTATTCCAGCTGCTACAAAATATCAATGGTGTATAATCGATCCGGTTTGACGCTCGCCAGGTTTTGTGGCCTCGTATCATTTCAGAGCTCATCACCTTCCAAGTGCTCTTCGATGGTTCCTCGGATGGAGGTGTTAGATAAAACTTGATTACCAGGAATAGTTGTTTTTCGGGAATAGCTTAAAAAAAGTGCTGTTACATTCAAACATAACGAACCGTAAATCCCAATGAAAACTTTTTGCACTATCCATAAAACCATCATTAATGCCGCGTCCTTTCCATGTTCCACAAAACACATTCGACCTTTTCGACATGAGAGCCAACAATAATTAAATCGGCATGGATATTTGCTCATCAGCAAGTGATTAAGTACAATTTTGCGGTGAGTCCTCGTGGATATTATTTTCATCCTTTGTTGTGGCTCTGGACCGTGGTCATTAATGCAAGGACACAACAGCCTCTAGGGTTTACGAGCGCTTTCGTTTCGAACGCAACTTTTTCCATCAAACTTTTCAACATGATGTTCGGTTAATGGTATCATAAATGCAATAATGATCCTGCTAATTTGCTTGTTGTGTGGTTACCGAGAAGGTTAATGGGAAGGTGTTAAAAGTAACAGGTCATTATTGTGGGAGCTTTCATTAGCTCTAAGGCTTGTATATAAAAATTGTCTGATATTGCCATGATGTTGAGGCCAACAGAAAATTAATGTCGTTCAGAGAAATTATTTCGCATAATGGAGAGACATTTTGTCTTTATCTTTTGTAGGCAATTCTAATGAATTTTTTTTTTAATTTTCAGAACAGTTCAAAGTTACAGGATAACGTATTAATTAAACACCGTTTGTAGTGAATTTTCATCTAAAGTTGTTGACATATTCACATTTCCCTGAAGAGAACAATGAAATTTTATACCATCAAAGGAAGTTTAGAGAAAGGAAATGTCGCCCATCCAAAAAAAAATGTAAAATTCATCTCAAATTTAATTGAAAGAAATTTGGCTTTTCTGTTCTATTGTTTACATCGTGACTGTATTCAAAAACATATTACATATAAAATAGCCTTCACCAAAATTTTTGAAGACATTAGTCTTTGGAAACGTATTGAATCTGTGTATGGTTTTTTGTTAGTCAGCACTAACAACGTCGAAAAACTTGCTTTTGACGTCACTTACACGGTTTTCGTGCAAGAAAGAAAGGAATAATATGCGCAATGGTATACCAGATCTTGTCTATAAAGCTTACACATCGTTGCACCGTGACTCGTGGTGAATATGGGTATGCGTGGTGTATTTGCTATGGAGTGGTGAATACTTGCGCTTGGATGGTAAAGGGGTGGCGGAAGTTGTTACAAAATACTACTATACTAGTCTCCTAGGAAGGAAAAACTCTGAATCTTAATATTTCCAGTCGATCTAAAAACAGCAATGTTATAAATAGTGAAAATAATTGGTGTCATATTTTTTGTAAAATATATATATATATATATATATATATATATATATATATATATATATATATATATATATACAATCTTACTTAAAAAAGAGCGAAGGGCTTTCAAAACTGTAAGAATCCTGACAGGGAGGATGCAGAACTCAAAAATTTCGTAAATGATCCTTACGTAATTGATGATAAGGCCATTAGGTGTTTTATTGAAAAAGACACTCTTGTGAGCTACGAAAAACCTTTTTTATAACAACTCCTAATAAAATCAACTCTGTTCCAAATGAAATAAAAAACCCTGTTGCCAAAACAGGCAGGTTTTTTTGCACACAATTGTTTTCAGAATACTTATTTGAAATTTGCAGCATTTAAAATGAGTTTTGCTGAGAACATATAAAAATACATTTAATCAATATTGTAACAAATCCTTCCAGCGATTCTTAACTTACTTTCAGGATTATTCTATCGACATCTGATAAGGGAAAGTATGCATGTATTCATATAGAAAAAAAGTCCTACGACCATTCTTGCATCAACATCGTTCAAGAGTTGTAGAGAGTTATAGAGTTAAGTGACGCAAAGTAGGCAAAAACCTTCATTTTAAAGATGCTTGCAGTTTTGTCATGTCGCTGAAAGGAAACGTGTATCACATAAATCACTTATAACAGTTATCGACTTAAGTGCTCTCTTAGGTGACGATCTTCAAAAAAACTTTTCACCATTTTTTTTTCAATAAAAAGGAAAAAAATCATTTTGAAATCCTATACATATTTTAATTGGTACTTTACATATGCAAAAATGTTTTTTTAAGAAATTTATTGTTTTTTACCCATAATATTTTTTTAAAACACCAAAAAATTACCGCGAAGTTAGGTTCAGGGAACTGGATCATCTGGAGAAAAAACAAAGCTCCATATTAACTTTTTCTAAGTTCCTATGCCAGGTACCGGATGGTTTTTTTTTTCATTAAAAAATAACAAAATGGCGGTCGTTTTTTTAAAAAAAATTGTTTTTGAGGGTGGAAAATTGACTAAAAATCAGAAAATTTAATACCGATCATAATGATTCCGCTACCGACTAAAGCCACATATGTGTATAAAAACATATTAAAAAATCAAAACGATGGGTCGAGTATTTTTTTTTAAATCGTGTCCGCCAGCTTAAAAAAAATTAATTCGAGAAGCTATATACTCTACTCTGGTATGCCTGGGCCATACAAAATTCCTTACTTTTTCATACAAATTATTTAACTTTTATCTATCGAATAGTAAATTTAATTCGGCTCCAACTGATTTAGGAAAGGAATTTTAACATTTAAGAGAAGGTTTAATTCATTTGGAATAGAGTTGAGTAATATTATAAATAATTTGACCTACCAAAAAATGTGCCCACTTAAATTTATTGAGAAAATATCTCGAAATCATCGATAAGATTTTTTTCAAAAGTGTCACGAAATTCTTAGTTTATCTAATTATGACACGATGAGAAAAAGTACATTTTTAAAAGAAAATCAACTAAAAATAACTTTAAACAATTTTGTGAAGAATCTTCTGAAATAAAATACCAACGTTTCTTTAAAAAACAGCTTTATTATTTTGTAAAGCATTTTTATAAAGGATAAAGTTTGCAATGTTTAAATTTTTTTTGAATTTTCTGCCAAAAAAACTCCGATATGTCTAAAGAAAAATAATATTCTGGGAACATTGTTCACATAAATTCTACGAATAAAATGAATGTTGAATCTTGAACCGAAATTTTTTGTCAAAATCTTTTCTTAAACCATCACACGTTTTATTTTTGTAGAGAAAAAGAATATCACTAAAATATTTGAACTCATTTAAACATAGGAGGAAATAATCGTGGAGTCATTTAATGCAAAAAGTATCCAAAAAAGATTGTGGTACAAATCTGATGAACAAATTGTGAACAATTAACGACGTATTTTTATAAAACTAAGAAACTTTTAAAAATAATTTAATATGAAGTGGACGAACAGCCAAAAATATATTTATTATATGCGCATAAGTTGATTTGAAATCCATTTTACTGAGAAAAATTCGCTTTGCTCCCAAGAAAACGATAGGAAAACACATTTAGGAACAGATTAGTGGATCTTTTTTGCGTATTAAAGAAATTGAATGGTAATTTCAGATCAAAATTGTTCGGAAAAATATTACAACCAGCATTCATAAAGTCAGTCAAATGCAAAATCTGTAGGAAACGTTGTAGGAAAAACCATCGATTTATTAGAATTCGAGACATTTGACTTGATTTCTGCTCAATATTTCATCAAATTTTATTTTAACTTCCAAAATACAAATAAAACAATTTTATGTAGCTACAAAATTTAGAGCCTTTGTTAGTATTGTATTCTACCAAGCAATAAAATCATCCTGAATTACTGAACAGCACATTTATTCGAATTTTCGTTAAGAGTTTTCTCCAAAAGAATGTTTTCAAAATCCAAGAAATTTCGCCAAATTGTATTTCAGCGTACTTCGACATTTATAAGCTTTTTATATGGTCTAAGAGCAATAAATATTGAAAATAATATTAAAACAAATACCAATAAAAAGTTTACCTTTAAATAATACTCATTCTGTTTGGTTTGTAGTAAAGGAATCTCTACACGGATGCACGATTCTTCTTGTATGATTTTATCTTAGACGTTAAGGAGTTTTTCACAATGTAAGCTGGAAGTAATATATGGAAATCATTGCTAGGAGAGTCGTAACGACGAAGGTTTCATCGAAATTGTTTAATGGAAAATTATTAAAAACGACTGATTTCATTGTTCATTACATATCTATTTTACTTTAAGATGGAAAGTAAGCCAAGAGATTTAAATATCAATACATAACCCATTAAGGTTTTTTGTTCACAACAAACGTGTTTTTTTTTCTCTATAATCGTCTGAGCTCAAAATGAACTTGAAAATGTATGTACATGTTTTGTTCACAACTCCATTTAATATCCCATTAAGAAAATCAAGCATAGGCTCACGTGCCGTGACAAAATCAATTATTAATTATGGTAATTACTTTCACTTCGAGTACACTTCCATGCGTGGTACGTATTTGAAAACAGATCATCCATCAATGCCAGCCTCTTTGGTGTCGTTCGGTATTAATTACGAGTAATTATTTCCATCTTACCATCAAGCACAGCTTAGTTCGCGACAATATGACATGTTCGTTACATTCACTTCGCATTATGCAAGCACATATGATAATTAAGTATTATGAATATCGATGAGCTTCGTAGGGTAGGCCATACTGCGTACTCTAATGCCAGTCAGTTTTCCTCCTTTAAAGACCTATTGATGCTAACGATAAATTCATTTAACCGACATTATCTTCAACGTGTATGGCCCAAGCTACAAAGAATCTTCAAGGCTGTATCACCATCCTGAACAATTTGCCATGTCTACCAGCTACATTTTTGCGGTTGAGCCTTCTTCTGGTCTCGGTTTCAGTATCCGGTTTGGATCAAGCCATAATATGTACCAACATATTTTTATGACCCTCTTCCAGGCCGGGGACAATTTTTTCCCTCCTTTTACAGCATTTAATTTAACTTTTCCCATCAAAATTAAGTTCTATGACTTTTTCTCCTTTGCAAAGCGGATCACCTTTTCTGCTATCATGCTCATCCTCGAACGCTTCAGTCGTCACAGTCAAACATTCCAGGAGCCACGAGTTGAGTGGAAAGGCTAAATCCTGGATAGTTGTCGAAGGACATGGATCGAGGCAGGATGAGTCCAACAATGAAGTGAAACGATGCAAAATCTTTTCCGGATTATTTACGAGAGTTTGGCATGGATTGAAATTAGTTTGGAATCAACATCCATCGAATTGAAGGGGCGGGAAAATCAAATCATGAAAATTTACTTATTGGAAAATTGATGATTGAATGTTTGAGCTTTTTTGGGGTTTACGGCACATAAATTGAAGTTCTGATTGTTAAAAAGATTTTTCGATGTAGTGTTGTTTCTTTTTTGAATTCATTGTTTTGTGGGGTCGTTTATACTGATTTTTTTCCTGTTTGAGTCAAACAAAAACACAGCTCCAGAATAACTTTCAAAACATATGGACTAATAAAATTCATGTTATTTGTGCAAAAAGAATTCCGGACGAGAGCTTATTTTTTCTCGATGGCGATCATAATCTTGCAAGAAACATATACAGATTACGTTCGGAAGCTTAGCTTCCTTTTCGAAGTTTCTAACAAAAAATGAACAAGAGGAGTGAGCCCAGCAAAAGCGTACCGAACGAAAAAGCGAACGGAAGTTTGTCTTAAAATACAAGATGGGCACAATACATTGCAATGATGTGCAAATATAAGGGAAGCGCGGCTGGTTCGATAAGCAGAGCACCAGAATCTTGCTCTCGAGATAGAAGGTTCAAATCCACGCTCAATCTGTTTTTTTTACTTTAAGTTACTTTGTGTGAATAAAAGCAATAGAATTTTTTTTCATATTTTGTCATCCTAGGTTTTTGAATTTGTCACATTAATTCCTGAATTTTTCCTACATTTATCTATTTACAACCTTTTAACCTTTACATAATCATTTGCAAAACGTAGCTAAACTTCCCACCACACACTCTTAGAGTGTTTCACTGTTTTTTTTTGTTTTAATCAGGTCTTTTTAATTGAAAAACACTCAATTTTTTTTGTATTTTTTTTCGTGCAATATGAGCTTCTTCTTTTTGCTCATTGATTATTAGTAATTTTATAATATCTTTGCTTCTTGAAAATAGTCTTTTGAAGTAGATTTTAAATTGATTTAATAAAACAAAGGATTAATTGAATAGTAGAGTAGGTAGCCTCCAGGCTCTTTGTCAGGAATCATATCTCCTACTTTCTAATAATATCTGTTAAAATCCCTGTTGAAATCACACTGACTTATTGTGAAAACATACATAGTTTAACTTAAATTATCGGCAAGTGAAATAGACTTGTAAAACCGAATCGTTTTACATAGTTAATATCGCCTTCTATTTCTGCTTGCATAATAAAGTGGATTCTCGGTATATAATCCGCAAATGGTTAAAATTTTCAGTAAAGGATTTGTTGCTTCCAGCAATTAACCTCATTAGACCCAACAACCGACAACAAACTTATTTACATCTAAACAGGAAGCTCTAATCTGTACTTGTTCTACAGCTCCTTGCAAGATGTTTGGTAAGTTAGGTCACCAGTTTCGATGAATGATTTCCTCAAACTATGAAGCATGTCTTTGAAATGGGTTCCAATTCAGAGTAAGTTTGCTTGTCGTTTGGCCCCGGAGACGTTCTCGGAAATATAAATATAACATCATAACAAGCAGAGGATACTGGGTTGCGTTCCATTGCAGCCCGAGTTGAGAATTCACTTGTTCGTGTCGATATTCAAATCCTCTTGTTAGCTCGTCCATAATTCAGTGATCTTTAAATCAATGCTGGAATCAGCAGAAATCTATTCAACGGATTTGCATTCGAATGCCGAAGCTGAAGACAGCACGTAATAAATGGTCGCCTATTCATGTTCGGGGATGAAATGGCTTTGAGGCTCAGGTGCGTCTTACCGAAATCCGTTTATGAATAGCATAGTGTTTATCACAGGCTCATATAATAGACAGGCAATGCTTGTTAACATCAGAGCTCATCATTTGTGCGTCCAGTCGACTACAACGAACAAAACGTCCACAGCCCTTCCTCTTAAGCCTCCAGACCCACCAAGTTCTTCCTCTTTCAATTTGATCACCACTATAAAATACCAACAATGATTTATGGGGAATCCCACCGGTGGACACATCGGCATCTGCTTAACCTAATGCAACGGTATCATGCCCAATTTATTCATAACGAATCAAATGAAGTTGAATCGAATCGCCCGTTTTCATGGCCCATCAATTTTTTTGGCTTTTACTCGACGTACAATTTGTCGTTTTATATCTTTTAAATTATAATCTTAATTTTCAGTGCTGCCTGCTAATTCTCAAACAAAAGATTCAATCGTCCCCAAAAGGTGATTTGTTCCCAAATCAAATGCCAATGGAAAGGTGACGGAACGTTTTATTAGGTTTGATGGCATTTCCGCATCTTGAATTACAGAGAAAAAGGTTGCCGATGGATTTATTTGTTGATTGATGAATTCGATAGGGTTGTGGCAATTATTGTTTTTCTCGGAAACTGTTGAAAAGGAAATTGATTCCATTAATTGATAAGGGAATCTCTAAAAAGGCAAATATTTAAATTAAATTTTAGGGTTTTTTTGTAACTTTTTCAGATCTGAAAAGTATGGATTTAAAAAGTATTTTGTTGCTTTTAAATAGCTACAACTGTAATTATTCATTATTTTTAGTGATTTTTTTGTAGGGATGCGTTGAATTCTAGTTACTAATTATTCTAGTTACTAATATCTCAGCATCATCAACTTATTATTTTGCTTACGAAACATAACTTTGAATCATTAAGTATGCACTGTAAGTTAAAAGCAAAGTATTTCTCAATAAGAGTGATAGAACATTTAATTACTACAGCCGCCATGTTGTCAAATGAATTGTCAGACACATGTGACACTTTTCATCAATATTGAATGACTATTCACAATGAATAGGTAGGTACACAATGGCGCTACTACCTAGATTCATTGAAATTCATCAACAAAGTCCTTTGCATGTTCTATTTTGTTCGATTTAAATCTGATTGACTTGTGGATGGACGTCGTTGTTAACATAAGAATCAATCGGTTTGAGGGCTATTTTTTAAATAATCAAGGATCAATTGTATTTCCAAGATGCTATTTATTTTCAAATTTCTCAAATTTAGGTTTGGCAATCGAAAAAATGGAAACAACATTTCGAAGCAACTGTTGAAAATAAATATATAATATTTATATATTTTATATTAATTATTATTTTTCATTTTAAACGCACGCATTCTGATCTGATACAAAATTTGTAAGATTCGCAAAAAAGGCTAAAAATGGCTGAAATATTTGCCTTCAAGCAAGAGTCCATCCTTGCCGATGGTGGATTTTTTTTTCAGTAAGGCATCGTACGAACAAATAAAAAATATTTTTTGCTTTTATAAAAAGATATTAACAAAAACAAAGGGCAGGCTTTTATGGTTGCATACCAAATTCGTGCTTTGTAAATTTCCAAAGCTTAAAATTTTAGTAAAAATACGAATTTCTTTTCAAAAAGCTATCATTTTCGTAAAATAGAAAAAAAATTGTTCATATACCATATACATATATATACATAAACATATATTTTTAATCAATATAAAACCGAATATTTATTTTTATTTTTACACGATACCTAAAATCTCCTTACCTCTTACTTAACGATTCATCGCATGTGCACCATATTGTTTTACTCGTATTTTTTGAATTGTTTACTAGACTATTATGTATTTAATAAAAATAAAAACTGTTGAATCTACTTAACAGCTGTGTCCAATATATTCTGTTTTTGTATTCATTCTTTCGAGCGTCAAAGTGCGCAAATATATAAAAAAAATAATGACATTTACTTCATCAAACTTCTTAAAATAAATTTTTAGCATTTTCGTTCTACTACTATTCAAACAAATTAATGGAAAATTCGTGAAAGAAGAGAGAGAACACATGAAAGATTCTTAGTGATAGTTTCCTAAAGATTGAATGGAATTAAATCCGTTTCAATTTTCATGAAACCTTTCCAAAAAAGACATTTTTGAGTGCGTTTTCTTCCCGTTTAGATTTTTGTGACGAAAAAATTGGAACAATAAAGTTTGGAACCATTTTTTTCGAATCTAGTGATTTGTTTTTAAAAATACAGATGTAAATAATAATGATTTTAAATTTCAATTAAATTTTCAAACTATTTAACACACAGATTCTGCGAGAAAAGAAATTTTGTATACAAAAAATTGTTCAATTTCTTGGTCTAACTTTCACCCGGGAAATTTTGAAGAGAAACAATTTTTGAATTTTTGTTGAACTAAATTTGGTTTTTGTTGATTTAGCCAATTGCCAATATATTTTATTTAAAAAAAAAATCATGAAAAAATTGTCACGAAATTATTTGAAAAGATTATAAAGTTATTTTGCCTGGAAAATTTTTTCACGGAATTATTTGAAATCATTTAAAAAGTATTTGCAAGAAAAATTTTGAAACTAATTTTTGGAGGATTGAAAAGTTTTTATGCATCATAACTTTGTGTAAAAGATTTATTTCCTTATAAAAAAATATTTCGCTTTTTTGTTTCGAATCATAATTTATTGCTTTGATATTTTTTGAGGTGATTTCTTTCAGAAGTCAGTTTTTGTCAAAATTCGAATTGAAAGGAATATTTGTCGGTGAAAAGGGATGACTAATTTTTTTTACCAAATTTTGCAAACAATTCGTGTAACCAAGCTCAATCGAAGCACGATAAAATACCGATAAGAACGATACTTTTTTCAGATAGATACTTTCTACCCCTTAAACTTAGTACGTTCGTAATCTGAACAGTTAGATACTCGCACCAATCCAGAGTTGGTTTTATTGAGGTGAGGCTGACGAAGCATGGCGTCAATCGTCCAGTGATGGCTATAATCGGATTAATGATGATTCGATTGAATGGCTGTAATGCGATCTCTATTTGTGCGTGACCACTTTGAATATTCAATCAATAAATATCTTTAGGTATTATCGAGTTAATGCAGATGCGAAGATACACTTACGGTTGAATGGTGATTCCTTCAGTCCATTCAATAATTGAGCAGTTGTCGTAGTAGTTTCTGGTGTTTTCAAAGGTGACTGCATATCTCTTTCGATGGTGACTACCACGGTTCATGGGAATCGGAAGAAAAGGTGATGGAATTACAGAATTTTTATGATTGACGTGTCAAACAGATTTATGAGCCACTCTTTTATTTGAAGTTAAAAGAATGACTTGATGTTACTTTTTTGTATTATTTGGAGGATGCGATGGTGATGCTGGTTTCACATCTGTAGAGAATTGATATATACAAAAAGCCTTAATCCTCCAAATTGCCTCATTTCTTTACTAAAAATTAAGTTTGTGTGTTTATATGCGATCCCTTAACTCTTCAACCCATTTATTTTATCAAATATCTTTCCCCAGTTCCCTTTTATTTCAAATAATAAACTTTACTATAAAACATCCAAGTGCATTACTACAATATTTAGTTCAGCATTTCCACAAAGATAAACAACCTGCACAAAAGTTAAAGCACTCCAGTAAAAGCAAAACCACATTTCAGCCAAACTTTGCGCGACAAGAGTCCTTTCAACCTCATATTGTAAATTCCTTGCAGCGTCATTACTATATCCCGACTTTGAAATTTTCACACAAAACATCCAAAACACACAAAAACTATTGTGCATTGTGCACACAACAACACTTTTACTTGAAATTAAATGAAAGTCCTTTAGCGACCTCATTTACTCACCCCGGGCAACGTTCGAGGATGTTACCAAAAATATAGAGTCATGGATACAGTCAGCGTGAAGCAGGATCAACTATTTAGTTCAGTGCTAAAACTTTCCACATAAATCGCGAACAAGCTAAGATAGTCGGCAACTATTTGAATTTGTCGCCATTGAAGCTTACCAAGAATTACGGGGAGATAAAAGATAAACGAAATGGCGAAAGAGATTAAACGGTTTCCGTGGATAATGTCGTTTATGATTGATAATGAGAAAAAGTCAATTAGGGGTTCAGGTGTGAAGAGCTGCTTTTCTTTTTTCTTAGAGATTTTAGAAGTTTTATTTCGAGCTCAATGTCTTCGTTTGAAACGACAATTTGTTAACACTAATTTATTTGTACAATAGCTAAGACTGTTGATCAACTTTGCCAGCTTGAACGGCCATTATTTATCCAAAATGTTGAGTGACGCTCATTTTGTCGGAATCACTTGGGAAAACATGTTGAGTTGTGCCGTGAAATTTTTTGGCTCTAATTTTGAACGAACTGCGGTTGAAATGTCTATTTTGATATATCCCAATCAAGTATTGTGCAGATAGTTTTGTAAACTCCGGAGAAGGTGGTGAGGTACAAGAAAAATATGCAAAGAATATTGGACAAAAGATAGGTCCTCAGACCTTATCTCAATCAATTGATGTATTAGATGTTGCATCTAACATTTGTTCTGTTATTATCATGAAGAACGATGAGACCAGATTTGCACATAAGTGTTGGCCTCTTTTATTTGGATGTTTCCACACTTTCGTCACATAAGTTTTCAACTTGAAGGAATGACAAGTCCATCATACTGTAACTGTGACCATTTTTGAGAGAAAAAGTGCATTTAATGGCTCTGCTAGATGTTCATCAGCAGAACCAGCAACTATTTGTACAGAAAACTTTTTTTTCCATCTTGCTTGAAATAATATTCTCGGTGAAAGCAGAAAGATTCTGATTCAACTGATAATATCAACCCAATATTTGAATTACATTGAAGAAAAAACAATACAAACCATTCGAAATCCTTAAATTAAGCTTTCGCAACTTTACAATTCAGCCAAATACAATATTGAGCGAAATCTTTTCAGTTTTACCATAAACGTTTCGTGCGAGCTCCCACCCTGTGCGAGGTTAGGCCTCCAGTTACTTACCAGAAGGCACGCAAGGTTTCCATGGATATTGCTGACATTAATTCTTTTCTGGCTCTCAAAATTTCTATAATAATTCCTGCAGGTCATTGTCCTCCAGCTTTGACCACATGTAGTACATAAAAAGATTTAACTGAGCCAACCTTTAGGCATATTGTTTCTAGGAGATTCTTCAATTGTTTTGACTTTGTGAGCCAGACTACAATCTGACTGGGAAATCTTTCTCGCTCCACTGAAAATGCTTTAGTGCAATCTTCAACATTACGTTAGTTCACTTTTGCGTGCCATATATCCTTAAAATAATTTATCCCTATTCAAAATCTTTCAATTTTTCTTTTCAATACTTTCGATGTTACTTACTAGGAGAGGCTCAGGTTATGGAATCTCAGATTTGGACGAAATTTGGCACATAAGTAGAAGACGTCAAGGATATTCGATCCTTAAAATATAAGAGCGCAAAACTCCTCCGTTTTTGAGAAAAACGTCCTTAAAGTTTTTAGCGTCGCTAATGGATTATTAAGTTTTTACATCTGGCAGAAGCGGTGCAGTGTAGGTAGCAGAACTACTAGCTCGCGATCATGGGGTCGTGTGTTTGATTCCCGTCGGGGTATTGTTTTTCTTTTTGAATAATAGCGTTGACACATTGACCCATCATCAGTACGAAAAGTGTCATCAGCACGAAACTTGAAATGATGGGGTGACACACATGTTTTCGTCGTTGGTTTTGTCATTATCATTCGGTCGTTGGTGTCGTTTCGATGACAAACGTCAACTGTCCGCGATGGCACGTCAGATTTGGTTCGAAAATATTAAACAGCTGAAATATATAATGTCAAATTCTTTTCACGGCAGATGGTTTCTAATTATTCTACCCAAACATAGATGGCAGTTTTTCGTACTTATCGAGATATGTATGGTCTTTCTTCGTGCTTATCTCTCTGTCATTATGATGGGGTTTTTTGTGCTGATGACACTTTTCGTACTGATGATGGGTCAATGTGTCAACGCTATTATTGTCGTCGTCGTGTGTTCGATCACCGGTGGGTACTGTTCTTTTCAATATTCGTGGATGTAATTATTTTAAGGTAAATCAGCAATGTTCAACTGCAAAAACATTTATTTTGAGAAATCAGCAGATTGTTCGATCATTTATATATGCAAATTATACAAGAAACTCATTGTTGAACGGATAGAGTCTTAAAAACTGTTGTAATGGAAGCAAAATCATAGCTAATGGTAAGATCATCCTTTGTTCCTCGAATCAATCCTGCTTCCTCTGCGTGCCTCAAAGCCAAGTCCGCAAAAGCTAATAAACCAGGGTGACGCCAATTGTATCGAGTCATAAATGTTATGGTGGTCAATTATTCAACACCATAGCATTCATGGCCACGTTGGGAGGCACCCTGGTTTATTGCTTTTTACCGACTTGGCTTTGAGACACGAAGAGGAAGGATGGTTGACGTCTTCTACTTATGTGCCAAATTTCGTTCAAATCTGAGTTTCCATAACCTGAGCTTCTCCTAGTTAGTGTTTAATTTTTTTGAAATAACTCAAAGTCGCCCAAAAAGAAGATTTTGTTAGTTCAGGCGTCGCCGTTGATTTGATTTGGCAATGACATAGTTAACACATACTAAAAGAATAAGCCCTTCTGTGTCACATTCATGAACTTTATTTTGTGTAAGACAATCCAACTGAAAAATAAGGGATTATTTTGACGGTCAAAAACTGAAGAGCTTAGAGGGAGCATCGAGTTGCGACATGCAAAAGAAGGGTTCCGTGTTCTAATAGTGCAGACAGTAAAACACGATATCAATTTGTTTGTGATCAGCTTTCCTGAAGAATTAGTAGTGCCGAATACTGGCAAGCCTGGTGCAACAATAGACATTCAAAATCTTCCATAAGTGCCCACTCGAGGTTCTTCGCAAAAAAAATTGATTGGACGCGTCAAAGCTGCAGAAAATACATTTTGAGATACTCCTAAGAGTATGAGTATGAGAAAATTTAACCTGTATCGCTACTATGCGCTTGACGTTCTGTGCATTATTTTTCGGTGATAGCAACCCACCGTCAGCCATCCACTCCCCGATCATTTCTTTCTAAAGTGCGTCCAAATTAGTGAGGCCTAAGAAGGCGCATGATTGGAAAGTCATCTTTTGGGTGGCTAGTTGAAGAGCACTTAATGAAGTGAGGTTTTTGGCTGGTTGATTGTAAAGACGGCCAGCGTTAGGGTTGGAAAAAGGCTTTCATTTTAATATCGTTTTGGATTAATTTGGAAATAAATCCCGATGAAATATTTCTCTGGATGTGCTTTTCTGCATCCAAGCAGGATTTCTAAGAACTCAATATCAAATTGTTTTAACAGCTCATGGACGCCAATTTCTTGATCCGTCTTGTTTTAGTAGTTTTTTAAACTAACTGATGGACAAAGTGACATACGAATCTTCATTATATTCTGAACGATTTCAACAATTTGAAAATTTTGCTTGCACTCTTTTTTTAACTTATGCAAGGCGATCACTTTCAAATGAATTTCCTCACACTTCACTTCAGTATAATCATTCGCAGGACACATGAAAACTGAGCTACATTTACTAGTCTTCGCCGTATAATCCTTTCGAACAAAAGTCCGCTCCAGAAGTTTAGGAAGCAGTCAAGAATTAAAGTTTTGTGAAAGTAATGTTACCGAACTAGGTTAATTAAACCGTGATGCTTTCATGCATAGTGCCTTGGTAGCAAATTACTGTGAAAAATACATGCTTGTACGACTTCTGCTCTACTGATCTGTATTCGCAATGCTAATTTCGAAAAATTATCTGAAATTCTCAGAAATAATCATTTATTTCAGAATATTCTCAGAAAAAGTATAGTATTTCATTATCTCCCCCAAAGGAATGTCACAGCAAATAAATTCCCATAAAGTTTTTTTTATTAAAATGAACCATGAAAGGTTGATTCCATGTTAAAATCCAACACCCCCGAAGGGCAACAACTCATCACTTGCCATGAAGGATACGCACACATTCCGATTCCTTACAAATACTTCGCAGACAACTTTAAAATTGCAAGGAATCAAATAAGTGATTAAACGACACATAAAGGCGCCAAATAGCACGGTCGCACGAAATATCCTGTTGGGGAAACGTATAATTCTTTAAGGCTCATTTAACTTTCAATTAAGCTTTGTCGCCATTTATCTCATCAGTGTCGCTTTTTGCTTGTCTGATTAAAAGTTTACGACACTAATCTGACGAAAATGCCGCTCGTACGGTTGCGAACGGGCCATGTCTAAGGATACTCTAGATAAGCTGGCTTGACTCGAGACTCGAGTCCTATATATTTTTGGCCTCATCCCTCAAGCAATTTACGAAATTTCGTGGATTTCGTGAAATTCGTGAAATTCATGTCGGGAGTTGTGAGTTGAGAGTTGAAGACAAGTTTTCCTTGGGAGTACACTAAACGATTTATTAGCAAAAGAAAATGTTACGGCAGAAAACATGGAGGACGCATGTTATAGATACAGGACTAGGCACAACAGCGAGCGCCTAGAAGAAGAAGAAACGACCTGGATGAATGATGGTAATAGTCTGTGTAGGCAAGGACGATTCTGTTGTACGTTGTATATTTTGCCGTGCGCCATGGTTCAATAAAAGTTTGATCACAACAAACCTCTTCGCGAGCTGTTGTATCTGTTGCGGGTATCAAAGGCCCAAGGACTCAAGTTGGAAGTGTTTCGGAAGCGATTGAATGCGCTACCGGATTACCACTGTACAATTAATGGAAAATTTTGTTTGTGGAACTTTTATTTAAGTTGGAGCAATCCATTTAATTTCTGGTGTTTATTGATAAAGTTTTATGTTGCAGGATGTCACGGCAATCAGTCGAGCATAAATTACGTGGAAACCATCCAAAAGAATGATTGGATTTGTACCAAATGCTGACTTCAACATTACTCAAACGATTGATGTAGTTCAGATTTTCAGGAAATAGAAGAAAATTCCTTACAATCAAAAACTCCTGATATCTGTGCATCTCGTTCCACTGCTGCATAGTCTTATTTTTCATTTCCAGTCGGGAGTCGAGGTACAAAAATAAATTGTCGTTTTTCCATCAGAATAGATGTGATTTGCTGTCAAGGAGCGAGATAATTAAAACTGATTACCGACAGTCTTGTTAACTATTCATCCCGGGCTCCATGCTTCCTTATTCATCGGGACTAATAATGGATGGTTTGGTTGGGACAGAATTAATTTTCTCTTACAACTCCTTAGCATCCTTGCATGAAACTCATCTCGGCGTACATATTAAACGCTTTGTCGAAGAAGAACCGCTCTTGAAGTGATACTTAGTCACAGGTGGAACAGAATGAAAGGTATTTTGTAATACTTTCACGACTAACGAAGCTCCAAATGAAGCGTTACCGTATCAATGGTGTGCATTCGAAATGACGAAAAGGTTCTTTTCTACAGAGACAATTTCCAAGGTTCTCATGAGAACTTGAACTGCTGGGATGACGATGGGTTCAGAAAGTGAGATATTAAGACAAATGGCTCTTATTTTTGTGGAGTGTTGCACAGTTGATATATTATTTATAAAATAAGTGCTACTCTTTTTACCCAAAAAAGTCAAGTTTTTTGTCTAAAATCAACGGAAGCAAAATCTATCCTTACAAAGAATTTTTTTAAAGAGAGAGTCCCTAATTTTTTTCCAAGCTCACCGGAGCTCAGCTCAGTTTAGCATAACTGATGCTAAAGAACATACCAGCCAAAAATTTTGGTAACAGCAACCCCTATCCAACATTGACCATTGTCCACGGACAAAAAGTGTCCGGCTGTAAGTTATGTAAATGCGGTGAAAGTGTCTTCGATAAGAATGGCTACAAAAAGGAAAAGGACGGGTACCTTTCGCCTTTGACCATTTGTTCAGAGCAAGGCATGTTGAGACCTTCCTGTTTGCAAGAAATCCACCACTTATCGCTGTGTCCCATCTTGTTAGTATCGCAGCACATCTTACGCATGTTTCTTCGTTTCCTTCCCGATAGATGGTGACCGACCAGGGCTGTGTTACGAATAGTTTTTGTTAGTATTCCGAAAGTTTATTAATTACCCCCGGTGTTGGGGAGTAACAATTTTGTGAAGGCAAGCCTGGAGCGTTGAAACCACTTCTTTGCATCCGACAAGAATAATTAGAAAGCAGCAATGTCCTTTGTCGTTGAAGTACCAAAATAAGAACAAATTTAGCTTTGTTACGTGTAATGGACAAAGTCAAGACTACAAATAGAAACAAGGCCGTCATGTAGTGTATGTAAGATCCTGACAAAATCCAACCTAAAACGTTTATCTACTGCGTCCGTGTAGCTGCTGCATATTTTTGAATTCTTATATAGTATGATGGTTTCTGAAGGCTTTTTTGTTAAACACTTTTTTCAAAGGTTGCCAAATCCTTTACATAACCACAAATCTTTAGTTGAAAGTCTGTTGGTTGGTTGTAGTGACAGCCTGTTTTATCGAGATAGTTCATTTAGGCCACGAAAGTCCCATTGTGATACCATAGAAGAGTTGGAATAGCACTAGAACCTATATTAGTTATTTAGCATAGGTTAGAACCTCGTAGTCTAGTCGACAGCTTTCCATTAAATTAATGATGAACCAGCATAAAATCTGGAACATAAAAACCTCCACCAATGAGCAAAAATAGTGTTAGTGACTTGCTAACCAAAAAGCACACTAGAAGGCAAAGTTGTCGACTAGACTAGGAGGTTCTAACCTATGCTAAATAACTAATATAAAATAGCGAAGTAGACAGATATACGAAAAACAAAATTGACAGTCGTTATACTTCGCGGATAGAAATAATTATACAAACCAGTTGAAGTACAACGAGCTTAATCCAGCAATAAGCCTAACCGTGGTCGTGCTGTCTGGTGGTGGATGGTTAATGACAGCACCTGAAGAGGATGCCATCCGACACCCCGAAACCATGCTTCCCATTAAACTAGAACCTAGCTGCGTGATAACGAGAGCCATTTAGATTCTCGTGTGAAGCTGGCTTTGCAGGTAAGGTTTAAATTAGGTACTTGCGTGAGGCCATCCAAGAAGGGCGAGCCTAGGGTTTGAATGCGTTTACTGAACAGTGCTGGGCATTCGCACAGAAAATGTTGGATCGTTCCGTCCTCTTTTTTCGATCTGCAGCTTTGCCAAAAATCGTTGATATGAACACCTAATCTTTCTGCATGTCTGCCAATCGGACAATGTCCCGTCCTTACGGATACGTTAGAACTCAAGGTTTCACGGTTCGTTTTGAGGAGCTACTTAGTTTGTTTTGAATTCAGGTTTCCTTCAGGTTTCTTCCCGAAGCCAGGCCCAGTTTGCAGCCTCCATGCTATGCTGCTTGAGTACTTGCTTTTTGGAGGCAAGACGATGACCGACTTGGGCTGTTAGTGTATAGTTCTGGATATTAAAGCCAGCTCCCGCTAGAGTATCTACGCAATTTCCAGGTACATCACTATGCCTTTGTACCCAGCAAAGGATCACTTCATAGTGAAGCGATATCACGTCCCGTTATGAGCAAAATTCCATTACATTTTTGGATTAGGTAAACACGTTGGATAGTGATTGGGTAGCCCCTTGACTGTCAGAGAAAATGATAAGATTCTTTATGGAAATTTTCTGGATTCTCAGCCAGCCTACTGCCTTGTATATCGCAATGACCTCTGCCTGATGGATAGATTCAAGCTTAGCTGTTCTGGGATAACGCCACATCAACTTTTCCATCCAAAGTCTTTTGCTGTTTTCCAGAAATATAACATCATTGTTTTCTATCTTCATATTTTGCTAAAAGGCTTCTGAAAGCTTCGCTAAAATGCAAGGACACCATTCAAATGTGGCACTTTCTTGATTACACGATGCGAAGATATTCACATATAATATCCTTGCAAGCGCCCGATTAAGATGGATTGTAAAGATATGTTCCATTTCGACAGACTGCAAAGACACCAATTTCCGGTTGATTGTATACTAGACTAACTCAAAGTGTGAAGCATTTCCCAGAACGTCGTGGAAATCGTTCAACGGCAAATCATCGAAGTGAAAACATCAGCGAAATGATGTACTATGCGAATGGCGAGGAAAAGGCGCTAAAATTACTTTTCGCATGGGAACATCAATTCACGTATGCCATCTCCAATCATTACCATCGTGCACATGTCATTGTCGGAAACGGATCCGTGGAAGGGTGGGTATCCTTCTATTTCAGCCTCGTATTTCATTTCTTCGGGATGCTTGTCGGCAGCTTTCCTTGAGCTGATTCTTTCTTGATGGTGCCGTCGCGTGATAAATGCTGACAACTTCCATTTGCCGTTTGATGAAAAATTGCGTGGCCCTCGTTTCCGGCAAGCGAGGTGTATGCCTTAACTCGTTCAAGGACCTCACTTTGAACTGAGCTAGTCTGCATTCAGCTCAGCGTTTGAGATGTTTGAGCAAGTATAACCAGTCAGTTCGAATTGGCTGTCGTTCCTTCGTGCTTCCACTTTTGAAAAATGAATTGCTAAGAAACTGACATACGCATATTTCTTTAACTTAAGATGTTCTCACGTACAGGAACACCTCTTGTGAAAAAAATTCTCAAATACCTTTATGTTACGACGGTGCACATTAGGGGATGGAATCAGCTCCGAAGCGAAGTGTAAATTTCAACTGACAGCGATGAATAGGCTTACATGGTACTGCTTTCCAATTTCAAGGATACAACCAGCATTAACTTGCAAAGTTTTATTCATGTCAAAGGACATTCATCTAAATAGCTATCAAATATCACTCAAACCAGGCTTTTATCCAGTTATAGATGTTGCGTCGTTGAGCCGCGTCCAAAACATGAGGGCGACAACAGCTAAGTAATTGCACCCTTTGAACAAGCTGTAAACAAAAAGCATCGCTTTCACCATCAGGACTCAGCAAAAATAAGCATACCACCCGGAAGTGTTCATGTCAGGTCAAAGTTAGCTTCCATGATCATTCTCCTGGTTCGCGTGCCTCCCAAGGGACACACAATCCAAACTATTCGGGTTTATATTGCCGCATCCTTAACAGTTCACTCAGTTCTTTCGGATGTAAGTTTACCTTGAGGCTTCAATTTGGGTCGTTTCGTACGTGACATGCAACTGAAACAGGACATTTCCAGCTTCTGACTTGCACGTGCAATGGCTGAAGCGGACAGGCGGAGAGGGAGCACAACGAAATCAAAATCTAGCCGAAACGCTAGCATAAATCTCTAGGGATATTGGAAATGCTATAACGTGTCCTGCATTGTAGATGGCCTCCGAGACACTGGTCTCGCCCACTCTGTATATTAACGTGGAGTAAGCGTTTAAAGGAAGTCAACTGGAGTATCCGATGGTCAGCGGTGTCCTTGCGACTTGAGACCTTCACCATGCAGCATATAATTTGCTGTGCGTCCAATCGAGTATCTATAAATCCATCGAGATTGGTTGTTTTATATTCTGCAGTGAAGGGATCGGAATCAGGACCGGTGTAGGTTATTGTGTTGAGCATGTCTGAAATGTCCTGGTTGATGTTGCTTACCTGGTTTCATTTTGGGAGGTTATGGGCGATGTTTGTTCCTCAATAAAGTTTCGAAGGAGATGTGTTTTATTGAGGCAAGGTGATATGGTGATTTGTCGTGCAATTGAACGATTTTCACTTTATTTGGGCTGCAGTATTGTTCCTTTCGTGATAGGACAGACATTATTTGATATGGCTTTGAAGAAGGATCTTGGAGTACATAATAGAGCATGGTATTATACGAATCTGAGCAATATTCTGAAGTGACTACAATAAAAAATGATCATGTTTATGTGGAGGAGTTGAAGGATACGATAAAAAAGCCTGAAATGAACAAAAAAATTGGGACTGTAAATTGCCTTCCTGTGCTAAAGGACAAAAAGATGTCCTCAATCTGGAAACTTCAAATATGTAATCGGAACTTGAACTGGACTATTAGACGTCACCAGTCCAGCATCAAAACTAATGTTTGATGATAAATTTTTGGATTTATTTATAAAACAAGTCCTTTTATGCTTTCGTTATTGTCACTTGCACACATTAATTTTATTTTTAGGAAAATTTGTGGTGATCCACTCGACTGGAGCCGAATAAATGTCACGGATAGTTCCGTCACTTCCTAAATGCTCCTGAACAATTACTGATAAATGTCACGAGTGATAAGGATCAAGGTGTTTACCAGAAGCACCACAATGAATACTAACCAGGTGAATCAATGAAGGGTTGTACATAAGATATAAAGGTCGGATAGATAGATTCTATTGTTATCTGATTTATCCTTAAAGCTGTATAGAATAGATACAATGCCGCTTACATTAACGTCCTTTGCTACGCACCTAACAACGTTATCCTCACGTATTCGACAACCATTCATTTCGTACGTTCATTACAGGGAGTTAAGATTGCGTGATTTATTTGGGTCATTTTGACTATCGATTAATAGAATACGATAATCAATAGGCGCGGGGCGTAACATGTGGAAACCATTATTCTTTCTTAGATTATTGAGACACTTGGGTTGCAGTGACAGTCAAAGGATAATTTATTACCATATGCTCTGGTGGGTGGTGCTGAACAGAAGAAGAAAAACGAGAGCCTAACAAGCAAAGTTTGGTCACAAAAATTATTAGGGATTGAATTAGAGTCTATTTGTTAAGCTTTACTGGAATTGTATGACATGAATCCTTTGAATAATGGCTTACTGAGGTAATTTTGTTGCTTATTAATGATTTTTATCAGTTGATTAGAATGTGAGCTGTTTATCAGTAGTTTTATTGGGGCCTAACTTTGATATGTATTTTGGAGCGCACGAGTGTGTTCATCAAATATGAAACGCAACGCAATAACAATAAAAATCGATGCGAGATGTATTAGGATAGTATTAAGGACGAAAATCAAACAATTTAACAGTAATCATACCCAATACAAAGCATGGCGGCAAACCGAAGGGAATTTTAATAAATTAATTCAACACTCCAACGAGCGTTATTTGAGCGTTATTTATGGAATATGGACGTTATTTTTGAATGGGTGTTGTATTTTTTAACCAAAAATATGAAGATAGTTTAGATAATATGTAATTTTCATTGGTTCTTGTAAGACATATCCATTGCACATTTTTGACAGATTACGAAACAATTTTTTGGAATTATTTTTTCGCGAAAGTTTGAAAAATATTTTTTTTGGCATAATCTGCAAAATTTTGGTTGAAAACACGGCTTTCATGGCCAAAACAACAAACAAACAAATAACGTAGAAAAGGCTTTGTAACCTGCCCCCTTCCGATTAATCCACGTGAATATTCAATCATCCTCCTTACCTACGTTATCAATGGACGCTCCCGTAGATGATACGATTAATATTAAGTCATTCCAATTATTGTTATGAGAGGTACATTATTATAATTAAAAGTAGTATTTTTTCATAATTATTATTTTGTTTAGTATTTTTAATATTTATGTAAATATTACTGGGAAGTTGATCGTGTGGACCTCAAGGGTCGCACTTCGCGGCTTGTTGTGTCGTGAATTTAATCTGAAAATCACATGGCAGTGTTAAAATAATATATCTGTCTCTGTTACACGCATAAGGTTTATATGGTGCAAAAAGTTCCTACAAGAAAATAAAGAAATTATTTTGATGGAGGAACATTGGGTGATTTTGGAAGAAAATGATAATTGTGTGCTGACGCAGAGAGGAAGGCAAACGCTTTTTGAGTTTTTGGATGTGGACGTTTGGATGTGGTAACCGCAATAGGGAGTGATCAGCCCTTAAAAAATTTTGTACGAAGGTACATTTAAGAAAAGAAAACAACGGCGTGAGTAAGCAATTCCCAATTCTAGGCACTACAGATGTTTGCAGGATGCTCACCCCTTGTTAGAAAAATAACTACTATGAGATATTTTGTGGGAAAGTGCCTAAATTTGATCTTGGATGAGAATGATGCATTGATTATGATCTAAGGACCATTTTACTATCTCAATACATACGTCGAACGAACGTTTTGAGGTGAAATGGCTTAAATTCATTAAATCATATGAAAAATAATATTTTTTGTCAATCTACTCACAACTCACACAGCATGGCATCCTGAGAAACTTTCAGAATGAGTCCGATGCTATTTTTCATTTATTTAAGATTCACAAGTCGATGAGCTAGTCTGAATAAAATGAAATTTTAATCGAAATCACGTCGGACGACTCACGTTTTAGTATTCTTCGCTACTATGACCCCTCGCCAGCCATCTACGTATTGATCATATTGCTCTGCAATGCGCTGAAATTAGTGAGGCCTGAGGATCGTCATGCTCAGCGCATCGCTCGGCAGGTGGCTAGTCGAAGATAATTCAAATGCGTGAGGCCAGCGTAGACGACATATTATATACTATATATGGCTGGCTTAAAATTTGCAATCATAGTAGCTCTCTTCGCTGAATCCATAAAAAAAATACATACATGTTTCGGTATAAAAATGTACGGGAGAAAATCGTCAATATCCTTCAAAGGTTTGTTTCCCTTCTAAAATTAATTGCGTGTCGAAAGAGAAATTGATTTTTTATTTATTTTCTAAAATAAAGATATGTACTTCATATGTCACTTGAGTTTCATTAAATTGTTTGCGCTAAAAAAACTGTAAAAATTTGCTATGCAATCAATTTCAGTGTTAGGAGGAAAACAAACTATCGTAGAGGCCAAGTTTCTTAAGTACATTTTAACAGCGTAGCTTAGCTTATCTGCCTTCCAAATTTTTTATTTCATTTAAAATGTTTTGTATCTGAAATTTTCATCATAGCTTTTTTTAGTTGCTCTGTTCAGCGTTTTTGGTAAAGGTTTTATTTGGAAATTTTTAGGAAATCTACGCTGAATAAATTTTATGTATTATTTTTCCAGTTTATAGAAATATGTTTTCATTGACTTTCATTTTGTACAAAGTACTAGCGTAACGTTTTTCGGAGCTAATATCCTGCAAATTTTTCATGTTTATTTCTTAATACACAACTTCTAAAAATTTGTTGACAAAGATCCTGGAATTATTTTTAATATTTATAATTTTACTTATATATTACTTATTTAATTTATTTTATATTGTATTGAATTGCCTATTGCATGAAAATTATTCCAGGCTTTCAGGTGAACAAAAAAACATATAAGAGACTCGTATCTTGTCAGCTTCAGATAAATATGTAAGCTATTAAATGAGAAGTGTGGTTTCGGGGTGACGGATAGCATCCTCTTCAGGTGCTGTCATTCACCATCCGTCACCAGACAGCACGAATACGGTTAGGCTTGTTAATGGGTTAAGCTCGTTATATTTCAACTATTTTTATTATTTGTATCCGCGAAGTATAAATATAGCATAAAGAAGATGTTGTTGACTAGACTAAGAGGTTCTAACCCATGATAAAGCTGACTAATATGTAAACTATGTTGAGCTGGCTTGATCTGACTTGAGCAGGCATGAAAACAGGAATGTTGGTTCGTTTGATAGATTATCAAAAAATAGGCTCAATCAATGGTATCAGTTAGTCTTTCAGCCTCGTTTTCCTTAAATAAATTCACATTAAATGCGTTCAGGCAAAAGTTTATCTTGAATAAATCGGGGCATTTTGAAGACAAATAAGCTTCATTATAATTGGAAAATCCGGAAAAGCGTTCCTGACAAAGTAGCCTCGATGAGATGCTAGAAGATCTTGATAGACGTGAAACATTCCCTAGCTTTTTGCAAAGTCATTTTAAAGTTCGTCCCTTCTTAAACTAAATATTTACTTGGCTGGCAAGAATAATGCACCCTGAATGTTCCCTTCTGTATCATTATTTTGCCTTTGACTCCTGGCAATTTTAAAAGCATACTATCACTGTATACAATCCGATTCTATTTTTCTATTCTCAAACAAATTCTGCTTTCATCCGGACCTTTTCTGATGACGTCCAAAAAAGCGAATAGAAACAATCGTTATTTCAGCAAACATCTTGTCTAACAAGAGGAGCACAGTCCCTGCATCTGATAAAAAAGGATCCTTTTTTCATATATTTTTCAAACGGCAGATGCTGCTACTTGTTTTTCGACTTACAGACCTTTGTCGCTTCTCAAAGAGTTCACAGTTCGGGGGCTGTCCTAAATTTAAAATTGACGGCTTTAGTGCGCGTCCTTGCACGGAGCGTTGAAATGATTTTCTTTCAATTATTTTCTCATTTTCCAATGGAAACGCACGACTGAAACGAATGGAGAATAAAGATTCCTTTGTTTCTTTCTAATTTCTTCTTTTTATTTTGGAGGACGTTTCAGATTGTTTGTGATTCTTTTGAATTTCAATTCCGAAGAGAAACTTTGGTTGTTTTTTTCTGTAAAAGGATGCAATTGGAAGAGGTAAATGAACACAAAGTTTATTCTGCATTTACAAAAGGGTATCTGCAGCAGCTTTAAACTGATCGACCACACCTAAAGTGGTATAGATCTCGCCTGTTCAATACGAAATCTAGAAGCCATTTTAATAATGGAAATAAAACGGCTTTGGATTATTTTCATCCGAACTAGCCCCAATTTTGCTGGCCAAACTGTATCCAAACACTCACCATTCACTCGTTTTAGAATACAAGCAAACTTCCCTTTAATCCTTTTAAAGCGGCCGCCAGGATGCTACAATGGACCAACCGTTTGGCGAAGGACTGAATATTTTTTTCGAATGCTGGTGCTCGTTCACGCTACATTTCATCCGAACCCAAGTGGCGCAAGGCGTTCCAAGGAAGCTGCGAGCTGATGAATGGGCTTCGCACGGTATGCAATTCAGGATCTCTCAGCGCCAAGCTGTTTTGGGACGGCCAGGATGAATACACACCCGATGGAAGGTAGAACCTTCCTTCGTACTGGAGACAAATTTGAAAATTTGCCAAGAAACGTGGCACCGGAGAAGGGGCGCCAGCTTGCATAAAACAACATCTACTTTTCATGGCTTAGCAAGGAATACGAATAATCCGACATTGATCATGGAACAAAAAAGGATTTGTTGTGCTGGACAAAGTCACGTTTGTTTGCTCGCTTGAGCAGCAATTGTTCGATTTAATTAGAAGCGGAACGCATCAAAGGGAATATGCTTTAAGTAGTTTCGTCCTTGAACTTTCAAGTAATTAATAATATTTCATGGGATGAAAGTCACGGGTGATGAATCAATTCTGAACTCTTGGAAAGGAATTTGAGTGAATTTAATCAGCAATCGTGATAGTGTCAATTTGATTCAACATTCTTTTAAATAGTTCAGAACTGTTATCACAAAGACGATAACTGGGGAGGAATGAGCGTCTTAAGGTAAAATATGAATAATTAGGTTACTATGTCTTTTGACTTATTAATTAACAAATTCAACCCTGAAATTCAAGCCGAGCAAAAAAAATAGGATTGATTATTTTTCCTCCTAGTCTTGATAAACAATCAATATATAATTAATTAAAAAAATAAACCAATCAATGTGAGATGATGAACGTGAGTTGCCTTTTAGCAAATTATATATCAATTCTTCCGAGTAAATATAAAAAAAGAACTTTCGTGGATTTACATTTATTTATTATTGTCTCCTACAGCTAATTAAAATTTATCAAATAATTCGAGAATAAGCAATGTACGTCATTACTCTCTTTCTTATTTCAACTAATTTTTTGGAGACAAATTCTTATTATTATTTCAATCGGATTGAATCCCAATCGTGATTTTTTTTCATTTGATGTAAATTTCATCTCCATATCCATCTGAATTTAAATAGCAAGAAGAATAATTGGTAATAATGAATGAATGTGTTCGCCTTCAATTCATTTCAAATTTGAAAGCGAAGTTCGGAAAAATGAACACTTGTTATCAGTGGTTTAGATGACGTTTCGATGTGTCAGCTTGTCATGTCATTCAAGAACTGTTATACTCGTGCAAACTGCCATAAACAAAGAGATTTATTCATATGATATATATTGGCTGTTCCATGCCTTTTTGTGATTTGATAGTTTCTAATATTTTTTCTTCCTTTTATTATGTATGGAGTTAGTGTCGTACTGATAATTTGTTGGTTACCATGGACAAAAATCCAACTGAATTTTTAAAGACGTCATAGCCGTAAAAAGTAAAAGAAATTGTAACAAAACAATTGATTGTCTTCAGTTTTTAAAAAACATTCTAAAATTCCGTTGGTATTTTTTTGAATTATAACTACTGACTTTAAGAAACTAATTTAAAACCCAACACAATCTAAAAACGAATCCAATTCAACGATTTCATCCATCCATAAATTATCGATGGATGCACGCAGTCCAAATAGTATTCTCAAAAAGCTACATGAGCCCCTTTTTGTAATTGTTTGCATATAAACGATCGAATTTAGAGGTGGCACACATGTGTCTAAACCGACAAAATAGTCCAATAGCTATACATTTGATTGTCCTTACGGAAATATGGTTGTACATTTGAATTCCACAAACGAAGAGTTCATCCCAGCCAGACTGGAGATTTATTGGCTACGAAACAATGAGGTTGTAGTCCCTCGTTTCAGATACAAGTATCTAAGCAGAGCGATTCACTCGTTAATGGCTGGATACATAGTATGTAATTTTGGATATGAAATTCAGGGCAGTGGAAGACAGTCTAAGGTTTGGAGTTTGTAATCGAATAAATAAATTTAAAGAAAAAATTACTTGTATTTTGGCTAAGGACTAAATAAAAGGTAACTTTTATTTCACGTTGAAGTTTGAAAAATAACATGAACCTTGACTCTGTTAAGTTTTATCGGTAAAAATTCTTCATGATCTCCACATATTAATGTCTTTATAATTTTTATATAGATCTGTCTTCACACTTTCCAAATAAAATAATTAAAAACGATCTAGTCATCCCAGAAGACAGCCCTGACTATCATTTTACCTGAACAATACGTGGATAACCTTTAATATCCAAAAGTAATTTAAGATGCGGTTGTGATTTATTTACGTGATATAATCCAAAAATGTTAATTGCTTTGTCTAATCGGTAGCTCGGTCGTTTTGAATTAATCGAAAATAGTCAAAGCAATCAAATAAATTTTATCACGTTGTGATATTATGAAATTATATCCAATTTCTTTCGGGGCGAAATTCTGTCCCAACCTGAAGTGAATAGTAAATGTGGTAGTTTAATGGTGGATTTTATTATTCTTACGGTAGGAAATTTATTGTTTTTATTATGTATGTTTTCAAGTTTTTTTTAAACGATTTACTATTGTAATTTGCGAGTTTTTTTTATACGAGATGAGACTATCTTTTTTGGAACATTGCCCTAGGCAATCCAAAATCATAACAAATACATTTTGTATCGAGTAAACTCATGAATAACATTTTTATACATGTATTTTATGATTATCCAGTTAAAATTTCACACACGAGAAAGTTATACGATTCAGCCGTGATAGTTTTTGTTCAGACAACCTTACCTAAATTCTACGAAAATTCTATATTGGAACTTCGAAAAATCATATAAATTATTTGAAGCTAAGATTGATTGTTGCTCCAGGTGTCTAAGTTCCAAATAAAGATGTCTTAATGTCAGTGAGCGGAGCGAAATGATTGACTCGCTTGAAATTTCGCCTATATATATTAGCAGGTGGAATGTATACATGTAATGGTTCCATATTACAGTAACTATACTTGTTGTGTGTTTATGATGATGTGACGTTTTAATTTACTGTTAATCTCTGGATATTGGATGTTTTTTTTTGTTTCGGTGTTGCCAGGTGCTATAATAAGAAAATTTTATGAGAATCAATCGAAATATTTTATTTTGAAAATCTTTATGAAAATCAATCTAAAGATTTTATTTTGACGAATTTTTTTTTTGAAAATCTTAAAATAATATCATGAACGTGGTTCAGAAATAAAAAAAGGAGACTTTGCGCTCTATTTGAACAACTAATTTCCCATTCAGAACTATCAGAAAAGGAAACAGGATCGTGGATATTAGCGGAACATTTTAGAAAAAACTAGATGACTATTTCCTGTCTAGAAATTCAAGCTAATTTAATTATTAACTAATGCAAAAAAAATATTGAAAACTTCGCATATATTTTGTGAGTCCCCAATAAAAATTTGTTTCAAATTTAATGCGTTCACAATAAAAAAATGCGTTAAATATTTTTCAACAATGACGAAATTTATTCAAATCTATGGTAAACTACAGCGAGTATCAGATGTATACCGTTAATGATATATTAATAAATAAAAAATCCTGCCATTCAGGCTCGTAGAGTCGTGTAAATATTAATTATTGGATTTTTGAATTGTATTGTATTTTTGAACTGATAAATCTGAGATTCAACACGATTATTTAGGAAGAAGAATAGAATAATCACGCATCAAAACCAGGAGCAACAGCCCAATCGAGAATCACTCCAGTAACGGCAAAACCAACCTGAAAAATCGTAAATATCAAAAATGTCAGTAGCGAACTCACCATGCACATAGAGTGACTTCATGTGTAATGGATCGTAACGAAGACATATACGCGAGAGAAAATTGCTAAGCCACTAACCAACAATATACATTATTTTTAATCGTGGTAAAAGGAGGTGACTGAAACCGTTCGCCCTTCTTGAACGACATGAATTTCACAGACACAAGTGGAAAGGTGGCTTTTTGGATGACATGAACAACTAGAGGCTAGTGTAATCGGCAGATGGAAAATTTGTGAAAAAGACGACCGTTGTGAAAGATTTGGTCATTCTGAAAGTAGTATGCAATAAAAGTGGTGAATAAAAACCAATGGACGAATGAAAAGCTAAGAAAGGAAAGCTGGTTTTAGTAAGGAAACGGTGCAGTGGTGGTATAAATAGCTCAAAAATTTATTTCCTTCTTGTGAAGAATATAATTTTGACACCCAAGAGACTTAAGTATTTATTTCCATGCAATCTTTTTCTGAATTCAATCATCTTATGAGAAGTTTGTGCCATTTGGTAGCAGAATTCCTCGAAAGTAGTAATTTTTTCAACAATTGACTCCAAACCTCTTCTTAAAGAGGGTTGTTTTTGCCTGGATTATCTTGGCGCATAAGCTGAGTGGCATCCAAAATCATTAACCTCGTATTTCTTCACCAGAAAATTTTAGTGGAATTACACACCCTGTGACTTGTTGTGATTCGGGTACATAAAACGCGCAGATTTTATTAACTGTTTAACCATCGAAATTGTCTATTGAAAAGGAAACTATACGGCCTAATTTATATGATCAAAAATTCATAGCTTTCAATCCAAATATTAGTTAAAGAACGCAACTGTGAAGTGAAAAATAATTGTCAAAAACAAAATACAATTAGGAACTTTTCTCGATTTTACCGAAATGACAACAGATTTTAACACAAAAACCAGGATTTATCAATTTTTCAGGTGGAATTTTTCAAGCAAGCAGTATTTTTTTTAAAAAAAAATCTTTATTTTTTATGAATAAAGAAAGTTTGAGTTATAAATGTTTTCAAGGATTGAAAATTCCTTCAAAGATATGATTCGCAATAAAAACAGAATACTTTACATGTGGGATTTTGTAATGACTTTGATCGATCTTTACAGACCTAATTAAATAACAATCGAGTCATTAATTTCCTTACGATTTTCCTGTGGAAATTGATGAACAATGTTCTTTCGGATATTTCTCAGTAAATAATTTAGGCAAGATTGCTGGACATTTTTTCATTTTTTTTCTCGTTATATATTTTTCATAAAGATTCAATGTTTTCGATTTATTTCTAGATTTTTTCATGATGATTCACGTATAATTTCACCTAAATTAATTTTTAGTAAAGATTTATAAGAATAAATTTTAAAACTTAGTTTTTACCATACGACGAGTGTCGCAGCTTGCACCCTAGTTTAATTTCCACGAGATTACACATAGCTGCTAAATGTATATTAACTTCCCAGTATATGGGAAGTTCTTGTTTATATGGTCTATGACATAGCTTTTAATAATTCTTACGATTTTTTAGAGAAAATCCAAAGTCACAATTGGAAAATCCCTCATTAAAATTTGAATGGAAAATGATCCTGTCGAAAACGTTGCTTAAAGCAGCGCTAATTGGTCACAAATTATCTTTTGATCTCTCTTATTGCTACCATTGCTTCATGTTGATTCAAACTCCTAAACACCAAAATGATTTCCTGTAAATCCTACGACGTCTGCTAACAATGAACATGTTTTCAAGCAAACATCTCATCACAAGGACATGTATCACCTGTAGGACTGTGTTCACCATGAAAATATTTGCTCCGTCACTTGACATCTTGTTATCCGTCGACAGGCATTCATAAATACAGCCAACCCTTAGCAGCCAAAAGCCAAAATAAACCCTTAAATGCGTTTGTCACGCATATATTTCCCAGACCGATTCCTTTTTCGGACTAATTTGATTTATGCCCAGCTAGCAACCTAGCGTCCTGAATCCTTCTTACCTTTTCGTTGAGGTAGTCGTGAAGCAAGAAGTAGTCAACAGTACACCGAAAACCTTCACCCACAACTGCTCAGCTTGGGGCTCGTTCCTTCTGCAGACGATCCGAATTCGGTCATGGATATCGTCCTTACGGCTGGAAGCTATTCAGTTAACATAACATGACAGAATTGATGAATGGCCATTGAGAATGTTTGGAGTATGGTGATTCGTGAGACAAGAAGCTAAAGAAACGGAATAAGGACGAATACACTTTTTGAATGACGACTAGGACACATTAGGCTCATGTAAATTGGGCGGAAAAATTCGTGGAAAATTGTTGCTCAATTGTTGTTTGTGTTGATCGGATGCAAATTTGCCAAGACAACTTCACAAAAATATGTTTGCCAGGCAAACAGAGGACACCAAGATGTTCTTTTCTTTGCGAAATGTTCGAACGTCTTCGAGAGATAGAAGTGAGTTGGCGTTATTTGTTTTAGACACTCGAAAATAGGACGTAGGACGAATATCACTTGCTAGCTTCAGGCAGGTAATAGTAATATTTTAGCACGGTATGATTTATGGTTTGACGGTGCATGATTTGTTTTCGTAAGGGCTTTGGTGGCGTGGAAAATAGGCACATTTTCTTCGGCAAGTCATTTATAACAAACGCAATTAGAATATGAACGTTACAAGTGTATCATGAACGTGACGCAACGAATTTCAGGATTTCCGAGAGGTTCTATGCGGAATGGTTAATAAATAGTAAATTTGTATAAGTTTCAAGTAGTTTCGTTTAGTAAAGCAGCTGAAATGGATCTCTTCAGCAAGTGCTGAGTAACTTTAATTTATATATTGCATCTATTCAATTCATCATCATTCATCATTTTCAACAGAACCAGGAAAATAAAATAACAATTACGCCAAAGAATGCCTAATAAAACTGCCTTTTTTCATTCACTTCAGCTGCAAGCTCCACAACCAACTTGTTGGAAGCAAACAATGGTAGCGCGTCTATTGAAAGGCTGCCTAATTCCAAAGTTGATTACTCTACAAAACCACTGACTCATTCTAATCCACTTTAAAGTCCGGAGCCGATAAAATGTCAACGAACGCACCATCATCGTCTGTGGAAAATTGCGCCCTACAATCGGTGGAAAACATTCTGTTCCGGTTAATTGGCCACCAATCTGCTTTGTCCAGTCCACCATTCCGGAGTGAGACAGACAACGGCTAACTTGGTCATAGGCATATTCAGCCAGGAGGTGTCCAATTGCACCTTCTTCGGCAACTCGTTGTTGGGTCATACGCAGAACGCAGAAAGCAGAAGGAAGTGGAAGTCGTTGACTACGAATGTTTTTCTTGTGTTCAGCAAAAAGTTGGCAATTAAAAGTTTACTTAATCGTTTAATCGTCTAACGATCTGTATCCTTTCTGTGCCATTTATGGCACCGAAAAGGCAATAATCCGCAGTTGGTTCTTTTGGACGCAGTCAAAGGTTGTTGAGTAATTATCTTGAATATGGGGTTTAATTAGCATTTCCTATTCTGGAAGTAAGTATTTCGAAAGTGTATTTGTTATCCGTAATTTGGTTCCAATGAAGAATGTCTTGCCTTATCATGTTGGAACCTCTAGGACATAAATATTTTTTAAATAGGAGGCTCATTTTCGTAGGGCAGATTTCCATAATGGTTGGATTTCTGATCCGTGTCTTGGGTTTAATTTATAAAGTGATACTTACTTAATTCGAAAGATCCGGAATATCTTTTTTATTTATACACAAAACCAAATATTTTCAGAGATTGTACTTCTTGTAGATATGGAGCTATATATTGAGACTTATGAAAAAAGGCTTTGTTGCTAAAGCTATAAGATATAACATAATTCATTATGTAAATTCTAATAATAATAATAAATTGAAACTAACCGTGCAAGTTGCCTTCCATCTAATAAATTAGGTGCAAAAAACTGCTCAAAGGTTACTTATTTCTGCATGCAGACAAAGGAAATTCATACAAGAAAGCAGTTCTTCGCTAAAAGTCCTTGATTTATTATACTCATATGGATATGGATCTCTTCAAAAAAAATACCGAATTGCCATGACTTTGAGATTTCCCGCCACTTGACTCATCCGCTTCCATCGAGAGTAACCTTTAAAAATTATTTCAATCTTCTCACATCGTGGCTGGCGCGTAAATTCTCAACCACAAAACCAAAATTGACACAACGACGCCGAACGCCTTTGAATAATTTATGTGAGACCAGTTGAAAAATTCCCGTATAATTTATCTTGTTTTACATGCTGTCACATTTCGCCAACCACACAAAATGTTTGATCGACACTAAGATCCATCTTGAGCCGAGTCCTTGAAAGGAATTCATGTACGCCTGCTAGAATGCCATTTCGTAAGGAAGTGTAACCTTCTACCATCCCCAAAAAATATAGTAAACTCACACACACGCACATATCACTCTGTTCCATATCGCATCCTTTATCCTATGGTTTTTCTCTCTCTTTATTTATGGAAAATTTCATGACAACCTTTTTCGAAAATTTGACGGCTCAAGAAAAATTGCTTTTGTACATAAATTTATTACTGACTTTTGAGTAAGTGAAAAGGGTAGAAGTGAAATGCTGTTTTATTCGAATAAATCTCGAGATGGAGTTCAATTTGGTGATATTTTGGTGCGTTAAGGATTTCAATAAAATAAAATTTCTTTATTGGAATATACGTTGAAAGCTTGTGTAAATGTGAGTTATTGACAGGAATGTTTCAAGTGATTTATTGTCCACTTTATATTTAGGATGAAGTGTAAATTGTTTCAATTTTATTCAAATCCAAAAATTTCTTACGGCTAGAAAATTTAAAATTCAAATTTCGTTGCCGCCTCAACTAATATGTAATGCCCATTCAAAGCAAACATAGCGACAGCAGTGCCAGATGAACTTTGACCGAATGAACAGATGACAGGAAGCCATGTGCTCGTATGATTTCAACAAGCAGCAACAAAAGCATGCGTTGAAATGGCGATTGGAAGGAGCAGGTAAATTTTCGTTCTAAAAATTATAAAATATCTTTGAATTTCCATAAGAAATGTATAGTAACATCCTTATAAGTGCGTATATACTGCTCATATCCTGAAAACATATCATAAGAAACTAGAAAAGACGCCAGCTAACTTATTTTTCCTTGGTGCAAAGATATCGGATCGGTTTTGCATGGCATTTCACACCTTGTGCTGCGCAAAAATATGGAATACGTGCAGGATTTGCTGGATCTTGAGAGGAAATTTTTGCCAATAGGAACAACGTATCACTATGAGTGCATAATTTGAAGTGAAATGTTCGTGGAGTGAAGTGACTAGAATGTTAATAAGCATGTATGGAAGAACGAGGCGTGTGACGGCTTTACGGGAATGTAGAGAAAAGGTAAATGCTTTGTTCGGTGCTTTTGATTAATCTAAGTATTTAAATTGTATTGATTTACGGAAATTAACTGTCCGTAGTACAGAATCAAACACTTTTTTTTTGGAGAGTAAAAAGTGTATGCTAATGTGGCAACCGAACCAAGAACCTTGGAGTTAAGGGTGGAACTTTTCCTTAGCGGTAGCGCGAATGCGGCTCCTCCTTGGTGTATAGTGCTCCTCTTTGAGGTTAGATTTCATGTTAGTTCCGTATTTTGTCGTGCGCCCTTTATGATGGTTCGGTTGCCATATGAAGATATAATAGCGAAAGATAGTTTATGGTGCTATTAAGTTTTAAGAGTACTGGGATGTGAAAATCATCGAAAATATACTGATCAACTTTCGCTTGTTGTCACCTTGGGTTTCTACATAAGTTATATAGACAAAACTACGTACATTCCTACTACCTCAGTCTCCTCCAAATCACTCCTTCCATCAGTTTTCATTAATCGTCCATATATAGGTTTCAGGACACAGTATTTTTGGCGAAATTAGACCGGCTATGCTGGACAAAGTAGTGTAAAATTGGACCAACAGGATGGCTTTTTTACGACAAAGTTGCGGTGGTCATATGCCAGAAATTATTTTATAACAATAAATGCCATAAAATCTTGAAGCAAATAATGCCAAAAATTGACTATTTCAATAATTCATTTGTGTTTTATTTGTTTAAAAAGTTTTGTCTCTAAAAAACATCCTATACTTCCCAGACCTTAAGAATTGGTATAGGAGATAGTACCATTATTATTCCATCTCCAAACTCCTGAAATTTATGATGACTTTTCGAAATAGTCTTGTTCACAACAGTCATATGATATTTCCCTAAATTAAATAAAACTTCCTCTCGAATATCCTTGAAAAGTATTTAACAATGTTGCATCGACCAAAAACGGCATTTGTCATCAGGAAACTGGACAGTAATTCTCATATTAAAATATGCGAAATCATCCGCAACGTTTCATAAATAATTAAACAGTGTCTACAGACAAAAAAATGTGTTAATTACAGGTGACATCTGCATGATGACTTCCGACACCATCACAAAACTCGCCGAAAGTCCTCCAGAACAGGAGGCGGCGGCACTACCACGCCCTATCGCAATCCTGCCTTGAAAACCCAATTGAAATATGCAAATATTAAATCAGTGACATTTCCCCAAACACTTTTTAAACAGAGTGACTTTGCGAGTCGTATTAAACGTTGTATTGAAGTACGACAACCTGTAAAGATTCGCAATTAAAGTTTTTCCGACTGAAATGAAGTTGAATGTTGAAGTAAAATGTAACAGTTTTACGACACACCCGATTTGTGATAAGAATACAAGGGCCATGAAAGCAAAGTCTTCAGGTAAACAGGACGATGAATCCAAAGTGAGACTATAGTTGTAATGCTTTTCCTACATAAGATAGTTTTGTAATTCTTGGGCAGAAAAAAAAGATACGGAAATGGATTCAATGGATAAATACTGTTCAGTGATAAATTATTGCAGCTGATAAGCTCCACGAAATTCGTGATAATTGGACAACTATTCTGTGTATTCCTTATTTTTGTAGAAAATTCAAAGTATTGATTTTTACCTACACAACTGTTGAATTTCTAACTCTGGGCATATTAAAACCAATTCAAATATTTAATTATAGAGCCATAAAAATCGATTGAGCGATTCCAGTTAATGGTTCCAAAATAGATAACACCAGGATTTTCGGCAAGAAAGATAGCGTTCCAAAAAAAATATTGCATTTATTGTTTGAAAAAAATTATCATTATTGTTTTAAGGATTCGCGAAATAAAAATCTTTCAATCATATTTCATGAAAAATACTTGGTCAATCAAAGCAAAAATTTCGGTGAGTTTTAAAAACTTTTCGGTAGGAAATTTTGAATTGATATTTTGTCTTCAATCAAATTCAAACACAAGTTTTTTTTAAATAAATAATTGTTAAATACATTACACGGCTAAGGAAAAAATCTTAAATGGTGAGGAGCGGAAAGCGTCTCTTAAGCTTTTTACAATTTTTTTTAAACAATTTTACTTATCAAACCTGAAAAATTTTGAGACACATTAAAGAAGGTATGATATTTTTTTTTCATTTATGGTTTTTGATTAAAATCGGTAGAAGAACTCTTAAAAAGTATTCAGTTAAAATGTTAGATCGATTGGGGCAAAACTGACAGAGCTACAGGATTTTGAATTTCTGCTCTTCGACGCGCTATAAACTGTAAATCGCTTGTTTCTTACAGCAATAGGTCTTTTGATTGCAGGCTATCGCTACAGGGTCATATACACCCAACTAACGTATTAACATAGTATAGTAGCTTGGCATAGCAGAAAAACAGCATGGTAGCATAACATAGCATAGCAATAGTAACCACCATGACACGAAAACATTCCATCTATGTAAGCCGACGGAATTTCAAGTGGGACAATCATTACTGCTTCCCTTGCAGGCGATAAATCATTCTCGTTTGGAACGAGTCATGAAAATTGATCGGTCGGAATGATTAAAAAGTATTCGCTTGAGGTTGCAATATAAAATTTTTGTCAAAATTAGGCATTTTTTTTACTGAAATAGAAATATCATGACTGAATTAAATGACTTACTTGCTTATGAAGGACGTTTTTAAAACCTTTATACAACGGGGTTGTTACTAAATAAATAGATGTCATTCTTCGATTTCTTCAACGACTCACAAATATTAACAACTGCCCTCTCGGACAATATGGTAAATCACAAAAAAAAATCAAATTATGAAGAATATTGTCGTCAGAGACTCGGGATTGAGAAAAAAGTATTTAGTCAAAAAATTGAAATATGCTTTTGGTAGCAACGAACACAATCTAAGAACTTTTTCCGCGAATTAAATTTTTTCGCGATGAATAAACTTTAAAAATACGTTGAAAACAGCTTTAATAAATATTCAAAAGCCATATTTCTTCATGCATTGAATCAAAGCAATTTTTTTAGTAAAGTGGTAGGTGTGCAATTTCTGTGACAAACTCTATTCGAAAGTTAACTATTCTACTTTAATAAAGAATGGAAGTGTTTGTCTATCCATAGCCTGATTTCCCAGCTGCTTATGTATTTAATTAAAAGACAAGCAAAAAAATCGAGTCCTAAGTAAAAACCAAAACAAATAATTGGTGAAAAACATACAAAATGTGTAATTTTTTTAAAATGGACTTTAATATCAAAAGGAAAACAATTTTTTTTTTATATAAAAATTAGCCTGCAATTATGATGGAAGTATTTAGTTGAAAAACTTTCCCAAAATATTAATTAACTTATGATTTAAAAAAAATTATCTCAAATATTTTCCAATTTTTTGGCCGGAAGGATTCTTTCTGAAAAATATATAAAAATATTTTTAAATGGAAAATTCACACGGAACTGTTCAAGAGTGAACATCTAAAATATATATTCTTATTTTTCTATCTCCTGAAAGTTATTAGTTTTTTATTTGTTTATAAACAAATTCGTTCAAGACGTACATAACTGTAAAATACCAACATTTATAGATAGTCGTCGAAATATTCTATAAACATTTTTTTTCATATTTATTTTGAGATTTTTGAGCAGAAATTTTAATTGAAAATTTCGAAACAAATTTTATAGCTGTCGATTTGTGAGTCTAACGACAAGGTTACCAAAGGGAAGAACGAAAATCATTTATTAGAGAAAATATTTTCGTTGTAAATTGTGTGTAATTTTGATGATATACATATCAATTTTTTTTGGATTAAAACGAACCACTTAAAACAGAAACAACTCGATTCTGTCCACCTAAAAATTATCATTTGGGAGAGTACTTATTTAAATTGCCCGTAATATTTCATGACGAGAATAACGTTGAATTATAAATTGAAGCCTAATTTTGCATCCAATCCATTTTTCCAGAAAAGGACATAATTTTCAAATCACCATCCTCAATATATTACCATGGAAAAAATGAAAAATGTATAAATCCTACAGTAATTCCAAGATTCAAAGAAATATGAACGCAATTTTCCAACGTTCAATGAAAATAAATCGAGAAAAAGTTCATAAATAAAAAATCACACCAGGTCTTTCGACAAGCTTGCCAATGCTCCTTCTGCAAACTCATCCCTCCAAAGCAATTCGTCCGTCACAGGGTTAATTTCAATATTCTGCACAACGCGATGCCTTGCAAACGAAAACGCCGACAATAAATTAAAAAGCTGAACTACTGATTTGAATTTAAATTTCGGGGTCAAAATTACAAAACCTCCTGGCGCGGACATCAGCCCGACAAGCGAATTTGTGTTCCGCGAAACCCGGAGGTATCCTCTTTTGCCTCTCTTGTTTGAGGTCGAGCGCCCAAAAAGGGATACACTTTATTTGCTGTAGACATTATCCGCAAATGCTATTCCTTTTGTGGCTTTGAACATCGTCAATACACCAACAAGCCGCTCGTCGTCCATAAATAATAAACGATTCGAAATCCTTCGTGGGCTTTTCAAATACAAGATGTTCCCATCTTTAAATACTAATTTTATGGGAGTTCTACAGATTTATTAGATGTGCGTTTTTTCCGGAGTTCTTGTTCCTTCGTTATTTTTTGTGGCTGTTTTGTTTAGTATGAATTTTTTGGGGGCTTATTTTGGTTTTGTCCTCCAACACCCAAACCAATAGGTTCACCTCGATGGCTCCAATGAAATTAAGAAGGGTCGTGGTGGCTTTTCTACGAAAAGTTTTACGAGCCATAAAAGTTGCAGACGTTTTGTTGCGTCGAAGATGTTCAAACATCAAGGTGGTAGAATCGATGGGCTTAATTGCGTGTTCTGATTAGGTTCTTGGAGATCTTCTTGAGTGCCCGCGGCCAGGGTTGGATGGATCAGAGCTGGTGCTATTAACACTTCAGAGTATTTGAACGGCTGTAGTGGATTTCGAGGTGTTATTGATACGGTCATAAAATTTACACTTGTATTAGACAATGTTTTCGTGTTTTCTCACAGAATATTTATCAGTTGAAGATGATGGTTTAGAAAGTGTGAATGTTATTTTATGATGTTGAGGAATGCATTGTTTGGTTATATTCCACATTTTTGCCTCCTAAAAAATGTATCTACAGCCACACAACAATGCAATCAAATTTGCTCGTTATTTCAACTTTTATTCAGGAAAATTGATTAAACCGAATCATTCATGTGGTGGAGCCTATATTTTTCAAATTGGCTATTTTCTCATTAGATAAAGATTCAGATAAACTTAGAGCGTAGAATTCGCAATAGCTCAGTGTTATGATTCAGGAGAAGGTGGAAGCTCTGAAGGATTGCCGGATTTATTTTGAAGGAAAATTAGAACAGTTTACAATGTTTTCAATCTTATAAACTTTTGCCGGGATGTTTAAATGATAGTCAAAAAACTAATATTTTTCGAATAATAAGAAAAAATTTTCCTAGTTGCATTCTGTTTTCATGTTCTAGGCTGAAAATTGTCGTCAAAAAAATTGGTCGAATTTATGTTTGGGACATAAGAAAATTTTATCTGTCTCATTTTATTTCCCAACTTTCCAGGGGAATAATTTAATTTTGTTATTTTTGAAAAGGTTTTCATTGCATGGAGATAAACCATTTTGGGAGAAAATCATAATTTTTCAAATTAAATAGCATGGAATATGAGGATGTAATTTTCATTGAAATTCAATTTTTGGTGTTTGAAAGGACAACTTTGGTGGTAGGGAAAATTGGAGAGAATAAGAAATACATATAAAAGCCTTATTATAAACCTATTCCAACGACGATTAGAACGATGACTGAAATTCGTGCAATTCTTTACCGAAAGATGTATTTTTTCAGAAAGATTTAATGCAAAAATTTGTTATTTTTTGTTAAATTTTTTTATTAATATTTTTTACGTGATTTTTTTCTTAAAGTCAATATCCAGATTGTTTTGTTTTTAATCAATAAATTTAGTTTCAAAATTTATTACCATTTGTTTTTGTGGAAACTAACGGTAAATTTTTTAAAATTAATTATGATTTTACCTGTTAAGAGTGATTATTTCCAATTGTTTGTTTTAAAATACTTAGATTTTAATCATTATAATTTTCATGGCATGTTTCCTCAAAATGTAATCGTAGAAAATCAATTTTTATGAACTTCTAGAAAAAGTATTCTCTCCTTTGTTTTTCCATTGTCTGATTTTTAGGAACAAGTTTCACTCAATTTTTATACATTTTTCCCTGAATTCAGAAAATTGTTAAAAATTTCTGCTTGTGTATTTTTTTGAATAACAACATAAATTGCGAAAATATAAATACAACTGTGTTTAATTTAATTTTTTGGGATGTCGGTTTTATTAAATTATTATTATTAAATATTATCCAAATTTTTCGATCGACGATGAGCAAATATTTGAGTTTTTAATGGTGTAGCCATTAATGAATATTGAAAACGGATGCATGGTACGTGTACATAAATATATATCCAAATCAGGATTTCAGGCAAAGGACTTTGTATTTTTTTTTGTATTCGTTGAAATTAAACTATGATGACTCCTAAACATCGACTCCGTTCCCTAACTTAATACGTTATACATTCAAGTGCATTTAATAAGACTACAAATATTATTTTGATTCGTAAAATTTTCTTTCTTCCTTTTCATATTTTATGTTCTATTCTAAAGTAAGGCTTTACCGATGCATCCTTGAATCTCATCTAATTTTACAAATGCTTGTTAGCTACAAATGTTCGATTCAAAGTATAAAACTAGTAAAACAATATAAAATTGAAGTATTTACGTATTTGAAGACATAAAATCACTTTAAATAGAACATTGCAGAACTCATTGCATTCTAGTGCATCGATCCCTTCAAAAACTTCAGAAATATTATATCTTTTTTTGCTTGCGAAATATTTTTATAGATGGATTTCTTGCACAACTTTACAAAATTCTTACAAACGTTTATTTGTTTATTTATCCAAGTAGAAGTCCATACCTTGTTGTCGTTGTGGCGAACCATGAAAAACAAAATATCCCACGAATGCAATCCTGTTGTTATGACGCTTCCGCTTCCTTCCATCCCTCAGCAATCGAGAACGATGGAAAGTCAAACCAGGAAAAGTTGAATGGAAAAACTACGTCCAGGAAAACTACACCGATAGAATTTCAAAAACATCAGCAGCATGTTTACAGGATCGAAAACCATCTGAATATTTCAATTCTATTTTCGCATTCGTTCACTTGTGTGTTTATGGAAATGGTAGACTACGGAAAACGTAAACGGATATGAATTGCATACAAATTGGATACCAATAGGTTTGTTTCTATTGTTTATTGTAATATTGCAATATTTAAACTGTTTTTATGCAAACTTACATCCAGTTAGTATGGTGTATACCGGCATGAGATTGATACCAATTGTTTTGTTAATGTAACAGAACTTTTGAACAATATATTTGTCCCTATTTTTTTACAGCCGCTAAGTATATTTGGTTTGTTTTCAATGATGACTTCAAACAATTTTTACAACTTCTTTTTAACTACTTTTCAACTTATTTTCAACTCCTTGTTTAAACAAACTTTTGACCTAGTGTAAAATTCGTGGAATCCTATACCACCCATCGTTTTAGAGATTTTCAGCAGCTAAGTTCGAGCCAATCTGAAGATTTTTAACCTCAACTTTGCATGGTTTCTTAAAATATTACCAAAATTTTCGTGGCCTAAGCAACGAAATATGAAAATTCTACTCATCCTGCTCTTCTATAACACATGATTTGATTTTAATATTGAAGCTCGGCTCAATGCCAGCATTTTTGAACAATACATTTCAGCTTATCATCAAATCTTTCATTGTGGTCATGACCTGCTTCCCGCCCTTAAAAGTGACGGTGGTATTGTTATGGTTGCCGCTTAGCTTCTTCTTAATGCTACTGTTTGTACCTCGATTGAGCCCTGTTCCTCAACATACATAATTGAATGATTGCTAATAAAAGAAAAACACCGAATTCAAACCTCTTCTTATTGGATCGGTCTATTAAATTTCCTCCACAAATTTGTTAGTTTCCGAATCAAAAAAATAAATGACCGAATCTAAAAATGTTGCGTCAAATAAATAAATTTCTAAATGAAATATACATATTTCCCAATCCAATTGTATTATATGGACATTTATTAATTTAATCCAGAAATTAATGGATTTTAGACGGAAATGACATATATTTTTAACTGTGCTTACTGCTTCCACTAACATTATCATGCGTTTTTTTTCTCGTTTCCATATTCTCGCAGATCGTATTCTTTCTTAGATCTTTCTGGATTTTCATTCACTTTCTCGCATGGTTTTTGCGCATAGTCCATATTTTTCAATTGTTTCAACTTTTTTAGAATTTGACCCCTTTCTCTAGTTCAATTTCATCCCTAGCGATGGTAATAAAGTCCTTGATCTTACTCTCTTCTTCACCAAATAATATCCTGTGACTTGTTGAATCTCCTGATGTCTAAAAGAAAATTGATCTTCTTGGGTGTATTTCATGCGAATCGCATCACATTTAGCCCTTTAACATTCCGTCTTGTGCTGATAACCGATTAAATTTAATACACATATGAATGGGCCTAAAAGTTGCATAGTAAGCTCTGCTGAAAGGTATCAGTCCTGGGCAATATTACAATATATTATATTTTGTTTGTTCTTCAAAAATCAATTAACATATCTCATTACGTATTTCCATTTCAAACAGCCTCCGGCAAACGTTGTCCAGTCCTTTGTAAACACACTCCTCTGCAACCCGGAGAGAGGACCATAAAACACATACGCGAGTAATTTGTCAAAATGTTTAAAGGTGCCGTGATTCATGGTTCATTTCGGCTCATTATTTGAACTTAATGGTTTCCATTAACCGTGGATGCCTTCATATTCACGTGCTCGCACACTGCACAAGGCCGTGGAATACTTGTCTGCGCGCATTCCAAACAGAAAATTTAATCTTTGGCTCTTCTGATTTATTGGGCTCTGAGTGAAGCATCTTCTGCGCCTACCACCTGAACGTACCAGACCACCATCACGTCTGCAAAGCTTTCTTAGACCGACGATGGAAGGAATCGCCTCTGGATTGAAAAAGGTGTTTTGACATCGGCGACAAGAGATATGGATGTGTTTTCATAAGACGATTAAAAGATGAGCTCATTCTTCGGACTGTTATATTGCCACCACTGTCAGAGCGTTTTATTAGACAATTTTACTAGGCTGCGACCGGAGAAGTCACTTCCCATTAAAAGGACGTGGCGCACTTATAATCGGCCCTCTTGGGATTTGGTTTTGCCACTCGGAATGCATGCTTTTATTACTTACTTGTATGGTCGCAGGTGATATTATCGCTTTGTAATGGGCCATTAAAGTTCCCCAAAGAATATTCTGTCGAATATGAAGAAAATACATAATGACCTGCAAGATGTCTCTTGATAGCAGTATCTGACAGGATTAAATTGAGGATTATATTGAAGCTTCTATGCAAACATGTTTTCCTAGATTCATGTTCTGTGTAAATAAGAATCATTTGGAAGTTGCTCCAAGGACTTTTTGTGTTGTTTTCATAAAAATATACATTCAAGCTTTTAATGTTTTCAAAATTGCAAATGATAACTACTAATAGTAAATCACGGCCAATTTTGATAAATTTTTAATTCTAAAAATCTGTTAAAAATTACTTAACAGTATATTTTGCAATTATTGTCGGTAAAACTTTTGCATAGCATTCTTGACCCAGCAAATCTGCAAAGCTAAAACAAATGTTGTTGTACTGCGAAAACGTTTTTAAATTTTTTGGATATAGTTTTTAGAACAATAACCACTGGAAATTTAGGCGTATACCTATTGTAACGTATTCCCTGAAAAGAGTATTGTTATGTTGACTTTTCGTGAGTCCTCGAGTCAAACAATGAATGGCAGTTTAATACATATATTTTGTCATTCGATTTTTTACAGGCAGCTGAATGTTTTAACATAAGAGTATACAATATTTCTTTTGCAAAAACTCACTAATTTACACCAAAATTCTATAGTGGAATCACTAGTGATTAAACCAAATTAACTATATACGGGTGGAAAAAGGATATGGAAGAAATAAAAAAAACGTGTTTCAAAAAAACCCATAAACTATTCCAACTTAAATTTTTACGAAATTAGCTCTTATAAGCCAGCTAATAACAAAGTAGGAAATTTTATAATCAATGGCCGTTTTTCGTTTGATTTAGAAAATTCAAAGTATTTTTTCGATTCTTTTAGGGTTCAAGCATAAAGATGCCATTCATGTTGCTTAAGAAAAGACCCGAGGAAAAAATGGACTCAGTTATCATCAATGATTTTCGGATAGCTTTCATGAACTACGACAAATTTGCAACCGAGCCATCGAAGATGGATTCATCAGATTTAGATTTTGAATTATGGTTGACATTTTTTCAAGAATTAAATAATGATTTATTCTTATAAAGAGAGAGAGGAGAAAGGAATTTTGGAAGTAACTTAATGAATAATTATTCAAATCCAGCAAAAAACCGTCATTTATTATACAATTTGATAACTTTCTAAAATCTCCCTTATACGAGCTAACCTAGTAAGACTCCCTTGTGAATAGTTTATGAGGTTTCGTGGTAAATGATTATACTATTCGCTTCCCAGATTTTTTATTTTTTTTTATTTTTGTTGCATAGTGTTATCGCTACCAACCTACTCTCGCTCCTTGTTTTCAAGTTCCAAATAAAGATACTTTACATCCAACCATTGAGTGGTAATTTTTGATTCGAAACTCTGTACTTCGCTCACTGTGTAAACGATCCAGATAAGGATGCTTAAATGTCAATGAGTGAAATGTTATTGATTGACTCGCTAGAAATTCCGTCTGTTCATATAGTTGGACTGTTTATAAGTTGTAATGATATTTCTTATTAACTAGTATACTTCTGTTTACACAACGCGATAGTGACGGCGGTGGTAGCAGGAGCTGCTGTAATCTCTTGATATGTAGGGATATTGCCTTGTGTAACGCTAAGGATAGTTCGTATATGAAAAATATTTTTCTAGTACAGAAAACCATTTCCTAGCTCCAAAACTAATTATTTTCACTTAAATGCTGATCACAAACGACGAAAACCATTTCTTCTTCTTCATTCGGTACTCATGAAAGGTGTAGAATTATTACAATAAAAAATTATTTTCACTCGGAGAAACCAAATTTAACCAAAAAGATTCTACGCTTATTTTATGAGACACTTCCAAGCTGTTAAATTAATACTTCGATCAAAAAAATTAAATCAGCTTCCTTAAAAGCAAATTCTTTAAGGAAACTGAAATTTACTGACAGCGGAAAAATAGCTCTGAATGTTTGCAAAATTATTTTTTCGGTTGAGGTCAACGAAATTCAGCAAAATACTACACAATTAACCTGGTTAGATTTTACTAACGTAAATTGTGTGATTATTTGTGTATTTTGGCCCATAATGAAAATGACGCATTTTCCTGGAAACTTTTATACGAAAAGAATAAAATTTATGTCGAATATTAAATTTTTTTATGAAAATTGATTTTTGTTTCTGAAAAAAATCAGCTCCATTTTATAAAAATCTTAGAAAGCTAAAATTAAAAATTTTTAATCTAAAAAAATATTTTCAAAAATTGATATCAACAAAAACTTTTTACAGTTAGAAAATAGGAAAGGTTATGATTATTATTTAGTAAAAGATACGAAAGAGGCTACTGTGTCATAAAAAATTCGATGCGGTCACGGCCCCATAAGAAGTTATGGGGGTTTCCCCATTAAAAAAATGGTTATTATGCCTATTTCCAGAAATCATATGAAACATTAGAATTGATCTGGGAAGTGGTTTTTAAACTTGGTTAAAAATTGAAAAATTTAAAAAAAAAATATTTTTTTTTCGTAAAAAATAACAAGAAAACATTAAAAATATAAAAAGAATAAAAAAAATTGATGAATGTCTTTTTTATCGTAAATGTAATTTAAATAGGGATAACACTTTGGGCACACGTTTTGCACCCCTCTCTTTTATGCCGTAGTAGAGGAACTCCTCTCTTTCGATTCCTCTTATCCCACCTCCTTCGGGGGTGGGGTCATAATCTTTACCTTTACCTAGAAAACTTTTCAAACGATAACGAAAAATTTTCTTGGTTGAAGATTTTCTTCACACATTTTTATTTACAAAATTGACTTTTGGAAAGTAAAAAAATAACAATTATTTCATTCTTCGGGGAAAAATTCGAAAGGACAGCAAGTTTCGAAACAGACAATTATTTTCATGAATTTGTTACAAAATTAATATAGGATATACAGCATAAACAAGAACATTTATATCTAAAACGCGTACAGCTTCAATAAAATATATATTATAACAATTGTTGAAAGGTCTGTAAAAGTTCAAACTTTTCACTCGTTTCATCAAATTTGTCTATTTATAATTGTATGTTACCCGTTCGTGTTCCAGACTACACAAAAACTGCATTTGTGAAAGTTCGTCTAGACTTTGTTGCTAACAAACCGCGCAAACTTCGGGTCAGATTAAATCCAACTGATAGCCGAAAAACAGCATGTAATGCCGCAAAAAATGATTGCACGACCAGATAAAACACCCACATTTACTAGACTGACTAATGATCCTGGAAATATTCACATTCAATATTCAAATCACAGCCGCAATGGTCTGGAAGATCGTTAGTACGCGCGCCAACTGCTAACCTACAAGAAACTTGACACTGAACCGAAGAGCTCAACTCGTGATGCGATCGTGCAATCTTTGAACTGCAAGTCACTCTTCCAACCTTTATTAGCTCCAAGAAGATACTTGATAAACTGTTTCGGTGCAAAATAAAGTTGAAAGCATCTTGAAATGGATCTAGAACAGTTGAAGTGACTCCTGGCGTGTTTTAGACTCAAGTAGATACTGTTTCGTTTGATTGGAATATGATTGAGACTGCTTACTCAAATATTCATTAAAATAAATTTAAAATATATTTAAAATGTATCTTTTATCCTCGCAATTTATGTATATTAAGCCGTAAACCGTACCATTTGGATGCAAGCCCTGAATCAACTTAATCGTACATTCGAATCTGAAATTTGGCGCCCAACCTTATTCAGAGTTCAGATTTCAAATACATGTGCTGTATGAAGCTAAATGTATCTTCACTGGAACCAAATTAAGTTTGAAGACTTCGAAGGTCAGCGTCAACATAAACGAATTGACGAAACAAAAAAAAACATTTTCCAATCTTACCTTTTTGAGATATCGCCAATTCGATTAAGATCTCTATTATGGACGGGAATCGATGGTAATGAGGTTATATGCGTCTATAAAGGCTTCCTGGCTACGCTTGTCTACCGTTTCGAAAAGATACAATCTTCAGACGTACATATGTGTCGTTCAGATACACCTCAGCACGGTACGCAATATGTTGAAGGCGATGCAACTGAAAGAGGCACAGGTAGTCTTCCCATGATGGTTTCATGAAGATACCGAACATTGATGTTAGGGAATATTCCGACAGAAGAAAGGGTCAGATTTTGGCTGTTTTAGATGCTCTGTGAAGAACGAGAAAATTGATTGCAGATCCTTTAATGCTGTCAGGAAAATGCATATGGTTGCTTTTTCATAGAAAATAGGAGCCGTTAATTAAAATAAACCTTTTGCTTCAACAAATAACCGAAAACTACTTGAAAATCTATCTTGAACATATTAGGAAGGTATCTACACTTGCTAGAAAAAGTCTGCGTTCATCTGGTGTCAATCAGTTTGTAACTGTAGAAAATCAAAAACGAACAAATATTTTCCAGATTTTGTTTCACGTATTTATTAAGGATTTCTTAGGTATTCGAAAGAAGTAAGTTCATTTATTTCGCTTCTACAATTTTTGATATAACAGTCCTTTTCTCAGGAAACATACAAAAGCAAGACAGAAAAAGGTTGCGTTCACTTCTAATAAAAATAATAAAATAGAAAATATATTTAAACTTGTTAGTAACTGGTGGGCTATCCCGGTTCTTTATTACCTTTCGGAGCCTGTTCGGCATCGAATTGACTAGATTTGCTGTCTCTTCAACACTTGTTTTCTCCCACTCTTCTGTGAGAACAGTTTTCAACATTTCCTTACTTGTTATTGAGTGTTGACGAATTTTCTTCTCTAGCGAATCGATGTTCGATGGGGTTTAGGTCTGGTGATTGTGAGGGTGTATGTAGCTGTTTTGAGACATCATAGAGTAACCAAAGCCTCTCCAACTTCCCAAGACCAATACTCGCCATACACCCCCACACTATTACTTCACCACCACCATGTTTTATAGTGGGCAGAAGGTTTTCTTTTTGGAGTGCTGTTCCAGACTTCTTCCACACAAACTTGCGTCCTTTTATGCCAAAAATGTAATATTTACTTTCATCTGAAAATATTACATTCTTTGAAAACTCTATTGGCTCATTTATGTGCTGCTTGGCAAATGCAAGGCGCTTTTGCCGGTTGACCGGTGAAATGTACGATTTCTTCCGAGCAACCCGTCCGTGGTATCCAGCCTTTTTGAGGATTCATCTTGCAGTATCCAGACAAATATTTTTGTTAAATTTTTCCTTGATGTCATCTGCTATTTAGAATGCAGTCAGCCGTGAATTTTTTTTACTAGTAACACGATATGTCGTTTTTCCCTGCAAGACAATTCAGATGGACGACCAGAACGAGGTTTGGATGTGAGTTCTCTTGTAGATTTGAGATTATTTATAACCTTTTGGACTGGCGAATATTGCCTTCCCATTATTTTTTGCTGTATGTCTGTAGCTGTTCCCTTCTTTCCATAATTTTATGATGATTTTTCTTTCACTCACACTGATTTCTCTCCTTTTATCTTCCATTGCGAGAAAATTATTCACAACACAAACTCTGCACGAAACTATTCAACCAATTTCCAAAATAGCAACTAATGAAAAATACATTTAATAAAACAATAAAAGAGTGTATTTGCAATGACTTACCCCGGGGAATCCCATAATTCATCATCATGCCTCTCTTTCGTATGTTTTCTGAGAAAAAGGTCGTTATCTCAAAAACTGTAAAAGCGAAATAAATGAACTTAAATGTGTCGACTACTTAAGGAACACTTAATAAATATATGAAACCAAATCTTTGTTTTTGATTTTTTTAAATTTCAAACTGATTGACAGCAGGTGAACGCAGACTTTTTCTGGCAAGTGTATGTACATAAATAAGCTGAGGTTATTTCGCCAAATATCGTGACATATCAGCAAAACACCCCAAAAAACCCAAATATGCTCCACTGTAGTTGCCTTGAAACATTTCACCTCTACCCATTTTGTGGTCTCAACTTCTTTTTGGCAATTTATATACACAGCTCGACGGTAAACATGTGCGCAAAAAAACATATTAACTGACTTTCTTAGAATTCAGCTCGCATGTGCGCCCACCACTCATTCGACGCCACATTTTTTTCATACCAAAAAGGAAATAATCTTGTATTGTTATCTTCTGTTCGCGAAACAAGAAATGAATGGTACAATTGTTTTACACGTTCACGTCGTGTTCGCCAAAATATATAAATTTTACACGTAACATGCGTCGAAGTGTGTTGTGGACACATATGCCCACGGGACCATAAATCCACTGAAAACAAAGTATGCTGGAAAAAAACAGGAAAAATTAAAACAGAAAAAACTGTCGGGCAAAAGATATAAGAAAATATCATTTGCTCTTATTCGGAGTCCTTGTGGAAGGGTAACGAGAAAATATGCTTTGATCCTCTGATAAATGTGAAATCAAAGTGGAAATATTGTTGGGCATGTGTGTAATAAAATTATGTGCATTAAAAAAAGGGAATGTGTCTCCTTCAAAAATATATTGAATTTAAATTTAAGAATTGTATCTTCAAAATTAATTGAAAAATAAATGAATCCTCTTAGAGTTTCGATAGAGAAAATAATGTTAAAAATTTCAGCAAAATTTATCCACCCACCTTGAAAAAGATTTTTTTTTAAAAGGAATTACCTCAATTTTTATCTTTAAAGCCATACAGTATGTCATATTTCTAGGGTTGTCTGACATACTTCATACTAAATTATTATACAGTGTTTTCCGTGGAAATATTTGATAATTTTGCGTAACCTGCAAAAATACTTTATTTTGAGTCTTAATGACGCAGGTAGCGAGACAATCTCATATATAACTTTTGAAGGATTTATTTGTGCCTGGAACAAAGCCGAACGAAACGATTACGCTTGAATTGATTATTCATTAGTCAAACGAAAGATGTCAGGACTGTCAAATGTATATTATTTTGATGTTTTTTGAATGGGGTTTCAACATAGATGCGTATTTTCTGCTACATTGCCTAAAATGGGAAGGAGTTCAGATGCTGATATTGATACATCGGTACGTACCTCCATAGAAAAAATAATCAATGCAACTTAAATAGCTATTTAGTTAGTATTGCTAACATTGGAGAAAATTCATAAAAAAAAAAAAATTTCATAATAGTTGTGAGAATAACGTTTCAGGTATAATTTTTAAGGGTATGAAAAGAAGAATTTTTTCAAGTATAGCAATGTTGCTTTAATTTCCCATAGCAATTGAAATGGTGAATTTGTTTATTTGATTCGAAGGTTAGTGAATTTCATTCGGAAATTCATTTTTTTGACTCGAACACTTCTTTATGTGATTCGGAGAATTGTTCATTTGATACGGAAATCAGGAAACTTGGAGTGCAAGTTCCTTAAGAATGTTTGAAGTATAGCTTGTTTTATTTTAAAAAAAAAGTCGTTGATATTTCCCAAAAAACATAAAAATTTTGTCATAAAAATAATTATCTGATAAATATTCAAAAAATTGATTTCAATTGGCAAATTATCCATGGAACATTTGGTTATTAGATTTGTTACTATTTTGCATTGAAATTTGATTTAATTTAATTGTAATTGTTTTGGTAAAAAATGGATACTTTAAAACTAAGAAAATACAGAAAAATATTGAAAATGCTTTCCAAATTCGATTGCACAAGCTGAATTTTTGATTTAATTGCAATCTCGTCTGTGCTTGGTGTAGACATTGACACCAATGGACGATATTTTATAAGGAAACGTTAAGGATAATAGTTATTCAAACAATCTACAGCTGTAAAACAATTATTCATCAAGCTTTATGTGAAACAGAGTTGCAAACAATACTGAGTAAATGTATCAAGCAATCAAATACTTAGACTTCGAACTCCTCGGAAAATCAAGCTTGGAGAAGGACTTTTTCAAAGATTTACTCATGTTTTTTTTTTGTAAAAGAATTTGTAAAAGAATCGATCAAGTATTATTTATTGCCCGGTCTATCAAAAACTAAGAACAATTTCATAAAATAATTTTTATCATCAAACATTTTTTCCGATTTACGGAAGTTATTTTAATTGTATAGTTCAGTCCTCCGAGCCATTTTTAGTGTTTTTATTTGAATTAAAAATTGCTTTCAACAAAAATGGAACCTTTTCCACGAAAATATTTTACTCTTCAATTGTTTGTAAAAAATTGAAATATAGTAATATCAACACATCTTCCATGATTTCGGGGGAAAACATACAATTTTTTCTTATGAATTTTCGAAGTTATCGTTGCGAAAACGTGTTTGAAGATTTGAAACGATCAGACGGTCAGGTTAAATGGCGGCAACTTCGTCACCACGTTAAATTTTAACATGATTTCTCCCCTCAAGTTTATTAACAATATACAAAGTAATAATAAGTGATAAAAGGAAAATGCTATTCAGAAGTTCTGGATTTATCTGACCCGTTGGGAAAATGGGCAACTTTCCAGGCATTTGTGGTAATCAACTGTCTTAAAATATTTATTTATAATCTATTTCACAGTTTATCTTCCAGAATAAAGCAGAAATCATTTGTGAGTACTCAGTGATCCAGTTTAAATATGTATTTGAAAAATAAATCAAAATTTGTGCTTAGAAACCACTCGATTATTCGTCAATATTTCCACATAAGCAGTTTTTCCCCTTCAATTTTTTTTGTGTGGAAATTTTGTTAAACTTTTTTTCGTAGTATTATAATTCTGTAATGGTTCAACATGCGCAAGTTTCGCTATTTCCATAAAAAATTTATTGACTATAATTTTCGTAATTTTTTTAAATAATATTCCATCAGAAGTTTTTAAACAGATCCTTCAAAGTCATTTTACTTCGTTTATTCGAAAAATTGCTCTATTTTCAGAAAACTAGAGTCAATTTTTAAAGTTTTCAATATTTGTTTAAGTATGGAAAAACTATTTATTACATTTTATTCAATTTTCTCATTTGCAAATTCAATTTACTCACAATAATTCAGCAAGAATAGATTTCAGTACATTTCTTTCAAGTTTTAAGTATTTTCGCAATTTTTTGACAAAATAAAAATTATTTTAATTACCAGCGGACACGCTCGTAGGAAGTTTCCATAAAAAAATGAAAGTGAAAGTGAAAAGGACATAAAAATCTAAGGAGATTATATTTATTTTTGCACTCGTCATCGTCTTCATTTGCTTTTGCTCCCCTTCCTTCGCTCATTTAATATTGCCTCCATAGAATCACAGTTTCTTCTAATCCCATGCACACTCCCTAATAGTAAAGCTAATAAAACCATCGATTTTTTTTAGTTCCAGTTTCCCGTATCTATTTTCCCCGGTTCAAGGTGTATCTGAGACCGCAAAACAAACGAAAAGGAAAACTCATAAAACCCATAACCGTCCGCAATTCCTTGCACGAACATTTCATTGTTAATGTAAATAAGACCCACTGAAAATAAAGTGCTCCAAGAATATGCAAATCTGGGCAGTATCCTGGTTCATAGCCGGGCACCCTTCATGCGTCGCTTCTACTCCTTGAATTATGATTAAACAAAATTTCACTAACAATAGTTAGTCGGCCCACAGGATCCAAAGTCTTTCGTGTTGGCTGTTATTTTCTGGAACTACCACCGCTAGATATGAAGCCATTGGAAGAACTACCCGCTATGCAGCGTGGACTAGTTTGGCTAAGTTCAATTCAGACAGGCGCCGTTTTGCAGTTCTAATTTTCAGTTTTCAGGACACCACATTTGGGTGATGAAATACATGAGCGTCGAGGAGGTCATCATGCTTGATAAGTTCTCGTATTAGTTGTTGCGGTGTGTTGCCGGGAAATTAATCGAAAGTTATGACTTCGAACTAATTAAGGAGTGTTTCATAAATTCTAAGATGAACCGCAGACAAGCCATGCATTTGAGAAAATTTCTATTTGCAGGATAATTGTTTTGCGGAATTGTGGTGTTTTTATTGCTTCTGTTGAGCAATTTTTATGCAAACATGCTAAAAAGTGGAAGGAAAAAATATACTTCTCAGTAAAAAACACCAAAACGACATGCATCAGATTATCATCTCCTCAATTTTCAGATGGTCGTTAACTGAAATCAAATAATCATCAATTGGTGCTAGCAGATATACTCAGAAAGATATCTGTGAGAGAGAATCTCTTGCATACGACTATCAATGCATTATCTATTCTCAAAAAAGATAACACGATGTCCTCCGACTCATTTGATTTGTATATCAAATGCAGTACACTATATTGTTCAACACTTTTCCAGGAAATATTTACTAAAGAATACCATGCTAACGTCCTGGAAATATGGCAGATCCTGCAATGTCTTTTTCCCATTTGCGTCTATAATGGAAGTCTTCCTCGCAGGACCGCAAACAAGTACGGCAGCCACTCACTTTACCATTCAAAGGGTGGGGCATCATTAAGCAAAGATCCTCGTTATGTCCCAGTTGATTTTATGGTGGAGCGCCACCATGGTCGCCCGACAACGCCACAAACAAGAATTCAAATGCGAAGACATATTTCACAAAGTCCGCATCCTCGACAGAAGATACTTTTCTTTGGAGAAAGGGATGCTGCCGCGCCTCAATCATGTATGAATGTATTACAAAGATTGGTTGGTGCTGTTCTTGTCGCTGCATTTCACCCCGGGTCCACTAACGAGCCATTTCACTGTCGAAGATGGACGAGGTTCTAAGCTGAAATTAATAAAGGGTCTTGAGCGGGCGCTATAAAAATTATTTATGAGTTCTGGCTGGATCCCGTCTGGGGTTGCATCGTTTATGCCGGTCGATGTTGTAATGAGCATTTTTCCGGGACTTCCCGCTGCGCAACGGATCCCGAGCCGCGACAATCAATTTCGGGTGAAATTGGAAATTTGTCAGGTTAAGTGGACGAGAAGGAACCGTGTGAGATATTAACTAGGAAATCGGCATGGCGGTAATTGGAATCAATTGACCAAAGTTTTGTTTTCAATTGGTTTTCTGGGGAAAAGTCGAGAAAAGTTTTAGTGTTTGGCGTCATGCAGCGCGTCTGGTTCCTGATGGGGATTATTTCGAATGGGTTCGAGTGTGCAACAGAAAGATATGTGTTGGGCGGCTATGTTTAATGGTAGCCAAGATTTATGAAACAACTTTCTTCGTCAATATTATAATACCAGTTCTAGGATGAAAAAAAGTAGGCTGAATATTAAAGCATCATATTTTATTTTAAATATAATACCGACCAACCGATAAATCGAAAGTGTCATCAAATAGTTTTGTTCTAGTTCAGCTATTACCACGAAAAACTACACCTACAATCAAGTAATTTTATATCGATGTAATGTACTATTGGAAAATCAGATACAAAATAACCTGTGGCAATGTTTTGCATTGATTACAGCTCTGAACTATATTAAAACATTGGCGAAGAAGCATTAATAAAACATCATGGAATGAAAATTTGCACGAAAAACTAACTACAAATTATCTTATAATAATATGTTTTAGGGAAACAAATATCAACCAAAAATTGTTGATAACATTTTGTTAAAATTTTACCAGAAATTGTACTGAAATAAAATTATTATAAAAAAATTTCAACAAGAACAAATCCATGAAATTTTGCCAAACATTAAATAAGACAAGCGGTTTTTAATGACAATCTTAAGAGGCAGTCTGGGTTTATTTTTTCAAAATATCGTTTTCCATTAACATCAATATTTTATTTATGTACGCGTTTTTCTCAAAACAACGTTTGAAACGATTTTGAAAAATGTCTTTGACCAATTCGGGTGCAGTTTTTGGGGTTTATTTAATACATATACTGTTCTAGTCAGATCAAAAATTAATTTTTTTACATATCGTCGGCGTCAAGGCAGGACCTTGTAACTGCAAAATAAATTTTTTACAGGAGGCAATAAAAACCTTCTCAAAAGCAATGCAAACATTAAAATTGACCGAATAACATTTTCACCAAAAATTGTAGTTACAAGGTCCTGCGTTGACGACGACGATATGCTTTACTCTTTTTTAGGCAATTGAAGTTGCAAAATAGGATCAAAAATTGAAAAGTCCTCCATTTTGTTTTTTTTTTTCACCCAAAATGTTCAGTTGATCATAGCGTCTTATTTATATTTCAAAATACCGCTAAAAGTTTTTGCTTCAGACCTACCGGACTCAAGATGTCGTGTCAAACAGTTTTCCTCAGGGCTCCATTATGGCCGCCATGACTGCAAAAAAATAAAAAAAAAATTTCTTGGTAAAGTTCAATGTCCACATTTTATTACTGTATAAAAGTTTCAAAACATTCTAATAAATATTTTGATAAATAAAAAAATGTTGAAAGTTCATGCAATAAACCCATAAACCCCATAAACCCCCTTTATATTAAATTCTATTCGCTGATTTCACTCAAACAAAACATAAGAAAATTATCAGTAAAAGAATGATAAAACAAAAACTTTATCCGGAAAACTGGAACAGAAACGGGCCAATGAAACCCCGTACGAAAATCTGAGACAATTTTATTGAAAGAAAACTTATTAAAAAATTGTTTTGCGAGAAATTGCGACGAAAACTTATGAAATCATAATAATAATTATGTGTCGGTTTCAAGGCTAGTAACTTTTTCAACCAACTTTTCCAGCCAACTTTTCATAGAACAGTACATCCACATTGACCTGTAGACCAAATTATATCTGAAATTAAGATTTCCATACAAGGTCCACAAAACAGATGGCCATGAAATTATAGTAAACTTGTTTTAGCAACGCCTTTGAAGCACGAATTCACCGAATCAATACTACGCTCATAAGCTTGCAATAGATTAAGGTAAAATTTGAAACAACAACAAATAAAAAAAATCCGTAACTTTCAGATAAACAGCTAAAATAATGTGTGGGATTTTACAAAACTATAGATGCTGTAAGAAATGGTATGTTTTTCGAAAAAATCCTAAATTTTTGTTGGCGAAATTGACAGAAACTCGTTAAAAACTTTCGCAAATTTTAATATCATAAGGAAATTCTCATATTCATCTTGAAAATCAAATACAGAAATTTTAGTTTAAATTCGTAGGCGATTGGATGAAAATTGTTTGAGATATATTGCAAGTCAATTTGGAAAACAGTTTTTAGATGAATGCGCTCAAGTGTTTACTATTAATGTTAATATTATTTCAAAAAGCAGTTTTTTTCTCAATAATTTTTATTAAATTTTTCAAATTTTTATATAAAAACTTTTTGTTTCATCCTAGAAAAAAATTGTTTTAAAATTGTTTATTTCCATGCCTCTTCAATAGCTCACGGTCCCAATTTCTATCATTTCTTCAGCTGAAACTTGGGGATTCTTCATGGATTTACCTACAAAATAAGTGGATAAATTTTCAGCGAAATCGAAAGGGGTGCAGTTCCGAAGTTGTCCCACTTGACATCGCTCACATAAAATATAAAAACCATAATAATAATTTTTTTTGTCAATCAGAAACTGAGATTACTTTTCTCAGAAAATTTCACAAAATTGATTTGATTCGGGAAATTTTCTACTAAAAAAAATTTTGTAATAAATTTCTAGGAATTTTTTGTTTTGTAAATTTAATATCTTCCAATCAATTTTTCAGTGCCAAAAAAGTCACAGTAATCCGGATTTCAATGAATCAATCATGAACAAAAAAGGGGTCTCAATTTATGAAAATTATAAGGGTTCATTTTTGGCTTATAGTAAAATATTTTAGTCAATTATCAAAAAAATTAAAGTTAAATTTAAAATCTCACCAGCATCGATATATTTTATAATTTTGCAATAATCAGAACCAATAAAAATTCCTTGTCCACAAATAATTATTTTTAATATTGCAAAATATATTTCTGTTTTTTTTTAAATTCAAGTGTTAAATTTTTTGTGCGAAATTAATTGAAACTTAAAATCACATTTTACACAATATTATTTAAAAAAATTGTTTTTTCCTCAATGAATATGGCAACATTTACCAATAAAAATTTTCGTTTTGTTTATTTTCTATTGTTAAAAATTACTGAGCAGAAAACTCCACTTATACAGTAGCAGGAAATATGACAAAAATTTAGATTCACGATACAAACTGGACTAAAAGTGGTAGTTAGGAGCTAGAAAAGGATTTTTTTAGATGCTTTTTATATGAAGCAAACGATGGGCAGAAAGTACCAAACTGCATTAAATCATGGTTTCTCTAAAGACAAATCAGAGATGAATTGAAATCAGGTTGGAGGTTGTATTTGGGGTAGCAAAGGTAGTCAAATTTCTACAGGGATGAGAAGAGTGACGTAGGCGAGGTTCATTACAAAAAGGAGATAAAAAAAGCTTACCTAGGCGACACTCGTTACATTTATTTTGTGAAGAAGACATAAAACGTTCAGTTATCCAAAAGAAAAGAAAAGTACACAACTTATTTTCATGATGTGATCCTTGTGTTTTTATATATACATTTGCTTCGACTAGAATAATCTTTTATAAAATTAATTATCTTGTGTTATGAAATATTCCTTATTTATTTACTTGGAAATGTTGCTATATTTGAATGATTTATCTGGCTCAGAAAAAAACGTTTAACATGAGTAAATCAAAAAAGATTCACGCGACAAGTTCGCCGCTGTGCTGTTGCAAAAACCTTGAATATGTTATTGTCATGCCAACAATTTACTTTTTCTGCTCAATTTGGTTCCTTAGAATAACGTGTACTAGTTGAGTAATCGTTTGACGATTTTGAAATCAACAACATCACAAACACAACCAGAGAAAAGTGATGTGAAGAAATAATTTTAGGCTGCATGTAAATGAAATTACATGTGAAGAACAACCAAAAATTTGACACGATTTTATTTATATGCCGATTTGTTTATTTGGAAGCCCACCTGACTTGTTGTCTTATTTGGGTGTTAACAGATACATAATTTGTCTTTCAGTGTCGGCCCACTCACTTTGGTGGCTGCAAATAATCCGAGAAATTTGCATGGAGCAATGTTGTCCGAAGTAATAAGAATCCACCGACAGTTTTTAGTTCTTACGTTATATTTACCTATTTAAGCACAAAATAAATATGTTCGTACAGGAAGATAGTAGATTGTTTAATTAGACAAATATTTAACAGTTGAGAGACTATAAAAATGTGCTGTAGACTTGGGAGCCTGCGTTTTACGGACAACACGAACTTGACCCAATAAATCTGATCCCCTCATGGCTTTAGGTCGCATCCGTGGAAGCACATTCGGTCAACTTCGGTCTGCTTCTTCCCAACAAATAGTGCTCAACTGCATCCTACACGATTAAGTGCAGACAAATGGAAGCAGCCGGGCACATGTGACCTGGTTGCAGCACAAAACCCTTGCTCCCACAGTGCCATGCAACATTTATCCGGCCCACAAATCTCCTCCACTTCATTACATGCTAAATTTAACATGACGCCCGAATAATACTATCTTTAGATTGATCTCCATAAAAACAACTACTCGTATGTATCTTTCGGATGTGTGATGTTGATTGATATGTATCAAAGACGAGATCAGGTGGTTGGGCGGCAGCAACCAAATTCAGACCTCGCGGATGGAGCGTGCAATCCATCCATGGTGGCACACAAAAGTTGCGTCTCCAACCACCCACGCCACAGCCATGTCACTATTTGTTTTATTTGGGATTTCCAGCTTTTTTTCTAACATGCTCACACGTAAATGTGATTTATTTAAGTAGCTCCGAAGGAGGAAATGAAGTTTTGTCGATGCAACTATCTAAATGGGATGCGAGCTGGAGGTGGACGTGGGGGCGAAGGTGAATTAGTGGAAGCAATTTAATGGATCATAACAAATTTTTGAAAAAGATTCAATGCCCACTGAAATCCCAGACGTGTAACGGATTTCGGATGGAAGAATGGATTTCGGATGCCCAAAAAGATTAATTATAGGACAGAGATTGGCTGAAGGTGTCCGACAAATGATCTCTTGGACAGCTTACACATCATCCGAATAGTCAACAGGCTGACGACGCCATGAACTGCAAGAGGGATCTCATTAGTTCTTTGGATTAAAAAAAAATATACCCATAAAAAAATTTATGTTTTCGATTTTACTTGTGGAACATGCAAACGCGATTCGGACTAACTCTGCACGATTTTTTGGCTTACAACCGCTTGTGAAAAATTAGGCCAGCTTAAAGTTCTTAAAGAAACAATCTTCTTGAATTTATCTGCTTCTTAACTTCCCAGTATATGGGAAGTTCTTGTAATCGTAATGTTTTTAGAAAGAAGTATGTATGTATGTGTATACATACGTACGTACGTGCGTTCGCGGACAGTATTTTCTGCGAGCATAACTCACGTGAACAAAGTCGGATAGAATTTGCTGTGGTGTCAATCGAAGCGTCTTTGCAATCTTAAGAGCTGATTAGTTTTTGGAATATTTCGGTCGGGGGGGTTTGTTGTTTTGCCCCTTTGAAGGTCATTTCTGCCATGCGTTATATCTCGGGAACCAAACATATGATTTGCATGGTTAAGATGTTAATTGACGCGTATCAACATTTACGTAATTCTATCAAGTTTCTAAAAAAAATCTTGGAGCCGTTTTTTAATTTTTAAAAAAAAAGTGCAAAAAATTGGTTTTTTTTTTCAAAAACAATAAATTTTTAACTTATTTTCAAGTTCAAGTAATAAGTGTTCATATAATTTATATACTGCAAACAGTTTTTTTAAAAATTCAAACAAATTTTTTTCTCATGATAACAAAAAAAAATCAAATAAAAAATAAAAAATCATTAACAGTCATCATGATCTTGAAGGTCATTTCTGTCATGCGTTATATCTCGCGAACCAAACATAGGATTTGCATCGTTTAGGTGTCGATGGACGCGTATTAACATTTTTCTAAATATCACGAGTTTTTAAAAAAATGGTTGAAGCCGTTTTTTAATTTAATAAATAAAAGTGCAAAAAATTAGGTTTTTTTCATAAACAATAAATTTTTAACCTGATTTGCGAAATATAGTAATCAATGTTTATAAAATTTATATACTCCAAACAATGCTAGTAAAATTACTATCAATTCTTTTTCTCATGATAACGTAAAAAATTAAATTAAAAATAAAAAATCATTAAAAGTCATCATGATTTTCATGGTCAATTCTGTCATTCACTATATCTCACGAATCACATATAATATTTGCATCATTAAGGTGTCAATCGACGTGTATAAACACTTTTGTTATGTTTTTAACTTTACAAAAAAATCGTTGGAACCCGTTTTTTAATTTAATAAAAAAAAATTGCCGAAAATTAGGATTTTTTCATAAAAAATAAATTTTTAACCTGATTTGCACAATACTGTAATAAATGTTTATAAAATTTATAAATCTTTAGCAATTTTTGAAGAGAAATCAGCAAAAAAAATCCAAAAAATTAATTAAAAATAAAAAATCATTCAAAGTCACCTTGTAAAAAGTGTTCATACGAATGATATTACCTGATCACTCTTATTCTGCAGACATTGTTGTGAAGCCAATCAAAGTTACTTAATATTTACGTAGTTTAAACAGATTTTGAATAGCTTTTAACGTACCGTGTAGTAATTTTAATATAAAAACTGCTTAAATTTTGAAAACCCAAAAAAGTAGTATCGTAGTAGTATAAAATGGCCACCACGCCACAAAATCTCTTCAGTGGGCGTAGGAACAAAAACCGCATTCATTTTTGCCAGCGATCTTTTGTGATGCTTGCATCGAAATGAAAATAACAAATAACGTAGAAAAGGCTTTATAACCCGCCCCCCCCCCTTTCCCGATTGATCCGCGTGAACTTCAAACCTATAGTGTGTCTTCATCCCCTTTACCTACGTAATCAATGGACGCTCCCGTAGATGATACGATTAATATTAAGTCATTCCAATTACTGTTACGAGAGGTAGGTACATATTATTATTTAAAGTAGTATTAGTTTCATAAATATTATTTTGTTTAATATTTTTAATATTTATGTAAATATTACTGGGAAGTTGATCACCGCGGCTTGTTGTTTTTTTCCGGATCATCCTAGATGCTAACTTTTTTTCAGAAAACCTTCAAACCTCTTAAAATTTGACCTCAACCTTACAAACACCAAAACCTCCGAAAACCGTGAAAAGTTCCAGTTTCCAGAAACTAAAACCGCCTATAAATCAGCAAATCGATAAAAGATATACCGAAAAAAAGCATCTCATTTTAATCAGTTCGAGGATATACCACCGATCGAGACCACACCGCAGCATCAAAGAGCTGATCCCGCAATCTATGGATCTAATGTCCAGTATAGTAGATGCGGCCTCATCAAAGCATCCAATAGACAAACTTATAGAATTCATGGCTCCTTTCCGAGATCCAAGAAAATCTTATGCATTCTCAAAGTCTTTTAAATATTTTGATTTACCTTTGACGACTTCTCAACCCGTTTGCCTGGCAGCTAATCCAAAGCGACCAAACCCTTCTGCAGATGGATTTTTGGGTCGGTCTCTTCTCATTACAATTCAACAGTGGTTGCGGGTCAACCGTGGATAGTATCTATGGGGGAATTCAGTTTGTATCTGATAATGACCACCTTCGTTCGCCCAAAAAATGTTTCGAATCAATTTTAATGCGCGGGTGGTGTTCGAAGATAATTTTTTTTTCATCAGGGTTTTCTTTTCACATACGAGGTGAGAGGCTGTCGGTTGAGTTTTTCGCCGCAGGGCAAACGTAGTTATGAGAAAACGATGTTGTGTTGGTTTTATATTCAGGTTCTTGATGAAAAATATTTTCGGTGGAGTGAAAAGGAATTTGAGATTGTAGCAATTCATTGAATCCAGATCTTGTTTAAAAATTTGATCCAGAATTAAACAAAGCCATGTTATAAAATAAAATGTACATTTAATAATGAAATTCAATGCTGCAGAGTACGATGAGTAGGAACACTTTTTCAGAATAAAAATTTAGCATGAAGAAAAATCGAGAAATATTCAAACAGATATTTTAAAAATGTTTAAAACTTTTTAAAAAATATTTAATATTTACTTTAAAAAAAATTAAAAATATTTAATATTTGCATAAAACTTTTTTAAAAAAATATTTCACCATATTTTACTCAAACCTGCTTCATGCAAACTACTCATATTCATATCAATATTTGAAATAATGTTAAAAGAAAGACAAACTACACTGAGCCCTTACCTGCACATCTTGAAGCTAAATGAAATACAGTACTACCTCAAATTTAAGCGACAGATGGGACCGGTGTCATTACGTGTAAGTCGGGATATAATTTTCCATACAAAAGTTGTTCAATTTGGACCAAGTGTTAGCTAAAACCCACGCATATGATGAAAATAAGGTCCTAAGATTAATTTAAAGGTATTTTTGAAACGAAATTTTTATGTGTTTCGGCGTAAGTGTATGGTCATTTCTATCAAGAACGATATCTCACGAAGGCAACGTCGTATTAATTTTATTTAGATGTCAATCAAACGATCTTAGGAATGATTTAAGCTGATTAGAATTTTTGTATCTAGTCTTTTGTGAAATATGCGTGGTTATTTCTGTCACGCACGATGTCCCACCAAAATGCGTAGTATTAATGTTCTTGAGAAGTAAAGCGAGACGTACTAACATTTCAAGGAGTTTATTGAATTTTCAGTTAATTTAATAAAGCGGGTTTTTAAATTAACAAACAAAACTGCATAAAAACGACTGTTTTCAATTTTTTATTTAAAAAATTAATTGTGTTTTTGTCAATCAATGCTTTAAAAAACCAAATGCTGTGTAATTCAATCAAATAAACGTAATGAACCATTAAAAGTGATACTGAACAAGAGATTCACACCAATAAAATTACCAAATTTCACTTACACGAATGATGATGTTGTGATGTCGATCAATACGTATTTTCTTTCATATAATTTGATAAGCATTTCAATAAATTTACTAAACCCAATTTTAAATTTAATGAATAATATGCAATAAATTGAATTTTTACTTCAACAAAAATTTATTTTACATCTACTTTTATTTGTAACAATCAACCCTCCAGGAAAACGGATGCTTTTTAATAAGAAGATGCTATGATTAATATTAACACATTAGACTTAATGCAACGAGCCATTGTAATTATTGTTTTTGTTATTGTTTTAAGTAGATAATACTCACGTGTATCTCAAGACTTGCATCTCTCGACCTATTTTTATTATTTTTTTATTGATTATTGCAGCATCATATTACTTTAAGTAATTTACACGAAGCACAGTTCTTTTGACGTAAAAAATATCACGAAATCTTACAAATTTCTATCAACACACAATTATTTTATCTTACCACGGAAAAAAAATCTTTTCATACCATTCCGTTTTGTAATGGAAACTTGCTCTTCTTCAAAATCTATATTCCCTTAAATTTACTTCCATTTTCAATTTAACCGAGCTTTACCGCCAAGTTTGTCGTCATCATGTGACCTGCAAGTCTGTATAAAATAGCGGACAAATAAATTCAGAAATCACGTAGCTCTGAGGTAACATAAGTAGAGATCATACTGTAATGATATTCAGCGACTATTAGCAAATATTGCAAATAGATGGCGAGTGAAGCGTTCAAGAGACATCGATCGATGATTGATCATGTTGACAATCTCAATTGACAGCTGTGAACAATGACATTATCTCGGTTATCTTTCTGGCTATTTAAACGTTAAAATGATTTTACTGACCTTTAGGATGCCCTGCACACAAACATACATACGTAAATTTCCTTTCGTGGACAAATGAAGATAAAAAATTACAAACAAAATTGTGGAAAATATGTACTTTACAAAAAGCTGTTTTCAACAGGAACTGCTGCGACCCAAATAGCGGCAAAGAATTTTAGATAGGTCCGATCTGTACCAGAGATATCAAGAATATGGATCCAAGGACTTATATCAAAGAATTCCAGAAATATTAATCATTCGATTAGTTATTCATCAATCAAGATTACAATTGAATCTAAGTTTTGTATCTAATTTTGATCAGCACGAGGTGTTTCCTGTTTGAATCAAATCAATACAGAAATTTACAGAATATTCTGAGGTAAATATCACATTAGCAACTTATGGTTACGTTTAAGCATATTGCCAAATTTTGAGGATCATGGCCTCCGAAAACATACATCAGGTCAGATACTATTATCGTGAAGGATGACCCAGATCGACTTCATGCGCTCAGTAAGGGTCAAAAAATTATAGAACTAAGATCTAGTTTTAATGGAGCTAACTTCTGATAGACAATAGTGTTAGTATGATGCTAGCCCATACACAATGTTAAGATGCATGGTGTCCCGAACATACTGTGTGGCTACACTGTAACATTTTATTCAAATATCCTGCCTACATCGAAAACATCCCTAGTCACCCTTGCCTTATTACATTTGACATTATTATTTATTTCAAATTGATTAAATTTCGAGTTTTAAAATTCCCAATACAATATCCAAGACCGTGGACATTAGAAAACGACGATGATCTCCTGGCGTACCATCGCAAAAGTAATTAGACATGTTCCAATCGTCCCAGTCGGAGCCGAAGCCGGGCTCACTTCGATGCTGAGCTCCGTTCCAGCAAGATATATATCAGGTCGGCCCCCCGTCGGCTTCGTAAGGATTGGCGGAAAACTCTACAGGCAACGGACCATCCCCGTGTCGGTTAAGGTGCGGCCAAGCTACAGGACGCCAGGGAAGAAAATTAATATCGATCTGCCACTTATTGGACATTTTGGCAGTCGTGCAGTGAAAAACTCTACAACAAATCTCACCTCTAATAAATTGAGGAGGGGTTAAAAGTGCAGTGCATCAATTTCAGTTGGAAAGATCCTCGCAGAAAGTTGGACAGCCTTAAGGATATTAAAAATTGTTGTTTATGACGACTATTTTATGAAAGGAATAAATTTCAAAATGATTTGAAATTAGGCCAATTTTTTTCGTATCTAAAATCATTTAGATACGAAAAAAATTGCCCTCAAAATTCAATTTTTGGCTGTTATTCGATTCCTTGGATTTTAAACTTTCATTTTAATGATTTAAAAAATGCTGAATTGCATCTGAATGGCGATTAAATTTATTAATGGCTTTTGCTGAAAATAGTTTCTGTTCTGTTCGAACCTTCTTAAGGCAAGGGAAAAGTGCATAAGTGCCCAAGTACTTGGACCCAAAGGTGGAACATTTTTCAAAATTAAATGTGACTATAAGTATTTTTCCAATGAATAGAATTTCATATGGAAATATTGAACAATGAATGCAAATATCACTTTAAGGACGATTTATGTAGTTTGGCAGCTATTGGACAGCAAATAAAACATTGCCAAACATCGGATCCCCCAAACATTCCGGGAGATTTTTTGTTGTAATTCCACTAACCGAGTCCCTGCATTGTTGAACCGTCAACAAATCGAAAGGAGCCAATATTCGATTCTATTTTTGGTATTTTCTGGAAGACTCTCCACAGAAGTTGTCTCGTCCACATTCGGAATTTCCCTATTTATTGAAATTCTCAACGAAACACTCGACACATAAGTACATCCACTTGAAGGCTCCGTTTTTATTTATTCAAATGCATTCCCTGGATATTTGCTCACTTTGAAGACCTCCGAGTCTTCAGTGGTTGTCGAGACGATGGACCCATCTTGAAGTGTTGTCTTTGAGTGGTGACGACAACAACGGTTATGATGCTACCCAAAGTGGTATACAACGCGACTAATGATTTCGTTCGATGGCCATTTTTCAGGTGTTTTCGAAAAACTACTCAAGACGAATGTTAGCTGTTTGCTTCCAAATCAAATTAGTACTTGGCAAATAGGGGGGTTGCAAAAGTTGTTGACCAAATGGTCATACTTCTACTACTTCTCGCGGGCGGTATCCGTTGCATCCTTTGAACTTCAGGCGGGAGTGTATATTGGCAGGTAATGGATAGGCCCTCACCAAGCACTTGGCGTGATATGCGATAGGTGCTACCTGGCCCAGTCATTCCCAGTGAGGATCACGAGTTCCGCGAGTTAACATTTGATACCCACGGTTTCGTGAATAAAAGCGTCCAGTAATTGCCATGGGTTTTCCACGCTTGAGCTCATCTTTCGATCGTTGCGGATCACTTGGCTCCGTTTTGTAAATTGACCACAACGATTCGACAGCACTTGAAGGGATTCTTCAATCGGACTACGTGGATATCTTATTTCGTGGAGGTTGGGTTGTTAAGATCGATTACGCTGCAAGTTTTGCGGCCAATCGATCAAACAATTGATATGGTTTATGATGATGATGGTAAGCGTAAGTGATCCTATCAGAGTATCTTTCTATGACCAAAAAGTTTGAGACTTAATGGCACAATACAAACAGAGCAATGACGATCGATTCAGTTAGGAATAATGCGATTGGAAATTATTACACACATAGCAAGGATTTCAATTGGAATCAAAGGCTTAAGAAGGATCAATCACCGTAAAATAGCATTCAACAAACCCAAAAACCAGACCCAACGAATCGAACAAGCTAATACACATTTTCAATGTCTTAAGGGAGGAAATAGGGTTAGGACAGCGGTTTCTCGAAGATTGTCATGAATTTTTTTATAGTATAAAAAATGAATATAATTTATTCAAACTTTGCGAATATTTTATACATATATTTAAGTATATACTATATTTTTGAACAATTGCCTTGAAAAACACGAAAGATATTAGCGACCCGATATTGCAGGTCACAATCAGACTCAGCATTTTGCGTACATTCAGGAAACCACAATTTTCATCTGCAATCAAACGAGGTTGGAATTTACTTTTATGATATGTCTCTCTTCTATATGAACCTAAATGCTATCAAAAAAATAAACAATTGAACCTTTTACTGGGGTCAAAATAAAAATGCATGATTTTTTCGGCTATATTTTGAAATTTGTTGTAAAAAAAATTATTTTAAATATTGCTATCGTTCCGATTTTAGGTTCATAAAGAGCGCAATACTATGAAGAAATTAACTGCCAGTTTACAAAGCGATTGGTTGAAAACTTTTCAAACCAGCGTGTACGCAAGTTAAAAAAAAACGTTTTACGAAAAACGCGTTTGAAAAAATAGTAGCGCTCGGAGCCTGGAAGAGAGCTACTCACTTTAATAGCTTATAACAATAGAACGAGTCGAAATTTCCACTTAAAATTTTGGAACATATTTTTCAATAGTTTTACTAACAATTTATAAAATAAAAAAACCGATTTTTTGAACCATCTAACCCTATTTACCCCCACCCACCCATTTACCCATTTCTTCACTATGCACATAAGTATGTGATTTAAAATTTATAATTGACAAAATATATGTCGCAATTTTTTCCTGTCCATGAATTACAGTTACTTTGGAATTCTTTCCAAACAAATATTTCAAATGTATTTTTTAACAAGCCGTGAGGTGCGACCCTCGAGGTCCACACGGTCAACTTCCCAGTAATATCTACATAGATATTAAAAATATTAAACACAATAATAATTATGGAAATAATACTTCTTTAAATAATAAAAATGTACCTCTCACAAAATTTATTGGAATGACTTAATATTAATCGTAACATCTACGCGAGCGTCAATTGATTACGTAAAGATTTTCGTGGATTGGTTTGATTTAATATTCACGTGGATCAATCGGAAGGGGGACAGGTTACAAAGCCTTTTCTACGTTATTTGTTATTTTCATATCGATGCTTGAAGGACAAAACAGCGCTAGCAAAAATGAATGCAGTTTTTCTTATTACGACAACTGAAGTGATTTTGTAGCGTGGTGGCCATTTTGAATAAGTGCGGTCAAAACTGCTATCACTTCGGCATAATCACTGAATTTATATTTTTTTACGATTTTACATCAAGGAAACTAATAATTATTTCTTATTTTCTGTTGATTTTGAGAACATAAAATGTAAAATATTTGTATTACAAATGATGAAGGAAGTAACTGAAATTTTACGAATACTAAAGAACAAAACTCCTAAAAGCTACAATTTTTTATTTGATGAAAGCTTGATGATCATAAAAAGTGTTGACCACAAACATTTTACCATTCAAAACGTGGATTACCACAATTGCAAATTTGATTTGATTTGTATTGCTTTTCAAAATTTAAGCAGTTTTTTTATTAAAGTTAAAAACGGTTCTGTGAAGACTATTAAAAATCTTCGCAAATCATGCAAATAATAATAAACTTTGATTGACTTTACAACAATGTCTTTAGAATAAGAGATTTAAGGTATAAAAATTCGTATGAACCCTTTTTACATGGTGACTTTCAATGATTTTTTTTTATTTTTTATTCAATTTGTTTTGAAATCATGAGAAATTTTTTTGCTGATCTCTCTACAGAAATTGATTAAAGTTTATAAATTTTATAAACCTTTATTATTACGATGTTAATTTTATTAATTTTTAATTAATTTTTTTTATGAAAAAAAACATTAATTTTCAATATTTTTTTTATTAAATTAAAAAAATTGCTTCAAAGATTTTTTTTTAAAATTTACAAACATCATTAAAATGTTAATACGCGTCGATTGACACCTTAATGATGCAAAGGTTATATTTGGTTCTCGAGATATAATGAATGACATAAATGACCATGAAGGTCATGATGACTTTTAATGATTTTTTAGTTTTAATTTAATTTTTTTTGTAATCATGAAAAAAAATCTGGTAGTTTTCTCACAAAAACTGTTTGGAGTATATAAATTATATAAACATTTATTACTGCGTGTTGAAAATCAAGTTAAAAATTTGATGTTTTTGAAAAAAACCACAATTTTTTGCACTTTTTTTCAAAAAATTAAAAAACCGCTCCAATGATTTTTTTAAAAATTTGACAGAATTACGGAAATGTTAATACGCGTCGATTGACACCTTAATGATAAAAATCGCATGTTTGGTTCGTGAGATATAGCGCATAACATGGTTGACCTTCAAGGGGTGAAAACAGCAAACCCCCCCGACCTAAGTGTCCCAAAAACTAATAAGCTCTTAAAATTGCAAAGACGCTTCGATTAACACCTTAACAAAGTCGATACGACTTTGTTTACGTGAGCTATGCTCGTAGAAAAACTGCCCGCGAACGCACGTACGTACGTACGTACATACACACACACACATACATACTTCTTTCTAAAAACACTTAAAATATACTCGTAAGCCCTCAAAACGTAAAGATATGTTGAAAATTTCAATTTCGATTTTCGAGGCGATTACAAGAACTTCCCATATACTGGGACTGTAAAAATAATGTAAAATATCAAAACAAATCGTAAAGAATTTCAGAAAATGCAGATTAAAATTACAGTAGCGTATTGGAAGAGGATTAATCAAAACTTGGACTCTGTTCGGTAAATAGTCATTTTCAATGCACGTGCTGGTTCTGGTTTGATGGAAATATTGCAACAGTGACTCTTGTTAGCAAAATCGATAAACATAATGAACATCAGTGGTTGTAGCTATTTAAAACCAATAAACCGCTGTTTAAACATCCACGCTTCAAAAGCAAAACAGCGTAAAGGACATTCTGTAAACTTCAAAGTAGAGTGTTCTATATTTGGCGATTATCATCCAATGTTTTTGCAGGACTTATGAAAATCCTGCCCGAAAAGTCTGGTATAAAGCTCGAGCTTAGCAAAATTTTCCTCAAGGGTGATTTGATGTGAACTTCGTAAACCGTAAAGTTTTTTTAATTTCTTAATTTTTTTGGTTTTAAGTAGACAGATTTCAGCTGTGTTTACTCAAATATTGGTGCTTTCTATGTTGTGTACAACAAAATTGTTTTATCTGTTACTTGAAGAAGTTCAAATTTTTAAAAATTCCATTACCAAATGTCAAAATTTATGAATGTACCATGAAGTTTTGAAATTTCGAAAATATCCCATTGGAAATATTTCACTCCCACTTAAGACATCAAGTTTTTTTTTCACGAAAGAAATATTTTCGATACGCATTATCGTGTCTGGGAAATAATCCAGCCTAATTTTAGCTGAATTTAAGGGGGTGTATGGTTAATTTCACATATTTTAAGCATATTTTTAAGATGTTTTTTTTTTGAAATACTGTGAATATAAATTTATTTTCGAACAAAGTACATAATATTATAATTATTCGAGAGTATTCTCTAAAATTTGGGTCCAAAAATATTTATTATTGAGATAGAATGACAGCAAATTTTCGTAGACACCTCAAAAACAAGTAGTTTTGCGGTGCACAGCATAACTCATCACTCGATCATCTGATGATAAAAAACCAAAAAGATTTCGTTATTTGATGAGTGTTTCGAGGTAACCACGTCAAGATATATATTTTTGAACGATTTTTAGTATCAGTTCTAAGTAAAAAAAACTATTTTTTAAAAGTTTTTTTTATTAAAAAATCGATTAATGCCTTATTATAAAACAAATCATAATCATTAAAAATAAAATGTCTCGAAATTGTTACTTTGTGGTATATGTACAGAATAAGTGTGTAAAATTTGAAAATAATCCGATAAACAGATTTTGAGTTAGAGCATTCACCGACTTGAAAAAAGCAAAGTGAAACGCGTTTAAAAAAAACAAAAACAGCCGATTTATAGTTTATAGCACATCAAAGAGCAAAGTTTTAAAATCCTGAAGTTTTGTTGTTAACTAAATATTTTTGAAGAGCTCTACTATCGAATGAAAAATGTAAAAATAAAATAAAATACCATACAACAATACGCTTCTTATGCTAAATGCCTTGGCGATTTCGCTTTACTCAAGCTGGATACTGCCTTTAACTGCTTACAATGCCCAATACACTACAAAATCTTGTCCAGTCTACCCAAAAAAAATTGTTCGATAATCTTTAATTCATGTAATTTTACGAAAAATGTCGCTGACGTCCTTATGCTACTCTTGCGTAGATATGAAAATATTCACTATCGTAGGAAAAACTTCAGGACCTCTTTCTACCGAATTCGTTCACCTAAGGATTCAACCGGACCTCTTTACCCCCTTCCTCTAAAAATCCTTAAATAATTAATGGACGCTGCCGAATTATGACGAAAAAAAATTCATTGAAATCAGCGCAAAATTTTATAAAAATATGCTTATTTTCTTTGCATAAATTTTTTGGCACTTTCGCCGTTAAAGTCTTTTTTTTAGAAACAGAAAAACATTTTTAAAAAATTTAAAAAAATAATTTAAATGTGTGTTTTTCAATTTTAAATTTTTTTTAGAATTTTTGATATGGTTTTGTGAAATTTTTTGTACTTTTTTGAAATTCTTCATTCGAAAATGTCCTTTGATCATTTCTTGGGAAGTGTTTTATAAAGTTTTAAATGGCACGGGTATCACCTGTGGCATGGGTTACACGGTTGACATGGGTGACTGATTTGGCATGCGAACACGCAGCAAGTTCTAAGTATGTGTCCTGTATACATAATGCATACAATCATCAATTTTATTAACAAACATACACTCATTTATACGATCGATGGCTTTCATGACGAACGGATAGGTGTCGTATGTATGTCTAAACGTCGAAATATAAAGGCGCCAGGATGTTTCATATAAGAACTTAGTACGGTGCACCGCGATGGATAAAAGGTGTCATTTTTAGTGCTCTTCTCTGTCAGCTTTTGACCTATTAATTGATATATTGCTTCAACAGTCAAGTTATCCTTGGAACGTTTTACAGAACTCAAGCCATGCATAAATGGATTTAAGTTATAATTTTTTTATATAAGCAGAGATAGACGTTGCCTTGAAAAATAAATATGAAACGACTAAGTACGAATACAGGATTCTTTATAGATATTCTGTTGGCATTGTAAAATCAACTGAATTATTAGTTTGGTTGCTATGGTTTGCAAAGGCTGGTAATATTTTTCACCTCTACAACTCAGTCCTTTCTTGGAGTAACTTTTTTCATATTCTCATTTTTTGGTTTCAGCTAAGAATAATTTTCGGCTACCATTTATGACGATGAATTGTATTTGTTTACTTACAGTATTATAAATAGAATTTAAAATTCTATTGTATAGGTTCAAAATTAAATACTGAGTCGTGAGGTAACTAAAAAGATATTTACCTTCGTAATCCAAGTATTTAATTGATTGCTTTTCGGAAAATAGGTGAATGAAACTAAAGCAAAATGTTCCGAAAAAGGTTCAGAATTTAAAGACTAAAGTAAAAATAAACAATAGAATCCATGCAGAAAATTTTTCAGTATCATTTCTTTAAAGCACAAAATATCAAACCCACCTTTTCTGAGAGAATACCACCAGTTTCGTACAACTGAAACTACTCATTTCTTTTCCACTCAAATAGTATCTTCGGTTGTACGACAATTTCCACTCAACTTGATGCTGTACGATTTTTGTGTCTCGTACACGCGTATTGGGGGAAAAATCAGCACAATTTCGAAAACCGGTACCACGCATCTACGAGGGGAAAATATCTGAAAATGCTGCAAACAGACATCACGAAAATGTATCTAAACTCGCGTTAGTACGGAACATTCATTCGTTGAAGATAGTTCTTCGTGTGGCGCGAGATTTTCAAATTGTTCGCACGTCCGTCGTGAAGTGCTAGTACTTAGTTGTTTCCACTGAACTTTCACGTATTTTCATCAGTCAAGATAGAAAAGGATCTTCGCGGTATTCGGAGTGGTTTCATTGATAATACTAGTAAAGTGTTATTGATCTAGAAGTGATTAGCGTAAATTAAATAGTAATTAAATCGAAGATTTAAATGTATACGAGTGGAGTGTGTACTTATTTGATGTATTTGGAAAATTCCTCCTGAAAGCTGACGGCAAGTTTGGGTCGTCCTCAGGACCTTTTCTCTAAAATATCTCCTCCGTAGACATCTGATTAGAAGCGACGGTGAAATGTTGGTTACATGGGCTGGTTCCCTGTAACATCCTCATCCCGAGCAGGATTACAGAGTGGCAGCAAACACTCTAATTGAAGAACAGCAGTCTCCTTTCGAGCGTGCATATTTAATCGAATCCTTGATTCCGTCAACGGTACCATGCCCAATTTGTAGCTTATATAGGCACTTGCCGTAACAGCTCCCAATATCCTTTATTGCCGAACGTTATTATTTAAGAAGGATGCCGTCGTCTGAGGTCGACATGGTATCAAGTTGATCCCAGCTTGTCGGACCGTTCAAACACCTCTCGGTAAGGATTTCGGATTCCAGGCTAAGAATTTCGGTGGCCAGTGTTGCCTGAAACGTCCACCATCACAATGACTCTATTTATGTGAATGGTTTGCTTGGATGGCGGTTTATGTGCGTCCTGTGTGCGTGATGTAGTCGAAATTGTGTGATCAAAGGTTCCAGTGTGGCATTAGCGGCTAAGCCTACATAAATCCTTCGGCCAAACCACAAATCCTATACAGTGTTCTCGGGTGGAAAATAGGATTTTTTTTCGTTGTTGCCTAGTGAAAATGTCACCGCAACGAACAAGTGATCGTTCGTCAAGGTTCCTATTGCTTCCTGGCCAAAGCAATAAATCGCATCGATCCTGGTCCACATCGTGCTATTTCTGGATACAGATAATTCTATTGTATGGCGTCCTTACACATAATTGGATAAATGCAGGATTGGTTATGCCCGATATAAATGGTATGTGTTTGTTTGTTGATTGGTTTTTTCGGTGTTTATTGATATTTTCAGGACATTTATTAGGAGAAAATGAGAAAGTCAGTTGATTTAAAAGCGAGAAAAATACATACTCGTTTTAAGCTGACTATTTCTTTTATTATTAGTATTTCCTTGAATTTTTTTGAAATATCCCTTAAATTCCAAAAATTCAAAAATAAAATGATGAAAAACATCAGAAAAGATGGATATTTTTCAAATAAAACGACAATGATAAAAATTGCGAGTTGTAGCTTCGTGTAATGCAAAGTGAACAATGATGTTTTTTGAAAAGGTTCCTTGAAGCAAATACAGACTTTGAACAATATTTCATCAAAAGGAACCATCAATCAAATGTGGACATGCACAAGAACCAGCCTGTTCACTATGTGTTTCAATCAAATATGACCTTTCCTAGTTAATGGAGACTTTCCGCTTGTTTTCATGTTAATTACAGGAACAAACTATTTCCCGTGAGTCTCTTTTCGAATGAAGCTCAATTTTTCATTAGCTGCTACGTAACATGAGTGAAATCATAATCAAATCTTTCAGTCCCCACTAATAAATAGAAAAGCACTTTTCCACCTATCGTCCTCAAAACTTAATAGAATCTTTGAAGTCCTTTGATTAACGAATTCAAATTACCATGTTTCTCCGTAAAAGACATTTATAAAGCCGATTCGAATCTCAGTAATTTATCATGGACTTCATGCATGCTCGTTTTTAAATAAATTGCCGCCAATTCATAAAAACACGAATTTCTACCAGAAGTCCATTGAAATCAACGGAAAAAAGAAGCACACTATAATAAATGCGACACAATAAAATTAGCTGTTGCGTTACTATCGCTCCTGAATTATTCAAGAACCAAGAATTTCCTTTCACGAACAAAAATGTTCGTTTCAGCCATTTTTTCGGCGTTCGGATCAATATCTCATGACCTGTGTGCACTGAAATTGTTTCGTGGCCAGAAAAAGAAGAAAATGAACTCTAAATAAGAATAAATTATGGGCGAGCGTCGAGAACAAAGCATAACTTCGTAACTTCAAAGACAAAGTAAATTCAGCAATAAAACGATAATTATGTGGAGCTGCCGCTACTTCAACTAAATGTCCACCAGAAGAAAGGACCTGCTTTGCCGGCAAAATGTCGGCCAAGCTTTGATACATTTCCCAAGCATTCTCTACGACAACCATCGTCCATTATTAAATTCTGTAACGTAACGTTTTTTTCGTCGTCTCTATTTTGCCGTGAGCTCTCGAAATATGCTAGATTATTTATTTTCTTCCTGGGCAATACTAAAACAGTTCTTCCAGTTTTCATATCATCCTCGACCCACTCGAGCAGCAAGCTGGGCACAATATGAACGAAAATACATATATATATATATATATATATATATATATATTCTTTCCTTGATTATTTTTTCATAACCTTGTTTATGCAGATGGCCATGAAGGAGGCAACTTTCTGGCATTTATGGTGTAATGATGTCTTCAAGGAAGCAAACTGTCGAGGGGATTTATGATTATGCGAAAGGGTCATCTGAAATGTGTCCCGGCACAGGATGGAGGATGTGATTTTAGGAGTCGAGAAGTTTTATGAAGGATCACCGAAACAACTTCAGTTTTCATTCAGCTATAAAAGTTTCAAGTTTATATGTTTAGTAGTGGAAATAAAGTTAAGGACTGGAAAATAATTTCCATGTCTCCGATTCGTAGCCTTGATTGAATCGATTCGGGCTATCATGACCGAGATTCATTAAATTTATTCCTTGTGTTCCGTGCTTTTGGTATTATTATTCCTTTTGTCCTGGAATTTCATGGTAAATAATTTATGATGAATAATCCAAAGGTTTTTTTCCAATGAATGAGTTTTGTTGAAAAGGAAGAAAACCGTTGGAATTTTGAAAATAATTTTATTTTTCGTGCCTAATTCGCTTGAATTTTTTTATTCGATGGAATAGTTTTTTTGGCAGGCTTGAAACTTTTGTGCTTAAAACTTACACTGGGTTTTTAATAAATCGTTTACGAATAAAGTTTCAACTTAATTAAGGTTTTATGGTAGTGCTATCTCTTACTCAAAATAGTACAATTTTAACCACTTTTAACGTTAAAAAGCCACAATTCTTCAGATGATTCTATGAACAACAAAGAGCCTTTGAAAGCGTATATTATTTTTATTTAAGGTTAAGTCACGGTGAGGTCTCAGAAAAAGCTTGGTTTTCAGGATTTTTAGCTAGGATAAATGATTGATGTATACAAAATCTAGTTCCTAAGCAATATTTTATTAAATTTCTTTTGGAAAAATGCTCATATTTTTGGAAAATGGTGGCTCTAGTTCATCCAAATGGAACGCAGGTTCTTTTGAAAACACTCTATGGGGACCAATAAAAGAGGTCACAATCCTTACTTTATACATAAACTTTAGTACACATGGGCTTGAAAAATCGAGAAATGTTTTCAAAACCTTATTCAGCTTAAAATTCAGTTTAAGGTTCTCCTTAAAAATGCTTTAGAAGTATGCTAAAGAAACATAGATTTGAAAATGCCATGAAAATTGTTTTGAATTCTACCACTGACCGTTTAACGTTTTGATTAGAGATACTTTTACTTAAATTGCTGCGAAGCATAACCTCATAATTTGCTATTACAAAATTATCGTTCGTATTGGGACAGTCTGCATATTTTTTTGACATCCTAAAATGCATCATAAGTCCAAATTTTTTTTAAAGAAATTCACAGTGACATAACCCTTTTAAGGGGGGTAGGTACCAAGCGGATTTATATTAAGAAAATATCCTTGCATATTTGAAGCAGTGGTAAAAATTTTTCACATGGTAGAAATTTACAAAATGACGAGAAGATTTTGATTATATTTCAATCTTGGAATTTTACTCACGTTAAATATTCAATATAGGCAAAAATGTCTACTTTGTTTGATTTAATAGCACTATTTTATATCCATGAAAAAATCTGTGCCCATGGGAAAATAAATGTGATTTTTCGGAAGAAGCCAAAATACTTTGATCAATATTTCCGTCTCGTGCAGACAATTTTCAACAAATTTTTCACAATTTTTCAATGGATTCATTAAGCAATCTTTTAGAGTGCAAAGAAGTCTATTTCACATTTTTCTATTAGTCAAAAACCGTCATTTGTCATTAAATAATATTTCTTAAAATTGTTAATTTTTTCTGGTAACTTATACTATACCTTAAGATTCATTAAAGCTTTCTTTTTTCATGATACATTGCAATGTGCCAGTTTTTAATAAGAAAAGGAAAGTGCTCACCAGCAGAAAATAAGAAAAGATTTTCTTCTGAGTAGTAAAATGAAGCATCAGCCGAATTTGTTGCATTTAGAACCACTTCGGTGTCAAAAACACCCAATCCTGCCATTTTAAGGGGTCTTTAAGTTCACCTTTTGCAAAATTCAGCCTCGATTCGAACGAATAAAAGCCAAAAAATTCTGTTTTGCACCTTCCTGCTAACTTCAATAATTTTTGGTGGCATTCATTGTGATCAAAAAATGCTTTTGAAGTCAGCCTTAAATGCAGGGGAAGTTTCTAAGCCAATGAAACAATGATACATTTTTTGCATGTTGATACCTACTTCCTTTAAAGAAATGTAATTAGATTTGTAATTCAATTTTCTGGAATAAGATTTTTTCCGTTTTGTGCACGTTTAAAAAAATCTAAAACTTGATACAAAAAATATACCGAAAAGGAGCAGAGTGCCACGTAAACTGGGTTTAAGTTAGAGGTGCATTCCAGCAAATAACCTAATAACCCTCTGAAATAATTCCCCTTTTGATTTTCGCGGGTGCTTAAGATTATAAATCGGAAATCTTATACAAGCTGCAAAATTTTAACAAAATTTTAAATTACAAAATCGAATAATAAGCAAAAAGTTTGTACATTTGTATGTAATTTATTGAACATCCAAACATTATTTACTGACTCAAATAATTTATTTTGATCGATCATAATATATTCCCAAAAACTAATTACTGTGTTGATTCTCCACATCGAAAAATGGGTGAAGCTGTGCTTATACAAATTTACACGTGATTTCAAGAAACATTTTTGTACGAGATGTATCGCGCTTAAAAAATTTACATTAGATATTCAGTCGTGACACCTAATTACTTGGGTCATCTTTTTCCATGAAAATTGTCTAAAAATATAGCACACTGTTTTCCATCTTTTATGCTCTCATATGTATATGTCAAAAGAGCTTTACAATGGGCACAGATATTTAAACTTCGAATAGACATAACCGCCATGTTTGATGATGAACTGTCAAACATATGTGAGCTGTTCATTACTCAAGAAGTGAAGATGAGCTACTGACGTAGTTTCGGAATACCTCAAAATATTTCAATTAATTTTCAAGATGTTTGATTATTTATTGCACTTCGGTCGATTTATAGTCATGCTCGCTTTTGGCTGAATGGTTTTGTCAATAAGCAAAGTTGTCGTTTAAAAAAACAAGTCCTCAATCGATAATTAGCACACTACATCACGTGAAATTTCCAAATTGATTTAATCTAATGGTCATCGAGAATCATGTTATACCATAGTCTGTGTGAACAAATCACAAATTCTTCACAATGTACAAATTTATTCTTAATGTACAAATATTGATTGAAAAGGAACCATTACATGCACTGTTAGTGAACTAAATCCTAATTTGGATTTGGATCGATTGTAATGTGTCCACAAACTGAATCTAAATCATATTTTATTTAGAAAGCCATCAAATTGACACCAAAACAAAACAATCTTGATTTATTATTATTCAGTGTTTTTTTTATGTTTTATACCAATGTAAAGATGAACTGATATTTTCTAAAGACATTTGAGACAAAAACAGATAGGAATAAATGTGGATAAGATTGTGGAAAGTTCTAATCATTGAAAAATGTGTTAACTAAATAACTCATGCCTCAAGAAAACCGGGAATGGATGTTTCAAAGTTTGCTTGGATTGGTTTAGTTTTTCATGCAGAGATATGTTTAAATTACTTGAAATTCGTATATCCTTCTTCCAATTCAGGACATTTTACAAAATAACCAACAATTCTACAAAGTCGCCTATACAAGATTTCCATTTAGGCAATCATATAGAATCCAGAATAATCATAGTATAACCCAAAATACCCTTAGGGTAATTTCTATAATAAGGTCAGTGCTAACATTCTAGCACAAGACATCCTGTGGAAGCTCGCTTCGGCCAACGCAAGTCTACCATGAAATTGCTTAAAATATTTATGCATATCGATCCACGATTGCTGTACGAGGGGCGGGGGGTGATACAAGAAAAATATCACAACTAATATCATGCCCCATTACAATATGACCTAAATTTCGAATATGTTGCTGGGGTTGCTTCCACCCCGAAAATTGTGGTTGTTGCTGCTGCTTGAATGTCGCTTTCATCAAAAGGACGCACCGCACAACATCAGGTGTGTTTCATGCGGCGCACTTTATTTAAATAATGGGAATTTTTGCAATATGTGTCGTTACTGCTACTACAGGATAAATAGGCCCGGGTGATTTACCAGCCCATTCACTTGCTCCTTATCCGCTAGTCTGTAGCAGACGGCTCTAGTCCTAGAAAGAGGAAGTCAACGCCACACTAATGGCTAGTGCCGAGTCAATTGGCACTCATATATGTCGGACAAAAGGAGCGATTTGTATTTGATGTGTGGAAGGACTATTTTTTAGCGTTTCCGCTGTTGAGGGTTGGAACTGTGCTGGACATAAAATAGAAGTGCCACGATTAGTTTATCGATTCAAGCATATTCAATATTGCTAAACTATTCAAAGGATATGCGTACTGTAGGTGTGCAGATATGGCATATAATATGAACGGACGGAATATGAGGGGAGTCTAAATTTTATGCTGCAGAGTTGACTTAGAAATGATTATTTTGAACTTTGACCTTTGTATAAAACAAAGTTTTTGAGATATTTTGAAATTAAATTTTTTTATCTGGACCAATTTTCAACGGAAAAACTACGTGAACTTCATTGCCATAAAAAGGAAAAGATTTCGCTCTTTTAATTCTAAGTAATTTCATCCGAATAAGGCATCAACTTTAATGGATAATAAAATCAAATACATCGGAATAACAACCTGTACTTCCAACTTACATCAAAAATTTTGGCGAATTGTTAACAAATAAAAACATATGTAAAAATATTCGTGCGTGAAATAAAAATTAAAGAATATGATGAGAATCATTCCCTAAAATATTTTTTTAAATTTTTAAATCAAACATTTGAAGCTGGGCATTGGAGGTGGTACATTAAATTCAACTACGTTTTACAGTGAATATCCAAAAAAAAATCGTGCAAGATTTCAGCTTTAAATTTCACGGAACGATTTTATTTAAAAAAAAATTTGAATCCATCTCAAAGAAAATATAAAAAAACGTGAAAATCCTTACGAAATAATATTCGCAAGAAATTACTACGAATCGTTATATTGTACAAAGGTATTTTCTATGTGACCTGAACGAAATACTTTTGCCAGAGATTCAAGGAAAAATGTTACGTCGGAAAATGTTCATGAGACGATTTCCGTGGAAAGATTTTAGAGTATGTCCTTGATGAGATGATTTGGAGGATATCAACTTTCTTGTAGAATCACTTTAAGGTTTTCCATATAATCGACCGAGAAGTGAGTTTAGTGGTCAGAGTTTCTTTGGAACAAAATTAAAGATATTGTACTGAATTTTTGGTTGGGAAATTGGTTGATATTTTTATTTATTCACTTTCAAGGGACAAATTTTACCAGGCAATGCGTAGTTCAACTATACAAATTAGTGGTAAAGTAAGTAAAAAACATACTTTCATCATAAGGAAGTGATTTTTTTGATTACTATCTTTTTTTTAAAAAATTCTTAATTTTTCACAGATAGGAAAGAATTCGGCTTTGATACATTTGCTTCCATAATGTTAAAAATATTCATTTAAAATAATTTCCACCGTTTATTAAGTTTAAAATGTGCCTTTCAAACTCTAAAATATTTATTACAAATTTTTCAGTCGCCTTATTCGAAGCCATTTGAAATCTGTTCAAATGAATTCACCGTTTCTACCTTATATGAATTTTTCATCGACAGAAGATTTAAATTAAAAACTATTTCCATTTTACCACGTAAAATTGTCCAAGCAATAACAAATAAATTGAATTAAAGTTTCTCTAGAAATCCTATTGAGTAGTAAGACTTACACCTTCATGCATTATTGCACGGGTCCGATAGGAACAGGCTGTACGCCTACATGCTGGAAGTGTGTTAGTACGTCACATGTCTTACTACTCTAGTGATTTATAATTTGGAAAACCATCAATCCTTTCCACACTTCAGTTCATTATCAACACAAAACGGTTATGAAATGTTCATCATTAGTCACATAGAATCACGTTAATAGTTTTCTAAGAAGGTTTGCCACTTAAAATATTTACAAGGATTCAAATTTTGTCACTCTTTTCTGATTATCTCCAATGAAGCTGAAATTCCTTAAAACCCTTTTCATCGATTTAAAATTATGGCAACCGATAATTTGTTGAATTGAAAAAAGGATGTCTTGGCAGAAAATGCTAAAGTGATAACAACTCTTTTTAATAAGTTGTTACAGGTACTTCAAAACTCTCAAATGTGGATCTAAACTGTTATACTTGTTTCTCTTAAACTGAATATCCTTTTTACAACTAAATTTAGAACGAAAGCACAAAAAACCAGGTTAAAAGGAACATTTCATAAACATTTTCCAGATGCTTTCACCCTCTTCAAAATTCATACCTTTTACTTTCTCTAAAATTCTTATTACATCATTTTGCGCCAATAAAGTCCAGAAAACCACCTTTTTCATCACTTTTAACTCTCCCGTGAGCCCAAAAAAACCTTTCTTCTAAACAATACTCCTTCCATTCACGAAATTTTCATACTGTACATCAAGTGTTCTCGCAGTTGCGCCCAATTTAAACTTTCCCCAAGGCCATTCTTAAATAATTAAATGTTCAGTAGTCCGGTTTAAGGATAATTCATTTTTCCTGGTCAGCGTTTGGTCCTCGAAAATGAAATTACGTCCGTTAATTATTCACTCCGGTTGGTGCTGCTTAAAATATACAACGATCTGACGACATGGAAACAGGAGGGTGGTATTAAAATAAAATCCATTCGGGTGGTAGTTACCTTCAGAGACCAAGAGGATTATTAAATAATGTTGGCTGAGGTAGTTTTGTTATGGTATTCAATTTTGATGGTGACTATGTCGTATGAAAAATTAATTTATTCGGAAATCTGCTTTTCAATTGAAAGCAGACAATTTCATGTAAGTTATATTTTATTTAGCGTGAATGCGGGTAAAGTATTCCTAAAGGAGTTTTCTTTGTGAAAGGATTACGTATGTCTAGTCACAAAAAAATGAATTCTGCATGTTCCATACTTCATGATGATGATTTAAAAAATTGAAATCCTGTAAAGTTTATCAAAATATTCTTCGTACGCAAAATAATTACTTAATTATTGAAATTTGATAAGCCATTCTTGATCCTGGAGATTGGCAAAATGAGTGTAACATCTCTTCACGCATAGAATCAATTCAAATTGACCATTTTTTTGAATGTCTACCTATTTACGGACGAATTTGGCCAGTCCATATTTTCTGATAGATATCAAAGATTCTATCCTACATACTTTTCCATTTTCCTGTAAAGAGCGTATTTTAAAACTGTTCTCTTCGAGAACAAGTTTGATAAAGAATCAGTAAACTTTTGTTCATAATTTTTAAGAAATGCACTATCATCGCTGTTGGACGAACCTTTTTAATGCCTTTTTTGCTTGTGTTGAACTTCAATCTTCGGCTAGTATCTACGGATAACATTCTGTTTCCCTAACCTTCGTAGCTTCGCAATAGAATCAAAATTAAGCTTCCTGACTAGCTTCTTGTGCAACGACATGCCGGTTGAAAATATTCCAATTTACAGATTAACTCTCCCTAAACGACGTCCTAGTCCGTTGTCGTGCATCCTTTGAAAATTATTCCCTATCGGCTGCAAAATCTACATATGGCAAATGAAAAGGGTAAAACAGAAAAACAGATTTTTTTCCCGCCCACTTTTCACTTTCACTGTTCTCATCAAACCGCAATTCTAGGATTCCCTATTCGCCGATTTACATCACAACATTCTCACAAGAACTTTATGAATCCAACTCTGTTTCGAAATTATTCTCTCACAAAACTCCACGAGCTTCTCTAGTCGTCGAAGGACATAACAAATGTGATTCTATGCTCTTCACCTTTAGAGAAAGATATTTGTATATATTTGAAAGAGTGTGCATCAACCAACGTTGATGATCTCTCCCAGGACAAATCCTTTTTGCAACCATATTCGAAGAGGAATGTTGTTAGCGTCGAACAAAACGAGACAACATGGTGGCTGGATGAATGGAAAACATTTTTGCTGATTTTCAAACCATCATGAGAAAAGTTTTCCAAGTTTCGTTTCATCTTTAACACCATCTTCATTGAGTTTGTTGTTTGGCGAGTTCCTCATTGTTATTCTCCCTTTTTCTGTCGTCGTTTACTGTTCAGCTCGTCGTCCTTTTGATTTGATACGAACCCTCTTTTTTAGGGTTTGAAAAGTTCAAAGGTGGGTGGCAAGAGTGATTTTTTTCTTCGAAGAAGGGTCCTCTTCATGGGAAACTCAAAGATGGTTATGAAAAGTCATTATGGGCATTTTGAAAGTCGCTTAGTTGACACTTTTCCTTTAGATTACCAGATTTTCGGGGAATTGGTATCTCGTAGATTTGTTTGTGGATTAATTTGGTTAAAGGCTACTTTGTTCATGGCGATTAGAGTGAATTACACTATTTTTGGCGGTAGAGCTGAAGTTAATTTCGGAGAAAGGTTACTCGGCAAGAAAATGTATTTAAATATTCTGTCCATAACAAAAATCCATCATTCTGTAAAGGTTATCTGCTTAATAAATTGGTATGCACACACTTGGCCATTACCGTCTAAAATATCATACTCGTAGATAATTTGGCGATTAGAGCTTGGTGAAAAGAGTTCGCTTAGCATCATTAATTGCCACGAAGGGTCAACAATTTTGAGCGTCTGGTTTTAGCTATGCTATCGTCCAAAAAAAAACTTTAAAGTTATATTGTGCTGACCAAGTCGCAACCTCATTTTTCAAACTAGATTATTTTCCAGAATTATTTTTTAAATCAGTTCAACCATTTTGGAATCAACTGAATCATTTTAGATTTCAAATGAAATCGAAGCGACAGAAAAAATTTTTAAAATGCTTCACTTTACAGTCTTAATTCCTCAAAATGTCCTAAAAAATATCCCAAAATCAAAGTCAAGAAAAATCGAACCGATTGCCTTCTCTCAAGTCCTCTTCACTGTAAATACATCTGATCCACCAGAACATTTCGTCGTCCTTCCACTTCACCAACTTTCTTTTTCCATACATCTATATATTGTTGAGTGAAACATCCATTCTCAACAATATTTTCACTGATGAAATGGCGCAACAGTGGCGGAAATGTGAGTTTATTCCAGACGAAAGAAAGACGAAACTTTTTTTCCAGTATTGTTGTATTCGCAACCATAAAGAAATTTTCCTCCTGTTACATATATGGAATTTCTTTGTAAAAACGGGAAATGGGCATGAGCCTTTTGTTTGCATTCTTCAGCGTAAAAGCATGTAAAAGGATTGTTTGTTTGCTTGCATGCGCAAATGTATGTGTGTGTGTAACTTTGTCTGTAAGCCATTGTTAAATTGAATGAAAACAGAAACTAATTTTTCCGGAAATTTGAAGTAAGTTTTTTTCTTTTGAAGAAGAAGAAATAAATACGGTTAAAAGTGATAACGATGGAACGTGCGATAAAGATAGGGGTTGTAAATTGAAAGGCATATAGAGTTTTTGATTTCTATATGTTTTTTATAGAATGGGATCCTAACGACAAAGAAACTCAAATGGGTGTTAAAATGTCCAAAATAAGATTTGAGCTTCAATAAAATATAATATCTTTGTGCAAGTTAAAGCCTTTTTTATGGTCTCAGAAACAATTTATTTGAATTGTTTGTACCATAAAATATTGAGCAAAAATGAGGCCTTTCTTAAGTTTGTGGTCACATTGATGGATACGCTTGAATACCGCCACATTTTGATGGAATTAATCTAAATTTAAATTCCAAAAACCAGTTTTTCGTCTTTCACAAATCGGTAGTTACATCATTCCAAAATGGTGTCGATGAAATATTATCCCAAAATTCTGCAAAATACAAAAATTGTTAACAGTAATGCAAAATGCAAGGCAGTTTACAAAGTAAACAGAACTTTTTTTCAAACAGAACTGTTGGCCATTTGGAGGCATTTGGTATAAAATGCACCAACCCGCACTATTTAAAATAAATAACTTTATTCACAGATTACAAAACACGTGTGTTGCGTTCGAGCCAATAGTGCAGAGATAGAGATCATCTGTCACTTTTAGTACCTTTCACTTTCTCACGATTTTGGCGCTAACCGCTAACCGGTGTTCAGATCGTGTACTGCCACCCGCCATCATACACTGTGATCATTACAACTGTGGCGTTCCTAACGTTCGCCACAAGTGTCACTAGCAGCGCCAAAGAGTTGATACCTAACAAACATGCAACAGTCCCAGCCGATGTTCATCCTTAAACCGTTCTACATGCACACGATATCCTTATAATTGTCTTGTCTAGCTCCGAGGGTCATTCAATAAATAACGAGATAAATTGATGTAGGTCAAAAATTGTTTTATAATTTAATACGAAACTTTGAGATTTCAAGTTGGCATCCTTGTTATTACTTCTGATCAGCTGTTTGGATTTTGTAAACATAACGTATAGTTCAGTTAGTTCAAGATTTCAAGTCCAATTGAGAATTGCACCGCGGAAGAACAACGTGCTGTGATTAGATTTTTAGTAGCAGAATGTGTAAAGGTAGTGAGATCCATGCAAGGATGTTAAAAGTGTATAAGAACAATATTGTTTAAACCGTTCGAACATTTACAAGTGGATGGAACAGTTTAAAAGTGGCCGCGAAAGTGCTGGAGACTGGACTGGACAACCGGTCGAAGTTGCAACTTCTTCCCTTAAATCTCGCATTGACGTGGTAATCCAAGGTAACAGACGTATCACTGTTAAACTGATTGCAGAAAAGTGAATGCAAATGTTGGCACTGTCCACAACATCATTCACAATAACTAGCTATTCAAGAAATCTTGCGCGAGATGGGTGCCAAAACAACTTACGGACATCCACAAAGAAAAAACGCTTCAAATCAGTCAACACTTGAAAGCCCGATGTTTAACTAAAACGGAAGCTTTTTTGACAGAATTGTAACGTGCGATGAGACGTAGATCCACTATTACGAGCCTGAGTTGAAGAGACAAAGCCTCGATTGGAAGCACACAAGTTATCCAACGCGGAAAAAATTCAAGAAACAGCCGTCAGCAGGTGAAGTGATGCTTACACTTTTTTTTGGGAGTCACCAGGCTCTGTTTTCTGCGATTTTCTGGAAGACCAACGAACAATCAACAGCCAATATTACTGTAACATGCTGCAAAACAAAGTAAAGCCTGCCATTGGCACTAAACGTCATGGACTTTTGACAAAAGGTGTGGTTTTCCTTCACGATCTCCTTAAAGCCCAGATCTTGCTCCATCAGATTTCCATATGTTTGGGTTTCATTGAAATTTTGAACTTTTAAGAGAGGCATCTCTGAGCTCGCCTTACAACTTTTCGATACACATGGCACACCTATCGAGAAAAGTCAATGCCTGCTTTTAATTTTTTTTAAATCAATAAATTTGATAATCGACGTCGTTGACATCGTGTTATGTAACGACTGACACTACCAGCTTTGAAAACCAGAGGCGCTAGCAGCGTAAACGAGATAAAGGCTAGAAAACAGGCAATATGTTCAGTTGAAATTCAGCCGCTCGCTAACGTAACTTACATTGTGTCTAAATTTAATTTGGTATTACAAATTTTTATTACGGCAAATACATCCATTGAAAACATTCCATTATGGAATCGAAAAAAGTGTTTGTTAGCAGCAAAGACACAAAAGTTTCCTATCCAACGCGACGTCGGCAAAATAAAAAACGACCGCCAAATTGTTTCGAAGCGGAAAGGTGCAAGTACTTCTGCCAAAAAATTAAAAAATAGTAACAATGAAACTTTTGAAGTGAAATCTGAATTTGGTTATCGAATACTAAACTTTTTTGCGGTGTTTTCAGTAATTTCACAACACGTGAAGTGTAAAGTCTGTGACTCGGAAGTAACTTTTCGCGAAGGAAGTCCGCGTGGTTTGGGCTTCAAAATTATAATTTCATGCAACAATTGTCCAAGCACATTTAATGATGGTCTTATTAGTATTCTGAGAATTATGAAGACCTTAGAAATAGATATAGGTCCTCAAGTATATAATTTTTGCATCGCAGAAGATGCCAGGCGCATACAACGCGCAGAGCGTGCACAAACGGAAAAAGCAAAACAGGTACGCTCTGCAATAAAATCAACAAAAAAAGATAACGAGGAGGCCAATGTTAGTAAAGAAGGTCAGTTTTATGGCCCAGACATATCAGACTAATGGTACGTATTTATTTTCAATCAATGTTTCTATGCTTTCCTTTCAAAAATGCGTTACCAAAACTAAAACGCGTTTTTCTCAAAACACGTTTTTGAATGCGGCACGCAGCATAACTCGCGTAATTTTCCCTTAATTCCCTTCAAATTTGAGCTGAATAATCACAATTACATTATCTAGTGAATGTCGTACGGAAATTTTGATAAGTTGATTTTTTCTATTTTTTTTGTTAATATTTAACCCGAATTTTTGGGGTCAAAAAGGAAATTTTTTTTCAAAAATTCGGCATTTCTGCAAAACTTAAAATTTTTGAAATTCCGTACGACATTCACTAGACAATTTTGTTTGAATCAACCCCTATTTTTATTTTTATTTTCAGAATAAATTTATGGCTTTTATCGTGCGTGCCGCGGAGCCCTCCAGCGAAAACATGGATCGGGAGAAAAATAAATGTGCCACTATTTTCTTTTCTTTTTCAAATCAAATGTTTTTTTTTTGTGTAAATAAAGAGTTTATTAACAATTAACAATCATTTTTTTGTCCATTTACTGGCTTGATTTTTTCTGAAATTTTTTCAAAAAACATGAAAATTTCGAGAGGTTACAGTGGTCTAACCCCTTAAGGAGACGCTACGTAGCAAATAATTTGCTCTAACGAAGAAGACAGCTACCAAAAGAATTTTATGCAGTGGCATAAGAAAGTTAGAGGAATGATGGGACAAGTGTATAACTGTTAGAAGGGATTATGTTGAAAAGTAGCCAAAATTTTGTACCGATTGAACAAATGGTTTTTAAACTAAAACATTTTGTCTCGTTACTTATTAATTGACCATCGTATAAATATCTTTGGAATAAACTTATTTTTTTGAACACGTCTTTGATAAATTTGATATGTTTGGACACAACACATCCTAGCAGTGCCACCTATTGATGACTGGATTTGTTGAAAAGATACTTTCTTCACTGATATTCCGTATGAACTTTATTAACATAGGAAAATAAGAAGCCGAATTACTGCGTTGTACGTGACAATGTGTTTGTTGCATCAGTGCAAATTGACTGACGACTAAAACTTGTGCAAGGAAGGTCGAAAGACATCATCAAGGAGTCAAAACGAACCCAATCTACTTGCACAACATGGTGACTGATGATAAAATGTGGTGCTTTCAACACTTACTAGAAACTTAGCGAATTTCAATTTATCAAAGAATTCTTAGAATTTCATGATTATTTTCTGTTATATTTGAAAAAAAATCTATTATATTTTAATTCATGATAAATAAAATTCAGCCTAAGTAGGGTGCAAATTGATTGCTGCTTCTCAGAACCTAAATTTAAAATACTTTAGGATTGGAGGTTCAACATCTTTTGGCGATCAATTTTATTTAAATAGATGATGTTAATTTTGGAACAATTTCATTCAGTAATTTTAGAAAACATTATTTTTAAACTAAAATATACAGTTTGAATCATTTAAGACAAATGAGCAATACACTTCCTCTTCAACGATCAACAAATTTGATCTCCTGATAGTATGAGAATATTTAGGCTTAGTCTTGGAATTCGTGATATTATTGATGTAATTTTGAAAGGCTTCCCTCGATAGAACAACAGGTAAAACCTCAATATCCATGCAGGTAAAGATACAGACATTTGCCTAGCTCAAATCAATCGATCTTCATACGCATCCATCTCAAATATCCTATCCATTAACCGCAAGGACCTACTTCATCATATTGTCCTGGCAGTTCAATATCAAAAATATTCAATCTTCAATATCAATATCAAACAATCAATCACACGGTAAAATTGAAATGACGTCCTGATAAAAGAGCGCTAAAAGATTCCAACATCCTTCGAACGATGACGACGACAATGCAAGCGACATTTAAAGACGGCAATCCAGTCTCCTGACCTTCCCGCCCGTCCATGCTCCTTGTTCTCCAGAAGAAGGTCATACCAATCCTCGGGGCTATTTTCAAGTAAACGTAATAAAACTCGAGATAGAATTTCAATTTCGTATTGGTAATCTCTCAAGCATATTGTCTTCAATCAAAAGCACATCTGAAACTGACGTCACTCACGATCTTAAGATGCTAAAGAATCTTACGCAACGCCTGCACTAGATACTGTTTTGATTTATGCGTGGACAATAGCGCTGAGGACGTCACGGCACGTTCACGAGTTTCGGCGTATCAGAAAGAGATTAATAATGAAACGATGGCCATTTTTTCGGATAAAAGGAGCCGCCACCAAATGTGCCTGTTCATGCACACGAGCAGAAGGACAGACCAACAGACAAAGTGTCTCACCAGGTCGCATCTGATATCTTTTCTCGTTCATTTTCGGTAATAAATGTTATCTGAAAGATAAATTGTCGCCGTTTCAGTTCCAATCTGATGAATCTTTTATGGGCGAGCACGCATTTGGCCTTTCACAAGCATGACATGGTCATGCGTGCCCATTTATGGCCCCACCGATGATGCTTCATATGTTGGCATGCGTTTATGATTGATCCACACGATTCTTTTGATTATTTTGATTCTTTTCCCGGTTGGCCCCAACAACGCGAAGAAGCCGTGACATGCCGCCACCCTTAAAGAAGTCCGAAGACATGGAGCTGTGGTGGTGGCAGAGCGCATAGTTCGATGACACAGAACCTGATGGTGCATAGTTCGGTGGATAGTGCCTCCCGATTGTTAGCGCATGTTGTGTAACCTGATACTGATTAAGATGTTGATGGATTCCTCATGATCTGCCGATGACACTTTCGGAAGATGGACAGCACTTGGAGATATTTTAAAAGAGATCAATTGGAATGTTTCTTTGAAATTGTTGGGACAACGTTAAAAAGGAATTGTTTGAAGTTTCAACAAAGAAGGTTTGGGAAATGTAATCACGCAAGCATAAGATGATGGAAGTTTCGGATGAGGGTGTGTATTGTGGCATAGTAATGGAAGATCAATTACAGTACAAAAATTCTTTACATTTTCATTGAAAAACGAATGCATTCCTCATCTGATTTGCAGCAGCAGCTGCAGTATTTCAAAAGAAATTTCTTGTTGAAAAGTCATTAATTATATTATTATGTTAACACAAACACTTTTAAATTTTAAGTTCGACTAGCCAACTACCAACGTCTGAACTTTATGAACTTAATTTCTTTTAAAATACCAGAAAGAACCATCAAAATATAAGTTTTCGATCAAAATACCCAATAGGATGGGTATTTTGATCGAAAACAGTTCTCGTGTATGACCTCCAAACACAAAATGCCAATCAGCTATAATTGAATCGTTTCAGTGTAAATTTACACGTGGTCTCTTCTACGAAGTTAATATTCCATACGCTTCTTAGAATGGCCATCCAAGCTACTTTAGCCTCTTCAATCTACAACTACGAAGATTATATCTTGACGAGTGTTTATTGTGTAAGCTTTCCCTGCATTCCCTACATTTAAAAGGGGGAAAATCATATTTATTGAAGACAAAAAACAAAATGGCGGCCGCCGCAATAAATTCAAGGCTCAAGTCAAGTTCTTTTTCACGCAATCGCGGGCAGACATAATGGGCCAACATCCACTGATATCTGTTCCCATCAACTGTCTCGTTTTCTCTGAAGAAATAGGGCCCAATGATGGTTTTGACGCAAATGCCGGCCCAAACAGTCACTTTTTGGACATGCAATAGCGTTTCATGGATTTCGTGTGAATTTTCCGCTTCCCAAGATAGTGTGAAATTGGCCTCGTCTGTCATCAGAATTTTCTTTCAAAAATCAGGTTCAGTGTCCACAAACTTCGAACAACTGTTTGGCCGTTTTCCAAGCAACGTGGACGGTCTGTCGGGAACATTCACTGTGTTAACTGCACTTTATAAAAAAACAAATGCAAATCATCCTTCAAAATTCGCCGCATGGTGGTTCCACTGACGCAAAATGCTGAGCGCGGTGACGATACGACACTTTTGGGTTCTGGGAAACGATCACTCTGACCGCTTCAACCAGTTCATTGGAACGTCTTAGTCGTTGATGAACGGCACGACGACGATCTCCAACTGTCCCGTACTCAACGAAATTCGACACGAAACGACGAATAGTGTTGTCAGACGGTGCCTGTTGGCCACGATATTTTCGACGGTACGCACGTCGAGTTAAAACAACTGAACGACTTTTCTCGATGTGCATCGTCACAATTTCGGCACGTTGCTTCGGTGTGAGTGAAGCGATACATGGTTCAAATTGTACTGAATTGCCATTTCAAAAACATGTCTCAAATGTCAAAGTAAGTAAATGTTTACATACCGACACAAAAGATGGCGCAGCCTGTACACAACCAAATATATCTTCGGTATTTGTTTACTTTTACAGTCACCAGGTTTTTTCTGCAATAAAATATCGAAAAATATATTGATTTTAAATTTTTTTTTTCAAATTGTTCGATTTGACGGCGGGTTTATGAAAAGAAATCTGAATTTTAAAAATTGAAAATTTATAATAAGTTTTTTGGCTTTAAATGCTTAAAATAGAAGTGGTTTTGTGAATAACCTTTCATAACATTTTTTTGTCGAGCCAAATTAACGTTGCGTGGTTTTTTTTTAATATACATGAAAAACAATTAATTTTTAAAAAAAAGTTGGAGAATAAAGTTGGAAAAAATTATTTAAAAATTGATTATTCGATTCTTCACATTGTAATCCATATTTTGAAAATATTTGATATAGGAGAAAGTTTGAGGAAAGAGTAACAAGCAGGATGGGTATGAGGAGGGATGAGAGATGGAAGATGAAAGTGCCTCTTACCCTCACCCATCCTGACCGTTACTCCTTTTTCATTAAATTCATACATTGTGCGATTTTTTATTGCGAAAAAACAGATGACCGTGAAATTGAACAGTTACCATATCTTTGAAAGATGAACGTACATTCGGCTTTAATTTTATTGACTTTGTAATAAGAAATCTATATCAAAAGTGCCAATAGTTTCAAAGGTCGAATACAGTCTATGGCTGTGAAATGCTTGCTTCTAAGCAAGTGCCACAAATTGACAAATTGACCTGATCTACAAATATCTATCTGCTAATAATGATGAAAGTTTAAAGTATATTCTGGTATTTTATCTTGTCCTTGTTACCATTTTGCTTTCGCTGTTATTATTTAAATGCATCAATTTTCCTCGAGAAGTCCTCAGACGTACATTTTCCTGAACCAAAATTCACTTCACAATGCACACATTTATGCATGCATTTCATGCAGTGAACTTTAAAACTTTTTCCCTCCCACATAATTTCACGTCCGCTTTAATCTACATCCAACCCTCGTTGTACCTCTCTCGTGGGAAATCAGCCGAGCTAACAAGTAACACTATCACATATGTGCTTCCCACTTTTCACATTTTCACGACCAAAACTATGCATACACCGTGAGCGCCTTGACAAGGCCGTTACGTCCCCCAACCGCCAAAAACAATTCCACTCCCATCCATTAATGTCCTTCTCAGCCCGATGGGAAGTAGTGACTGCCAGCTATTGAGCCATGGCGCGTTCTGCCACAGACAAAGATATAGTGGAACCTTCTTGCATCCGCATATGTGTGTACTATGCAAGTGCACGTATCCTCTTTGTACAGCACCAAAGTGCAGCATGGTGCACTTGACTCTTCCAGCGACAAGACAGGCAGTCCCCCGCGAACTTGAGGACCCAACAATTTATTAAATTCAATATGGAATTTTTTTTTCGAGTTCAAAGTGCCTGCAGTGCATTAAAATAATTTCGGCTTCAAATTGCTGCACGGCATACATGGATGGCGACATTAACTTTACGACAGCTCAATCCATTTTTTAAATTCAATAAAAAAATTAATGATAGGCCATGCATGTGTGGCGCGAGTTGCGGATGGTTGTGTTCTCTTCATTGGCGCCTTATCAATATTTCTTTAATTTATTATGAGTTCGAACCATGACAAAGGAGGATGAGGGTTTCCATTGACGGGACCAAAGTATTTTGTGGAAAGCGCTGTCGCAGCGAAATGCGATAAAATACACTGAAAATGAGTAATGACCCTCGAGAGAATGGTGGAAGGCATTAAGGTTAATGTGAATAAATTAAAAGTGGATTAAATCGAATCAATGAAATTTGTATGGCTTCGGTTCATTTGCAGGCATGCATTTTACAATACGCTATCATGAAATGGTGGATTGGATAGCGTCGAGCGTTTAATCATTGTAAGGGTCAAGGATAACAATATCAGAATGAATTTTATGGGCTTTTTTGGTTGCTATTTTATGATTGATGTTATGAAAAAAATGATTCACTATTTCAGTGTTTTCAGATCCTTCGGAACAACTGAAGAAAAAACATTTCTAAAATTGTCCAATAGCCATTTTGTCTAGGCTTGGTAAAATTCTATACAAAAACTGTTAACATAACTCCGGATTTTCTTGCTGATTGCTAATTGTGTGCAGCTCGAAATCTAGATTTGATTGTTATCCTTGTTCATTGAGGCACTTTGCATTCATTGAGAGAGTGCTTAAATGCTGGTTTACCTGTTACCGAGGCACTTCTCCACCATAAGTCTATTTATATCCTTCAGAACTTCACTGAGACTCAATCCCGCCGCACATTCAAACACTTTATCAAAATCGACAAGTGCTTCTTCCTTTCACACCAATCTCAAAGCCTTTGTACCCTTTTTGAATGTCTACAAACAGATCCATTCATAGAGTACACTTTTATTTCCATATAATTTACCCAACATTGAAAAGCCAACAAAGCAACACTATCCTCAACTTATTTCGTAGTAATCCTTTATGCAGGGACATATTCGAGCTGAGCTCGAAATGGATTCACTTGAAGCAGGGATGGAAAAATGACGAAACGGCTTCCAACAGATGGTCCCCTTGCTCCATATTATGAAGAGGGCCAGGCAATATGTGAATAGTACTTACTATACTAGAGACGGCGACGACAACGAGTCCTTTTCCTTGTGGCCTGTGCAATGTTGCTTGCAAAACAAAAGGCAGCCTGTTACCGAATGTCTCAAGGCTCCGTACAATATATGACGATGATGTGTGGCTGTACTTCAAGTGTCATATACGTGCGTACTATGTGTTTTACGTGCGGTAGTTCCAGGACAATATGTGAAAGTACCCACTTCGAGCAATTGGAGGGGAGTTATTAAGGTTCAGGCTGTTCGCGTTTAGTGTGCCTATGTGTGAAAATCTGTCCTTCTTGGTAAATAGTAAATGTCTTAAGGGATATTGTATGGTAAACAGGATGAAAAGATTCCAGGGAAAATAGAGTTTGTTAAGATGCTAGAATTTGTTGTTTGTACATGCAAAAGGAAGTAGGATGGATTTTCATAAGTCTTGTATATAATTGGGTTTAAGAGCTGCTATTAATCAGTGAGAGATTATAAGTTTCCAGGTGGAGTGTAGCTGAAAATTAATTTGTAATAGCATTAACATATCCAAGAATAATAGAGATTTATCTCAATATATTCAGCAACAGATATTCGCATACAACTGGTCCTGAGGAAACTGTTACTATTGTAGTATAGGCATGGTCAAAAAAAACAATTTAAAATACAATAGTATAAAATGTATGCTTCTATTGACTCCACAATTTTTCCGACAAATGACTCACAATCTTTTCAAAAATTCGAAAAACTATTATCAAAAACTTTTGTTTCATTTTTCAACCTTAAAACACCAGTAAAACTGTTTCCCAAAACTTTCATTCATAGGAAATTGAATGTGTTCCGAGGACTTTCGAACAATCCAATAACTATAACAATTTCTTCAATCCTCCAACATGTAGTGCGTTTGACTTTTGAATTATATCCCACCCCCTCACCATCAATTTTCAACGTAACCAGAATTAATTGTTCGACTAAGAATTGTAGGTTGAGTTCTGATCCTGACATATTTTCAAATGAAGTTCATGTCATTTCCATCAAATATAATAATGAATTTTTAGGAAGCGTGTAAATAGAAATTTGGCAAAAATGATGAAGGGATTGAAAATTCACAAAAATACGGAGGCTGTTGGTTTTTTCGGCGAAAAACAATATTTTGCTTACTTATTTTATGATAACAAAACGACGTGTGAGTGATGACAACCTGGAAAAAGTTATTTACTTTGTAGGAAGTATTTAGTAAATTTGATTGTTGATTAATAATTTTTAGTGGTTTTATATTCATTGAAAATTCTGTCAAATTTACAAATGGCGATCAATTTTCTTCTCAATTGTTGTCCGTGATTATTTACTATCATTAAATTCTGATATTTCTAGAATATAGAATAATTATTTATGAATAAATTGGATTCCAACCATTCAACTATCCATTCTTTGAATTTTATTTTTAATTTTTATGCAAATGATATGCAGCCCTCAATAAATTTCAGGTGTATTTTTTATGTTTTCTGCTTTTCCCGCTATTAATTTTAAGGTAGCGTAAAATGCAAGAAACAAAAAAGGAGTGAGACACTCTGGGAGTGTCCGGTGAGAATTTTAGTTACGTTTTGCAAATGATTTTGTGAAGGTTAAAAAGTTGTATATAGGAAAAATTCAGGAGTTTATGTGGCAAATTCAAAAATCTAGGATGCATATAATAATACAAAATATGAAGTCTTTTTATTGCTTTTATTCACACAAAGTAGCTTAAAGGATAAAAAACAGACGGAGTGGGGATTTGAACCCTCTACCTCGAGAGCAAGAGTCGGGGGTTCTACTTACTCAACCAGCCACTCTATTCTTATATTTGCATCTCATTGCTATGTATTGTGCTTACTTTGAATTTTAAGACAAACTTCCGTTCGCTTTTTCGTTTGGTACGCTTTTCTCTGGCTTACTTCGCTTGCACACTTTTTGCTTAAAACTCCCTAAAGGAACTAAACTTCCAAAAACGCACCCAAAATTTAGTCCATGCAGTAGAAATGTAGAAGTTCAGAGCATTTAGTGTTTTCGAAGTCTTCATAACAAAAAACGCTCGCAATGAAATTTTGGTGACCGACAAAATCAGATGTTAATTTTCATCGATAAATCTATTTACAAAGACCACAATTTTTCCCAGTTTTTTGCAAATTGTTGGAAATTTTTTTTTAAAAAGTTTTGAAATTTCGAACCATCATTTTTTGACCTTTTCCCACTGCAGGAACTTCAAAAACTATGCAGGCAATTTTTGTAGGCAATCTCTTGTTCTATTGAACAATTTACTCAAGAAAGATTTATCAAGCATTTTTTCAAAGTTATGAGCGAAAGTATCTCAAAAGTTTAGCTTTTATGCGATTTTTAAAATAATCCACACAACCCTAAAAAGTCAGTTTAAAATATATTTGATTCATCTTTCATTCTGTAACACTAAGTTCTCAAATATTTGTAGGGATAGTTTTTGGCCTGAATATACATTGTTCAGTTGCAATACAGCTTCAGTTGATCTTGTAGGCGTTTTAAATAAATAAATTTAATATATAACCTATTTAAAATAAATCTATTAACGCCAAACTTCATCAACCAAAACAAAATTAAATTTTTCGATAATTTTCTAATAAAAAGAAAATTAATTATAAGACACACTCGAAAAAAATTTTAGGACTTTTAATTCAATAATTTATTTTTCGCGAAAGCAAAGAAAACTTGAATTCATATTTTTCAAAAATTCGGCTAAAACTAAATTAAAGTCCTTGCTCACATACTCGTATCATCGCGCAAGTTACCTATGGTCCTGAAAAATATCGAACAAATCGAAGGATATTTTCCTTATCCATCATATTAAATTGAACATAATGGTTTCTCAACGATCCTGTTGTTAAACAAACTTGTTTTAAGTAAACGTGATGCAGATTATTGTGAAATGATAATTCAGATAAATATTATGCTTCATACTATGGCACATCCTTGTTTAGAGAATTTCAAAAGAAAAATGTAATTTTCGATGTGCGTAATACAATATTCAGATGTGAAATTCTCCACGCGCTGAACAACAACTGCTTGACATATTTTCAAAAAACAATAGAAACAATTATAAACACAGAAGCTCATTTATAAATCAACATTCTCCGCATTCATTTCACAGTTCAAACAATTAAATTAACATTCATAGCAAGCAGACAACCACAACAGGAATTCAATTCACCCTCACAAATCCTTCCTCTACCCCAAAACATTTATTAGACCCGTCCCAATTCCAACCGCCCTCTGTCGCACTGTCCCAAAACAAGGATGATATGGTAATTATTATTCAAATATCATAAATTTATTTCAAATAACAAAATCAATTGAATAAACACCATCTCCCAGTGCCTCCACCATTCCTCAACTAGGACAATCAGTATAGCATCCATGCTTCAGCATAGAAAGTCCTCGCAAGTGCTGAAATTGAACATAAATACCTGTTATATGTTACCGGGGGCAGATGCGGGGTGCAAAAGTAATTTTCCAATTCACCCGAGGCCACTTACTACTGCTACCATGCTTGCCAAACAACTTGGAAAGCCAGTAATTTATTCCGATTGCTCAACGGAAGAGGCTACGGCTTTTCCACATTCAAATTGAATTCGATTACGACAAAGGCTGTGATCAATTTCGAGAGCTTTCAAGTCATTATGCAAAAATTTTGCGGTGGCCAAAGGTAAATCGAGTGAAAACAGAATAATGTGGCTGAGATCCTTTAAATGTTGGGGTTCATCCTGTTCGAAATTAAGGGATTCGATATTCTGATATTTTATTGAAGTTGCATTTAATTTACGGTCAGACATTGATGGAAGGGATGAATTTCATTTGAGATATGTTGGAAAGAAGAGGAAAAATTAAAATAAATCTATAATCGGCTTTAAGATTCATTTAAAGGCTAGAAATAACGATGATATCTTCCGAATTATGTTATGTTTCGTTGAAATTTTCATCTATTTGAAATGAGTGTTCAACAAGATTGATAGAACTTTTAGCAGTCACAGCCGCCATTTTATGTAATCAATTGTCAGAATCATGTGTCATTTCTCATTTTATGAAAACGTAATGCAACTAAGCGTACTAGATTATGTTTAGGATTTTTGAATTTGTATTGATTATATCAAGTTATATTTTCTTATCTACAGATATCAAATGAATAAAAAATATGACGATAGAATTTCGTGTATTTGCACAATATAAAAATGCATTGCATGATGTTCATCAAAAAGATACATAGTATGATTGGAATTTGGTCACTTTATTGAAATATACATCTCTAATTTATGCTGCAGTCAATCTATTGTGTTGAAACTTAGAAGCTTAGTTTGAAAAAAAACTTTAATACACAGAAAATCAATTTTAGAGAAGTATTTCATGATATAATATAGTTTTTATTCCGTCCAAAAAAAATTCGTTTGACAGCTGCTATTGTAAAAGTATGAGCAACGTTCAAAGATACTAAATAATCGTTACCAATAAAATATCGAAGCAGTTTATTATTGATAAGACCGAAAAACAAGTTCATCATTGATTTTCGACAGCACGAACAGGAAATTAAATTATACTGAATGATTGGTGACAATATTCTGAGGAATTGTTAATTTCCTGCAATTGAGGAGATATTAAAAACGCAATTGTCTATAGGTCGATAGCTTTTCTTCGTGTTTTCTGACATGCGATTTAATTCGCAACATGCAAAAAACGAAAAAAGTTCATCTTCTGTCTGTATTTTAGGGTGTTTTTAGTACCAAGCCTAATTAATTTGTCAATTTATATCATCCTCGAATTCAAGTGCTGCCAATTTGAAATCTCAGAAAATTTAGAAACATACTTACTAACTGTTATCCTACATAATTCCATTTTCTTCCGTAGTTCGCCTAATTTCTACAAATAAATGTATGGGGTCATTTTGACCCCAAGATACACTGAACCTACTTTTAATTGAGATGCAGACAGATGCAGAGTTCAAGATATTTTCAAAACAGATATCGCAATACGAAAATGCCTGAGTATTTCATTTAAAATATTGTAATGTGGAAGGATCGTCATATATTGCTTTTTTGTCTTTTGATGCTATTGTATTTGTCCTTTCCATGGTGTCTATAATCACCATGAAGAGGGGATAAACAAATTACTGAAAATACAAGAGATTTAAATTTCTCACATGCCACAAGCAACCAAAATAGGCAATTGCACACTGCAAAAAGTGGTGTTGGTCGCGAGCAAAATTTACGAGGTGATAAACACTATTTGTCCTTGCATGTATTTATTTGGTGATAAATATATCACTTGAATATTTGCAAGATTGTTATAGATGTTTTTGGATACATTATAACATTTATCTGCATCTATTTTTTCAGAAGATTCTAATTTAATAATAAATCAGCGAATACGAAGAATCGTTAATACATCAAAACTTTTTATTACATTTTCTCGATTAAATTTATCACTATCAAACAATCCTATTAACAATACCATCATTTGTCAAGTTCTTTTTCATCTGTGTCAAGTCGAGTCATGACAGTTTCCGAAAATTAAATCTATGAGATTACTCGTTGCCACTCAGGAATCTATATCCTTTTATGTTCAATGGAATTGAAAGCTTTTTTCAGACTTCTATTTTTGAAAGCAAGACACGAGTATGATTTTTTTAATCATCAAAGCAATAGCTAAGCTAACATGCTTGTTATAGGGGCAACATGTCTTCACTTAATTTTATCCTCTCATAAAGTCTAGAGTATCTACAAAACGGGATCAACAGAACATGCATGGGATGAAAAGATTATAGACTTACGATATTTAAGCCGTAGGGAGAACAATACAATGAAATCTTCTCGATTAAGATGGACTTTTAATTAGCAGACTTGTTTTTCAGTTTTCTCAGTAATGTCTTTTGGCAAAAACTGCTGAAAGAGCTATGCTTCATCATTATTTCAAGATTTAAATAATGTATTTACGAGTATTAACTAAATCTTCTTTCGTTCGTAATTAACTTGCGTAGAAGTTTTTTAAATTTTACCTGAGTAAGATGCGATTGTTTTCTTGTAACCCATAGGAAGACGAAGTGGATGTATATTATTGCTGCTATGTAAATTTTTTTATCCTTTTCTTCGAGTAGGTTTTCATGTATGAGGTTAAAATCAGAAGATTAGCTGTGAATTTCACTCCAAAAACATGGAACAATTTTTACCACTCACTCTTCATGTTTCCGAACCAATGAAGATATTTGCGCTATCTTTTCCAACCCAACTGAAATTGCAGACACTTTCTTCAGCAGCACAAATGACATTCAATATCTTAAGTTCATAATCGACACGCGAGCTAAATATCTCATGTGAACGATACGTGTGCCAATATGTGATGTCATCCATGCAGAAAGTAAATATCTGTAACTCTCGTCGGCACAATCCTGAACCGTACATATTCACTTGCGAACGAGAATGCGGAACCAATAACAAGAGTCAATGTCAACCGATATTTTTGCAAAAGGATCATGTTACCGCGTATTGATATGGCGTCTTGTAAAGAAAAGCAATGCGACAGGTAACATGCATAGCATAACAGTTATTGTCGTGTAACATGGAGATATGAACAAGAAAAATGTTGGAACTGAAAAATCCGATTGGAAGCTATTTATTTAATATATTCTGATAGTAATTTGAAGTTGATGGTTATGAGTTGGATGTGTCTATTTTGTGGCTGTAATGTTTTTATATTCAGGATTTCGAGAAATTTAGCGGCCACCCTTAACTAATTTACGCAATTTCACAAAAAAAGATTCATAGAAAAAATTTCAAAAAGTTTTTGGCAAGTTCACAAAAAAGTTTTCGGAATTTTTTTTGTTCTGTTTCCATAGACAAAGGACAGCATAAAACCAATTCACGTAATTTCAGAAAAAAAATGGTGAAAAATCTCAGAAAGTTTTTCGGAAATTCACATCAAAAATATATGGAAAGAAATTTCGGAAAATTTTTTTAAAAAATTTTTGGAATGTAATTTGACTATCAACATTTTTTTTGTATTTTTTTCAATTATTTTGCTCTGCAATTCTTTTTCGTAATGTTAGTGCTAATTTTTTTTTTAAATAAAAATATACAATTTTTCTGCGGTATTTTCAGACATGAAGATAAAGTTATCTATAAGTCTAGATGAAAATTAATGAGTAAAGATTTTTGGTTAATCTGGTTCTTGAAGCCTATTTAGAGTTGTTTTGCATCCTGAGTGGAAATTTGAAAAAAATTCGCCGCGGCTAATACCTCATTTTCGACACTATATAATAAGTGTAAACAGGTATACCATAAATAGTTAATAAATAATCGTATGTCAATAATGTCATTTTGATTGTGAATCAAATCAATAGGATAGGATATAAATCATAATTCTTGACGTAAACCTCGTTGAGCTTTAGGAATTGATCCGATTTTCTGGAAGACCCATTTTAAATTTTCCGTTTCAGTTTCTCAGAAACAAATTTGTGAAAATAATACAAGTAAAATGAAATTATTGTCTGCATATTTATTTATTTAATTTAATGTGTAATAATAATCCAAATTCATTTTCAAAATCCTCGAATCTAACTCTAGCATTCAGCATTTTGTTATAAAGCAGCAGCTTAATCTAATTTTTTTTATGCCCCATTGGCGACATCTTTGACTTCTTTCTATTTCATTTTTCTGCTGGTTTTTTTTTCAAACAAAGACAAATAAAAAGTGTATGTAAGTGACTATGTTGAAAATGATATGAAAAATTTCAAAAGATTTAGTCTGTGCTCGTCGCGTCCCTTAGTTTTTAGTATCCTTCAACATTTCGTGCCCTGAGCGGACGTTAATTAGTTTGTTCATGAGCCAGAATAGGCTCTACTGGTTTTCAACGATTTCTAACACGACAAAATTAAATATTTGTTTGTTCGCTTCCAATCAAATTTTTTTTGAGAAATTTTCTTATTTTCCCAAAAAAAATTATTCTACAAATCAGTTTTCAACGAAAAAATAAGTTTTGTGTCTCACATACTTTGAAAAGTTTTCCGTAACAAAACTAAGAACTTTTTATTTTCTACAATTTGGTAATTACAACAATTTTCCAAGTTTTTCATGATATTTTTACGTAAAAAATCGTCTTATAGAGAGACGCGTCCAGCACAAAAAAGAACATTTAATGGTTTCGAAAATTATTTACTTATTCGAGGAGAAAATTTGTTTGCTTCATAGTCAATTTTGTCTACCTCAGAATATGCCTGTTTGTTTTTTGCCGTAATTTGAATATATGATTACCATTTATCCAGTCCAGCATAAAATTTGTTTGAGCTGGAACTATTATATATATAAAGGTTTTTAAATATTCTGGTTATCGTGAAATTTCTGAAATTTCTGAATTTCATCTGAAAAATGCACCGCTACAAGAAAAAATTAACCATGCATTGAGAAAAGCTATTTTGGTTCTCACACAAAATCGTTAACCTAAGAAGCATTTCTTGTTGTTTAGAGAGAAAAATTTACAATGTAATTGCACATTGCCTTGGCATAATTAGACAAGATGCGACAAAAAGCAGTAGAAATTTCATAAACGAATGACTCCGCAGCCGTAGGGTTGACATTCCAATATGAAGAGTTCCACACTGAATCCAGCAACAGACCGGATTTGCAGAGCCTGTTTTTCGTGACTTAGGGTAAAGACTCCGTCAATAGGGATTGCGCATATTGCTTGTAGCTCGTTGGACAATAACCTTCAGCATTTTACTCCCGGGTAGGCCTTGATTATGGTTTTTATTTGCTATGCGTATAATTGTTTTAAGCAGGCTAGTTTTGAAATTTGATATTGCTTGATATTTTAAGATATTGCTGGTTTTGTTTGAAATCCTTGTATTAGAATCATTGGTAAAAAGATTCGAGTGAAAGATTAGGAAAATGACCCACTACATATCACGTTAAATTGAGTTGGCCTCCCAGAAGTCTATACACCTTTAATCTTTGAGAGATCTTAAGGTTTTTGAAAATGTTTGCGCTATCAAACACTTTTTAGGTGTGCTAAAGTGCTTGATGAATTCTTTTTTGCAAATTAGTTTTCAAGAACGAAATATACGTAGACGACGAAAGATAGATTTTTTGGACAGAAACTAAGTGTTTCACATTATAACAACCTTAAAAACTACTCTATTAAACTGTTTGTTAATTGATTTGTTAACACGAAGTAGGTTGCCCAGAAGGACATGTTTAGTCAAAAAAAGTCGATAGAATAAATCAAAAAAGCAGTGAGGCACCCTGGGAGTGTCCGGTGAGAAGTTTAGCTATGTTTTGCAAATGATTATGTAAAAGTTAAAATGTTATATATAAATAAATGCAGGAAAAAATTAGGAATTAATGTGACAATTTCAAAAATTTACGATGCATATATTATGACAAAATAGAATTGTTTTTTTTTTTGCTTTTATTCATACATAAAGTAAAAAAACAGAGGAAGCGGGGATTTGAACCTGCTACTTCGAGAGCAAGAGTCGGGCGCTCTGCTTACTGAACCATCCGCTCTACTCTTATATTTGCACATCATTGATATGTATTGTGCTGACTTTGAATTTCAAGAGAAACTTCCGTTCGTTTTTTCGTTCGGTATATAAGTAAAATAAGTGAACTTCCAAAAATAGTTTTGGTTCGGAAAAATGCTTTCTCATTACGTTAAAAACTACGATACCCAAAAAGACTTATTTTGTCCAAAATAACAAATGAGCTTCAATTCGAATTACAATCCAAGAATAAATTATCTAGTGGTCCCGGAAAAATGTTGGGCTCCGATAAGTTTTAAAAGACAAAATTAAGTATTTGCATTTGCGTTGAATCTTTGCGAGGAAAACAGTTTAATATGATTACACCTAAAGAAAAAAAGGATCTAGCGGTGGCTACAATAATTCTAGTGTATTATTGTTCAATTTTGGAAAATAATATGTGAAGACAAAGATCTCTGCCTGCTATTCCATACACATTTCCAAAGATGACACTTAAAAACAAATCTGATCATCCCTGAAAGACTCCATTCAAATGAGCTTCCACTTAAACAACGTGGTAGGTACTTCCCATTAAAAATGCAGATGAATTCCATTAAAAAACATAAAAAATTCACACAGTACAGCAAAAAAATGGCATGATTTCGAAACTAATCTCTCTCCACTCCAACACGTCTGGCAGAAAATCCCATCCTTAATATAAAATTCTGCACTTGTTCGAAATGTAAGTGTACAATTAATCAAACAAATGGAAGGTTCGTACAACAATTTTATCAATTGTAGACATCATGATGACCGTGCAAGTATTCTATTGTCTTTTGCGTCGTTTGCCCAGGGCAGACATTCAACATGCAATGCCACAAAAAGATACTTTTTTCATGCATAATTACTTCAGCAGATTCTCATCAACACACCATTTGTCCAAGTCATACGTAATTCCATGAAGCCTGGTGAGATTTTCAGTAAAGATTTAGCTAGCATTAAAAAACGATTATTACGATTCCAGGCACGTTCACGTGTAATGTTAATTTTGAATATCTTTTAACAGCAATCGATTTTCCTAAGACATAATTGAAATTCTTGACGAAAATCGGAGTGCATCGTGCACGAGGTTTTCGGGAAACATAGCGCCATTGTGTGGGATTTTGAAATTCAATTGGTGTTTTTTTACTTGTTTGGTTTCGATTGGAAAAAATAATTCATTATTATTCGATATGGAATAGAACATCAGATTTTTTTAACGTGGAATTTATTGGTTTTGCATGTGTGCATGTGTACTGTCTACTATGTTGCAAGGAAAGTTGCTGACCATCTATTTTCTTAGCAATATCTTTTTATTTTAATATTATTAGAATAAGTTCCGCCTTCATTTGGCGTCAATATTTCCGGCAACGTTTACACAAGAAAATTGAAAACTGGATAGGATTCACTTTGGAAAAATAGATTTTGGCACATAACAGAAAGACTAACGATTTTAGTTCTTGTCTCTTATGGTTCAGTGAATCCCTTCAGCAGCTTTTCAAATTTTCATTTAAATTTCTTGGTCTTGACGTGCTTCCATCGAGAATGTCTAAACATTTCAAAAACATTCTGTTTGCTCCTTAAGGTCAATAAGGTTGATTTCCAGAAACAAACAACAACAAACAGGCAACGCACCCTTTTAATTCAAACAAGTTAAATAGAGGACCACAAAGCATAAAAGTGAAGGAAGTCTATTAAAGCCAACACACAATCTGCATATGCTAATATGCCGTACAGATACAATTCCTTCAAAGCACGCAACCTTCATGAAACATTGCCCCATAAAACGTATCAGAATCTCGTTGCCATAAATTGAACCATTTTACCGCAATGTTCCTTCGACTTTTCTGCTCTTTGTTCGGAAATGCAAGATATGATACGGCATTTTATATCATATCAATAAAATCGTAGAGTTTACTACAGAAATGGCCCACTCATTCTAATGGCACGGGCAAGTTGAAAAGGAACCAACCACATCCCCATGGCTTGCTACCTCCACCAAACTACGAGAATGCCTACCATTTCCAACCCCGAAAATCGAAAATCGTCTAAACGTATTTGAATTTGGCGCTGGCCTAACACGACATGGCATCGTAACGATTCTCGTTTACTACCGCACAAGGACATAAAAACCAAAATGAACAGAAAACTATCAGCCAAATAAGCAAATGTGCCAACCGGCTGAGGAGACTGTATCAAACCTGGAGAGTCCTTTCTTGTCAGACCAAGCGTTTACACTAAACAGGACGAATCTTTCCCTTCGCCGAGACGGGGAGTCGATTCTGATGCCATTTGAAAACCAATTTCGAATTGAATCAAATGGTTTATCTGCCCCATTCCGAATGAAATATATAGTGGGGCTGTTGTGTGGATAAGTCCTTGCCGTAAAATATTTTATTTCGCATCACACGAGCTCGCCATTGATAATATCCTATCGTCATGATCATCATCATCGCATCATCTCATCGTCCTTATGAACAACAACAACACCAACAGTCGTCATCATCAAAATCATCGCCATCACCATTGTTGGCCGACGAAATCGAAAGCAATCGGAACACTTACATATATTGGAAATGGCTCCTGCTGCGTGTCCTGGCCATGAGAGGAATGTGTAAAAAATACAGTGTTTGTTGGTCGTTATCGTTACCTCCACCACCTTTCTTCTGCTGCTGGTTTAAATGACACCGGCACAAAGGAAGCACACTATCAGCCTCAACCTGGATATTGTGGAGTAGCGTGGATTCGTTAAGGATAACGCATTGATGCTTTTCGTGTGGAAATGGCTATTGATTTCATATTTGCGGTGTAGTTTTTTGAAGAGAAACCCAATCAATTTTTGTAGCATTCAATAAGCAGCTCAACGGAAAGTTGATTTTGAAGAAATCCTAAGACCACTTTAATTGAATATAATATAACTTGAAAAATAAGGATCAGCGCTCAGCGCGGGTGAGTATAAGGACTAGGAGGCGACGGGAGGGGTGCAAGACGTGTGTCCAAAGTTTTACCCCCCATTTATATTACGTTTTAAGAGAAAATGGCATTCCGCGATTTTTCTATGATTTTTTATGATTTAATTTTTTTATTGTTTTTGTTTTATTGTTTTTGTTATTTTTAACCAATTTTTTTTTTATTTTTTCGACTTTTAAGCAAGTCTAAAAATCATTTCCCAGTTCAATTTTACGGCTTCATATGATATCTTGGAACAGGTAAAATAATCACCGCGAACTTCTTATGCCATAGTAGTAGAAGAACCCCGCCCACCTCTTTCGATCCACCCTACTCTCACTCCCTTCGGGGCGGGGCCATAATCTTAACCTTTACCACAAGAAGTTACCGGGGCTCTCCCACTAAAAAAAGGGTTATTGTGACTATTTCTAGAGATCAAATGAAACCGTGAAATTGATCTGAGAAGTGACATTTGGGCTGTTTTCAAAGTTGGAAATATAAAAACAATTAATAAAAATAAAAATATTTAAAAAAAAAATAAAACAAAAACCAGAATAATTAAAAAATTGTCAAAAATTTTATGAATTTCATTTTACCATAAATGTAATATAAATAGGGGTAACACTTTGGAGCACGTTTTGACTTTTTAACCCCTCTCCCCGCCCGGGCGGGTAATGGGGCCTGGGAAAATGATTTTCTGGTAGATTCGTACATTTTCTTAACCTTTACCGTAATGCTAAATTTCTTGATAACTGGAATTGATAAACAGGGGAATACCCCAAAAATGTCATCATCTATTAAAAAAAAATTTAAGACATCGAATAAGTTCTTCCGTTGATAAATTTTTCAAGGAATTTGAGTTGTTTGAATATTTTTGCACGAAAAACGCATCATAAGGACACTGCATCATAAGGACACCGCATTAACGAAGGGGTGTCGTAATTTTTACTCCGCTTTATATGGAAATCGCATTATAAAAGCACTATTTTACGGGGAGCTTGACCGTATAGTGTTTTTAATTTTGCATAAATAAACGTGTCAGAAGATTCGTTCATGTTTTCATCTGCAGTAAAATGTTGTAAAGTTTATCGAAGTTTTCATAACGGTAAAATTTTAATAGACATTTTCAAAACTGAAAGATGTATTCAACAAATGAGAAAATCAGGATAAAGGAAAATGAAAAAAGTGTACACAAATCATTTTCAAAAATTCAAGTCAATCGCATGTACTGTGAGGCTTGCGTATGAATTTGATGGGGATTTTTATTTTTAAGAATTTAATGAAATAATTTGAATAATTTTTTTTAAATATTATTCAAACGGATAGAAATCTACACTAAATATTTATCTTTGATAATTTCTTCCATTCTAAAAATAATAAGTTTGCAATTTTTCGACCGAATTTCCATAAACTTTTTGAAGTTTTTCCTGACAATATTTCGCCGAAATTTATTCTCAATTTCACCACAAACAAATAAACAAACCGACTAAATTTTACACCAAAAATTTCTCTAAAAATTTTTTTGGAAAATTTCCGCGTAAATTTTTTTTTAAATCGCCATGAACTTAGTTTCGTGAAATATTTTCCCTCTTTGTGTGATGAAAAGTTGTCGAAAATCTTGTTATTTGCATGAGCAAAAAGTTTTCGAACATTTTCCCTATATTTTTACCAATTTTCTTCGATTTTTTCTTATTTTTCATGTTTCCTTTTAGTACCTTTAAAAAAAATTCTGTTTCTTTTGTTTTTTTGGCACAAATTTGAATTGACCCTGTAAGACATTCTGCTTAGATGGTTTTGTCATTTTTTTATCACGATTTTTTTGTAATACAGAATGGAATGTTGAGCTATGCTTTATAGATTCTTCTTCCATAAATCTTTCTCAAATTACGAATTAAAAAATCGTTAAAAACCTTACAAGTCATAATGTCAACAAGAAACCGTCCCTAGTGTATCGATTAATTTTTTTTGTTTGCTGGCGTTCACCAGCACTCACTGCAATTTAAAGAAAATAAGGAAAAAACTTGAAATAAACATGCAATTGGCGTGACTTTGGACAATTCCTCATTAGCTTGGTTATATGTTGTTTTTATTTGCGAATGTCCTCCCATTCCCTTGAATCCGTGATGAAACGTGCCCGGAATATGTGGATACGATGAATTCCGAATGAATTTATCATTCCTTAAGACCATGCTTTTTGTGATGGGACGGATTTCGGCGAAACAAACTCTCACCAGGACGACAAAAAGGAACATTAAAAATGTGTTGATTAAAGGAACATTTTATGGGATTTTCGTGCCAAGTGAACTGTGTAAATAAAATTAAAGAAATACCGCCTGAATTGGACTTTCTATGTTGAATAAAGTGTGAATTTTATACTTCTGTGCCATTTGATTGCCTTTTATAGGTATTTTCATTGCATGGATGATAGTCATGAAGTTTTCGTGTGAATCTTGAGGGAGCAATGCTAAATTTGTATTTTTATCATTAAAATATTTTCACTTGATGAATTCAAACAGCATTAATAGGCAAGCAAATTCACCTAGCCGACTGTTTAGCAGTATAATAGAACTTACAGAATTTCAATATCTGAGGAGTCTCATGCCTAACTGGAAGAAGCTAATCAGTCCCTACATTCCAGTCAAAATGATCAGGAAGACTTGTATAAGAAATTAATAGACATTTGCGGAATAAATATAATAAATTTTATCTTTTAAATGTTTCCTTTCAATTCTTTTTGTGTTAAAACGTTTTTTCTCAGATACTTTCATGTGAAAGATTAGAAAAACTTATAAGGATTGGACTGTAATAAATCATGCTCTCAATCCTTATTAGAAACAGGAAATGAAATAGGCAAACATCAAATAGGATCAGAACTTCCATTAAAAGGGAAACCATATAAGTCACCATCTATTAACCTTTTACTCCACCTTTCAGCCTCGTAATCATTGACTTTGAATAAACTGTTCAGCATTTGTCCTTTAGCCTTATTGCACCCCACCCCAAGCTCCCAAGTTTCGTCTCATTACGCAAACAGTGAACTGAGATGAAATGAAAAAAAAAAATACTGAGTGTCATCTCTACAATTTTCCTAATTTATGTCGGACCCTTTTTTGACGACGATGAAATATGTCAAGGACCAACAACGTCACATACACGTTTCCTTGCCTCATTTTCACGCGCTCGAAAAATGTCACTCTACTATGAAAAACCACCCCAAAAAAATAAGTTGACATTATTCCTGTACACATATCACTCATACGTTTCCATAAATGTATGTTTGAATTGAGATTGGAAGATGTTCTATTTTATTCATGTAACATGTGACACTTTTCCATTTTTCAGTTTCCATTTACAACGTTGTATCCTTTATCGTTTGCAGGTTCTTTAACAGAAGTACAAACAGCAGTTGGCCTTGAAGTGTCGCTACCATGTGAATTTGCAGACGATATAGATAAAGTTCAACTTATCATTTGGTACAAAGAGGGTCACGAAAAGCCCATTTACAGGTGAGTGTTTTTGATTTGATAATGTATTTTTATTCCAGAAAATTGCTTCAAAGGATATCTGCAGTAATTTACTCTTAAATGGTGCTTTAAACAAAATTACAATTAAACATACAGAACGATCTTTGGTCAGACGGTTTATTAACTGAATCTCCTAAGCATGCCATACATCTAAGATCCTTTCTTTGCATCGCATGAGTGAAAAATGATGACAAATTCTTTTAAAGCTGGCAGCATTTTTTATTGAATTTGTTCAATTTATTGACTGCGATCATGTTTTAAAAATGCTGCCATTTTTTTGAAGACAAACAATATACCCTAGAGCCTAGTACAGAGTTCGGTTCTGAGCAGAAATTTGTATGAAAATTCTGCAGTTGCAGAAATTCCGCACAGAATTTCAGACTCAATTCTGCAGAAGCCGTACACCGTTTTCTGCGCAGAGTCGATGAACTCGGTAGATGGATGTTTCGACATTTCTTTTGATGCAGAAAGTTGACGTTTGGCAATAGCTGTCATTAAAACTGTCATTGAAGTTGTTTCCAACATCAACAGCAGCCGGCATTTGCGAAAAGATAAGTGTTTCGTGAATAATCTCCATTAGTCTCCATTGTCAAATCTCCAGCAGCAAATTATTTACCAAATGTGGGGACATGCAGAATTTTCTGTTCTGAATCGAACTGTATACTAGGCTTAAGAAATGAATATGTTTTTAAATAATGCTATCAAAGCTGCAATTGTGGATGAAATTTTGCAATCTCAAACACACAGCTTTATTATCACTTTCTCTTCCAAATTAACGGCAGATCGCATCAATGTTTCAAGCTTTAGTTCTCGTTCATAATTTCCTAATAATCTCCGACGTGCGGTAGCCAAAATTGAAATTGGCTACCGCACGGCGTCGTGTTTTTGACAGATGCCCTCAAACGTATCAGTCACTTATAATAGGCATTGCCTCTTCTGATCTAGTACGACCGGGCATTGCCTGTAGGTAATTATATTACAAATTTCGTATAAGTAAGCGATGAGTTTCAATTGCGTCAGCTAAGTTCGTTTGAAACGTTGCTCCCAACTACAATATTACACGGCACAAATCTCTAATTTCCTACTACACTACATTTACAACCAAACAAAAACGATTCATGTTCTTCCGTTACTATGTCGGTATACACGCTTACATTTTTCCTTTGACTTTTTACATTTCGTTTCGAGAAAGACAAGCAAAAGCGAGGTAAAAAAAAACTACACGCTAAATTCAATGAGAATAATTTATAAGCTTTTTATTCGCTTACAACTGACTTTGTGCCGTGTGTGTGTGTGTGTGTGATTTTTTCGAATGTAGGACGAAATCCTGGCCAACTTTCTGCTGGCATGATCCTGACAGAACGCATAGCCAATTGAAACGGAGCAATTTTTTCATTTCATTCATGGGTGTTTTTTTCTATTTGTAAAGTAAAGTGGACTCGGCATTAGAGGATAGTAGATTTTTTTTTATTAAGCTGACATCAAAAAGAATTTCTAATAGTTTTTGTGAGCAGTGAAAGGCATTGTAACTAATGCTACTACTATACAACAGGATTTGGCAAGGAAGTCGGATTCTTTTTGTTTTCAGTTTTAAGTTTCACGGAAAAAGCTGTGCTAGAATTTTGAACATTTCAGGGCTGAAGTGGAGAGAAGGTACTCTCGCAGGAATTAATCTTTTGAATAAATTTCAAGGACTTTTAGATGCAATTGAGTTGAGAACATACTCTAATGTTCTTGTTGAATAGGCACGTGGAGCAGCATTTAACATTTTTTTATTTTAAAAACAGATTTATGATAAATCCTTTCTAAAGGGAACTTGTAGAAAAGCATATTAAATCATCTCCAAGATCACCATTTCAATAATTTCATCCATCACCACGCCAAAACCCATCATCAACAAGTTCACTTTTAATTACACGCTAAAGGACACTTTGACTTAATGGAACTCATGACTAAACAATAGCGTGATTGTTCTTTGACTCGTGTCAGGAAGCTAGGAGAACTCTTGCTTGAAACATATTAAAAACTACATGGGATTACTCTAATAAAAGTCTAGCGTGCGTGAAAAAGTTTTCATCACTCTTTTGCCTAGACAATTCCTAGGAATTTCGTTACCACAACAACTAGTTTCAACTCTGTATTAATTTAAGGAGCAGCTTACACCCTTGGATCAGGTTTGTTCATAGTGTAATGTAATGATAAATTGATGAAAATTTTTTTTGGATGGTAAAAACGTGTTGCTATGTAAAACTAAATAAACAAAGTTTGGTTACTTTCGTGCCTGGGTAGATTTATAATTATAGTTTGCTGATTCATTCAAATTAAGAGATAATTGTTTGGGAGGCAATTAATTTCCGAAATCCAAGTCACTGTTTCATTTTATTCGTAGATTTGAAGAAAACCGAGGTTTCTTGATTTTAATTGTAAAAAAAATGTTGGAATCTCAACTGCTTTCACTTCTTTATTTCGAAGAACATCCAATGTTAAATTAAGTTCTTAATGGCTATTTTAACGAAATCAGAAGTCGTATTTTTGAACGATTTAGCCTACAAATTATTCGGTTTAGGTGGAAATCCAAAAGTTATTGTAAGCAACTGTAAAAACTTTTGGAATTTAAAAATCTTTTAAAAGTTAAAAAAAACGTTCAAATAGCGATGAGTTCGTGTCCTGTTACTTTATATTACACTCTTATACAACTTCGTCTATACATATATCTCCAAAATCCTAATTCAGCCAAGATTTTTTTCAAATTGATGCATCTTTTCTAGAGTTGATTTCTTTCTAAATGACGCGCTTTATTCACCGTCGAGCCACAACTAGCCACGGGGTAAGTATTCTCGCCTGTCGCTTCCCTGCAAAGAGAAAAGGAGTAGCTTATTTGCGTGCCATCTGATTCGTGTGCCGAGACTAACCGGACTCCGAACCTGAATTAAGGATGGGTTCGGTACCACGATTTCACCACCTGAAACAGTACTCCACTGAAAGACTTGCGATTTTTTTTGCAACTGGCACAAATTGTGCAGTAATTCAAAACAAGGATGCAAAAAGTTCATAGTCAAACAGCACTTCACTAGTACCGACCAAGCGCATCCCCAAACTTCTTCTGCTTTTGATTCTACCAACATCAACTATTCCAGATTCCGAAGATAATTTTTATTCACCATCCAGAAGAGCGCTACTCGTTCAACGGTCGGTATCAATGGGCACTGTAGCCATTCCTGCCGAGTCTAGAATATTAGACTTTTTATGTTTTCCTGAATGCACTCTTTCTTTGCTGATAATTCGATGGCGCCAATTGATAATACATCTTACAATTGCAATGGAGTCAAAGTTGTTTATAATTTGGTATCTTGATGTTGGGAATTGTGTGTCGGAAATCAATGCAACCGCCACTGTCTTCACTCAAACTTAACCGTTGTAGCGAGTATGGATTTGATTCGTCCTACGAAATTCTTCTAATGCCTCTGACTTGGAAATGGTGTAAGGGGTGAGTGTGGGCAACTCGGTCTGCATATTGTGATTCACACCCACCTTTCGTCGGATAGGGTTACTCTAAGTTGAAGGTCCGAGTTCGCAGCCACTGTGAGCAAGATGTATAAAACATGAGATCGGTTGTCCTTGTTATCTTTACATCGCAGCGTAATCGATCAAAAAATGACTTGAACAAGCCTCACTGAAAGCAAGGGTTATTGTAGGTAAACCTCGGAACTATTTTTCCTTGAATAAACTCAACCCCTGTTAGGACACCGTGAAGTTGTAATTTCTGGAACGGAAATTGAGTATGTGTATCACACTGCACATAATTTGCTTTGATTGTATTACTATCGTATGAAACTTGGGCCTTTAAAACTAAGAATTTTGGATTTTATAAAAAGCTGGACAATCGCCATCAGTATTGCACTGGACGCATATATTATAAAACCGACCAGTTAACAAGACTCTGCCAACACATGCTTAAATGGGCTACTACTAAGGGTTCCAGACACCGTTCAGGGTGGTGCGACTCTTTGAAGTTGAAAATGTGGCATCCAAAAGGGCAATTTTGAGGGACAAGATGAAACCGTTGAAAAATTGTCGGAACCCATGCGACGTCCAGTATCTGAGTGTCGAATCGTCGTGTACGGCCTTCACACTTGCCCACTTACCTTTCCCTTTTCTATGCTTTTATTTATTTAATCTCTTCGTCCCTCTTCGAGATTAAAGGCCAGATGATCAAAATTGGCTGTGACCAAAAAGTGCCTGCAATTTTTCTATGATAGCCCTGTTGATTGTTGATCGTCACTGTCCCAATTATCACCGTCTACTGTTGCCGCACCCTTTTTTCAGCTTAAAAGTGTACCTCAATTGCACCGAGTCTTCCCGTGCACTGAAACTGAAGTGAGAAGTGAATGAAGTGTTGAATGTCTACATCACCTGAAATGAACTTCTCCAAAGGACTCCGCAATCACTCCGAAAAAAGTAGAGATCGAAATCCAAACAAAAAGAACGCATTCCATCTGTTAACTACACTAAAAATTATTCGGAGATATGAAATATAATACAATATAAATATTAAGCTACTTAGTCCCTTCTTACAGTCGTCATGCAAACACCAAAACACATAACATGGTGACCTGGGTCGCTTTGAAAGCGTTCTTTTGACGCTGTTTCTGCCGGCAATTTGAACCGAAGTCACCGTTTTTACTACACAATCACTTCGTTCACTAACCCATTCGTTCTCCAAATCTCTGGTTCACAACGCAATTTTCTCTCTAGATTTTGTGGTCCAATTGCTCACCATAAAAAGGAAATGATCCCCATTTTGTCCACCGCAACAAAACAATGCATTGCGATCGATTCCGCCGTTCAAAAATCAGTAACTCCACGTGTTGCCATTTCCGCAGTACAATGCAAAAATAGTAAAGAAAAATAATTATTTAATCACCGAAGCATTGCACCAGTCACCTGTTGCCAATTTGTTGTGAAATTCAAAAGAGGGCGAATGGTTTTAATCACCCCACTTATCAACTCTAAAGAAAAGTTGCATCTTGCTAACTTTTTTCGTTAGCGTTTGAATTTGTGAACTCAACCGTATGTAATTTCACCATTAGTCATCACTTTTGGGTCTACTGTTTTTCGATTGTGATGATTTGGTAGCAGTTGATATTTTTGTTGGTTTGCGTGAATTACGTCAAAAATCGCATTCATCAATCACCGTTTTCGTAGATAGTTATTTGTATTTTAATAAGTCACCGCTTTACAAATTGTTTTGATAATGTGATTGACAAGTGCAAGTGGTTGCTCCTCGATTTCATAGTCACTGTCGCTCCCGGTGTTGGCACGGGTTTTATTTAGCAAATCTAACCTCTCAACAAAAATGCATAATTTCCTTCACTTTTCACTCAACTCTAACTTTCCTTCACTTTAACTTTAATCTCTTTATATGCCTTAGTGGAGTGATTTGAATATAGACAAAAGTAGTCGCTAATGGCAGGTGCTGTTGTTCTTCGTGGTGGTTTATTCAATCCTTGATTAATTTTCGCTTCAGGAAAAAAAATATTAAGGCTTCAATTTTGTGAAATGAACCTAACAGCATGATTAGCTATCAGTGGTATTACATGAGCTTCTATACTTATAATCAATTGGGCGATTATAATTAATATATGATGATTCAATTATTATCAATTGCACCAAATGTTCAAAATGAATAATTATGAAATATATTTCCACGAAGTAACCATTCAATAAAAACATTTCGTCTGAATGAAAACCGCCTGAAAAAATTGTCCAACAGCCGGAAAACCTCACTTATGAATAATAAACATTTCCAGCTAAATTGAATGCACCGCCAAATTAAAATATTTATGTCGAATTTTCCAGCCTAATTACTTGCGTTATGTTTGCCTTACAACATCCATACATTCATACATTCTTTCATATATGTAATATGTGAATGCACAGATACGATACAGCAACAACCACGAAAATATTCTTGAAAAGATAAATCTTATTCAAACATCAACAACAGAACAAAAATGCAACATTGAATCACTTCTACAACAGCAAACATAAAATGAACCTCAAAAGTAAACAGTTTTCCTTCGAATTCCATATTTTTTTTTGGGTGCACGCATGTTTGACGATTTCAAAAATTCATTGGTGTTTACCTAATCAAAAAATCTGGCGATGGTCGTGGTTGAGGATATCCAAGAAGAAAATGATGAATTGGGAAATGTTTTCTTTTCGGTAAGGAGACCAAATTTATATTTTCTTATCCACTTGAATGCCGTTGAGAAGTTTACTTTTTTCCTTTAAATCGGATCAACGTTGGGAAAACTACGTAAAATTGGAATGGGGACAAAAATATGTTTTGGGAAAGATTTTTTTTTGCATTGAGATAATTGTTTGTGATGAACAAATTTTTTGATGTTTATAAAGAAGATTTTCCGCTGGCTGTGGATTATTGATAGTATTTTTGAAATGTGATCTGTAAATAATTTTGATTGATGACTTCAGTAAATATTGACTAAGCGTCTCAAAAAAAAGATCTCAAATAGTTGACATAGGCGTTAGGCTATCACTTAAAGTACATTGATTAGAATAAATGGAATTCAATAAAGTCTTCTCTTAGTCGTCACGTGTAAACATATTTCTAAAAATCAACTATGAAAAAATGTGGTGTCAGTGCGACCCTTGAGGCCCACACGACTAACTTCCCAGTATGGTGAATAAAAAAGCTATAATTTGTTTTTATTAGTAATTACTATTATTAATAATTACTATTATTAAACATTATAATTCTAAATTAATATAATTACTTTTATTATTTTTATCAATTTTTTTCGAACCATAAAAGCTTTGATAGAGGAAGACGTTTCCACCACCTGGTCATCCTCCACCAAAGCCTCGGCAACCTCGTCCTCTTTGTCTTTGTCATCCGTCTTGTCCTCCACTTCATCCTCAACCTCGTTCTCCATCTCGGCCTCGGAATCCACAACTATTATTGAGGGTATTTAATTATTATTTACAATAATCATTCGTTATTAAGAATGTTTGACCGTTACTGAATAATTATAATTGACTTTATAAATACAATATCAAATTATAACTAATATTATTTGATTGTTATTAACAATATTAATGTATTTATAACAATATCCAATTATTAACTGCATTAGCGTCTCTACTCCCATTCACCCAAACCTGATAATATAAGTTTGGAATTTTATAAATTAATCTTTATTTTTTTTGAAATAACATTTTTTACAAATTTGATCACAATTTTGCTAAAACGCACAATAATAACAACATTACTATGAAGGTATTTGGTATCTGGGCGAATTAATAGTGCGTATCAACAGTTTAAAAATAAGCAATTTTTAGTCGTTTTTTCAGTTTTTTCATCCTAAATAAAAAACGGCTCAACCGATTTTGCTGAAAAGTCATTCAGTTTTAAGTTACGTGATTACGCGTCAAATGAAACCAGTCTCACGTCTATACGATCTCTGGTTCTCAAGATAATCGGGACGAAAAATAATTCCGAACGCACATACGTACATACGCACATACGAACATCCGCACATACGTACATACACACTCACAGACATCTCTCTAAAAACGATGGATTCGGATTCTTGAGGCCTTAAAACGTGAAGATATGTCAAAATTTGGGATTCGAAAAATCGACCCCATTACAATAACTTCCCATAGGAAACTAGGAAATTAAAAATGAGCGCTATTTAAATTTTCTATTCAAATATCTTTCGATTCATTAACAGAGATTTCAATCAAATTGATTGATGATGAATGGTAAACAAAATTGTTACAATTTTGGTGTGATGTAAGATTGAAACGTATACTCTTTGAATTTTTTACTTAAAGGATGATAAGACCTGCTAATCAAACCAACCCTTTACCATGAATGACTTCCTCCAAAAATATGAAATTCAGCTTATCGAAAGATGTATCTTCTGTATATCTTTCCAGTCTTATTTATCCAGAAATAATACTTTTGAAGACATTGTTGACATATGCCAGATTGCAGGGACTATTGGAATCCCTTAAATAAAAATGAAAAAAAAAACATAAGAAGGATACCGTGATGCAATTAGTAGAGATAGTGTATGTCTTTGGTTTTCGCATAAAAATTGAACTAAATGTTCTCTATCCTAAATAAAAGCCAAATGATTCTGTTAAAATCTTCACCTATCTAAGGATTCTGTCAACCTTGAAATTAAAATAAGCAGACTATCTTTTTACATAGATATGTTGCAGTACTACGCATCCTCTCCTTACAAAAAGCATTCAACATTTGTTCAAAATTATCTTCAACCCTCGACTAAACATTCGTTTCCGATCACCTCCAAATCATTCATTAAATTAAACTTCTGTCTCCAATAAAGATTCTATCCAAATTGCCCTGAAAACTACAAAACCTACGATACTTTGATCTTCTACCGATGTCATTGCATCTTTACGATTTGAAATGTATCTTTTCTGAAAACATACATTCTGAATATTCCCACACACAAACACATACACACGTGCGCATCCTCGACATATCAATTAAACCTGAGTGCGGTTCTTTTTAACTTTGTTGTCTCTACTTCATTTACGGAAATCTGGTGGAATACACGCGGCAAGATCAATGCATTTCTAGCCTCCTTGTCTACACTTAAATACAAATTGGTTGCCATCGTACAAAGATGGAAAATTCAGAAACAACACGATATGTGATGGGAAATATCTCTTGGAGATGAATGATTACGAGTCAAAGCCAGAGCCGGAAAACAGTGTTTAAACACGTTTTTCCGTAGCCGAAGAAAATTAGAAGCAATTGGAAAATATTGAAGGATTTGTTTCAAGTCACTGTTTATGGATGGCATTCTGCAAGAAAAAAATGTGAAATTGATGGATTAGATTATATTTTTATTTAAAAAAAATTCAACAACATTTTTTAAGCTCTAAAAACAATGACAAAATTTATAGAATAGATTCAATTGAATCAAAAATTGGATTAATTTGACTAGAAAAAAATTCTGAGAAATTGTTTGGCTTTTTAGCTTGCAAATTTCATGACATTTAGTGTTTCAAAATAATTGCTGGGATATGATCGCTATGACTGCGAAGAAGGCCATCCTGCCGGTCCAATTTTGCACCACTTTTCTAGCATAGCTGGCCTCAAAAAATTTCATGTAGTAGACGGAAAGTGGTTGAGAATCGATAAATTTGGATCCTCAGTCACAGTACCCTCTACAGCCAAGATAGCTACTTGGGTACGCACTGTGCAAGCTCGTGTTGGATGAACATTGTCGAATAGAGTATACGTGGATATAAAATTTTCCATCGTATTGCGTATGAGCTGATCAGCAGTGGCGACGTAAGGAGGGGGGACAGAGGGGGCGGTCCGCCCTGGGTGCCAAGCACCACGGGGTGACAACGACAACTCACTCGTACATCCAAAGAAGGGGCATAAAATCTCCCTCTTTAAAGACATATCAATAAAATTTTCCAATAATTTTGAATTAAATTCGATGGTTTTTAAACTAGGCTAAAAGATTTTTAAAAATCTATATGAATGATTTGATGTTAGTCCCAAGCAAATAAAGCCAAAAAAATCTGATAAATATTTCTACACTCGCGTAATATTTCACAAGACCAAATTATATCTTTTTTGCAAACATGAATCCCCAAAAAACAAATCTTGGAAAAATATATTCGAAGAATCAAACAAACCAGAACCTCTTGCCCATGCTTTCAAAAAACAAGTTTCTCCGCAAAATGTTGAGTGCTTTTTTTACCCATAGATACGACTGTCCATGGGTTGATAGTCTCAGCCGATAATCATCCCCAAAGAGGTATTGGGTAATTTTTGTTTTAGTAGCCACTTGTTTTGTGCGCCAAAACTACCCGGGCACTGAAACAGAAGTGAGAAAGAGTTAGTTTTTCTACATCACCTGAAATTAACTTCTCCAAACGACTCCGAAACCACTTTTAAAAATAGTAGAAATCGAAATCAAAACAAAAACAAGGCATTTCATTTGTCGACTCCACTAAAAATTATTCGGAGAAATGAAATATGATAGAAGAAAAATTTTAAGCTACTTACTCACTTCTTACAATTGTCCCGCAAATACCGAGACACTTAACATGGTGACCTCGGTCGCTTTGAAAGCGTTCTTTTGACGCTGATTCTGCTGCCAATTCTTTGCCATCAGAGCCGAAGTCGCCGTTTTCACCACAATTTATTCGCCAGCCCATTTGTTCTCCAACTCTTCAGTTCGCAACGCAATTTGCTCTCTTAGTTCTGTAGTCGATTTTCCCACCGTAAAAAGGAAATTGTCCCCCGGTTGTATTTAATCCACCACAACAACAAAAAACATGACGATCAATCTCGGCGTCCGAAAATAAGTTACTCCACCTGTTGTCGTTTCCGCCATACAATTCAAAAAAAGTAATAAAAAAAAACAGTTTTAATGAAGCATCGAGCCTTTTCCTTCGATCATCACTCACCTATGGTCATATCCGCTGTATAGTTCAAAAGAAGGCAAATGGTTTTAGCCACCCCTATTTAGCAACCACAAAAAAGTTGATTCTTACAAGCGTTTGTTGATGGTGATTGAATTTTGAACTCAACCATAAGTGACTTCACCTTCAACCACCATTCTTGAATGCACTGTTTTTCGATTGTGGAGAGTTTGGTAGCAGTTGATGAGATTTTTGAATATTTGCGTGAATTACACCAAAAATTCTGAGGAAAAAATTGCTAGTTTCACTGTCGCCAAATTCACTGGTGAATTTGAATTGGATTCATTATATACATATATGTCGATGACACAATAATTCGTCAACAGAGTGTTTCTTGGGTTTAACGCCTACCCAGATGGAGTTTAACTTCACGGTCCACGATTGGACAACGGGTAGCAACGATGCGGCTGCCAACCCCCTTCCACTGTATATCACTATATATATGGCAATTACTATTCAACGATTTTGACTCAGAAATAGAATAGAAAATTCGAAAACCTTTTATGGGTAAGTAAAAGCAGCTGAATTCGCATATCAAAATTCACAGCTAACTCTCCTCAGGGCAGAATTATGCGTCTGTGAGTGCCTACTTCCATAACCACTGTAAGCATGAGATGGCTTGTGGTCGCAGCTTGTACTGATTATCCTTCATGACAGCGGTATCGACCACAATTAACCCAATCTTCACCATGTACTTACTACTGTCACGAGCATATTTTGGGACTATCAAACGTACCCCAATCGTATTCATCATTCTTGGATTTCTTCTTCTTGGCACACTACTATACTAAACAGTTCCAATTAGTGTCAATGTTTGCCTTCTTGTTTCTCATCATACAAATAGTTAAGTATCAACACTATACCGTTTTTTATCGTCATTATTATCACTTTTGATGTAGGTGTCTTTGCAGGAGAGGAATTCGCGCAACCAGTCTCATATATATTCCCAGTCAGATTTCATTAACTACGAGTAATTCCATATGTCTGTAAACTCACAAATTAGTTCACCATTCACGATTTCAGTAATCTTTGCTTCTTTGAGTTTCACCATTCGAGACAGTCATGATTAAATAATTGAGCATTTCTTGGCTTCAGCGTCCCTGCTGCTCCCGGTGTTGGCGTGGGTGTTATCAAGCAAATTTTACAACTTTCTCTTAACAATATTGTTGTACCTTAAGTACCTTACGTACTTGATCTTTCTTCCTATGATATAAACAATTCATAATATAATTCCCATCTTCCCTATCCTACTAGTCTCAATGGAGTTTCACACTTCCGCAAATAGTCATGAATGATGGATGTATATTAAGCCTCAGAGTTTAGAGTTTAGAGACGAAAATTATTCAAGGCTTCCTACTTTTTGATTGATTGAAATGAGTGGTAAATCTCCAAAAAAAATTGTGATATGGCGATACAAAAAAAGGATGGGTAACAAATAAAGTAGTACAGTCTTTGCCATGAACCAGAATTTTCAATTGTAGTGAAGCTTTGTCAACTAGAATCAGCTACTCATCTACATCAAGTCCCCAAAGAGATATTCAAAGGCCGTATTATTCGGGAAATCAAGAGAACTATGAGCGGCCGGTGTTAACGTAGACCTCGAAACACTTTTTGGACTGAAGAACTGGAAGACGCTATCACGAGACCAAAGGAAGTTGAAGTAACTTACGCAGGAGGCAAAAAATAGATTGGAACTGTGTTACAACGGAAAAGAAACAGACTCGACTGCTGTTAAAAAAAGATTATTTGAACGTTTTGCAAAACTTCATGGCAGTGTTTTCGCTAAATTTTACTATCAAAAAAAAATTGGTTGAAAACTTTTGACAGACTTTTTGAAAATTGAATAAGTAGTGAATGAAAAACTCATTCAAAGTGTCCTTGGAACTTACAGAAAAGACCTCAGCAAGCACAACTCCTAAATATTTTAAAACTAACTAACTGACTCAAAGTCTTTACTTGTTGCTTAAGTGCTTAAAGACATTTTATTAAATGATATTTGAAAAAACTAGAATCCCATCAAAAAAATGTTTCGAAAACATGCCAGAAATCAAACCAATTAAATTGAGAAAAAACCTTAAAATTTACCAAAAATAACTGACCTTATTCTTACCAAAACAAAATTAAAATAATTTGAAAAACTTTTCTAGTAAAATAAAGTCAAAATTTTACAAATTTTTTTTATTATTTATTATATTTATTTATTTATTTGAAATAGAAAATAACGAAATTGTCGCTGAAGTTATTTTCTTGAAGCATTTGACAAAAATTTTCGAGGAATTTTCATTTGAGCTATTGCTAGGCAAACATCAATGTTCATTCTACATAATCAAGGAATTTTTGGGACAAAGCATTTCCAGAAATTTATAATATTATCACTCATTTATCATAAAAAGATGCTTACAATTTTATGTACAAAAATAGAGGAAATGAAGTATCATAAGTCTTCACTAAAACTCGTAAAAAAGCGTGTGCACGCTTTAATTTTATATTTTGCAAAAAAAATTAGTCTACACAAAATTACACATCAAAAATGATTTCAATTAAAATTAAAGTGGATTAAATCTTACAAAATAAATAAAGCATTACGAGGCTCTGGCAATATCCACAGCAAAAATCTTCCTTTTCCGGAAGCTTATAATCTTTAATAACAGCTCACGTGCTTCAATTCTACCTTTCTGATCCTTCCGGCCAGGAAGTCTTTTACTTAAGGAAATCGCTCTTCGCCACCATGAATTTTTACCCCAATCATACCATAATTTTATGTTTACCAGACAACATTTTAAAAAACATATTCATCCATTTTTTCCATCTCGTTTCAAACAAACAGTTTCGACTCAAGAGGGAAGCCACCATCGCAAGCCGTACACTGGTTTTCACAGGATGTACTTAGCAACAAGGCACATTTCCACTATGACAGTAAACCGCCCGGCCTAAGGATTAGAGGGATTGAGCAGGACGATGCCGGGCTGTATCGGTGCCGTGTCGACTTTCATAAATCACCCACGAGGAATTGGAGGGTTAATTTGACAGTTTTGGGTAAGTGGATCGGATGCTGAGGTGATGATGTTGATGACGGTAAACCTCTTAAAAAATATTTTCCAATGGAAAAATAAACAACGCAAAGGATATTGGGAAATTCACCTGTAATATGACCCTGCCAAGGATCTGAATGTTTGTTTGGATTCCATTCCCGTGAGGGATGGAAACATAATCCTCTTGAATAATCTGTTGTGTCGCAAACGGATTTGAATTAAGATTAATTTCAAGACTAATGTGAATATGTTTTTTAGATTGAAGACGGTTTGAAATGTGAAAATAAGTTTGGATTAGCTTCAATATAGGTACTGTGGACTATTTTCAAGATTTAAGCATTTCTAATCCACGGAATGAGGAAGAATAAAATCCTTTCCCAAATCTGATCTTCTCAGAAAACGAGTCGTGGTATTTAATAAATCGGATTCAATTGATAAAAATCTCTTCTTTTTTTATTAAAGAATTTTGTTTTATTTCGACTTAAGGATCTCTACACTCTAAATTCTTATTGCATATTTTTATACTTGCAGTTCCACCATCCCACGTAACAATTATCGATCCTTTCGGTGCGGCTGTGGCTGATCACATCATGGGACCATATAACGAAGGATCCGTCATCAACATGACCTGCTTGTCTAGTGGAGGAGTTCCTCCACCAAGAGTTTCTTGGTGGCGAGAACATGCACTTCTTGATGATACATATCAAGTGTTGCCTGATGGAACTGTACGGAATGTATTGCATTTGGCAAAGTTGACGAGGGCAGATCTTTTTTCGGTGAGTAATTTTTTTAAAAATTGAACTATTAATAGTAGTAGGACTTGTTATAATTTCTAGATGCAAAAAATAGTATTGTTTCCTAAATAACATTATTATTTTGTTTATCAATTATTTTTTTGGACACTGTTTGAATTTTCATCCGTTTTTTGAAAATATAACTGAGCTTACATTATAAACGTTCCGAAGTAAACTACAAAAAAATTGTTCAGATGCAAAAAGTTGTGCTTTACATTTCACGAATTATTTAGAAATTTCTTTGTTCTGGACAACAATGAAATGTTTTCACGGTCTAAAATATTTTGAATTTGAGAAACTTTCGCGTTGGACCGGGGGAAACTGAATTAAATGCGTTTCTGAACCACATTGTTTTATGAACATGTTCTTTTTATGCCTCACCAATTTGAACGCATTCAATCATGCAGAATTCAAATTCAACAACCAGCATCTCTTCTTCGAAATGAGTAAAAACTAATGAGATGGAGAATATATAAGAAGAAGAAAAAGTTTGGTTTTGACGAATAAACCATCCAACTAAAAGTACATCAAATTTTTTGGGATTGTTGACGTTAAAAATCATCATATGAAATAATTGAATGTTGGTGCTCATGTTCAAGGAAAGTTTTGAAGCAAATGTTTAAATTTTTGATTTACGATTTGATTGAATTTTTATTTGAAACAGTTCTTAAGAACATCAAAAGCGCCTGGTGTTTTCATGAAAAAAATTTAGCGATCAAAAAACATCCAAAAATACTGGTGGTTATTTCAATGCATTCACATTTTTTCAAAGAAAATTGACCATCAAAAACCCCGAAATTATGGATGTGGAAAATTTGACCATTAACTAGTTGGTTGTAGTGGCTGTCTTTTTGTCAGAGATATGCCACTTGGGCTTCAGTAGGCCCATTGTGACACTAAAAGGGTATGCTGGAATGGCACAAAAATCCTAGTTCTGGCGTGCTGACAACCATTTGGATCCTCCAATGAAGATGTTGCTGCCATTAATGTTAGCCACTACCGTGACGCTATCCAGGAAGGAACACCTCAGAGTCTTCAAGCTTCTTTCCGAAAATGCTGGACATTCGCACAGGAAATGCAGAACTTCTTTCTCCACGCACCACGCAAGCGCACTAGAAGACGAAAGTTGTCGACTAGACCAGGAGGCTCTAACCCATGATAAACTTAATAATTCTTTCTCCTGTTCTGCCGATCTGCACCTGCGACAGAAGTCATTGAATGGAACATCCAGACATTTTTATGTATCTGCCTATAAGACAGTGCAACTTATTGTTTTGCGACTCATATTCAGGAGTTGCTTGGTTTTTTTTTGAGGGCCATTTTGAGCCAAGTCTGCCTGGTAATCCTACAGGTTTTCTCAAGTAGCTAGACTATGTTTGCAGCTTTTATGTAATACTCCTTGAAATGGAGTCTCAAAGATGTGACAGGATAGCTGACCTGAGAGGTTATTGTGTCTTTCTGGAGCGCGGTGCCAATATTGTCACTATGCTCAGATACCTAGTACAGGGTCACTTCAGACTGAAGGAACATCTCATTAAACTATGTACGACATTCCATTACTACTTCAGCTAAAGTAAACACATTGGATAGTGAATGAATTGCAGCCTGATTATCGAAGAAACTATTTAAATTTCTAGGATAAGTCCATTTTCGATTTTGCAGCCATTCTGCTGCCATGACATTTGTTTGAAAAACGCTTCAATGGCGAGGAAATCGGAATGATGGTTTTTGGCCTAGCTGTTCAGAGAATACATTACAGCCAATCTTCTATCCATTTTCGATCCATTTGTGTTTATATAGGCTGATCCATTTGACTCCCACTCATCCTGATGCAGATCAGTCCTTTTTTCCTAGAGATGACTGACTTGAAGTTGGGGGAAAATCAAATTCCTCTGCTCTTGGCCCATTGTTCCTTAAGATGATGGAGTCACCATTGCTTCCCTCATACTATAACTGTAGAGTTTTCAGTTAAATTGCAAAACATTTAGCCTGCTATCTCGTATGTTGCTCGGACGCAAACCAAGTTCGTAGATAACATATAAAGTGCATTTATCGGGGTGGTTTGTAAGACCCCAGTGTACGTTGTGGCCACGTTTCTTTTCACCTTGTTTAGCTGATTTTGATTTGATAGCTTCCCTATAAATAGCCTGCATTGATTGCATCATATAGATGAATTGGTTGCACTACCGCTGTATAGATCCATGATACGATTTTGGACTTCCATTTCCACCTCTTACCAATGGTTCTCTTGCAGCAGTAAATTACGCAGGATGCTCTTCGCACCCTATCCTCAATGTTTGCTTTTCACGCTAATCTGAGTTCTAAAATAAAATTAAGGAAGGTGATATTGAGCGCCAGATTTCAACTTACTTCTTCCAGTTTTAGCGGGAAGAACTGCGCAATCTTGTGCCTCCTTGTCAAAGGAATGGTTCCATTTTTTGCGGATTCACCCTTAATTTGCAGTCTTTGCTCTAGCTGAAGCGAATACCTAAAGGAAAGTTTAATCTCTCCGTTAGTGTGTTGACAAATTTACACCTATTATAGCTATCCGCATAGGTTCAACTTTGCAGCTAATCGTCTCTATTGTTAAAATGAGTTTGTCCACCACAAAAATGTGCATAAAAAGACGTTATATTCAGTAAAAATAAGACGATTCAAGCTGCATACTTCACAATCATCTTAAAAAAACACATCCTGGAGTCTACTTTAATTGCTATTTGGTAAGTTTTCATTCAAAAAATTCAAGCGCAAGCAACTCACTTTTTGAAAAAGCAGCATTCTTGCAAAATTTGCTTTTCACTTCCAAGTATTCGATAAATACTAGAATTCAACTATAAGCATTAAAAATATCGACTGATATGAAAGAGACAGAAAAATGAAACAGGTCAAAGGGCATTAATTCCTTTGAAAATCTTGCACAAAAATTAATTATCAAATTGCCTACCAGCTTACCATGACTCTCATTCCAAGTAGACTATACTTCCATTTCAGGACTTAAAAATCAGATCTACTCATCATTCTTTTAACTATAAGGAGGCTTCATGTCAATACAATATTTCTACGAATTTCAGCCAGAACATGTCTTACTTGCAATACCGAAATCATTAAGCACCTCCCTAAAAATCAAATCCAATCAATTTTACGTGCTTCAAATTGGCATTACTCGCATTCACATTTATGTTCGGTTTTCGGTGATTCCTTTTCGAAAATCAAACATCAGAAACGACATTTATGATTGAATATCACCACGAAAAAGATATTTTTCTGGGAACACTTTGCCTCGTTTGTCGCATGAATGATGGAGCCCACAAATGGATGGAACCTCCTCATCTTTTACTTATGGATTCCGTATATCTCTGTAAGTTTGTTTGTGCTGAAATGTCGTCAAAAGCTAATGGGAATTGGGAACGGAAGACTTGGGAACTGAAGCTGAAAAGCAATGTGGTATAATCCTCGACGTTTTCATTTCGATTTTCCTCTGATAATATCATCGTTACTGATGCAATAAATTCGATTCAACATGTGATGGGCTTAATGATAACGTCGAGATTGTTATTGGAATGATGGAACAAGGGTGGATGTGGTGGGTTGAGAGTGATTATGGATTTTTTATGGGTTTCGAAATTTATGCATTTTTTTTGATTCGGTTTGGGATTGTGGTGAAATCCTCCGAAAATAATGATGTTGCTGAACGATGGTACTCATGACAAATCAAGCGAATGAATAATAAAAATTGAGATCGAAAGCAGATCGTCTAGCAGTAGAAACTGTATCGCTTTTGAATACTACTAAACTCTGAACAAATAGAGGCAAACCAAATGAAAATCATCACAATCCATCAACTGAAATATTCCTGGAAATGTGTCTTATATTAAAATCGTACTAACAACAAGACAAAACCAAATCATTTAATCTCAATTTATTGAAAGGACGCACAAAACCCTTCAGTTGAAAAATGACCTCCCCATTATCTCCATCCAGCTAAAAGGGGAGGAATGCCTAAAGTCCCTCCAAATGATGATGGACTGAATGCCGGCGAAAGGGCTCCATCAATTATTCATCTCAATTAAACTCATGACCATTTGCATTATTATTGTATTATTGAAACGGGGTTTAACGACTTCTGATATTCATTTGCCTAATTTATTTGCAAGGCAGCATCGAATTAAGTTTTCCATTTATTTCGCTGAACCCACGACGCTATGATTCCTCCCTTCTCAGGCTCGTGAAAGGATTCTCGGAAATTATTATTGGCTAATCAAGTTGAATTTCCTGGAGCAAACAATGAATCGACCACAAGTTCAAATTTTCTCTATGCTTTTGTTTGCTGTGCAATTGTTTAGGCTCTGTTGGCTGATGTGGTGATGAAAGGATCGAACGAATCATTATTATTTCAAAACATTACAATCAAAGTAGAATAAATTTTTCAAGGAAATTAAATCAACAACTGCTTTTTCGATGGAATTAATGCCTTTTATCTACAATTGAACTATTTTTTTAATTAGAAGTACTTCAATTAAAATACAAGAGCTGAGTCATGCAAACCAGCAAAATAAAATCATCTTGAAACATTTCCAATTATTTTTATACACGATTTGGATACTATATCTGAAATTGAACTGTTCCAAATACTATTGGAATTCTTGTTCACCAAACATGAAATTCATTGAAATTTTTAAGTGGAAAATTCAAATTATTCTCAGTGGTAGCAAACGGGGATCGAGAAAACATTCACTTACAATGAAAAAAATATTTAAGGTTGCAATCTGGGTCTTTTGCATGAAATTTCAATAATTTTTTCAAAAGAAGTATTTATTTAAATATTATAAAACTTTTGTACGAAAATAAACATGGAATTTCATGGAAATAAATAAATTTTTTGTTCATTTTTCTTGACAAAATGGCGGCTACAGCAGAAGCACACAAAATATTTCCTGACATGATATCTTAGGATTGGAACGTCTGAAATAAAAAATTCAAATAGCATATTAAAATATAACTGACTGAATAAAGCCCGTACCAGAATTTTGGTACATTTTGGACGAAAAACAAAACAAAATGGCGGACTTTTCAATTTTTCGACCTCTATTTTGCCACAAAATTGTTGAAAAATAGGGTTAAAAATTTATAAAAAATTGTGAATCTGAAGCTATACATATGTGTTAAATATTCATTAAAAATTTCAGCCCAAATGGTAATATAGATTTTTCAAAATCGTGTTAACCAGATCGAAAAACGTGTTTAAGAGGTTACATATGTAGGTATTTTCAAAAAATCGATCGAATTTCTTTCATTCCATATGAAAGTATTGTACTTCAAGAGTACTCACACCAAATTTGAAGTAAATTCGAGCAAAATTTCCGGAGTTATAGAGATTTGAAAACCGACTTACCTAGCGTATTATACGCATGCAGCGCGTTTCTACCGCATGAAATTAGCTCCTTTCTTTTTCATCAAACATCACAACATCAAAAGGATGCTCTGAACATCGCGAATGAGGCGAACGAACTACTGTATGGACCAGGAATCGACAACTCGATGTAAGTCACTTAAATGTAACTTTAGCTCATTAATTCGCGGTAAAAAAACTTTAAACGCGTTTTTCTCGAAACTTTGTTTTTCCGTGCGGTAGGCACGATTTTTCGAGAACGAATCAACCGATTTTGCCGAATTTGGCACAGTTCCTCTTTATAGTATTGACTCGTGATTGAACGAAGGAATTTTCATTCGGTCAACTCAATTTTGCTTTATACGAAAAAAATATTTTAAAAACGAAGAGAATCGGAAAAATGCTAAAAAAAACATGAGACGAAAATTCATTCAACTCCAAACTTTAAATTTTATTTTTTTCAATTCCTTCGTTCAATCACGAGCCAAGAGCATAAACTATAAAAAGTTTTTTAAATTTTTGATTTGAGATGAACCTGCACCGAAATATTCTGCCTACCGCAAAAAAAAGGTTGGACGAGGAAAATTCACAATTTTCAATGTTTTTAGCTGAAATTTTTTTACAACTTCTAGAAATGCTAAACATTTAATGCATTTAAATTTTAAATAAAATAGATTTGTGGTTTTTAAAATACAATTTTTCGAAAAAGTTGTTTTTTTCTTTTCCTTCAAGACCTATGTAACCCCTTAAAGCTAAAACACTAGCAGAGCGCACTCACACACGCTCTTTTGCATCGCTATATATATATATATATATATATATATATATATATATATATATATATATATATTTCTGGGCCTCGCAGACCACAATGAAAGTTTTTAGACTGATTCTACATATATACATAGTATCTAAGAATCATGCTCGTTTTTTTTAAATAGATCCAGAATGCTCCCTTAAGTGAATTTCTTACGCATCGTTAGCACTCATTCAAGATTGATCTTCAAAGACATTTTCAAAATTATCAATAGCAATTTTTTCGTCACTCGAAAAGCATTAACCATCTTAGTCCGCCCTCCCACGTCCTGTGAATTCACGCGCCGCGTCAATTGTACGAGTGAACGTGTGCCTGGATTTCAAATTTCCAACTTGCATAGATAAGGACACTCCGGTACATGCCACTACGAGCTATTCCTTTCTCATAGTGAGGTGCGTGGGTTCAGAGGCCGTGGGAAGACGACATAAGATTTTCAATAAAATCTAAATATGAAACAGTACTGTTTGTAAACATATCTACCTTCTGCTATCAAGAAAATGATATCATATCCTTTCGCATCGACTTTCACAACACTAAAAATACATCAACACATTCTAATGCCCAAGTCAACCCGAAAAATATACCTAGCAATTTCGGGATTAATCAAACATACATGTATCTTTCATCAAGATTAATCTGATACAAAACCACGCACTGTCCATGTAAGAGCGCGCAAACAAGCTAATCCACCTTTTCAGCTCGCAACATGATGAAATCCACCTGTTTTAGTCATTTCGTAATACGCCATTATAATTCCTTGGAGGACGAAGTTCTCTCAATGAATCTCTTCCAAATTACCCTTGTTTTTGGCATCAATCAAAACAATGCGAGGGGAGTGCAAGCGTAAATCCTTTAGGATATAGCGCATTAAGCTTGTCTCCCTGTCTCTCATCAACAGAAAAAATGTATCCTGGCAAAGGTCAACAACAAAGGAATTAATTACTTTCTTACTTTCTTGTATTCGAGCCCATTGAAAATGATAAACAGAAGAAATAAGGCAAAAAATAAACATGGAAATCAAAAAAAGGCGAAACACGAAATAAAAGCCCTTAAATAATCGAAAAACTCGGGAGGGCATCCCCATCTCAAGGCGGAGTTGCGTTACAATGGTCAACATTTCGATTATTTCGTCTTTCATGCGATCCAGTAACGATATTTGACCGTCCCAGCTGCCGCAAGGAAGAAGCATATTTCCAGTACGTTTCACGGTAAGGGATGAACATTGTTTAACACAAATAACTCTCATGGCTGTAGGGTAAGTGTGCAGCACATACACCTGTACGTGTGTAGGATTTCGCTAATAGCAAATGGACATCCACATTCGACATTGAAGAATTCTGAGTTGGGGGATGGCAATTCTGGTCATTTTGTTGTTGTGGTTACGAAAACCACCAACGAGAGGTGAGTGAACGAGGGTGATTTTTTCTGTGCAACATCGGTGTTTATGATGGGAGCAGGTCGTTCCGGGATGACGGTCCAGCATTAAAAGAATAAATGGCTTTGATATACACCCCCTCTGCGATAGACGAAAGATTAATGAAGGTTGGTCGACAGCGTTGGGGTTGGTGTAATGTAAACTCTATGTTTCGGGCATTTTCTTAATGAAAACGAAGCTATTCGTTTTGGTTTGGATGTTTGTTCTTGGAATTGCTACTTAGCTTTAATAATCATTCGTTTAAGAGGCGTTTCATTATAGAAAGGAGCGTATGTCGTCAAAGTCATGACTTTGAGATTTTTTTTGAATACGTTTTTAGTATATGATTATACATGAATTGTCATATAATAAAGTAAGCAAAATAAATTTTAATTGTATTGTCCTTTTGCAGGTTTTCACATGCCAAGCAACAAATGGCTACGTAGTGCCTCCACTTTCAAAGACCGCCAAATTGGACATGAATCGTAAGTAATTTTTCTAATTAAATTCAAGCAGAATTTCAATAGACAAACAGAGTATCGTTCATCTTTAAATACAACTGTATTTTTGATTAAATTTTTAGAGAAAGTAGTCAATGATTTTTAAACTTTTTACCCTAACAAAAAACCATCAAACGTTTGAATTTTAGTTATACGTGCATTCACATATTGTTGAAAACAATTTTTTAATATGTTTCAGTAGTTAAAATATACACAAGATAATAAAGCAAAATAAACTCCCAATTTTATCAAAAAAAATCTTAATTGTTTAAAGCGGAATCCCGATTTTTGTATATATAATTGATCAACTCAATAAAGCCTTTAAAGACAATTTTCTCTCATTTTTTATACTCAAATGTTAACATCCAATCTTCAATCCTCAAAAAATGTTCACTGTTGGAATACCCCCTGTGCCGTGTTCTCTAAAGATCTATTATGTTGTTGTTTTTTGTAACTTCGAGAAAAACGACGAACGTCTTTTTAAATATGTAAATATATTTTATCATCCAGATCCTTAAATATTTTTCATAAGATTAATTCATACAATTATGATGAATTCTTCAGTTACAACGTCAACTAATTATCACAAATACTCTATAGAAGATTGAATCATGCAAACAACCGACCAATTTTGGCTTTTCGTTTCTGAGTTTCAAATAGCATGCTTATTCGGAACTCAGAAACATAGATGTCAAACACTAAGAATGCTTTCTGAATATTCGCCACTTCGCTTAAAATTTCTGGTTAGGATACTCTAACGGCAATGAGTAAAGCGGTAATGATTGACTCACTGGAAATTCCGTGAACTTATATAGGCATGTTATATGTTCACGTGTCTTAGTGATGTTTTACATAAGCTGAGTTAGTTTTGTGCTTGTGATGTGATGTCATGCGCATATAGGTATGCACTGTTGACCTCTCTTGGACTGAAATTATAGTTTTTTGTTTGTTTTTGGTGTAGCCATGTGTTACACTTCAGATGAATTGTATAAAAGAAGTATATTGATGAAAAGGCTTGATGAAATTGTACCTACAAATTTTTGGAAAAATTCGGAATCTTTTCGAATAAACTCATCAAAAATTTTTGTTCATAAATTTATGGCGAAAATATTAATTAAAACATGATAACGCTCCTCTTCTACAAAAAAAAACACTTTAAAAATTGAGGTCCTTCAATAAGTTAGTGACTAGAAATCTACTACAAGAAAATTATGAAGAAAATGAACTGATTTGTCAAACAAACGACAAAACAATATGTTTTGAAACGTTCTACGAAAATAATAAAAAATTGTGATTCAAAATTTTTTTTCATGATTTTAATGAATTTTTTCGCGAATATAATACCAAATTAGAACATTTAATCAGGGGGAATTTTTTCACAGGCATCATATTCGGGCGATTCTTTGATATACTGCCGATAAAATCATCAAATTTATCATAGAGTGATGTCATTGTGGAAATATTTTATGAATCTATGAGCCAAAATTCCTTGAAAACTAATAATAATATTTTCACATTTACTCCAGTCCAAATAGTTCAACATAAGCTAAAATAGTCAAACAAAAAATTTACTAGTTTAACCAAAATTAATTACTTAAAATATTCAACAGGAATTGTAACTTAAATTTGACAAAAAAATTTTGAATCATTTGTGCAAGAAATTATTGAAAATTAATTCTTTCTCTGATAATTAAACTTTCAACAAATTTATTTGTTAGTTTTTCTTTCTTTCTTCTCTTCACGTCAAACGGAAAATCGGCAGTAACACTGGGAAAAAACCTGAAAAACATTGATCTCTATCAGAATATATCCACTTTTATGTGAAACTGTGTTATTATTTTTCAAGTAATAAGAGTTTTTTTTGATAAAAGTTTTCCCAAATTTTGTAATATTTTCTACGGAAAAAAATTAAATTTCTAGTTCTACTAAAAAATATCCACAAAAAACAAGTTTCAAGTATTGAAAAAATTGGATGGAAAATCGTTTTTCAAAGAAATTTTAAAAGTATACTTTTCCAAAATATAATTTTTCAAATAAATTTTTGCGAATATTTTTCACTGAAAAAAATTTCGCTTCAATTTCAGAAAATACTCATTAAAAAACCTTTTTCTGATATTGAATTTTTTTGGGGGAAATGTTCTGTTGAAAATCGTTTTGGAAAACCTTAAATAAACGTCTTTAACAGTTTTCCGTATATGATGACAAACATAAAAAAAATCATATTTGAAAGAACTTTGAAAAGTGTAATTTTTCCAAAAATATTTTTCAAATAAAAGTTTATAAATATTTTTTACTGAAAGAAAAAATCACAAGTTTTATGATTCTATCGAAAAAAAACCCATAAAAAATGTTCTGGTATTTATAATTCGGTCCAAAATTTTCTGCAGAAAATGGTTTTGGAAAACGTTCAGTTTTAATTTGAAACGATTATTTAAAAAGTCTTTTTTTGGCATCCAAACAAAGTCATTTTGAGTGAACAAAGCCTAGTTCTTTTTTAACTTTTCCATTTCTACAATTTTTGGATAGAAAAAATGAAGTTTTCATATCTAAACTAAAAATTATTTTGACTTAGTCAAGCAATACAGGAAAGTGTTCCAAATAATGCAACAAAATTTTCAAAATAAACCCAAAATTAGAAGAATATAAATATTACCAAGTACTTAATTCAAAAATATAAATTTCAGATCGAAATGAAATCTGTCCAACTTGTTTTGTGTGATTTTCTTTGAAAGGGTCCGTGACAGTTCCATGAGATTGTTCAACAACATTAAGGAAATTTCTATGATCTAAATTATGACTTCCACATTAATTTTCACGTCAATTGAAACATCAATTTTAGCATAAATTTTCACATTCATTTTCACATCGACCTTCCAATCAATATCCTGCTGTTTAACAATGGACGTAACCCTTCTGAGTTGTGTGAAAATTATCTTTTCTTATTGAAATAAAATAATCTGACCACTGACACTATACGCCAAGGACATAAGGTTGATGAAATTAATCAATCCATTTTAACGGAAATGAAATGAACGTAAGCCCGCAATCCACCAATAAGATAAAGCACAAATAATGCATGTTTGAACTGAATCTAACCAATAATACCTAGAAATTTTCACCTTCCATCAAATGTTCAATGAGTTTTCCCTAACGGTTCAAACAACCCCAAATTAATAGTACACCATTAATTCGGCATGGAAACTACCATTATTTACCAAGTGCTTCACTACTTCTCCAAAATACTTCTTGGCCATAATGTGGTGGTGGCATGCTAAAAGGTTTCCACATGTTTTCTCTTCACTTCAAACGACTTCTGATGAACGCATAGATAGCCAGGATATGAACCAGCCCCTCCTAGCTGGCGATAATCACTATTTGCTTGCGTAAATAGCGGACAAATCGACAGGACGATAATGACACATTTACGTCCTGCAGATGCCAATGACTATTGAGGTGATTATAAGTCCTACCAATAACAGGACCTGTCCAAATTAATTTCCGGCCCGGTCTTTTTTCCTGTTGTGATAGACGGATCGATAGTAAGTGTCCAGTTTGCTAAGTTGCTCTTATTTATTTGAGCTTCACAGCTACGTGAAGTCCTGATTATTATTTATCTTGATGGAATGTATGGAAGTGTCTTTTGTAGGGAAGATATCGGAAATAGATATCTTTGAAGCGGAATGAGCTGCCATTGCGATTTATTTTTGCTTTTGCGTTATTTAGTTAAATAAGTTATCTATTTTAACAACGCATCTTGATTTTTCCAACAATCTCGAGCAGCAAAAGAAACAAAACCAACATTTTAATCATAAATAAAGGAATATAATTTCCTATTGGTAACTCCAGTAAACAAATGACCTTCATAAAGTAGTCACTTCCATAAGCCACAAAGATTTTATTAAAAGACATTATGGCTATGTTCAGACACCGGTTAAGTGTCCTGTGTCCCTTCTTCAACGCAAACTTATCAACGATTTCTTCCAAGTTCACTGCTTCTCCTTCAATCCTTTGAACTCTGAGTCGATAATCCGCCTGAGTTATGATAAGCTCGTCGGGATCATGGTCATAATTTCAGAAGATGAACAACCAAAAGCAATCTAATGTGGTTCTGGTTCACCTCTGCAGCGATGGAGCGGATAACCAGAAAAAATATGAATCTTTTCTCGTCAGTAGGAATTACGTAATAAGATATGATGTTGCTGACCGGGCTAAGAAATATAAGGATAGTATAATAGTTTGAGTAATGTGAACAGGGACAGGATTAAAATTGCTGTGACAATGACATCACTCTATGATGAATTTAATGATGACTTTGGTGGCAATACAACAATGAAAAGGATCGCTCGAATATGACACCATTGTACGATATTATTTTTTTAATAGTTTCATTAGTGTATACTCCAAAGAGTTGGCTGTCCGCTTTAAATGATAGAACAAAATATTTATAGGATGTCTGAAATAGCTTCTTTGATGACTTAAATCTTAAACACTGATGATGAAGCATTCCATTCGATGCTTCTCAATATTTTAATGATGTTGCATTTGATTTTTAATTATAATCTGGAATAGGTTCATTATATCCTACATTTCTGCCGTCCAATTTAATGAAATGCCATTCAATAGCACTCAAAGTTATTATTTTAATTATAAATAATACTGCTGTTACGTATTTAATTTTAATTGAGTTGCAAACTAAGCATTTATGTTGGCGCTTCTGTTTTTGTGAATATATCATTTTGTCCTAATTTTCATGAGTCGAATTTGTAGAAAAATTTTGCTTGTAAATTTGAGGAAGAAGAAAATAGGTATATTATACATAATTAGAAATTTTCACTACAATGTCAATGAAAAACTTCAATTGTGTCTCTTTCCTTTGATTTTCACAACACAATTTTCAGGAAAATTTAGAATTTCAAAAATATGGATGATGTTATTGGAGAATGTTCGGTTTTTGGGTGTTAATCAAAGAAGGATACATATTTTAAGCATATTTTTAAGATTTCTTTTTGAAAATACTGTAAATATAAATTTATTGCTGAACAAAGTACGTAATAAAATAATTAATCAAGAGTATCCTCTAAAATGTTGTTCCAAAAATATTCATTATTGAGCCACTAACAACAAATTTTCGTAGACACCACAAAAAAAGGAGTTTTACATTGCACAGCATAACTCATCACTCGATCATCGTATGACAAAAACCCAAAAAAATTTCATTAGTTTATAAGTTTCCCGAGATAACCACGTCAAGATATATTTTTTAACGATTTTCCAATTTATAGTATCAATTCTGAGTAAAAAAAAGCGAATGTTTTGCATATTTTTTATTAAAAAACCGAGAAATTTGTTATTATAAAACAAATTAAAATTATTAAAAATAAAATATCTTGACGTGTTACCTCGTGATTTATATACAGAATAAGTGTGCAAAATTCTAAAAGAATCGGATGAATAAATTTTGAGTTCACCGACTTTGAAAAATTCAAGTGTTGGAAAAACGCGTTTCAAAAAAGTACAGCTTATAGCGCGCCGAAGAGCAGAATTTTAAAATCCTGTAGCCTCGTCAGTGTTGCTCCAATCGACCTAAAATTTTAACGGAATACTCTTGAAGAGTAAATCCAAAAAATACGATACTCTCCCCTTAAGTTGGGTTGGGTTATGAAAATACTAAACGAAACAGTTTATGTTTCACTTAAATAAACCGCCTTTAATCCAATGGGCTCTGTAGACGTGCGGATTTATTCAATTAATCATCCTGATTTCTTACGGGAATCCAGAAGCTGGTACATTTTTACGTTACTTAGCTCACTTAGCTCCTTGAAAGAGTGATGATGCCTCCTAACAGCAATAGCCGGACATTTGCACAAGAGGTACTCTACTAACTCTGTCTCCTATTCGTCGCCGCAGCAATTCCTTTATGTCCTGCCTTAGCACCTGTATCAGAATATCCACACTCACCACCTCGTGCTTTGTACGCTATAGGAATTACTCCTAACAATCTGATCCGCTTTGACATTTCTTTGTACCTGACTATGCCTAGGATCTCATCACAGGACTGTTCTGTACTTCAGGATATTCTTCCTCAGTGCAGACCTACATGTCTCCAGTAGTTTGGAGGACACTACGACTGATTCCAGCAGTCTTGTGGGCACCTGACTGTTTACAAAGAGTGATGTCTTTATTGGCATTCCCCCTTCTGCTGACTTTCTCTGCGGCTCGCAAGATTGCCACTAACTTTGTCTGCACAACTGTGCGGTACTCGGGAAGCTTCATTAATTTGCTCAGGTTCGAGTGTTCGGGAAATATTCCGACTCCCGCACCTGTCTTTGTTTTTGAGTCATCCGTATACACTGAAACAGTACCACATTGTATACAATATACAGTGGGAAAACTCTTCGTCGAGAAATAAAACTTTACAACTAAACTCCGGTCGTTCCTCGGGACGATCGTGACTTTGAGGATTGATAGTCCACTTTTTTTATGAATAGACTAGGCACAGTACCTCCACTCACAGACACTCCTTTCTTCCACTCTTTTCTTGGAGTAAAAACAGTCTAGAAGTTTATGACAAAATTTCCATGTTGACATTTTTGTACGTCCTATAGAGACTTCCTAGTATGATGCAGAGTGCATAGAGTCTCTCCTTCCAGTAACCTTCTTTTCTGGAACGCACAGCATTAGCGGCTGCTACATTTTGGTAAGGGAAGATTAGCATCTTATTCAGATACACCCCCCTATGTCTCGATGAGTGTGGTACGACAACTTTGGATAGAACTAGAATCTGTCGAATACATTTGAATACACCCTACTAAGGAATTACTTTTAAAGATTTTCTCTATTCAATTTTCTTTACTGAAACTTTCATTTAAAAAGCATCACTTGATTTTTTCCCGTATAATCGAATTTTTTTTCCTATCAATTTTGATCTTCAAAATTTTATTAAATTTTTCACAACATTATTTTCGCTGAAATTTTATACTAAAATTGTGTGCACAGAATTTTATTTGAACTCAAATAATTTTTCGCATTTACCTTTTCAGTTGAAACAGTTGTATGCCAAAATTTATCAGAAACAGAAACACAAAGATTTTTAAAACCAAAAATTTATAAAAGAACAAATTGGGATCCTTTTTTCAAAATATTTTCGTAGTACATTTTAAATTTTATTGCAATAATTCTTTCTATTAGTTTTTCTACACATTGTTTTATCAAAATGTTTTAAGAAACAAAAACTTCGTTAAAAAAATTTTGATGAATGTTTTTTGAAAATATTTTCGTAGTACATATCCGATTTTGTTGTAACAATTTTTCGCAATAATTGTTCACTACAATTTTCGTGCCGAAATGCAGGCGAATTTTTATCTGATTTTTCAGGAAATCATGAAGATTTTGATGGAGAAAAACTTTTGAAAAACATTCCGTTAGACCCGTCTTTTATAGAAACATTTCCAAGATTTAATTCTACTGAAGGTTGTTGTTTATTTGAAAAGGTAAAGGTATTTTTAAGTGTATAAATTTTCTGTTAATTGTTTTTTCGTAAATGTAATTTGTCTTTAATTGAAACCAAATTTTGTTTATGTTCAGAGAAATACACTTATGAAATTTAATTTTAAACTGAAGTAATTTTCCACATTTTACCTTCCAGTTGAGATAGTTGTATATGAAAATGTATCAGACACGTTTTTATCTTTCAAAAATAATTATGATCTTTTCTTAGAAAGTTTTCTGAGACAAACAAATCGTAAAAATGTTTTATGAATGTTTTTTTCTTAAATATTTTCTTGGTTGTAACAATCTTTCCCAATATTTTTTCTACATATTGTTTTACCACAATGTCTTCAGAAACAAAAATTCGTAAAAATAATTTGTGAATGTTATTTGAAAATATTTTCGTGATACGTTTTAGATTTTTTTGTAAAAAAATTTCGCAATAAATTTTCTCTACAATTTTCGATCCGAAATACAGTTGAATTTTTTAAAAAAACTTCATGAAATCATGGAGATTTTGATATTTTTCTGAAAAAAACATTTGATAAACATATTTTTTAAATATTTTATTCTTTTACATAAACATTTCCAGGATTTATTTTTAGTATTGGTTCTTGTTTATTTGAAAAGGATTGAACGAATTTATTGTGAAATATTCCAGTCTAGTTTTATGTGAATAAATTTTCTGTTAATTGTTTTTTAGTAAAGGTTATTTGGCTATAATTAAAATCAAATTTTGTTTATTTTTCTTCATAATAAAACTTTGGCAAACATAATTTTTTCGAAATAAACAAAAAAGTTCTTGTATGCTACCATCACAATTTTCCCCATCAAAAAGTTTCCACCAGCATACATCATACTAAAAATCAACAAAACATTTTAAATAACTTAAACTTTACCTGAACTTTGTACCTTCAAACTTTAGCGTATAAATTCGACCCTCGCTAAAATATTGAATGGCGTGCAACCACCACCTGCCACATGCAATATCCTTTTTACAATGCACAAACATAAACACACTCCGTCCCTCCCTCCCTTCCATTCAATCTACATTTGCCAACTTTTCAAGTTGAACGATTCAAACTTATCTGGAACGGATATCCTGGCCAGTAATCCAGCCGAAAGAGTTATACGTTACGTTCGGGGATAGAAGGATGCACCCTTAACATGTAACGGCGCCTTTTAAACTGATGTGCGTTTCGAAAGAAAGTTGTAAATGCTATTTTTTATGGAAGCAAGCATTAAAGTTGTTTTAGTGTTCGTTCGCATACAGGCATGGAACCTGTTCAAAGGATACCGATTGCAGCGGAACTGATGCATTTAACTTTGGATAAAAGACCGCTTGTAACTTCGCCGTTAATTATTTGAAATGGTTTTGCAATTGTGTTTGGAATTTTTAAATTGGATATGTTTGCGTGCTTGTTTATTTCCGAATTACTGGTGGAGTAATGGTTTAATGGAAGAAGGTATCCTTTTTGATTCAGCCGTTAAGAACATTAAAGAACTATTAAATATCGTTTTATATGCCTTCAACAATCAAGAAATATTGACTTACTGTTTTTTATACGTGATTTACACAGTAAAACCGTGGGTACCAAGAACAGCCAGTTTAGTCAGTTACTAGAAGGAGCAACCACGGCAAAAGTATAAATTTCTTCCTTCATTATTATCGCTTGAATAAACTCCAAAACTCTCACCATTTTGATTTTAAATACCCAAATATCACTCAAGGGATGCATTAAATTAGTAATTCCACCCCTGACACGTGCTTCATTCTCATCCTTCATTTTGATTTTGAGAGTTTTTCCTACCATGTTTGCAAATTTTTTATTCATTCAACTTTTTCTCAACTACAAACGAGTCCATGAAGCATTTCAAACCATTCTGTTCTTTATTATCATTTCAAAAGTCAATCTACCGCACGTGCTGCTACACCACCCTTTCCTATTATCCTGGCTGCATTCAAAATGCCTTCTTCATTTGCAATCCAACCCTGAAATACAAAATTTGTCGCTTTTAATTATGAAATTGCATTCCACTTTAATTTGGCCAAACAATTTAACCGCGTTTGCAAATCAACAATTAATGAAATGTGATGTGAAGTCCTTTTACGGACATTCGTGCACTACACTTGATAATAGGTGACTAGCATGGCTCGGTAATTAATTAATGGCACACTCGAGACCCTCGGGAAGTAAATGAACAATATAACGATGTGACGGGATAGGATGGGATTGCGCAACCCTCGACTAGCATCCCTTAGCTGCAGTGCACGAAATTATGGTAGCTGTCGCTTCGTCAACGGGATGTTCCTGACGAGAGTCACCACTGATGGCATCAAAGTTGAAGTCCTTGCTACAGCGGCACTGTTTGGTCTGCGGTTGAATGGATCTTCCTTGATTGTAGCATGGTTATGATAGAAGTATCAAAGAATGAAGTCCTTTTACTTCATTTTGGTTAAAACTCTCTTCAGAACTGATGGCTTCAGCTAGTTTTAAATAACTTTCATCGCTTCCTCCAGAACTAGGAAAAAACGCATACATGCGTAACTGCAAAGTCTAACCACCTCCTGTCATCCTAGAATCCTTCGACCTATATTCAATAATCAGCCCCAATTAAATCCAATCACCACTTTAATGTTGAATTACAGCTCGACACAATCAGACAAGCCTCGTTTTGCCATTTTAACGGACACAAGGATTGACTGCTAACGTGCAATGTCCTTTGTGGGATAACAATGGCGTGGAGCACTCATTTCGCAAGTCATGGCAGCGTTCGACATGCAACACTAATTCCACTCGAGCGTTTTTTCAACTCCATCTCAGGTTGCGTCTCTCACTATTTCAATGCGATGTGGTGCGGTTCGGTGCGGCATTCGAACATTTTCAGGAGTGGCAGCAAGGACTGACAGAAAAAAAGATAATAGCTTCCGAACAATAAGCCTGAACCTGGTGAATAAAGAATGAAATGCAGGAAACCTTGTACACACCATCGTGTGCTTCTGGAGCTACCAGTTACCATGATGGAAACGATGCGATGGGGTGACATGCAAAGAATTTCAACGTCATGTTTCTGGCATGCTCCGAACTTGGTATCCTCCGGGACTAGGATGAAAATGGATGGAAGCACAGAAGCACAAAAGTGGGATGAAATTGAATAGGCTTCACATTGCGGTGTTGCTGGTGTGCTTGTTTTTCAAAGTTGTTTTTTCCGGGACAAATACTTGAAACATTACCGGTCAATCCTGTTGAACGAGTCGTGTCCCGATGAGCCAGCACAACGAACACGAGCATAGCTGTGTCGCCGATGTGATGTTTTCGAAGGACATTTGGAAACAATCACTTGAAAAGTTTTTCTATTACCTGAAAAGTTGGTAAACAAAATGATAACAATGATAAGAGTTTGTAAATAACAGACGAGAGATTGTTATCGAAGTGTTCAGAGATCTGGATTTAAAAGGACATTTTTTAGATGCGAGTTAATGGCTTCTTTAAGATAAGACATTGGCACCATTTTCCGCAGAAATAGCGCATCTCACTTCACTGATTAAGAAAGTAGTTTTCTCATTTACCGAACAGAAAAACTGTAAACTGTAATCTGTAATAGTTTTCGTCCTGTTCCAATTGGCTTTAACTGAAGATTATTTTTTTGCTGCATTCAATGAAACCTTTCCAACTGCATTAAAGTTATGGAAGCAGCTGAATTCCTGGAAAACTTTAAAAGCTTCTAGCCAACACAAGAAAACATCTTACTTAAAGAATTCCAGGCACAATTTTTCAAACGGAAAATTGGCACGTGTCCCAGCTCTCCGTGTTGGTCTTAAAGCTCCTTATCGCTGCTCGTCCTGATGTCTATCACTCCTGTTTGTGCAACAAAAGCCATCACATACGTAGCAGCCATGATCCGAACAGTTCCAGGATGACAATGAAGCTACCAGTTGTAAGCTGGCATTAAATGTGTTTCCTAGGATTATATGGGGATGATTTGTGGCTTCCTTGACATCCCTTGCCCTGTAGAGTTTGTCCGCTCGCCCGTCTACACCCACACTCATGACATCAGGACGCCTGCCATCCGACATTTGTCATACTATTATATCCGTGCTGATACTCATCATACCACATATTCAGTTTACAATTCATTTGTTCCTTTATTTCATTTTCTGGATGTTTTTCTCTTGTTTTCCGAATTTCCTTTTGTGTTGATTTTACCACGAATGCTGAAGGAGCTGTTGGCGTTCACAGAACTTGCTTGGCACGCTAGCATATTTATGACACACTTTTTTCGGTGTTGTGAACATTTCATTGTTTCAGTGGTGTTCTGTCCTTCCTGGGAAAGGATCACATCAATAGGAGTGAATTCAATGGTTAGAATAGTTGTATAATAGATTTCGCTGATTGAATGTGGGAAATGTTTGGATTTCACGTGATATGTGAATGCAAAAAGTTGATGGTACATTTTCAATGGCATATGGTGAATGTTATTTTGAATCTCAACACGGCATTGTTGTGATACTTCTCTCATTTAATTATTTTGAAACGCATAATGAATTAATGAATTTTCCTCCGTTTGTTCAAAAAATCAACTGAACCAAAAACAAATGGGGTCGAAAAAAACACAAACTATTCACTAGAAAAATTACTGAAAATTTATTCGCGACAAATCGAAGAAATCGAAATTCCCAAAAATATTTCGCCATTAAAATAAAAAATTTAAAAAAAAATAAAAAAATATAAATAAAAAATCAAAACAATGTAAAAAAATTCTTGTAAAATAAAAGTCATTTATAAATGCCTTCGGAAAATGTTAAATACAGTTTTTAAGAGTAAATTATAATTAACAGTCCTAACAGTCTTTTTCGAAAAAAATTAATGAATGGTAATTTTTTTAAACACAAAACTGATAAATGATTTCCTGAAAAATTTATGTAAATATTCACCGATATTTTGAAAATAAATCTCAAAATAATTTTTTTTCAGCGCGTAACCAATTTGAGATGAAATTTTCAAGTTTGAAGTCAAAAAATTTCACAAAAATTAGAAAACAAAATATAATTCGAAAATTTTCGAAAATAAAATAAAATATCAAACAAATTAAGATATCCAAAAAAATAAAAACAATGCCACGAGAAAAAAATCAGAAAATGTTCAGGAGCAATTGTAAAATAAAATTGAATATTTCAAAACATTTTTCCGTGAGATCTGCGAAAAAAACTTGAATTTTTCGCAGCATTTTCTCACGACGTCTGAGAGAACACAAAATAAAAATATGGAGAAAAAAATTTACGAGCCTTTCCAATCTTTCCAGGTAAACGAATCAAAAAAGAGAAAACAGAAAAAATAAATTTTGAGAAAAAGTATCAAAAAGTTATTTTAAGAGATCTTTTAGGTTACAATTTTTCAAAAAATCAGAATAGCTTGCAGAGATGCACAATTAGCTAGTCAAGAGCTGTATGAAAAAAGGAAGGAATTTTGTATGACCCAGGCATAGCAGAGTAGAGGTATATAGCGTTTTTTTGAAATCGTTAAAAAAGTAATCGCGATTTTCCCGAATTCATGTTTTTTTAGGCGGGCGGACACGATTTAAAAAAATCCTCAACCTATCACTCTAATTTTTTTTAATACTTTGTTGTATACATGTATGTATGACTTTAGCCCGTAGTGGAATCATTATGATCAGTATCAAATTTTCCGATTGTCACTCAATTTTCCATCCTCAAAAATAGGGTTTTTTTAAAAAAAATGACCGCCATTTTGATATTTCTTAATGAAAAAAAATCATTCTCGTATCTGACATAAGCACTTAAACAAGGTTTAATTTGGCATCGAATCCCCCCCCCAGATGATCCAGTCGCCTGAAATCACGTCTGCTGTATTTTTTTAATGTTTTTTTAAAAAAAATTGGTATGGGTGAAAAATAAAATAAAAAAATCCAAAAAAAATATTTTTGTACCTCCAAAGTACTAATAAACATTTGAAAAAATTTCAAAATGATCTCTTTTTTTCTATTGAAAAAAATTGTATTTTTTTGAAAATGTTAGCCTAAAGGAAATTTTTTTAAATTCCACCAAAATTGCTATAAAATTGTTTGTGTATAAAAACAAGTAACTTTTAACACAAAATGTCATTTCAAAAACATGCTTCAAAAGGCAACAACAACAAAAAGGGAGGGCAGAAAAACTTTTCGAAACGACAATTTATTGTTGAGAAATTTTTAGTCTTCATCAAGCATTTAGTCGTTAGAATATAATGATTAAATAGAAAGCAATTTAAATTAGAAATATTGAAGCAAGTGTTGCTGGAAACTAAAGAAAACCTTTCACACGAACTACTAAAATAGACCGGGAACAAAAAAGGCACATCTCAGTTGCCTAAATCAAACACCAAAATTTGGAGAGGGGAGATAAAGTATCTTCAGCGTTAATGCAAACAGAAAAAAATTAGCAATATCTCCATGATGGGACGTATCTTTTTTTAAATTGATTGAGTGCCGAAAAAAATTTGATGTAAAAATTTTTTTATTAGAATTTTTTTTATTTGAAAATTTTTAGCTGAAATTTTTCTTCTTCAAATTTTTATTGTAAATATATCACATCTCGCCAACCCCGGCTAAATTATTATGCGAATCCATTTCGAAGTAACTTTTAGGAACGATCGATCTAACATTTAGCATAGATATTTTTCTTTCATCACAAAACAAAAACAAAATAAAATGATATAGGTCGGATCAATCCTTCCCAGGGGCAGAAAACACATACAAAATAAAATTTTAGATGTCGGACCGATAGTTTCCAGAAGTAACTTCGAAAAGTATTCGCATAGTAATTGAGCCGGGGTTGGCGAGATATTGAAGATTTTTAATTAAAAATAGAAGCAAAAATTTTCTATAAAAAAATTATGTATGGAAACATATTTTTTTGCGCTCGATCAATTTAAGAATAGAGACAAAACATTGGCGATTCGTTCTGTACATATAAATGCTTAAATTAAGCTTATCCCCGCACCTCTTACGCATTTTTGAAATCTTTTTTTTTATTTGAAACGATTTCTTTTTTTTCTTTTTGAAGGAAAATCAATCCGTATTAAAATATCGTACGACTACCACCGAAGCTCATGAATTTATTGAGGTTTTTTTTATTGAATAAAGAGGAGCCTCACATTTCATCATCTTCATAACAGAGTTGAATTAAAACTCACAAAGTCTTGTAAGTTTGTAGGCAAAACGTAAAACTATTAACTACATCAATCTTTTTAATAGAATAGTCCTTCCAAATCATTCACGTCTGTAAGCAAATATTTTTCATATTTTTTTCCTCCCATTCGAGATATACGAGTATCCTCCAAAAAAATATCCCCCGTTATGTTATTGTTCCTGCCATTATGTTCGATTCCTGCCAATTAAACCTTCAGTTCGTCCTGCAGTTTTCAATAAACGGTCGATCTCCGCTTCCCGCAGTGATGCAAAAGGCTATGGACCATTTTACCCACGCATCAGCGCGACAATAAATAAATAAATTGTAAACAATGCTCTTAATCTCAGTGAGGTTTCGCTGATTCCCTCCGGTGTTCACTGATCTCCTTTCATCCTTTTTTATTTTGGTTGCAGTCTCGCCATTGTACGTACGACTACAAGGATTAAATCATCCCCTAGTAGCCGGGGTACGCACTCAAATTACATGCAGTTCAGCTGGCGCACGACCAATACCGCAAATCGTATGGAATAAGGGTGGACAAGTGATGAGGGGTGCCACGCAAACGGTGAGTATGGAACATATTTTCCGAGGGAAAAAAATCTATAGTGCCGCGAAATGATAGGAAAGAATGCTATTGAGTATATGTTGTGTCACAGGATGATTGGATTATTTAAGGGTTGATTAATGATTGAAAGTGACTGCAATGATTTCTAAAATTGAAAAATAAAATTTTCAGACAGATGGTCCAAAAATAGTGAAAAATATGCAAAGGCTGTTTAAAAAAAGGAACAAATAATTCACTTTCAGTTTCGAAAAATTCTGGCTCCTTGAAAAATTAAACTTAAAGTTGAAAAGGTTTTTTAGAAGTTCAATGGATAATGTTGATAAGCATTTAATATTCCGATCCAGGACAATTATTGGCCCAAACGATTAAACCCCTCACCATTTTTCTTCTACACAGACATCCACCGATGGCAATATCACCATTTCCGAGATGATATTTACTCCTGTTCCCGAGGACGATGGCAAACAAGTGATTTGTTCAGTCACGGGTGATACCTTGTCAGCTGGAACGACAACCGGAGTGTTCCTGAAAGACGGACGAATACTCGACGTGAAACGTGAGTACATCACTCATTCTTTTTTGTTTTTGATCCTTGTACCTTTCATGCTATAGCGCTTCGGCTTTCATAATATCACCATGTCTAAGGATGCTTTCAACGAAAAAAACAAAGGCTTTATTTATATTTAATTTTCCTTTTATCCTTTCTCGATCTTAACGTGCTTGCTTCAGCTCAATTCTTTTATATATTTTCGTACAATTTCAGATGCGCCAATTGTCACCCTCAACTTAGGCTCGCAATTAGATCCCAACAACTTGATGAAAGGATCTGACGTGTATTTGGAGTGTCAAATAACAGCGAATCCATCTCAGAAACGAGTCGAGTGGTATCATAATGTACGTACCTCCTATATACAGACATTTATAAATATATGCTCTTTATGTTAGACGTGGAAATTCATCCTTGCATTATTCATAGCTGATTCCATTATTTTTTTGTTGCGTAAAGGTAGTCCAGGTGAATACTTGATGCGTGTCGCTATTATGTCACGTAGAGCAGCCAATGAGTGTTCAGAAGGGGGTTCCAAGGATGCGCTATAACATAATATAATGGCGCTCCATTTATTTTAGATTAATTAAAATGCTGAATTTGATTCACTTGTATAAATGTTTGCAGCCAAAAATTACATGAACCTTTGTTCTAAAGACGTTCCAAAAATCCTTCTTGCGATTCTCCCTGGAATTCGATATGATCTCATTTTTTCGTGATCAAGCGTAGCACTAAGGGTTTTGGGGACGCCTATTTACAGCGAAATTTATTCTACAAATTTCTTGAATCCAAATTTAATAACCAAAACTAAATTTTTCAACATAATTTAACAAAAAGCACAATTTAATACCTTAAATCACATGCATCAGCAAATAATTCGCAAAATTTAACTCAAACTGAATAGAAAAAGGCTTCTACCCTCGTCTCAACACTTTTGCAATGCCATCGCCCATCAGCAAGCATGCTATTGACTATCGCCTATTGAATCAAAGAAGATTTGGTGTCCTTTGAAAGGAGCACTTGAAACATGAAAAATGGTAATTGACAGTATGAATAGGGGTTGGGCCAACACTTGACTGAGTGAAAGGACTCTGTCAAGCCGGTTGGCAGCCATAATAACGAGCTTGTCCTATGTTATTCAATGGGGGGGTGTTGTTAGTGAAGCTCATCTCAGCTACCCTTTGAGTGAACTTGCTGTTAAACATGAGATGCTTGTCCTACCTCTTCCTTGGTTGAGTTCGTCTGTGGATGGTTTGATCAGAGTTCGGGAGAGTACCTTTGTACTTTTCAGTTAAACACTTGTCCTATAATCGTTTTGAGGGTGTCATTCAGATTTCATAAAATTTTGAGCGCAATAGTGATCACTGCAGCTGCGTGAATGTAGGGCTTCCCTTTTTCGATGTAAAATTTAGTGATTCATTTATTATGCTTCATATTGGGCTGTTAATAATGCCGAATAATTTTTTTAAAAATAGGATATAAGTAAACGAAGAAACTCTAACATAAAAACGTTTTGAAAAAACCTTCCATTGTTGTGCTTTGAAGTGTTAATTTCGCTCTATGAATTTGATCGGTTCCAAAAAAAGATAAAATTTTAAATATTATGACTGAAAAAAATTAAATATATTTTAGACAATGTTAATTGAAAGCATTTAATGAGAAAAGGATGTTTGCAAACAGTTTATTTACGCAATGCGCCTTGAAATGTTTGAACTCATTCACCACATTAAACTTTTTGGAGGTGAATCGCTATTTTTTTTCAAAAACTGCTTTTAAAATAACATCTATTTCCCTGTTTTAGGAACTATCCATTTAAAATTCGTTTCCATCATTTTTTTCCTCAATTACATGAGCTTGTCCATTCAAATTAATTTTATTAAGGGATAGCTTGACTGATGAAAGACAGACATGGATATGCTGAATCAAAATTAGTATTGGAAAATTTGAATAGTCATCAAAACAACAAAACGCCTTTCATAGCTATAGTCATCCTTAAATTTTTTTGATCTGAAACCTCCTTATCAAATTTATTTCAATTTTTTACGTGGATTATTTAAAAAAAATTTCAGCTGCTGCCTTTTTATTTTTATGCAGAATATTTTCATTTAGGTCAATATAGTTTTTGAATTTTTTTCATTTATGATTCTGACGTACTGCTTTATTTTCTGTAAAAAAACGTTATAATATAAAGATTTGGAATCTTTTAAATACATTAGTAAAGATTTGAACCTCCTAGTCTAGCCGACAGCTTTCGTTTACTAGTGTGCATTTTGGTTAGAAACTTACTAACACTATGCTTGCACATTGATGGAGGTTCATTTACTTCCAGATTAAAAGCTGGTTCCATAATTTAATGAAGTGGGGAAGTGTGGTTTCGGCGTGACGGATAGCATCCTTTTCAGATGCTGTCATTTACCATCCGCCACCAGACAGCACGACCACGATTGGCTTATTGATGGATTAAGCTCATGTTACTTCAACTAATTTTTATAATTATTTATATCCGCGAAGTATAATGACTGTCAATTTTTAGTTCGTATAAGCCTACATCGCTATTGTATACATTAGTAAAGATTTGAATCTCCTAGTCTAGTCATCAATGTGCAAGCATAGTGTTAGTAAGTTGCTAACCAAAAAGCACACTAGTAGGCTAAAGCTGTCGGCTAGACTAGGAGGTTCAAATCTTTACTAATGTATACAATAGCGACGTAGGCACATACGAACTAAAAATTGACAGTCATTATACTTCGCGGATACAATTCATTATAAAAATTAGTTGAAGTATGATAAGCTTAATCCATCAATAAGCCAATCGTGGTCGTGCTGTCTCGTGGCGGATGGTAAATGACAGCACCTGAAGAAGATGCCATCCGTCACGCCGAAACCACACTTCCCCACTTCATCTTTTAAATATTTTTAATTGCCCCGTAAAAATTTCACTGTATTGAAAATCAATAATTTTTCCGTTGATACTTAATAATTTTTACTCTGAACTAGTTTTGTTTACGGTGAATATCATGGCTAAAATGGTTTTAAAAAAGCTAATATAAATCATCTTTTACTGCATACCCTCGATTATGGTTGTATTCTTATTTAGCCTTGCTTAGAGCTATCAGAGCCTTCGTCGGAGATGAAATCTAATGAGTATAAATTTTCTTTATCAGCTTTTCCACTTTGTATTCAATACTCTATGTTCCAGATCCTACGTGACCGTTACGGAAAGTAGATAAAAGTTGTCAAGCACAGAAGGTTTTACTTACTTAAATCTTAATAGTCAATGAACAATCAACTAATCAAGACGAATATTGAGCTTTACGACGTATTTCGGATGACGCAAAACAGCATCGTCACGAATCACCATTAATATAATAATGTATAATATCGTAAGTTATTGTAATAGCGACTGACGTGTCAATTTTATTGTATTTGAAATCGCAAATACAATAACAGTGACATTCATCTTCTTTGGCGACTACTCATCAGACATCGACACTCTGATCGTGTTCCCCTTTTGGGCGCTAATATTTGTGAGGCCTCTGTGGGAATGATCGAAGTGTCGCTCAAAATCACCCAGATCGGTTAGGCAATCAACTGATTATTTGATGCGACAGTCAGTGTAGTAACAGTCTATATTGAAAATATGCAAAACATTGATTTCAATATTCATTTTCTGGATTCCATTAAGCGTCCAGTAGAAAAAATTAAAAATGTTTACTTTTCAAACGTTTCTTAAAATATTTTGTCTGTTTTTTTAAATGTTCGGCTAGCAACAAAATTTGAGGGAGTCAAAATTTTCACTGTAAATTTTTGTATACAGTTTTTTTGAATCTCACTAATTTTTCACACTGAAGCCAGGAACGAAATGTCCTGGAATATTATTTCATATAACCAGACCGATCACAATTTCAGCAAATACTGTTTCTTTTTTCTGCCTTAACACAAAATATCAATTTTAACTTTTGATCTGTTTCGTTTTGTAGTAAAGTCATTGATTCTGCAATATCTTTTGTATCCTGTGGCTTCTTCATCTTTAGTGAGAAATTTTGTCACATACTTGCCTCCAATTGGCATTTCTCTTCATATCTGATTTTTATATCAATATTTTTATTTTTTGGTGGTTTCTTTACTGGTTGACTGTTTAAAAATTTTGGAAATGTTAAAATAAAATGTTTGAATATTTCAAGAATCTCAAACCGATGGTTGATGAGTCTCCTATCTATTGATCTTTTCTAAACAGAAATTAAGAGCGTAGAAGTTATCAATGCTACGAAAAATGGAGAATGGTTATATTTTAAAAGCAAACAAAATAATTTTTGAAGTACACAGCTTAAGCGTTTTATTTATTTCTGATTTTTCGGATTTAAATTTATTGATCCAATCGTGCAGGCTAAGCTGAAAAATAATAGATTTTGAAGATTTATTTTTCTTTAAATTCTACAAATAGAGGTTTAATTCAATTCAATGTATTTATTCATCCCCTAAGTACTTATACACGTATTGATTTCAATTCATTTTGATAAGTTAATTAATTAAAGATGGGATACAAATGAAGAGCTACTGCAAAATCGTATTGAGAATGACCTTCTGAAAACGTGCATAAAACCATAAGATCCAGGAAAAGGGAATGAAATAGTTTGAAATGTGGAACTGCGAAATGTGGCAACATAAAACCAGAATACGAGGGCGGTTCAAATATGATCGAGACAAACGCTGTAGATGGCGCGCATGTATGTTTTGAAAGTCGTGGCTTGGGTATGTCATGTCTGTGTCCCTTACCGAGAGCGTGGCATAGTTTCCGTCGGTAGCGCATGTTTCACGCGCGTGCTACGACTATGAAAGTCAATTACCGACCGCCGTTGCGCAACGTATTGTCATTCGTTTTTTAGTGTGGTGAGCGTTAAAAACACGGAGATTTTTCTGCGTTTGCAAAATCAGTTCGGTAGTGAGTGCCTGATTAGGGCTGCTGTGTTTAAATGGGCCAAAGCATTCAAAGATGGCCACGAAACCGTCGAGAATCAGCCGCATGATCGTCGACCGCTAACCAGCATCACACCGGACAACATTCGCCGCGTAGAACAATTCATTTTGGAGGACCGTAGGATGAATGTTCGAGACATTTCGGCTGAACTGGGCATTAGTATTGGTAGTGTAGAGTCTATCGATTACAATCCCTATTCCCACGATTTCGATATTCCTAAAACCCGAGCTCGGATTACTTATCCATAATTGCAGAATCGCGTCTGCACCACACACGAGGATACCCATAAGTATCTTCGCGACGACACTCGACGTTATGTTACACTTAAGATAACCAAGTCGCGTTTGTCTTCATAAATGTCGTTCTTGTGAACTTCGTTTATGAAGACTGTCGCCATCAATGTTATTTATAGGTAGTGTAAATTAGAATATGATCTCCTCTTAAGTAGATTAGAGAAGAGTGCGAGGTTCCATGAGAAGAATCCTCGCGTGTAATAGTTAGTCATATTTGAAGATCACGCGACTCTAGATCGCAAAATATATTATATTAAAAAAGATAAGTTTTGCGTTTAATTTTTTCCTCCTCCGAAGTACGGGATATATATATATCCTCTATTTGTTTTAAATATTTGCGAAAGCAAATATAAAATTTCTATCATCCACGAACACGATGGCGCGATGGGTTCCTAAACTGTTGAACCAAAAATTCACTCGGTTGGAAGTTTGTCGCTGCTTGCTGGCGCGATACGAGGCGGAGGGGGATGGTTTTTTAACGCGAATCTTCACTACAGACGAGACATGGGTACACGATTACACTCCCAAAAGCAAGGTGTCGTCTAAAGAGTGGAAAAAGAAAGAGGAAGGGGCGCCAGTCAAAGCGAAGACAACCAGGTCCGCGGGTAAGGTTATGTGTACTGTGTTCTGGGACCGGCGGGGCTTGCTGTACGTCAATTTCCTGCGCACCCAACGTTCCATCAATGCTGCATACTACTCTAAACTTCTGAAAACACACGTGAAACCCGCTTATCGCTCGAAACGGAGGAGCATTCCAGCACGAAGTGCGATTCTTCTCCAGGATAACGCGCGTCCTCATACCGCTCGTCTCACGCTCCATACAATATCGGAATTAGGGTGAAAGGTACTGGAACACCTTCCTCACAGTCCGGATTTATTACCCTGCGATTACCATATGTTTGGACTACTGAAAGAAGCCCTCGGAGGTCAAAGATTCAACACCGACGACGAGGTAGAGGAGTTCGTGCGCACATGGCTGTCCGGGTTGCCCAAGGAATTCTTCGATACCAGCATCAAAAAACTTCCGGAAAGAGGGACAAAATGCGTAACTAGTGAGGGGAATTACATAGAAAAACTATGAATTTTTGTAAATTTTTTCGATAGTAAATAAACGTGTAAGAATATTTGTCTCGATCATATTTGTACCACCCTCGTATTTCAAAATCCATTGCCGTGTTAATAAGTTTTCCGATCGGTTTTACGTGTCACGGGACACTTTTTTTAATTATCTAGTTATAAACATTGAATAAAATTAGGTTTCTTTATTAGCTGGGAGTTATATTAATTGCTTTCATAATACTGTTAAGTAAAAGAATACTTCAGAGAGGCCGTTTGAGTTAGTTAAACTCTTTGAGCATTGCTTGAATAAAAATACAATTTATGACTTACAAAATAGTGTGTTTTGTCATGGAAAATCAATCTGGAGTATATTTTCTTCTAATAATAACGGAAAAAATTAAATCTTCTCAATTTCCTAACTAAGAAATTCAAATCTGCATCTCTTAATCCTTCCTCAAATAATTATTCTGCACACATTTTCCCAATGCCAACGAACTTCAGGATCTACATAGTATCTATCCTCTTTAACCCATTCGCCATACATTACATCCTTGCACTGTCATCTATTCATCAAATCATCCTTACGTTACTCTACACACTGAGGTCGACGTACTTTTAATGAGACACCTACTAAAAAATTCCATTTTTCACAGGACAAACAACTGCACTCCTCACGGGGCATAATTATAGCGAATCAAACACTCGTCCTGCAGGGTATCACCAAAGCGACGCATGGTCAGTATCTGTGCCGGGCTACCAACACCCAAGGAACCGTGAGCAGTAACGAAGTCTATTTGGATGTTAAATGTAAGTAGGATTTATTTCCCTTGAATGCTACGTTAGGGATGGTAATTGATTCAAAGGACATTAACTTTCGTGCGTAAATTAGTTGGACTTTTTTGATAATCTGCAGATAATTGAGAGTTATAAGCTGTTTCCGATAAAATGCTAATTTGAGGATATGTTAATGAGATTTTAATGAATAGTCACTTTATTGTCCAGAATATCTTGTCTAGGACAGCAAAGTCCGGAAACCGTTCATCAGGATGAACATTTACACTCAATTCTTTTGGGAATGGAGCATCTCAATCTGAATAGGACACAGTCAGCTTCCAACAAACGTTTAACTCGTTTTCACCAAAGTTTCGTATCCTTCCGAGTCAAACTTACATCCCTGTGGGCATATTGTTCACTTTCAAGCGCTGATGTATCTGAAATTGGCGTGCATCGCGTTCGCTAATCTTTCTATGATACTATCTTCCCATCTGCAGATCCACCCGTTTGCTCGTCAGACTCCGTGATTATTCGTGCCGCCCTGAAGCAGACGGTGAACATAACATGTGAAGTGGATTCCAATCCTCTAGCGAATTTAACATACAAATGGCACTTTAACAACTCCTTGGAGAAAATTGATGAGCTCCCACCGCCACCATCCGTTCTATTGCCAGCGACAGGACATCGTAGCAGCTACAAAGCAGCCGATGGCAAATGGAAGTTTGTCGATGAGGATCGAGAAGAAAGTACTACGGAATTTAGTAAAATTGACGGCTTCCCGCATTCGAGGACGCCACACTCGAATACGGTCGCGCAACAGTATGGAGATAAGAGCCGCAAGCATCAGCAACGACACAAGGACATTGAAAGGAGAAGGATCGTCGCGATTCCGAATAATCTTTATCAGTACAAGGTAACGACATTCCAGGATTTCGGAACGGTGTCGTGCATTGCATCGAGTCTGATAGGACATAGCAATCCGTGTTTGTATCATATTATAGCAGCAGGTAGGTATTTTGATGTTTCTTTTTTAAGTAATTAGTCCTTTTGAAATATTATTCGTTAAATGAAAATATTTCAATGGAAAATCAGGATTATTTCATCACACCAAATTAAGTTGTGGAATATTTTGTGCGTTAATTGAAATGCTTGTTAAGTACGTGGATTGCGATAAATCCAATCAGAACAACAAGGATTTCATTTTCATAAGTCAATATTAACATTCACAGTTTGTAATGGAAATTTCACGGAAAATTCGCTGATAAATATCAATCCCATTTTGAGGATTCTCGCTTTGTTTTTAATTAACACGTATAATTGCTCTGATTTTGCTGCTCTAGAGAAAAGTTCAAGGATTTAATGGACTTCGACGCAGTTTCGATTATTTCAGTTGAATTTTTCGAATAATTGGGTTGAATTCTTGATTGGCAATATCCAGTCTATGATTTTATTGGAATTATTTATTCAAACATATTTCATTCGGTAATTACCCGGAAAAATAAAACAATCGAACCAGCTTCATCGCAAATTAAGGATGAACATGAAATAAAAAACTGTTGCAAGCGTTACACGACAATTTTGAAGTGAACTATTTTGAGCAGATAAAAGTAATTCAGTATTCATGATGCACTATTCGAAGTTTTACAAGAGTACCTTTTAACTATGAATTTTGATAATTCTAGATATAATGGGTGTTTTTTAGAGGTATGGAACTTTCGATAGGGATGTCTGTCATTGTAACTGTCAAATTTCACAGTCATTTTCACATTATGTTCAATTTATTTTGGCAAATAACCATGCAGAAATTTACACCCGAACGTCTCGAAATAGTGGAAATGTATTTCCGAAATTCGCATTCTGTGCACCAAACTCATAGAGCACTTCGTCCAATTTATGATGTTCATAATCCTTTATCTGAGCAGCTGATACGCAAAATCATGGAAAGATTTATGTTCTCGTATACTCTATTAAACGATTTTCATCCAACACGAGCTCGTACGGTGCGTACCGAGGCAGCTATCGCTGCTGCAGAGGTTAGTGTGACTGAGGATTCAAATTTATCGAAACTTATTTTATATTTCAGTTTCTTTTTGTGAGATCAAATATATTTATTGCAGATATCAGATATACGTTCCTTATTTTTTAATGCGTCAGCAGGATAAAATTAATAATTTACTTTATTGAAGAAAGCTGTATGTAAAAGACAGATGACACTTCAAAACTGTTCTAAACATTACCTCTTTAATCCAAAACAAATTTCCAGTTTGGTTTCATTAACTCTTCAGAAAATGTTTTCATCGCGAAGAATTGATGACACTTTTAGAGCAAATTCTTCGAAACTATTTGTTAAGTGGAAGAGTTTCAAAATTGTATCATATTTCAAAACATTACGAATAACGTTATAGTCTAAACTGAAGCACTTTGTGAACAAAATTTAGCCTTACAAAATAGTTTCTGACACCTGATTTTCTTTGTTACCCAGTCCATCCAAAAACTTGAACAGACACAACTGAAATAAAAGTCATCTCACGATGACTTCGAGTAAACTTTGACAAGCATGCATCTAAAATAGTGATGCCATAAGGCGAATGATGACCTCATTAGAGATTGAAAGCATATTTAGTACCGACACACTAGACTTCATAATGAACTCACAGCTACGTTCTAATGAGATAGTGACACACTACATGCAGCTCATTGTAACTGATAATTTAACTGTTATTAAAACTTTTCAAAAATGAAAAATAACTGCATATTGATTCACTTCCGTGCTGCGAACATCGAGTGAACACGTATACAATCTTTTAAAAGCACTCCTCCGAAAATCACCTTCACATTGTTCGAAACTCGCAGCCATATGTCAAATTGACAAAAAAAATCAAATTGCACCTGATTACCATGCTCTGTCCGTAGGTGGCACTTGCAACTGTAAATTTTTTACTTTATTAAATTTCTAATGACATAGCTTCTACAACATTCTGCCAGCACAGTATAAGTCAGATTAAGTTCATTGTGTGTGAGCTCTAGTGTGTCAGTTGTATTAATGAAACTGTTGATAAACATTTATTAATATTCTTAAATATGTATTCTCGTTGATGTGTCCACAATTTTGAAATTTTCAATATAATAAAGTTGAAGTTGCATCCCGTTTGGTGCGTGCCGTTTTAAAGTGAGTAATGAAAATAATTTCAAGATGCTTGTGAAGACGAGAAGAGATTAAATCAATTGAAAATCAGTGAATATGAACTGAAGACAGCTTAGGATCCCAACTTTTATTTGGGATATTCCTTTAAACGAAATGCTGTTAATACATAAAAGTAAGCTTTACTTTTTTGCTTTGAAACAATATTCAAATCAATCCAAATTGATTTCACCATAAACATGTAATTCATTCTCATCAATGGCGGTCCAAATCGCGCCTTGACCTCCTGACAGGGTTTGTAGCAACCAATTTATCAAACATTGAGTTTGGCATATATAAAAAAACTAGCCACACCCAAAGGACAATACCAAAGACGTCAAACCACTCATATGCACAAAAAATGGCAGCATACAGCTCCATGATACACAGGATGCTTTCAATACCGTTAAACCAGGAAAGGAAAAAACCGGAAACTCGTCACATAATAGAAACAGCCGGACTAAACGGGTTTGAACCAGAAGTAATAAGAAATGTGATAAAGAAGAAAGAGAGGAAAATGAAGAGCAACTTGAGTTCCACGCTTCTATCAACAAACATGGACAAACAAAACGGAATAAAAAGAGCAGCAGTGAACCGGTCACATATGAGCGACAGAGCCAGAAAGTGCCTCAGAAGAATCAACGTGATAGCGACAACAACCAGTCAGAAGTTTAAACTGAGAACAATCCTGGGAACGACGAAGGACGAAAAAGTGGCATCTACAAGATAACTTGCCCTGACTGTCAAATGGTGTATATTGGTCAAACCATAAGGCCGATACCAACGAGAGTCGGGGAGCATTTAAAAGAGGCCGAGATAGCTGGCAGATCCCAAAAAACGGAAGTAAGGTCATCGGTGGCCAAACATATAATTGAGAAAGGCCACATGATTGGTATGGAAGACGCAGCATGCATAAAACAGGTCCAAAAAAGGTCTCAACTCGATGCGTACGAGAGCCTATTTATAGCGAGAACCCCGGAAACGCGACGAATCAACCATGACCTGGGAAATGAAGTAATTAGAGTATCTTGCGGATACAATTAGGATAGCCGGATTAAAAGTTATAGATATTTAAGAGCTAGGTATCAAGGTTTTCTTCAATTTCTGTTTTAATAACACTGAAGAAGGGACTAACTGTGTCCCGAAATATATATGTTAATAATTAAAATTAAAGTTGTGGTTTTATTGGTTAAAAATTAACTGTTTTTCGTCAAATTAATCAATTTATACCCGGAAGGGTTACAAGCCTTGTAGCAGAATATAACATCTCACGCCCGCCTCCTTAGTAGTTGGGTAGATAATTATTTGGCACCATGAGTAGTTCAGATGTTAAAAATTGCTTTAAACGTCACTATTTGAATGTTGTTTTTTCTTGCAAGATATTTTGACAGAACCCATATGATTGACATTTGTCTACATTTAAACGTCATTATTTGCCTTTTGCGTCGGTGTGATCCTCAAAAGTTTAAACAATAATACGGTAAAGATGAATGAAAACGAAAAAACATGGAGTATCATTTTGAAACTTTTCACGGAGAATTCGAAGGGCAACAACAACAAAAGTAATAGTATCGGAAAGAACTGTAAAACGGGCGATTGTGAATTTCAAAATGGGGGTTCCATTAAATACAAACATAGAAGTGGTCGTCCCAGTTGGTCCGGTAACAAGGAATTGGATTGCAGTATGTTGCAGGCAATTCATTGACTGGTGATATCGCGAAACAGTGTAAAATATCGCAATCGACAGTGCAAAAAATCAAAACAAAGAAAGGCGTGAAGATATACAAGAAACAAAAAAATGTCAAAAAAAAGTGCAGAACAATTGAGGAAATTCATTGGGAGGGCGAAAAACTGCAGATTAATTTCTATCTCGTTTTGGACTATAAAACGTACCTCAAATTCGATGTAAATACGCTTCTGGGCTTCCAATTTGACAACTTGCCACCACGAAAAGACTCTCCACAAGAAGAAAGATCAATTCAGTTCAAAAAATTTGGCACGAAAGCTCTTGTCTGGCAGGGCATTTGCGAATGCGGTAAAAAGAGCACCCCTTTCTTCACAACAGATATGATCAGCTCGGAATGTCTTCAGAATCGTTTACTACCGTTTATAAAAAACATAACGTTTCTATAATATTTTGACCTGATTTAGCTCCTGGTTGTTACACGAAAAATAGAGTACATATATAGATAACCCAAATAGCTGTTACTAACGTGGAAGAGCTCCGTAAGGAATGGAATTAAACAATCAAAAACATAGACGAAGAAGTCACGCAAAGACCAAATCAAAAGTGGGCTGGAAGGACTCCGAGAATAAATCAGAAACTGGAGATCACGAAAAGTATGAAAAAAAACCTCTTATTTTATTTACAAATGTAGAATCCAACATATAAAAAATGAAACAATTACATTTGAAATTCAAATTGAAAAACAGGTACAAAATGGTTCAATCCTTAAAATAAAGAAGCCTTATTTTGTGCCTCGTTTATAATTCAGCGCTGATCACCCTAGAGTGGCTGTCGAAATTTAAATGTTGAAATGAAATTACGAGGCTTCGTTGAAATTTTCATGCATAAATAATAGAGTCCATTTTCATCACGTTTTATTTAAAACACAACTATGTTGTTAAAAAACTTGATTGCATAAAATCCTTAAATAGTTTTCAATACCAACATCATTTGTATGCATAGTCTCGCGTTCGTTTGCGAACCGAACATGCACAAAACATTCCACAAGATAAGCAAACTCAAACAGACACGAAAAACTCCTGTTTGAAGCATTTTCAAATTCCACCTCACAAATTGCACGATTTTTTTTATATATATATAAAATCAACTATTTTTTTCCTCGATTCGCAAACAAAACAGAATTACCGGATCCTATCCGAAATTGCACAGCCTACAACGCGACGGCAAACTCCATCCAAATCTTTTGCATACCGGGAAATGATGGTGGCATTCCGCAGCACTTTCACGTCGACGTGTATGATGAATTGAATCAGCAGATCCTGTACAACACATCCTACAAATACTCGGAATTCACGATAAAGCGCTTGCCAAGCGATTCAGTGTTTGTGATTCGCGTGACTTCATACAATCTGCAAGGATTCAGTTCGCGGGCGTTTCGAATCCGAGCCAAAACACTGTCGGCGCCGCTCCTTAGAACAGGTTAGTATATGCACAGATTGCTGGAGTGAATTTCCAATGAACTAGACGTTATCCGTTGATCCTTTGGCTGATTTGCCGCTTGCCATCCTATCCGTTCCTCGCCCGGCTACGCAAACAGGCCAAAATGCTGGCTCCCGCACTTCGGCCTAGCAATTCTGTTTGAGTGTTATCCATTCAATTCGCGGAATAAAGCAGAAGTTGAGGCAGCAATCTCCTTATTGCCACAACCAAGCCCAACCTCGACTATGTTCAATTACTTGAAAAGGATTCGTTTGAAAGAAAATAGCAAATTTTGCGGGATTTTCTTAAATGTGGTACTGTGTGCACAGTGCTTCATTAATAGCCTGCGCAATCAGTGAAGGTTGAGAAAGTTCGATGATGTCTACTTAAATCCTTTGTAACTAACTTTCAACTCAAACAAAACAGCTCGTAATTAAACCTGAACTTTGACTGTGAGTCTCAACATTCAGCACTGAAAACCCATCCTAGACATCGAACTGAACAAAATATCGCCCAAAATTGATGAGAACAATGTTTCAAAATATTTCCTAGACCCCAAGGATCCCACGTCTGATTTCGTTATTTCGTCTGTTTGTCGAACTTTCAGAATTCAAGGAATTATTTCAAAAGGTAGAAAAGCCTTTTAAATCACTCAATGCTTTTAATGAAAATTCAATTAACTTAATCAAAAATTCACTTTAACGGGGAACTCCCCCGAAACGACATTCAAGCGAATTTCATTATTTATTCCGAGCCTTTCATGTCGGCGCTCACGCCGAAAAACCGCGTGTTCCCAACAAAATCAAGTAGCTCCCAGGACATTTCCATAAATTGCAAACGTTGCACAGCAAGGACATTTCAAAGATGCTTGCGGCGAACGAGTGCACGCCACAGAGTCCTTGTGAAACACTGAATAATGTCGCTCTTGTGAATTTCACAGCTTCATCGACAGCCGTCCTGGTTCAATTAACACCCCTTCTGGGAGCGCTGGCGGGCGTTGTGGTGACCTTGCTCCTTGTTGCCGTTTGTATAGTGATCTTCATCAAATTCCGTACGAAACGTCGTCCTGGCAGCAGTGAGCCGGCGACAACGGAAACCGACAAAGGAAGCGCCGAGCCTTTGAGTCGCAACCTGGGAAGTCACTCGAGTTTGGAGGACAAAAATCCGGACGTGGTGCCACAGGAGAATAGCGAGGACGAATATAATTTGGAGGAGAAGGCTTTCGATCGTTTGACCATGGAATCGCAAAGGATATTGTATACGCCAACAAGACTGAATCCATCGCCACCTTTGTCGCCATCGTTTGCGAAACAGGTGAGTCAGCATTTCGATTCTATTTTGATAAAAGATTTGAAGATAAAAATTAGTTTAATATAGAATTAAATCTACATTAGAAACAATTTGCAAATTGAAAAAATGCAAATTCTCCGATTAATTTCGAAAAAAACCGTTGAGATCAAAAAAATTCGTAGGAGCTCAAAAACAGATCGATTTGAAACATTTTCAAAAGGATTCCACAAAAAAACGTTACAACATATTTTCTTATGTGAGAAACATACTACTCAAAAAATTCAGCTCACGAGAAAAAAAGGAATGTAACCGTCAATCAAATATGTATTTGGCAAGTTTTAATTTGAAACTTAAGATTTTTATTTAATGACCATAAAAATAATTTGTAGCCTTGACTGCAATTTTCCCAAAATCAAAAACATTTCCAAAAAATGCTTCACACACACAAAAATTAAACTTTTCAGGCATTTCTTTCACCCTTAAAAATTTTATGCTAGAATAATTTGAATTGGTGAAGAATTTCATTTTTGGGTCAAGATATTTTTGAAAACATGTAAATGTTTTCAATTGAACAAAATACGAAGAGTACGTCGGATTTGGTCGAATCCTTTGTATGGTCTATAAAAATCTTATGGTTAAAATTAAGACCTGCAAAATATTTGATTGACGGTTCACTGTTTTTTTTTCTTGAAAAAAAATTTTGTTTTTGGGAAAACAGCTTTCGTACATGAGAAAAAATGATGTAAGGATACCTATTTTTTTTAATCTTTACAAAAAAAATTCAAATAGATCTTTTTATAAGCTCAAACGATTTTTTTTTAAAGAGATCAATTGTAACATTTCCATATTTTTAACATGCAAATTTGGTAGGGAGCGTGGTTTCGGGATAACGAATGGCTTCCTCTTCAGGTGCTGTCATATGCCACTCGTTATCAGACAACACGACCACGGGTTAGGCTTGTTGATGGGTTAAGCTCGTTATATTTCAGCCATTTTAATCTTTGCATCTGCGAAGTATAACGACTGTCAATATTTTTTCGTTCGTAGAATAGTAGTTTGTAGAATTTTTTTGTTTAATTTTTTGATGAGATTCTGATAAATTGCCAGGTGGGACCCTCTAGTAAAGAAAAGCCATCAAGATTTGTTAAAATCGGTCAAGTGAATCCCGAGAATAACTGTCCGCAGCTTGAAAAAATGTAAATTCGAGAAAAAAGGCGTTTTAATTTTTTTTATTAATTATATACATATGTAACAATATGTATTACTTTTCTGAGCACATGACGTCACCTGGTTGCCTATTTTCCTTGAATAAAAAAATATTTATGATACTTTGCGGAAAAAGACCGAACATCTGCTGGTGCGCGCCCAACAGCCGAAAATGCGGGCGCACTAAAACTACTGTTTCTGTATTTTTTTTTACTTTCTTAATAAAAATTGAGGACGAGATTTCTGAAGATATAAGAAATCAGAAAATACCAACAACAAAAATCGTGTTTTCAAAACGAATTTACGATACGAGTCCCTTAAAGTAACTAATATTGGAGCATGTATTATTTTTTCTGATGCAGCTAAACTTGTATAAAATTTTCAGTCGCTCTTCCGATTAGAAAAAATTTTCGATTCATTTCAGCCCCAATCCCTTTTCAATTTTCTCGATCGGATATCTTTTTAGTCCAATTTCAATCAATTTTTAGCGCTGATAGAAACTTCCATCTTATTTCAGATCTGATTTCGTGGAAAATTCACTTTCAGTCTCTTTCCAGTTATATTTGCGTCTTATTTTTTCAATCGGGTAAGAAATCACTTCAAAATGTTTACTTGCAATTTTTGAAATTTTTCGTAACTAGGGTGTCCCACGTGACAACTTACCAGAATATCATTAAAAAGTTAAAAAAAAAAATTACATGGCAAAAACGTGCCGCCTTTTTCGTAGAATGTATTAACGAAATTTCAATGAAATTTTTTTGCCCATGATGATTTCTTCAATTATCTTTTTCTCCGTATTTTTAAGAACCATGAACTACTGAATCTTTCTTACGATACCTTCTACAAACGTCTGCGTCCTGTCTCGAATTAAATTGATTGGCTATGTTGAATGGCTGCTCCACGCTGATGTGTGTTAACTTTTGTAGTAGTCTTGTTAAAACTCTCATTAAATTAGGGTCTTCTCAGTGCGGACAGGGAATAAGTCGCAACTAGCTTGTACCTAGCGATGAAAGGTATATTATTTTTATATATGCCACTCAATCTTACCAAAGATTATACTTAAATCCTGGCTACAGCTCTTCAATTTATCCTCAAATCATTTCATTAATAACAAACAATTCATCAGGTCATCTAAACATTTCCGAATAATACTCTACGAGATCCATAAAAGCAAAAACATACAATTTAACTTACTCGACCCTCTCATCACAAGATCATCATCACATCCCCGGGGAGAAACCTATAAAGTGTCCATCAATCACGGCAAGGAAACAAACAAATCACAGAACATCTTAAAAATAGATGCATATATCTGAATGCACTTCCCTACTTGTAGTCTAGACGAAGAACTAATCGTCGAACTGTTACATGCACGTATGTATGTATCCAAATGTATCTGTTAATCGCCGTGTATTTCAGCTTAAACAAATCCGACAGTAATTAAAAACGTGCTCTTCTCGGTAACAACGGAAACTCGTATCTTTATTATAGGCAAGAAGTGGCAAATTAAAAGATGCAAGGATACATTCTCCCCACATTGTGTGTGCCCTGTTTCAATGGATATATTCCAAGATTTACGAGTATGTACATCTCAAAATTGGTTTCACATTCGTATTTTAATTGATGGAGTTCCCTGAATTTAATTACATCTTAATTCAGACAAATTAGTACTCGGCTTACAACAATTTATTGGAAGTTCTAAAACTTCTTAATTGTTACTTCATGACAAAGTTAGAAAATTTGCATAAGGGTTTTCTGCGAATCGACTTATTGCTGAGGAAATCATCACGGTATATTAAGTTTCACTAAGAAAATTTAGATAAATCTTTTCTAGGAGTTGGCTGTATCATATTCACTAGCAATCAACAGCAACCAAGATCCTGGCACTACTTTTCAGAAATTTCGAAAATCTTCAAGCAATTCTACTAAATTTCGCTCCATATCCTCGATCCACCCACGTATCGGTAATCTTTCAAACACAGACATTCGCTCCCCGGTCTAATTTTCCTGTTCATTATCAGTTTTTCCACGAGCTTCTTAGTCGCGCGATACTCGTAGTGGGCATCGAAAGAAATATGAGAAACTTCAAGAAAGTTTTCAGTCAGCAAAACCACAAGAGTAACAACTATCATTTCTAATACACCGTAGGGAAACTTTTTTTCTCTCTGCCAACAACGAATTATGTAGAGCCATTAATTTTCTCCAAGTCATAAAATTTTCCACGAAAAGCGATGACGACGTCGTCGACGAGGAAAAGTACTTCTTGCCAGTCCGCAGTTCGACAAACCCTCATGAATGATGATAGTCTTGCGCTTATTGCCACTTCGAATTGCAGGTCCTTTTTCCCTAAAGTGTATATTGCGTCGTTGATGTGTTGTTGTTTTTTTTTTTTTCTAAAAGATATAATTTGTGACAATTTCCTCACAAATGGATGGTATTATGTTACGAGGACTGAAGACATCTAGATGGTTCACCGTTGATTGCTTTGGAATTGTTTGGAGTGAAAGGATTCGTTTTAGATGCTGAAGAAATTCGAGAAACTTGTTTGAACTCATGTGGTGTGTGTTTCAAGCCACATCAGACGAGATACTGTAGAATTTGAGTTTGAAGTGGATCCATAAAAATAAATCAATCGAAAACATTTTGTCGATGAAATTTATTTTAAATTTTCATCAAAGGAACAAATTGTCTAAATTTAAATATAGAGTTTTGAAAAATCGTACGATTTATCAATTTCATTTTAAGTATGCTATTAAAGTGTTATTCGTGGTTCAGTGCACACTAAACAGCCCTTAAAATATATGAAAAATTTTCATCTCTACATCGAATTTATATTTCTATCATGTGGTATTTGGTGTGCTGATTTTCTAAAAATAATTAAATTTTATCTTTAGAAAGTGAACGAGAAAATTACAAAAAATATTTATCTTTATCTCCGCTTGCACTTAATATCATTCTTAACCTACTTTTTAATACGACAGTCTTAAAATGTGAAACAGTTTGTCCCCAGCGACACTCATCAATAAATCCGCTTTTCTCTATTAACGGCTGCAGAACAGTACCTCCAATAGGCACCTCTACTTATCGATATCACTATATTCTATTGCACTCGTTCTTCCGACCGAGCAAACTTGATCCTCTTCCTTACATATGTGCATAGGTACATTCATCGCTAGACGCCATCCCCACACACCCTCCAGGCTCCAATTTCTTCGTAGTCGTCGCTGATGCGATTTGGCTTCAAGCCCCCAAGATTTTCTAATTAAAACATAAAACTTCCATCTTACGACCTATCTATTTCCCTTTTATAGTGGTCCGAATCCAATTAAGGTTATTTGTAAACATTAACGCTACGCCGGCAGCCATCACCATCATGAATATACCACCGAGGGAAATTATAAAATTTAGTCGGTTCGAGTACGTTGCGACGTTCATGATACCTTCCTTGCCGAAACCGCGCCCCGCTCGTCGCACTGGTTGCCTGGAAAATTGCACCTACCTTGACTGAAACTACCCCATTTGACCCTATTCGCTAGAATATCGAACGTTTGCATGGCGATTGGAACGGACAGAGTTGTCTTTATTACAGAAGTATCTTCTTAGGATGTCGAGGATTATAAATAAATAATTATTGTAGAAAGACGAGTGTAGAAAAAAATCTATCTATTTACCATTTCTTCATCTGTTTGAAAGCTGATAATACCATTAGCATATAGTGGATCCAGTCCAATTTTGTAACATCTGTTTCAAAAAATTCAATCCCAAAGCCAGAAACAAATTATCCACCCTACACAAAAAAAGCTTATGTTTATGTTGATGCACAAGATCTCCTTTGGCAACGATATTTGAAGAAATGCTGATGTAACTTCTGAAAAAAATTCTTAAAGTGAGTCAAAAACGGATCGATGAACATCGTGATAAGAATTTCGATCAAGTATGATGTGGACTTCATAGGCTTGGATTCCCTTATAAGATTTTGGAGTATCCTGAGGGTGAATATGGTATAATTTACACGTGCATTGGGTTCACGCAAATTACACAGGAGAATGATAGTCTCATTGTTGATAAAGGATGGCTCATATTTTACTAGACAGTCATCTTGCTCAGAAGGTACTCAATGCTGCCAACTAAATCATTGAAATGAGCTTCATGCCTATCTTATCTAGCCTAAGACTAATAACATTTATCCCAGGACTAATCAATTGAAAGATCGCATCATAATTCTGTTTAATTTCGTTTATTTCAAATCTTATTCTCCACCACTGCACGCCACTCTATTTAGTCGAGTGTATCTTTAAAAAAAACATGAGACCCATTTCAAAAAGAAATGCTTTTCAAAAATCAAGTTTATCTATAAGAACGTCAATGACATTCCAGCAAGACTACAAGCGAATTGATCCTCTTTTACATGTGATTACAAAAAAAACATACTCAAGAATTTAGTTTCCTTTCACAAATCCGAAAACAATGCGATGAAATTTCAACCAAATCAATCTTCATCGGCGGTTTATCCTTACTCGAGGCTTCACTCACTCACTCACTCACTTCAACAAAATCTAGTTTTATTTTCAAATTATCAATGAACATGGTTACGTTGTCCACCTATCTGCTGGTCTCTCTTGCAAAATAAAACAATCATATGCCTCACTTATTTGAGTACTCTTCAGCTAGAAGCATGCAAGGCGGCAATTCGATCTGGTCCATTTTCACGTCTCTCCAATTTGAGCGCACTATAGAGAAATATGATTGGAGCGTGGACGGCTAGCAAAGGGCCAACACCACACCAAAGAAGGAAAACGTGGTAGATCGATCGCATATTAATGGTCCGAATTAAACATTTGATCACCCGATCACATATGATATAAAAAAAATACTAAGGAAAACATAAACCAGATATCTGAATCTTTCCAACCAAATCATCCGTCTGGGCTGAATTTAGGCAATATTTAACGATCAAAATGATTGGCATCCAGGATGATAGGTTGTGAGTTCATTGATTGTTCTTCTATCAAAACTCTGCTTTCCAACGTTGTGGTCGGGAAGCAACTCAAGGAGGCACAACCAGCCTTGAGTATGGAACTGGGAAAAGTCGCATAGCCGAACCTTACAGAAAGACAATCCGGGGGTGTCGACCAGCAGATGTTTACTACTTGGCCAAAGCAGCTAGGAGAACTGTCCCAAGCCAGTACAAAGGTAGAGGGATTCTGACCGATCCTCAGATCAACATTCCTTCAACAGGATTCCGAGGTAAAGGGATGACAATTAATAGGGTCTATAATATATTCCACTTGTTTTATAAGGATGATAACCCTAAATTACGGCGATAGATCCGGAGTTTTGCGTTGTGATTCAATCGAAGAGGTTGTACTTGCACTTTCTCGAAACCTTACCAGGGATATACCGATTTCAAGGGTAATCGGTGCACCAGAAACTTGTCCCTACCGGTTTTGGTTGAGGAACCTGTGGAGGTTGTAACTTGGTGGCTGTGGTTGATACCCGAAGCGGGTACAATCATTTCTAATACAGTTTAACACCAGTAGCTATTCGGCAGATCTTCTGTATCGTGGTGCATTGGCGTGCTGTTGCGTTCTCAACAGGAATACCGCTTCCCAAAGAACGGTTAGGATGCTGATAGGTCCAATCTATACCAGGGACCAGGAGTCCAAGCAAACTCTGGATAAACTTGGTACCCATACTCCGAAAAGCAGTGCTCATAACATAAGTTATGGGTACTGACTAGTACGTTTAGTGGGGGAGGGGGGTCGTTGGTGCGTGCTAATTGTTACCCGTGGATGAAGGGGCCCGTGGTGTTAGGACTTACTAGTCAGGCAATCACGTTACATCTAGGACCAAAACTGTTCATCTATCAATAGTAAAAATATTGAATAGGGAACAATGAAATGAATTTTTATACTTACGCGTATATCCTCTTTTTCAAAACAATGTCGAATAGATTTTCCAGCGCCAATGAAAATAGATTTTTTATATTTTCGACTATTGATAGTAAGAAATTATATCCGATTTTAACTAACACATTAACGGCTCAGTCAAAAATTCCCTCCTTCCTCTTAAAGAGCTCTGCGGAAGGTTTGCAGCACAATTCTGACTTGAATCAAAATCCTGAATTGAAAACACTACCAAGATTTTTCCTTAATTCTTATTAAAACACTAAATGTTTAGACAAAATTTTAAGTTAAGGATGTTAAGTCATATTATAAAAATAATTGCATCAAAAAAGTAATTAATCTCACTAAAAACAGCTCAAATTGTCTACGATGGAAGAAACATAATAAATATTTTCTTATATAGCATTTAATATAGATCAGCAAGGACTGTGGCTGAGCCATTGAAAAGGTCATGATTAAAAATAAAAACTCATCAAAAGCATTCATCAGCTTATAAGTCACGCGGCTTAAGAATTCATCTCAAGGACTACATCAGTAATTATTTAATTTTCCAGACAATCACCATCGACAGTGTCTAGACATTCCACGCAAATATTGAATGTTACTTAAACAATTTTCATGGCCCCGAGATCTACGCACAATGTCCAGAAATATTTCATTAATCGCATTTCATTGGTTTCATATTGAAGGCCTTTAGAAAGTTGGCAACTCAACATCGACCCTCCTCCGCAAAAGTATCCATTGAAAGCCACCGACCGACCCATCCGTCCGGAGTCCATTAGCAACATCCAACTCCTTCGCTTTTTCACGTGCAGCTTGTTCGGCAAGGATTCATTGCACGAAGTATGGCGAAGAGGGTGCCTCTGGCAGTTGGGAGTATTTTCAGCAAAAGATTGCTTTTATGAATTAATAAGCGCATTATTACGTTCCAAAGGAGTTTTATGAAGCAACAAACCAGAGGAAATTGTTCCGTGATGTTTTGGCTGCGAAGTTTAGAAGTTGTTTATTCGCACCTACCGCACCTGCTTTCTATGCTTGCCACTCCCGGAATCCTCCTTCTTCCACAGAATTCTTTCAATCTAGCGAGAATTGCTTTTGGAGAATTTTACTACCCAAATAAACACATCCGCAAAACTGCTCCTTGCTCATCGTGATCGCACGGATTTCGACCGATTTTGAAGGGATTTATTCGCTCCTCGTTTGGTTAGATAACAATAATTGAAAATTAGATAATCCTGCGGGTGTGGTATTGGGCCAGCTAGCAATTAGGATACCTGCAGAGTATAGATCCGCAATAGGTTTCCTGGTCACCGAATCCACTGACACGTAGACGTAGACGAGGGTACATTATTCGTTCATCCACCAATTCTGTGGTGATGTTGATGATTCGACGAATCCCGCTGGGACGGAAGGAATCACGATGTGGTTGAATGTGACGGTGGATTCTCCCCAAAGGCACGCCAATTACAATTCGGTGGCTTCCCACTTATGGAATGTTTGTCCGCTGTGGAATTTATAGCGATATTAGTGCCGGGATTAGAATGCTCCATCGTCCGGCCGTTTGATTCTCTAATTGTTGTGAGAATGAAATTAATTGAGAATTCGTTATTTTTTAAGCTGAAAATAAACATAATGTGTATTCTTCAGCTCGAGAATAATTTGTTGAATGCCTTCAATATGTTCTAACATATCCGATGCCCTCCAGATTTATGAGATGCGTACCTAAAGATGGTTTTTTTTATTCACTCAGTTACTGTTTCGAGCTCTTGTGGTCTTCTTGAATCAATGTTAACCACACATCATAATATGGATCCATACAACAACCTGGTAGTCGTACTGTGACAAGAATTAATTGCAATTTGATTTTTAAGACAAGGTGCGATGCAATCAAGGAATGCAGCTAGTTTCAATTACAGATTTTCTTATCATAAACAATTTTCAATCGAATGATTTCGATAATTAATTCAAATTTGATTTATTCCAAGTAAAACTGTTTATCTTTAAAATGATGTACATCCTTGGAGATTAGGGTAGAAAATTTGATGACATAAATTCACAAAATATGTATTTTAAAAATTTATTCGATTTAAAAAATAAAATCGTTTGCAAAGTCTTACTTTCGCATAGTATTCCCCGAAATTTCTATGATGATGTATTATGAATCCTTAAGTAAAAGGACGAATGTCAGTTTAATACATCATATGTAAATTAGTGACTTGTTTCCGTTACATTAGATTCATTCTAACAGTCTCCAGTTACAAACAGAACTAGTATCAACAAATATTCTATGGTGGGACCTCACGCGATTGAATTGTACTGACCAATGGATTCTTGCTCTTTGTTCTGAGTTCTCGAAAAGGTTGCTCTGATGTCAGTGAATGAATGATTACATTTGAATCTTGTCTTGTGCTTACTGTTTCTAAATTCTCAGTCAGATGTTCTGATGCCAGTGAGTGAAGCGGTAATGGTTGGCTCACCTGAAATTCCGTCCGCTTATAAAGGCGGCATGCTGACATGTATTATTTATATCTCACAAAAACCGTCAAACTAGGTGAATATTAGATATAACTGTGTTTATGCCGCGATAGCAGCAGTTTTGATGTTTTTTGTTGTTCTTGGTATTGAGTAAAGTGTAATGATTGACTCACTTGCAATTCCGTCCGCTTATATAGATGAAGTGTTGACATATATTAGTTATATTTTGCATTAACCAACTAACACAGTTAATGTGAGATTGCGTGTTCTGTTAATCAATTTAAATTCATTTTCCATTTTGGTTTTATCGTTTTTTACTAATAAAAAATATGCAATATTTAGGAAAAAAATTTCTGTTGATATTGGGACACAGATCAAAAGCTGTCATAGAGTAGATAATTCGAGAAAAACTCAATTTTAAAATGGAATTATTTGAAAAGTAAGAAAAGAAAAATTAAAAAACAATTCCTTACAATTTAAAATAATAACGACCATTATTTTAAATAAAAATTCATCAAATAATTTCAACAAAGACCATACAAAAAATGCCAAATTTTATTTCAAAAAACTCGAATAGAGCGTTTAATTTTCTCTAAATAACTTATTTTTATTTTCTGTAAAAAAAATTCCTAAATTTGGAGAAGTTACATCAAAACTCAATATATGAATGTCTGGAAAAAAATCTATTGAAATTTAGTGCAGAAAAACCTGACTGAAAAAATATGTTTGAACATGATCAGAATCAGGACCCGGTCAGGCTTGACCAATGAAGATTACGATAGTCGTATAAAACAGATGAATATTAAGGACCTGTTAGTAAATTTTCTATCGAGAAATCAATCAAAAAAAAAATATTATTTAAAAAAAAACATTCGATAAATCAATGAAATATGGTATGCACCCTAATCAGTAGACAGTCGCCCAAAAACTTCAATGAACGACAAACATAATGAAAAATCCTCCCTTCTTTGGAATCCACCAAAATTTATTCATAAATCGGTTTCCGGAGTGAAAACACTTACGCAAGGCAATGCCAACAAAAATTACGAAACAATTCTACTGACTTCAGCCACTTCTTTTAATATACCCAATAATTTATTTAAATATAATTTCAAAATCGTCAGCGTTTCTGATTGAAAGGACTATAAACCGTAAAATCGATATTATTCACGGTTCGGCTTGCAAAGTTTTTTTCACGTCCTTGCGTTCTCAGTGTCCAACTTATCCTCGATTCCAGGTCACCATCGGTGCTCTCCTTTCAGCTGAACTGAATCAAGAAAACCCGACTTCTATTAAATCTTCCCACCGATTCCTCGAAAGAAGATTAAAATCTGAAATTTTCATAACGGATCTTCTCGTTATTGTTATTTTCAATCGCCTTCTTATCATATTACAACGGAAACTTCCGCAAAATACAAAAACCAATGGAAAACAAGGAATCGTCTCGAAGTGCTTTCGCCGAACAAACGATTGCACCGTCGCTGATATTGCTTTTTCGGATCCAATTATTACACCACCACCCCATCGTCATCCGCCCGTTACATTATCATTCTTCTATCATAACACAGTGGCAACCTTTCACATAAATTGTTTGAGTTTTTCTTTGCGCTCGTTTCGCAACTACAACAATTTCCATCGAGCATTCCAATATGTATTCAGATCAAAAATAATATTGACACGGAAAACTTGCAGCCCTTACCTTTTTTGCGCTACCCTGCCCTGTCCTACGCCTCTCCAAGCACAGCACAACCTTTGCTTAGTCAGAAAATAACGTAAAACTTCGACACAGTTGTTCGTTCGATGCTAGTTCGGCGGCGGTAGTTGGCTGAAACTTTCCCAATTTTCCACTACAGCAGCTGAACAATAAATCATATTCGGCATATAAAATTGATCCTTTCATTCATTCCGTGCAGTTTGGCCCCGGGCATAAAATTGCGAATCGATTGGCTGAACGTGTCACGCCGGAAAATGCTCGTATGTATCACCCATTTTCATCGTTTTCGAGTCCTTTTCAATTAACTACGAACGCTAGTAATTCCGGGATGTGATGCCTTGCCGTTCCCGCCACCATCTTCATGCATCTTCCTAGCCTAGATCTAACCGATCTATCCAATCATCCAAACTATACGGGCTGGAAAATACAGGCATATCTAGCGTGTCTCGTTTAAGACCAACTTGGCTTCCATTTCGTCCTTGCGAAATTATTTCAAAGGACGAGTTTGACAACCATCCGACTCGTGATAGGATCGAATCAAGTCCGGAACATTTGCAAACTGATGGAAAATATTTAGGATGGCTTTATCCTGTAAGTGGGGTGATTTTATCCACTCAATTCACTACCGGCGGCTGTGAAGGTGATGCATTTTCACTAAAGTTTAGCCCAATCCTCCTGCCCCTCCCCCCACATTTCTGAGCAACGATATTGGATTTTAGTTATTCATTTTGTTGGAGACTTGTGTGGGAGAAGATAGGCATTTTGGGTCCTTGAAATCGTATAAGAAAGACGACATTTCCTGACAATTGACAGCAACAAATTCAGTTTGCGGAAAGACAAGAAAAGTGCAACCCTTTCGAATGTATTATGTCCCTGTTTTGTTTGCTTGATTTGATTTACCTTTGAAAACATTTTTGTCTGTGTGGAAATGGTTTCAAGTGGTTTGGATTGAAGCGTTTGCTTTGCAAATTGTGTATCATAGCAATTTGCCTCCTGGGAAATGAAATATTTTATAAGAAAAAATACATCACTTGATGTCTTCACTACATTTAAGATGACTTCGTGGTTTTATTGAACTCTGAAAGATGTATCGAGATGAAGCAGATTTTTCTTGAAAAAAACAACAAAATAATAAAGGTGTCAAGAAAGATCCTTGCGTACAACTAGTATCTATGCGAGAAATGGAATTCATAAAATTGTACCCGACTTAATTTAGCCAATTTGGCGCCCACTAAATCTTGAAAAATAAAAAAATGTTTCACAAAAGAATGTCGCCGAAAAAACATGAAAAACACCATGAATCGATTCAATTAAATTTATTCTTCAACTACGTATAAATACATTTTTCTCAATTATGTCCATTATTGACATATCCAGTCACCGTTTTTATCAATAATCGCCTGACATGTTTTTGTGCAACTCTGACCCAATTTCTGTGCAATTTCTTGCCATAGCTCCCTGAGGGCCCACGTGAGCTACCATATGGTAGTTATATTTTTGCCCTTTATTTTCTTCTTCATTAATGACTGCAAGTTTTCCATCGGGTTCGCGTCTGGACTTTGTGATGGCAAAGTTGTGGCTCCGTTTTCGTTTTTCCAGCTGGTACGGACATGATTCCGTTGTTTAGAATTGATGTCTTCTTTCAGGATCCAATCGCAAATGTCCTTTGCATATAAACTCTCAGCACATTTAAGCAAACCATTTTTATACAATTTGATCAGTAATTCAGCATTCAGGAATTTCATAAAAACGATTAGCTTCCCGAATACTCTTTTCGAAAAGCATCCGTAAACGTGCACCTTTGCCGGGTGTTTTACTGTACGTCGCAACATATATTTCATCATTTTTCGTCCAGGTTCTATTCCAGAAATTACATAAAACAAACGAAGGTTCATCAGTAAAAATCACGTTGCTCCAATCAAGGTCCAAATTTGGCTTTGCCCAACTAAGTCCATTTTCGAAAGGCTTCTCGGACAGCAACGGCTTCGTAAGTGTACTTCTAGTTTTGATGCTAGATTCTTGCAATCTTCACCTTATCGTACTAGTTGATACAGTAACTTCTTTATTCAACAGTTTCTGTCTCGCATTTCGTAGACTCAGTGCCGGGTTCTTCTCAAACAGGCTACAGATGACCTTATCTTGCTTTTTGGAGGTCACTCTTTTAAGACTTCTGCCTGGCTCATCGTCAACATTAACAGACTCTTTAAAAGTCGTAACCCACTACTTGCATAACGAAGCAGAAGTTTAAGTATATCTTGCATCCCGTGCGAAACTCATTCTTGATCCTTTTGGGTGACTCACCACGAACATTGCCTCAAACCGCCTTTTGTATATGACATTCAGATTGTTATGACGCTTTATCTCCCAAGTATCAAAAGGTACTAAAATCAGGACTAAACGCGTAACGTTTATCCGAGGTATGATCAAAAATTACGGTCAATAACAAATAAAGTAATAAATTAACATAGAAATGTAATTAATCCCCTTCAAAGTACTGTCCTTGGTTAGAGATGCACTAATTTCAACGTTGAATCCAAGACTGGGAATATTTTTGGAAGGTTTCTTTCGGAAGGGCGTTCAGCTGCACTTTTGTGGCCAATGTCAGGAATGGTCTCAAAATATTTTCCTTTTAGCACGGTTTTAATTTTTGTTAAAAGAGAGAAATTGCATGGTGCTAAATCTGGTGAATAAGGTGGACTTGGACACGCAGGAAGTTTTTTTCTCAACCCAAAACTCGCGAATCGGAAGCAACGTGTGGAACGGTGCATTGTCGTGATGAAGAAGGAAGCCATTAGCCCATTTTTCTGGTCTCTTTCTTCGTATATCGTTTTGGAAATATTACAGTACATATATGTAAAATTTGGAATTTACAGTTCTTCTTCTTGGAACGAACTCTAATCGCACTATGTCCTCACTATCGAAAAAAAACAATGAGCATGGTCGTGATGTCCAACTTTGATTGACGTGTTTTTGTTGGGGCGAGGAGAGTTATGGTGTTTCCATTGAGAAACTACAGTTGCGCGTCTCAGGATCATATCCATAGGCCCAACTTACAATTCCAGTTACAATTTTGACCATGAAATCTGGATCTGCTTGAAGACGATCCTTCAATTCCGTGCAAACAGAAACACACTTTTCCTTCTGTTCTTCAGTCAAAAGTCTGAAAACAAATTTTGCACGCGTTCGTCTCATTTGCAAATTATCCATTAAAATGCTTCGCACAGACCTTTAAGAGATATACATATCTTCAGTAAGCTCTCGAACAGTTATTTGTCTGTTTGCACGAACAATTTTTGCAACATTTTACATGTTTTCGTATGTTTTTGAGGTTAATGGACGCCCCGGTCGTTGCTCGCGTTCAACCGATTCATTCCCGTTTTCAAATCGTTCATACCACTTGTAAACAGTCTTCAGAGTTACCACATTATCGCCAATTTTAACATTTCATGAGCTACTTTGGTGCTTTTTTGCAACTTAAAACAAAACTTATTGTTGACACGTTGTTCGATGATGCGTGACAGGCGCGATCAACACAACCTCACTCTAGCGGCTCTGGAGACTGACTAACTAATCATAACGTTTTCAAACTTGACCAAGCCTGTCTCTGCAGATCAAGCATATGACATTAAATGTCATCAATTTTGACTCTAAAAATTCTTTCGCTGTATTTTTGGCTCAAATGCTATAAACAAGATTTCTTCCTTACTATCATGTTCAATAAAAATTTCATTTTTTCCTTTGCAAAAATATACACAAACCGCCAGCCGAGACTGAACAAATTTTAGTCGCTATTTTTATTCCTTCAAACCAAAATGAAACAAATATTCAGACTTCTCAATAGCTACGGTTAAATTTACTGAAATAAAGTTCCCAAAAGTTTTTGATATTGAACACCTACTGAACTACACAATTTATCCAATCGAAGCAGGTACTTTCTTGACTTCGTTGGTGCAATTCGAGTTATTAGCAATTTCAGTTTTTAAAGTGATCAACTTGAAGTATTTCTCGGAAGCTCTTGTAATAATCCATGAAAGCCAACGTCCTGACATTACCCGAATCGATTTTCATTCCTTCCCTGCACATGAAAATATTGCTTTCAAATTTGTTACGTTTCCTTCATCAAATACTCCCAACCCTTTTTATGTTAAAACGTTCCTTTTCGCAACCATACCGTTTGAATTATTTGAATAAAAATATCAACAAATTCTAATGAAATATTACTAAGGAATAAGGGCAATCACATTATAATGCCTTGTGCATCCATCGAATACCTTTTCAGGAAGGCTTAACTCTTTTCAATATTGATTTCGAGCCGAATTATGTCACTTCGATCAAATTATCGTAATTCCAGTGAAACATAAAAGTCCTTAATCCGTGACCCTTATCATCAGCTCCGGGGAATGACAACCGTTAATGTGCTGTATTCCAAAAAGGATGTCTGAACAGATTTTGCTGCAGGGGTTTGTTTGAAGTGGAGAATTATTTTGTTAATTTCCCTTTTTATGTTATAGCAGACATTTGGAATACCAATAAAAAAAAATGAAATACTTATGAGTGTTCATCTCTTTCTTCCGACTAACAATGATAAAATTTGTTCACTCTCTAATTGGAAGATCCTCAGGACCGAACGCTTCAAAACGAGCAAACAATTCATTATTCAGGAATTTCACCCTCCTTAACGGAAACTCAGAAATTTCTACTGAAATTCTTATTATATATACATATTGCATCAATACACCCCCGAAAATCCTTTTCCGTTCATGTCTGCTGTTCAGTTTGCCTCGAGTGCCAAGAAAATTCCTACAATACTACAAGTCGTCTTCAGATGAACCTAATTTAAACTTACCCCGAGGTCATGCTTGGAATAATGAAATTTTCAGTATCCAAGAGATTTGGTATATTCATTTTTCCTGATGACCATGGCCGAACCTTTTCAACAGTCCGAGATGGAATCGCGTCTATTAATTAAGCACATCTTGATCCTTCTAAAAAAATATATATGACAATATGTCAACTGAAAAAAGATGAGACAAGCATCCTTTATGGAAGCATAAAATGAAAGTCAATCCTGTTGTTTGTTGCCCCCGAGGAGACCATTTGAAAATTGTTTCGGAAAGTTTGCCGAACAAACTTCTTGGTCAAAAATTCCAAACATATTCTCCAACTCACACTTATGTGTTATACACAGCAATTTTAACGAGGCTTACGAGTCCTGACATAAGTGTTTTCCCCTTTTTTTATGCGACTGTCACGATGATAAGGAAAATTATCCGTGAGCCGTAGCAGGAAAAAAGAGACTGTCCTTTCTATTTAATGTCACAGAAAATTGCCTGCATAATCAACTCCGAAATCTAGGATAACATGTACGAATGGTATTCAACAGTAAAGTAGAAAACTGCCACTAAAACAGCTGCAATACCTACAGAATGTCCCTTTCTCGCGCTGTCTCGAACTATGCCTTCCACAATTCAAATGATTGCAAGGATGATATACATCTTGAGATACAAGAATTTTATGTAATCCAATAAAATATGCAAAGAGGATAAGAGATGTCAGGATGCTTGGTATAGGACAATTCCAGTTATTTATTCGACACTCAAGAGTTTGTTGTCACTGTAAATAGGAAGCGGAAAATGTTAGTTTTTGTAATGTTTTATGCAAAGGAATTTATGTTGACATTACAAATATGTACACCAAAAAAACAGTGTTGGTTAGTTTTGCATATTTTAGATGGTGTTGAACTTTTAAAGATGCGAAGAGCGTATAGTAAATTAATATTTCCTTGTGCTAGAAAGCATGTCATCTTAAAAACGATAATCTGAATATTTTGATGTATTATACCGATCACAATTATGTTGCCTTACGTCCGAAAGTTGATCATTTTCGCTTCATTATTTTCACATCTAGATTTACCTATGCAACATTAATTGTCCAATAATACTTTAATCAGCAACAAAATGATTTTCTAACTAAAAAAACGAAAATAAAACCGGAAAGGATCAAGTATGGTTGAACGTTAAAAAATCAGAGAAACGTTGGAACCATTTTGATCTCGGTGTTAAAAATCTATGGTCACAATTTAATCATTCTTCTTAAAGCATTTTAGGCAGGTTTGAAGACTCTTTGGTACTACCTCTTCTTGAAATAAGCTCCATTGAATAATTCCGGTAAGCAAAATTAATTTTCACAAAATTGTGCTAAGAATTACCCTAAGAGATGTTAAGGACAGAATTCAAACAACATCCTTTTTGAGAAAGGAGTGTTTTGCCTGTCGAAAAGATTCACAAACTTACCTCGGGGCAAAACTTATATCACAAACATAGCTACTCCCAGAAACGGTTCGTAACTTTTTTCACTTTAGACAAGCCACAAAATCAATCTAACTCATTTCAAAGTCAATATTGAATTCACTTACAGACATTGAATTCGAAAACATGTCCTTTTCGGCTATCTCTCACTTCCACATCTCAGAATCAATGCCCGACGGAAAGATAAACTCCGCAAACATGTTTCGGAATATCAAAAGATAATATTGAAACCAGGAAGGAAATGTTCCAGAGAACATTTGAAAGTACGAGTGTGTAAAACCCTAAAACATGGCTATTACAAATGCATGATAGATTCGTAAGGATACACAGCGAAACCAATCTATTCATTGACTGCTATCTATTATCTGGTTACCATCTCAGGCATCATAGCACCTAAACAATCCTGCATACATGACAAACAGCTTCAGAAATCTCGGGTTACAATCATTCATGCCAGCCATAATCAAATTGTATATAATCAGACATCCTGACATTTAATATTTCACCTTTCAAAGCATTCGACACATGAAGAACAGCACAAATCCTGGTGAATAAATCCTCATTCCGTTGCAGATACACATGAAAACATGAAATCTTATTCGAATTTATTGACATCGATCGTTGAAATACACAAATTGCGAAATGTTTGTCTTGTATTTCATGATAAATAGCTTCCATACAGGATATCTGAAATGCAATTTCGTATGAGCAAATAAATGTAAAGGAAGAATTTGAAATTCTGGTTAATCGTGTCGGTTACGGTTTTTGTATGGTGCAAAGCTGCAGGATATTTACTGAATATGATTCAATGGAGGTGGTTAGATGTTTGTAAAGATTTAGAAAAAGCTTTTAAATGAATTTTTTTTTGTCACTGAAGCATCAAACGCTTGGTTTATCGGTCTTGCTTGTGACTCATTCAGCCGAGTTTTACACATCCTAGAAGATGAAACACTTCTTCGATTGCGTGAAAAATTTTGCTGACTGCAAATGCCACTGAAGTTGGCGCCACTAGTGCATCCTATCCTCAAATCAGCGCATCCGTAAAGCGATTCAAAATAGCTTATCCATGGATCGCTTTCTCCTTCGCGCGCCACCTCGCCTTTGATACTTATGTAACAAAAAATAGAATTCGTCATTCGCGCATTTCGCACTGTGTTTAACTCGTATGGTAGACACGCTCGTTAAAAATGGCATTGCACGCACGCATAAAGAAAATCACTATGTTTTGATACTTTTCATTTAAGTCTGTAGAGATCTACACGAATTATAAATCTTTTATGGTTTTTTGTACAGATTGTTAGCTCAAAATGTGGTTTGTAAAACAAAAATTTATTTTTTCATTTGATGCATGAACATCGTCTTCATGCCTATTTCAAAATAAATTTTAAAATGAAGAGAACTTTCAGGCATGATAGGTCATCTCAAAGATTTGAACTCAAACTGTGATACTCGCCATCGAACATATCCAAAAAATCTCTTATAAAAATGGAAATAAATATTCATCACCTGTCATTCAAGTTGTTGTTTGACAGTGAATATTGATACGCTCAACCATAGCATAAATACTATATATCACGCACTCTAGGTGCTAAATTAAACATGAGACAAAACATGTAAAAATTATCCGTACTCCGGAGAAAGCACTCTCTGAATTTCGTTTCTTAACTTGCGCCAAAAAGAAAGAATGAAAACAGGCCGCGAAATTTTCCCATGTGGAATTGGACAAGTGTATTGTGGTCCGACCGCAACTTGGTGTCATCAATTCGTTTACGTATACACAACATGTCCGAGGAAGTGTGCGAATGCCATGTGTACCGATACAGTATAGAACCCTCATACGCGTGCACAATTCCACACAACGCATTGTATAACAGATGTGGGGTAAATTGGCTCTAGTGTCCGTGCTACTTATTATCTGTGCTTTGCCACTCAATAAAAATATTTTGACAGTCGTTTGCAGCGGACAAATATTGGATTAATCTTTGCAATTTACTTTGTTGAAGATGGTTGCGTATTTAATTTATATTGAACAAAATTTTTGCTTTAATTAACCTTAGACGTTTTAATTTTTCCCAAACGTGCGGTCAGAATCGCCAGCACGTGGTCAGGTTAGACCGTTGTAATTTTGTCATCGTGTTAAATTTTTGAATTATTTTTTCCCAAGTTCTTAAAAGTATGTAAATTATTATCAGTGAAGGAAAGAACAAACAAAATCAATTCTTTCCAAATTTCCTGCAAAAAAACAAACAAAAAACGACTCTTGCAAAATTCCGGCGAAAGAATACAATAAACGATTCTTGCACAATTCCAGGACATTTTTGACACCTTAAGCAAGAAGGAAGCTACTGGGAAACATACATTATGTAGTCATGATGTCAATGTCGTGGTCCAAGTTGTAGCGTGTTCGGCTCCTAAACCAGGAGCGATAGGTTGGACCAGTTTGTTTAGTATAAAAAAGCCAGAGATATGAGCTATGTATCAGCCCTGGCATGTGTGAATGAATAAAATAAGAACCTCTTCTTCCCCACTCTAGTGCTTCCTTTCCACCAAATAAGTGCTTTGCATGATAGGGTTGTCCGCTGAGAGAAAGAAATATCATAAAAAATATAAAATACATCATGAATATATTACGTATTGTAAAATTATGAAGTTTTACTGTACAAGTTGAAGCGTTGAACTGCGTTGAAGCGTCATATTTTATTAGGAAAGATTAATATGAATTACGTTAATATCTTCTATGACATAAACAAAATAATAAAAATGTTTTCTCTTTTGTTTTCCAGTATGGTGAACTATCGTTAACAACCAATCCATCATTCGTCCTATATAACTCACCACAACGTGTGCCACCACCGCTACAACAGCGACCCGTCTACACATCTCCTCCACAAATCCTTTCCGCACGCTCGCCACCAAACATTTACACGCGGATACCACCCCGAACATATATGCCCACCTACGACAAAAGGACCTCACCAACATCGCCCTACTCAACAATGGCTCCGTGCTCGATCCCGTTGCTGGGCGCGAGTCATCAACACCATCCGAATCAACTATCCCAACAACGCATTTCGCCACTTTCTCCAGTATCTCAACAGCATCCCTTGCTCATCACCAGCGGTGGTGGTGTCCTCGGCAACTACGACAATAAATCCTGAGATCCGGCCGATGATGGCATCAAGTGCCAACTGGTTTGTATAGGCGGGACGAGTAGTTGTAGCAGTTCAGCTGAAAGGACGACCGTTGTCTAGTAGTGTTCTAAGCTGGTCCATAAAACTAGTATGAGTCCTCGTCTGAATTTCCTAAATTTAAGTGAGAAAGACTAAGGAAGCAGACCAGTGTCGAGAAGCGTATGAAAATGGGTACCTAATAAAAGTATCCTTTTCGTTTCGCTCGCGGTCCTGCTTTATATGTATCTATGTATGTAAACAAAACGACTAAGTTATACAGCTAGCTAGATGATAAAATAAATACAAAATTGATAGTCTACAAGAAGCATCTATGAACAAAGATTATTTTAAATAAGGACTTGATTTCGCTCTATGAGTCGTTGAAAGTAAAATTGTGTATGATAAGTTGCAAATTCAGTAAAAATTAGACATTAGAAAAATTAATTGATTAATTGTAAGATACTCATTAACAATAATATCTGCAAGTGAATTCGATAAACTCGATGGCTATCGTTGAATGAACAAAAAAGGAAAACCGAACCATTGTCCTACGTTTGGGTTCCGAGTACACTTTGTTGCTAGTCCAAATGATTTTCTATTGAATTGTCAATTGTAATTTCCTTTGAATGAACTGTAAATGCACTAAGGTCCATATGGCGATTAGTGTTTATACTTAGATCCCTGGATCTTCTTGATTATAAAACTATGCACCTAAATTGAAGTTTCATCAGATGGATTGATCCAATTTCGCTCAAAAAAATCACCCTGCTATGCTTGCTTGACAATTGTTAAATATACAACGATATGCATGAAGCTTCCGAAATGATCTCGACAGAATAATTTCAATTTTGACACACACATATCCTTTTTCAAGGCTGCACGAAATAGTCTTGCTAGTATTCAATTACTAAAATACTGAAAACAAAATGTACAAACAATATTTCTTTTAGTTTTACGAATGACTCTAACAAATCATATTGTACAATTAATTTATAAGATTTTCTTAAACACATATTAACATCAATGAAATGTTTTTCCTCCCTTTTTCCCCCATACAAAGCTCAATCGCAATTCCACGCGTTAATTGTATATATAACTACATAGCTATCAGAACAATACAATAAACGAATTTATATATGTATGCGATTCAAAACATAAAATTGACGAATAATAAATTTAAACACAAAGTATTAGTAGTCAAAATATTTTAAAAAAAAGGACTCTCAATTTTATTGGGGGACGATCAATGAAAATTCAATCAGCATCTTTGTGCCATAGAAAATTTATTTAGTGAATTATTCACTTCGTAACGGGTTTTATGATTAAATATTTTCTGTGCAAATAATTGTTTATAAACAATCAATCGTATCAATTTTTTTCCAATTCAATTTGATTTGTCTAACAAATTTTATTTATTTTTCTTTTACAAAACTACAAATAACAGTATTTTATTTATGTAAAAAAAAATATAATGAAAATAAATTTATTCAAAATATGTATGATAAAATATGATTGAATTCAATAAACAAACTATTTTTCATTAAAATGAGCTTTGTTTCTTCGTCGGATCGTAATTGAATATAATCGTTCCTTCATTGAAATTGGTCACGTTTTTTCAACGGAAACATTGCAGACATATTCTTGGCATAATGTCATGAATTCTGCTGCTACATAAATGAAAGCAGGCTGGACAGGACATCACACGTTTTAATTATATAATGTATTATTACATAATATGTATTACCCGTTCATGCCTTAAGAGTATCAATACCAGGGTGGTCCAATAAGTAGTTAGCCTGCAAAAAATAAAAAAGGAAAATTTTAAAAAAGTGATATAGTCTCCTTTTAGTTCGATACACTTGACCCAGTGATGCTCCAACTTTTTTAACCCATCTGAAAAATACGTTTTCTCGAGGTCTGCAAAGTTGGCCCCCATGACGGCGATGACCTCCTCATTCGACTCAAATTTCTGCCCGACGAGAGACTTTTTAAAGTTTGGAAACAAAAAGAAGTCGCACGAGGCCAAATCTGGAGAATAATGCTACGGTAACCTAATTTGACCATGGCGAGGGCGGAGGAGGGAGCCCGATGTGTTGTCATGGTGGAAGAGCATTTTTTTCTTCGGCAAATGGGGCCATTTTTTCTACAATTCGGCGTCAAATTGGCCCAATAATTCGGCATAGTATAGCCCTGTGACCGGTTTGCCCTTCTCCTGGTAGTCGATGTAGATCACACCTTGTGAATTTCAGAAAACGGTAGCCATCACTTTTCCGGCCGATGTGACAGTCTTCGCCTTCTTCGGAGCACGTTCGCTGGGTGAAGTCCATTGTTTCGACTGTTACTTGGTTTTTGGTATGTACCAGTGGATCCATGTTTCGTCGACGGTCACGGTTTGTCACGTTATCCTCCGTGGTATCCGTTTTCAGGGCACCTGGCCATGGAAAACCGACATGCGACCACGTTGAAACCCATTAAACCAATTTTTGAAGGTCGCCATCGAAGGAGAAGAGTCACCGTACACAGCATCCAGGCGCTGCTTGATTTCACTGCGCGATTCCCCTTCCAATGACAAGAATCGAAATACCGAATGATATTGCTCTCTTTCCATTTTTCTAAAAAATCCGCGGACACACCCGCTTCCACACGCGGTCAAAATAAAACTACGAGTCCGATTCGGCTAAAAAGTAACAGTAGCCGTCTAAAAAGTGACAGTAGCCGTCTACACGATAGTAAAGTAAATTTTTCTTGCGATAGTAGCGCCATCGGGTGGTGAGTGTAGTGTGGTGGTGGTGAAGTACTTATCGAACCGCCCTCGTACCTTAAGTATTATACTAAATTTTCGCTACATTGAAATCTAGTTGTTTCTAATTAATTAATAATAATTTAAAAATCAGATTGTCTTATTCCCACCTATGCAACTAGATTTCGCTAGCAATGGCAATTGTGTTGTCGAAATGAAAGTGAAATTAATGAACAATATGTTAACTTAGGACAGTGGATTAAATGTATTTCTTTATGTGACAATTCGAAGGAGTGTACGTCTCAAAAAAAAATTTCACCATGTCCCTCACATCAAACGACATTCAATTAACGTTACTTTCACACATAAATCTGGTACCAATTGACTGAACTATCATTGGCTTGTTTTGTATTCACAATGAACAAGATTTCATTCAGGAATTATTTGAGTTCAATCAACTAGAAGATTTGTTTGACCTAGAACTAGGTTTGATTCGAAATCAAGTTGATGACAGAAATTAAGTTATTTTTTATTTTAAAAGAAGCCTTGGGCAACATTGTAATGGAATGTGCGTTTTAGGTCGAACTTAAGTCGCGAAGATATTGGGACTCAATGAAAATTTTGTCTCAATTACCTCACGAAGGTTCAGTACGAGGAAAAAGCAACAAACCTTTCCAAATCGTACAGTATTTTTTTAGTTCAATCGCTTTCTTAAGCCTAGTTCGTGACCTAATCATGGGTCTTGGTCCTGAATCTAACTACCTACGATTCAGTCGCCATAATACTCGAATTAAAATATACTCACAAAATCAATAAACATTCTATTCTAGCCAAGGAATAATTCCCTACAAGGTCTTGGAATGTTATCTGCCTCACAGAATGAATCACCACTTTGAACGAAAAGTTCTCAAAAATAACATCCCGACTAGGCTAGGTTGTGAGGTTATTAACGGGTAAACGGTTTCCGCTTCACTAAGACCGTCTGTTGTTGCAGTATCTCGACTAAAAAGTAACTTTATTTAAAACAAAATGCACAAATTACTCTTTCAATAAGCTAAACACAAAATACAAAACATCGACGCACGATACCTCAATCTCCATTCTCTGAAGAAAGAGAGAGAAAGAGAGAGAGATTGAAATCTGAACTCACACTGAATTCTCTTCAGTTGCAACATTCAGCCAATGATTGTGCATTTCCCATCAGAATGACAAGGCTACGATTGCGGGGTCATTCGTTTCTGAAATTTTTGGTATATTTTTCCAAAATTGTTTGGTTTATGGTAAATTCACACCTATACAACCACATTTCACTACAAACTGTCCGAAAAACGTTTGGACAAGTGATATATTCAAAATAAAAGACATGAACACATAAAAATACAATGTGATTCTAGAAAATTAATTAGATTTTGTAGTCAATTGACTTAACAGATTTGGCATGTGCTGAAGAAAACTGTTTAAATCTATAAAGTTTATTTTCAAAATAAGTTTAAAACAAATAAACAAATTTTCATGATAAGTACAGATAGCTGTTTCCCTGAAGCTTTTTATAAACTTTAGCAGTCCCCTCCCAGTCATAAAAATATTTGATTTAAACTTGATTTTAAAAATGAAACTCTATAGATTTAAACATTTTGTCTGGATGCTATCATCCCATTAAAAAAAGTATTAGTAAATTTTATTTTATGACCTTCAGTTTGAGGTTTATATTAAATTTTCATTATTATTAACACAATTTAACCTTTCTTTCAAAACATATCCTTGAATTGAATTCAAATTTGTTTTTCATGAGAATGATTCATGGCTACCTATAAAACACTGCTCGTGTTAACAGTGATTTCATATAGCAGCTCGTGCACGCTCGTAAATTTATCAAAGAATCGAAAAAGTGGAATATCTCTATGAATTTTCACTGTTTCAATAATGTGAGTAATATATTGCGAAGAGAAGATATGAGAATAAATAAATAATGTAACAACAGTCTTATGACACGTTTGAAACATTTCAACGAATAGTTGTTGAATTAGAAATTTTTTCGCACACTAAATCTCAAGGAGCAGGAGGCCAAGACTCGATTTGGACTGGTTCTCTATTGATGAGCATGAAGTATCAAAGAGACCGCAGTTCTTGAATTACTTGAATCTTCTTTGAATATTTCCCTAGGAAAAATCAATCACTTTAACCTGTTTTCCTAGAAGTCAATTAAATATAGTATTTTTCCATCAATCGTCTTTCTACACAATCGTTATCTACAATGATTTCCATTCGGATAAGTCCTCCTACATTCATGATTGATTTTTTAAGATCCTGTTTTTGTCACTCTAATCGCTTTCTCGAATATTCTAACCCCATGGCACAATAGAGTACGGTAGCTCCATGAACAGACTCTGATCTAGCGTTGCTTGGGATGTTTTGTACTTTTTCCTCTCTATTGAGCTAATTTAAAAAAAAAATTGAATAAATTCTACTCATCCTGTTTCAATTTCTAAAATCATTTTCCTAAATAACTAATGCGATCGCGACACAGGAAACATTTTTCCAACTTCATCAAAATTTCATGCGATGCTTATTTCATCGTTCATTTCAATGCCAAATGATGTCCTATTTCCTCCCACTTTGAGTGCTTGATACAAAATCAATAAAAGATACTAAAGCTTTTATAATTCATAAATTTTTCCTCTTCGTTTATCAAATTTCCTTGTCCAGAATTTCACGTGCTCGCTTCGTCCCGCTTCCATCTGAAACCCACCCATCCCAACCGCCATCATAAGCCTTTTCACATTTTGCGAAGTTGTCCTCCGGGGACGTGTCCTTTGTGTGCTAACTTCTTGCTTAGATGCCGAAAGCTTCAATGTGACAACAACGAACAATACATTCCTGAACGTAATGCGGAAACCCCAACGGCAACAATAGACAAATCCTTGCCGGTAATTTAAAACGTACACACAACAACGACGACCGTTGAAAAGAAATACTATCAGGGAAAACGCTTTTCATTTAGACGAAAGTAGTAAATGAATGAATGTGTAGCAGGAGTATCTAGTATCTATGCATGTGATGTAACTTTTCTCGCTCGAGAACACTGATAATATCCGTAACGGTCGTTTGGGTAGCATTTCCATATCAGTAGAATTTTCCGCAGGCTTACTTTACCGGTCATTTTCAACAACATCCTTTTGTATTGCCAGGTTTATCGCTTGTAACAGGCAATGGTGTGCATAATCGTTCAATTGACTGTTGCCTATTTCAACATGCTACAGGATCAGCAACGCTCGGGCCGGGACATCAAGTGGGCAGGATGAGTTTTTCACCATAACGTTATGTTGTTGTTAAAAGTCTCGCATACAATGTTTACACCGATGCTTTTGTTTTTGTTCCGGAATATGCAAACCATGCTTGCAAAACGAAAAAAAGGACATTTCGAAACATTAGCTGGGAACAATTCAGTCTACACAAAAAAGGTTTTCGTTATATGCTAATGTAGATTCACGCACTACTTCCTACTAAATATTTGATTAATTTTATCGGGCTTACCATCAGGACATTTCTCTTTGCACATTTGAAGAAAGGACATCTGTGATATAAATTTTTCAATAATCTCCGTTTCACTTCATACTTAAAGGGTCCTTCAATAACTCTACGAATTCAAAATGAAAATGATTTGTTTACTTCTAGGAAAAATTGAAAACAACTACGCTTTGGGCACATCTTGATCCTATCTTTGCGAACCCACTAACAATACTCATTGAGTTCACCCTGACAACGAAACAGGACAGCAAGAATGGATTCTTTGATGTCCAGATGTCCATTCACTTTAAGATACGATTCTTAGTATCAACTTAACCTTGGAAGATTGCAGTATGAAAGATCCCAGATATTCGAAAACATTTTAGATGTTCAAAGCATTCGGAATTGTATGTTTTCCGTCAACTAATAAAGTTCCTGTAAACCAATCTAATGACCAAGGAGACATCTCAAATAAATAACTCTGAATCTTAGATTAATTATGAAATTTCATTCCTCGAGCAATTCGGTTTTGTAAAGGAGGTTTTCCAAAGAGAATGATATCTTATGCAGAATATCTTGCAATGTTAGATACCTTAGAACCTCAATCTTGAGCTTACAAACCAGAAATAAACAACCGAGCTGCAATTATTCTTCATTTCAAGTGAATATATCAGATGCTCGTGTTGGTGCAAGAAATACCACCCCAAGTTAGCCATCACGAACAGAATAAACATCCATTGGATGCTAAAACCACAAAACTTTACACATGATACTTCTATCTTCTGCAGCAAATCCAAAACTTTATCCTAATGAAATGGATATGTTTCTATAAAACTTTTGAGCGAGCTGTGATCCATTTAATCTTATTAAGCACAACTTCATAAAACTGTTCAAACATCTTCCAAATCACGAATTTCTTTGCATGCTACCATCCTTATTTAGATCACAAATCAGCAACATTCACTGTCTGAATTTTTTTGATGCTTCCTTCCCAGAAAAAAACCGAAACAGATACATAATATCCTGTACACTCAATAGCACTTTACACTTAAAGCATTTTCATAGTTTGCTCACATCCATTTAACGAAGAAAAAAACAAACTTACAAACAAACAACACACACATTGAGCACAAGTTTAAAGTTCCATCAAAGGACAAATAGGAAAATTTCAAAGTTTCGTGGCACGTAAATACGTAACGGCTGAATCCTAGATGTCGTATTTCTATCTTTCTAGGTTTGTTTCTGTGCAATCGTCCTCTGGCATCACATCGTCATCATTCATGAATGCATGAAAAGTCTCGAAATGCAAAGGAAAAGTTTTTGGGAAAATCCAAACACCACATACTACACCAGTGCATTATTATCGTATGAAATGCCTGTTTCGGAAATGTATGCCGAAGAATGGTAGCATCATTCCAGCCGAGTATGTGAATCCTGTATTATATATACTTTCCGTTGGAATCAGGACAAAGATTTAACAGAGGATTTTGTGAGCAAATCAAGTTGGTTGAAATGTTTTGTAAATTTGAAAATTTCAAGCTCAATGGAATGAAAGTGGTATTTTCTTATTATGACATGCTTCCCGATGAAAACGAGCTGAAATTTTCTAAAGTAAATATTAATGAGAAGAAAATAAAGGGTTTTAATTTAGCCCGCACGTTTTCTCAACGAAATGCCATCTTGATTATATATCGCAATTGCAAATGGATATGAATGATCTTTATTTAAGGGGGTAAATAGGGTTAGGACAACGTTTTCTCAATGATTTTCATGATTTTTTTATAGTATAAAAATGAATATAATTTAATGAAACTTTGAGAATATTTTAAACATATATTTGAGTATATACTTTAGAATTTTTAAAGATGTTCCTTGAAAAACAACGAAGATATTAGCGACCCCATATTGCAGGTCTCACTCAGCATTTTGCGTACATTCTGGATGCCGCAATTTTCATCTGAAATCAAACGAGGTTGGAATTTACTTTTATTATACGTCTCTCTTTCATATGAACCTAAATGCTATCAAAAAAATTAAAAAATGAATTTTTTACAGGGTCAAAACAAAAAAAAACATTATTTTTTGCCATTTTTTACAACTTTTTTGCAAAAAAAAATATTTTAAATAATGATAATATTCCGATTTTACGTTCAATACAATGTAAAAAGTAACTGCCAATTTACAAAACGATTGCCTGAAAACTTTCCAAACTAGCGTGTACGCAAGTTTAAAAAAAAGTCACTTTGAGAAAAACGCGTTTTAAAATATAGTAGCGCTCGGGCCCTGAAAGAGAGCTACTCACTTTAATGGCTTATAACCATAGAACGAGTCAAAATTTTCATTTAAAACTTTGTGAACATATTTTTCAATAGTTTACTAACAATTTATGAAATAAAAAAATCGATTTTTTAACCGTCTAACCCTATTACCCCCCTTAGGTTTTACCGAGCTACTTCACTTATTGTTCCTTGAATAATTGTTTCCACATCAAATTATATTCTACTAAGCTCAACACATATTATTAACATCTCTGAAAATCATTATATTTCATTACATTTCCAATCACAACCCAAAAAGGCTTACAAGACTTTTCATATATTTGAAATTAAATTTTCATGTTTGGAAAATAAATTTGATCGCAGCACAAATATTCACCACATTTCAGGAAACAACAATTTAGATTTAAATTAATATGTTATTGAAATATTTCCAAAAATTTTGTGAAATTTTGCTTAAAGTTTAAATAGTTTCACATATATTTTTAAATTATTACTTGTGACCAGGAAATTATATTTCAATTTGTTTTTGCATTCCGAATTTTCGTCATTAAATTCAATGATGTTGCATGATTTTTTTACGAGTAGAAATATTTCATACAATCTTGAGTTTATTTATATATTTTTAAAAGTACCAAACACTTTTAACCACATGAATTCAAAGAAAATATATTTGGTTTCAAAAGTTATTAATAGTAAGCGAACATCCATATTTTTTTTTGTTAAATACGTTGATAATGATTTCAATGTAAATTCATGCTCGAATACACATAGATACAATGATGAGAAAGTGAAGATCTCTACCATCAATATGGTGAGACGCATGCTGAGCAATTAAATACACAAACCCAGACAGAGATCGACAATAAACAGTATGAGTTATTGCTCTAGCTTGAGTGAGACTAGTATATCGAACGCCACTAACGACGACGACAATTATTCAAAAAAAAAACAATACCAACCGGGGATCGAACACACGACCTCTTGATCGCGAGCTAGTCACACTGCTTCCCACACTGCACCGCTTCTGTCAGATGTAAAAACTAATTCATAAGCGCCGCTAAAAACTATAGCGGTGTTTTTCTCAAAAACGGGGTGGTGTTGCGTTCTAATATTTTAAGGATCGAATATCGTTGACGTCTTCTTCTTATGTGCCAAATGTCATCCAAAGCTGAAACGACGAGACCGTAGCCTCTTCTTGTAAGTCTACAACAATTTGTATCAGTGAAGAGCGTAGTTCTTACTTACGCAAATGACGCTACTCTGGTTTAGTCGTGAACAATCATTCCAGTGTATTGGAAATTTACAATGATAAATACACTTGCCCACCCTAAACAGCAGCTGCATTGCAGATGTCGCCATCTATTTATAGAAGACCACCGGCAAGTGTGAGTTCGGAACACCAAAAGGACCATCGCAGCTGGCAGTCTGCATTCCACAGCCAAAGTGTGTTCATATTTAACTTCATAGAATTCTATGTTAAACCTTATATATTTATATAATAAACCAAAATTCAATTATTAAACCAATCCAGTCTACGTTAGATCCCTCTATCAAGCGACATTAATCGCGATTAGTCGAGAACATCACCATCAAATTTATAAAAACCAGTGACGCAAGCACAATTCGAATACGAATAGAGTACGATAAAGTAATACGAGAGTGATATACATGCAAAGTGCGATAAGTAAGTTTTAGAACGCAATGAAAGTAAGTTACATGAAAACAGTAAACGTAGTAAATAGTGTACAAGTACATTTTCGGTAAATTGAAAATAAAGAATAAGTGTTAACTGCGTTACCGTAAACATTTAGTAAATAATGTGAAGAATAAATAGTTAGTGAGATTTCATTGCTTTGACATTCCAAAAACTCGCTAAGATTTCACGGCGGCTCGTTCGGCTGCAATAATACTTCATAAAAACAGTTTTCAGAGAATTTTTTTCCTAGAAACTTTATCATAAAATAATGTTTTACAAAATTCACCAGATATTTATTCAAAGAATTTATTTTATTTTTTATTTATTTTATTTAAAAATTCGATTATCTTGAAAAATATCTCAATAATTTTTACAACAAATTTGTTTTGGTAAAAAAAATCAAAACATCGTTAGTTTTACAAGGCAAAATATCGTGGATTTTTTTGTCAATTTGATGCCTCTTTTGCCGTACGTATGTGACCATTCTTTTAAACGAAATATTCAGATTATTTGACATTGTTTAAAAGAAATTTCAATAACGGCTTCTAACTAAGATTCATTTTCATGAAAGTTTGATTATTTTTACATAATCTTTTTAGAATCTTATTTTCATAAATTTTACACGATCGTAGGTTTTTTTATTAAGTTCTTCTAAGAAACACATTTTTGAAAACAAAAATTCCGTAGAAAATTTATCATACTTGATTTGCTATTTACATACAATTGGTTTGCTATTTACAATTGTGATACATTTTCAAGAATATTTCTGTTCTTGGTTGATTAGTAGATAATTAAGTTACAATAATTATTTTCCACGCATGCATTCCTTAAAATTTCATTCAGAAAATTTGTGGCAGAACAATTTTCAGCAATAAAAAAAATTGTCCTGCAGAATATTTATGTAGAGAAATATCCAGCAGTGATAAAATATTTTCCATAAACATTATTTTCTCATTTTAAGATTGACGAATAATCGTTTACTTGTCTTGCATAGCCTAACGATAGAATTTTTTGTCATTAAGGATGCGATTTTGAGCTCAAATGACTAAACTCTATTTGAAATTAAGGAGCACTTCTGTCCACACTTTTATGAATAGAATAATTTCCAGCGAGTCATATAATTAGTTTAAGACTACAGATCTTACAATGTTCATTCATTACTTTGTAATTCTATTCTACTCCATTCCACCAAAGGACTATTCCATAAATTCCTCCATAATCGATTTGTTGCAAACTCAATTACTCAACAAATTGAAGAACAGAATGATCCTTTATTGAATCAATCCAAAAATGGAATTGCAATTAGAAATTAGCAGTAGATGCACGAAAAGTACTATCTAGGCAAATTCCGAGGACCACCATGAGAGTACTTCCTAGGCTTTTCCACCATCGTTGACTTCACCCAGACTAGGTTTCCATTCACGTGAAAGACCTAAGCCAATATGTTACGGAACATACGAGGAGCATAGGAAGGCGCTGCTGTGGGCGAATACATAGCATGTGTGAAGGGAGGCACATAGGTTACTAGAAAAACTCCATTCCAATGGAAACATCATGCCAATTATTCGCTAATGTAGGTTCTATTCGGTATCATTAAGTGCGAAACACTGTTCCTTTTGACATTGCTGTCGGGATTATTTCGAGTCTTCACTCTGTTTTTTTTTGAATGGCAGGGGTTCTAAATTAGGTTGATTGCAAATTAGACGAATTTAAGAAAAGAAGAAAAAAATTCTAAATATCAAGCCCGAAATTATCAGGTTTTGATTCGTTCTACCTGTAATTTTATGATGACATGAAAATACCATTAGACTATAAATTTCCTTTGTCAGGACTTCTTCCGATTATACATGAAATTAATAAATTGTTTCAAGCACAAATTACAAGGCGTTCGAGAAGACATATTTTCTCTAATTTCATTGACCAGTATTTCCCCATTAATTGAAAGCAGTGAAAAATTTATAGTTCTATAAAATATGTAGTGAAACGCAAAACAATTTATATGAATTTTGAAGCCATCATAAAATAGTTTAAGCAACGACGAAATTCAATCAAGTTAAACTGAAAATGGTTTCTTATTTGCTTCCAACATTTTTGAATCAGTCGCCAAATCCAAACGATTAACTCTTCAAGAGCTGAAGTAAAATGCAATCTTAACTTTAACGTTTTGTACAAGAATTAAACGCGAATCAACTTTTTATTGCAAATAATTAAAAGCGATTCTACATAAAATGCAAACAATTTCAAGCCTCAGAAAGGGGAATATATTATTCACGAAATGAAAATAAAACATTTCAAATGCTCATTCCAAAATCTTTTCAATTTCGATTGCAGCTCAATTATTTATTGCATTTTTTAAAGGAAGCGGGATTGAATAATTCATGAGTTCTGTGTCTTTTTTAGTTTTTGTACTTGTCTTTTACAATGGTGATAATAAATTAACGCTATTCATTCTACATATATCTATTTGAAGTGTAGAAAATTGCTCCTCTCAACTCCAGTGATGCTTTCTATTGTTTTCAGTAACATATCCATTTTCACTTCTTGCAGGATAACTGAACAATCGGTTTGATCTTCCATCGTCTTAAAAAGTACATTCTAATAAGTCTTTATCTTGATATCTTCACTTCTCTTTGCAGCTGAAAAAATCATGAGGTTAGTGCCTTTTTGATGATGTCTTGCTTAAAATGCGAATGAATTATACAGCCTTCACATTATTGATAGCCCCAAGAATATTTCTACGTACTTTTAGGTACCATAATCTACTACTTCTACAGAAGAGAATTACGGTCTCTTCGATTGTTTCCAAGAAATTAGAAAGTCCACCATTTTCACATACCAAATTGTTTAAGTAGCTTCTGCACAAATAAATCTCTCGTAGTACATATATCATTCTTGTTTTAAAATCCTGGTTTCAAATTATTTTTCGAAATATAACAAAAATTATGCAATATATAGTATCCACGGATGTTATGAGTAATTATTTTTTTAATGTTAAATGATCTTAAAACAGTTCTAAAATAACAAATCGATACTTTTATAGAAGAATTCTAAGGTGGAAATCTGCCAGGTTTCAAGAGAATCGATGCATATTTGTTAAATTTTTATCTAAACCAGGTATTCTAGGCAGCATCTTAACGTAGAGTTTCTTGGGATATAAGACTATAAAATAAAACACCCATCAATATATTTTTTAAAGATAATAATTGAGTCTGAAAGATGAATTCATCTTTAATTTGAAGAAAATGTTCTTTCTATTTGACCAAAATATATGAAAAAGCTTCTAAAACATAAAAATTTATCCATTCAAATTCGATTCGAAGGATAGACATATTTCTATGCCTATCCTAATTTGGTGACAATAAATCGATTTCTGAATCGAAATATTGAAAAAATAATTGTCAATCTAAAGCTATGCGCTCATTAATTCAAAAAGATAGCAACTATATGAGCCTAAAAAAATGACAAAATAAACCTTATTTTTAATTCAAATCCTGGCGGAAATTCATGCCGCCTGTAATTGATTTCACAGAATGAAATTGAAGAATAATTGCCTGACAAAAATTTTCTAGGAAGCACACAATTAGGTCTTTTTTTGAAATTTTATGCAAATGAGACTTCGCAAAAGATTTGCTACGTTTCAAACTGATACAACGCATGAAGATACTAACGTTTATGAGGCAATTATAATTGATTGTAGGTAGAAAAATAGTCATTATATTGTCAAAATTAATCAATATTTCAAAGCAGATGGATGACTTCATTGGAAATTGATTTCGTGTTCAGGGAAATTTATTGATTGATTCACTGTTTTTGTTAATCAAAAAACTCAAGGTAATATCACGCAATAAAGTGTATCTCAAATAGAAATGAAGATGGCCTCAATTGATTTTGTTGTGAATTATCCATATCAGTTCATATCCATATCAAATATGCAATCAACTGTTATAACTTAGAGATAATTAAAGTAGTATCTTTAAAAATTCGATCCTTAGAGAGCTTAGAAGATAAAAAAATCCGTTTGAGCTAAGCTTAAACAGCCATGCAAGGTATTTTAACAGTTTTCTACCTAGTTTGAGGCTTCATACATAATTTGTTGAAATTCTGTTTATTGCACTGTTGCATTCTCCACAGACTTACCGTAGCTCAATGACCTGCAGTCAAAGGCCGCACCATTTTGAGCGCCCTCCAACTACAACCACCGAGATGATGCATCACGTGAAGTATGTCTAAAAACAGTCGACTGCATAGTGGCTATCCCGGTTAAAATTTTATTGTCTCCCGCGCATGTGGGTGAGGGGACTAAGGGGAAGGAGGAGGGATGCAAAACGTTTGTCCAAAGTTTTACCCCTATTTATATTACCTTTATAGTAAAAATGACATTCACCGATTTTTTAATAATTTGATTTTCTTATTTTTTTTTATTTTTTTTTACAAATAAAATATTTTAATATTTTATTTTTTTTGGCATCCAAACAAGTCTAAAAATCACTTCCAAGATCAATTTTACGGTTTTATTTGATCGCTGGAAATAGACAGAATGAGGCAGAATGCCCATAACTTCACATGGGCCAGTGACCGCCGCAAACTTTTTATGCCATAGTAGTAGGGGAATCCCTCTCTTTCGATTCCCCTTACTCCCACCCCTTAACCGTTACCAAAAATTGACTCCTGCCGGAAGTGCTTTACCCCGAAAACATCTCGTCGCCCAGCGAAGGAGATCATATACAAAAAAAATGCCAGTTCATAGTTTTTATTTATATATGTATATGTTTTTAATTCGAACTTAATCACATATACATATATAAAAATAATAATATTTTTAAAAAAACTCTACCCTAAATTAAAACACCGGACCACATTCCTAAATAAATTTCGAGCCTCTGATTCAATTTAATTACGTATCAAACCAGAATTACTTTAATTGATCACTTGGCAAGACAATAAGACGGCAACCAGGTAGGTACACACCTCCATATGCATACATGTAGTGTTCTCATATGAGACTATCCTCCTACTTATTCAAGATACCATATGTTTACTGAGCAATTATTTTGCCGTCACTAAACACTTTTTACGGGTGCAAAATAAATGACTAAAGACAAAATGTCGGCACGACTTTAATGTACATTGTTTAGTCTTTGGCACTATTGTACGGTGATGTTTGGCTTACCTCCAGTATTTATTATCCGTTAATGTTGAATCCACATTAGACGAGCATTTAATGTAGGGAATATGCAAATTTTATTAAGTGATATGACATGCCACGTTCCGAAGCTAATTTGTGAATGTCTTTGCGAAATCGGTGTGAGTCAGTCGGTTGGAAATTTTTATCGGGTCTAATAAGGATTTTATGCTTTTGCGGATATAAATAGTAAATTATATTTGTGGGGTGCAATGAAAGTAATACCTGATTTTTTTGGATATTTTCACGGGAAATTATCAAAAATAGGTCATAATTACTGAAATTAATCAAGTCTACAATAAAATATTTAGAAGTGAAAGGAACACGCCAAACCAAAACGGAAGCAATTGAATTGAATATATTTTATATTAAGAGAAAGCTATTTTTGTGTTCTAATTTCTTTATTAAAATTCAAATGCCCTTTTTCAAACCAACATTGTATTTTTTCATACAAAATCATTTTAAAAAAAACACAAAAATCAACTTAGCGAATTATGATGACAAAAAATGGATTAAAGTTGTCTTGATAATAGTATTTTAATTTTGGATTTCTAGCTGAGAAAAGGAATCTTTAATACCGAATTCCAATAAGCACAATTTTCGTTACTACCATAGATGTTTCTTGTTTTCGAATAAAGAAACTTCGCAACATACACTATTTTTTTTCAAAATTTACGAAAGTAAAATTACAGAAAATTTTTACGCGTTAATCTTTTTGGAGGATTGGATGAAGTCAAAAATGTTCGTTCTTATCTCATATAAAATATAAAAAAATGTGGAAACCGTTAAAAAAATCCATGAAACAATGTGATGGAAATACTGGATGTTATCATTTGAATTCTTAAACAGCTTGAGGCGAAGTTTCGAGGACCCGCAGCAGACACAGCCTTTATAGCGTAGGCCTGCACCTAGTCTGCATTGGGGCATGATTGAGGCTTGGACCTTTTCATCACTCGTTCACAAGGGGTCTGCAGGACGTTTAAACTATTGATTTTCAAACTCAGCATGTGAGCCTGAGGTTCAATACTCTTTTATGTCGTCTTCACATGACAAATGAACTCTGACCAGAGTAAAGATGCCTAGTCGACGTTAATCTATGTGCTTGTGGAACCAATAGCAAAATTTATCGTTTTATATACATATATACATACATATATATATAACATTTATGTTTATGTATATACATATATATGTGTGTGTGTGTGCGCGTGTGAAAACAATAGCAGAATTTAGCTTTTTTATGCATATATATACATATATATATATATATATATATATATATATATATATATATATATGTGTGTGTGTGTGTGTATGATAAATTATTTATTTCAATTGACATTTTACGCATAAATAATTACATATTATTGAATTTAAACATTTCATAGATTACGAGGTCCCAAATTGGTCTTTTCAAATATGCATAATTTGAAAACATATTCTTTAAAAAAATCTATTTTTTATTTATTGCCGCTCTTGGAATGGAGGGGTGGGGGTGCTTGAAGACTTCGTCGCAAGACAAAATTTCAATAATATTTTTAGGAATCGATTATATGTTCGATTTTACGTATAGATATTGAAAACAAAAACCAAGTGTACATTCAAAGTATTCAACATCCAGTTGTGGGAAATTGTATAAAAGTAGTATCTACCTATCAAAATTCAATATTTTTTTTTTTTTTTTTTTTTTTTTTTATTTAAACTTTTATTAAATTTTTAATAAGTATTAGATCTACACTGCTTAGATCTCTAGCTTATGTTAATTCAACTCTTACTTCTAAACATAGTAATAACCTACTCTGACAGTACATTGTAGGCTTTGATAATACAACTCTTACAGCTAGGGGAGTTTACAATAGTTCACTATTGAATGTATGCTCTAATAATTATGTAATTATGTCGCTTAATGTCCAATGTTCATATTTTTTTTTTTTTTCCATGTATAGTTGCACGCTAGGGTCCAGATAGCTCTTTTGATGGATCGTCTATAATCCTTTTATACCTGGTATGCGAAAGGTACCGCCTCTACACAATGGTGGAGTTGAATGTACTACGCTTTATTGGCTACCTATTAGGGAGTTGTAGCGGATCGATGCGCTTCAGTCTTGAGTACGGTGCAGTTTGCAAAATTTCTCTTGCTTTAATATTTGGGTGTTTTTCCAGACGTTTCATATAGTTTCCACTGTGTTTTTTAATTTCTTCCTCTACCGTGTTTATACCCATATCGCGTTGAATTATTTTGTTGTTTACATAATTGGGGGCACCTAGAATTGTTCTTATTATTTTTGTTTGAATTCTTTTTATTAGGCTTAGGTTCGATTTTTTAGTGGTTCCCCATAATTGTATAGCGTATGACCATATTGGTTTCAGCAGAGATTTATACAATTGTATTTTGGTTGCCAGAGTCAGCTTCGATTTCTTGTGGATTAACCAGCGTATTTTATTATATTGTAGGCTAACTTGAGTTCTTTTTTTCGTTAAATGAGCTTTCCATGTTAGTCTTCTGTCTAGATGTACACCGAGATATTTGACCACTTTAGTTTTTGGTACTTTTATGCCGTTAATTATGACTGATCTGCATGTACGTTTCCTAAGTGTAAATGTGATTTGCTGCGTTTTAGATGCATTTATGGTTATTCCCCTCTTATTGGCCCATTCTACAATCTTGTCCGTTTGGTACTGTAGCTCCCTGGTTGCTGTTAAGGGGTTAATATGGGAGAATAAAATAGCCGTGTCATCGGCAAAAGTTGTAGTTAGTATGTGGCTGCTAGTCGGTAAGTCCGCTGTGTACAGGAGGTATAGGATGGGTCCCAGCACACTTCCCTGGGGAACCCCTGCTCTGATTGGATGTATTTTGCTTAATTGGTCGTTACATCTTACCTTAAAGGTGCGATTATGTAGGTAACTTAGCAGAATGCCTTGGAATTCAGGCGGAAGGTAGCTCCTGATTAGTTGAGCAAGATAATCATGTCTTACTTTATCGAAGGCTTGTGATACATCAAGGAATAATCCAGTACAATATTGTTTTCCCTCCAGTGCGTTCTTTATATAGTTTACTAATCTATGGATTTGCTCAATGGTACAATGCTCGTGCCTGAATCCAAACTGGTGGTCAGGGATGAGATTTTCGGAGTGAAGTATGGGAAGCATTTTATCTAGAAGGAGTCTTTCAAACAGCTTTGATAGTATTGGGAGCAAGCTAATGGGTCTGTATGATTCTACTTTGGATTTGTCCTTTCCCGGTTTTGGTAGGACTATAATTCTAGAATGTTTCCATTGGTCCGGATAGTGGTTGACACGAAGTATAGCATTGAATATATGAAGGATTGCCATTTTACCTCCAGGGGGTAATTCTTTGATCATCTTACCAGTGATTTGGTCGTGTCCTGGAGCTTTGTTGGGGTTTATATCATTGAGTTTTCTTAGGAATTCAATTTGTGAGAATCTGATGGGTTTGCCAATTACCAGCTTAGATTCTTCGGTGAAGTCCTCTTGTACTTCATTGTTTGTTGTTGCGCTGAAGACGTTGGACAAGTGAGCTGCAAAGGCTTCCGCTTGCTCGGATTGGTTTTTGACCCAATTACCCGATCTGTCCTTGATGGGAGTTATTGGCAGGGCTGGCTTCTGTATTCTTCTCACGGTCCTCCAGACTGAATAATTGGTGTCTGCTCCCACCGTTAAGCTACTTACAAATGTGTCAATTTTTTGGTTTTTATCAATAGCTAGCCCTTTTTTGAGTTCCTTAGCGGCTTTGTTTAGAGACGCCTTCGCCTTGGGGGAACGGGTCTTTTGCCATTCTGCTTTGGCTTGGCGTTTTATTTTGAGAAGATGAAGTATTCCAATATTATATCTTGATTGAGTTCTGTCTTCGTAGTTATTGTTTTCAGGGGTGGCTATTATCGCACAATCTGTGATGGTTGCTGTTAGATCGAGTAGTGCGTGTTCTATATTTTCTGCCGATCTAAGTTTTACATGAGGACAGTAGCGCGTCTCGAACTTCATTCTAAACTTTTCCCAGTTCGTCGCTCGATTTGCAAGGAAAGGTGAATTATGACAAGGAGTCGCATTACCACATATGTTAACTATGGTTGGTGAGTGGTCCGATGATAGGTCATGGGACGTTTTTATGGTGATGCGCCTGCAGTCGAAATTTTTAACTACGCCGAAATCAATTAGGTCTGGTGTTTTTTGTTGATCTGTTGGCCAGTATGTTGGACAGCCACCCGATATGCACTGCAGTTTATTGTGGAGTACTGATTCGAGGAGCTGTTTACCCCTTGGTGAAGTCAATCGTGAGCCCCAGTGTGGAGATTTCGCATTGTAGTCGCCGGCAGCTATGAAACAGGAACCTAGCGAGTTGAAGAATTCATCGAATTGCTTCTTTTTGATTTTAAATTTAGGAGGACAATAGGTAGCAGCGATACAAATTGACTTGTTGTTAACATATATATTAATAGCTGTATAGTGAATAAAATGTGTTTGGTTGCATGAGAGCGGGAAATGTTTAATTCTGTGCTTCAGAACGATAGCTGTACCTCCGTGCGATTTATCATCTGGGTGATTATTATTGTAGATAGTATATCCACGAATTTTTAGATTATTTTTGCTGCAGAGGTGAGTTTCTGCAATGAGCATAATATCTATGTCCATGTTAAAAAGAAATGCTTCTAATTCATTCCTACGAGCCAATAGGCCGTTTGCATTCCAGTATGCTAGCTTAATTGAATTCATTTACTCGTTAATTTGTGTAAAAGTTCTGTTTGCTTACTTAAATTTGAATGCATTTGGTTCACTAGATTGGTAAGTTGCTGCAGGTTATTGGTGAGTGTGAGTAATATTTGCATGATTACTTCTTGTTGATTGCTGGTAGTCGCCGGGATTTCTGTAGAGGGTTGGTTCTGTTGGTTTCGGGTCACTTCTGCATAGGAGCGGGATGATGATGTGCGCGTGGGGGCATAGAGCCCCTGTGCTGGACCCGTTAGTTGAGATGTTGATATAAACGGTTGCCTCGTTGCTGTGTGAAGTGGTTTGGTTTGGCTTGTCTGCTTGTAAATAGCATGGTACACTGGGCAACCCCTATAGTTTGCGGTATGATTCCCATTGCAGTTACCACACTTTCTAGACGTGGTGTCGGCTTTATTTCTGTTGCAGCTAGCTGTTGGATGCATGCCTCCGCAAGCTACGCATATGCTGGTTAGCCTGCAGAAATTTTTCGAGTGTCCGAACTCCTGGCAGTTATGGCATTGTAGCGCTGCATATCTTTTGAAGGGCTCTTCCACAGTGACTCTTCTGTGCAACAAGTACTGGATATTGTAAATGGGATGAGTTTTGCCCTTTGGAGGTCTACTGGACTCTGGTGAGAGTTCCACTTTAAACATAGGCTGCGGCACTTTATTTTTATTTATGACATTGTGGATTGCTTTTGTCATGAATCCTTTGCTTTCTAGTTCTTCCTTTATATCATCTAATTTGACTTCTGGGTCTATGCCTTTGATAATTATCACCAGTCCCTTGGCACTTTTCAATTGATATGTGTAGAAATTTACCTTACGTTCTTCAAGCCAGCTGACTGCTTGGCAATATTTCACTTCATCCGCCGTCTGGATTTTAGTTTCTCTGATATTACCTTTTCGTAGGTCCACAGCGTAAAAATTATTTGTACCTAACAGTGTGATCAGGTCTTTAACAAGCACTACACTATTTACACCTCTGATAAATATCGGTGGGGGTTTTGACTTGCTCTTTCTTTCTTCTACCAAAGGCTCATTGGTTGTGCTTTCAGCGGTGTCCGTAGCAAGGGCGTTGTAGTAATTTTGATATCTTTCATTATCGTCTTTTGCTTGTTTGGAAGCTCTCCCCATATTCACAGATGGTGGGCTAAGCTTCCTCTTTTCGGAGATTTTAATGTATCTTTCGATACCTGTTTGGATGCTTTTCTTAATAGACATGCTGCTTCCGCTAGGGCCAACGTCCTGTAGGTCAACGGAGGTCAACTCTGCACTCATAGCCTGCGTCATGGTGCTCTATTTAAAGTGCACATTTCACTAGCACTAGTCTGTGTTGCGCCTTGATAGGTTTTTCACAAATGGTTGATCACGACCGCAGTGTGCACTTTGCGCTGCTGGCTTGTGCAAATAATTGGCACTAACGGTACTTCACACTTTGCACTACTAGATTGTATGTTGATATAAATATTTGGTGAACCCGACCGAAACGCGTCCGTACTCATCGGCTGCTGGTGGAACAATAAAATTCAATATAATCGTAATTCGTTTCTCTACAACTTTTTCAGGATGCTTCTTTTCAAGTTACAATTGTATCTTGGCTGAATAAAAAGCCATTCAACAAGTATATTTGAACCTCTATCATTTCTCTTAGTTTGTTTTACATTAGTTTCTCGACAAAACCCCTATTCTCAACTTCACTTACTTTAATCTACTAGATTAATCCATCTAATCTATCTCTTTCTCTTACAAGAACACCATAAACAGAAGAAGAAAATTCGCCCAGCTTTACGACATCCGAATCAGCTTTCTTGAAAAACAATACGAAACTCTACGGCAAAAGAAAAAAAAATTCGTCTGCAATAAAACACAAAATAAAAGTTTCTTTGAATTGAATCGTTATTTTTCTTGCGATTGACTTTCTCTCTGATTGCAGCAAAGTGCTCCATTTTCTTCGACGCTCTAGGACTAGAATCCTTTTATTTCACCCCAGCTTCAAGGCAAAGTTTCTCGATGGTCGCCCAATACCGTTTGGACGAATTGTAGGAAAACTTCTTGTTTTTCGTCTTAGTTGCAGTAAACTCTTCACCTTTTCCCTATATTTTTTTTACTTCCATTTTCACTTCACAATTTTTGTGATTGTGTCGTATTTTCCCTTGGTTTATTGTCGATTGAAGGGTGCTTTTATAGATTTTATTTTTAGAGTTTTGAAAAGGTCCATGGAAAATGTATGGAGGCGAAAGATATTCCGTTTGGAAAATCCGATAATTGCTGTTCAAGTTTTTCGTCGGTGTTTTTAATTGTTATGCGGGTAGGGATTATTATTTAATGTTGGATGTAATGAAGTTACAATGTAAAGTTTATTGGTTCATGTTTTTTTTACTCAACCATCATTACTGAGTTTGTTTCAGAAACATAATGATGATACACAATGAAACCTTGACTTAAAATATAAGCAAGTCAAACCTGTTTATCTCATTACGCGTCAATTCACAATTCACTCAAATAAATAAATTATTTTTGATCCCTCAATTCACTGTGAAGGTCTTCATTGACTTTAAAAATAAATTTTCTTTGTCGAAATAGATTTAAATCAACTCTAACCTCAAAACGTAAGACTGGTTTTTATTTTTCTATGACTGTAAATATGTTTTTTTATTTGCTTTTCGCTTGACTCAATACGAAATTTTTAACCGTGGTTAAATTTAGTATCTTTTAGTCAAGATAAAAATCCTATCTGGAAAAGAAGTTCTAAGAAGCTTTTTGTTCTTCTTTGTAGCTTTACAAGTCATTAGATTAGATGAAAATTGAAAAAAAAAAATAAAAACGGTCTTCATAGAACCTAAAACACGTTTACAAAATACAACGGGTATTTTAAACTACAAATGGTAACTGAAGAATAAATCTGTGAAACACATAAGTACTTTCATAGCAATATTTTTAATACATCATTTATTTGCTACCCATCGTGGATACAAATTATTTTCCAACTTTAAATTATATACATTTTGCGCCCAACGTGGGTGGTCATTTTTTAAATATTTATTCTTTTCGGTTGGATACGTACAAAATCTTCCAAAGAAACAATCGAAATTATCAATATTTTCGCTATTTACTATTCACTTTGATTCTCATTAAATGCTTCTTTCAGCAGGGAAAATCTTCCCGTACCGATTCGGGAAATTCGCTGAATCATTTCCCTGTTAATATCACCCAAGTGAAAAGTGTGCTAGGCACACCCCTAAGGCTACTGCAAAATCATTTCATTTCCATTAATGCAAACTATATTTAAATAAATCACTGCAATCATCCCCAGCTGTCAGGATACCAGGAAATAGGTGCAGATACTCTCAGGTAACTGAGAATTGCCTCTGTCATGAAGCTGATGGGCAAGCATCCAAACTCTATGGCCACCAGTTTTTCCTGTTCTATATAATTTTTGAACATATTTTCATGTCCTTTCGTCGAAACATTTCCAATTTTATTGATGGCTTAGCTTAAACGTGGAAAATATGTTGCGTGAGTTGAGTGGTGGAAAACTAGGACATGACATTGCATGGTGAAGCCCCACTTTGACTCGCAGGTGATAGTAGTAAAGATGAGACGTTCGTAATGTTTATGTGTGGGCAAGGACATGCCAAGCGGACGACATTGAATAAGTGTGTCATCAATTCTCTTAAGGAGCATAATAAAATGGTTATAGGAATGCATAGGACACAAGGTGACTAGCATTGGATATATAGTAAAGTTTCAGAAAATTGTGTTGTAGCAAGCATGTGGCACTTGTGAGTTTTCCAGGACCTTGACGTGATCATCAGAATGCCACAATGTGTTACGTTGTCCCATTTTTTTCTTATTTTTGCGACGCATTTTCTTTTAACAAGCTTTCAAAAAAAAAGATTGATGAAAGCTGTTGCAGCAAGTATTATTTTTTTCAGCTGAAACTTTTATCATTAGAATTTCTCGAATGACGAATTAAAGAGGAAACGACCTTGATATTAAATAATTTATCTTCAATAACTCAAACTCTAAAATATTAGCCAGTCATCGTTCACCGAAAAAAATTCCTTTCTTAGCATAACCCGAAAAAATTTAATTAATTTAGAAATTGATCAACCCAACGCATTTTAAGCTCAGTTGATTTATTTATTCGTAATTCCTATCGCACGACTTGAAAAGAATTCGTTCTACCCTAAATTACATCCTATGTATACATAAAAAATTACTACATTCCACAAGGCGTTTTCTGGCTAATATCCTTGCAATCTACCGGTCCTTTTAAAATCATAATCATCAACTTTATTTTGTATAACAGGTCAAACAGGAGAAATGTTCAGGTTCATGGTGACTGGACAATCATGCTAAGCTAATTTTCTATGTTGCTTGCCATATTTTCCTTTAAAATGGACGAAAGCTATATGAAATTAAAAGCATTAGCATGTGCTTCAGTATCCAGGAGCAATGGACCCGACCAACATCCAAGTTGGAGTAGAATCGTTCGTTATATCCATGTACACACACACACACCATGGATATTATGACATAATTAATTAAATTTAAACATGAAGCGAATGGAATTTAGGGTATCTTTTGAACTTTCAGGAAGATTTAAGGCTGGTTTAGTAGTTTTTTGGGTGTGAATGTGATATGTTCAGCAACAAGCAAAAAAGGATGATTGGATCGTTCAATAAATAACGATAAACTATGGCCTGAGAAAATATTTTCCTTGGTGTTTAAAGGATAAAAGTTGTCTGCCATAAGCAGCCTTTTTGGTCTTCATTCAGAGCCACTGTTCTAAGATTCCCTTCCATTTCCACAGTCAACCAGAAGAAATATCGATTTTTTTAAGCTAATCAGATTGCAATTAGAAAAGAATCGAAATCGAATGATTTTCTTTTGGAAAACGAAACATGTTGTTTCAGGGTTTAAATGCAGAAAAGCATTTATATCACATTCAGATTGTTTTGTTACACAGATAAGTTGAAAGACATAAGTTTCGGCGTATGTGGTTGAGAAACATAAAAAGAAGGAAACGGAAAAAATCCTCACCAGAGTTTAAATTTCTTAAAGTGTTAGTGCCAAATAGTATACTGACTATATAATATAATATTCAACCTTTTTGTTCGCACTTGTATCAAAAACACTGTCTAGAGATGTTTTTGATGAATGTTTTCAAAGCATATAATTTTGTTCGTACTTTTAATCAAAAGCAAGAATCTTTTCAAAAACAGATGCTTTCGTTACAATTTAATTAGCTTGTAATAATCATCTTAAAAGTAAGTAATTTATAATATAATGTAGGCCTTTAACTTTCACTACAAAATTCATTTAAATAAATTACTGACAATTCGATTTTTTAAATTATTCAAATTTATGACAATCTGTCAACGACTCGCAAAGTACTTAACCATCATTATGTATTCATGAAAATTTATTAACATGTATTTGAATCAGGTCACTGCTTTGTTTGTGACTTTCATCTCATTTTGACACGAACGAAAATTTACATTTCAACTTCATTCGTGCAATAATTAATATAAAGTTAAATTACATTGTCATGAATATTTAATTTTTTCCTCGCTATCATAAATATTCATTTTCACTTTAATTAAATATTTTTCAGTCACTACAGCCAATTAATTTGTTTGAATAACATTAAAATTTGCTGATTGAATGAAATGCGCGTGAATATTTTCTGTTAATTCTGTTAAATAAATTAATTAAGTTATTTGTCAACAAGATGTAATCAGAAACTTTCATAGCGTTTCAATTTATTTGAAGCTTATTAATATTTTTAATGAAAATAAACTTGCTTGAGAAACATTCACTTTCAGCGAAGATATGTTGACAATCCTTTTTCTACGAAATGCTGCTAATGATTGTCGTGGTGTTAATTACAAAATATAGTATCCTTTTTCTGGGTAGCACTGCAAACGTTAAAATGATATAAAGCATTAATTAATTGGTTACTTCAATGACCATTGACGACTGTGATGCCAAATAATGTTTCATGTGCCCATTTTTGTAGGGACACGATTCATTTGTATTTTCAGTCACTCTTTTAGAATATATTGGCTTCTAAGGCGGCAACACAAAAAGGAAGCCTTGATTTTCACCATCAACGCATGGATGCTCCTATAATCCTCTCTAACAGTATGTGCCTCTTTCTGGCATTAGGAGGAATTTTGCACCCGATACCAGCAAAAATACTTAGCAGAGCTGCGCTTCATGACCTTACCCAATCTGCTGGGCTTGGGGACAAGCACCGCTTCGCAATCACGATCAGGATCTTAGAAGCCAGAATCGAGAGTTGATCTTGAGGCCGGCAATACGGGATGATATTCCATGTAGAAGATGATCAAAATTGTCGAGAACCTCACAAGGATTAGGGAGTATGAATTCGATTGTGTTACGGGAAAATTCCACGTTCCTTTATTCACTTCGCGTTTATGAGTTTAAAGGCAACGTTGATCTCTGATTACTAGCTTTAATCAAAAACTCCACATTTGATTGTAGTAATTTTTATGTTTTTATGCCATGCCTGCAGACTGGAAACATAATTCTGAAGATACACATAGACAACAATATGAAGCATGGAAGAATGAAAAGGTATAACTTTTAATACTGCCCTTAAAATGCTAAAAGTTTTTCTATACATTAGTAGAATTTTTTATCAAGTTTTAACTTGTTTTTTTTCATCGGGATGGATCCTTTCATAGCCATAGATTTGGCTGACATTAATATTTATGCAGTAGATCTTTCATTAACAATTTTCTAAATTCAGAAAAAAAGCAGTTTAATAAATCAAAAAATAGAGTACTTAAACTGAACCAAAAGCCTTGAAAATTTTCATTAAAAAATTTCAAACGTAGCGTTTTATTACGACAACAAAATTGTGTTGATTAATTTTTATCATCACGAAAATATTCGTTTTGGGGAAGAAAAATTTTCTTCGATATTTTGTAGATTAGAATCGATACTAAATTCAGTTTGGTTATTTTCAGGCGCAGATGAAATTCTTTTTTCACATTACGAGTGTGCCATATCTTTGCATTGTATAATTTCGGATAGATTCACTCCAAACCCGATAAGTCTACTTCACATTAGCAATTTTGTTTGTCATAATGGAGATTCGAACCACCAATGGGAGATTATAATTCTGTCACTATACGCTCTTATCCACGTTAGCATTTTATCTGCATAAGTCCGGCAAGTATTAACAACTAAGAAAAAATACCAGGAATTATGGAATAACCACATTAATTTACTTTATATTAATGTAAAGATTCGTAACATTATCAACTAAATGCATTTAAGATTTTTTTCGTGGAAAAAATGTAACTAAGAATGCCCTACCTCAAATATTCGTAACTATTTTTATTTTTCTAACGAAAAAAAAACATTTTGACAACGAAAAGCAGACAACGGATGGATTTTTTTCAAAAACAAAACTTTCAAAAAATTCAGAAACCCAAAACATTACGAAAAATTGCTACCACGAAATTTGATTTGCTACATAACGTCCTTCAATATCAAGGGCAGAATAGTATGTTCAAAAAACTTGTGTGTTCCATTAATTTATGAAAGTTTAAAGACAAGGAATAATGTACAAGACGCAGGTGTTCTCCATACGACATCGTTGTGGTAACAAGCCTTCAATCCCAAAGAACAACTTAGAAAAATTATTTTACAAATCCTTACACACCAACCAAAAATCCTTCTTTTACTAACTCCTGAATTTCTATTGACCACAATAATATACCCGACTAACCCATCAACTGTTAATTAGGGCAATCTATTCAAATTATTTAGGTCAAAGCATAAACACTTATCAATGCTGTCGTTGTCCTCTTTCAATTTGAATTTCAACTTTATGCTTGACCCCACAGTAAGGACATTAACTTTCCAAAGCAATCTGGCCAACTGAGAGTTGACAAATCACATCTTAGCCACAGATCCATAAAGATACATGCATATTAAGGGAATGCAGACGTTATCCTTAATTTAACCAAGAAAGTCTCCTCAGGGCAATGAGAAGGTATTCCCTATGTCAGACGTCATTTTATTGAAGCACTTAGAATAAGGACAGTTTGTGATATGATAAAAGGGAGTTTTATTTAGGCTAACTTATGAAAGGATGTATGCAATTTTGGTTCATGTGAAAAATTCTCAAAGTATTTGAATTGATAAATTTACTATAGAAATTGTCCCTTTTTAAAATCACTCCATCTCTATTATAGCTTCCTCCTAGAACATCGAACAAAAGCAATTCTGGATCATTTTTCGCACAATCTATCGCTTGATCCGACATTAAAGATTTAATATGCAAATCTAGTGCTGGGTAATAAATAAATGGAAGCAGTGAAACGAAGACGCTTGAACGTTTTCATGACCCATTCCTGTCTGCCTAATTTCATTCGTTCGCTCACCATCCGACCGTCGTCGGTCGTAACTTCTGTTCAGTAGAAATTATTATGGAAATCCGAAAAAGTAAGCTCTCATGGGATATTTAAGGATTAGAGAAGCAAGCGCGACATCGTACGAAAAAATCCTTCTTTACGAACTTCCATTCAAAGGAAACGTTCTAAAGCCTAGACGGCGTTCCTCTTTACGATCGTGGTTCATGTTGATGATGTCGTCATCGTTGTAGTCATCATTCTCGTAGTCCTGCTGAAAGGACGTGTACTCACAACGGAGGATGATAATGGTAGAAATGATGAGGTACTTCTTTAAGCTTTCTAAAAGGCCAACAATATTTCAATGAAGCTGGACTTCGGGGGTATTTATGCGTTTGGCTATGCACCTCGATTTATGGAGATCAAGCTATTCTTGGAAATTTTGACGAGCCATTACCACGAGGAGATGATGGATGGATAATCTTGGGAGCTATGATTTTCTACTTCTGCTTCTTCCTTGGATAATAGTTTCACTACAGCAGCAATCACCTTGGGGCTATACTCAAAATTATTCCAGTATTGAGGTAATTTACATGGACAATTTTTTAAAGTTTTATTGTTGTGAATAATTTATTTTTAAGCATCATTTCTTATGAAATAGTGAAAATCGTCGAAAATGTTGTATAGATCCTTTATCAGGAAATTATATTCGGTGATACACGAAACGTGTTAAATGGCATGTTAATTATTTTCTTATTTTTTGTATTTCCTAGCTTGTTTTGTTGAATTACATTCATTGTAAAGTAACTATTAATACTAAAAAGGCTTCTAGACCAGAAACAATTCAAATCTCAGTTCTGGTTCTGGTTTTGAATGAAATGCTTTTATTTTACCAAAAAAAAATGAAATTAATCAAATAAACGTGTAATCTATGAAATCTGAAACATAACATTCAGGCGTATAGATTTTTTATGATTTGTTCGCAATTTTTGCTATTTTTGAACTCAATTATATTGGCTACAAAAGATGCTAATTCCTTATTAATTTTTATCTCGTTTGCTCAAAACATGACGATTTTCAAATGTTCAAACCATAGTAATTTCAAAATATAAACAATATTAACTTCAGAAACTATTTACATACCTTAATTAATTTTGTCTGTTTGAATACATTAGAATTTACGATACATGACATGTTAGCAGTTTAATTTATTTTCCTCTCATTTTCCAACAGAAAACAGAAAAAATGGAATTTACTCGTTTTGGTTCTTATTTCTTCAATTTTAAATAGCACTTTATTTTCAAAATTTTAAGTGGTCTTTTGGTTATGATGTTCAAAAAAAATTAACCATTTTTTCAATAGAAAGAAATTGATACTTTGGGTGTACAAAACAAATTTTTAGATTTTTTTATTGCTTTTATTACCCATAACAATTTTTTTTAAAAAAACATCAAAAATTAACGGCGGAATGACTGTATCATCTGGAAACAAAAAAAACGCCAAATTAATCCTTATTTAACTGCCTATGGCAGGTACCGGAATGATTTTTTTTATTAAACAATAACAAAATGGCGACCATTCCTTGAAAGAAACCTATTTTTGAGGGTGGAAAATTGAATGAAAATCAGAAAATCTGATCCCGATCATAATTATTTTGCTGCCGGCTATAGCCATATATGTGTACAACAACTATTGAAAAATCGGTTGAGTAGTTTCTCTAAAATCGGGTCCGTCAGCTTAAAAAAACATGAATTCGAGAAAATCGCTTTTACTTTTTTTACGAATTACGAATCATTCGAAGTTTAATCTTCGTATATTGGCTTCAAAATTTACTGAGCTTCTTGATCAAAAGGTGGAACATGCTTATGCTTTCGTAATTCAGGAGAGGGAAGTCGAAAATATCGAAACTCAGCTAAGCGTCAAAAATGTAGTCTCACGGCATCTCGCTATACAACGCTTTAAAACACTTTAAAAACTAAAATATCAATATAAATCCTTTTAAATCTAATTCTTGATGAAATTTTCTAATTTTTTTGATTTTTTTGAAAAATTGTAACCTAAAAGTAGCAAAAAATTTCTTAACAATTTTGTCGAACACAGAAATAGAGAAAATTTCAACTAAAACATTTTACATGTAAGTTAATAATTTACTATACAAATTTCGAAGATTTTTTTAATAAACCTATGCAGAATTGTTTAAAAAAAATAGTAAAATTACGCAACAAATTCTCTAAAAAAGTATGAATCAATTTTAAAGCAAAGACGGTTCGAAAAAGCAATAAATTCACCATCGAGAGTAAAATATTTATGTACTACGAAAATGAAATCAAAAATCAATTCTTACGAAATATATTGGTCAAAAAACAGGGTCAAGGAATAGTTTCAGCAACAAAATGTGGAAAAAATTAATAATACCTGCATGCTATGAAAAAAAAAATTCAAAGCGCAAATAATATACATGAGATTGTGTCAAACACTGCAACAATAACAATAAAATCATCAAAGAGTACAGGAAGAGGACTGATCATCATTATTGTCGCCACCGCTGCCACCACGTTAAATATATGTAATTAGCGTAATAATAAAAGATCCCACCAACGAAGATAAGGATTTTCTATCTCTTTCTATATATATAAACACATGGAATTTCAAGCGAGTCAATCATTACAATGTCACTCACTGGAAATTCTCTTATCTGAAAACTGCCAACACTGAACGAAACGATGAGATTCAAGTACAGAACTACCGTTTACCTATTTGGCATTAAAATATTTTTATTTGGAATTTAGAAACAGCGAACAAAGTGGCAAACATAAAACAAACGTTCACTCTTCGTGACATTCCAAATAAGGATGCTTTATTCGGAAGAACGAAATAAGGAGCGAAAATTGATCTGTCGTTCGGGATAATTTAATTTATTCGCTTAAATTCTATACTATGGAACTTAAGGGGGGAAATACCTTTAGACACTTTTTAAAATCGATTTTTTTAATTGTTTTAATCGATAGATACATCGCCTAAGAATATCATGTCAAAGTTTCAAAAGCTAATTCTCAAAATTGTGGAAGATATGCATCCCGGAAGTGCCTGGCGCCGAGCTCTTTTTCTCTTGACCACAAACTTTAAACGGCCTTTTCTGGAAACCATGTTTTTTAACATTGCGTAAGTGATAATAAAAAAAACTAGTGAATCGATTTTCATAATCTAGCATTCATTTTAAAGAGCATAAAAAACTGTTCTATATAGACTAAAGATTAAAAAACAAATTATTTTGGGACTATTTTTGACTGGAAGTACAACGAAATTTTTTTAGCGTGTTTTGAAGGGTTAATTTTTAGATTTCGCAAATATTTTAGTCTATCTACTAAAAAAAAAACCTCTCGAGTAAGAAAATGTTTGGTTTGTTGATTTCAGATGAAAATTACAGCAAGCATCGCTTACGCAATTTACGACGTCAGCGACGACATGGCTTTCAAGATCCTTGAAAAATTTGTTAATTTTCAACTTTCACTTTTGTATAATATGTTTTTTTTTCAACCTCAAACATCGCCTAAAATAAATATTATACTGATTTAATAAGAACTGTCTTCGTTTCCCCACAAATCAGTTGCAAACAAGACCTTTTTCGGTCTTTAAAGGTACTTCCCCCCTTAATTGACTTTGTCTAAAACACAGCTATCGCCACTGAATAGCGTAACTTTCTCCGATAGAAAGCAGTATGACTTTGACTTAATAATATTTACCGAAATGTTAAAAAACTAGAAGGTCAAAGAGATTAATTTCTAGTAGCGATTTAGTTTAATTTTACCATCTTAGAAGTTATTTAGTTTTAAACTTGGCTGATCGACCCTAAATATTTAAATTATTATCACAGAATTTTCATACGATTTCACGTAGAACTATCTAATAAAAATGAATAATATCAAAAAGTTACCTGAATCATGTATGCAAATAATTTTGAACATTAGATCTAGAACATTAAGCCAAAAGCATTTACCACACCATATACATAGATAAAATGGATATTAAGGCATTCATAATGTTCTACGTTGAAAATCATTCAATATCCAAAGGCACACAGTAAAGAACTCCTCAAACTTATCAGGAGGAAAACGATGAAGAATTTTGATGATTTTAAGCAGTTAAGCAGTTTTGTCACTATGCAGAACAAATTTGGATTAAGATGATGATAATGTTAAATATTTTAAATTTTCTAAAAACAATTTACATAAGCTTTAAAAGGAGCACTGTTCCATACCTATGCTGCTTCTTAAAGTAATTTCTCTTCTAGATTGAATCATAAGATTTTCTTCTGACTACCATCCATCCCTTTCACTATATACTCATGCCACTTCAAACATTTATTTACCAATAAACCCTTAACTTTCCCGAAAACATTTAAAACTTTCGTAAAACTTTCCGGAAAATACCGAATCCCAACCACACCTATCAAGACCCCATTCTATGATGTTCTTTCGACGAAATCTATCCCCCATTCCCCTCGGCCACACTTGAACAAGTAGGCTCTGATGCGAAAACCTTTCAAAAGGATTATAAACATGACAAACATTCCTGAATCTATCTAATAGTGAATATGATCGGAAACATGTTACACGCATCTGACTTATTGAAAGGATGAAATATTTCATGAGAGCTCAACTTACATGCACGCATTTCTCCATATTTTCGTACATAATGTGTTCAACGGTTATGAAATGTGAATATGTTTCAGTTCAATTGACTTGATTCCGTTTCTCTAAATATTTAATATCGTTACTCATGCATAAGGACGATTACGATTGACATATAGATAAGTAGACATTCGCATTTACGGCAGCATGTCTAATAAAACATCAGAGCACGGGAATTATACCTTGTAGACGAATGTATCTTCCGGTAAACTTGTTCAGTTGATCAAAAATACATTAGGAGATGTGTGTCTATAAAAGGATATATGGGCTTTAAGGGATGCCTCCATGGATGGTTTTCTGGTCATTCGAACAAACGGGATCGGGACGGTTCGTGATTCGATTTTTTATGCATAAAACGATGAGTCAGGATTTTATGTTATGAATTTTTGAGTTTTATTTTTTTTTCAACTCATCCACTCGATAATCATATAGACGTGTGTGGGTTTAAAAGATTGTTTGTATTCAAGGAGGGATTTTACTTGCTTTTCATTCTTCATTTTAGGCGGAACTCCTTTATTTACTGTCTTAAATGCCATCTGAATCTCAGTATAAATTGACTGTAGCAACTTATTTTATAAAAGGAATCCTAAAATATTTACTCTAAAGAATATCAAAATTAAATACATTTATAGTTCTTTTACTTCATTGAAATTTATTGTTCTAAAACAAATTTGCAACATCATATCATGATAAAACTTCAATAAAGGATAATAAATCCATACCACCTTCAAAGGTAACCTAAATTTGTAAAATTCTTTCATAATTCCTAAGACGTTGAACGAAATCCTGATTCTACGCTTTGTTTCCTTCCGTTGGAGTTATTAAAAATTCCTTATTTTTTCGAGAAGAATTTCACTAGTTTGTTCAATTTTCATAGAGCTAAAAGACACAAGTGAATGAAAGAAAATATGCGTTGCATAAAACAGAGAACTTCAATATAGTACAGCGTGGAATTCCTTAATGCTCATTAACTTGATATGTACATCTAAGCCGTATCACAAAAATTTACTTGAATTTTTTTTATTCATTCCGGTAATTTTATAAAAGTTTTATGTACGCGAGTTGACCTAGAAACATGAAGAAGGATTATTTCTGAGATGAAGCTACTCAAGATTCATTTTATAAATATTTCATACATTTAAATAAATACATTTTTAAACATCTTCTGAATACTTAATGCTCATAAAACTTTCGTAACTATAATCTTGTGCCTTATATTCTATTTAATGTGCCGCACAACTACACAGTTTTGGCTCCATTCTGGACTTTGCTCATTATTGAGTTCTAAACTACATATTTTTCCATTCATTTCTAAATTACCTCCAGAACGAAACTTGAGCAAATTCACTGATCACAACAAGGTTGTAATCGGTGCTGCAATATGCAGAAAATGTCGCTAGTTGATATTTTCAAGTTTATCACACTGTTTTTCGACTTTTCCGTTGGTGTTCAAAAGAACAATGACATTCTAGAGATTATCTTCGTTTGATAAGAGCTTTTATAAGTATTTAGGCATTCATTATTCTGAAACCGAAATTGTGTGACATGCATCAAACGAAACCATCTCAGTGTGAACAGTTCGACGCATTTCGAAATGTGTCAATCATAAATATGTACGTATTTGCGAGTAAGTGTAAATGTAATATTAATTATCGTTTTCGAATGATGAAGGATGGTTGATATTTTTAATAATCTTTTAAAAACATTCGACAGCGTGCCTCCACGACACGTCAGCCTTGTTCACTTCTTCTTCTTCTTCTTCTTTTTGTGACAGGTGCTGCCGACCGTACTTATCCTAGGCATTACCCACTCGGATCTAGCACAAACGGGCATTGTGTGTAGCTTAATCTATTACAGCATGTAAGTTTTGAATATTTAAGTATTGAAAATAAATTTTGATATTCTTTGTAGGCATATTGAAATATCCTCTTTTATTTTAAATTAATTTTATCATAACGATTTCGTCATTCAGTTGAGTTGGTTCAAGTTGAAGTTTCATTGAAATTGTCCATGTTTTTTAACAAATGAAAAATATTGATAGTATGTCATTTCTTGCTGAATTTCTCAGATATATACTTACCAACTGATTTCACATATATTTATAGTCATTTGGTGGAAAAATGGACTTACATTTTCCATAGGCAGCTCGTACCAATCATTACACTTGCAAAAGGCAACGAAATGAAGCTTGAACACTGAAACCTAATAATGTACATGAATTATTCAAACGATTACACACAACATCTTCCCTCATCAATTTAACCACAAAATCGATCCAATTCCCGTCAAGTGAATAAATTGATACGCAGAATTTTCAAAGCCCGTTCAGTCAATTCGATTGGCTTCTTGAACGCCATTTTGTCGGTAACTGATAGTAATAGCATCCTATCAATCAAATTGAGAAGTCACCCCTTCTATGTTACCCGCAAGTTATTTAACATCAAACGGCTTCCTTGAATTAAATACAGCACATACGCATATAAATACATTCATGGCTGATTATTATATAGGTATATACGGAAGCTAAGGAAGTGGAATTTTATAGTGATCACAAGGACAAGAAAATAAATTTGTAGGCTGTTAACATGCTTCGCCCCGCCATTGTCTGTGTTCATCTATCAAATTAATTTCGTTTCAGTTGCTCGTAATTAAAACTAATCTCGTTTGCAATAGTGGTTGCTCATTTCATGGAAGAAGGCCTACAAAGGCGTTGTCGACAATTACAGCTGAAAACGATTCAATTATTCAAGCATTATTATTAATGGAGGCTCGACAAAATCCACCATCCTTTTGGCCCAGCGAAACAAGTAATTAATAACACGAGAATGGAGCCAGGGATGAAAGGTTTCTTTTTGGTTTTACGGAAGGGGACGCGGGTGGCATCATGGCAAGATGTTACAATGGAAAATAGGTCAACACTAAATTGTGTTGTTATTTTTGTTTTTGACTTAAGTGTTTTGTGGTAAGACATCCTCATTGCATTTTCAATTTAAATTGTCCATATCGAAATTCCCTTTGAATGTCGCGACTTTACGAAGTATTTTCGTTAAGATTTTCCCGCCTGAAGGTAGTTGAAATGTTTAATCTGATGGAGCCCTCCAAATATTTTATTACCGTTAAATTATATCATTTAATTCGATATTTTAAGGCTTGATTTATGCTGACTTGCCATGGGTGTTGATGATTTTTATTAACTTTGCTGATTAACGTTTGACTATCTGGGAATCATAGAAGTTACTTTTCACTTCTAGTTTAAAATTTAATCAAAATTTTGATGAGTACACTGTACACTGATTATTTTCCACCAATGTGGAAAATTTGCTTGGCCAGCAAATAAACTAATAAAATTTCGATTTTATTGAACAAGACTTACTGCTTAAATTTATACGTTTCAACTAGGTTGCATACAATAAATTTCAAAGTTAAATAATTTTCAATATTATTAAAAAAATATAGATAGGTGTGGGAGTTCATTTCAAGAACGTGTCCCAAACTTATACAAATAAACACCTGAAACTCCATTAAAAACCAAATTTTTTACCATTTTCAGTGCTTTTTAACCACCACTTTTTCCAGCTACCCATACGTCATTGTAGTGAACGCAGCTATATCTGACTGAAAATAGTTTATATATGTTGAACGCAGCCTTTATATGCTTATGTAAAGTAGTAGCAGAAGACAGAATGCAAAGTGACTGTCATTATTGTTTTCCACCAAGTTATTGAAAATAAGGTGGCAATTACCTTTCAATTGATTATTTACAAATCATACATTAATATTTCATCATTCAGGGAATAAGTTTATTAGTTTGTACCGTTGAATAAATGCTTTTTAAAGCACGATGCTGCAAAAATGAGCTTAAATTTTTTACACTAATCTTGCCAAACTGCAATTAACATGGCTGTCGTCAATATATCTGTTTAAAAAGTATCGTGAATTTTAAACTTCCGCGGACTACGAGTGTTCCATTTTCGATATTTGATGTGACGTTATGTTGGTACTTATTGTCCCTCACTCATACTGACAAGTTTGCCCATTTTGAATCTTCAGTTAAATTTTGACAGCTATTTTGCTTGGACGTGTTTTGGTTTGTCTTCGATTTTTGTCTATTCAAAAAAAATGGATCAAAGAATCTGTATCAAGTTTTGTGTGAAAAACAACTTTAAGTGTGTGGACGCATTCCAAATGTTGACTGTGGCATATGGTAAAGCCACTTTGTAAGGAGGACATTTATTTGAAAATGTCACTTCGAGAACAAAATGACAAGTAACCAATGTGCAAAATAGAAATTTCGCGATTTTTTCTCTGCATTTTAGCGAAAAATCACTCGAAATCTTTTGTATTTTCATTTAATGTAAAATTAATCTGAAGCTATATCTATTTGTTTATTTCAAAATTTAGAAATTTTCGAATCACCATCCATTATTTATATAGGATATATTTAATTTTTAAAATTTGACTTCAGATTGGTGATCAGCGATCATCGGATCACTTAAAATTACCGTTACTTTCTGCAGAATTGCCTAGAACATTCAACCTAAAAAGACGAAAAGATCGACAAAAAATTATTTTATGCTTGCCTCATTTAAATCTAGTTTAAACGTAAATTTGGTGATTTAGGCTAACTTTCATATAAATAGCTTTCAAGAATTGTATTGCTATTTAAATGGGTCTCCTGTTACATGAGTGAGCCATATTTTGATAAAGAGAGCTGCCACTACAACCAAGAATTGTAAAAAAACACTTGAGATTCGTCACTTCGGTGATAAAAAGCCACACAAACATATTTTTGCTTCGCATTTTTTCTAATAAAATTACTTTCTAATATCAAGTTCATAATTTAGATATTCGTTTTATCCAGCTTTTCGATGTGAAATTATTTTTAACTTGCTTATTTACAGAAGAAGGTTAACAACATTTTTTTTCTTTATGTTATACCTAGAGATTTTCCAAACTACATTTTAATTTTCTAAATTTTGTAAAATTTCTTTTTCCAAATTTTTCGAATATTTTGCTTCAATATTTTACCCAAAAAAAATTATATTTATTTGAAATATTTCACCCAAACAAATTCTTCTCAATTTATTTCACGATAGTTTTTCATTCAACGAAAATCCAAGGTATAAATTTCTTTGTACTTCATTTTTGAAAATCTTTTGCTGTTAACAATTTTTTAACTCAATTAAATTAGTCAATCTTCACGAAATGAACTCTGGATTTTTTTCACGAAAAATGTAACAATTATATAATATTGAAAAAATTTCCAAAAAAATATAATAGAATTTATCAAAATAGTGCTGTCATAAAAAAATCGATTACAGGTAAAAACATTTCCGCAAAAATCGAATAATTATTATTATTTTCTTTTTATTTATTATGTGTTGTTATTAATGAAAAATTGATCAAAAAATATCAGGGAATTATACAAAAAAAACTGTCGTATTTCTTGTTATTCCCAGATTTTTTTGTGTTTATTTTTCATTAAAAAATTTTATTTAAATAATTTTTTTTCAAACAGTTTGCTTAAATGTTTTTTAATACTAGTCTCATAATTATTCCTAGCCTTATTAAAATAATATTAACTTTCACTGTATGATTGAAAGAAAAAAGAGCCGCTTAAAATATTTCATTAATTTCTAATATGAAAAGCAATTTTCATTTACAAACTTGAATTATGTTAAATAAAAGTCAGGACGAAATAAGCAAAATATTTGTTAAGGAGCTTTGGTTATTTTTTGTCGATTCATCTACTTGGATGATTTTTTTTAAATGTTTTCTTTCAGGTACTAGCCATCATTCAATAGAATTGTTTTTGATACCAAAGTGAATTTTTTTCGAATGTTGCCTCATTTTTTCGAAACGTTTCCGCACTTAATTTCAGTTTTTTCTTTATGTATTTTTAATTTTTTAACACTGAGCAGCTGCTCGATGAATCATTCCCGAAGAAATCGAAAGCAAAGAAAATAAATTATGGGCTAATATTTCAAAGGATATACTCTCCTCATCCTTAACATATATGCTCCAAAAGACCATCTCCCCAGAAGTCTATATTTCACCAAATCCTCAAAATGATCGACATAATCGCATATAAATAACCTGAAATAAATCCAACCGTCTTTCGGTAAGACCTCATATGTTCCTCTGAAAGACACAAAATCAATTTTATGTAAACATTTATGGGCGCGAATATGTGGATGTTTATCAAATGGAACCAAAATCTCATAAAAAGGGAGCCCATCGGCGGCTATACTATATAACAAGAAAGAATCACTAAACGATAATGCTGCTGAAAAACAATGTTCTAAAGCTCACCAAAAAAAGATAACATTCCGAAATAGATTGCGATTGGAAAATGGAAAATAAATCTGTGCACTCTCGACATTTGAACATTTCGTACACAGATTTAATGCTAATGCTCATTGCCGCGCCATTGAACGTGCAAATATTGATTTGCAATAAATGGTAATTTATGGTCAATGAATGTCTAATGCATTGTTATTTTAAACAGACACACTATTATGGATGAGTTTGCTGGGGTAGTTAATGCCTGCAGGACGAGACGTGGTTGTATTTTGGTCTAATGAAATTTTTAAGAAGATTTTGATAGTACTTAAAGCCTGATGAAGACAAGAATTCAAAAAAGGACTTGAAATATTTCGTCCTGGGGAAAACGAACTCAAAATCCAAGTTGCTACGATCTCCTAGTTCAATCTTCATTCTTTAAATGAAATAATTAATGGAATCTCTGGACAAACTCAATTTAAAAATAGATAAATTCTAGGATCAAAATTAATGTCTACATTATTTTGTGAAATAAAATCGAATCAGTTTCTTCTATAGAATCTTCTGAGAAGGTCCAACCTTCTAGTGGGTGGCTAATAAAATTCAGTCCATTTCACCAGCTTCTCTGATATCTTCCATACAGCCAATACCAGCCAACATTTCCCATAACTCATCCTTACAACCATTCTTCGCAACTCTCCACATAGTAGGCGCACATCCCGTTCGTTCAGTGTTAATGCAAATCATGTACCAAATTTTAATGAAATTGATATTTACCGCGTATAAACGCCAAGCCCCGCTTGAATAATGTTCGCGAAGCACCTTTTATAATCAGGTGTAATGGACTGCCTGCTACACCTAAATTTCCCTTGGGTGAACGGAGGCGGAAAGTCGTGATTATGTATCCTTCCTCGATTATTGTCAGGAACATTATATTACGCTTGACTGCATATGACGATGTAATTAGTATTCACGTGACTAGATCCTACGAAAATTCAGTTAATTATGGTCCATGCAATACAATTTGAGTAGCTGCTAGTGAAATTTGGCTAAAGATTATTGCATTGTTGTGCAACAAGTCCTTAAGGATTGTACTATGATTATATATGAACACTCGTGTAATTGATCGAGGCTGAAAGGCTGCATATATTGTTGAAGGATTCGGTTTTAGACTATTTCTGTTCATATCAAAGACTTAGAATCAAAACTAGGATCGAGCTTATTTCAGGCGCACTTTTAGGCAAACTATCAGGAAGGAATGACACAAATGTCAAATTTTAACTGATATTTTCAGATTTGTTGAGATATTTATTCTTCATGATGTGCCTATGAAATCATTCTTATTCGATAGAGTAAGAAATCGCGAAGGACAAACCTTGTTCAGATCTTTTTGCTATTTTTGCTATTGCATTCGAAATCTTAGTATGAAGACTTTAAACGAAAAGCTGTTGACTCCTGAATTTAATTTTTTGTTTTGAAAAATACTCTTCAGTTAAATTATTTTTCCAAAACGTCTACTATATCAAGGACTTGAATAGTTTCTCACTATTTTTTTGCGAAAATGAATGCTTTATTTTTAAAAATTACTAAAGAAAATGTCATTGAAAGTATCGTCCATTGCTAGCCACTACTGTCTTACATCTTTCTGATGGCATACGAAAACAGTTCCGAAAGGACGGTTCAACTTTTGAGGTTATCCACGAATCGGCCCATTTTTTCGCATCTTCATAAGAGTGGTAGTGTTGCTCAATCAGCACATGAGTTATCGATCGGAACTAGTGGCAATCGGAATGAGCAATATCTGGTGAATACGACAGGTGGATTGGTCAATGCAATGCAAAATCCTTTTGTTTTGACAAGAAACTCATGTTTAACGCAATGAAAAAATATGTTGTTTACACTTCAGCGGAATAAAATATACTAATCATTTCAAGCCTAATGGCGGAGCTTCACGGTGAAGTTGGCTCTAGGATTGATCGATGAAAAAATACTAAAGGATAGCTCTATCTTTCGGGGAAAACAAAAACTTATCTAGGCCCTCAATTTATTTTACGGAAAAAAATATAGAAGTAAAAGTCTTAAGTTAAAATTTGATGAAAAGTTTCTTAGAAATTAATTTTCCAGTTCATCAACAATTCCACCAAAAATATACGCCCAATGCAAAATATTGGAATATTGCGATCGTATTTATTATTTTAATATCTTAAATTATTATTTCATTAATAAAATTTCAGTAGTGTACATTTTACGAAAATATTTATCCTTACTCAAATATTTATCCATACTGAAAATGAAAAAAAATACTATGTTAAAAGCTAAAAAAAATCGTTACTCTTAGGTTTGAAAGCGTCTTACCAAGATTAACGCTTCAAAAAAATTAAACAAGCTTAAATAAATTAAATTGTGAAATTCAAGGAAAAAATATGAGGAAAATTGTATTTGGGAAGTTTCTTGCTAGATTATTGCAAAACTTCTACTGCTAGCATTTTCAACTAAATTTTTAATTATAACCAGAACACAGGATTGACGAAAAGATAAATATTAAACATGTTTGATGTATTTTTACAATGTTCTCCAGAAATAATTTTGTGCATGAAAATAGAAACATATTGCGTAAAATTATATGTTATGTGATAACTGCATTTTTATTGTTGATTTTTAAAAAAAAAATAAAAAAAATATCAAATGGGAAACTTGGAAATATTTGATTAGCAGGGAAAGGAAAATTTAAAAATTGGTGATATTATAGTGGCTAAAAAATTATTTTTTATATACATAATCAATGTATTTTATGTAGTTTATTAATTAAGTTTTATTGAAAACTTGGTTAAAAAGAGTTATCCGGATATTCGAAATTTGATTGTCCCGAAAAATTTGCTTTTAAACACAATAAATAATATATATTTGTATGCACAATAAGGAACCAATTTTTAGAATTTCTGTAAAAAAAACGTTTCTCTAAAAGTTTGCATCTAAATCATCTGAGATTGAAAGTCGCCATCGAAATTAACAAATAAAATCGACAATGCCAAAAAAACCCCGTTTGATATGAAACAGGAATTAAAATAGACTTGAGGTTAAACAGACCCAAAAAAAACAGATAGAAGTTTAAAAATAATAGTGGTGGTATATCTGCTAATTAGTGAATGCAAGAAAATCATTATTGTTCGAAAATAGAGTTTCTTTAAAGGTGTCGAGCAATAAATAATAAAAACAAATTGGAGTTTTGGATAAAATAAATATAATTAAATTTTTTAAAACTATTGCATTAATTTTACGTAAGCAATTATTTCAGCCAATTATAATGTTTCAGTCACTAACAAGTTGCAAAATTAATTCCGTCTCCCGAAAAACAACTAGGCTCGAAATGATACCAATGTTCTCCTTTAGTTTTTGTTTTCTTAATATATCCTTTTTCACAGTCAAAAATTACTTAAATAAACAGTTTACATTTTGAATTTAATAAATAAAATAAGAAGAAATTCATGTACCACTTTCATCATTCGAATATCTTGTTTTATTTTTGTGAACACAAATAACCGTGATTACATTGCCGGGTATATTTAATATTTCAAAACTACCCGCCATTCTTGAATGTCACTTACTGCACGAGCGCAGCATTGCCATAAACTAGCATGTTGACAGCGTTTTGTCATATGATTTTGAAGTGTTCGAAATAAAGTGGCTGTTAATTCTTCTACGCGAAACGTAGGAGTGCGCTGTTCGTTTTGTTGTGTTTTTATGCTAGAAACACATTATTAGTTAGCATCTTAAAGACTACATATTTGAAATTAGTGAAAAAACGTGTGAATTTAATGGTAACAGTGACATTGAGACGTTCTGGAAGTTGTAAACATAGCAAAGTTTAATGAATGGGCAATGTTTTGGTGCTGTCAATTATGAATAGACAACATTGTCTATTGTGATCTAGTACTGTAATCAAAAGGTAAGAAAGCATGTAGCTCGTCACCTAAAGCTAGCGGAACCGTTTTGTTGAGAATTTCGACGTTGAAAATCGTTATTTTTTTCATTGAATATCGAGGAAAAAACAGGAAATTATTAACAAAAATAAATAATTCAAGCTGCAACAGTAACCATTAGTGTCATGAACGACGGAATAAAATTATAGTACGATCAGTTGGACAGAATTTCGATTCTGCACCCAAAAAATCAAAAAACAGTAGAACCCGGTAATACGATCACGCTTAATACGATTTCTCGCATAATACGTCATTTTACGCCAGTCCTCGTAACTTGAAATATGTTTTCATACATTTCTTAACGCTTAATACGATCGTCATCCCGTTTAATACGCCTAACGCCACACGTATATCACAGTGAACTGACGTTTCAAATTACAACCGATGGATCAGCGCATCATAAAGGTCCTTAAATAAGGTGACAGGACAAGACTAATACATCACTATCTAGTAATGGAAGACTCTGATAGCAAACGGCCCTTGACTGTGTATGATGTGATTCTAAACATTGCAGCGGCATGGGAAGCAATTAAACCTGAAACCATTCAAAATTGTTTTAAGAAAGCAGGTTTCAGAAATAACGGAGTTGACGTCGTGTTGGAGGAAGAAGAAGAACCCGTGATACTGCAGGGTTTTCCTGGATATTCTTCCATTGATGACAATGTGGCACCGTACGAAATTCAATCAATTGAGGATCTTATTCAGAATGTGAATAACACACAAAAAGAGGCCCTAGATGATAATGATGAAGATGAAGATGAGTCAACTCCGATTTTGTCAAACGCCCAGACATGATCAGCTGTTAAAAATTTAAGACGCTATGTAGCTTCTTAGAATCAAAGCGAAGACGCACTGCAAAAGTTAAATTATGTTGAAAATCTTGTAATTGCTAATGCGGCAAAAACTTTCTGTCAAGCCAAAATAAGTGATTACTTTAAATAACGTAATTATAATTACACTATGTATTTAACGCAATTTATAAATGTATGATTTAATACCTAAATATACGAAATTAGAACATAATACAGTACGTTTTATTTTTGCTATCCCGCGTAATACGCTTGCTCGCTTAAGACGCGTTTTTGGTTGGGTTCCTGTGAAATCGTCATAAACGGGTTTTACTGTATTTTTAAATTATAGACTTATTTTTTATTATTATATATTTATTATTTATTTATTTTCTACTACTTTCTACAAGTAACATTTTTTAAAGTATGCTGCATAAATTTTTATGAATTTTTTGTGAAAAAATTTCATGTTTTTTTACCGCAAAAATGTTTGGTAGAATTTTTTCCGTAGAAATTATTTTAAAACCTGTTGTCAGGGTTTATTTTCACTCTCTCCGGTCAAGTCTTGCGTTCATTGTATGACGATCAACTAAAATATTTCTAAATTTTTTTCAAAACTTTTAAACGAAATTTTCTCCACCGAATATTATTTCAATTTATTATTTTAAAAAATTGTTAGAAATTTGTAAAAGTCGTTCGTTTATTTGTTGTCAAAAATTTCTAATTACATTTTTATTTAGTTTTTGATATCGTGAAAATTATTTATAATGAACATTATTTGCTTTTGGTTTAATCTTCTAAAATTTAGCTTAGAGTCTTTTGTTTGCGACTCGGTTATTCCATTCAGTTTTCATTGCCCCTAGATTTAATTGGAATCATTCAATACGTCCTATATTAGAAATACCAAAACCGACGAAATAATAGAAATTCCGAAACGATTTAGGAGAATACCTCAAAAAAATTAAACAAAGAACTAAAACACCAAAATCAATTTCGTTCATTTGATTGGCAAAAAATGGTAACTTTTATAAATTATAGAAAATACGTTGAAAACGAGTAATAAACCCAAAAAATATTGATTACATATCTCTCGTTGGATAAGATATCGAAATTCTGCTAGCTTGCAACTTCTTCTTTGTGATTGAAAATTCTTTGAACACTTTTCGGGCAGTAGCCAAGCTCCTGAGGAACCATCGTCACAGTTTCAATTCACTCGCACCACGCAGCAGAACATTTGCTTATCACAGCTAAAATCGCAAGCGTGGATTATCTGAAATATTACGGCTATATAATAACTCTCAGAATTATCATTGATCGTGGTTGAATCGCCTGTAAACAATCTTTACGACAACTGACCTTCAGTCGTTTTCTGAAGCACATGTTGAATAGTAGTAGCTCGCATTTATAGTGATACTCTTGACGACTTTACATTTGAAATGGGGCTATCGATTAGCATCCCTCGTTGTGTAGTTTAATTTGCGTCAAGAAAATCAATAGTGCGGATAGTGTTCTAATTTTTTTGTGTTGAAAATCGAGTTTCTTGTTAAGGTGGCTTCATTGTGCTGAAATTTGGATTATCTTTTGGTAAGAAACCTCTCCAAAAAAAGAAAATAACTATTAATTTTAATTCAACTCTAACAGAATCATTCATCTTTACAATTCCCGCCATCACAAATAATAATCAATCAAATTAATCATTGCAGGTGGAAAAAATAACGACTGTAGCCATGAAACAAATTGCTGATATTCTTCTGTTAATCTGTATTCTGACGAAACTATCAACAGGTGAGTATCACTATCAGAAAAATTTAATAGCAGACCAGACAAAACAATTCAAACAAAAGATTAGAAATTCAAGGATAAATTAAATTCGATAAGTAATTGTCTATTTAACGTCACTTAAATTTCGAAATGATAAAATCATTGTTTTCTAATCTAGTTTGTAATCGAAACTCGATTTCCCAATCACAAGTTCATTCAAGTCATATTTTTCATATTTAGTTGTGTACGGTTGAATAACCTTCATTAGAATAGGAATTTAATTGTCTATATCTTCTTTTTTGCGATAAGACATTCATGAGGAATCAATCAATACGAAACAAACAAAATGAAATGAAATGATAAATTTAAATTAGAGTTCACTGAATCTCTAATAAAGTAAACATTCCTAAGATTGATTGTTAGAGTTACGTTCAAACGCTCCTGAATCATGTTTACCATCTAGTGTGAGCGTTGATTACTAGCATCTTAAAACTATTCGCCCTAACAGCCCAATTTAAACCTTCAACTTCAAGGCTGATTGAGAAAATGCGGTCAGTAAAATTTTCACCATCGATTAAGACACCATAAAATTAAGCGATTCTCGAGTTTGGTTCATTCCGTTCCAATTGATTTTTTATGGAAACTCTATCAACGCCGAAATTCAGTAAAAGCTCTTTATTCTCGGGGGGGATATGTTCCGTAAATATGCCGCGAATACAGAAACCGTGAAAAAAAAATATAATTGAAGTTTTTGACCATATTAATTTTTATCGTCAGGCTTAGGCAATGGTTTAAAGAACTTTGTAATTTTTTTTCTTGCTTGGCAGTTTTTAAAAGCTCCTTCAATTCAGACTGATATTCAGCAGTGACATTAGAAATTTGCCTCTTAAAAATAAGAATTCGCTCCATAGACGGATCAATTTTGATAAAGACATCACAAAGCTCATTTATCATTCTTAAATCTTCACTAAGATTTCTCAAATTAAATGTCACGTTTTCAGTGCTTGCTGAAGCCTCTTCCTAAATGGGCTGCAGATTCAACATTTCCGTCCAGTCGAATTCAGTCAAATCTTCATCTTCCTATTCAAGCAACTCCTGATTGTCACTTGATTCTATCTGTTCGAACCCATCTCGTCCTATTCCCGTCGCAATTTCGGCAATGTTTGCAGTTAAAGATTGAATTTGCAAAGATTCTTCGTCAGTCAGAACACGCCACAGTTTTTCCAGCATGATTTCAATGTGTATAGCTTCAGTTCTTCCAATGATTCTTTTATGTTTACGATGCATTTTGCTATGTCAAATTTCTTCTAGCATTGCATAACATTCATATCAGGATCACATTCCATATTATCCAGTATGATTTTGACGGTTCATCTAATGTAATAGAGCTTAAAGGCGTGGATTATTCCTTGGTCCATAGGTTGAATTAAAGCCGCCGTGTTGGGAGGTAAAAATGTCACTTTTATATTTGAATGCATAGTTTCAAGTTCGCGAGGATGACGTGGTGCATTGCCCAAAACTAGAATTGCTTTAAAGTCTAAATTCTTTTTTTTAATAAGTCTTAGTTTCGGAAACAAACCAGAACCAGTCACATCAAATAGCGCTTGTAACTCACGTTTTCTTATTAGCACGCCAAAACACTGACAGGTCGTCCTTATTTTGATTTTTTAAAGCACGAGGATTTAACGATCTCTAAAGAATCAGTGATTTAATGATACAATCTCCAGATTTACTAGAGCAGCAATGTAACACTATCTTTTGCTGCCTAAAATCCAGGGGTGGACTTTTCGCTTTCAGAAATGAATGTTCTGTTTGGCAATCTCTTCCAAAACAGTGAAGTTTCGTCTGCTTGAAATCTTCCATCTGAACATTCACCTGTCGACCTCGCACACCTGAGGCACTCGTGGAAAAAAGCCCGTTCTAACAGGAGCTAAACCATAGCAGCCCTTCAGGCACCCTTGAGTTTGTAAAGGTACCACGGGGCCGGGGCGCCCATGATAGGTTGCTATCATCCTCGACACTGTGAGGCCCTCTTGTAGGAGCAACGTGGTGGCTGTGGTAAGGTACGCTAGATAGTCCGCGCTTGGTCAACCAGTACCGCCTTCACCGGCCCTGTAAATCGGCGGCAATTCTGGGACCCCCCTTAGAGAGCTCCCGCATGGCTATGCGGGGCGTTTCCAAGGGGAGGGGTGATTATTGACACTTATTTCAATAAGTCCTCCTCCAGAACCGTATTTTAATGATTAACTTCGGGGAAAGCACGTTAAATCACTCACTTATTCTGTACATTCACCACCACCAGGTTCTTTAAAATGTGCATAAAGACGCTTCGCCTTCTCCCGGACCATAGGACCACTCAGAGGCACCCTCTTTTGTTTGCGGTCCTCGATCAATAATGACAACACCACTTTCATTTTTTTATTGTTGGATCACGAATAATTTTCGCTGACAGTGAAGTTGAAGCTACAGACGACCTTTTTTTATCTTCGGATTTTTTTAACGATCGGACAGTTGATTCGCTAACATTGAATGAGCGTGATATGGATGCAAACGACTCTCCAAGGCGTATTTATTTTCACTTTTAACGTTAACACTGATTTTTTTCGCGGTGGAACTAGTTTTACATTTTTTTAGTCGACATTATAAATTAGGAAGACAGCGAAAGAGACATGTTACTCGATCACAGTTTTTATAACAAATGAAAAGAGGCGACAATAAAACACGCAAAGAAGCTCTTACCAAAGGACGGAACGTCTAACATGTGGCGATAGCATTTAACAACATATGTACTTTAGGCGTAGTTGTAATAAGGTCTGTTTTACTTTTTTATTAGTCCATTTGCCGACGCGATTACAAAGGATGCCGAATCCTTTTTACTAATATTTACCGATTAGATCCGCAAATGATCTTTAGCGGCGAATATAGAAATTGGGTCGCAATTTTTTAACCCGCGAATAGTGAAAACGCTAAGGAGGAAGCATGAATAAGGAGCTTTTACTGTACAACAAAAATTGCCTAGCCATGATGTTCATCTTTACTATCCAAATACTCGTATTTAGCTTCGCTTTCATCTAAAAAAAGATAGCTTTTCGACAAATTAACCACCAAGGATATGATAATCATGATTTCTCTGACGATTTGCCACTGTCTTGTAACCAGTTTCCAACGATTTTCTTTTAAAAAAAACACTCACTTTCGTGCCCAAAACTATATCCACGAGGAAGTAACTCCCTTAACTATTTGAGTAAACCCAAAACAAATTGAATTGTGCTACAAATAATATTCATATTTACTTCGTATCTTCTTAGGATTGCCATCTGATGTCGTCAATTATAAACTTGCAAAAACTAATAATGAAGAAAGCAACATCGAATACAACGTCAACATGGAACAAACGCATCTAAACCTTCTAAAAAAGCATGCGCGTATAATAAAAGAGTACGAATCACAAGCTAATATCGGTCTTGATGCAACGAGCAGATCAGTTTTTGTGAATTTAACATGTTCAGCATGCAATTTTGGTAACTATCAAAGAATTCACATAGAAAAATCGAATACTCATACAAACAATAATCAGTAAAAAAAAGAGGCTATATCACGTTAGGGGCCATCCATATATTACGTAACGCAATTTTTAGAGTATTTGGACACCTCCTCCTCCAAGTAACACTTAGTAACATTTTTAAAGGCCCACCTCCTCCTTGGAGTGTTACGTAATATATGGATGGTCCCTTAACATCCTTTGACATCAATAATTTTGGACGCAAAAATTCAGATTATTTTATTCGCTATTTAATTTATAACATCTAGAATTTTTTGCAATTTTATGACTGGGAAATTTAAAAAAAAATGTTTTGTACTCTATTTAGCCGTTGGAATGTTGCAATTCTACATTGCATTAGGTTTTTCCGATAAAACAATCACGAGTCATATGGCCGGTGTATGTTCTACATTCCATATAGAAAGTGGCGAAGTGTGTGATGGAATCATAAGACTATTCGGGGTAAATCTATTTTATTTTATTTTTAAGTTGAAATAATTTGGAAAATATCGTCTGTTCAATTCTCAGCCAGAAGTCATTTACATTCTGCGACACGTTTCAATTTCACCGAGCCAAGCTTGTGGCTTCATCCTAGAAGGCACATGTCCGGACGAGTATTCACCTTATCACGAATGGAACATTGATCTTCCCACTGCTAAAGGAAATGTTACTGAAGTCAAGCCGATCCCTAAGGAAAATGCACCGCGTTTGAAAGTGCTTCAGCTTTCAGATAATCACTATGATCCTGACTATACTGAAGGCACCAATGCCTACTGCTCAAGTCCACTATGTTGTCGTGCCAACAGTGGTGCTGCTGCCATTCGAAATGATAAGGCCGGCAAATGGGGACATTATGGAAAATGTGACACGCCCAAACGAACAATAGACCATCTTTTGGATCATATAGCTGAAGTGCATCCCGATATTGACTATATTCTCTGGACGGGTGATATTCCGCCGCACAATGTTTGGGATCAAACCAAAAGCTACAATCTCAACATCATAAAAGAGACAGCATCTCAAATTAGGGAAAAGTTTCCAAACATTCCAATTTTTCCTGCCTTAGGGAACCATGAAAGTGCACCAGTCAATGCATTTCCACCTCATTATCTAGATCCTGTTCATATCTCAAGCGCATGGCTATACGATGAGCTGGATCAGATTTGGAAGGACTGGCTACCGGCGAATGTATCGCAAACAGTGCGCCGCGGAGCATTCTATTCAATCCTATTGAAACCGGGCTTTCGGATCATATCGTTGAACATGAACTATTGCAACAATAAAAACTATTGGCTGCTTGTGGATTCAACGGATCCCGACGAAGAACTGAAGTGGCTCATTGATGAGCTTGAACGTGCTGAAGGTATGCATGAGAAAGTTCACATAATTGGACATATACCGCCTGGCAATCCGGATTGTTTGAAAGTTTGGTCCAGAAATTTCTACGAGATTATTGGACGATATGAGGATACGATTACGGCACAATTCTATGCTCATACTCATTACGATGAAATGGAAATATTTTACGATCCGGATAACTTACGTAAGTGCTATCCTTAGCAACTACTTTGCCTTGAATATTTATATACCATTCAATTAAATAATTGTAAGTAATGACTGTTCAATTTGGTCTATTCTTCGAAATTTTGAACAACACGTAGAAGTTATCCTAAAATAATTTCAAACAATCATATTTATTCCTCTCGTTTTTAAGTGAATTTAATACATAAAAAGTCCAATGATAAATAATTCTGTAATAATCAAACTAGATCTTGAACGAAAATTTGTACGATGTAAGACCAATAAAGCCTGTTGTGCTACGCAGAAAACTCGTAGCTCCTTATTCCTTGCCTACTCTCGTTCTATTGTTAGAGACAGTGTACAATAGAATAATATTTGTGAAAAACTATTTTTTTTTCACTGACCCTTAACGTACGATCTAATCGTCATGCAACAATCCTTACAGAGCGACCCACAAGCATAGCATACATTGGTCCATCAGTCACACCCTACATCGGTTTGAATCCGGGCTACAGAATTTACTACATCGACGGCGATCACAATGAAACCACCCGATTGGTAGTCGATCATGAAACCTGGGTGATGAATTTACAAAAAGCCAACGATGAAGACAATCCTGTTTGGTATAAACTCTATTCCGCGAAAGATGCATATGGTATGAAAAGTTTACGACCCGAAGACTGGAACGAACTGGTGAAATCGATGGAACACAATGACGAATTGTTTCAATTGTATTACAAGTAAGTAAGATTAATTTATTTCGTGCAGTTTCGTTGAAATACGCATTGTCTCCAGACACTATTGGAAAGATTCACCTGTTCGGCCAGGATGTGATGCACTATGCAAAAGTTATCTTCTCTGCGATGTAAAATCTGGACGAAGCTATGATCGTAAACGATTGTGTGAGAAGGGCGTAAAGAAAAATGTTCAAATGTTTGAAAAGAATGAGACTGAGCACACAAACTCATGGACACACAGCATTAAAGTTAGCTTGAAATCAGCGTAAGTTATTTTCATTCTAATCTTAACGTATTTTTGAATTGCTTCTAAAAAATTATGTAAAGTAATTAAACGTTCAATTTACAGTAATTCGAATGAATCTTATATAAATTCATAGGATGCAACTGTTTCGGGCTGTTTTTGTCAGTCAACTATTCAGCAATTCATGTTTTATTCTTTTTTTCTACATCTGGAAACTCAGTCGACTAATTTAAAGCAATTTATTCTCATTTCAGGTACAATTTAGTGAATCATTTTCAGAAGCAAACGCAACTCGCAACGAATGAAATCGATCCGTTAAATATTTACGAAGAATTGTAATCGAAAGAACGTAAAGAATATATTATAAACTTAAGTTAGATACGATACGTACATAAGAAAATAAAAATCACAGTTTTAATTTCACTGTGAGGTAACACGATAATTTCTATTTATATTACAATTCCAATACTAGATAATGAATATGTATAAAAGAATGAATATTTACTTGGTAAGATCGGAGGAATGTATTTTTTCTAAAATAATGTTGCCTTATTAAACATTTATTGCCAAATATTCTTTGTTTTTATTACATTTTGGCGATCAACACGTTCGTTGCCTGACCTCGCTACATCATTGTACATTGTTCAACACTCCTTATGTACCTTCTGAACAAAAAGTACCCGGAATTTCTCATTTAAATTGCTCGCGTCGAGTATTTTAAGTTTCTGTATGTTGGTAGGACTGTCCTTTATTACTATGTCAAAAATGAGCGCTATCTGTCAACCAGTTTGTTTACAGCAGCTGGTTGAATCAGTCCACCTAAGTAGTGCTCGGCGAATTTTACAATGAAAAAAAATTGAACAAAGAGTTTGTCTCAAAATTTGTATTTTGAACGAAATTTCGTCTGCCGATCGATGCTGGAGAATGCTTACGGTGAGTCTGTTTTACGAGTGGTACAAATCTTTCAAAGACGGTCGGGAGATCGTCGAAGGCTTGCCTCGTTCCGGACGGCCATCGACCTCTTCAACTGACAATAACGTCCAAAAAATTAAAGAAATCGTGCTCGAAAATCATCATGCTAGTGTTAGAGATCTAAACATTACTCGTGAAAAAATCCGTCGTAAACGGCCTGAATTGTGGTACGACAATTGGTGGTGGCCAAAAGGATGATAGTCACTTTAAAGGCTTGGCAATGAACATGTTAAATAAACTATAGACAAAATTCAAGTGTATTTGCATTTTCCATCTCGTGGTCCTTTTTATTGAAGACCATTCTATCTATTTTAGTTTCTTTTCATATAAAATTCGATATTAAACTCAAAACTGTTGCTTCTCACTTAATACAACGCAAACTCTCCGTTTTTATCTACAGTAGCTTGACATCTTTTCAGCCTACTTTCAACTATTTCTTGTACATATTATTGTCTTAATTGTCTGTAAATATTTTGAATCGCTGCTCCAAGCCGTTTCAAACTCAGCACTCTTCTTCCCTTTTGCTGCGACTCCATAAATCCCCACACATTTTCAATTGCAATTGTGTCTAGAGATTGTGAAAGCCAGAGCTATTTTCTCTTTTTCATTCAGTGCACAGACGAACGTGATTTTAAGCAACATTGTCCTTTTGCAAAGTCCAATTTTCATCTCTCCATCCCATTATTTTTTGTATCAATGTTAGAAACCCACGCTTGTAAATTTTTACCATCTTCTGAACATTGAAGCTCTCAGTACACAATTCTAGGCAGACTTATCCACGTTCTGAGAAGCATCTCCAAACGTGTATTTTTATTTTTTAACGATGTGAAGAACGAAATACATTTCACGGGAAGATCTAGCTCGCCTTACTGAGAGCCAGACGAAAAAGATACTTCATCGGAAAACACGATGTTTATCAATCGCAGTCCATATTCTCGGAAGCCCAATCTGCGTTTTTCCATGCGATTTTTGGGAAGAAGTGGTTTCAAAATCGGGCCTGGGAACTGGACCGTTGCCGCATGGTGTTGATGCTCACATGAATATCCTTTTAAGCTAATTTAGACTTGGCTTCGCAAAGACACAGGGTAAAGTTCTTCACGAACATCTGGACTATCGCTCTATTCTCCTTAATTGAAGTCACACCTATTTCCCCACTATGTGGTAAAAATCCGACATTTCTGGACTCTTCATAACATTTCAACCACTTGTTGAGAAAGCTATTAGTCTTTTCAAGCACTTTTGCTGCATTAGCGGTCTTTCCGTTAGTGTCCTTGAGGTCGGTGCATAAAAAGACTGCTTCAAAATGCTTGACCTGAGCCTTACACATCATAAAGTAACCTTATGAAAATTCTTATATGACTGAAGTGAATCTATGCCAAAAAAATAGTCCACCGATTGGAAAATAACGTCCAGGCTAATGGCAGCGTCACCTATCAAATTCTTTGAGGAATCATGAACACGTTCTTGCTGAACAGACTGTAAATAGAAACATTGTCGGCAAATTGGTTTGAAACCGCTTACATTCCCTCGAACTAGATGATGCACTCCTGAAAATAAAAACTGAAAAGACAGGCGTATATAAAATGAGGAATATTATTGTTTTTAGCATAGTTCGGCCAGCAAAAGGACAGATCTTTTTCATCAAATAGATAGCGTCGACTGCGCCAGAGAAACATCTTGCAAGTCTTCAACACTAAACAGCGCAAGACTAGCACGAGCAACATTTACGCGACTAACTTTTCCCCGATTTTATGTGAGAAATGATTGAACATTTCACAGTTTCTAGTTTTCAAGTTATTTTATTTTATCCTGTTTTAACAATTATGTCACAAATATAAACGTTATGATCAATACGAAGAACTGAGTATACGATTTACATGCTACAAGTGGAAAAATATTTTTGGACATACATTTAGTTTTCAGCATAAAAACAATTCGAACCGTAGTAACATTTAATTAAACTTAATTTACAGCTAAATCTATAGTTAACATAAAACATCATCAATTTGTTTACTGCAATTGAAAATTGCCCTTAGCCAAATACATTTTCAATGCGTCCTGATGATCACTATCGATTTGCGCGATCAAAGTGGGAATCACGCCCGGTCGACTTTGCGACAACTTCCACAACCTTTCTGCCAAATAGTTTCGCGCGTCGCTTATTTCCGCCAAGAAATCCTCCTTTTTCGGTTGGGCAAAATTCAATTGGGAAAATGCCACCTGATAGCCGGGCGTGTCTTCGACTTCGATAAAATGATCGCCGTAGGGCGTCGAGTTGTCCGGTGGCGATTCAAACAGATCGACAACCTCTCGCAACAGTCGCGGCCACAAAGCAACATACGGTGGATTCAGCATTGCCGGACTTTCGGTGAGGATTCTAGCAACGCCAACCCCTACGATTTTGCGGTCCATTTCAACTGATACTTTCGACATGCCTGCAATGAACACCCGTTCGACGACCATTCCAAACATCGACGCTTGAATTGTGTCGATTAGCTCGATCAGCGACGAAGCGCCAACTTTGATTGCGTAGTATGAGAAGAATATGATCACGCCGCGCACGTATTTTGTCGTTTTTGATAGTGACAGTCGTTGAAATAGTAGCGCGAAAATTTGTTGCATATTATTTTGAAGTTCACTCCTGTAGATTGGTTGGAAATAATTGTTATTTGTGTTGTTATATTAGCAAAGTTAACTAAACATATTCTTGTCGAAAATTAATAAGAATCTCGAGAAGAAATACTTACAAGGGATAATATGTTATTAGGTTCTGCATCAAATAGAATCCTTCATGATCGTTTGATTTCGATGCAATCATCTTTTGGAAAATACCCAAGATTGGATTCTAAAAATCAAAGAAACCATCAACATTGTTAAATAGCTTCTACACCGAGCGTGCCCACTTACCAGCTTTCCTTGAGCCGATATTTGTGATGAACCTTGCCGAATAAAAGCAGTGATTAAACGTATCAGAGGCGTAACATTTCCAGGTCGATCCCAAAGTGCAGGTGCTAACAAGCATGGGAATAAGTTCCAATATGGTTCGGGGATGGCAGTGGTACCCTCGCGGATCTCCAACAACAACGATAGCATTTGGAATATATACGGCATAAACTCGAGAATGTCCTGTTGTAAAATACCTTGAAATACCGGAAACAATGCCTCCTCAAACGAGCTCACAGCACTCGGTTCTGTTTGACAAACAATCCTGCAACGGACAGCAATTAGAACAAGATTATTTTCATAATTGCCTGGTGAACTTACTTGACGGCCAGCGAAAGAGTTTCAAACAGATAATGATTGAAATGAGGTCGGGACGGATTCTTGGCGACCATTGTTAAAATTTCAGTCAGACGAGGTAATGCCACAGCCATATATGGCATAGTTGATTCTTTTAGTGTTGAAAAACTTCTCATTATAGCTTAAAAATATAGTCATGTTTAAGTACATTCTAAAAATTGACTACAATCATTCCGATTACCTTTCATCACATACTCATTCTCGTGCGAGCCCTCCAAAAATAATGTTGCAAATAACCCAGAGAGCAGATCATTTGTTAAAGGAGCCAAAAATGCGCTTGTTACTCTATTAAATGACCAAAACATATTTTAAAAATGTCTATTAGTCATTTTAATGGTACACTTACATAATATCTCCTCTGGCGTCTCGCATGATGAGAATTTTTTCGATGGTACAGGCTACATAGCTGTGCACAACAACACTGCTGGCGGACAAGTGTCGTATCAATTCAGGAATAGACGATAAGATCACTTGATTGCCCAAAATTGATCGAAACACCATTAGGAATTTGATTGCATCAGCCTTAAGTACGGGCAATTCATTTACTGGAAATTATTGAAAATCCATTTTATATTTTGTTGAAAATTAAATTTGAACGCTAAAACGATCCTTAAGATACTATTTTCTGAAGGTAAATCATATACTGCCGTGCTAAGCTAAAAGGATACACCTCTATTCGATCAGTTTCGAGTTATTTCACTTTTTCTGTTTCTGCCTATGTATTATGAGGCATATAATTATTTGGAAGTGTAAAAACTTACTCACTTATGAGAATGTTTAATAAGAAGAATATTATATAGCGTCTGTTATCTGTAAAATAAAGTATAGGAATACGTATCCACTAACATGGAAATTAGTTTCGGATTGAAATAAAACGAAAACCACGCGATATCGAAAGTCGCACACACTGAAAAAATCCAGCTTACTCTGCGTGGTTGAACGTTTAGTATTTAGTTTGATATCCTTTCTTTTCAATGACCGTTGCCAGTCAGGAAGGCATTGATTTCAACTTTCTGCCGAATTCTGACAAATAGCGTTTTCGCATTTATTTCTTCAGATGATCTCATGAATTTTAAATGGGGATCAAATTAAGGGTTTGCGGTGCTGCTTTCATCACGTGAAGGCGCAATTATATTGGGTTTCCAGATAAATTGCTGTATCGGTAAGCTGCGATCGTCAAAAGTAATTTTGGGCATCTGCTAACGTATCGACATTGCCGTATTAGTGAAAGTTTATTGCATTTTTGAATGATTCCTTGATTCAAAATATCTGTTTTTATGCCAAGTTCTCGTCATTTGAAGGAAAGTTTGATCTTCTGCTTTCATTTGAAAAAAACTGCAGCTGAAGCTCATCAAATGCTTTCAAATCCGTACGGTGAGGCTGCTCTGAGTGAAACACCGTGTCAGGAGTGGTTTCAAGAGTGTTGATTTCAATGTCGGGACACATGTGGTGAGAAAAAATATTCAAAGACGAAGATTTAGAAGACCTGCTCGATAATTCATGCCAAACACAAGAAGAACTTGTTCAATCACTGGGAGTGACTAAGCAAGCCATCTCCAAACGCCTCAAGGCCATGGGTATGATTAGGAAACAAGGAAATTGGGTTCCGTACGAGTTGAAGCCAAGAGATATTAAACGGCGCTTATTTGCACAAAAATTGGTGCACCCCCACATCTCGGAAAGCACCGCTACCACAAAAGAGTTTAATATTACAAACTTGTGTAAAATTCAATTTGCAGTAAGTTGTGGATACATCATTTTCATGTGCTGTCAATATTAAAAGAATTACACACCAAAAACTCGTTCAACCGGGGGGATCATTTTTCGGGCGCCACAACTTCTTTGTTTTCCCTATTACCGCGAAATTCGTTCGTAATTAACTTTTAGACAATTTTATCACTAAACGTTTGGGGTATTGCTTGTTTCGATGACTGTGCCCTAGCGGGAGTTATTGTGTCCCGAAGGGGGAAAAGTCACATGAAAGACTCGTTTGTCTGGTCCTAAAATGCTTATTTCATGTGACTGAAGATGGAGCCCAGAGGATTGGGGCTGCGACCCCAGAAACTTGAATTTAAGCTCACAGTAAGACATACTACACATTGCGCCAAAAATTTCTTGCCTACCAAAATGCTTCGTGAGTTTCGCAATGGAGGTTTGCGATCGAAAGCCAATTATTTGGCCTAAAAACGCGTTTTTCACGCGACTTTCTCCCCTTTGGGATGAAATAACTCCCGCTAATGTACAGTGAATGGAACAATCAATACCGCAAACGATTTGTGACAAAATTGTCTTAGAAAAGTATCCCAACGTGTTTTTGTTAAACGTGAAAATAAAAAAATTGTGGCACCCGAAAGTTGTTCCTCCCTTTTTGGGTGTGGTTTTTGACTTGTGATTTTTTTATTATTCACACCAAGTGAAAGTGATGTATGGACGACTTGCTAAAAATTTGATCCTACGTAAGTTTGTGATACACAACTTTCTTGTGGGAGCCATGGTTTCGGAGATATGATGGCGCCCACTTTCTTTTGTTTTTGAGATGGAACCCAGAGGATTGGAGCTGCAACCCCAAAAACTTGAACTTAAGCTAACTATACCATCGCCCATACATTGCAATAAAAATTTGCCTGCCTACCCAAAATGCACGGACTAAATAACATCGCATAAAATCACTCGACTTAAAAGAACCGAACAATCGACTGGCATAGAACTTATGCCCGAAAATAGGTATACACTCAAAAATGTGAAATTACATGCTGATTATTGGATCCTTCCCGACCAGATATAAGATACACTGATGCATTTTTGTTAGTAGTTTTTAACGTGAGAAACTTGACCTGGACATGGAAAAACACTCAAAGAACTCCAGTACATTTTATAAGCACGAACCCAAACAATTACTTACCATCTTTCCTGAGTAACTCCGGTAAAATTTGTTGCTGAAAGAACTGCGGGAGTGGCACCAATTCGGATGCCTGTGTAACGCCATGTTTTTGGGTAGCTCCCCGCGATGCAAACGACGTCACCAAATAAATAGCCGTGTTTTTCGCTCGCCAGTTTTTCGTTGGATTTTCCGCGTATTGTGCCAAGAGGAACTGAAATTCGAACAAGCGCAACAGTGCGTTGTAGTTCACACAATTTAGATATGAATGCGATTCTGAATAATGCATTAATGAATAATCAATAAACAAGCATTCAAAGTAATGAAATATGAGCTACAATGCAAATTAATCATTGCTGATTGGTGTGGAATGTTACGCGAGGTTACTTTACTGCGATTAAGTATTTTTGAGAGTATTTCAAGTCAAGTCAAACTCGATTCAATGCAGTTCAAACACTTAATACGGATTTTACTAGATTATTTAACGATTTTAGGATTTGTTGCATTTCGCCCGATCGGTGATAAGCTCTTTGTAAAATATTCTAAACGGCTACTTTTTTATTGTGTCGCTATACAAACATTTTTAGTTTTATCCTTTCCATTTTTGGCTGTCAGAACCATTCAAACTGTGCCCTTCTTCTCGGAACCGATAGTCAAACACATTTATATAATAACATTGGTTTTCCGGCTGATAGCATATCCGCTATTGGCTTTGATAACTTTGTCACGCCAGAAGGACTTGTGCTGTGTCGTCTATCAACTGCTAAGCATTGCACCCGACATTAAAATTAGTGAACATGTGTGCCGGATATTTTGCTTGAAAATAGTCGTTTATTTAGGAAAAGTTGCAACTCACGTTTATATGAACGTTAAGACAACAGCATCAACTCAGTATTTATTGGTGTTCACCAGAAGCCTAGAGAGATTTATCGATTGCACCGTTATAGAAGTCTATCCAACGTGCTATATGCTAGCGATGCTTTACATTCAACAGCTTGTACAAACGATGCATGCAAATCTTTTAGCATCATTCAGGCAAATCGAAAGGAGCAAGACTAAAGTTGCCCTCCGAAATGCATTTATGATTCAAATAAAACATACACTTCGCGAACACATCGAAAATAATCAGCGGATATACATGGCGGCATCAAAAATCCATCAATTGCTTCAGGTTCAAGTTCTCCTGGCCGCTTTCTATATATTTTTCAGCGGGTTCAGTTTTTGCTACTTCTTATACTACTGGATGGCTGCCATACATAAAACGTTCTTTGAAACCGATTGGAGTCCATTGGTACGAATCATCCTTGGCAGCTCTTTCGAGTTCATCAGTTTGTATATTTTGCTGGACGTTGTCGATGAAACTGTTACTGTGTATAACGGATCGAGTAAGATTTTATCCCATTGCTTTTCGATCGTTGATCAAGACGAGAAAATTGATGAAATTGTATGTGGCAACAAGAAGACTTTAAGAAAATAGTAATGTGCAATTGATTTCATTTATTTTTCAGATGGAAATGTCTTTGATGCAAAGTCTGTTGCAGCGACTAGACTTTAAAGTGTGTGGCCTGTTTTCTTTCAACAAAGCGATGGCGTGCTGGATGATATCAGTGACTATTACAAATGTGGCTATATTAGTGCAATTTGATCGAGCTTTGTAGCTACGAAGTTTTCATGGTTGCATTTCTATAGGTAGCAAAATTTTTATCTTCGAAAACAAATGTGTTTTAGCCATAATTCGATTTTGTGAATACTTGGATACTTCAAAATAATTTCATTCTTGACCTATGTAGCTCTTAATTTATTTTAATCAACCGATCATGAAGTAATTGTTTGCTTACCTCAAATTTACAAATAAATACAGTTTTCATTGCTTCCAATTTTCAATTTACTCACCTGCAAATACTGTCCAAATATTTCGAAAATTTTCGTCTCGAAATTCTCGGACAACGTCTTGATCAGATCGCAAGCAGCTCGTCGACGTGTTTCAATGTCAGATCCTTCAATGTCCCAACGTATATACTCATCCGGGTTGTCCTCGAATAATTCTTCGTCGGACGGACGAAAGTCCATGTTGGGAATAGCAACTTTCTCGCATATGTTCGACAAAACGCCTGGCTCTTCGAATAAGTTCCTGTATTGGCTGCGATCGGCAACGATCGATAAAAATTGCAAAGCATTCGAGACCAACTGCAAGTAAAAATCCGGTTTATGGGCATTTCTAAAGTAAATTTTCACTGCTCACAGCATCGAATTTCGGTTGTTTCCCCGTAACCACAAGCAGTTCCCAGATGTCCTTCACGAACTGCGGCATATACGTGCTGAACTCCTCGTCGTATTTCTGCGCGTACAAGCCAACGTTCTCGCATACCTGCGATTTCAAGTGTTCTAATGTGCCTGCATCTTCGTTTTCGCCGGTACGCAAACAGGGGACATCTCGGGTAAGCAGCTCGTGGAATGCATTCATCCATGTCGCCATATTGTCCTCGAAAAACTCGGGCAGGTCCTGGGAGTTCAGCGAGTAGAACACTTTGCAGACCAGCACCAAACTCCCGTAGATCACCTTCAACGCTTGCTCGTTGTTCTCGTGCACGGTGGTCAAGTTCATGGTCGCCATCAGCAGATCGGTCAGTGGTTTGGCCATTCGGTCCAACACGAACTTGATCTCTTCCCACAGCTCCTGCGATTTGAATTCAAAGCGGTAACGCTTGAAGAGCGAGTGGGCTGTCTGCAGCACGCCGTTTATCACGTTAAAGTCGCCGGTCGTGAACTTCTCCACCATTTCGTCAATCATTCGCGGCCACTTCTTGGGGAAGTCGTACTTCCCAATGATGCTCACGGCGTCGCTCAATTGCTTTTGCAGCGCCAACGGCGATTTCAACATCAGCGCAACTATCAGCGTCTTCACTGCGATGCGGTCTGACTCATGCACCCTGTCGGCTCCGCCATCCTCCTGCAAATAAAACCGTGAAAACCTGGCTACAGTTCGGTTGCTAGCAAACGCATACCAGATGTGCGCCCCAATTGCGTTTGACGTAGTTCTTGAATATGATTGCTCCCGCCACGCGAATAGTCACATCGATTTCAGCTTTGTCGATCAGAGTAAGCAGCAGAACGGGATAGTTTTGATTGGCTTCAACACTCTCGAGAAATTTTTCGGCTAGAAGGAATTACGGTGAAATCATTCTAACCTAACATAAACAACTTCGAGTGTATGCCGCTTACCAGGCTTGCGTATGCTCTGATCCGGGCTTAAAGTCTGCTCGATGTAGCCGCTCAGGTGCTTCAAGTTCTCTTCGTTGATTTCCATCTTGGGGAGTGTATGCTAATAGCTAAAATCACAACACAGCCGGCTTGAAAGTTATTCGATTCGGATGAGACGTTAAATTTTCTGGTAACACAAGAACTTCAAATTGACACCGGTGGAAAGTGCTGGTGGGGTTAGAAACGCATATGGCAATGCTGTTTTGTAGAATTATTCAATTTCGTCTCAAGTTCCTTATTATTTGCGACATTGAATAATGAAAATGCTCGATTTTGCGGGCGAAACGGCGAGCCAAAACGATAACATATAAAGGCAAAATAAGCAAAAATTAAGCTTCAACAAAGAAAGCGTGCTGGTTTTTGTTTCTTAGATCGCGTGGGAAAGAATGGCAATATATTGTCAAATTTTCCTATATGGAAAACTAAACACTAATTTAATATGAAATAAAATTATAAATATATATCTTAAATTATCAATCGAACAAAAGGGATTCTAAACACAACGAATAAGGTACTATTCCTCTTCACATTGACTGGGAAGTACTACGAGTATGTACTAAAGCCTAAAAAACGACAATTAATGAGAATCGATGGAGAAAGTGATTCGGAAGAAACGGAGGTGGTTTTAATCGGTAGAAACTCCGCATTCCCAAAGGCAGGAGCTGATCGGTAACTTTTTGAAGATTTCCACCTCTCAACATTGAAAAAACACTAATTCTCGTGCGAAACTCCACATAACACGTTGAACAGCAGATATGTGTTGATTTGTCTAGTATCCGGGCTACTTATTATCTACATTTTGCCAGGGGTAATAATATAACTAATAATCTCTTCACTGTTGAGAATCTAGAAGAATACGAATGAAATAGAACTGTCCCTTATACCGATCTTTATCGTCTGGGAAGTGCCAAGCATTTTTTTAAATATGGATGGATAAATAAATAGTTTCTATTGTCTTGGATACATTGCCTAGAAGGACACGGAGGTGGGTTTAGTCGGTAGAAATCCGACATATCGTGAGGCTGGAGCCAATCGGTATCTTTTGAAGATTACCACCTTCCAACGACGAAAAAAATATGGGGAACGAAGCGAGCCATAAAAGATTATGCACGATAATGTCTGAATATTTTCGATTTCATTTATTCAATTGATTCATTCTGAAAAATAGACAGCATCGTGTAATCAAAAGCTGAGCAGTTACATTCTTTGCTTTTCGTAGATGTGAATTATTTATGGTTGTGCGGATCGTTTGAGCAGCTCGTCATGGACTAAATTTAAAGCTCGCTTGGCACCATATCTTATTATTTGTGGTTGCTCCACTCTTTTTACATCTCGTCGTCGTTTGTTCTTCCGTTTTTGGTAGCCAATTAAAAAAAACAGAAAAATTTAAAAAATTGCCGAAACTGTAAGTGGCTCTATCATTTTTCACTCATTTTCACAACCAAAAATTTACATTGCAGGTCCCTTTGCTCAAATGCTTTAAAGCAAAACTGGCAACTAACTGACAAATCGATCTGTCGTGAAGTTTTGTGCAGCGGTACTGTTCTACCCTTCATATTTTGTGCAGCTTTTTTATTGTTCTGTCGACGAGTCTGGCTCTTCCGGAATTTAAGCTTATTTTATCGTTCAATTGAGAATTGTAATTATTTAAAGCCATAATATGTTTTCCTAAGAATTGTTGGCTTCGAAACTGAAATTTACATGTAAACAGAAATCTAACCTAAATCGTCGTCGCTCGGAATCAATTTCGCGCCAAATTCATTTGAAGTTTACTCCTCCAAATGCAAGGAAGCAAATCAAGTTGGTGAGCAGATTGTGGCCATGGATCCTTACGAAATTGAGTTCATCGGCGAGCGAATTTTGGTGGGAATAGTGCCAAATTTCAGCTTCGACACTATCCATTTAATATCCGGCAGTGTGGGCCCGTTTCGGACAGGACTTCCGATCCACGTTCCATTATGGTTAGCCGTTCATCTGAAAAAGCAGAAACGATGTAGAATTGTGCCGCCCGAATGGATGGATGTCGATGCCCTAGAAGTTCTTAAAGAGGACGAGAAACGATCCAAGTAAGCGGAAATTAAGATTTGCTTCAGAAACAAACGGGAAGTCGATTCAACTTGAACAATGTTAATAATTTATTTTAAGTAAAACTTTTGAAATGGCGCAAAAACACCGAGAAAACGAAGAATTTGAACAATGTTGCTTAAGAACACAGGCACGATTGCAGTTGAACTGAACATCTTACTGTGCTACGAACATTCCTTGAATGAATTGTATTAAATCCCTTTATTTCATAGATTTTTCACGAAAATGCCAAGCGACAACTATATGGTGGAGGCTCAACTGATTCTAAGTTGCGCGTCGGAAGATATACCACGTTGCGATGAAATACGTACGATAATAAAGGATTTGTTTGATATAAGAGAATCCAAACTGAGAACATCTGTCGATGCATTCATCAAAGGAGAAGGAACTTATGCGAAACTGGATAATCTGACCCTGTTGGAAATTCATGCTATACGGCCAATTTTGCCACACGCGTTAGATCATATTTCACGATTCCACAAAGTATCGTCGGCAACACGACGCGATATGTCGTCGCTACGCTTAAATACGTCCAATATATCTAGTTCTTATTCACAATCTAGAATGTAAGAAATGTACTAAATATTACTAAATATAATTTATGTTTAAATAAGCGATGTACTGCCTAGGTAATGTCGTTCCTTACCGTATAGTTCAGGGTGAACAAAATTTAGCTGCAAACATACGTGGCTTCTTTTGGGAGCCAATATATATTATGAACGATCGACAGTGTCGATCGAGGACATTAGCAAAGAACAACAACCTTACTCGTCAGTTAGAGAAGCATTATTTTCAATTTCACACACGAACGAATCAATGTAAGCATTTGCTGTAAAAAAGCAGGACAGAAATAGCGAAGATCATATTGAGAGAAGTAAAGAGAAACACTATACAAAAAATTAAGCTTGATAATCGAAGATGATCTTAAATTTCAATACACTAAACGAATATCCTTCGTGCCGTTGATTGATTTTGATATATAGTAGCTGTTCGGCTTGTTGAGTTCGGGGTTCGCCATAGTGAGATTCGTGATCAAAGAGAAAGCAATCCTACATCGACTAATACACATTTCTACGAGAGAAAATAAAGTTTACAGAACGACTTAATAAATTAAAATAGTTTAATAGTATAGGATATTTGTTAAAATGGGAAACAATTGTAGCACTAATGAAAATATATTGATAGAATATAAACAGACGATAAGTACGTCCATCTTTTTTATAATCATATTAGGACTTTTATATATATACAATAACAAGCAAAAGAAATATGCTCGAAAAGTCGTAGACAGAATATTGTTTTAGGAAGAAACAATGTTTAATAAATTTTCCAAATGTCTATGAACAGATTACTACAGTTACTAATTGACTTGCAAAACACACTTTCAAACTTAAGAAAAACCAAGACCTACACGGTCAAAACTCTTAAAGAAAAATAAAAAAAAGGTAATTGAAATAGAAGCCGAATATCTCAACCTTTTTAGAACACTAAAGGCTCTTCAAAAAATTATTAGTGGATTTTGTGGTTTATTTAAAAATAAATAGGTATCTAGTTTCAGAAGTCTAGGGTGTAAGTAAGATTTAAATTCGAAGGCCATCCACATCAAGTTTCAATAAGCATATTTTAATTGCAAGAAGACTTTCACATCAAATTTAAATAAGATTTCTTACGGATTCGAGAAGAAACTCACATACTTTTTAACTATATGTCCACATTGTTTCAAAGAGGAATCGTTTTAGGAAATGACGATATCTTTATCTATCGTGCACAACATTTGTCACATTTTCAATAAGAATTTCTTAATGATTTTCATATATCTCGCTTTTTGGATGAAATCCATTGAGCATTCTATTACTTTTGTACTATTCTATGTGGCTGTATTGGCTCAGCTATAGTTGATGATGTCTACAATCGCTGCATCAGAAAGCAAATAGATATTAAAATCTCCATAGTCTACCCAATCTCATGCTACGAATGTTAAGCTGAAAGATAGAAAAACCGCAAATTGCATCTGAGTTGTTCAACTCGTCGAAGTATGAGGCGGCCATATTATCAGGAAAAACGAGTGATGTAGATGAGAAGATCAGAAGGCATAAAGCTGCTTGAAATGGCATCTAGAGGCATAGGAAATTATAGAAACTGTTGTAAATATTTAGCGTTCTTAATAACGCTGACTTAACCGCCCTCGTTCCTCCTAACAAGTATTCTTCCGTTGCTCTCTCAAACAAATGTAACTTTGTTCTATAATTTCAAATTTTTAACGGCCTTTAATAACGATCCATTGTAGACTGCAAGAGTATCGTTTACATAAATTTTTGTTTTTCTAATGTCGTTAAAAATGCTGGAGCTTAGATGTAACTTATTGCGCTTAATTACTGCCAATATGTAATGCTTGCTCGCGGCTGTTTTGAACTTTGCCCATAGAATTTTTTTTGTCTTTTCTTAAGATATTGGTACACATTAGATTAGGCCAAAAATTATCTAATTTTTATGAATTTTTTTCTCAGCTCCATCATTAAATATGAACATGCAATTTTCGGCAATACATTTATCTTTTCAGAATACAAAACAAAGACATTTTTTGAATTTTCATTATAAACCTATTTTATAGAGGGCGCCAAAGTTGACACCTCGAAAAGCACCCCATCGCATGGCCAAAAGTTAATCTCAAAATTTGCAAGTCTGAAACAGAAAACTCAAAAAGGATTTTAATGACTAAGGTCCCTCACGTGGCAATTCACCACCGTTTTTATAAAATTGATTTTTAAAAAAATCCTGAGCTTTGAATTTTTTTTCAAAAATCCACCCCTTTTTTCAGTCGTTTTCTGAACGCCCAATTTTTGTTTTCCAATTTTTTGGTCTACTTGAGGTGAATTATCTTGCGAAATATGTTAATAAATTACACGCACTAAGATTGATTAGAATCGGTCGAGTAGGTTCGAAGAGTAACTAGCGACCAGTTGAATAAACGTCATTTCGAGAAAATCACGCTTAAAGTTTGGCTTCGTTTTTTAGTACCTTATCTATATATTTTTTTAGTTTGGTTTTATATGTCAGAATAAATACCGAAACGTGTAAATAGACGAAAATTTCGTCTTCTATTGTGAATGAATAGAAACAACCGGCATTTTAGAAAGAGCGGATACACAATCAATGTCATGCGGTCGGCATTTATATTATTATAAAGTTCGATTTTTTTTCGAAATATTTTAAGAGATAATTTTTAACGATGCTAGGGGTTGAAAAATGCCAAAAAAATAAATAAACATTTTGAAATTTTTAATGTGTACTAGTACCTTAAACAGATGTCAATCTCACCTTTAACTTTGTCGACATTTGTAACAGCAGAAAATACAGTTGATACTAGATCAATGGCACTGGATCAACCAGTAACTGGAACACCCATAAAGTCGATAAACCTTTCCTGTGTCTATTATTTTTGTGGTTCTGAAAATCTGAATGATTCTTTTAAACGTTTCCTATAAATATTTTTCTGATATTCATCGACGCATTCAACTCAATCCTCAAATTCCTTTAAACTGCTCTACCTTTCCCTTCTCACTAACGTTGAGCTTAGGGTCCAAAAAATTAGTCACTACTTCTAGTATCACATATTTATATGGAATTAAAAAAAGGTTCGCGTTGAGAGGAGTAGGTGGCAACACTAAGTGATTATAATATAATGATCACTAGTAGTAATAAATTTAATATGAATACATTTTTGTTTCTATTTTTTATATATTTGCATTGAAATTGATTCCATGTTACATCCAGCCATCTCCCATCATGAAATTCAATTCTTACATGCTAATGACTACAAATTCACACATTCTAATTTATAATGAAAATCTTTGTCGTTGTTGACGACTCCAAATTTGGTGAGTCTCTCGAACTCTCGAGCGAATCAAATTGTTTGGTCATCGAAATCAGCATATGTATATATCTTAAAGTTAAATACATTTCATTACAACGATACATAGCTGAATGCAATGCAGTTAGCTTATTTAATTAATCGTACATCATCAACAGTGGGTGATGGTGTGCATTCAACTGAAGATCGGAAAAGGTTTTATGCACCGTCAGCTCCGCTTAAGCAAATTTAAGAATGCGCGTGTGCATAGAAAACGATGCAACCAAGACTCTATGTAAACTTGATGACATGGAAAATATTTTGTATTTTAAAGACGCCTGGCATTTTGTGAAAATGTCGCTTCGATTTTAAATTATTGTTTGATAGCCAGGCAACGATAGCCAAATGATGCTTAGTTCCTTTTCAAATTCTCCGAACGAATTAGCAGGAAACTAATCCAAAAAGACATCAATTAACTGTTTCCATACTGACGAACTCAAAACAAAGCATGTGAATTTTCGTGTAAGACAGAACGCAATTCAATTTCAATTTTAATCTCATCCTATTCGCTTGGGACAGTGTTCATCTTCAAATACATGGTATTTACATTGACTAAGAATGTTGCTTAACAGTTCTTTCTAAAACTTCACCTTAAAACTTCACAACTGTAATAATCTTAAATTATTTGAGATACGGTTCCCCTTAAACGGCGACTATTTTGCTAGGATCGACCTTGACTCGCAAAAAGACCGTGTCGTCTTTAACGAACGGTCGCCTGTGTAGCAATTCGTGCGAAATGAATCGCGGAAATCCGAAACCGAGCTGGTCCGGTTCCATCGAGGGTCTTTGGAAATTTTCCCAGGACGGATCCGGCACAAAAGATTCGGCCACGCCGCCCTGAACGCTTGGCACGCCCTGTTCGAACAGAGTAAAGGTGATTGAGTGTGAAAATGGCCATTTGAGCAGGGCGTCATATTCTCCCGGCAGCACTTTTATATAGACGGAGACATGAGTGCCTTCGCCCGGACCGTTGCCATTCAGAAACATGGAAGCTTGTAGTTTGTATCCGTACTGACTAGTGAAGAATGGTGCGGAAACTAGTTCGAGTCCGTCTTTGGATCGCGCTTCTTGCATTTTTGTTGACCAATCCGTGATCTTCCACAATAGCGTCCCCGTGTAGTTGGCACTCAACTTCGACACAGCATTCTTAAGCATTTGTATTTGCTGGCCTTGCCGGCCGGCCAACGAGACCATCAACGACAGATGTGCGGCCGCGTTGGCTTCCAGGTGCGAGTCCAACAAATTGCGAGGTCCTTTGAATCGGCAGCCGGCCTCCTTGAAGGTGCACGCCACCGTCAGCGCCTTGCATTCATCCCGCAAATGCGTTTCCAAGTCGGCACGCGCGATCGGCCCCACCTCGCAGCGTTGAGGACACGAAACAGGAGTCCGCGGGCAGCTCGTCCCGTGCAAATTCAACGTATCGGCCGAGAACTCCCGTTGGCAATGGACGCATCGACGCAACCGTTTCGTGCAATCTTTGCTTCGGTGCATCGACATTCGTCCGCGCAACACTCGGACGCCACATTTCGCCTCGCAATAGATGTGCTCTTGCGAACAGGTGCCCGTGTGCTCCTCCAAGCCTTGACCGCTGAACTCCACGTTGCAGAACTCGCATTTCGCGCGTCGCTGCGTGCAAGTATATTGCAAGTGATCCGTCATCATGATCCGCGGGATTTGCGATCCGCACTGGTTCGGACAAGCTGCCGCATCATGTTTGCAGGTGTTCAAATGAGCCTGGAAAGTGAAGAGGATCGCTTAGTAATTCGCTTCTTTCTAGTGCGAGACGGAAATGAATGCTAATTACGGTTTTGCACGCTTTGTCAAATGCATCAACCGAAAATCATACGCTGTGAAAGCAACTGAACCATGTTATATGTATGTATATGGTAATTGCAATAAATTAATTATTCCAAGAAAAAACAGTGATTCAAGACTAATCCAAAAAAAAAAACGCAACCACGCGGCGTTCTTGCGTCTTATGTTCTTCATTGCAAAAAAAGAAACTCATGCACTTGAATAAATAAATGCAAAGGAAGTTGAACAAGAAGAAAAAAATACCATGATGGGTTTTATAGCCGCTGTCGTTCAAGAAAACAACTCGTGGGCAATATTTATCGCTTGTGTCCATATTTAAAACGTTCACTATCGTAAACAGAATCAAATTGAAACAACAAAATCACCATTTCGGCTTCGGTTCAATTGCCCTCCGCTCAACTACTACACAATAAACTCACCTTTAGCTTTCGAAGCTCATCCGACCATTTGCAACCTTGTTTATGATGAATACAGAAAACAAGAGACCCCATTATAGCCTTTTCCGAGTCCAAATCCGGATAAATCTGCAAAAATAAAGAAATACGAGAGATTAAAACCGCGGATATTTACGGTGCAACGATAAAATGCTATGGAAATGCTCATAAAACAAAGACGCGACCAGAATGCACATCACCTAAATGGGCTGAGTCGCCATCAAGTCTATCAAATTTACTCAATAATTCAAACATTTTATTTGCTTTCACAATATGGATTAGGAAAATCAAAAAATAAATATGCTTAGGTATTTTTCGAATGGGGGCCGTGAAAATAAATTCAAGCAATGAACGTTGTTGCTCAGTGAAATTATAACTTCCTACACGATTTGTTAACAGGAATGCAATTGAAGTAGCTTAATCTGATACTGACTGTTTTCTTTTCAATCGAAATAATAACATATTCTACGCAAAAGGTAAAAAAATATAGATGGCACTTGAATAAGTATCAACTATAAGTATAAAAAGTACACAATCAGTCCATTACACTCATCACATTTAGTGTTGAGGATATTGATGCAATCTCTTCGTTAGGAGATTGAAAGCAACTCCTGAAGTCAAGATAAAAGCGAATTTTTGTTTCGCATTTTTTCTACACAGGAAATATCAAAACTACCAATTATCGTAGAATACAATTGAAAAAACCACAACAAAGATACACTAAAATTTACAAAAATTTAGACTCATCATCGTCATCAATGGCGCAGTAGCCTGAATCGAGCGTTGGCCTCCTGGACAAATTGTTTCCAGCCGTCTTGGTCCAACGACCACCGGAACGCCCAATTGAAGTCCATGCAGCTTTGCCAGGATCCATACTTATACAGAGCCGCGCAAAAGTTTCTGACCATCGACATGAAAAATCAACCCGAATAAATTTATCGGCAAAAAACTATCTTCAAAAATTTTGACACCCATTTTAAATTTTCTTATAGCTACATAGCTTTAATTTATTTCCATAAATAAAAGAGTGAAAACAGAAATTTAAACGATAATACGAAAATATTGAATTTAATTGAAGACTGGTCCGAAAATTCGAAGAGGATTTGTAGGTAAGCCTAATTACAATTATAATATGCAGACCCATAAGTACATACTTGGGTATTTTTTTTATTAGCTGTTGTACAGTAAAAAAACTTTTGAAAATATAAATTTGTCCAGTCAGATTTGGTTACTTGAAGTGAAAGTGGTCGAATTCAAAAACGTATTGTAATTCAACGTATGCATCGATTGGGGTACAGCTACAGCGACATATGCAGAATACTTAGGGTCAGCAAGCACAACGTGAAAAAATGATGCAATGCCGAAGAAGGAAACGTGGAGGATATGCAAAGAAGTGGTCGACCGTCGGAACCACAGTATAGGTAGACCCAGTATGTAATGTTTCATATAAAGGCGCACTATCAAGTACGGCCCGCGACAAAATGGCAGCTATCTACTGGTCGGGGCACTGCCAGAACTCTTATATGCACGTTTCATGCTAGGCGTGAAAAACGCCATTAGAAACTTCGGTTATTGAATTGGTGAAACGTCTTCATTGACACAAATTTCATTTGCTTTTGATAAATTGATTGAGAAAAAAAGCCAAAATGATTGAAAAAATGTCTCATGTGAAGTCCGCCAAAATGCTTTATCCTCTGCAAATCTGGCAGTGCTTGGCATTCGTCAATTTTTGCAGGCACATGGCGCCATTTCTTGGAAGGAAATTTCGTGTTTGAAGGCTTCGATTGCATACTGGATCTACCTATACTGTGGTCGGTACTTTCAGCAGAAGCAAAAAGAAAAAATCAATCATTGACTGAAAATAGGCCAGGAGTGGGGACGCGAACAGTGACGAAACGGCTTAACAGCTCTCCGGCGGCCATTAAAAATTTGGCGAGGCGAACCGTTCAGCGATACATTCGGTCGACCAACTGGGACCGGCAAGCTTATAGACAACACAAGAAACCTCTCCTTTTCAAGAAGAACATTCGAGACCGGCTGAATTTCTGCCAAAATCTTAAAAACCTCGGATTTGCTGATAACAATGCCGTGGTGAAAGGCTGCGTGCAAACACCCTTATTACGAACGAGTCGTGGATCCAACTGCATCCAATACCCAATCGACAGAGTAGGACAGTGAGAACAAGCAATCCCGCAAATATTCCCGTAGTACAGACTCCAAAATTCGACTTAAAAATCATGCTAGCTGGCGGAGTGAGCAGCCGCAGAAAAAGCCAACTTCACTTTGTTCAGCAAGGAGTGTCTGTTAATGAAGAATATTACAGTGCAAATATTCTTCCTGTTTTGGTGCAATGCCTTACTAATCGCCAAAAATTAAGGAACGGAAAGGAAGTGATTTTGATGCAAGATGGCGCCAAGCCGCATACTGCTTTGAAAACTTATGAGGCAATTTATGAGTATTTTTCTAATGTGTGGATTGATTGGCCTGTTTATTCATCGAAAATGTGTAGTCTAAATTAAAAAAGAGTGTCATTAGATATCCTAGACCAAAAAATAGGCAGCAGCTGATTCGACGTATACAAGTTGAGTGGGACGCAATTTCTGCAAACTACCTAAAACAAAGAAGATGTGAAAGTTTCAGAAAACGACTCTTAGAGTGAATAGAAAACGAAGGAGGACATACTTCATACTAATTATTTATTGTATTACCTAATGTGTGTAGTTTATAAGAAAACTATAATGTTAAATCAATCTCCTTTCTTCAAATTTTATACAAGAAATACTATGGTCAGAAACTTTTGCGCCACCCTGTAGCTCGTGAAAAGTGCATACAAAATTTAAACCTGTAGCAAAAATAAAAGCATTCATTCTATAAGAAAATGTGGTAGGCATATAAAGAAGAAAGAGGGATTAGAAACAATAATTGAATGTTAGTAAACTTTTCCTGAATTTGAAAGCCTTTTGAAATTGTCTTGGAAGAAACGTGAGGCAACACAATCAAATTAAAGATCATCTCTGCAAAATATCTTTGGAATCATAAATCATGGCTTTATAAATCAAAAATATATAAACGCAAACTTGAATTCTATTATGCAATGCTTCTCAATTTCATCCAAACTTGAAATTTTGATGACTCCGATTAGGAACTGCTTTTTTCATTTTGTTGTGAAATTTAGGCGTCTCAATTTTATGTGAAAATTGTGGCAGTCAACAAACATATTAGTGCATAAATCGTTTACACCTTGAGACCAAAAAAAATTGAACAGGCACAAATGATTGTTGTATTTATGACCATTTTAAAAACCATTTCATCGTGTAGTCTTATGCGCTCGAATTTTCACGGACAGGTGTTATTCTCATGGGCGCATTATCCAAAATATCCATCGAAATTTATAGGAGGTAGGTGAATTTTTCAGTGGGGTTTGAGGAAGACTTTCGCGCAGTGATAATCAGTAGAACATGATTTTATTAAAATTGTAAACTATACAGTAAAAAAAACATGAGTTATCAGCAATTTGAGGTGTTTATACAAACGTGGATTTTCCCTTATCTTGCAAAAGGAATATGGTAAATATCTAGTCTTTTTTGTGAACTGCCAGCAAACATTTCTTCGGCATAGTTTTTGTGGTAATTTCGTCATTTTATTGGCAGTAAATTTTGACCTAAATTGGTAACTACAGTATAAATTTTTGGGTAAGGACTTTTCTATGGTATTCTCGTATTACTCTCGAAAATTGACTTACATAAATTGTATCTTTCAAACGCAATTACGTACCTATTGATAATATCAACGAACAAAAGAAATTAGTTTCGAAATTTTGTCACGATTCGAAGGATTCTATTGTATTTTTTGTGTTTTATTTGTAGCTTTAGTACCCGAAATATGACAAAAAAATGGACAAACAAACACAATATCAAGTTAAACATGGTACGTCAATCGCATAGCATCTGTATAGTAGGTCTTTTCAGACCTCGCTTCCATGGATACATTGCCTCCTGGAATCTGAATCAAATAGTGATGATCTGCCTTCATTGAATGAACCCACTCAGCATTTATTAGGTTTCCCAACGGGTCACTTTTCTGTTGGAAATCCTTTTTGTTGTTCAAAAATAAACGTTGCACATGACCAGTCAACTGCAGCTTCCGAAATTTAATTGGATTGGACACTCTCGGTTTCTCGAATAATTCGTACAGCTCATAATTCTGCCTAACTTTTTTCGTTTAGCTCCAATCCAACACATCTAAGGATTCACTCCACACTAAAGTATTTAGTTGCTTTGCGGATGTTTGAAAAACGGGTAGATGTTTTGCTCGAGCAGCAAAAAAAGGTACGAACAAAAATTTTCATATTTGATACCTCGCTTTCCTGTGTGTGTTTTTGTTTAATTTGTTTTGGTATATGCGGCCAATTGAAATTTGGATCGAAACAAACGGATTGCAAAGTTATTGCATTCACATCTTATTCTCACCTGCAGACAGTGTTCACTAGACAAGTGCCTAACTACAACAGTTGGAAAACAAATATTCTGCGTCGGAAAACAGAATTCAAAAGCAACCTTTGGAAAATAATCTTTCATAAACCAGACCAGACGACTTGAATAGCAATAAATCAAGAGAACGTACAAACCCAGTTTAATTTGTTATTTTAATTTAGTTTATAATTGAATTATTCCACGGCAGAAAGATAATCTATGGATTGATAGATCTGAAACAAAAAAAATTAACGGCACTTTAAAAAGCAAGTTTCTTACACCGTAATCCACCACCACCATCAATTTAAAAAAAATGGCGGACTTTTGAAAAAAATGTCACAAACAGACCCTTTGTAGTTTCTTAACGCCCAAATTTTTTTCTTCAATTTTTTGATCATATTCTGGTGAATTACGGTGTAATATTCTTTAACAAATAAAACGCATCAAATTTTTGAAAATTGTTTCGGTAGATCCGAAGATTATCTCTATGCCATGTTAAAAAACGTAGTTTCACGAAAACCGCGTTTAAAGTTTTTGTTTAATTTTACTGATATATTTTTTAAAATTGAAAAATTTGACATTTTTTCAAAACCACCCAATTGATATGTAGAAGTCGAAATAATCACTAAGCACAGGTAAAAAAGCCGCAAATATAATGTATAAAGGAGAAACCGGTATCTTAGAGAAGGGGAATGAAAGAGACCCTACACGGCCGACAGCTAATCGAACATCTGCAAAGAGTCGAAAACACGCACACACTCAAAGTCGCTATTTATATATTAAACTTTCGAATTTCGAAAAGATATTTCTGGATAAATACATTTTTTTAAATTTATAAAGAGGACTGGTACCTTAAATAAATAATTTTTATTGAACTCGTTTTCGATTAATTTTTTATTTGTTTGCAAAAGATATTCTCTCTTCATTAATTAAAGTCTGAAGTTGACAGTCTGCAGTTAGGAGAGACTTTCGAACGGAATTATGTACTTTCAGCGAAATTAAAGACAATTGAATGATATATAAATTTTCAAATAAAATATACACATATAGTTTTTATGCTTAACCCAATTATTTTCAACTGAACCAGATAGTTCATGTTAATGTGAAAGTTATTTTCACGGATATTCAGGTTCCCATTAAAACGAAAAGAATATAAATCTCAGTGGGACCCGTAATACGCCATAATATTTGACATTTACCTTATGCTTTAAGGACAGTGCAGTATCAAAAGTAAAAATTAAGTAATCAAAAAAAAATTATTGGCTGGAAAAATCAATAAATTTCTTTGGAAATTTTCATTTATATGTAGTGAGTCTTACTAATAGCAAAACCGCCACAAAAAATCTTTTAGTCGGAAGAAATAAGTTATGAATAATGTTATGCCAGTAACTTCACTAGTTCGAACCGTCGTTAATAGTACAAATCTGCTTTGTTTTGGTTATGTTAACAAACATATAAATAGAGAAACGATGGTACGAGTCCAAGTTCTGGAAACGAAAAACCTCCATTTCGTGTGCAAATTGTGTTAGCAGAGTTGCGACCCAAGCACCAAGTAGTAGACGTGTTGTCTTACTCTCGACACGGAGGTTCAAACCATAAAGAATTACATAAAATTATGTTGAGAAAAAATCGATCAAAAGATCTAAGGTTCCGCGGTATCCAGTTGAAAAACACTAACAAAATAGTTCAGTGCTTTTCAACCGTGTACCACGGAACCTTAGGATGACATGTCGCCACGATTAAAGTGTCGCAAAGTTTAGGTATTCCATCTTGGAAATTTACTTAAGTGTAGTTCAAGATAACTCATTGACCGTCCTATTTTGTTACGAGGTATCTAGTAAGCAAAGAAACGATGACTAATCGCATGTTAATGTTACGTTTTATGCACGATGTCTCACGAGTTCGCTGAAAACACATCGCTTCACTACTGGTGACGGATGCCATGATTTTTTCATTTTTCAATCAGGAGTGCCACTTAATAAAAAAGAGCAAAAACACTGATTTTAGTTGTTTCAAAAGTAGAGAATCGAGATTAGTTGATGTTATAGGATCGATTGTTTTCAGAAAAACGCTTGCACCCAAAAGTTGGGATTTTGGTGCTTCGGTACATCCCCTGGCAAATTTACTTAACGAAATCTAATTAATTTTTAAACACCTATTCAAATATAGCGTCGTCATATGTTGTCGGTCTTGTTTCAGTTTGCTTGGTTAAATAAGCAAAAAAATTGAGACAGTTTGTCAGCTTGTCAACATTTTCCAAACAATTTTTTTTCGATGAAGCCAAGACCAAAGGATAACCAGGATGTACGAAAGCAAAACCAAACCAGAAAAATATCATGATATCTTATGCAATTAACGAGAAATGTTTAAACAAAGGAGTGGCATTTTCCCTATGGATCGGGGCGTTTCTATACAGGTAACACATGTCCATCCGCAAAAGCTGCTTCGGCTGAAACCACCTTGTGTTATTTGATTCAGGCGTAGTTTTATCAGCTCAACCTCAATGGGAGTGGGTAAGGTCGGCCTGAAGACAGACAGACTTCTGCTCGGCTGTGATGCATTTTCGCTGCTCGTCTCTGCTTAATAGTCGATTATTTCTAACGTTGAAAGTAGGAAATCTTTAAAATACACCGACGACTGGTTTTCTAACGACTAACACCACCTGCTCCTCCGCAATCCGCTCGTTTCATTACTGTTCATATGAAAGCAAAGGTCGAATGATGTAATAGCGCTCGCAAATGGAACAATGTTGTACATTGCAATCTCTTTTACATTTAGACGAAGAGCAGCTATCAGGAATAGTGGGATCATGCAAGTAGCAAGAGGTAAAAGGCTCCACTCCTTTCGGAGTGGATTGATATTCTCTCGCTATGGAAATGGATAGGAGCATATGTAGGTACTTCTGCGTAAAATTGTTGAGATGCCCGCAAACCCTCATTTCACACGCTCTAACGAATCCTATCAACCTCTTGGCTTGCGCTAGCAGGAAATCCATCCATCACTTACGATTTGACTTATTTCTGTAATCGGCATATTTGCTGGTTGCGGTGACGCCGATACCACCGATTCCGGCTGCTGCTTCTGCTGTTGTTGTTGTTGCTGCTGGGTCTTGTTTCGGGGTGGCGTCGCGGGCACGGGGTAACTTTGGTGGACATTCACTCCGCCGGCACTATCTTTCGAACTGCGATTAGGCGAGATCCGTGATGGGAAGCTTAGCGTTTTTGTCCATTGTGCAAGGCTCCTTACCATATTGCAAACTGGAGTTATTGCGTTTCACCACTTCCGTTCGAACTGGTTGCCAGTCAAACTGCACTTTTCCACTTTCCACAGTTTACCTGAACTGCCGAGCACTTTTCAACTTTTCAATGCTTACGAACGAAGCGACACTGGCGATTAACGTGCGCTCCGCCTTGTTTCACACTAGATGCAAATGCAAACGCTCGCTCACAAGCGCAGTTAAACCGTTTAACTGGGGCCCAGCCGACATTGACACAACGTCTAATTAATTAATTCAGTCCCGCAAACTCAACAAAGTCGGAGTAACTCGAGCTCGCACGGACCGGCCAGCTCAGCAACATGGGCGAACGGTGAATGTTGTTCTGGTGGTTGCGTGCAATTCACCAACGCTTCAACTTCGGTGCGGCTCGTCGCTGCTTTGCTGAACGAGATACGCGCCGTCAGGGCTGCCGACTTGAGGCAATTGCCCGAATGGTGGTTATTATTGGCACTTGTGGGTAAAATAGCAAACTAAACCGTGGGGTGTTTATCCAATAAAGGAGCTAGGGATCTGGCTATGTCCGCCATGGACTCTTTCTATTTTCGCTAAATTTTTCTGGAAAAAATGACCATTTTTAAAAAACAATCACCTAATGTATGTTGCGTAAATTGTTCGTGACACATGCCTCATTTTGTCGGTTCTAAAACATGCTTAGGTATGTCTTCAACCTTGCAGTGAGGATTCGAACATAAAGAACTTACGCTCTCATTTTAGTAGGACACATGGGCAGCAACAATTAAGAGAATTTCAAAAAAATATTAAAGAAAAAATACATCAAAAATTTACCCGCCTGTCAATATATACAATTTTAGAGCAGTATTGTTAGCATATCTAAGACTAAGCGTATTTCGGTATTTCAAACAATGGAAAAATGTTACATGTCACATATACTTGAGTTGTTAACGGATTTCAATATCATGCTTCAGGAAGACACTTTTCTCTTGTACATGCTAAAGCCACAAGTAATAAAATTTCTCTAGAATATTTATTCAAATCTTTTAAATATTGATGAGATTAAAAATATTGATATTTTTCCAGTGAGATCGTAACGATTCCAAACAATCTTTTCACCGTTAGATAAGCCATATATTGAAAAACATGTTCAATTTCGTTTAAATTACTAGTATTGAAAAAATGTTACCTGAAGAACTTTCTAATTAATGGAATTTCACAGTAAAATTGTACTCACATTAAAAGAAGATTTGACTTTGCAGATACTTTGTACGATCATACACAAATAGTCGTTCTTTAAGAAACACAATGCCAAATAGCTCGGGAATATTTTAAATATATTTCCTGGATTAAGTTTCAATTCACAAGATATCGATAACGAGTGGCTTATGCCACTTTATAGGTGCCTTCTAAATTTTGAAGAATGTGGACTAGATCCTAATGTTCGGGCAAAGGTATATTAGAAAAATATATTTCAACTAAAAAAATCGGTAAGTGTAGAATGCTTCTCCAGTTTAAAGCAAGTAATAAAAATATTATTGGCACTCCTATTTTGAAATGCAACTGAAATATGTCTTTAGCAACTTGAAATTGTTGAAAAAATATTTTAAAAAACAAAATATGCATAAAAACACTTAAGACTATTTCGTTTCTTGAGCAGTCAATTCAGAAAAAAGTGGTGTTTTTCAATTTCCGCCCACTCAAGAAAAACTGGTCTCGAAAATTTGGAATTCAAATAAGTAAAATGGTGAAAGTTGAGTTATAATGTGCAATAATTAACCAGCTAACAGCAGAACTTGCTTCGTTTTTCTTTTTACAGTATATACATTATAACAATACAATATGTTCAGATATAAACATAAAACACGTGCGTTGAGTAGTAGCACCTGGATTTGTTTTAACGATTTTATGATTTTCTATAGCATAGAAGTGTTCTTTTTGTCAAAAGTTGAATTATTCACGTACATAAATTTTTATAAATGATTAACATTTTGAATTAAAATTTTACGTATTTTCATTATACATAAGCTAGTGAAATTCGCGTAAGTAAAGACAGGTAAAAACATATGAAATTGCGGTAATTTCAAATGTTGATTCCGACAACCCTGCTTGCCTAGCTACCAGCATGAAATCCGGTTGAATGAACTACGTCTCGCGGGCACCTAATAACACCAAACAAGCAAGACTGTTTCACGTTGCGTTCAATCGAATTCAACTCACTCAAGCCATGCAGAAGTTGAAAGCAGCTGCCAGTGTTTGCGAGTGAAATGTTTCGCTCGGATGATAGTTGACCGGAAGAACAGCTGTTTGGTGACTAACAACTGGACAGCTGAGAGAGTGATGGAAATGTAATGGCGGTGAAACACGTTTCCAGCCGAGGGAGCCTTGCCTTGCCTTGAGTAAATTTAATGGACAAACCGGTTTTGTAAGCGCTACAATCTTGTTGTTCACTTGTACGCTCTCGCCGCAAATTCATACTCGTCGGGCAGGAACATGTACGCGCATGCATGATCCGATTCGAGCGTGATTTTCTCGACATGATAGTACTCCCATTGAGTTCGAGTTGATAAAACTACACCTGAATCAAATAACACAAGGTGGTTTAAGCCGAGGCAGCTCTTGCAGATGGACATGTGTACACACCCTGCGTACTTCCACACATACGAGCTGTGCCGCAAAACCACATGTCATGCCTGGATGATTCCTAAAGGTTAACCGAACGAAGAAGGCAACATAACAAGCTGAAAATCTTTAGTCTCAAAGAATATGAAAAACTATAATTAGCAGCTTCGAGCCCTTCCTTTCAGACCGGATGTTTATAATTAGAGTAAATACCTCTTGGTCTGATCCTCGCACCAACTTGGTTGGAGTGCCGTCAGGATCAAGTTGTCTGTCCTGTACTTTTTAATACACAGGCCCCATACAAAAACAAGTCACCCCACGCAAAGGCGAAATTGTCCCTGATTAAGATATTTTCGAATCCTTGTCAAAGAAATGCTTAGACTGCGTGTCAGTGACGTGCAGTGAAAATTCAAAATTTCTCCATAGTTAAGCAGAAGTCTGGCTTACATCCCCTTTGAAACAAGCCACGAGGCAGCTTGCTCCTTGAGGTTCACACGATACAACATAACAAAGGAAAATTGATTTTTCGAAGCAAGGTGATTAGTACAATCGATGCCCAAGATATTTTACAACGAAATACGAGCCGTTCAAAATACTTAATAATATGTTTGCAGATAATATGTTCGAATGAGATGTAACATGGAAGTAAAGGGACTTTTACCTCCGTTGTCCATGTCACAGTTTATTTCATTAAGTATTGTTAAATTTTCTCGAAAAATTTATGAGCCAATATTCACTTAAATCTACTAAAGCAACTTTGAAAAAAATAGAAAAAAACATATTTTTCTTCGCAGTGTTGTTCGTTTGTTGAAGAAAATGGAGGTAGCATAAGCGCTACTTCCAAACCATTCGTTTATGCTTCTGTCTTTCGGTTCGTATACGCAACTTCTGTAGTCGGGAAATATACTCTTCTTTGACGTTGTCTTTGGGTAAATCATAAATCACATATTAATTGTATAAGTTGTGATTTATTTATTTATTAGGAATTCATCTTACAGCCTAATATAGCCCAATTACAAGACAAATTAAACAAAAAAGAAAACAAACATAACATACATATGTATAACAAAGTAAAACTCATTACATAAGATACGATTTAAATTCTGTTTATAGATGTAAAGTGAGTACGGAAACGGACCAAGTTGCAGACTATTGTGGTTTCGGGGGAGTCGCAACATCGGCGAATGGAATAAAGTTTCAGTCTTAGCGTATGGAACGCTAAATATGTCATTAGATCTTGCAGGGCGTTCTGTAATACGATACTCTAACCATTTAGAGAGGTTAGAGTTTAAACAGTCATCTAAAAGGAGTCTGCGGGATTGCAAAGTAGGAAGTTGTAGCAAGGAACGTCACTCTTCATATGGCATATATGTAATTTTAAATTTAAAGATAAGAAAACAATGGAATTTGTGCTGTACTGATTCAATCATAGAATCCAAATATTGATAGTGTAATGACCATATTTGCGAGCAATATTCAAGGATGAGTTTTACCAAGCTAGTGTATAGGTTGACGGTGAAGGAAATGTCAGTAAACATCTGAGTGTGCCTTAATACGAACCCGGAGACACGAGAGGCACGTGCGGCTATAGCCACAATGTGAGGATCAAATTTAAGTTTTGGGTCGAAAATCACTCCCAGTTATTTTATTTGAAAAACAATCGTAAGTGGAATATCGTGTAACGAATAGATATGATCAATTGGACTAGGATTTAAGGAGAAAGATATTTTGTGGCATTTCAAAACATTAGGAGAGAGAAAATTGGAGAGCAATACAATTCTCTTCCGAGCGAATAACTTGGTAAATTTTTAAGTCATCAGCATAAAGAAGACACTGAAACGCTATGACTGACGGAAGGTCATTTATGTAGAGTAAGAAAAGAAGACGGCCTAGAATAATTCCTTGAGGAACGCTGGAGGTAGGATGGAAGAGAGGCGAATATGCTCCACATAGACTAACACGGCATGAACGCGAACTGATATAGGATTCAAGCCAGGAGAGTAATGGCCCAAACAGGCCAAAGTGAGCTAGCTGCAGAAGTAGAACAATCAGGTTGATAGTGTCAAATGCCTTACTGAAGTCAGTATACACTTCATCAACTTGGGTACGACTGTCGAGAGCCTTTGCGACAGTTTCGGTACGTTCAAGGAGACTCGTATTGTTTGACCGGTTTGGAACGAATCCGTGTTGGAATGGTGACAGCCTACAATCATGATGTAGCTAACAAGAAAAATATTTTAATGTTAAAATCTATAGTACTTCTTCTGGGGAATCGGGCTACAGCCACCACTGTATGTAAACTATGCATGTAAACTTTTTTTAAATCTGTAAATTTGAATTTTTCAAGTTTTTTTATCCAAAGTTCAAATTATAGTCACACAAACTAAGAAAATGTCCAAGTTTGCTAATATATAATTTGCAGGACAATGTGCAAGTGTGGCCTGAAATCGATGGAACTTTTTGTGGAAGCCAAAATATATTCGATCGTCAATAGATTCTTTCCAAAATTGTTCATAACCATCCAGGGGTGTTGTCTTCATACTTCTTGATCTAAAATCACTATCAAGTATCATAAAAGAATGTTGCAAACCTCAGATTCACGATAAAAATTTGTTTTGCAACTTTTCTATTATATTAAAATTGATTTCGCAGTTCAATGCAAATATACGTTGATATTCGGATTAAAGAATGATCTCAACAAGGACTAGATGCCGATGTGCTCAATGTAACCGTCACCTGTTGTTGGGAAATGAAGAAGTTACCAATCAAAGGTGAATCATACAATAACCACATATTCGAGTCTAGAAGCTGTAGTATGTGTGAACATCTGCTGGCAGCGTTGTGGAAGCGGAGCCCGCGTGAACACACCTGCTCTTTTGTTTTCCTTCGTAATATTAGGTAATATTCAAGACAATAAAGCCATATGTGAGTACACACATGCAGGTGAAGCTATGTACATACGCATTTATGTGAATCTACGGAAGCGGTCTTAAGTGCCGATTTAATGTTCCGCAGCGCTAAGCACCTTATTGTTTATTCGCGAGATGGGATCATGGGCAGGTACTCGTACACGGTCTGTTTTTGGGAATGGATTAGCGCTTACGCTTCCATGGCGAGTCTCGACTTTCGATAGCTCCACTTGAATTATGCATGGATGAAATCAAATATGGTTATTCACCATTAACATTCTCCGTGCGTAGGCCGATGATGTGTGTAAATGACGCCAAAATGATGATTCGCCATCCGAAAAAGATGTTAAGTCGAATCACCGGTTTTGGTGGGTGCCGTGAAGATGAATCCAGTCGAACATCGACGAGCATTCTTCAATAATCATATGCTTATTTCGACCCGCATGTAAATGTCGCCCGATAATAACAGGAAACAATAAGGATGCACGAATAACCAATAGCGTACAGTGTGTGAAACACTCACGCAGCATGTGTGTAGTACATTTCCGGCTCAACATGCAATCATCGCAATATGGCCCGCAATGGGTGTTTCATATGTTACTTCGAATGTCTTTGTGATCCAGCACGAATAACGAGTAAACTGGCTGCCAGGAATCATATAAAAGATACCATCGAATATAAGGGACAGATGCTATATTCGAGCATTATCCACAGGGACATCTGCTAACACGATCCTTGAAATGCAGCTCAGACCCATTATAGATTGTTCTGCAGCTCAACATTCAATTTAGATGTGCATACACACTTATGTACGTGTGTATCTCGTTTCGTACGTTTCAATCGGATTCGTCATAGATATTTCATGTTGGGCATGTGTGGTGCTCTTGGGTGAAATTCGAGGCTTTTCACATTTCATATTATCAATGTCCAATGTCCTACAAGCCTGGGGGCCCTTTCATGCAGTAGGTACTTCGCAGGTTTAGGTCTAAACATCTGCTCCTGCAAGAAAAACACATTTGTCACGTGTATGCCATGATTCAAATGCGGGAGGATATGTATGTACATACAAATGTGTAGTGAATGTTGATCTCTAAACTTTTTTCGGTGCATTGATTTCAGTTGAAAAAACGTTTTTTTCTGTGAAGGATACTGCAAGCAGCAGTTAATACAAAAAGAGGATTTTGGATAGCGTCCGAAGAGACTTCATTTTGAAGATTCGTTGATGATTGTGTTCGACTAGTTCACGCTTCAAAGAAGACCGTTGTATCTCCTTGCAGTTTATTTGAAAAAAATAGTTTTTCAATTGATTCGGAGTAGTCCTTATATTTTAATTCAAGAATTGGCTGATTCTTTTTGTAGCAAAATAAATATATTTTACAAACGATGGATGTTCTTCTGTTTTCCATTATTCCTTCCAACACTTGCAATTAGTGTTCAAAACAAATTTTGTTATGAATCCAACTTTATTAAGTTCACATCAGAAAAGTTATTGATTCGTTTAGCTGCAATGGCACTGCAACCGTTTGATCATTGTTTTTAGTATGAAAAGAGAGGCAGAAAATTTCCTTTTGTTCACAATTGCAATTAAAATATTTGTATATTTTCTGTTATCATGAAATTGTTATTTTCTGTTTTAGTCTCATATTAGTGCTTCACAATTAATAAATGTACTCATTTACTTTCATCCATCGGCACTCTCATGGTATTTATTCATGCAAGCTTCTTGATTGGCGATTATTAAGGGGTCTTACAGGTTACGATTTAAAAAAAATAACCATTTTTTCAGTAGAAAAAAAGGAGATATCATTTTGCAATTTCAATTTGTTCATATGTTAATTGGAACTTTGGGTGTATAAAAATATTTGTTTATAGATTTTTTTATCATTTTTTTTACCCAAACAAAACGCCAAATTGGTCCGTGTTTGAGTGCCTATGCCAGATACTGGAATGATTTTTTCATTAAAATATAACAACATTTTCGGCCTTTTAAAAAAACCTATTTTTGAGGGTGGAAAATTAAGTGAAAATCGGAAAATTTGATACCGAACATGATGATTTCGCTACCGACTATATCCATATATGTGTTCAACAACATATTTAAAATCAGAGTGATCGTTTGAGTTTTCTTTTTAAATCGTTTCCGCCAGCTTAAAAAGCATGAATTCGAGAAAATCGCGTATACTTCTGTTTACAATTTTATCGATCTTGTATATTTTTTTGCTATTCTGAAATTGTTTTTTTTTCCTTTTTTATGAGACATATTGAAGCATTACAATTAATGAATTGATTCATTTATTTTTATTCGTCGATACTCTTATGGTATTCATAAGAAAGCTTCTTGATTGGCGATTATTAAATCCTCTAATGAAGAAATTCAACGAAAACTTGTGAATTTCAGAATTGTCAAGTTAATTATTATTTATTATGATGATTATTCACATTAAAAGTCTTTGTAATTTCTTTACCAAATACATATGTATATTTTTAACTTCCCAGTGGAAAGTTATTGTAATGAGGCCGATTTTGCGAATCCCCAATTTTGACATATCTCCACGTTTTAAGATCTCAAGAGTCCAAATTCATCGTTTTTAGAGAGATGGCTGTGTGTGTATGTACGTATGTGGGGTAGTTAGTCGTGTGGTGTGAGTCAAGGGTCGCACTTAGACCACATTTTTCGTTTATGTTCTTGCACCCAAATCTGAATGGTTTTCATACGTCTATTCTTCTGGTTAATAACATAACTGCCAACACCATGCTTGAACATATGTTGGGTTTCAAAGTCTGTGACTTTTTTGAGTTTGGATATCGATGCCATTCACACATATGGTATCTACGTTCAAGTAGCCGTTCCTGTCTATCTCTGTCTGTCTATATTTCAACCCACAAAATTCCAATTTCAAGATTATTTGATTATACCATAATAATATAAACTAAAATTTCAAGAATTCGTTTAAAAATCATTGTCACGTTATTTACTAGCACGCTTTACTTTGAACCTTGTGGCAAATGTATGATTGTCACAAGGCTCACATCGAAACTTTTGAGATGAATTATTTATATTAGGTTCTAGTAGGTAGTTTTAAATTTCAGCAGAACTTACTACTTGAGAGTCACCCTGAGTTGATTAAATTTGAAAGATATCAGCCTTTCTAACAAAAACTGCTGAAATTTTACATAGTGTGTGATAATGAAAGTGTTCAATTCATCAAAGGAATTTTATTGTTAACTTCCCAGTATATGGGAAGTTCTTGTAATCGCCTCGAAAATCGAAATTGAAATTTTCAACATTTCTTTACGTTTTGAGGTCTACGTACGTACGTACGTACGTTCGTGGACACTTTTTTCTATGAGCATAACTCACGTAAACAAAGTCGTATCGACTTTGTTGAGATGTCAATCGAAGCGTCTTTGCAATCTTAAGAGCTGATTAGTTTTTGGGATATTTCGGTCGGGGGGTTTGTTGTTTTGCCCCTTTGAAGGTCATTTCTGTCATGCGTTATATCTCGCGAACAAAACATACGATTTCCTTGATCAAGGTGTCAATCGACGCGTATTGACATTTATGTAATTCTATCAAGTTTTTAAAAAAAATTCCTGAAGCCGTTTTTTAATTTTTTAAAAAAAATTGCAAAAAACGAGGTTTTTTTGATAAACAATAAATTTTTAACCTGATTTATGGAAGATAGTACTCAATTTTTATAAAATTTATTTATTTCTAGCAGTGCTTGTGAAAACAACATCAAGACTTTTTCTCATTATCATGTAAAAAATTAAATAAAAAATAAACAATCATTAACAGGCATCATGATCTTCAAGGTCATTTCTGTCATGCGTTATATCTCGCGAACCAAACATACGATTTACATTGTCAAGGTGTCAATCAACGTGTATTGAAATTTTCGTGAATTTCTCGAATTTTGAAAAAAAATCGTTGGAGCCGTTTTTTAATTTAAGAAAAAAAGTGCAAAAAATTAGGTTTTTTTAATAAACAATAAATTTATAACCTGATTTACGGAAGACAGTATTCATTTTTTATAAAATTTATATACTTCAAACAATGGTTGAAAAAACGTCATCAAAACTTTTCCTCATGAAAGCAAGAAACATTAAATAAAAAATAAAAAATCATTAACAGCCGTCATGATCTTCAAGGACATTTCTTCCATTCACTATATCTCACGAACCAGATATAATATTAGCATTATTAGGGAGTCAATCAACGTGTTTTAACATGTTTTTGATTATTTTAACATTATAAAGATCCGTTTCAGCGTTTTTTTTAATTTAATAGAAAAAATGAGAAAACTTAGGGTTTTTTTCATAAAAAATATTTTTTCAACCTGATTTGCACAGCACAGTAATAAATGTTTATAAAATTTATACATTCCTATCAGTTTTTGAAGAGAAACCAGCACAACTTTTTTCATGATTCTGGAAAACATTGAATTAAAAATAAAAAATCATTCAAAGTTGCCATATGAAAAGGGTTCTTCCGAATGATATTACCTTATATCTTTTATACTAAAGACTTTGTTGTAAAGTCAATCAAAGTTTTAAAATGTTTGGATAATTTGAACAGATTTTTAATAGTTTTTGCAGTTTTTTCATAAAAATAAGCGGCTTAAATTTTAAAAACCATCAAAATTTCAATCAAATTTGCATTTGTGGTAATCAATCATCATCACTCATCCACTAAAAGCCTTGCGTAATCAATGGATGCTCCCGTAGATGATATGATTAATATTAACTCATTCCTGTTACTGCTATGAATACCTCTCATTATTATTATTTAAGGTAGTACTATTTTCAAAATTATTATTGTGTTTAATATTTTTAATGTTTATCTAGATATTACTGGGAAGTTGACCGTGTGGACCTCAAGGGTCGCACTTCGCGGCTTGTTGTTTTTGAAAATTAGAATAATAAAATTTGAAACATTTCTTTTAAATGAAAAATCCTGTCATATAGTACTGCAGAAGTTTGAGCGCCACTGTGGAAATTAATATTCAAAAACAAAACGCATCTGACGTACGTGCTTTGCGCATTAAATTTTAATCACTCTTCCGGCTATCCACGCTGATTGTAAATTCACATCGCAATCAAAATATAGTCTATTTCCAGCAGTACAGGCTGTAAACCAATCGAACGATTATAAACACCATATATGTTCGTCGCTCCTTGGCCACATTTAAACTGACCCCGCATTCCCTTACACGGAAAATGACAGTTCGCTCATTGACAACTTCGCATGACAGCCAAAGGTCGAATTTGTTGACTTGTTGCTCGGTCGGTTGGTCTAGCGCAAAACTGGACGGAACAGTGTAACAATTTGTTTCGCGCATTTTACCAAATTTCTGTATCGAAATAATTCGTATTCGTTTAAAATTGAAGACAAAAACAAGTGAAAATGTCTTCGGAACAACATATCACGTGGGCCGAAGTGAAAAATCATAATAAAGCGGACGATTTGTGGTGCGTTATCAACGGGAAAGTTTATGACCTATCCAAGTTCCGGCATGAGGTGAATGGGGGGTCAACTCTCGATCATGTTTGCTGATAGTTTGATATTAATCAATAATTGTCTTCAATTATAGCATCCAGGCGGCTCTGATGTCCTTGAAGATATTGCTGGGAAAGACGCTACCAGGGAATTTATTGAAGTCGGACATAGTAAAGATGCCGAGTAAGTTTTTTTCGTTTCAATGCTTTTTTAATCAGTTTTAAGGCTGCTTATCGCGAAACTACATTTCTACACATACTAGATAGATAACATACGTAAATACGTAGCTTTCTACCCACATTTACTTTCGTAAGGCTTCTGGTTTGCGTTATCATTTCTTTCCCAGCTCCAGTTCGCTTGTATTTTCACTCTGACGTCGGGAATGGTGAAGGACAGGCTGGGCAAAGAATGTAATTGATTAGTCTAAACGTCTCGCAACTAGAAGTGATAGTATTAAATTACATCGGCTTGTGCTGTAAGTGGTAATGCTAGCATACAAATCCTCGATTATTTAGGCCACTAAGATAAGAAGATGTTGAACGCTAATACATATTCCTACAATTTAATTAGCATTCACAAGACGATTGAAATGTGTGTGAAAAGTTATGTATTTCCATTCAATTTATATTATGCAACTATCTGTGGTAAGTGACGGCTTTTCAAACCGGAATTTCAACATTTAACTAATGAAAAAGGGAAAGAGACGAGGTCTAGAGAGTCGAGACGCTCACAGTTAGTAGGTCAAACAACGCTTCACAAGTGAGCCTTTTTAAAAGGCTTCATAACACATGGAATTGAAATAAAGCATTCAACCCCATTTGAAACAAAGTTCGGATCAAGATAAACCCAAATATACGTTTTTTATTCTAGAAAGCAAATGACATCATACCAAGTTGGTATAATAGCTCCAGATGAGAATGAAACTACTGTAAATTCAAAGTAAGTAAAAGAAAAGATAATTATTTGGGTTTTGGTTCATTCCTTTGATTTATTATACGAAGGCTTTTTTTAAATTGTTCTTGCGCTTAATTTTTATGATTTTGGCATACTGCGTATTAAATGTAGTTGGCATACACTTCTTGGTTTAAATAAAAAACATGTAGCATTGGGAGATTCATTAAAAAGCGGAATTTTATGATTCTAAGATATCTTGATACGTTTCAATTGAAATATTGGCAAATATCATCATAACACAATGCCTCGAAGACATGCTTTAATTGAATAGAAATTTTAAACCAATTCGTAAAACTTGCTTTACCAAATCTTTATTTGTTGAACATAAGCATATTCCGGTTGCGACTTGTAGCCTTTATCAGTGTTTTTTACACGTATTCGTGTACAGTTCGTATATGAAATACGTTTACGCCATAGTTTTAACTAAAATAAAAAATACCACACACAAAGACTTCATTGAGTTCAAAGTTATTACGTTTGGCTTGCATTTTCGGTGTTAATTGAAGACTTTCAGATTTTTTAAAAAGTAATTTGTTGCAGAAACCATCCAAATTGTGTGAAAAAAGTAGTGAAGAAATAACAAACAACTTTAAAACTAGTTAAATTTCAAGAACAATGAATAGAAACTAGATAACATGTGTGACTGCTGGGCAAACAGATTTTTAATCTAACTCCTAAATACGATGCGAGCCGCCACATTTCTCTGATGTTTTGATTAAAACGATTAGAAAGTGAATATTGAAGTGGTTTTCCGAAATACTGTATACGACAGAAGAAATTAACGGTATAATAAATAAAAGACAATCAACCAAGTTCTTATTGAAGCTTGTAGAGGTCTTCTATGTTAATATGTTTTTTAAATGCTGTTTGCTTCCATAAGATTTATTTATCTGATTTTTTTTTGTATTAAACTCATAAATGCTAGGATATTGAGATCAACAACGTCTTAGTTCAACAACTCATTCAGAATCGAACGCATTTTCAAGGCACTTCAATGATATTTGCCCGCGTGATGCGTTTTCACAATTTAAAAGTTAATAAACATGATTTTTCCCCTCACATAACTAAAAAATTTATGCCAATCACATTCAAATCAAAATTTAACTACAGCTTCTTAATTGTTTAGATGTCGAATAATTGATAAACTTGTTGTTTTTTGATTGGCTCCTATCATAATTTCACAGGTGCCGGGCATGCTTGATAATGTAGCGAGCGATTGCAATAATAATGTTGATTTTAATGTCATGTGTCTTGCCTGTAAGGCCGTAGCGGTGCTTAACAATTTCAATTAAATACTCATTCTATCATGTATACGATTGTTTTGCTCAATTTATGAATGTAACCTGATGTATTGTGCATTTCTAAAATAATTTTAGCTAAAAGCATTTTAAATAGTGCTAATATTTCTTAGTGCATATGTACTTTTATTGTCGTTTTGCATAAAACTACGTGGGATATGTTGATTTTATATAGTATAGATATATTTTTATTTACAACGCAATGCTTATTGAAATAACTTTATATATTTAATAAATAAAGCAAATTTTTTTTATCAAACCTAAATGTTTTTATTGACTATTCCATTTATGCTTTTTACTACAGTTGCAAGAATTAATAACTTTATTTTGTTTTTACATCGATTGTCGTTTAGGCTCATTATTTCTGTTGTGGGCGCTCTCCTAGCCGGAATCGCTACAGCTTTTATTCTAAAAAGGCTATTCGTACATTTCAAATAAATCAAATTGATTTGTGATCATTTAAACAATACTCTTCGTAGCAACATTGTAAGTATACGCGATTAGGGAAAAAGTAATAATTTGAGCGAAGAGTATTTTGGTGCTTGCGACAAATGACAATGTATACTATTAAATTTATGAAAATACATGAATTTTATACTTTTTCCGAATGATTGTATTTCATTGTTTGTGTTTAACTTATGATGAATAAATGTTGACTGCTAGCCTGTCTGTAATAGCTAATAGTTACTTCTTTAAAGTCTGTCTGACTAAATACATGATAAATGCAATATACATAGTTTTATTACTAAAGGATGTTTCATATGTCGATAAAACGGTCGCAGCAGTCATTGAGTATGCATAAGTTTAAATTGATAAGGACAATAAATGAGATATAAGGCGATAACGTAGCATCCAATCAGAAATATCACAAGCTAGGCTTTAGATGATATCATTAAAAATATATAGTATAAATTTCATCGGAATTTGTTGCGTAAATTTTGAGATATTTTGTTCATCAGTTTGAAAGAAGTAGTTTCCAGAAAATCGCAACAGAAAAAATATCAGCACTTTAAAACCAAATATTTTTTTCAATCTGCGATTGCCAGTTCACACATGTCTATCATCAATTTCGCGATATCCTTCGACCTCTTAAGAGTTATCCTTAGCAACTTCCACATCTTTATAGTTTTATGTCGGCCTCTCATGTTGTCTATAAATACCAGCTGAACCTTCATTTTTCCGGATAATCGCAGCGCCCGTTGGCCAATTGTTTGCTTTAATAATTGCATCTCCTGTAATATACTAGTATATTGTTACGTTCGCCGTGCAGCGTGGCCGATCCAAATGTTAATAAAATGCCCTGAACAATTCACGCTGGAAGCGAAATTTGAATTATATAAATACGGATTGGGTTTATTTGGGTTAAGTTTATTATATTATTTAATTATAAATTAGATATATTATAATTGGATTAGTTAGATAAGTAGGAAGTAAGATCCTTAGTGTTCGAGCAATCCACTCAACGACTGAAGCTGGATTACGTCCAATCGCCATCGACAAAATGTACACGACAGATCGAGCAGCGGTTAGAAGGAGGTGTCAATCGGAATTAATACACACAAGAAAATTTTAGTAGTAATAAGTGTAGCATAAGGCCTGTTAGGCATTTTCAGTAAGGAAAAGCGATATTAAAAGGTGTAGGGTAGAATAAAATCACATTTAATTTTACCTGTGTTAAGTGGTGGAGTGTGCATTGAGTTTTCGGTGCCCTTTTCTATTTTTGGCATTGGATTATCTACCGTTAATCAGCTTAATGACATTTTGGACAACTTGCATTATTGCAGAGGCCTTCGCTTTCAGTTACGAACACCAGATACCTTCGTTGGATGAGCATTACCTGAAATGTGGACCAACTATGCTTTGCTCACTTCAAATTGTTTCAAAAAATAATTTGAATTTCAAAATGGCTAACCGCTTCGAAAATTCTTTTTTTTCAACGGTGGGAGTTGGAAATCTTCAAAAGATACCGATCAGCTCCTGCTTCTCGGCATATCGGATTTCTACCGACTAAAACTACCTCCGTTTCTTTCAATCATTCTCTCCATCAATTTTTTAGTAATTCTCCGGAATAAAATTTCGGTACATAGTACTTCCCAGACGATAAGAATCGGTATAAGGGATATTACCAAGAGAAAAAAAAATATAAACATCAAATCCAGCCAAAAAGATTGAAATTTCTAAAATACTTCAAGGCGGGACGGCAGGATATGAATCGCTGTACAATTGAACGGTCTGGTGAGCCCATTTATTAAATTGTAGACGCCAGCCTTAAGCATTCTGCAAACTGTCATAACAGCTGCATATGCAAAGAACGGAGAAATTGCGAACCACGAAGCAGATGAGAAAGAGCAAGCCAAGAAATATGATGGAAGTGAAACGTCAAATCGAAGTGGGAAAGACAACCTACGTGCACTTACTTCCTCATTGCTCCGTAAGCGGAAAGTGCACTGAATCGCAAAAGTGCTTAGTAACATCTGCAGGCTCCGCTAATTTCCAGGATGCATATTCGCAAACCCTTCCGCCAAATCATCTAGAAGATATCGAGAGCGAGTAGCGACACGTCGTCAACCATATGTATGTATGTATGTATGTATGTCAACAACTGTACAAGAGCGTAAGGGTGAATCGGAAAATTGTCGGAAGCAAAAATGCTTTCCGCGCTGAAGAAGCTGACGTCCCGGCAGGATGCACCGAATGCCGTCCTTCCGGAGACGGTGGGACAGCCGATGTCCGGATCGTTGCAGAAGAAGTTCTCGCGGGGCGTCCAATATAACAGTACGTACACATATGGGAGAGGCAGGAAGCAGGTTGCTTGCGCTGCTTTCGCATAACTTTGTTTACATTGAACACATTGTTGATAATAAAGGCCACCGTGTGATTTCGCAGTGAAGATAATCATCAAAGGCGACCGAAATGTGGGCAAATCGTGCTTGCTGCAGCGCCTCCAGGGCAAAGGCCTGCTGGAAAACTACATTCCCACGGAGGAGATCCAAGTTGCCTCGATCCAGTGGGCGTTCAAGGCAACCGAAGATGTGGTCAAAGTAGAAGTGTGGGATGTGGTGGATCGGGGCAAAGCCCGACCACGCCACAGCGGTCTGAAATTGTCCACCGCAACGCTCCCCGAGACGCCTGCCCTAGACGCCGAGTTCCTCGACGTGTACAAGGGGACGCACGGTGTGGTTATTATGATGGACATCACGAAGGCATGGTGAGTGTAAAATGCTCGAAAGACTTCGACAGAGAACGTACTATTTAGTTTTATCAGAAAAATGCTAAGGACTCTGATACAATTTCCCTCCAACAATGAAATTAGTTCCAACTCCTTGCTTCCTGAAACTAAAATCAAAAGTGTGCTTCGCCCTAATAACTGCAGGCGAATTGATATCTTTTAGTTTACTAACCACACGACTCTAAGACCGCTAGTGTGCTTCTCGAGATTCCAGAACCATGTTCAACACATTCAGACGTTCCACCTGCTTTTTGCTTGCATCTAGAAACTCTGCCCTTGACTAAAACTTGAATATTCTTCTGTGTACCACAATATGCGTCACTTCAATCAATCAGTTATGATTAAAACGTCGAGTTTTACATTCCTTGTGAATTGCTTGGAACTCTATCGTAACCTCTTCTACTCCATTCAACTTGTTATTAATTCCCGTATTTTTCAATTGTATCGTACCAGGACATTTGACTATGTGACGCGCGAACTACCCAAAGTACCCGACGAAATTCCTGTACTTATCCTCGGCAATCACTGCGATATGGCACATCATCGAGTCATCACGCACGGACAAGCGACCGCTCTAATCGAAAGTCTGGGAGAGTAAGTGCACCCCAACTCCGAAAAATCACTCCAATATTTATATTTTCCAAATTGTCCTTGCCAGTCGACCAGCTGAAGTGATGTATGCCGAAAGTTCGATGCGCAACGGTTTCGGCTTGCGTTTGCTACACAAATTCCTAGGACTCCCGTTCTTACGCTTGCAAAAAGAAAGCTTCCTGGCGTTGCTCGAGCGAAATAAACGTGACACCGAAATATGCAGCTTTGAAATCTCTGAATTTCTGGTAAGTCATTTAAAAATGATTATCAACATTCGAGTTTCGATTAATCGAGGTTTGATTTGTTACCAGAAATCTGAAGATTCCGATTATAATAAATTCTTGGATGGTCTTTCGAATAAGCGACGACAAATTGCCGATTCAAACTCGAGGATGACATCCATTCAACATTCGTCGAGTGCAAATAGTTTACCGGGACTATCGCCAGTCACGCCGGTCGAATTCAAGCCCATGAAAAGTATAATTGTGGGCGGTGGACAGCCGATTGTGATTCCCGGTCAAATCAATATCACGCAACAAGTAAAGACGTCGGGCAACGCTTTGAAAACATCGCCTAGTGTACAGCCAGCCACGACTACCGAATCGACAATTTCAACGACCACCGCTAGCCTAGTCTCGAGTCTGTTTAAGAAGCCGGACATCAAGGAGGCGACGAGCGTCGTGCATGATCTGCGGAAGATGAGTGTGCACGAGCAACAAATAGCGAGCGTGGAGGAGTTCTGCCCGGACGAAGGTATGCTAGATCGTAGTTTCTTGGATGATTTAAACGCAGCTGGAGGAGGAGACAACACAACGACCTCAGGATTGGGTGATGAGTCCGATAGCGACAATGAGACGGGCAATCCAATGGTTGCGACATTCAACGATGAGATGGACACCAACGAAACAGATGAGATTCCTTCGAAGCAATTCAACGTAGATAGCTCTAATACTAATCAAACCTTAAGACAAAATCCACTAGCGAAAAACAAAAAGAATTCGGACAGTGTCCGAACGGAGCTTCGCACACCTTCGATTAGAAAATCGTCAGTTTCCAGCGAAGAGATTCCAGTGGCGTCGACAACCATCGACTCGGCATACGGTGATGAATTTGATGGTTGGCTGGCTGACTCGTCGATACGTCGATCGCCAGAAGGTGGCGAGGACCCAAGCTCAATGCCCAGCGTAGTGCAAGATGTTGCTCACCAATCAAAGTCGGACAGTGGATCGGAGAAGAAGCACAAACATAAAAAGAAAAAGGATAAGGACAGAAAAGAACGCGACGAGCGGAAAGATAAGAAGAAGAAGAGACGTTCCAAGGAAAGCGAGCTGGAAGACTTCCTCAACGGCACTCCGGAAACTGTGAATCGGATTGATGAAGCTTACGAAGCGATTTAATGGTGTGTCGATGGAGTATCCAATCGAGGTGTTTTTGTTATTTTCTCAATTTAAAGAGTCATAACATGTGTGCTATCATGCACAAGATATAATGAACACCGCCGGGGAAAGATATATCAACAAGAAACTGTGGGAGCTTCTTGTTGCAAGCGCAGAACGTTCATAGCTTTGTAAACACAAACAAAACTGCATTCACTTCATAAGGCGATACAAAAAACATTCGTCAGAAAATTATAATAAATTGTTTATACAAAAAACAGCCAAACAAATTCCAGTTTTTGTTTACAAAACAAAGACGGCTTCATTGCAGTGATAAGTGTTTCTTGTAGTCTGTCGATGTAAATTTAATGGATCCAAAGAATGCCAAATTTAAAAGTAACTTTTTTTCGGTAAAAGAAATATGAACAGAACGGACAACCACTAAACTGGAGAGTGTGCTTAATAAAATATGTATGTAAATTTAGTAATTCATTTAAACTTTTACTTGTCCAAACAAAATTTTCAAAGAAATTAGCTCGGATTTCATTACGACTTATCAATATTTTCCATGCGAATGCATGTAATCGTAGTTAAGGATATAAATGAAAGTTTGAATCGTTTTAAAATTATTATTATAGTTGGCATTTAAAACTAAAGCCAATTAAATGTTTAGCAAGGTGAAAAATGATAAATAGAATATGTAATTTATCTCATATTATAAATAATTCGTGAAAGAAAAACAAACAATGAATTCCAATTTAGGTTTACCTATGATTTCAATGATTCTGATTGTTTTTTTAGAGAATCGATTGACTGTTGAAAAATAAACGAAAATTTGAATTTTTGTTAATATCTTATTTAATTTTTTTTATATTAATATCCTTTTTTATATTAGTGGTAATTTTTTTAAACATGGAATTTACGACTGTTTTTATTGTTGATCTTAATAAAAATTAAATAAAAGTAATCACTCGAATAAGTGTTGGAGTGTTTTAATTGAAATTACTTCGTTATGAAAAATGTAAGAAACACAAGGAAAATTGCTTTCAATTTTTTCAGAATTGCTTATTTAATACAAGGAATCTTTCGGATTGTGCCTTTTATGAAGGGTCGTTGTGAAATTAGTGTCTGCAAGAGACAAAAAATCATAGGCATTAGAGAGGAGTTTGGAAGATCGATCAGAGGTTAATCTGGAAAGCCTCGAAAATTTTTGATTCCTCTCGGTTGTGGTGAAGACCCCGTGGAGGATGGCAAGTGGTTACTGCCTGTGTGTATAGAATCCTGAGCTCTAGCCATTTAAGAGTATGAGGACGTCCGGCGACCCAATGGGATATCAGAATGATTTTGCGCATAATCAACCGAATGGCGTGACATCCAGAACGACTAAGGAATCGTATGTCCTCGCTTCAAGCCTAATATCAACGATCTTCAAGCTGGATGGACTGGTACCTGGCTAAGATGGTATCAAAGAAGTAAGTTTTTATTTCACTTTTCATAGTAGGCCGCCACGTTACCCTAGAGTGATAACCCACGTCGCAAAGGCGCCCAAAGAAACGTAATATCACTGCCGCTTTTATTAGATATAAGTAAAAAGTAATCATAACTTCCAAAAATAAAAAAAATTATGAATGAAAACTTTGTTTGATTTATAAATTAGGAAACATTCTTTATTATTAAGTAGAAAAAAGTGTTTAAAATGAAATAAACCTTCACAAGTATGCATCGAACATGGTGCGCCTCTAAGGCGTATCGTTATTTTCAATGATTTTCAAGAGGGTTATTACTCTAGGGTTAAACAACACAATGTTCCCTGAAAGTTGAAATAAATAAAATCAATTGTTTAAAAAACGACAAAAACGCTTTTATTGTCAACTAAAAAGTAAAATATAACTGATTTGTGCTTACAATATGTTTAGTTTAGTTGTTCTGTTGTACAATTTTAGAATGATGATGCTAATTTCCCATTTTTAATGTTCTGTGGCCTTCAGATTCCTGGTTTTAAGAATGGTCAATATTATACTAAAAAAATTAAGCATGAAATTCATGCCCAGCTACAGTTTTTCTTTATTTTTATCGTAATCGGATAATATCTTTATCCCAATCCATATTGTAGGGAAATATAAATGAATTCGAAAACTAGATATTGATATCTGTTATTTGTTTGGACAATGGGTTGTGAATTAAATATAATTGAGAACCAAGAAATATGAAAACGAGGAGCACAGTGTATACAATATACAGTGGGAAAACTCTAGGTGGGGAAATGAAATTCACTGTGCTTTAAAACTAAATTTAAGAGAGCATTACGAGAAATTTAAGAGAGATCCCAGCGAAACAACTATAGGAAATACAGGTGTTAGGCAGAGCAGAGCATATGCTCGTGCTTAAAGCTTGGGGCTTTTGGTAGTTCCTCGGAGCTACTCGGCGTTGAAAATTGATAGTTCACTTTTTACTCTAAGTTTAACGACTATTGTATACATAGACTATGGTGTAGTGTCATAGTAGCGCGGTCTGCTGGCATGCGATCCAACCATGAACTGAAGCTCCATTTACAATAATTTCCGTTGGAATGTTGTTCAAAATGTGAAAGTATCTTTAATTGTAATTTTGGAGATTGCATCGAAACAAATAACTACCAAAAAGGATTTTTTAACACGAGCTGAAGGCCGGGTTTTGAGTTATTAATAAATAATACTCAGCACTGATTTTACCATCTGTTCACTGTATTTAATGGATATTACTTACCAACATGAATAAAACGAGCCCAATTACTGTAAATCATCATGGAGTCTCCAGGAACACCTCGATGGTACCACAATGTAGTCTTATCACTAGTATCGGATAAGTTTACCAGATCAATACGGCAATTGGAAGTTGACGAAAATCGATTTGCGAGATTTTTACGTAGCTTCATCCAAGCTAAGCTAGTAAAAGCGTTTTAAAAACCAAAAATTTTGCTTTCTAGTAAATAAAAAACTGCTTTATTTGTTATTAGATATATTTACGCATTGAAGTAGCTTAATATGTCACATTGAAAACGGGTTTTTCATTAATACATCGATATGTAACGCACGCTTTTTAAAATTTAAATTTCAATAAATTCAACGGCCAAATGGAAACAAAATATACTAAATGCACGAATATAAGTGCAAAACAGGATTCATTTTCCACAATTTACTTGTTTAATCTATTTTTAATGGTTGTTGTCGTGTCTGCTATTAAAATCAACCGAATAAATTATTAATTCTACCTCAAATATATTACATATCAGAGTAAACAGTGTATTTAACATCTAAATTTAGCATTATTGTCTTTGTTGTTGTGATTCAATCGAATTCATCAATTTTATGTATGTTACAAACTATTGGAATTGTTTTCAGTAAATATTAATTTAGTTGTTTCAAATATTAACAATATATGCTTGAACTAATTCCTTACTTGACTAGAATCTAATTTTTTCATTTCTCAATATACGAATAAGTGTATATTTCTATTTGGAAGACGTTTTTCACATTTTTTTCTCTCTCAGTTATGGATGCATTTGCTGGAAGACTTCGTGTAACATTTTTATTTTTTAGCAATTATTTAGGTTTCATTTAAATTTGTCACATTCACAATAATCACAAGATTGTTGCATTGCCATTTACGACAGCATGTTTGTTTTTAAATTGTCGGTATTTAATTGTTTTGTGCATACATCATGTTTAGGAATTAAATAACTAACTACATAATATGTGGAGACTTTGCTTATGCTAAGATCCTATTTGTTGATATTAATTTCGATCTGATTTATTGCAATGTTTTTGTCACCTTAACGGCCGCGTCTCAATTAAATATAATTAATGTAATTTTAATTTTTGTTGTTGAAATATTATTATTGTTATCTGTTACATGGTATAATTGAGTTGGAAGACATTTGTTTACAAATTCTTGATTTTCGCTTAGTTTTTCTTAGTCTAGATTTATTAGTAATAATGTTGATATAATTTGTTTTTAGTAATTGTATGTGTATATATGATATTTTTCACAAGTGGTATATGTAAAATTGAACAGTTCACATTGTTTTATTGTTCTGGAAGACTTGGTTGTCATTTTAGTGATTATTGTCGTTTATTTAGTTTTTTTCTTCTTATTGTTGAATAGAATAAGTATCGTCCAAAATCAAATTCACTACCCTAAATTGCAAAATAATTCGTTAAATTAACCGTTTACATTTTTTTATGGTGAAAAATACATTGGATTTTTCTTGAATATCACTAAATCGATAAATAATTTAGTAAATAATAAATATCTGAAAAGTAATAAAACACACAACAATCAAAATCAGTCCCAGTGTGACAACTGACAATAATCGTGAATTTAAAAAAAGAAATTTATGTTGAAGACGTAACTTCTTTTTTATATAAATAAATAAATTGATGCAATTTGCCTCGTAAGGATATATTTTGTATACTACCTTCTTCAAATTCGTTCGATTTGACGAGTATTTCTGCATTTCTTTAATTTCATTAAATATATTCAAAACAGTTCGCTTCACAAACGCTTCAGATCGCACAAGTGGCAGATTTATATCGTCGACTTGTTGCTTCAACTGACTATGATTTCATAAATAATAGCAATAAAATTTCAATGGAATATCTATGCTTTTAAAATATTTTGATGCTCAGGTTGTTTCATGTTCATTGAAAAAAAAAATAAACTAAAAGAATACATTTGAAAATTCCAGCCAATAATTAGGCAACATTTTCAAATAAAAGTCGTTACGATGAGTCGTTGCCACTTTTAAAAACAAATAAAAATCGAAATAAATCAAAAATGTCGTATCTGTGATTAAATTTTAACAGATCCATGGAATTGGAATCTGTTTTATATTAGAATAAAAAAATACCATGACCTGAAAAACAAATTAAAATTCCGGAAGCCTTTCCACCAATAAGTACGGAAACAAATTCCCATACAAACCCAAAACCGTTAAAATTGTAAATAGAACAACCCTCCAAATCCATGCACATCCTAGAATGGAAGACCAATTTCAAATGCTTCTATGAGAGCTCGTCCCGAATCATATATGCCAATAACACCAAATAGTATTCCTAAAAAAATTATAAAATAATCATAGGCCACTTGTTTTTGATCCAAGAGATGTCCTTTGATTTTCAAATGGAAATAGCATGGCCAAATGAAACTCAACATGGTGCCGGTGAAGCTTCCAATGAAGCCCATCAATATTGAAAAGTGTGGAATGAAGACGGCCATCAAAATCGTGCCAAGGATCACAGTGATTCGAAATGCTAGACCCCACACTTTCAGCTCGCCGTCCAAATGCCAGATTGTCGGGAACTTTGTTTTTGGCGGTCCGCGAAACATGGAACGCTCGAGGAGTTCACATGCGGCATAGTACGGTAGCGGGTAGCTTAGGATGGCTTTCACCACGAGGAAGAAGTTGACCAGCCCCTTGAATCCTTGCGAGTGTAGGTTGTTTGTGATCACTTGTTGCGTGTCATTCTGGAAGGTGAGGAAGCAAATGTAGCCAAAGAGGGATTTGAATGCTGCAGCGGCAATATGGGACCAATCCAACATCCAGTTGAACTTGGATGGATCTTCCATGTTGCCTTCGAGCGTCGGCAAGAATATCTGCGACGTGTAGGAGAAGACTATCACACCCAACGATATTGGGAAGTTGGCCATGTCTATGCTCCATTTGACCTTGGACCAGCCCCAATCGCCTATTTCTAGTATGCAATAGCCTAAGATAACAGCGTTGATGACCAAATGCGCCATGGTGCACCAGAACGAGAGCAACGACACCATCTGCAGTGACTTGAGGAACGCCAAGGGTAGTAGGAACACGCCAGTCAGCATCATCCACGACCTCGTGTCGAGCGATCCTTCAGGCCAAGTCCCGGCCATAAGATCTCCACAGACCACCACGTACAGGATGCAGGTCATGAGTAGTTCAATGATCTGGGCCAAACTTACCGCTCTCGCTCCGTACTTGGGACCGAAGCAAACCTTTGCTATGGACACGTAGCTATCGCGAACTCGAACAGGCTCGCCAGTGTTGGGATCCGGCTCGTAGAGGCATTGCACCAGGACCTTGCCGGTGTAGCAGCAAATATGTGCGATTCCAACCATGGCAATGATGGCCCAGTAGCCTCCTCGTAGTACTGCGAACGGGAGTGAAACGATGAACATTCCTTGGATGGCGTTGGTAACATTCCAGGCCGCTTGAAACTCGTCGATTTTGATGCTTGAACGTCCACCCTCTCCTCCGCAAGCGAATGAACTCTCGGACGAGGCGACACTACCTTGCCTGGAATGAATGTTTATATGTGGATTATAGAATAATAATAGATATCCTTTTAAGTTAAGTTAAGAGACAAATATGCTAAAATATAAAATACATTTCATTTTATCATATTAAGCAGGGTATTATAGGAATCTCTACAGATCGACGTAAGTTATGTTGACCTCAAAGCTCTTTTATGACTGGGATTTTGTGCCGGACTATCAGTTCAATCGGGGGATGAGTACCTGGGTCAAACCGGGGGCAATAATCACGGACAAGCGAGTTGCTGACCACTTCACCTAGAAGTGTTCCATTACTCAACAAAATAAGGCAGCTCTAACATTACCTGTCCTTACCCGAGCTAGGCTGTGTCGCTATTGATTATTGGTAAAGCTCCTCATGTACCTCTGTTTTGCAGAATATATAAAATAAAATTGAACTTAGTGAAATACTTAGCAAAATAATCCAGATACATTCAATTAATTCAGAGAAAAAAATTGACTTCGGAAAAAATATTTTAACTACATAATTTTCTAGAAGTATTTTTTTCTTCTTTGAATTAAATTCGCTAATTCAATTCAATAATATTCACGAAGAACACGTGACAGTACCCTGTCAAATCGTCATTTTGTTTAAGTTGGTGTCATACAAGTTTCAAGAAAAATTACATCTAACCATTGTTTGATGGCGTTCAGAATTGACAATAATCTCCTTTTTGAAAAAGAAGAAGACATGTGTAACGTCCCGAAATATTGACGATGTACATCAAGAATAGTCGTTCAGTTGTTTTAACTCAACGGCCAGAGTGAGCGTTTCCCAGAACCCAAAAATGTCGTATCGTTGCCGCGCTCAGCATTTTGGCGTTAGTGGAACCACTATGTGGCGAATTTTGAAGGATGATTTGTATTTGTTTCCATATAAAGTGCAATTAATACTAAGAATGTTGCCGACAGACCGTCCACGTTGCTTGGAATACGGCCAAACAGTTGCTCGAATGGTGAATTTTTGGAAGAAAATTCTGATGACCGACGAGGCCAATTTCACATTATCTGGCGGCGTTAATAAGAGGGAATTGCCGCATTTGGGGAACGGAGAAACTACACGAAATCCATGAAACGCCATTGCATGACCAAAAAGTGACTATTTGGCCTGGCGTTTGCGCCAAAACCATCATTGGGCCCTATTTCTTCAGAGAAAACGAGACAGTTGATGGAAATAGATATCGATGAATGTTGGTCCATTATGTCTGCCCGCGAATGCATGAAAAAGAACTCGACGGTTACTGGTTTCAACAAGACGGTGCGCCATGCCACACTGCAAATCAAGCAATTCAGTTCAGTGCAACGAAAATCCCCTGGACGCCTGATGTCGAAAAGAGGCGACATTGAGAAGCCACCCAGATCTCCAGATTTGACCCCATTGGACTTCTTTTTGTGGGGCTATTTGAAAGCAAAGTGTACACCAGCAAGTCTCAGAGTATGACCAAGCTCAAGGCAAATATTCGTGCCGAAATCATAGCTATAACGCCTGAGATGTTCGAAAAGGTAATGGAAAATGCAGCAAAAAGCGCACAATTTTTTTTGGCCAATAAAGGCGACCACATTCAAAAAGTAGTGAAAATAAATTGCAAAGGACCAAATTTAATAAAAATACCGGTTTTTTTTCAAAGTTATTAAGTGTTTACATACCAACACGAAAGATGGCTCACCTTATAGATGGATTTTAACGTATCTTTTTTCGGGTGAAAACTGAGTTACAGAAATTATGTGCGCATAGAATAATTGATGATCAAAATATGCATATGTTTTCTCTATGCTTTTTAAATTGAGATTTTTTAAAATTGGAATGAATAAAAAAATGCACCGATTTCATGCCGAGTTTCAACAATTCAATATTCTCTTCTAATTATATAGGAAGCATCTTACCTGTAACCACCAGATCTTTGATATCCCTGGTCATATTCATTCCCAATGAAAGATGTGTTCGCCGTCCCGCCATCCATTTGGCCATCACCATCCTGTTGCATATACCCGTTTGGATTCCGGAAGGGATTCAACTCATGCGTTTCGCATGGAGCTTCTGTGAAATATTTCAAATTATTGCTGATAATTTTTGAATGCCTGCAACCCATTTTACCGTCAATATCAGCGAATCGTACGTTTTGCGGACGTGGTGGAACGGGTGGTACTTCGCCCCCTAAATTGCCAGCCGGCTGCTCATATTCGCCCTTCTTCGATTTGTTGGGCATTTGCTGGCGCACTGTTTGCAACGCCACATTCAGGACGTTGGAAACAGGTGGCAATTGCATTGATCGGACCTGATTTAAAAAGGACATTTTTGCCAATTCCTCTTGTCGCCTCGACGCTAGTTTCTTACAACACTATTGATTTTTCCGTTGTCGTCTGTTCACGGTTTTTATATCGGTGGACGTAGTTGTGTGTTATAATTTGTGGAAGCACAGCTTATGTTTCGGTTAATCGCACTAGTATTATCCTTTGCACAATGGAAGACCAATTTTGATATGTTTTCTCTCTTGCATACGTATTTACACTTCTATTTACTAAAGAGCTATACCACTTATTTGTAGTACGTCGATAATGTCCGCATGATACCTTAGATCCTTAAATTGCAGAATGTTTAACAGACTTAAACAATATACATCACGAAACACCGATATACGACTAAAATCTCAACGGACGAACTCAACAAAACTGATATAGTCAACAGGAAAACATTCATACACACAATTAAAATCCTTTTCGGAAGTGAAATGGGAAAAAAACGTTTTTCGTGTTGTTGGTGTGAAAAAATCACCTTACGCAACAATTTTCTTCATTTTCACATCGCACACTATCAGACTCGATAATTTCACACTTGAATTGAAGCGAATGAAAAACGCTTTTCAACGAAACTAAACACAATGAAAACTGTTTTCAATATCAAGATGGTTTTATTTGAAAATAAGACGGCGACAAGGGAAAATCAAGGACCGATCAATCTGGCATTTCTCACCCTTATCCTGCTTCGAATTGGATATAGGATGTCGATGAAGGATGCTGCCTGTACAATATGTGTGTGTGTGTGTGTGTTTTTTCGTAGATGCTATTCAGAATGTTTTCGAATCCTGCGCATAGAATGTTGCGAAACATTATTGTCTATGGTGGGATTTTGAATGATGGTATGAAGCTCGGAAAGGAGATTATTTGAATATTTATGATGAAATCTTCATCATTTCTGAAGGACCAGCTAACCAGGATCAATTCTGCTCAGCAGTATAAAATATTATCACCAAGTTGAAAATTATTTAAGAAAAACTTAAAATACTTCTATTTTCATTGAAAAATATATTTGAAAATGCTATTATGAATAAATCCAGCTCAGTCGTCCGAAAACAAATGATTTCATGATTTCAACCATGAAGACGACCCATTATTTATTCATTATAAATTTAAAAAAATATGGTAAATACTGCGTTGAACTTTAAACCTCACGTTTTCAGTGCACCCTGCTGTTTGATTTGATCCTTGTTTAAGGTGGTTTAAGGTCGCAACGGCACACTATACTATTATGATGCCTTGCGCTTCTTTTGTTCTTTGGGTGCCGACTACTGCTTTGTGTGTGTAAGGAATCCCAATTAGACTTTGGATCTCTCTATTTTTCTCGTGATTTAATGTTTGCTTCCTGTAGCTTGGATCCCCTTTTAGCGTATCATCATTAATATTGTTACAAATGTTGAGAATTCGACGTCTCCTTCTGCACCGTAACCGATCCTGGCGACGGGTTGGGCAATCCCACCTGACTTTAACCCGCGAAGAGAGGTGTGGGATTTTTTTTAAAGGGCGTTACCCGTTTCTGCGCTGGGAATGCTCTGTCCGCGAATCCGGAAACGGGAACTAGGTTCGTGACGACCCAAAACCACCGACCGAAAAATGGGATTTGAAAGAAAACAGGAAATAAAAGGAACCAAACCACTTCACACAAATAAAAGCACTTGATTTATCCTTAAGTCACTATTTTATTCTCTAACCTAGCTAACCCTAACTATGCTTACTCCTACTTAAAAACGCTTTCTTCAACCCTATTCAGGTGGCTGCCGTTCCTGCTTCTCGCTCAAGCTTCGCCGACGTGTTCTTCCTGATTTTTCCCACAAAGAAAAGATCCATAGAATCCAGGTTCCACACCGAACCATACGGCAATTCCACTTCTCGGCTTCGCTTCTCCTGCCCTTGCTCCGACCAGCACACTAAAGAACACCCAGAACAGAACAGACCCACCAGCTGTTCTCTTCCCAATATATAAGGGATTCCCCTGATCCCGTTCGCTGCATCGGCGGTCAACGGCCAGCCGAGTTTGCTGAACTCGTTCAAGCTTTCATTCGCTTCGACTGGTTTTATGCCGATTACCGACGCTCGTCAGCTAGCGATTTTTCTTCATCGAGCTCGGTCTTCCCGATGGGCCACAGCTTTGCACTTCGGTGGTGATGGGGTGTGTGGAAGGCCGTTGGGCAGACACATTGTGACGCTGGCAATGGAGGACCGTGGTAAAGATGGGCATCAACGACGTTGCCGATCTGGTACGAAGTACAAACTAGCATCACTTTCACAGAATTCATATCCAGCTTAGATACTAAACACAATTTGCACATTATTCGAAATTATCAAGGTACAATTCAATACTCTTCATAACAACATTACTTCATACTTATCTAACTTATCCAATATGTCTAACCTAAATAAGTTCAATATATATGTATATTATTCAATATCTTTCACCCAAATAAATCTAATCCATATTTATATAATCGTTAACCCAAATGTATGTTTATATGAATTATGAATGTTTATATAATACTCATAACCTAAATTAATCTACTCCCTAATTATATAATGCAATATCCTTACAATATAATTAAATAATGACCTGCTTGTGTGAAGTGGCGGCCCGCGTATACCATTTTCAATAGACAGCGTTTGCCCGCACTGTGGTTTCGGGCCTTCAGGGACAAAACAGTCCCTTATTTTCGAACGTGGATCGGCCACACTGCGTGGCGAACGTAACAATATCTAACATTCTCCCACCATCTGCATCTTCCTTTAATTCTGCTCGACATGATAGTCGTCGTATCCTCTTCACATCTATATTGGCCACCTATTAGCGCGGCAAAAATTTCCCAATGTTAATGATTATTCTCTTCCTTGCACGATGAGAAAAACTATTTTCTAATTGATTTAAAATTTATCTATATTTATCATAATATAGTTATTTCATAACAGTTTAATTCTTTCAAAAATTGGGAGAGACATATTTGTAAAAATATACTTCTATCTGGGTCGGCAAAAATATCATATAAATTGCAAAACTAACTAAACTTAATCATAACATATATTTTTAGAAAGAAATAAAGACAGAAAAAAACGAATTGCAATCCTCAATCAAAACATATTAACTACAGCACGTAAACGGGACATTTCAATATCAAATTGCAGCATCGAAATGCGTTGTTTTCAAACGGTGACTGCACAAACAGAATTCCATTTCAGATTAGTCTTATTCAAGATGAATCCTAGAAGTTTCCGGAAGAGAGTTTTTCTTCAGTTATAATCTTTTTCATATATATATTTATGTTAAGTAGTGTATAAAAAATGTCTGCTTTTTCTTTTAAATAATCTTCCATTTAAGTTGATTTTTGTGTGTTTATATATATTTATATCACTTAAAATTATTTCGTTTGAAAACATTAGATCGGATCATCTCATGAATTTGATCTAATCATTGATATCGAAATCTTTCTCCCAACTTTCGTCCGATGTCGATGACGAGAGCTCGTCTTTATTGAAATGATCCTTGTCAACTTTTAGAGTGGTGCTATCGTTTTTTGACTGATTCACTTTTGATGACTTTGTATTGGACTGTTTAGCAGTGGCGGCTTTTGTTTGCGTCGGTTGCTTCTTCTTGGACTCATTCGATGCTGTCTGCTTGGTGGAATTTCTCTCTGATTTTTTAATTGGTTGCGGTTTCTTTTCAGGCGATGATTTTGGCGTTGAATCGGGGCTTGAGTTCTGTAAAGATAAAATAGCAATCGACAAGAAGAGAAGTATGAGTTTGGAAGTTAGTTGACTACTTTTGTTTCATTGACGACAACTTGCTCGGTTAGAACGATGCTCTTTCGTTTTTCGCGCTCCTGTATTTCTTGTTCGTATTGTTCTAGAAGTCGCGTTTGCTCCTCCTCGGTCAGCTCAACATTCGAAGGGATTTCTTCGGATTCCCAGTTGATATCGTCCTCGGATAGCTCCTTATCAAGCGTTTTTGGCTGCTCTTTTTCGGGAGAATCGACTTTCTCATTCTCCTCGCGTTCGACTTCGCTGCACGCTAATTTGGGCTGTTCTGTTTGTATAATATTCTTGCGTGGCGAAATCGGTTGCGTTGAATCCACTTCAGATTTAGCCTTGCGTTCAGCCATTTCAGCATTGGCGAGCGCGTCTTCAAGTAAAGCACGTTTGAACAGGTACCTATTACCAAATTGCAAAAATATATTATCAACAATCCACAGAGAGATATCAATTGAAATAAATACCTTTGCCAAAAGTCCATATGCGGAATTTTATCCGGTACTAGAGTTACATATTTTTCATTTAAAATTTCGCTACTAGCCAAATGTCGGGCAAGACGATTTTGCGTGAACTGATCTTGATCGACCACCTCCATCCACATTTTGTATTTATCGACTAGTTCGTCTTTTGGCTCGTCTACATACGTCTTGTCGTTTTTCTGCAAATCAGCCAAATGCTTTTGGAAACCCGTAAGCGTGACAGTGCCATCGTGTGTTATTAGAACAGCTTCGGTTTCATCATCTTCCAGAGATGGTATCAGCGCTTCGGTCACTTGACCAAAAAACGTGCTTAAACTTTTCTTCACCGTGCCAACAGTTGATTCTTCCTCGTCAAACTGAAGGATAAAGAATTCAGCATGGAGAATTTGTTAATAGGCTGGTGTATTTAATGCAGTTAATAAATCTAGGCACATAATGAATATATTGCAGGTGTAGTTAATAAAAGAAACAATCTATTTGTTGCCGACGAATAAATTTTCCTTGGTTTCTAATAAAATAAATGGAGTCCTGCATATAGAGTTCCTTGACATTTCTCGCAAAAAGGCGGTGGGTATATTTTAAAGAGTAATTATGGCTAATTTAAGGTGAGAAAAATCGTTTGCCAGTATAAGTGCGAGTGGCATAATCTTCCAGAGTATTATATTGCGCTAATAAGAAATCTCAACATTTTCTCCGACAGTCCAGCTGCTATCCAATTACTGTATACCTGTTCCAAAATTGTAATGGAATGTTGCACACAATTGAACGCAATGTCGCTTCACTGTGAAGTGATCCTTTGCTGGGTACCGGGTCATAGTGATATACCTGCAAACTGCGAAGCTGATGCCCTAGCTAGAGCTGGCACTGAGCTCCTACATTATACACTAACACCCCAAGTCGGCCATCCTTTGGCCTAAGTCAAGCTAGGTTTCAAACAGTATTATATAGAGGCTGCAAAAAGGGCCTGGCTGCTGGAAGAAACCTGCAGGATAACCAGGCAAACTTGACACGCGCTGAGCTTAAAGCGTACCAAGCAGCTCCTCAACACGAGCCGTGAAACATTAAGTTCCACCATATCCGTACTGACGGGGCGTTGTCTCATTGGCAGACATGCAGAAAGATTGGGTATTCCTTTCAACGATTTCTGTCGAAGGTGCAGATCGGAGGATAAAGAGCAAACGATCCAATATTTTCTGAGCGAATGCCTAGCACTATCCAGGAAACGCATAGTAATATTAGGCTCGCCTTTCCTGGACAGCCTCGCGGAAGTAGCCAGTTTAAATATTAGCTGCATAGACAGCTTCGTACTAAAATCTAAATGGTTCTTGTCATCCCACAGGTTCTAGTGCCATACCTTATCTTTTTGTAGTATCACAATGGGCCTTTCGTGGCCTAAGTGAGGCACCTTTTTGATAAAGGGGGCTGCCACTACAATCAACCAACCATTATATTGCGCTATCCTAAAGGGCGACCAGTATAGAGGAGACAACGATGATTCATAAGCAAATCATTCATAGAAACCAGTTTAAAAATTAAATACCGAAGATTGAATGTGAAACTTTGCATGAAAATACGAGGCAAAAACAACCAAAGACGCTGAGTTTTAGTAAAAATTGCAGCAGCTATGACTCCATTCATATTTCAACCCATCCACCATGGTATCTACATATTTTCGGTTTATTTTTACTGTTAAGCTGCACCACCAACCACGCTCTCAGGTGCATTCGCAACGTTATTGGTCGCTCGAGACGGCAACGGTAGCTGCGAGTAGGGACACGAAAGATTGACTGATCGTGGAAACCTGGAGAGATTTGGTACTCAATCTAAAAAAAAGGGGGATAAATTGTGTAGTCATAACTACAGAGCCTGTCAGTGTTGGGCACGTCCTACAAAATATTGATGAAAACAGGCTTAAAGTGTATGCTGACAGAATTATCGGAGAATATCAAGGTGGCTTGAAAGCAGGAAGATCCACAATTGATCAACTATTGTCAGTGAAACAGGTACTGAAAAAGTTATGGAAATATAAAATTAATGTACCTAGTCGTGCCATAAATATTGATACAAGATGTTTTAACTATAATAATGAAACTACTAGTTGGATTTAATTTTTTCACCATTTATTGTAAAACTAACACACTACATAAAAAAAAGAAATTATTCAAAATGGCCGCCTTTTGCTTGAATACAGCTCCGAAGTCTTTCAGCACACTGGTCTATTGATTCTCGCACGACTTCCATCGGAAAATTGTCCACAGCTTTTTTCAACGCCTGTTTTAACGACTCCAGGTTGTGGTGTCGTTTTTTACAGACCATACCCTCTAATACTGACCACAATTTTTAGTCGAAGGGACTGGGTCTGGAGTGGCTGATGGCCACAAATTAACGCTGATAAGCTCTGGCACATGATTTCCCAGTCATGCTTGTGCGGTTTTCGCCTTGTGGGCAGGCGCAGAGTCTTGTTGGAAAACCCTTTTTTTTCAAACATGGTTCGGCTTGGGGGCTCTACCACCTTCATTAAGATACCCGACTGATAGTTTTTGGCAGCTGTTTTGACGCTCGTTTCACAGTCTCCCTTTTCTGTAGCCTCCTTAGAAGACCGTGCATATACCCTATCATTTTGTTTGTTGAAGGATTCCTACACGGTAAAGATTTGCTCGTCGGTAAAAAGCATTCTTTTGTACTGCCCTTTACCGTATCTCGATAACAGCTGTTTTGACTTTCCCCCCTATTTCGTTTTAAAGCGACATTGAGTCTATGTTCTGTTTGTCTTCTGAAAGCTGCAAGCTTCACGGCTTCTTTGATGATGGTTCCTGGCGCAATATTCATTTCACGAGACATGATTTTCTGATTCTGGACAGGATTTCTTGCGATTCTGGACCTTACAGCTTTGATGGCTTGTCATTTACGAGCCGAGCGAGGTCTGCCGGATCTTTTACGGTCTATGACATCTTCAGTATCAATGAATAACGCTATAGTTCGATACACGAAAACACGCGTGATTTTTAATGGCTTTAGTGTTTCGAAAATTCGGCCTTTCTCCATTTCATATTTGTGTAAAGCAATCACAGCGATGCGGTTCTCTACCACTCCATCGTAACGGCTCAAGCAATACTGACAAGATTTGGCGTGTATTTAGAGCATATCTGCCGTGCAATGGTCAAACCGTCTAAACGACATTTTTCGAGATTTTGAGATATGTGCGTTTAGGGACATTATATCTTCCCTTCTTTCATATGAGCTCAACATTTTGTTTCATTTCCCTTCCCTCTAAGAGTTAAGGCTCTGGTCATTCCATCTATAATACATCTTGCTGCCAATTTCACATAAAAAACAAGTGGCAAACCAACTAAAGTACTTTAGACGGTTTGTCCATTGCACAGCTATACAAATCAGAAGGAAAATAAATGTCTATAAGCATTTAGTTCGATTTTCTGTTGCATCTCTACACTACATTCTGCATGAGATCAAACGACCTAAGAGCATTTGGAGCGTTTGTACGTTGTTTTCTTAGGTAAGTTTTTTTTCTACGCACACTGGACAAAACGTTTAAATGCTTTTAGACGGTTTGCCGTTGTATCTGAAGATGTGTTTCAAGCGAGAAAACTAATCTAAAAATAAGTTTCCTTCGTTTTCATCCCCGCATTGGCGATTTTCGTGAATCTTGAATTCATGTTGCATTCTTTGTACGTTGATTGAAAGGTTTTTGTAAACAAATTTGTAATTTAGGCAAGACAGGGGAAATGCGGAAGCGTTTTCACGCGAAATGTTTGAAGCCATTTATCTCGATATTGAGGAAATTACAGTTAGACGGTTTGTCCCTTGCACGGCAGATATGCCAACAATCAGGACTACCAACATAGCAATTAGCTACCTGTTTATAGTTATATCAATATTTATGGCACGACTACGTAGACTTAAAAATAAAATGTCTAACTTTTTTGGCTTAACTCGAAATAAAAAGCTAATATATCGCTTTTGAATACAATTGTGCTGTTTGTATGTCCATGACTTTATATCGAAGTGAAACTTGGACTCTTACCAATTCTTCTGAAAAAGCGATCACCTGTGCAAGACTCAGAGGGGTGGAGTCAGCGATACAAAAATGAGTTGTATGACCTTCACCAGGAATATGCTTTGTCATTTCTGGTTAAAACACTGAATCTGTAATGGGTTGGACACGTGCGGCAAATGGAGGGCATAAGAAAATCGAAAAATCCTTTTTAGGTAGGACCCAAGGAGTATGTTTTCATGGGAGACCGAAAAAGCGTTATGAGGACAACATTGACGAACATTCTTTATTAATGACCTTCCTTCTTTGCTTCGTTCGCGTTGTCTTCTTTATGCTGATGATTGCAAAATATTCACCAGAATGTCTTCCATAAATGATTGTCACATGCTGCAAAATGATCTCAATCAACTGTCTGCTTGGTGCTCTGCTAATGGCCTCATGCTTAATGTGAGCAAATGTGTTTATATGGTTTACTCCTTAAAGGATTCTCCTACCAACTTTGACTACATTCTTTCTAATGAGTTCCTTAAATGTGTAGATGTGTTTAAAGATTTGGGTGTTACCTTCGACACTTGTCTTCGCTTTCATCATCACTTTGCCGATATAATTAATCGTGCCTCTCGACTTACTGGATTTGTCCTTCGTAGAGCTTCTGACTTTTCTAGTCATTCCCCATTTGTTAAATTATATTGCTCTCTTGTCAGAAGTATTCTAGAATATGCTTCAGTATTTTGGTTACCGTACCAAACAGTACATTCTGCATATATTGAAGCTGTACAAAGAAAATTCACCCGATTACTATTCTTTAAATCTGGTCTTTCCTACTGCTCTTATTCTGTTCGTCTTTGTTTCCTTAATCTTCTTCCTCTTAATCAACGTAGAATCAAACTTGACCAGTGTTTTCTTTTTAAAATTTGCCGTGGTCTTTTAGATATATCTTTGATTGAAGCCATTAAATTTCGTCCGGTAACTCGGAGCTCAAGACTAAATATCGTCTTTGATCCTCCTGTTGCTGATATTTGTATTTATTTTCATTCGCCTATTGTGCGATTAATGTGCGATTTTGATGCTATGCAACTTGGTCCTCTGCTCCTTTCTTTTAGTCTCTTTAAGCGAAATTTACTTTTAAAAGTTACTTACTATGCAATCCCTGAATAATTTTCTCTTATCTCCTTTTTTTTGCTTTAATTTAGTTTATTTTACTTATTACAATAGTTTTTTGGATTCATCTGTATATTGTAGTCTTTAAATAAATAAATAAACACAGGGTGCAGCTTTTAGGATTCGGAACGACGCGGTCATTGAATCGGAATGTATGGAGGCAATCAATTCTAGAGCCCAAGGAGCGAGTGGATATATCGTTCCATCGATGATTGTGAAAATGATGCATTTTCAATAAAGAAATATGCTCAAAGACCTCTCGAAAATGCTTAACCCAAACAAAATTCGATGAAGTCTCGACATGATATACTAAGATATTGATATCCGTAATGTTTTTGGAAAATGTATGACCATATTTGCAACAAATGCTTCAAATCAATTCTTTTCAAGTCTAGTGTGTCTAGAATTTGCTGGGCTAAGTAGAATTCATCTGATTTGTTATCTCTTAAATAATATTTTGTCAGCAAACACTGTTTTTTTACACTAAATACCGTTATCAGCCTCTGCTTATTTAATCAGCAACAATGTTAAAATTCTGCCGCGTGTTAGAGCGCACATCGGCGCTTGCCTCGTCAAATGTTTTATCAGAGGCAAATCTCATTGGGGCTGGCGCAAAACAACAAAATCAACTGCATTTGCATCGCAGCCAAAGCAGCCAATGGTGTCTGCACCATTCCTGACCACACAAAACAAACAATCCTACTCTTATTTGCGTTATCGGAGGTGATTACGCGCGATAGCGAGACGAACAAATCCAACTGGAGCGCCGCGCTCGCTGTCAGGTACATTATCAGTCGAACAAGTCGTCGCCGTCACACAAAGAACCGCACGTAACAACTTTCCAAAACAATACAAAGTAAACACACATCGCGCGTTCGCACTCACCTTTAAGGTGTTCTCGATGGCAGCGCCTACGTACGAGGCCTCCGTCTTCACGGCCATCGTCAGCTCGTCCAGGTCTTTCTTCACCGCCTCGAAAACTGTGGACGTCTGTAAATACGATGTGAACTCATTATGAATGCTCGGATTGACCTAAATTTGTGAGTGCGAACAGTAATTTTGTCACATTTTGCTGACCTTTGCTTTAGCCGAGCTGTACCACGAGCCCCACCAGCTGCCGCCGTCCGGGATTTCTTCCTTGCTGCAAAATACAGATTAAGGATGTTTAGCAAGTGGTTCATTTCAACCGCCACCGAGATTATCTTGTTATTGACTCGGTCGAAAAATCACGTTCATGTTTTTATGACAGACACACGAACTTACCCTTCTGCCATTCTTCAGGCTTTTGTTGCTGGACTTTATTCTACCGCTTGTAACGCTTTCGTGTACTTTTTCGATCAGAGAAACGAACCGGCCAGCATTTTATCACGCGTGGAAAACAGTCGCAACGATAAACTAACAACCGCGATCCTTTTACTAGTGCACAAATGTTTTCCTTTTACGCATTTGTCAACGACACCGCCATATTGAATGGAATGTCAACGCATTCGACACATCTGATTCGGGGCTAATGCTGCAACGTTCGACATGCGTTTATTTACTTGATGGATTTGATCTGTTTACATTGGGCTTTGTGTTGCTTTTTTATTTTAGCGCCATAATTGTGATTGTTTTGAAATTGTTTGCAGTAGTTGTGTAAACGGTATAGTTTGTAAATGTTGATTGTACGAACGTTTTTTTCCATCGTTGGGAGGTGGAAATTTTCAAAAGAAGAAAATCGAAGAAAACACAAAGCTTTCAAATTGCTCCAATCCTACAAAACAAAATCAGTAAAAAAATAATGAAAAAGACTGCAATAAAATCACATAAGAAGCTAAGCAACACTATTATACTAAAAACTTGAGCAACGCTCTAAAAGTTCCCGCAAATTCTAGAATATCGTAGGAAGTATGCTAATATGCCGGGAAGCAGGAACGATTCTGGAGATTTCAACCTCCCAACGTTGAAAAAAGGTATATTAAGATAAGGTGATATAAATAATCTGGAACAGAATGTCGACAAACTGCCTTGATCATAATTTCTCAATAATAGGCCATGAGATAGAAACGAAACTACCAAAGCTAGTGCCATCATTTCTTAACACATTCTCAATATTTTCTTTTCATTTAAAAATAACAAATAATAGGGAAGTAGTTGAAACTATTGATTCTCTAAGAAACCATACTATGCCAGGTCCCGATGTTATCTGCGTTGATAAAATCAAGTTAATTAAAGAAAGTTTCAGAGATTTTGTTGTGAAATTAACAAATAAATGTTTTAAGGTTGGGAAATTTCCGAAATTTCGCAATTATGTCGATTTTCAAGAGAAAATTTAAGATGGACCCAAACAACTACAGATCAAATTGACTTTTGAATTCCTTATATTTTGGATTTGTATTCCTGGCATATTTAACAACTTGCAACATTGTAGTCCTCAAATGCTTTATGAAATTAAATATTCATTTTAATAGTTCTAAAGTCTTTTGAACGTTGGTCCATGGTCTAGCGTAATCACCTACCATTTTTCACAAGATACAGATAATGCTCGGGATCTAGGATATCGACTTTTCAACAAATAACTATCATGTAAATCAATAGTTGTATTTGCAAATGAAAATATGCTTTTGAACATCATAAATTACCTTTGGCATAGCGGAGACAAAACGATTTCGACTAAAATGGAGAGAAAATTTTCTTTCCAGATTCCATCGTCTGATTAATGTATTTATCTATTTGGTTTGTACATTTATTTGTACTTCACGTACATTTTCATAATTTCAAATTCAAAAATCAATTATTGCTGTTAAAAAACGTTATATCCAGCCATGTTTGTTACTCATTTGACGAATTGGGCGCAGTATAACAGTTACTAACAGCTGATCGGGACGCATTTCGAATGTAAACAAAGTCTAGTATTGTTTATAAACAAAGTGTCAAAGTTCCGCGCTCGAAGAAATATGTCTCGATTATTCATATCACAATTTCGTATATTCTCAACCAAATCGGCTAAAGTTCCTCTAAATAAAGCGGATCTAATCAAAACATATAACCATGAGAGTAAATCACTATTCGGCGCAGTTCACAAAAAGAAAAAAACCGTCTCCGAATTACCTACGCCGGCCGTTAATTCTGTCGAATCGGAAACATCTTCCGAGATGTATTGGTTATTGGATCATCAACTAGCCAAGGACAATGAAAATACTGATACGAAAGCGAAACGGCCTTTGAAATCTAGAAAAAAGAAAGATGTGCCAATGTCGTCATCTCTGGATGAAAACTTAAATGATCGGAACTTGCAAAGCACAGCATCGCGCCTGGAAGATTCAAGCATCGAAAATCCTCCTACAGCTCCACTGGCCAATATTCCGTTTAGCAGTAAAGGATTGAAGTGCATAGCGACGTTTCCATTGGTTGCTTCTCAAGTCCAAGAACATCCAGAAACGACTGGGAACTACGAATCGCACTATCCGTCGGTAGGGAAAATTCTTCAGGCAACTTTATCGGATAGTGCTCGGAAATCCTTGATCAATTGGAAGATGAATAAAATTAAAGAGTTGGGAGAGGATGCCTTCAAAACGATGCAAGAAGGTAGGCTGCGAAAATTGGCTAACATGTAGTTGTACTATGATCTTTCATTGCAGCGCAACTTAATGAAGGTAAAATGTTTCACAAGTCGCTGGAAGACTATCTCTGCGCAGGAGTCGTGCCGGACGAAGACTCGAAACTCTTCAGTCTGTGGCAGAGTATCGCCCCGGCACTTGAGGAATTAGATCCACAAATTCAATTTGCCGAGAAGATGATTGAGCATCCGTTTCTGAAGTATCGAGGCGTCGTTGATTGTGTTTGTACAGTGAAGTATGTTTAGAATCCTTCAGAAAATGCCTTATGAATGATTTACTTTACATAACAGCTCCGAAACAACTGTAATCGAATGGAAAAAGTCGGAAAAACTGAAAGCCAACATCGCGGCAACACATGACGCACCGCTGCAGTTGTGTGCCTACTTGGGCGCATTGACGGCCGATCCGCAATACAGGCTGAATGCCACGAAAGGATATGTGATAGTTGCTCACACTGAAGGGCAGCCGGCTCAGGTGCATCAGATGGACGAGATTAGTTTGCAGCGCTATTGGCAATTGTGGCTTAGGCGATTGCAGGAGTTTTGGATACGAACGCGTGATGGAACTCTGCCGGAACCGATTTGATGGTATTGTAAAGATAAATTTCTTGGTCGAAAAGTTGACATAGTATTTTATAAAGCTTTAAAAGATGAATAAAATATGTTAATATCAAATTAACTAACATTTCCGCGATGCTTAATATTTAGATAATGATTTTGATAAGTTTCAATCACAGTGCACACTCCACGTATTCATCGTTCATATTTTTCTAAAGACACAGTCCTTTCATCTGTTGGGAAGCAAAAAGGATTATAAGGATCGCTATCACGTTGCAGCTGTCCGTGCTTTCCCAAAATAAATTCAAACCCTGAACATCCTCGCGACTGTCTATAGTTTTAAACTATATGCTTTACGAATTCTTCATATTCTTCGTAATCTGCTTTCCTGTATAATAATTCACACTTTTTGCAGAGCTAAATTTCACTAACAACCTTCGCATTTTGAATGTTTATCTTCCTAGGATCACCAAAATGGTTCAATTGGTACTATGAATCTTTTTCCTTTTTAGTTAAGCGATACTTTTATTGCAATTTCTTAGAATACAAAGGAATATCAACAGTGGAAGAGACGACATCCAACAAAATAAAGTAATATTCTAAACTACTTTCTTTTTAAAGGGATTGCATGTTCAACGGGAAAAGGATATACGAAAATCGAAACGAAATCAGGAGGAAAAGTTATTTCCTTTATGGAAAATTCCCTCAAATACTTAAGATAGCATCCACATTACGTGATTCTTCCTAGTAACAAAGATAATTGACTTTCAGGCGTCGTAAACTGAAGTCAATAAATCCTGAAGCATCTGGTGGACTTCACGTGCTAATACACTCAATAGGGTTCAAATCGGGATTGCAAGCAAATCACCTTTCAATGTATCGCTGCGTTATTCGGCTGAGTGGTGATTCTCCGCAAAGTCAATGAGCACTTCTTGAACAAAATTTATGAAGGAGTCTGTGTTCATACGTGTTATGAAACACACAGGAGTCTTTCTTGTCTAAGAAAATTCTGCTTAAACATCGCTGAAGTCCCAACTAAAGTTCTGCAGTATTGAATTTCTTTTTCCTCGCGTAAATCTTGTCAATAGTACTGCTTTTCATCAAGCCCACATAGATTGAACAGTTTTTCATGACTGAAGATGTCCAGATTCAATTCAGTCCGCCAGGACGTGTTGTTCTAAGCGAACTGCAGGCGTGCATACCGATGTTTTTTTTTCTAGCAATTTAAATGTCTTCATTATGAATTGTTGAGTATTTGCCGTATTCCTCTTATGGTTACCGCCAACTGTAAAACACTTTTATTTGTGTCCATTTTGGTTAAGTACAACCGCTCTTAGTATTATTGCTCCTTTTTAACCTGCGAAAAATCTTCGATTTTGGTCCAGAGTGCGATATATTTTTTCGGGTAATTTTCCTCCAAATTAACGAAATAGTCGATAATAGTTGACCATCTTTCTGCTCACTTAGCAATTTTCCTGTTTGAAACATGCACACTCTTTAAAGATGTGATGAGTGCCGTAATAAAATTATTGTAACAATAATTCAAACAAAAGTACCTAGTATCTAGTGGCAAGCGCTAAACTCAGTGGCACACGAAAGGCCGATATTGCCGAGTATGGCAGGTTGATTTCAGATTTTACTCTTTATTCCTTACTTGAACAGTTCTTTTATTCTAAAATCTATGTACAAATGCTCGTCCTATGTAATTCTAAAACCAAGCGAAGGGGTGTTCCACTATGTGCGAAAATGTCTACTCATTTATAAGTTCGAGAATTGCATCGTGACCTAAATGAATTATTTGTAAACAAATAGTCACACTTTTCAAGGTTCAAATATTTGAAGTAATATATACTTGCATGTGAACCTACTGCCCTTGTCCAGCGATGACATGCCGTATAGTGCTGAGAAATTCTGTTGCTTTAAAATTTAATAATTAATAATCATTTTTTTCAATACAAGACTCTTTGAACGCACCTGGATTTTCTGCAAATCACTGGACCATGTTGAAAAAGAAGTTCCACTGCTTTTATAGCTATTTCTGTATTTGAAGCCAATTGCAGACTGTTGAATGGGTTGGTGTTCCAATCTTACTGAAAATCAAAACAATGCTGGCTACATTTTAATACCAAATGGTAGTTTCGAATTTTCGAATTATTTTAAACGTTTCGCAAAATTGGAAAGTTAAATACGATAGACCATATGAGCGTCTTTATAACTGAAGAGCTTCCTCTAAAAATGTTACCTCTTAGCATAAAGAATACATTATTATCTATGTTATGGGTTGTATCTCCATTTCGACAACTTATCAGGAACAAGTTCATTAATTAACCTGAATGGAAAGTGTTTGCATTGATTGCCTTCTTTGTTTCTTCAAACAGCCTTTAATATTTTGAAAATCGACCAAAGGAAGGAAGGTTCCTATTTACACTGCAAAGTCTTTTTATTCCATTTTGTAGATAAAACCTTTTTAGACGGAGTTCTTCAACTGTTTCCACCACTGTATTTCAAGTTTCGTTCATATAGGAGATTCTTTTTAATTTTTAATGATGTTTAAAATTTATTTGGGATAATTGTGTCGTTTATTTTATTTGGTAGCACGTTCAAAAAGTAAGCGTGTGTTTATGGGATCGCCTTTTAGCCGTTCCTTTCTAGCAAATGCAATGACTATATTATTTGCGTTTCTTATGTTGTACGCACTTCTTCCTGAAACACTTTCCAGTTTCACTCACCAGTTTTCACCGCAACGTGTTTTTTTATGTTTAAATTTAGCTTCAATCATGGAAGTCAGGCTTTCCAAGTTTAGTCCTTGGGCTAAAATGTTAGCTTCGATCGTTCGTTACTAACATAATAATGCCATTCAAGCGAATTTATAGAGAGTTCCACTTCAATAGACTGTAATCATTTTAATGCTGACGCTTCGAACACGTACTTCACATTTTCAAGTCACGAAAGATTTGTTTCAATTTTTCATTCGTCAAACAAACCGATTCGTTAATTTCCTATTCAAATTCAAATAAACTGATCGAATGCCACGCCACGAACTGTTCTACACACACGCTCAACCGATCCGTACAACCGTCCAATTGACAGTTCGTTGGTCGCGCGTTCGTCAAAGAGAAACGGTTTTCAAAATTTGGTTCTCGAACTGGCGTCGTCGTTTTCGCGATTATTTTCGTCATCGTCACAGAAAGGCTATTCGATAGAATATTTTTATAGATGTTTTAAATGACAATGACTCCACCGCATATGGATTCACCTTTACGGCGATCCGAGGTCGGAGCATTTCGCACTCCAGTTCAAACGCCCGTGATTGTAAGTTTTTTCGCGTTATTCTCGCGCGGACGATGGAAAATCCATTGATGGATTAACCATCACTTGACATATAAACAGTGAATGACGTTTCGATGTCAAACGCGAATTATTCTTTAGTCCAATTCGATATGAAAATACGAGCATTTTTATATTTAATGACAATGAATTGGTGGTAAATAGTGTAGAGATTGGATTCTACGGATAATTGCATGGTTCTGAGTTAGATTTCAGTGTGTACGGAGCGCACAAAGTTTGGTGTCTGGGTGTCTTGTGCGAAAGGATTTTAACGGTCTCCGTTTCCTTATTTCTTGCAGAACGACGATGAAGCTGAACGCAGAGAAGCCAGACGGAGGACGATCGTGGATGTGGGAACGCCATCGGCAACAGTGGAAGACAGTGAAACGCTGAAAAATTGCCTGCAACAATGTAACGATGTGAGTATCTTGTGTGCGATACGTTTCAGGATGGGTGCGGGTTTTTGCGCAGTGAAGTCGGCACGCTTCGATTATATCATCTTAAAACTGACCTAGTATAAGGCACCAACAAGTGGCCGAATCGAATAGGACCCAGAAAATTGTTGTTTGCTGTTGAAATGCTTAGTATTCGTTCCAAGCGTTATCGTTGGAATGATCGTGTTTGATGCTATAGAAGCTGCAAAATCTGCTTCCAATTCTTCACAGTGTAGTTAGTATATAATCCTAGTACACCATTGTAGTTTATCCCATAGCAATCTCTTGCTTCGGATCATTTAATCATACAAAATAGGTTACAAGGGATGTAAGAAGGGTAAAAATCCTTTTATTATATAGTCTGAGCCTTCTAAACTATTAGGGCTATGATCGTTGCAATGCGTTTTTGAATTCTAATGAAATAAGGCTGTGTGCTGGTGAGTCCGGCGTAAATTCTAAACGAATGTTGTCCTAAGCTCAGATATACATAGAGGTAGAACCACAAGTTGCTTATTAGGCATCCCCGGACACGCTTGATTCTTTACGGACAAAAATACATCGCAAAGCAAAACGCATAGCAATAAAATGCTGTCTGGTCCAAGAATACGCCCCCTTCGGACAAAAATTCGAAGATAGTTCGACTCTTTATGAAGCAAATGCGTTGTTTGTTGTGTTCCATGCAGAAATAAGGAAATGTTACACAGAAAACTAGTTTCCCTGTCTATAATCTAAGGCTGCAGATCCTGGATTTCAAAACCAATCCGGGCTCAACCAATTTTGGATAGGATCAATGGAAATTGAATGGCAAACGGAGATGTGAAGCGACATTTTTTGAATCAACTAAATTAAATAATAAATTTATGGTTTGCGGTAAAATAAATATTTTCTGTTCTGTTGCTTTACTTATATTTCATGTATTGCTATTATGTTCTATTAAAAGCATATATTTTTTCCAGGAATTTTTATTTAAAGTCGAATAATTTTTTTTTTCAATTATAGAACACTTTCTTATTTTTGCTTTTATATATAATGAAATTTCAAAAGTTTTAGCATGTATTCACCCCATTTCTTGATAAACTTCGACCACAAGTCCAAATAAGCGAAAACTAAACATACAGGCTAGGGCGGATCTGTAAAAAAACGACCACATTTGGCCGTTGAGAAGGGCCGCACACTGATTTTTGTGGGAAAAGTTGTGGAATAAGTCGTATAACAATAATTAACCTATCCTCTCTTTCAAAAAAGTTGGGAACAAATGTTTAAATGTTTAAAAATTATAAAAAAATCGTTTTTTCCTACTTTTCTCACTCTTAACTTTAAAACGGTTCACTTTAGAGAAAATTTATGTCGAAATAAAAGTTGCGTAATTCAATTTTCTATAAGATATGATTGGCTAAAAATTTTAAAACAAAAAAATGTGGTCTAAGTGCGACCCTCGAGGCCCACACGACTAACTTCCCAGTGGTTGAATAAAAAGCTATACTTTGCTTTTATTATTAATTACTATTATTAATAATAATTATTATTAAACATTATTATTCTAAATTAATATAATTACTGTTACTATTTTTATCAATTTTTTATCTAACCATAAAAGCTTTGGTAGAGGAAGACGTCTCCACCACCTGGTCATCCTCTACCAAAGCCTTGTCAACCTCGTCCTCTTCGTCCTCATCACCCTTCTTGTCCTCCATCTCGGCCTCGGAATCCACAACTATTATTGAGGGTATTTAATTATTGTTTAAAATAATCATTCGTTATTAAGAATGTTTGACCGTTACTGAATAATTATAATTGAATTTATATATACAATATCAGATTATAACTAATATTATTTGATTGTTATTAACAATATTAAATTATTTATAACAATATCCAATTATTAACTGCATTAGCGTCTCTACTCCCATTCACCCAAACCTGATAATAAAAGTTTGCAATTTTATAAATTAATCTTTTTTTAAATAACATTTTTTACAAATTTGATCACAATTTTTCTAAAACGCACAATAATAACAACATTACTATGAAGGTATTTGGTATCTGCACGAATTAATAGTGCGTATCAACAGTTTAAAAATAAGCAATTTTTAGTCGTTTTTTCAGTTTTTTCATCCTAAATAAAAAACGGCCCAACCGATTTTGCTGAAAAGTCATTCAGTTCTAAGTTACGTAATTACGCGTCGTTTAAAACCAGTCCCACGTCAATCCGATCATTGGTTCTTGAGATAATCGAGACGAAAACTTATTCCGAACGCACATACGTACATACGCACATACGCACATCCGCACATACGCACATCCGCACATACGTACATACACACTCACAGACATCTCTCTAAAAACGATGGATTTGGATTCTAGAGACCTTAAAACGTGGAGATATGTCAAAATTTGGGATTCGCAAAATCGACCCCATTACAATAACTTCCCATAGGGAACTGGGAAGTTAAAAATGAGAAAAAAGCCTATATTTTTTTTACCACTTAGAATACACTCAGGACCCTCATAGTTCGCCTAGAAAATCTTTTTATATTTATTGCTATTTTGCGACAATGGTAAAATGTTTTAAAAATTTCAACCAATCAAATCTTATAGAAAATTTTATTACGCAACTTTTATTTTCACTCAGCTTTGCTCTGAAATAAACCGTTTTCAAGTTAGGAGCGAGAAAAATAAAAAAAAAACCGATTTTTTAAAAAAATTAAACATTTCGTTTTTTTTAATCTTCCCGACGTTTTTGAGAAAGAGGATCGGTCAATTATTGTTATACGAGTTATTCCACAACTTTTCCTGCAAAAATCAGTGTGTGCCCCCTCCCCCCTCCTTCAACGGCCAACTGAAAACAGATCCGCCCTGGTCTAATAATATCTCAGCATTGGCTCCTATCGACGGGACACTTCAGAAAATATACACAAAATTATTACTAGACTAAAGAATATTGGCATACAAATCAACAGAAACAGAAAAGGAACGTGTCTAATAGCATTTTGTCTAGTTATTCGTCGCTACAAACATCAAATACGAATTGTATACAAAACACCGAAAAGGCTACAAGTCGTAGGTCGAAAATCAAAGATTTGGTAAAGCAAAACCACGACTCTAAATGAAAAATAAACAACATGCATCAATTCGCTTGAAGTTTTGTGGTTTAAACTGCATTGCTTCATTTCTCGAAGCCCTAAAAACCTTTAACATGAAGTCTTAAATGTCTTTAGAACTTCATGTGACCACTCCTCTCTTAGTAATCCATCAATAATTTGAATTTTATAAACTAAAACACATCTCCATCGTTAACACGTCTGATAATGGTCCCTAATCAATTCCCATCAAATTCCACAGAAACTAAGCCGCGACAATGCATGGGCTATATCCGTGATCGATACCCTTTCGTCGTTAATGTCCAAACATCACAAAGCATTGAACAATTTCAAAGTAGCAGGATCATCTTTGGAAGCATCAAGTCGCGTTTATGCGCTTCGAGTCGATTCCGTCCATTCGGAAGTGGTGCGTATGACATCCGGTCTCAACAAGCAAAAGGGTAAGTTCTCATAACGAAAATCCTTTGAATCGATTCAATCTGATTGGCATTTTTTTAGTGATAAATGAAAATGATGATGAGCCGAGTCCGCGCGATGACGAACAAGATCGTGGTGGTGAGGCTGGTACAAGCAATGACTATGAACCACCAGCGAAACGCAAGAAGCGGACCAGAAAACCAGTGTCGACAATAACAAAGAATAAGGAGACAATTAATGCCACCTTGGATACGAATCCTTTTACTGATCCTATTTTTGCAAAGATGAATTCTGGAGTTGGCAATATGAGCGGGTCTAATAGATTGCTACAAAATGTTTTACATACAGTGGATTCCGAATTGAGATTACGGTAAGCTGTATTGATTTCATTATTCCCGATTTTACAATGAACTATTTTCAATGGATTGCAGCATGAACTTTCCATTTTGGGAGTCACAAGACTCAGAGCAATTAGAATATCAAGAACAATACGACCATGCAGACTTGCCAAACGTCGATGGAGAATTCTTAGCTAATTTAAAGCTCACGGGGACAGTGTTGCGTCCCCAACTCTCAGGTTACATCATAACGGATACGCCAGCTGAACAGGAAGAGTGAGTTATACTGAAATCGCTTATACCGACTGTCGTGTTGATTAATCAATTCTTTGCAGTGGTGAAGACCAACCAAGTGATTCAAGTGTGCACATGGACGACAACGAACACAACTCGCAGTTGGCAGTAGCTTTCGACATAAATGCCGTCATCGAAGCCAGTCAGCCTGAAACGCAAGGGTTTATTGACGTCGATATGGGTAAGTGCTGGCTTGGTTTGAAAATGACTTGGAAGCTTTACAAATTGAATGGTTCCAGGCGACTTTGATGAACTCACTATCGAGGAGCAAGTGGCGATAAATAATTGCAAAGGTCTTCGTCGCGCGCCAGTGATAATCGAAGATATGCGTCCTGTGGACTCGTCATCTTCGACGCTAGAGTATTCGTATCGACCTCTGGACAAAATAAGTCAGTTCTGGGCTGGCCCCTCTCATTGGAAATTCAAGAAGTCGCGCAACAAATCGATGAGTATAGCGCAACGTTTCTCATCGAATCAGAGTGATAACGCGAGAAAGCAGAATTTGAAAGGGAAACGAAGACCAATCAAATGCCGCACAAAACTGTTGGTGTTTTCGGATCAGGACAGTTTGTTTCAAAAGCTGGACGAGAAGAGCAAAATGAGAAAGGCGAACATTCAAAAGAAGTGGGATGCGAAGAAATTAAAGTTACCGACCGATTTACAAATCGACAAGAATATATTTGACGTGTATCGTCACTCGTCCGGGATTCAAGTGATGGAGGAAGTCGATTCAATTCTGTCGCCCGATATCCCGGAATCATCGAACTATGACTATGAGAATCCTATCGACGCATGCGATAACATTCCAAATGTAGGTGGCTTGATTATATTTTATTGGATTTGTATGCATGATTTTATTTCCGTTAGGATGACATGGATATGAACGACGATCAAAATATCCCAGATGATAATGTGCCGTGTGAGCGTGTGAATCAGACAGTGATGGAAATCGCAACCGATTTTGTTGGTGCACCGGACAAGGTAAGCAAAAGATTCATGGTCTATTTAATTAGCTCTTATTAACGAAGCTTCTTCACTTTATGATTATGATATTTCATAATATATTTTCAGGTCACCCGAATTATCGTGCCATTTGCAAAACGAGCGAAAGTCGTGGACATGAAACAATTGAAAAAATGTTGCACCATACTTATGGATCAACAAATGCATGAAACGGACAAAGAGAATCTTCCGCAACCGCAAAGATTCGAGTCGGAAACATACAAAAGTGGAATGGCTAGTTTTAAAAAAATTTACAGCAGTTTGCCCCGCCTATTAACCTCAAACATGAACGAAGCCTTATCGACTGCAGTTGCATTTTATTCAATATTACATTTAGCGAACGAGGCAAATCTCAGACTACTCATGGACGAAACATTAAAAGATTTTCAGATAAGGAAACTAGCAGAATGACGTAAATTATATTTCAAATCGCTTGCTCACATATATTTTATATATATCGGAAGAAAGTTATGCATAGTAAAAGTAGTTAACGGACATGCGTTGTAGTGATTGTGTACAAATTGAATAGGATGAAACGATGAAATCGGAGGGCATTTATGAGAAAATTATCTTTCTCGTGCAACAATGATTGCAACTGTAATTATTTATTTTATTAGATTAAACAAGTTTTCATTTTTTTTCCGGACATTTCACTCTTCTTATTTCGTGGGACAATCAGATTTTGTTTTAGTATTGTAATTAGAGATAAACATTTAAGAGATAAAACTATATAGAAGAGAACGATAGAAAATAATGATAAATATATTTTTTTAACGTTGTAAGGCAACCGAGACTATTTGTTTCATTTTTTAAAAGACCATTTTACCGTTCAAAGGTACCACACGAAAAGTCCCTTGCGTTAATCGTCAATATTCATATTAACACATATTTCGAATATTTTTTCGAAAATTACATCGTTTGTAAGGTACGAGAGAGACATAGATTCTTTCAAGAGCGACACACGTTTTTCAACGGTGACTTAAAATTTGGATACATTTCGAATAGTATATTCTCTGAAAGATTTCAAAAAGTGAATTAATTTTGTTTTTAGTGCACCTACAGTAGTCTGTCTAATGTAAACACTATCAGAATTTTCAAAGTAAAGATCAGACCACATAAGCATTGTAGCATACATGTTCGAATTAAATTTTAAGCCATTCATAATCGTAGCAACGCCTGCTACGTAATTCAATCCACACAAGTGCCCAAGTATATTTTCTGTAAGAACTGAATGATCTAATGAATGGGTATTGTGATCGTCTGGTCTACGACATTAGCGTAGCATAATCAATGAATCAGACATACATCACTTCAATTCTTTTTTATGTACCGTGGGATTCGATGAATCGAATCGAAAAACACCTGTGAAATTTCTTAGTATTTATGTTATATGATGGGAAGTTGGTGGCCCTAATTGTACAAATATAAAATGTGAGTATTTTTAATTATAGCTAGGATTAGTTAAGGATTAGTAAATAAGACTTAGGATATATAAGAACGGAACGAAATGTTGAACTGGTTCAGTGTTGAAAGGGTTTCAAAAGTACTTGAGTGATTCGCTCCTGAACATCCATCAAATAAACAGTTTGCCTTCAGCAGATTTTAATTAAGATTGCAATTGCTATCATGGGATAGGGATAACTAGGCTTTCAGCTGTACGAATAGGAACGCCTCCCGGTCATTCTCTGTTTAAGTTAAAACATATTTTTGCGAATAAAAATTTGACATAAAGCTCAAACGATGTCTTCACGATTAACATTAAATGTTTGAATATTCTCATTTGATGCAAATTTCTTCACCACCGCCTCCTCTGCAAGTTAGGAAACAAATAATAATCACTTGGGACCAGATATGGGAATTAAGGAAAGTTGTGGAGTAATTTTGGCTTCAATTCAGACAACTGCCACGAAAGAGTGGTATTGTTTTCGAGAAAGAGTAATTCTTCGCCATAGGCATTCTTTTTTTTTCTTGATTTTTTCATTTAATCAATTCAATGATACTCCTTTGATACTGTTCTTCTTTCCTCCAGGTAATCGATGAGTATTATGCCAAGTGCATCCCAAAAATAAGACCTTTTTTTTCGTCGTTGGGAGGTGGAAATCTTCAAAAGATACCGAGTTGCTCCTGCTTCTCGGCATGTCGGATTGATTGTTGCGTCTTTTGTCGTTTTCACTCCGTTTCAGACACTTTTGAAGCTACCTATTGAACTTCAGTGTCTATTAAGGGGGGAAGTACCTTTAGAGGCCGAAAAAAGGTCTTTTTTGCAACTGATTTGTGGGGAAATGAAGACAGTTCTTATTAAATCAGTATAATATTTATTTTAGGCGATGTTTGAGGTTGAAAAAAAACATATTCTACAAAAGTGAAAGTTGAAAATTGACAAATTTTTCAAGGATCTTGAAAGCCATGTCGTCGCTGACGTCGTAAATTGCGTAAGCGATGCTGGCTGCAATTTTCATCTGAAATCAATAAATCAAACATTTTCTTACTCGAGAGGGTTTTTTTCCAGTATATAGACTAAAATGTTTGCGAAATTCGAAAATTAACCCTTCAAAACAGGCTCCAAAAAAATTACGATTTTGACGAAAAATTTCGTTGTACTTCCAGTCAAAAATAGTCCCAAAATAATTTGTTTTTTTAATCTTTAGTCTATATAGAACAGTTTTTTATGCTCTATAAAATGAATGCCAGATGATGAAAATCGATTCACTAGTTTTTTTATTATCACTTACGCAATGTTAAAAAACATGGTTTCGAGAAAAGGCCGTTTAAAGTTTGTGGTCAAGAGAAAAAGAACTCGGCGCCAGGCACTTCCGGGATGCATATCTTCCACAATTTTGAGAATTAGCTTTTGAAACTTTGACATGATATTCTTAGGCGATATATCTATCGATTAAAACAATTTAAAAAAAATCGATTTTAAAAAGTGTCTAAAGGTACTTCCCCCCTTAAGGGATCAATGTTCTATCTATTTTTATGAATCATTGCAACAAGTAATTTGGAATTCTCTAAAATAGCGTTAAAATAAGCTTTGAATGATCGATACGCTCATGGTTTTTGTTACAAACTCAGCACCCATCTTGCGTAAAGTTTTCTAATGTGCAAATGTTCATATAAAATAATTCCCCACATTCTTTTGATATCCTGATCGTGTTAAAAATCTTTTTCGCCTTGACTTTTTAGTCATCCAATACAATAAGGATTTTTCGAATCTATTTTTGAACTTGCTGCCTGAAATGGACATCCAGAATGTACAAAATCCTAGGTGCTTGTAAGTTCTTTGAATCTTCTATAAATTGTTGTTCCTGACGGAGCCGACATGCTGCAATGCTTTTTCACCCATTCTTGGATTCGGACAGTATTTGTTTACCACCAAAAATTAATATTTGAACAAAATACGAGATGAGCCCATTATTTCCAAAAAGGCAAAAGTAGTATCGCCGCCTACTGGACTGCGACTAGTAACCAAATATTTGAAATGTTATCAAGATTTAATACAAAACTCTATGAGGTCATTTTTTTCCATATAGATATTTAGTTCATGAGTCCATCTAGTGTTGAGTCCTTCGTGTGTGTAATTTTGGTATAGGTAGTCACCATCTGATTGTTCGTTTCCTTTGATTTTTGTCGAAATTAGACGAAGTTGTTATTATAGGATGAGCTGAAATTAAATTATTCAATACGAATACAAAACATCACTTTTATTGAAAGGTACTTGTGCTGTTATTTAATGAAATTTATGAACATTTTTTTAAAAGTTAAGAACAATCAATTTGATTTAAAGTTTGCATAACGTTCGAATCGTAATAGAGTGTCCATTACATTGTAACTCAATTCAAACTTTTTTTTTTTAAACATTCGTTATCCGTTTAGTAGTTGTCAAGCTGAGACTGCACGTATCGAAGCTTGTCCCTAAAAAGGATAATACTGAATCTTTCAACGTACGGACTGCTTCTGTGAATTTGAAAATATTTTGAATTGGCCAATCGACGGGAAAGTTCTACAAAACAATTTGGAACTTTCCAGCAAATAATTCATGGCAAACCTGAATAAGTTGAGAGTATGAATTCGCAACAAACATGGACCGTATGGTGAATGATAAGCTCTCAAGGGGTGTTTTTGTGTGCTGCCATTAGCCATCAACAAGCCAGCGGTGGTCGTGCTGTCTCGTAACGGATGGCTAATGGCAGCACCTGAAGAGGATGCCATCCGTCACGCCGAAACCACACTTCCCATTTAATAATGGTACCGGCCAAAAGCCTGGAAACAAGAACCTCCACTAATGTGCAACAATAGTGTTAGCAAGTCGTTAACCAAAAGCGCACTAGGAGACGATAGTTGTCGACTAGACCAGGAGGTTCTAACCCATGATAAACTTAATAATAGAATTAATGATTTAAAGAACAGTGAAAAGACTCAGAGAGAAATCGCGAGTGGAATTAAAAGATCGCAGAGTGTAGTTAAAAATTTGTTGAAGCTTGGAATCGAGAATTATAGAAGAAGCCATCTGGAAGTCCTTCAAAATATTCGCCTAGTGTGAAACGCGCAGTTTTAAGAAAACTATCGAACACAGGAGCGTCATCATCGAAAATTGTTAGCCGGTCAAACTGGCAATGTGATCCGAGCTTAGTTAGAAAATGGGCTGCATTCTCCAAAATATTTAAATACCACAAGTGTTTGCAAAAATCCAAATTGACGAAACACCATATCGAAGCTAGACTGAAATTTGCCGAAAATTTCATCTAAAAAGGAACCATTTGAGATCATGATCTTCAGCGACGAGAGGAAGTTCAATCTCGATGGACCAGATGGATTTAACTACTACTGGCACGATTTACGAAAGAAGAAGAAGAATCATGCCAAGAAGAGCACATGGAGGTGGTTCTGTGATGATTTGGGTAGCTTTCAAAAAACATGCTAGGAGCAACATAGCCTTCGTCAATGGTAGGATATCAGGAGTAACTAGAGGATCATCTACTGCCTTTTGTGACGCTAGCGGAAGACGAAAACATTATTTTTCAGCAGGATAATGCACCCATCTATACGGCTGCCTCTACAAAAAAGTGATTTCAGGATTATGGAATCCAATTATTACCATGGCCAGCGTTAAATCCAGACCTGAATCTCATAGAAATTTGTGGGGCAAGGAAAGTCAACGGCCACAGAAGTCATTCATTGAAAATGTAGCAGAACTGAAAGAAAGAATAATAGTAGCCTGGAAGGAGATACCAGATAGCGTATTAAATAGTTTTGTTAATAGCGTTTCGAGTCGATGGTTAGATGTAATCAAAAATAATGGCAAATGGACTAAGTATTAAATGGAAAACTCAACAAATATTACAGTTTATACTTTTTCACAGATCTTACAGCGAATTTTCAAGGTTTTTTTCTAAAGGAATATAATCAACCTTTCATCCCTGTTACATTTTCTTAAAGGCATATTATCCATTAAAATCAACAGTTATTTGAAATAATTTCCTGTTTTTATCAGAGACTCAAAAATATAGTTGAGTCTATAATTATGTAATTGTCCTCCCACAATATCTCCAAAATCTATGCTTAAATTATAGAAGTCAGTGAAAAACGAATAATAAATGGATGACTTTTTTGAGTATCGTATACAGCGATATTTTGAGTGTTGGTAGCATGCTCTTTCCCTAGATAATCCTTTAATTAGTGTTCTTCCAATAATTAGCACAAAGTTCGGATACATAGTTATAAACCAATTAGTACAGCACACACTTATTTAATAACATAAGTCAGCAGAAACTTTTGGCCACTAAAAGATCATCTGACCATTTTCTTCATTTCAAATGTGGCTGAACCCAAATTCGGCGTCCAATTCTTAAGGACTGACGACTTCAACTCAATTATAAAGTTATGTCCTGAACGTGTTTATTAAATTTCGATTCGGTTGAACGTTGTTAACTTCCACGACCACTTCAATTCCATTGGAACAAATCCAGCATTCATCGCCATATAACTTACCTAGACTATATAGTACATTTCAGTAAACGTTCACAAATCACTATCATTAATTGAAATAACCGTCAGCAAAGTCCTGAAATGGTGGATAATATAGACAACTGCTTAGATCCACATAAAAATGTTGTATGAGAAATAAAGTCGAACGACTGCAATAATTATCCTTACTTTACGAGTCCAATGAATATTTTCATGGGAAAAGCAGCTTATGCAGCAGAACGTACGTACGATGTCTGCAACGATAAGGATTATTTGAGGAGCATCGTTAACTTACGGCTAAGACAAACAATTGTTCAGGTAATTAATTTCAACCGACGATGAGATTCTGAGCATCTTTACTGAGTGGAAAGTTCTTATCAGATAAATATGGAATTATATCATCATTCTGTTATGACCACATTTTGATGAAACTCTCATATTTGCCAGGGCTAAAACGAGAAAGTTTTCTTAATGATACCGAAGATCCCTTCGTTGTTCAAAAAAGTTGGAAGAGATGTCTATCCTTTCATTGAAAACTCCAAAATTATTCGTAGAAAGTGGAGTAATTAGTAGCAATCAATTATGAGTTTCTTTGTACAATGCAGCTTCGCTTCACAAAGGACACACTCGTCTTTTATCTTTCCGATATTCTTCAATAAGAATCATCAGAGATACGAGCATCCATTAATAATTACATGTGAAACGTTAGAGGAATCGATTGTGAGTATTTCCTTGGAACTATATACATATGAAGGGAAGGTTTCAAGAATTCTGTTTTTGAAAAGGAACTTAGTCTTTGAGAAGGATATTAAAGTGAGAAAACATTTATAGAATTCTCTGTTGACATGAAAGTAATATACCCTCTTAGTGCTTGTATATTGGAAGGTTCGAGAGTTAATCTAGTTAAATGTTTTATGAAAGGGGAAAATGTTTTGAGATGAAAGAAATCTGGATCGACAGATTGGCTGGTAAGCATTTTTCTGACGAGGTTTCTATTGATTTGCCTGGAGAGTTCTAAAAATGCAAATATGGTTGAAAATATATACATATCTTCGAGACTTATCTGTGCGACAATTGCCAATTATTTTTTCTCAAATTATTATTGACTTGACTAATAAAAGTTGCAGCAATTATCAAAATGTATGAAAAAAATCTGGAAAAAAATCTGGAAAAAACCCTGATTCCGGCAAATCTGGTCAACTGGTATCGAATATATCTGTAAAAGTGTCCTTTCTCGTATCTTTACTGACAATTAGAATATGGATTTAGTGAGTGTTTGCGAATGGATTTTCTATTAATTCCTAGCCATCTTACTTATTGCATAGCAGCTCACACGGTTTGAAAACTCATGAAATTTGAAATGACTGGGACCCAAATTTGGGGAATTCCATTTTCCAAGGAAACTTTTAATGAATTTCGTGCATTGGTTCTGAGGTGATTTAAGTATATAAATGTGGTAAAATTAAGGTAATACGGATATAATAAATTGAATTCATCCCAAAATTTTGGCAATAATAACTCCTTTTACATTGGATATTGTTCGATTAAATTTGAAAGTGACACAACTGAAGTTACTGGTTCTTCGAGTTAAATTGTGAATTATCCAAATTAAATTGGCATTTGTCCAAAACGAATTGGGAACTTTCTGAATTTAATTAGATTTACATCTGATCAAATTAGCTGTTTGAAATCGAAAAGGTATCTTTCTAGTTTAACTTCTGCTTAGCTGTAGTAGTAACGAGGTGCATTATTGGGTCCCAATCGGATTGTATTCAAATTCAAATGTACTAAACTATGTCCATGTGAATCAACCCATAGAACTTGCCAAATCGATGTTTTCAGATTTTTAAAAGTATTTTCCAAGGACATACTTATATTGTTGAAAAAACATTGAAGTTAATTCCCCTTTGTTGTAGAAATTCCTTGAATCGCGATAATTATTAGTTTGTGCTTTCCTCATGTGAAAGAGGCTCCTAGAAAAGACGATCCTAGCTTTTTAACCATCTCAACAAAAGTTGGCCGCATTGCAAGTCTACGAGTACTATATTCATAAAAAATCGATGTGAAAATCGTAAACGTTATCTATAGTCTAAACATTCTAAGATGATATATAAATCCATCCAAAAAGGGGTTGAATTATTTAACAATAAAATCCAAGTAATAATTATGGTCAATTTTGAAAAAAAAAAATTATGGCTTTTTGTTGAACTGCGTATGTACTTCTGCCCTCCAGAATGGGGTTGATTTGCTCAAGGTACGAGGGTTGTCAGAAATGTTTCCGCATGTGTGTACTCATTGAAATTTCAGCCATTTTGCATGATCAGTTGTTGTTTGACAATCACTCGAGTAAGTCGTTGCGAGGGTTTTCACAAAAATGGAAAAAATTGAGTACCAAATACCGAGATTAAACTTGCATCCACTACACTCCTAAGACAAAAGAACACTCAAAGCAGCGAGTTGCGAAGGGTGGACCTGCTTCAAAAAAGGCGAAGACAGTTCCGTCGGCTGAGAAGGTTATGGCGACTGTGTTTTGGGATGGCCGCAGAATTTTGGTTATCGATTATCTCCAAAAAGGTAAACCAATAACACGAGACTATTATGCATCATTACTTGATAAGCTAAAGACAGAAATTGCAAAAAAAACATCGCATTTGAAAAAGAAAAAAAAGTGCTTTTTCATCAGGAAAACGCGTCTGCTCACACTTCAGTTATCTCCATGGCTGTAAGTCACGAAATGCACATTGAATTGGTTGACCATGCACCGTATTCTCCAGATCTGGACCCCAGTGACTTTTTCTTATTTCCTAACCTAAAAATTTGGCTTGGAAGACGAAGATTTCATCGAACTAGGAAGTGATAGCATACATAAACGCCTATATTGCAGAGAAAGACGGAAACTGTTATTTGGAAGGTTAAAAAAGTTGCATCATCATGTTCATATCCAAGAACAAGGACGGAAAAATACTCTTTCTCCGAATTTTTGAAGCCGATGCTTTGCAGGATAACATTTTCGATTTCTTTTCGGATTAGTTTTTTTTATATTTTTCCACTTTACACGATCGAATAATTCCCTAAAAAAAAGAAAGAAAGATTTGCCAAGTTGTTTTAAACAGAATATCGGTTCGATTTTTTCACAAAAACTTTCCTAGATTTTTACTGTCTAACATTTTTTACTCCTTAAAATTTATTCCCTGAAAATGTAATTCAGTACGTATTTTCGTTTTTTGCAAAATGTTATCCTGTAATTTTATCAAAGTTCATCAAAAATATGAAGGAGAGTTATACTGTCGTGCTAAACAAAACGAGGGTATTTTCACTTCATCAGTTTGGAATTATTTCGCTGTTTGTGTTGCCACCTATCTTGCGAGTGCTTCTCATTACTTTCAAATTGCTGAAAATGTAAGAAGGATAACAGCTTAAAAAGATTTCAAACTGCAAGTAGATACCTGAGACTACTACAAGATTTTACTCGTAGGAATTGTTCTAGTTGCTTGAGTTATTTACAGTTTTTCTTACGTCGGAAGTGGTAAAAGATACTTTTGTTACATTTATAATTTATTTGGATCAAAGATAACGCCTAAGCACTTTTAACACTAACGAAGATGCTCTTTGCTGAAATTTTCCGTTATAGCGTTTGCGTCCTTTTTTTATAACATGGTAGAATTTTGTTGAAATGTTTATGTAGACAATTTTACCAATAAATTTATCCTGGAAAATTATTTACGGAAAACTCATTATTTTTATGAAATCATCCACCAAAAAGTATTATGATCACGTCTCATGTGCGATGAAGTCATGCAAGCTAAGTGAATATATTCACCCATATTCTGAGAATATTGTTAAATATCAATATGTTGTGTTCATGCTTATTATATTCAATATTACATCTTATAAATCCAACTGTTCCATATGTAGCATCCCCAAAAATAGAATTTTAAATTAAACCCATTTTTATTTCAATATTGACCCAAAAAATATCGATTTACATCCCTTTCCCTCCTGAATAGTGCTCAGACAATCCACTTAGCACAAAACCCAAAATTTTCTCAAATTTTTCCATTCAACAAACACACCATTAATCGGCTTAATCGACCCTGAAAATGTGTGGTACGTCCTTAAGTCCTCGCTAACGAAAGTTATATATGGTTTTATATAGATAAATATATACGATTCGTTCCCGGACCGCTGTAAATATGTATTTTTTGTTGCGGCAAGGCCATATCCTGCCAAGTGAGCGATAAAATAACATTTCCATTTTGCCATGAATTTATTTGTCTCCCGAAAACAGAAATCCGAGTCTTTTCAGCTGCGACACGAAATACACTTTTCACCTTTGCCATGTTACAAAGTAATTTTATCATGTTTCATATTTATTGTTATTATTATTATTTTTTCTTTGCTTGCTTTCATCTGAATTGAATATATTAGTCATGAATAAATATTTTCGTTGGAGTTAATGCCATTAGCGGCAAAGTATCCATTTATTATGTTCGACAAATGCAAATTGAGGTTGAAGGCGGTTTGAGTGTGTGTATGTGTGTTTGTATTTTCCATGAACTTAAGAAGGACTCGTGCAATTGTGACATTGAATTCTATCTTTTTTGAATGCTAAAGATAATCGATTGAGGAGTTATGTGTATGTGTGTAATATTGCAAATATTGTATAGAATGATCCAAAATCAACGACTACATTTACTCAGCCTATTTGAATGGAATCAAGGCTGTTGCTTTTTATTTATTTTGAATTAAGTTTAGAAACTTGGGAATTGGTTTACATATTAAAAATTTAGAAAACATAAAATATTAATATTATTTAAATTTTTTTTGTTGAGAATCAATGAACAGATTCCTACCGAAGTCTTTACAACATGATTCCGAAAAAAATGTAGGAATATTACGTCATGGTTATAGGTCTTACTAAAGTCATAAATTACACTCAGATTAATTACAACCTATGTGATTCGTGGTCCAAAGGCTTTCAGCTGGCACAAAATCTCACAGTAAACGATAAGGTTCGCAAATATTAGAGAACATCACCTGTACGAGAGGTTACAGTCGACGATTAGATTCGCAAATAGTAGAGAACACCACCCAACAGTTGACCGCAACTATATGAGGAGCTAAAGGTCTGCGGTTGCAGTAAGGTGTATCGGCTATTGAAGCGTGCATTTGTATCAGGCGGTGGAGAAAATAATGTACACGTAGAAAATAGAGTAAATTGTTAATAACAACTAGTAATAAAATGTGTTAGTAGTACGTAGTTAAATCTCGCTATTCAACTCAAAAATCCCTGACAAAGGGCTCGTGAAGTTAAAGCAACAATATGCAGCTTTGATCTCCAAGAAAACGTCTTCAAAATTTTCTAGAATTACTCCACAAATATTAATGAATACAATTCTTTGGCATCAATTCTACAGTTTTTGTACAACCATATACACAGAGCTTGCTTACAATGAACTAATTTTTTTTATCCCAGTATATTTTCAAGCCTTCATTTTCTATTTTGGTAGTAAATTCTCTAATGCAGATATGATATAGTCGACAAGGACATGTCCTGAACTACTTTTCTCCTACTAAAGATGCTATTAAAAGTATATTTAACACACTTGACCTTCGATTTTAGGAGCTTAAATGTGAAAATGCCGTAGTCGTCTAATCTTTCATCGCAAGGACTACATATAATGTTTGCGTTCATGGTAACTGTGCCGAAAGAGAATTGGAGATAATTCGTTTGAACATTAACATGAAAGCTGAATTGATGGACTAACACAACAGAAGCAGCCGATGGCAGTTAAAGTATTCTTCTGGCTCATTTTAACATTTTTTCCGTATCAATGTAAATATTATTCTCAGTTGTAGTCAATATAATTACTGTTTTGGTACACACTATTTGTCCACGAGAAAACCTTGAGGGAAAAATAAGAATGTGGGTTTATTTACATTTCCACAAAGTAACCATGAAATCTCTATGTAGTGCTAGAAAGTCAATGGACAAAACGTAAAAAAGGTTGAAAGATACTACAGGAAGACAATAAAAGGAACAGATACTTTGAGTTTTGCTCTTGTCTTCTCTTGTTACTGTGTGCCTTGACGATATGTTCAATTTTCATAATGGAATTCTTGGGAAAAAAACCAAACAAACATTTATGTGCGGATATTACGCATGAGTGAAGTGAATAATAATTGGGTTTGTGGAAGCTATAAGAGGATGAAAATTGGATTTGAGGTTTTAATACAGTGAGGGACATTTTCATAATCAAAAATCTGTAAAGCATCATTGAGGTTTATCTGAGTTTGCTCACAACCAAATATGTTGAAATGTTTGAAAGCGCCAGTCGTTTTTGTTGCGATGATTGCTTTATCAAGTTTTGGGATGCATTGGGTTTGTGTTGCGTATTTTGGAAGTGGTACATTTAGCTAGGTTATACATTTGGAATACCTCCAGCGAAAATAAGGTAGCTGTATTTATTGGTGCTTTTGCTAGAAGTCCTCCTTTCTGCGAAAATTCCTTTCTCTATCAGGATGTAAGCTTTTTGGGTTTTATCACGAAATATTTTTTTTATGAAAATTGATTGAAAGTGAAATAATACTAGGCAAGAATCTGCAAAATTTCAGCTTGAGAGTGTGGTTCATAATTTTTCAAAAGTGAAAAATAGAGTTTCTAACACGTTTCAATTTTGGTTTGTGAAAATAGTTTAAAAAGACACGATAATACTCAAATATTCATTAATCCTCTAGTTGCTAAAGTTTTTTGTTATATACATATGTAAATTAAATGAAAATGCATTTTACAAGCTAATGAAAACAACTTTAAAAATTTTTCATGAATTAGCGCCCAGCGTGGGCTCCATACAAAATTCTCCCGAGGATTTAAATTATACCTATAAATCTTCGAAAATTCAATTGAAACTCATCTGTTTTACGTTTACATATGCTTTATTACTGGAACCGCATACACTTAATTTACTAATTCGCATAGTACAAGTATTTGACGGTGACGTACATTAAACAACAAAAAAATCACTGTTGAACAACATTGTGACAATGTATACCTATTATATGAGTTCAAAATTCATTTCATAATCGGTTTCACCGTGTGTTCAGATAACATACATACAATACAACTGTGTCTGTTAAATATCCAGTTGAAAGAGTTTTCATTTCACTATTTTATTACACGTAAATATAATATATTATGTATTTTGCTATTTTCCCCTTAATTTCCACCATTTATTTTACACTTGATTAGAATATAATACGTCTTTTTTCGAAATACATATACATTTACAATTACCGCTTATCCCCTTCTATATATTTTCATCTTCTCCATATGCGTTTATGAGTATGAGTGTGTTTTAATAATGCATTCAATGTGGAAATTCGTTTCTTCTTCTTCTATTTTTTTTGCAATCAATCTTTCCTTGTAATTGTGATTTTGTTTTTGGTAATTTTTTCTTATAAAAATATACACTTATACATTTTGGTTGTAAACATACCGCATTCTTTATTTGAATGATAAAATGGTAATAGCGTTTATGCGCATTGTTGTTTGTGCATTGAGTTCATCTCGGGATAATGTTAATTTAATTAATTTAGTTTTGTTAATTATGAATTGACTTGTGGCGGTGGATTTTTATCAGTCGTATTTTTAGCTGCTGCTGCTGCTGATGGTGGTGATAGTGTTGAATTATTGGCACTATTACTTTCAAACCCTGTGACAAGTGTTTCAATTATAAATTTAATTGTAATTTTGTAAATGCCTTGAACATTTTCGGTATAACGATCACCCAATGTTGTTTCGACGGCGGTTAAAAATGGTTTTTCGATTTTCTGAAAATAGAAAAATTAAAAATGAAAGTGGTTAGTGAATGATGAATGAAAATGTTTTCAATTTTTTCGAATAAAATTCTAGCCTATAAGTATAGGAAAATATATATACAGGGTCTGTTCGGAAAATGAAACGATTTTAATAATTTTTTGTTCTCTGATTGATCGTAGTGTGCAAGCTGTTGAGCACATTATATATGTACTTCACAGTAGACAATCGGTTATGTACATAAAAGCGCATTATGCAATGGGTCTTGCGGTTGCACGAGCAAAATCATGTACTTCACGCTTCTAACACACAGATTTGATTGTCTGTTTCGCACCTCCCTCCAGTTGCGGAGAGAACCCCTTATAAAAAGGGGGGTTGCGAACGTGGTGGCTGTGATTTACGCCCATATCGCGGGTCGAGCCCACAGAGATGCGTATTGAAGACGTCATACTCCGGAAGATAGGGACTTCTTTAGCACTCTTGAAGGCTCGGCGTGGAGTTCTGATTCAACCAGGTGCCGAAACCGAGTTATTGACAGAGGTATAGATAAGCCGTGCTTTCGCTAGTAAGGTCACTGAGCCTGCACTCAGTAGGCAAACTGGTACTTCCATAATAGTTGGGAGAGTGTGTGGTTATCACAAACCTGCGGCCGAAGAGGCCCGTGGCTCTTAATCATCTCGATAGGCAGTCACGTTAAGCCCCAGGAACATTCTGTCTGTTTCGCATAGCTCCGCTCTTCAATGCTAATTAGCGATGGGAATGGATGGCAGAAGCAAAGCCAGTTTTAAGTATGCTTCCGAAAAGGCACATAGTCGAATTAGTACGTTGCAGAAAGAGTATCTGGAGGCATCGATCAGCAGATGCCTAGTACTTAGCAAAAATAAGCTTGGGTTGCTGGCCCAAACCAGTGCAAATGAACAAAGGTTCTGACCGATTCTCAGTTAATCCTTTGTTTCAACAAGGAAGATCTGAGTTAAAGGAATGACGATAAACAGAGTATGTCATATATTTTAGTGATGGTTTAAAGGATGACTTACCGTAAAAACGAAGTGGCGGTGCTTGCACAACCACGAAACTTTACCAGGAGTATACTGGTGCCAGAGAAGCCGGGGCACCAGGAGCTTGTCACTGCCAGCATCCGTGAGAAACCTATTTGGTTGCAACTTAGTGGCTGTGGTTAATACCCAAAGTGGGTACTAACAGAGTACAATTTGGATACGGTAGTTATTCGGCAATCCTCTGTATTGTGGTGCATTAGACGTGCTGTTGCGTTCTCAACAATGGAGCCGCACTCCAAAGAGATGCTAGGATGATGATGGGTCTGATCGTTATCAGAGTTATGAAAGAGTCTGTACAACCTCTGGATAAACAGGTACCTGATTCGGAAAAGCAGTGCTCATGATTTTATCGTGAGTTACTGACTTGTATGTGTTTGTGGGTTTTGTTGTGGTGTTAAGGTGCTATCTGCCCAGGTAACCACGTTCGTCTGTTTCGCGTATAAATCACGCAACTCTTTCTCCATATCCGTTTAATGTTAAACGGGTTCGAAAGAATCAAAAAGTAGGCGTCCTAGCTGTAAGCCATAGTGAGAAAACTTGCCGTTGAGAAATCAAACTTTAAATTAGAGAGTTAAGAGAGAATTCTGAGAAATCATTGGGAAACGACAATACAAATACGTGAGTTAAACCGAGCAGAGCACACACTCGCGATTGTTACAACCGGTCGTTAAGGATTGAGAGTCCACTTGTTACTCTAGGTTCAACGAATAATTTACACATAGACTATGGTCTAGATCCTGACCAAGCGAGAGGGTCAGGATCGACAAAAACCTATAAATCCTTGGTAATGCGCGGTATAAGCTCAAGATACAACGCTTCATTAAGCAAAAATACGTCCTTATATTTTGTGTTTGACTTGGTAAATTTGCTGACTTTTTGCAGCAGACATTTAAGAGTGAGTGCCTCTTGAAATTTGAAGATTTGTGATGGTATAAAATGCTTTAGAAAAATATGAAAAAGTGGTACATCAAACTGATTTTCAAAATATTGACAATCAGGTAAAAAATCACGAGTATCTCTCCAAAACACAACGTTGGACTTTTCCACAGCATTTTAAAGGAGCTCACTTGGCTCCTTGTCCACTTTTATGTATTGTCTAGAATCAAAAAAATGTGCCATTGATGCCATTTTCATGGTACATATAACATCAAAGAGATTGTGATGAGAGCTTTGCGTGGTGTCTCAAAGAAGTCCTTCCGGCCCATGCATGAAAATTGGACTTGAAAAATGTGTTGAAGCTTGAGAGTCCTTTTTTGAAGAACATTGAAGATTAATATTGATATGTAGATTAATTTTTTTCTTCTCGAAAATGGCCCCAATAACTTTCCGAGCAAATCGGGATTCCAAGAAGTAATATTCAAATGTTAAGATTGCTCTGATGGTGATAAACATTACGAATATCTATATTTGCATCAAAATTTTATTATTTATAAGAGTTTTATGTAAGTTTTATTGTTTTAAAATGTTGAATATTTATTATTATTTTATTTAAAAAAAATATTTTTTGGGTGAAAATTTCAAGTCAGCAATGAACAAAATTGGCTTCAAGCTAAAATTATATTCAGCCATTATGTGATTGTCAATAAAAGTTTAAATGGCTTGAATAAAGTAGGAAAGCCAATAAACCAGAAAATATAGAAAAATTAAAAAGATGCAGTTGCTACTATTTTCGCGATTTTATTTATGAACATATTTTTTTGAAACCTTGAATTTAGTTTGCATTTTTCAGGATGAAAAATTTATATTTTATGAAGATTTTACAAAGAATATTTTTGAACATTTCTACAATAAATTACCAATCGACTATTTTCTGTAGTTAGAGATGGAAATAACATCTTCCTTAATTTAGTTTAACATGTAAGCAAATTCAAACTGAATATTTAATAGGTAAAGTTATTATGTGGCTTTCGTTAACAGCCACAAATAAATAATTACTAACATCAAACAAGTCAATAAAATTATGTTAAGCTAATTTTCAGTTATGGATAAAATCTCCATAAAAACAAAATCCACATAAACACAAATCCAACCAAATTTATAACCCGACATAATATCAATTTACGTCAATATCCAAATCGGACAATTTAATTTCTGCCTGCAAGGCAATCATATTAACTCGAGGTTATCAAACAAATCGAATAATCTGTAAATTTGTTTGGTTTGCAGAAACATTCGCATCCCTTTCACCAATATTCTGGCACAAAGACTGAAACATTTCAATGAATTAATACAGATGGGAAAATCCTATAAATTTCAGAGTCATAATTTCATCCTGCAACAACGTGTAATTAAGACAGAATATTGTTGGTAGCTGGAAACCATTTGGAATCCTGCTTGACAAAAGCAGCATACGTATGTGTTTGTCTGTTGGGATTAATTGAGTAAAATGAGCTGATTACAGGATATGTCGGTGAATCCTATTTATCCCAGTCATCGTATATGGTTTGTGCGTGAAATTTCTGTGTGAAGTAGAGGGTGATTGAAATTACAATAAATCCTTTGGCTTGAAGGCTTTTCATTAATTCCATGTTTTTATGGTTTCGTATGCATTCGCAGCCCTAATTATGGGTTATGCTTTATGATTCAAAATTTGTTCTCACTTCAAACCAATTGAATTGAAATTGGTCGAAAAAAAGGGATTGGTGTTTAGCAAAGTTTTCTATAATATATGGGAGAGAATTTAAATAAAATAAAATATCATTTGTCACAGGAAAAACCCTATTTAATTCCTTTCGTATTTAAATATTATCATTAAAAGTCTGCTACCACAACAAAAAGTCCTCCAATTTTTTAAAAAAAGCAGTCCAATTCCACGGTTCACAAAACATTATACTATCTTCTCCCATCAATTCGAAAAAATTCTCATCACGGCTTCCTTGTTTCCATCAAACAAACATAAAATCATTCTCTAGATATTTTATTGTTTGTCTGCAAAATGGAACAATGCTTAAACAAGCGAACGTTTGACGACAGGAAGCATCCTTTCTATAGTTGAGAAGCATAAAGTCAACTTGGAATTTAAATGTCCTTTATTTTAATTGCAAAGTCAGCCAACTGAAAGCTGGAAAACATTCCGTGAGGAACGGAAAACGTAAGTACTGGGTAAAACGAGTTGGATCCGTTTCAGGATGTAAGTTCCGTCGATTTGTTGTTCTACTGTGAAATATTCATTTTTGTCTTAAATTAGTCTGTTTGACGATTTATTGTTTAGCTAAAGGAGTCAACTTGGAATCAGAAGGGCTGTGTTGAATAACAGTTGAAAAATAATGAACTCGCAAGATATTTTGCTTTTTTTGGAGTCAAATATCATTGAGATGATTTTTTTATTTGAATATTGTCTGAAGGCAATTTGGAAATTGGAAACCTACAAATAACTGAATGATTGGACATAGATTGTTTTCGATATACATATTGTTACTATTCATCCTTTTCGCAACAAAAAATTGGTGTCGCATGGATGCATAACGAGACGAGACTGAAAGGCACCAATAGGTTTTCTGTTGGCACTCAGCGTAGAATAGCACTGTGCACAAGTATGATGCATAAGTTAAATTGCTTTGAGTATTTGGTTTTTAGTTAATTGATAAGTTCAAGTCACGCAATCCTGAATAGAAATCAATTGATAGTTCATGTGAATTTGTCAGAGACAGTCAACAAAATTCCTTTCTTTTTTGCTATTAGAAAATATCAGCAGAAGTATTAGCTTAGTTTGTTTTTTCTGTAGTTGCTAATTATTTCCCATTGTGACTTGATTGCATCTGATAGTAGATCAAGCCTAAATGGTCCATTGTGTCCTGTAGATGCCGAACCGTTCTACCATCTGAAGATAACGTCCTACTATCCTTATTTGCATTTCGTTGTTCAAACTTGAGACAATTGCAATCCAAATAGTGCAGCAGAATCACACTTAATTATATCTCACATGTTACCAATGGCTTAGAGAAAATCAAATCTGCCTACAATACAAGTTAAGTCCTTCCATACACATCATCTATTTGAATATCCCTGAAAATTGCATCCAAATCCCAAGACATCTAAATCCTTGATGACGAAATTGCCTCAAAAGTCTTTGCTTCTGAAGTGGTCGTCTTGACATACTTAAAAAGCCCAAGAACAACAACGTAACAACATGAGGAAAATTGCATACAAGTCCTTTTGATCGGTTGACAACGACGACAATGTTGGAAAATATGAAAACGGTGTGAACTCAGAAAAGAGTTTCGAAAAAGGATTTGAAATAAAGCAACATATGAACTTCAAAGCAAGTGGTTGAAAACAAAATAAATGCCAAGTGTTCTTAAAACAAATTGAAACGTTCACAACTGAAGAAGAAATTGTTGAGTTGGTAGCGGATACCTTTCATATGGAGTCCTTTCCGCTTGTAGGATGATTGCTAAAAGGACGCTGAAGTTGAGGAGTAGGATTTATTGCATTTTCTTAGGTCGAAGAAATGAGTGGTAGAATATTATGTTTCAGTGAAGTAGTAATTAATATGCTGCTGGGATATAGACAGGTTCTTCCTGTGTTGAAGAAATTGAAGAAATTTAAGTACTGATGTGGTTGCTTGGAAATTGAGTTTCCAGAATTCAATTTTATCACTTTGCCGTCCAAACAGGATCTTATGATATAATGTAAAAGATGTTAAGTAACTGCAATATTTATAAAAGAACAGAAATAAATGATTTGATTGAAAAAATCAGTTTTTAGACCCATGGACCATTATTTTTAGAAGCTCAATATTGAAGAAGTTTGTGCAATACAAAAGATTCTATCGATATTCCTTTATATGTTTCATTGATGTGGGACGTTTTTTTTGAAATTGATCATGGTAACATATCATTGCAGGGTCTTAGCGTAAGTAAGAAATTAAGGGCTAAAGTGATTTTTTTAAAAAATTTTTAACCAATCCTTTTTCTTGCTTCATACTCTTTTTAGTTATAAAGGCTGCATTTGAAAACGAGGATAGAATTATGCTTGTAATTTGAAGAAAAATATTTAAATCAATTCATATTTTGAGTTCATGAAAATATGCCCACCATTTTCATATCAACTTTTATGACCGACAATGCGCCACCATTATTTATTAAGGCAACCAACTTTCGTACCATAATAAAATTTAACTTGCTAAAAATATATTGCACATTGCATCCAATTCGCACAAAATGGATCCTTTGAAAAACAGTCATGCCTTCATGTCGCCACCATAAAGGAACTGTCCGTAATGGATTGCAGATTCTCTCCATTTGCCTGCATCAAGGACCGATGTCCAATGTATCATCAGTATGGCTCCCTCGCAGTAACGTTGGGCTCGAGTAGTGAATCCTGGCATCGAAAGGATGCAGTCATAAATTTTATAGAGCTGTCATGGTGTTTGTGGTAAATGAGATTTTAATATCAGTCTCTGCAATTTAGTAATAATTCAAAATAAATTTACTTAATGCAGTCGGAAAATTCGGGATGATGTAGGACGTCGCGAATTGTTGGAGTAGTAAGGGATGATTTGCATGAAAGCTTAATAAGTTTGGATCGTTCTAGTTGTCAATGAATTATTTATTAGAGTTGTGGGTAGCTTAGTGCAAAGGTAGGAAGGTATTGTAGTTTGCTATGATTTAATGTGTGGGACATTTAAATAAATATTTTTCGTCCACAAAACTTTTTACTATACATAGTTCAGTATTTTTGGAGTCGTGATATACAGTGGAAGGTTTTGTGTTTTTTAAATTCTGATTTTCAAAAAACTCAAAAAATTGTGGTACTTTTTGATTAATGTAGGATGCTTAAAAGTGTTAACTATTAAATTAAGTAATATTCAGTATTAAAGACATTTTTCATAATTTTTCATGTTCCAATTTTCAATTGAAATAGTTTCATTTTCACAATAATATTTTAATTCCAAATATCTAAAATAACATAAAAAATTAAATGAAATATAAAGCGAGAATCATTTTTTAATGTGCGTGTCATTTCAACATTGACAACAGTAGATCTTAAAGTATTGCCAAGCTTTCATTGCAAGAAATACATCGTTTTACGCTTAAAACTTGAGTGAAAAATCATTAAAAGAATATTACCAAAGTCAGTGATGTGTTGCAAAAACTGTAAAAAAGTTTAGAAGAATTTTTGATCGAACTAAAGCCCCTTAAGAATCAGGTGTATGAAAATTTTGCGAAGAGTTTCGTGAAACTCGAAACAAAATTTGTGTAAAGCCCTCGAATATTTATTTACACGGTTCATTCAAATTTCAAGCAAAATGGTAATAATTTACATCATATTATATTTTCTGAGTAAGCTTTAAAATTGTTGAAATTTGACGCGGACTTCTACCGTAAAATATTATTATCGGAGGAAGCTGATTTTCATTATTTTTTTAAAAAAATTTCATCGAATTATTCGTGAAATAGGATTATAGGCAATCGATATTGTACTTCGAAACTTAGTTCAGAGAATTAGTTTCTACCAAGCCAGTGATGGTAGCTATTTAACAGAAATTATTTTTCATAAATAATCTGAAGATGTTATTCTGCAGAATACGGCAAAAATCATTTGAAAACATGGAATGATGCAGAGTTGATAGCGATTCCAAAAAATCAGGTAGCCAAGCCCATATAAATTGAAAGATCTTTAAAAATCTAGATAGAGCCTCATGAAAATATTACGTTTTCTTATTGCAAATCCAAAAAATCAATATTCATATGGTACCCATCGATGCAAACGCAAATCCATAAGACACGATCCCTGAATCCTTAACGTGCCACAATTTGTTGCGAGGCAAGATTCTCCATTATTTATTCATCATCGCTAATATGCCAAATTTACAATTTCAGACGATTCCGACGCTGGAATGCTTAAAATATGAAAACCCATAGATTTTGCATCCATCAAAATTGATGAATAATGTATGCTCCTTATTCCCATGCGAGATTATTCAGAATTTACGAGTTGTCTATTCGTGTTTCATATATCTAAAAAATAGCGTTATTTGTGGTTCTTTTCAAAATAAATAGGGGGAAATAAATTTTATATGTCTTTCTTGTCACGAAGCAGAATCTTGCAGGATTTTATAAAGCGTTTCTAATATAACAACGAATCTTTTGATGTTTTTTCGGGATCTTTTCTAATGATTTGATACTTTCGACGTTCTCTCCATAAAAAATTTGAAAAATATTAAATTTTGTGCCATTTTATATGAAAAAGATTGTCTTCCTTACAAACCCAGAAGCATACTTTTTTATCATATAATATTGTACCTAGGAACATTCATGCAGCTGTTTAATTTTTCAATATCTATTAAATTGTTTTACCTGTCTATATAATTTTCTATTTTGTTTGTCTACTAAATAGACTCTATTTAGCTTATTCCTATTAATCAAAACTAATTTGATGAACGTTCTGTGATTCATGGTATCTTTTGCTGTTGTAGAATACCGAATGTTTAGTGAGAGTACTTCGTAGTCTGTGGAAGAGTTGAACACTACCAAATTCGAAATTCGAGCATGCAGCTCAATTAAGGTAATGACGAATCTCTTGATTATAGTGTGAAGCTCTTTTGTCTCTAGTCGACTGAATCCTTCCAAAGTTAAATACATTCAATTAAATGAGGCCAAACTCGTATGATCCACGATTTAGCTTGAAGAGCGGTAAAATAGAAGACTGGCGAATTAAGAGTTTGGGTTCTACCACTTAAGAATAATTAGAATGTGAGTAGAGGAAGTTAATTTAGAAATTCTTCAGACAGTACTTATCATACAAAAGTGGCTACCATACACCGTTTTCATCTGTATTCTTTTGGTAAGATGTGATTAAAAAAATTAAAATCTTTAAAAAATGTATTAGAGAAACTCGCACGGATGTTTTTTTCCTCACGAAAGTAAGATACGATAATCTGGGCAGTAAACTTTTAATCATTTGATATTTTCTGGTATTTATTATATAAGGTAATCTAATTAGAGTTTCCGAGTTTTCAAAATAGTACAAATTTAAGGAAAAAAAATCAAAGGTGATTTTTTTTATAAATCGAAAATTTGAGTTATTCAATTACTACCAAAAAATAGTATCAATAAAATACTGCTTCGCGTCCTTCTCCAACAGCCAATTCGTTCGAGGTAATTTTTAATGATTTTTCGTAAATTTCGGGTGGTATCCCAACTACAATTCGGTGGCTGTTACTTTTTAGATGTTTGAACGTTTTGGAAGAATAATGCAAAATGTCTACCGCATAGCGGCGGGCCCGGGTAGAACTTTCATGTTCACTGCCATTGAAACGATGATTTGACAGGCTGTACCGTCAAACGTTTTTAATTTTGTGCTTGACATATAAAATATGTTTTAGGCAACTATTCGATTCCCCGTTGAATCGAGATCGTCTCTTAGCTCAAACGTTGGCCGCAATGCAGATACATCAAGATAAGTCATATAAAAAGTCTCCGCGGTTATTGTTACTAGATGGTGTTGAAGCCCATATATCGGCTAACACTGATTCAATTGCATCAAACGAACATGTGTTTGAAAGGTGACATTTCCGTCTATATTTTTTGTGAAGACAGTTCTGTCGTTCGTGTAAAAAGTTATATTGATTTGAAAATGATAAAATATCTGAAAAAATACGCTATGTGATGCCATTTTACTATAAAAAACGTAAAAACGCTGCAAAAACATGCCGAAAAATTTGTAAAGTGTACGGTGAGCTCAGGAGTGGTTTGCTTGATTCTGTTCCTGAAATTTTGATGTCAAAGATGCAACTCGTTCTGGTCGGTCAGTCACTGAAAAGTCGATGAAATTTTGGAACTGATGGAAGTTTGGTGGAGATTTTTAATAGACTTAATATTGTTTGCGAATTTTTAGTGCTGCACCCAGAATTATGTATTATTATCATGAATTATTACAAATTTTGTGTATGAACGCGTATTCAACATTTGTGAAGGTTACAGACATTTTAAAATACATAAATATTAAGTATGGTCTTTGAATTGTAGAGAATAATTTCAAAAATCATATTATGTTCAAAATTTTATTAAGAAATTTCCCTGCTGTAGTTATTTTTTTTAATATTAAGTTTAAAAATTTATGTTGAAATTTTTCTTGCAGTAAATTGTAAAAATTTCATATTATTCCATTGAGAAATTTTTCGTACACAGATTTTTTCGAAAAAAAATTCCAAAAACTTTCCCAAGGGAAGTTATGAGCACTGTTTTACCCAGAAGATTCACAGGTTCCTATTTTAAGGAATTGATCATTTCCGAAATTAATGAAAAAACATATAAAACGTCGTGAGTTTCCATGATTTTCCAAAAGATGTGTTGTGCAACAAAAATTTACATGCATTGTGTTCAAGGTTCATAAACGAAAAGTTTTTATATATTAGTTTGCTAGTTTAACTTTCGAGGCTCTCCCTTTATGAAATCAGTGAAAAAATAAACTTTATCCAATAATCATTTTCTACGGTTCCAACATTTTTTTAATGTAGCATTCTCGTATGAATTATTTCTATGAATTTCTTGTAAAATTACAAGAATTTGAACAAAAAGTAAGGGTTTGGGTTGCCGTGATTTTGGTTCGTAAAAATTTGATTGCAATTTAAATTTTGATGATTGTTTGTCAGGATTCTTCACTGGATAATTTTAAGTACGATTTCAGGCAGACGTAGTTTTCTTATTGTGAAACAGTTTCTTATCATGACTATTGATAATTTGTTTTCGTAGAACTGTTCTAAAAAATTTTATGATAATTTTGATTGGAAATTTTTTTGAGAGCTTTTTTAAATATTAACGAGTGATGATACTGTGTGGAGCAAAATTTTCCAAAAATAGTGTATGCTTCTTTTGCAACTGTTTCTCTTAAAAACAAGACACGTGATGTTTGGAGAAAATAATAAACTTCAGGGTCTTAGAACTTTTTCAAATTTTCGTAATTATTTTTGCATAAATGTATCATATATTTGACACTGAAGGATGCATTAAAAACTCGACATTTTCAAGCACACTAGTTTCATTTTATCTCCATTTCATTTTGTAACCGACATTTAGAAGCTGCGTTACTATTATATTCATTTCGACGGAACAATACTTGTACTCTTCTCCCCTAATTTAATGTTATACTTCACTAATGAAATAAAGAACATCTTACTAACTTGTTCCTACATTCCTAATATAATTTCACATTTGTTACTCCATAATCTCTCCATAAACGTATTTCACCTAATCAAATGAGCGAAAATTTCCCGGAAATTTTCCAAACAAATTCAATATTCATCATTCATAAATGCTATGTTGTTACTTACCCAAAAATATTCCTTTTTAAATCCAGTAATTTTTCGATGGGAAGCACCAATTTGATGTAAATATTCGAAAAACGAGTCTAAATCGTCCAGACCCCTAATACCCTCATCTAAAGTTTCCATAACTTTATTTGCATGTTCGGCCAATTCTTCGGACGTGGCTTGCTGTTCCCTAGTCTTCAAGTCGTAAAATTTCGAGAATAAATTCAGTAGGTCGGCATGCTCTTCAAATAATCTGCAATTGGAAGGAATAAAGGGAGAAAATAAGTTCATGGGTGAATGTATTCATGTGAATGGTTTATTTCATAAAAATATATGTTTGTGGTGAATAAGGATGTTACAGCTTAAATGTAGTGAAAATTTTATGGTAAAACAAATGTTCGCCCAAAAATTAGAAATACTTGAAAAGAAGAAACAATATTTCCCATTGTTTTATAAATTTATGGTTAATGATCCTGGAAAGAGTTGGTAAAAACTTGAGGAACAGCTAAGATTATTTTCATCCAGTCAAACGAAATGTACCCTTATTGCCTTAAATTCGGACTTTTCACAAAAAACAACACCCAGTTCTCTTTTTTACTTTTCTCAAAAATGTACAATATTTGTTAACAAAACTTTTCTTATTTTCATCCACCCTTGCTGTCTTTGTTAAATTGGCATTAATTATGAGTTGTAAAAGAAATGTGAAAGTAAAGACCAAACTTAGCATGTTTACTGCTTCCAAAATTTCATCCCCAGACTAGGAAAGTATAATAGGATAAGCTTTTTTTGCATTTCACGATGAAAACTTAGTGAAAGAACTGAATAGAATTTCGGATATAATCGTTTCATTTAGATTGTTTACATAAAGATTGTTCAAAAATTTGGAGGATGGCAAATTGAACAGGTTGAACGCCCATTATCACTTTCAAAAAGGTGGTGAGAATTTGGTTTGTAAATTAATTTGAATAAATTGTATCATAATCAAATTCTTTTTAGTATGCTTGTAAACCAATGTGAAATAACTAAAATAGCTGTGGAAGAAATGAAAGAGAGGAAATTCGTATTTGGATTCAAAAGAGGATGCAATTATTGTTGGTTATTTCAGATATTTACTGTTTATTGTTATAATGCTAAAGAAAATCCAATTACGAAAGAGCGTATCGGTATTTCAAAATTAAATAAAATTAAGAGTTGAAAATGAACACTGTCACTATTACAAATTTTTATTAGTATTTGGCCAGCCAGCATATTTTTTTAAGACACCTAAAAGTGCTGCCCAAAAAAATAAAAAATTGAAAAGATATTTAAAGCGACATGACCCATTGAAGGGGGTAGGTACCAAATAGATTCTATAGAGAAACTATCCCAACATTTTAGCATTTTTCTCTGCAGCTGTTTCGTAAAATTTCGTGATATTAAATTTATTTTTGAAAGTCTCTTTAACAATGCAATTTCAATATTTTAAGTAGAAGTTAGAGTTTTTTTTATATGGCAGCAACTTGCAAAATAAGGAAAAGATTTTGATTATATTTCAACCTTGGAATTTTTCTCACGATAAATATTCATCATATGTAGTCAAAAACTGCCTACTATGCATGATTTAATAGCACTATTTTTTAGTCATGGAAAAATCTGTGTCTATTGGTTTATTGTTGTATCCAAAAAAGTGCAGTTTTATCTGAAAGTTCGTGATATTTCAGAAGAGACCAAAATACCTCGATCAATAATTCTCTCTCGTACAGACAATTTTGTATGATTTTCCACACAGTAACCTGATTGTTGACCGATTCTGTTTAAGTGCAAAGAAGACAATTTCACCTTTTTCTATTAGTCGAAAAATCTCAGTAGTCATTAATTAATCATTTTTAAAAATTGACGATTTTTTTCTGGTTGCTTACGATTCATTAAAGTTTTCTTTTTTCGCGATATATTGCCATGTGCGATCTTTTAAAAAGAGAACAAAAATGTTTGCCAATAGCAAATTTTAAAAGATTTCCGTCTGAGGAGTAAAAAGAAGCTGTTCCATAGTTTCCGCCCGAATTTGTTGCAGTCAAAATCACTTGGATGTCAAAAACACCCAATTCTGCTTGGTTAGGGGTCATTAAGTTCACTTGTTGGAAAATTAGGCCTCAATTCAAACAAGTAAGCGCCATAAAAATATTAAGTGTGTAAATATGACTTCGACCTCCACCGACAGATGTTGTTTTTAGTATCGCTTGCGTGTGCTAATAAATGGCAACACTTGTACTCGGTAGGACTTTATGTCAGCTGTCAAATGCATTACATGACATTTGGTTGAAGTGTAAGCAACAAGTGTTTTTACCATAGCATAAAGAATACATATTCTTAATGCTATGGTTTTTACCTTCTTGAAAATGTCGGTTTTCGTTCCAAGTAAGCATCATTTGCGGAAAGTGTTATTACACTATTTTATTGCAAAGAAAAGTGCAGCGGAAATTCATCGTTTGCTTGTGGAGATTTACGATGAGCATGTTCCATCTAATACAACCTGTAAGGAATAGTTTCGACGATTTTAAAATAATGATTTTGATACTGAGGATAAAGAACATGGAGAACCACCCAAAAAATTTGGAGATACTGAATTGGAAGCAGTATTGGCAGAGGATTCTTACCAAACTCTTTCTAAATTGGTGAATTTTGAACGATCAACTGTTGCAAAGCAATGGGACTGGTTCAAAAAGTTAGTAACTGGGTTCCCTATAAATTGAAAGAAAGAGACATTGAACGTAAAAAAAAAACAATTTGTGAAATGCTACTTCAAAGACAGTAAAGAAAAAAAAATTGCACAGGAGATGAAAAATGGATATATTATTAGAATCCTAAACGTCAAAAAAGGGTTGGTGAAGGCTCATCACAGCCAAAGAGAAATATTTACTGTGTTAAAGTTGTGTTCCGCATTTGGTGGGATCAGAGAGGTGTTGTACATTTTGAGTTGCTCGAATCCACTCAAACTATTATTGAAGACGTTTACCGACAACAACTCATGCGTTTGAAGCGAGCTATGGAAGAAAAGCGACCAGAATGGGTAAAAAGGCACAGTAAATCAATTTTTCAACATGATAATGCCAAACAGCATATCGCACAAGTCGTGAAAACACATTCAGAAGGAAATGTGTTTTATTTTATCAAAAAATGTGGAGTCATATTCACACACCCAATACATTTTTGCACTGATCAAAAAATTAACAGATATCAATAAGTAATATTTTTTTTGACAAAATGAAACATTTATTATTATTATTTTATAATTATAATATTATATAAATTACGTAAATTATGAAATACAGTAAAATTGATGTCATTCCAAAAAATTAAAAACCATGCAATTACTCATTTTCTAATTAATACTTTATGGTGTTACCCCAAAACTATGCGCTTTTTCAGCTTTCCTATCCCAACTGAAAACAATTTCCCCCCAACAATTCAGCAATTCAACGGCACATAGAGATATTACTTTGAGAAAAAAAAGCTTCTTCAAACAAACTATCCGATAAAATGTCTACAAGACATTACAACCGGTAAAATATGATTCAGATAATTCATACGCGATAGATAAACGCATATCCGGCTGGTTTTGAATTCCATATGAAATGATTGATTAATTCATATTGGATAAGTGGATAAGTGGAACGAAAATTGCAGAAAATTCTTGAAAAAAAACCATATATAAAATTCAGTAGAAAATAAACAAACATTGTTTATTTCTGTCGAATAAAGAGTGAACAAAAATCAGATACATTTTTTTGGCGTCAGAATGGGAAGAATTCGCGTATCTGTATACATCGGCCGGGTTGAGTTGAATTTAACAATAAGCCTGCTGTTGAATATATTGACTCATTTACAAACAGGTATGCATTTAGAGGAAAAAGGGGTTGCATGTTTCGAATATTTTATGGTTATAATTGATAGAAGGATTTATGATGATAAAATATCCCAAAAATGTTTACTAGTAAATTGGAATAAATATCTAAGATTATTTTTAGCTCATCCAAACAGAATGAAAATCTTTGCAGCTCTCAGTATAATTCATAATAATATTATATATACAAGGTATAGTGTCCAATGATTCTCCATATCAATAAACAATATTGGATTTCACAGCTACAGATAATAATAACAAATACACTAACTTTCTAGCCAAGTTTCATATTCATATTCAATGTTGTGCATGCTTCCGTTTTGTTAGATAAGGTCCGATTTTTGTTGTTTTGTCAAATGACCTCCTGAAATCAACAATTATTCACGTGTAAATTATTAGTAACCTTTCTATCAAAAAATTTATATATTTTTTTTTGAATAGTTGTCGATTGGATAATTATGTTAACACGTTCACTGTGCATGTGGTTCCGGAACCACGGGTCCTTTCTTCCTACTGCTCCTGAATGTGGGGTTTCCGTAGATGATTAAAACTATAAATGATCTTATCGAACTATTCGCAAACTACTTTTTTTTGCTATTTATTTCTATTCAAAGTATAAGAAAAATCATTAACAATATGTTTTTGTTTTGTACTCGATGAAGGACATCCTACTTGCCCGATCAGCCTTGAACGTGGTAACTGGTTTTGTAATTGAAGACATGCCTCTTAAAATGTTTAATGTTATTAGGAACAAGAAAAAATAGGCTTTGGTCAAACCTTTCTGAATATGGACCAAACGAGAACATCACCAAATAGCCTAGGTTGAAAAGATCCTATTGGATCTGGTTGAAAAGATCTTCTGTTGATTTATAGGAATTTTCTTCTTCTTCCCAATAAGCTATCAAAACAAGCTATATAAAACATGTTAAGAGGAAGCCCTTCAATTGATAAGTTCTAACTGTTTCGTTTCCCTCTTAAAAATCAAGAATTAAAAAAAACAGTTGATTCTTGTGAATAATGTTAAAAACTCCTTGAAGCTAGCCTCCGAAATGGTATTTGTATTACTAACATTTATTGTAATATTTTTGTTCATCAGGAGTACCTTTAACTCTTATCATTTTGATACAATTGTGTGTATCAATATGCGAAAAACATTTACATCTGGCACTAAAGACAATGTTGAATAATTGAATAAGAATATAGCATTTCCCAGCTCACTTAAACGCTCTTCAAAATCAAATAAATCTTTTATCAAATCATTTAAACCTTTTCCCAAATTTTTTTCAACACATTTCAACTTTTTCTCAAGTCTTAAGCCAAATTGACCGAAGAATTTCACGAAATGATTTGCAAAACAAAAATTACCAGCAGGAATTAAAGGGGCCATCCATACATTACGTAACACTTCAAGGGGGAGGAGGCGCGTTTGAATATGTTACTAAGTGTTACATGGAGGGGGGAGGGTCCTAGCAAATCGTTATGTAATAAAATGTCAAATTAGTTAAAACAAATTGAAAGTTATCTCTCTTCATATTATTTTATTTTTATAATAAATGGAAAATAAAAAAAAGTGATTTTGGTTAAAAGTTTTTACATTGCTATTATTTTGTGATTAAAATCTTTAAAATTGTGAGAGGGTACGATGAATTTGTTACGTAATAAAGGGGTGCTTTAAAAATGTTACTAAGTGTCACATGGGGAGGGGGGTTGTTTAAAGTCTCTAAAAATTGCGTTAGGTAATATAGGGATGCATCCTAAAGGGAAATTTGGACGACATTTTTTTGAATTTTACTTGTCCTCAGAAATGTCCGCGTCCATAAATAACGCTTAAAAAAGTTTTGTTACAAATCACAAAAGATATTTTAGGCAATAATGATAAATATGGTAAAAAATATTTTTTAAAAATAAAACAATAAAAGTGCTTCCATTATTTATGTACGGATCATATTAAAATTATGAAGTACACTTTCAAAACTTCTCAAAAGATTTCAGCTTGTTCCTCTCTTTCGTTTGTAAGATTTTTTTATTTCTTATTTATAATAAAACAACGTCACTATATGTTTTATATTGTTTAAACAATCGACTGCACTAATTTGTCAGGGGAAAGCGAGAAAACGATAACAACAATGGTTATTTTATTACAAGAGGTTAGGGGATACCAATTTTGATAGTCAAAATTGACCTTTTTTTAAACATATTAGTAGCCCGGAATACTAGTTCAATGTTAAATAACATTTTAAACATTTCATTTTTACAAGATTTTTTTGAATGATTTTTCAAATTTCTGAACGCATGAATGCTATGATTTAGTAAATTTTAATAAGAATCTATTAAATCATTATTTATCTACGTTCAGAAATGAAAAATATTTTCAAACAGTCTCCTTTAAAAAATTAAAAATGTAAAATAGTGTTGCATATTTTTAGGCCACTGATATTTGATGCGTATACTATAATAAAATTGAAGAAAGTTCGATGTTAGTAAATTATAATTTAATTGGGAAAAAGTTTATTTTAAGAGTATTCGAAATTAGTAGAAATAAAACATTTCTGAATTGTTTCTGTATGACCGCTTGTCTGAGAACAAACATCAAAGGAAAATAATTAAAAAGATTTTGATGAAACTTGACAATATGATAGCTGGATCAACATTTGGATAATTTTTATCCCTGAAAATTAAAGTTTTCCTATAATAATTAAAAAATTGTATGCCCAAAACTGAATTTCGTGCGTATAACTGACTACAGTTCTGGAAAAGAACAAGTAGAGACATCTATCATAGAGTAGCATGTATGAAAATTTTCTAATCTTGAGTATCTTGGGATATGTAAGTGGACGGGCAGTTACTCGAGTTCAGTGTATTTTTGAAAGCGAGAAATTGCTCTAAACGAAGAAAAGCAATTGAATGATTGACTTTGGATTTCATAATAGTGACAGCTACTTTTTTCGATACAAAACAGTAAATTTGATAGCTTGGATGGCAGTTTTTGAAGAAGGTATTGAATCTTTATCCATACTCAGGACCTGAAATAATGATGATAACGAAATAATGCAGAAATTTATATCCATGCGAAATCATCCATTTCAGTTAGTAGATTATAGTCCATGCCCTCTTATTGGAGGTTCTGGAGGTATAACAACAGTATTTTCTACAAAACTATTGTTAGTTAATTTCTCCGAAAATTCCACCCTTAATTTATTTCTTACTTTAAAAGTATTCAGAAAATATTTTGTACGTATTATGCAGGAACTGTAAGATTTTTAAATTAGACATATTAACGCATAGAAATGCTGATAAAACCAGCCTAATTAAAGCGAAGATGGATTTCCTGCTCTTCTATTATTAGCTTATCAAAAGTTTGTAAATTTTAGCGTCATTTTATAATCGTGGGATTTCATGCTGTTCGAAGCAGACTATCTGATGCTAAATAATATTTAAGAAATACTACAAAATTCTTGGACTGATCATCATCTGACAATCTGTTTACAAAATAGAACCATAAAGTTAAAGATCAAATCAATTTCCCTTTCCATTAAGCTCTTCTTCCCATTATCTCCTATTTCCTTGCTTTTGGAGTACATCAGCACTAATAAATGCTTTTGGAAATGTTTACATTCCATCTTGAATGGTTGTCGATGATATACCATTGCAATTTTTTTAATGGTATGCATGTATGTGAAGTAAATAGTCTAATCTATGTTTGCTCTTCTGTTTTTGTGCTAAGTAGTATTCACCTATAAAGTTTATAAATTTTGCAACACGAACGTGCGCTCCTTTATTGTTACTCGTACTTTTGGAGTGCGTCAAAGTCTGGATATCGAGAATTATTATTTTTTATACAAAAGAAAGTGAAAATGGTGAGTAATCTTTGAGTCGTTAGTTCGAAGTTGTTTTAATGAATTATTTTTAAGGATGAAAATTGGCTGATGCGTTTCACAGTTTTGTGTTTGATTGCGACAGCATATTCATTGAATATTTCTGTGTCAACGGAAGCACCTCAACATGAAGTAGAAGAAAAGGATTTTCCTAGCGGTGAGTTTTATGGTTTTTTCAGCCTTTTCAGCCTGCATTTTTTTTCGTTTCGTGTGCTTTGATTGAAATTAAATTGAGAGGTGTTGAGTTTATTTTTTGTTAGAATCGCAGGAAGTGAACTGCGAAATAAGTAATACCTGATATTGTGTTTCAGTTATCAAAAGGACTGCCTCGAATAATTATTGGAATTTATCACTTCAGACCCGAATGATACACCATACTTAAGCCTACTGCATGCCTTACTCAGCGGACTGCTAGGCAATGAACACGTGTATAGTGAAATCCATCCAAACGCGACGAAAGGACCTGATACCATTCTGACAAATTCTTCATTGGTATCACCTGGTCACTCCGAGCATAGTCTAGTTGATGATATTCTCGCCATCCATGGATTCCATCGATCCGTTCCCAAACCTCAGCCCGTACCAATCTACATCAATACACATTCGAATAATTCACCAGTGCACGTGGTCAACGATTCAAATCCAGTATTTTCAATACAAGTGTCGACGAAAATTGATTTTGGCGGAAGTGCATCCATGTTGCCCGTACCGCAAGGCTCTTCATTTGGACCGATCGTGTTGAATAATAACATTCAACTGCATTTACCAGAAGCCAAGCAGCCAATGCCCAAACCAAAGGATCCTTCAGTGTATCAGGACAGTGACGACGAGGACTATTATTTTGGTGAAGGTTCGGGTGGAGGTGGTAAGGTCAGTACTAGTGCGGCAAGAATCACTACAAAGCACGCCAAGGGTACGACTGAAAGCCCAAAACAGTGGACTCTTTCATAAGTGGTCATTCACGGAACCCGAAATAATTAATAAAAGCGTACGCTTATGAGAGGTGTCCGTTTATAGAGGTTTTTCTGTGAATTTTTAAGGTAGTATGTAAGAATAAAACTAAAGCATGCATCAATGTTTGGATAATTTAAAAACATCCTATTAAATGTTATTCGTAATTTTGTGAAGGTTTCAATTTGGGTAAATTAAAATTAATTTGAATTATATTTGTTGACAAATTTTTGAATAAAAATTGTTTTGAAGCTAGCCTTTTGAATTGTATTTTACTGGAATAACTGATGCTGCCCGAATCTTCAAGATTATATAAGATAGTATTAAAAGGTGCATAGGAACATCATATTTACCCATTATTGTTTAATATACCTAGTGTATAAAATAATTCCAACGCTAACGATCTAAATACTAATATAAACGGAAACAATTTACTTTACAACTTCTACCTTTTAATAATTACAAATGATAAATTCTCAACATAGTCTTAAGGAGAACAAAAACACTTTTGCCATATGAACCTTTAATATTTTTGGTTCACATAAATCTTGAATTCTCCAATTACCCGAAATAAATGGAAGCTAGGCGTGCAAAAGTTAAGTGAAAATTAGGGATGGTTTGCAGCAATTATGCTAAACACTTTATGATTTAATGCGAAGGAGGAATATAGCAAGAAGCACTTCTCTGTTGGTGGCACTAATGACGCTCGTTTGTAGATACACGGGACATTCAAGATATATGGGGAAGTGGAAACATGTAACCCAGGATATTTAATATAGGATGTGGCGTCATTATGAGGCTGTGATATCACCACTTTTTTGGGTTGGTGGTTGCGATGATATTGAGTAGATGATTTCAGTAAGTTGGACTGTAAACGAAGAGAGACCATTTTATTTTATTTCCTTTGTTAAATAAAAACCATTCAATATTCACTCCACTTCCTTGGATTCCCGTCATACTGGAGCAAATTTTTCATTTAAAGCAATTTTATTTTAATCCTTTGAGTTCTGACCAAATTCTTTTTAGTTAGTATACTTTGGAATCTTCCTTTGAGCTTAAGGAGTAGGTCGTATCACAAGACTGGCAAACTCTAACAAGATTGTGTCTTCTTCTCAAGCTGTTTTTGTTCAGTACGTTCACCGTGGAGACAAATTAATTGAAGGAATCAACTTTTGAGAATAATTGGAAAAGTGGTTAAAAATTTGGGAAAAAAACTCTTGGTATATCCAAAAAAACTTGCATACACTTTTGCGGATCTATTTTCATAAAACTTTAATAATTTGCAGAACACACAACACACACACACATATATATACATTAGTTAATGTAAAAAGTGAAATTTCGATGCAGGAAAAAAAACTGCCTTTCTACATGCAAACTACTGTAACTATTCGAAATTTAAAATTTATGATAAAATAATGATTACGGGATTTGATTATTATATGGAATATTTTTTTATGACAGGAGTAAATACTATACATGTAAAAATTTAAGATAAAATGGTTAGATTAGAATATTTTTCTCATAAAAAAACAACAAAAATCTAAATTAAAAAGGCTATAACAATTTAAATGTTAATTTGATTCGTATGAGATTTATTTGAAATAATAAAATGAAGTATTCGTTATGTTGGAAAGTTTGTTTGACTGTTTAGCCAATGTCGTTTTTGATAAATGGTGGTGTTTTTAGTAACGCGAGGCAAGCAGTTTTTATGAAAAATGTAAATGACTGGATATTTTTTGTTGGAAATTGCATGGGGAATTGTCGTTATGGGACACCCTTTACCACACACACACACACACACACACACACACATTTATATATATATATATATATATTTATATATATATATATATATATATATATATGCAATAAAAAAAGTCGATTTTCTGAACCGTCTAATGTAATTTCCCCCCTTAAGCCTTATGTATTTTACAATTAACTCATCTATGAAAGCGTCTCAATAATCATATTTAATAAATAATTTCTTATCAATATTGTATCGTCAAGTTGTTTGCATCTGTGACCTTCTATGAAAATAATAATTTAAGCTTGAAACTTAGAATTAATTGAGTGTAATTAAATATTGATAGTCTAGATGAAGCGCTCCAACAAAACTTGGATCAATTTTACCACGTTTTCAGTTTCAGAAAAGCATGGACTGAAGATAATAGATTAAGTTAAAAATCGCTTTACTTTTACTGACTGTTAGCAGGAAATAATTATCATGGTTAGTTAGTGGGGAGTTCACAGAAGTAGGAAATTTTTCGTATGTAAAAAAATATTTTCAGTTGCCCCGCACAACTTTTATTTCCGGCTTGAAATAATTTTCATTGATCCAAAACATCAATTTTCAAGTCCTGCTTAATGCCATGATGTTTCAAACATGTTTACAAACACAACAATCATTTCAATGATATATATATATATATATATATCTTGCCAGTGGATCTAAATTTCAGTGATGTGTTCTGCAAATTATTGAAGTTTAGTGAGGAAAAATATCTATAAAAGTGTATGTAATTTTTTTTGGGTTTTTCCAAGAATTTTTCGTACATTTTTGTATACAGTTGATCACATTTTGCGACACTTCCATTCAAAGTTTTCAATATTTTGGCTTTGTAGAATAAAATTATCGTATTCTTCTGCCTTAAATAATGAGAATATTTTGTTGAATGCATCTTCAAAGTTTCTTAACATTTTGACCAATAATTTGAGAGGTTAATGAATAAATATAGTTATGGTTTTTGTACAGAAATCGGCTTGGTACCCACTTTATTTAAAGGAGGAAATCACATTAGGAGACCTATTTTTACGCTCTTTTCGTGATTTTTTTAAAGGAGAGGAAATAATGAGTGCTAATTGAAATTAAAAGACTATTTTAATCATATTTTGAACTACACTTCATATTTTTTTCAAGTGATTATCGTCAAAATTCGCAAAGTTAGAAGATAGTCTTCAAGGAGGTCCGTCGTCCGAGTTTCTTATTGTCGTGCATGCTGGAACCCACAACTTTAATGTGAATGCAATCCAAACAAATTTTTTATGTTATTTATTGTATGATTTCTCGATGAATCAGATTTTGAGTGAAAATTTTAAAAATTGAAAATTTATGACGCGTTTGAAAAAAAAATTGAATTGTTTTTCGTGGTTTTGTCATAAAAAGAATATTTTAAATTGAATTTATTTATCCCTATTTCAGGTTCAGTTATACGCAAATTTAGTAAGTTTTTAAAAAATCTTTGATTTTTGAAGATCGGTCAAAAATTGAGAGATGCAATGCACGCAAGGCGGAAAAACGCGTTTCGAGAAAAACGCATTTAAGAACAAATTATCAAAAACTTAGTATTGAAGTGACTTGTGTATGACTCCTATATACGCACGGATACCAGGAAAAATACATTTTCTTGTTTGTAATAACTGTCGCAATACATACAAAGTAAAATATTTTCATAGTAAGACAGCTGTGTGGTCACGTCCAGCTTGTTTGCAATAGCTCTATTCAATAGGCCGTGCGGTATACTCGAGCGAGCTTCCTTTCTTGCCCCAAAAATTTAAGAAGGACTATCGGTCTCATAATTTCTGAGCATAATCTTGAATAGCTAAACTTTCGATGTCTGCAATAAAAAAAGTCGATTTTCTGAACCGTCTAATGTAATTTCCCCCCTTAAGTCTTATGTATTTTACAATTAACTCATCTATGAAAGCGTCTCAATAATCATATTTAATAAATAATTTCTTATCAATATTGTATCGTCAAGTTGTTTGCATCTGTGACCTTCTATGAAAATAATAATTTAAGCTTGAAACTTAGAATTAATTGAGTGTAATTAAATATTGATAGTCTAGATAAAGCGCTCCAACAAAACTTGGATCAATTTTACCACGTTTTCAGTTTCAGAAAAGCATGGACTGAAGATAATAGATTAAGTTAAAAATCGCTTTACTTCGACTGACTGTTAGCAAGAAATAATTAACATATTTAGTTAATGAATAGTTCATAGAAGTAGGACATTTTTTGCATGTAAAAAATATTTTTTTTGCACCGCACAACTTTTATTTCCAGCTTGAAATAATTTTCATTGATCCAAAACATCAATTTTCAAGTCCTGCTTAATGTCATGATGTTTCAAACATGTTTACAAACACAACAATCATTTCAATGATTACTGGGTCATGTGTGCATCTGCGACAATAATATGTAATTGTGCTAGAGACGAAGAAAAAAGGTTGATTTCTATTTGCGCAACATTGATCTCCCGTTCACGTTAATGAAGATTGAAAAACATTTCCAAGTAAAAGCTTTTACTGTAAGATAAGAAAATTGAATCAGATGCTGGGATTAGTTTCGTTCTAGCAGTCTTTCAATATATATATTTAAAAATTTGGTTGTAAAAAAGATTGATTCGTGCAGTTCAACAGTCAACGCCACGGTTTCAACATGAACGTGTCGTCGAGTATTCTATTCTTGGTGTTGTGTGTGGTATCGCGATGTTTTGCTCAAGATATTGATCCGGATACATTTGATTTTGACAATTTTGACGCGTATCTAACAACGGAAAGTTATGAGTATTCAACGCTTGATCCCTGGTCGTTTTTTCCAACAGAGGTGTCTGAAACGGAAATTCCCGCGACTGAAAACCCTGAGATTGATAATTCCGATGTGGATGACAAAAATAGTGATAAGAATGCTGAACTTCCCGTTCCAAATATACAACAAGTAAATGTGACCGAAGAACAACCAATGAACTCAAAAGGAAATCCAAGCAGCAGCACGGATACACCTGAAGATGTTATGCCTTCTACCTCTCCATCGAGAGAAAATGCTCCAGAAACGACAGTTATACCAGAAGTTGTGACTACTACTACTGTATCATCAGCAAATGAAGAAATGGATGCTGCAAAGAAAACCTACAGCACAAATTCACCCGCGGATATCAATGAACCCACTTCTGAAAAACCTAGAGTGAAGCCAAAAGAATCTCAAGATGATTCACAAACTGAATCAGATGGCTTGGGTGATGCCAAAATAGAAACTACCAGTTTAAAACCAGATAAGTCTACTGGTAAGCCAGTTGAGCGAACAACGCGACCAACTGATATTGTGACACCAAACACTGAGTCAACTTCCACCGAAATCATGTCTAAAGTAACTGAAGCACCTCCAAAAGATCAAACAGACATCACTGAGTCTGTTGTTTCATCGACTCTCAAGGATTCGTTAGAGAGTACAACTAATACAATGAATCTGGTAACAGAGCAGCCTTTAACGAAACCCGAAACCACTGAAAAAATCCCTACAACGTCAAAAAGGACTGTTGAAATACCTTCCGAACGACGAGACACCAGTTCAAAAATGCCTGAAACAACTACGACTAGAAATGATGTAACAACGAATCCAAGTAGTGCGGAAGATCAAAATGAGAAGCCAAAACCTGAAATGAAAGAAGATGAGATCTTGGATAGAAAACCTACTTCAGAAGCACCAATTGGAAGTACATTAAAAGATGATCAGGTTACCACAGAATCACCACCACTGACTATGAACACATCACCTGCGTCTGAGACTTCAACTCAATTCAGTGAAACTAAAAGTACCACTGAAACAATCGAGGCTGCTTTAGAATCAAGTAGTCAAAGTTCAACAACACCTGAACCCAAAATAAGTGATACCTCAACAGAGGCAACAAAAGCTTCCACTGAGTCTTCAAGAGTTCCAGAAGTATCAGAAGCGTCTTTTGCATCACCACAAACAACTGAATCATCAACAAAGCCCCCAAAAGAGCTTAAAAGTACAACTGAACATGTGGAAGAGATAGTGTCATCCACCCGGGGATCAGTGACTGAAAATCCATTGACAATTTCAGAATCAGAAGAAGATGAAATCGAAACAGCCACTATTATCAGTACAGTTTATCCAAAAACTACAACCATTCAACCTCATGAAGGTGTTGGAACTACCAGGAATGATCACGAAGGTTCAACGCGTAAATTCAACCCAAATGCAGAATCGTTTGAATCCACTGAACTAACTACCATGTCTACAAATTCAAAACAATCTAACGAAGACGATGAAGATCTTCTCGAAAAAGAAGATGATACCCTTAACAAAAAGTTGACGCCAAATCTGCCTATAAAACCAAAAGAACCTGTGAAGCCTGAACCTGAAGATTTGTATCCAACTCAGTTCACGAGACCGACCGATGAATCTACTACCAGGAGTGATACAAAACCGAAAGAGATCACAGAGCCTACAGTTGATATAAAGTCAAGAACTGCTACCGATGATTCTGGAGAGGTTCTTTTGCCAGACAGTGATGAAGATTCCAAAGAACAGCCAACATTCGAGACTGAGACGAACCAACTTGAATTATATCCAACTCCAATGAATCCGTTGTATAAAAAAATCGATGAACTTCCTGGATCAGCATTTGATCCATCTCTCAAAAAACCAATTGAAGAACCTTTAGAACCCGAAACGAAAAAGCAGCCAGTTTTCAAATTCGTTCCATTTCTGAGGAGACCAATTGGAGAGCCCGAAATGACGCCAGATTTAGTTCCAAGATTTCACATAAGAATTCGAGATCCTAGTTGTGATTGTTTCCGATCCTTTGATCCTAACCAGGTTCCACAAGAGAAACTTAATGTTCCAGCTGTTTACGAGCCGGTGAAGACGACGAAACATCCTGCACCAAACAGTGATCAAACGTTTTTGCAAAGAGGAGCTCAAGGAAGCATTTTTGGACCATCAAATAATGAATGGAAAATATCTGTGGATAAATTTGAGAGAAATCCTATTCGGGTACCCAATCAAATTTTCGAAGCCTTTCCAAATATACGAGTTAGTCATGTTCAACAAACAGAAGCACGACCAACAGCGATTTCCAACCCTTCAATTTTTGGCGACACAAATAGATTTTACGTTGTTCCTGAAGGAGGAGTAAGGGGTGTAGTTCCAGTTGTGCAGAATCCTGTCAAGACTGTTTACAGATTCAATTCAGGATCAGGATCAGGATTGCCTACTGTCATCAAAGTTCAAGAACAGGACCCACAACGACAATTTTCTTATCAATATATTCCTACAAATGTTAATCAGCGAGTATTTGTTCCGAGCTCAGAAAGGAGAGTCGAAACTCCTCAAAGATGGTTTGCAGGCTCGAGTCCAGAAGCAAGTTACAGACAGGATTGGAATCGGTTTGGGGTTTTAAGTCAGGATGATGGGGAACAGTGTTATTACAAAGTGAAAGGTGGGTTGATTAGCCGTTCCGATGGTTCTAAGATTATCCTTGTTACATCAATCTAAGATCTGGCTCCATATTGGAAAGTCGCATGAATTTTTTTTCCCAAAAAATAAGAAGAAGCCATTCTCAGTCTAATTTTTATGATAGTTCAATAAGTCCTGCCTCAGGAAGTTATCGAAAAAAGGCTGAATGTTTGGACTTTGGAAAATATTGCTGTATTCCTTAAACTTTTGTTGTTTTAGTTGATATCTATCGCTTCCTTCTAGAACAAATTATTTTTACATGCAGGTTTTTCCATGCGTTTTTGAACAAACTCTTTATTATCGAATTGACTATAACAATTTAATTCGTCTATAATCTCCTTAACGGCTATGAGTCGTTTTAAGGATATTTATAATTTCAAAATAATTTAAGATTAATTTATTTCACTTTCCGCTATATTTCAGAGGGTCCTCTCATGGCAGATGGTGATTCCACGTACGGCCGATTATTAATAAATCCAAACACTTGTAAACGTTGCTTTTACTGTTGTCGAAATTCGGGATATGAACAATGCTCCAGGACAACATTATCGGAATGTGCTTCTCGACATTTGATATCATTAGGACGCCCCGTCCATCAATTGACACCACCTCTGCAAAGAACCCTACAACATACTGGCAATCCTTGCAAAGTGACTGAAACGTGGCCAAATGGTGTTTCGAACTTACCAAAATTTAAAGTAGTTTGCGCATAATGATTAATTTGTTCGGTAGTTCTAAGATTAATTTATATACGAAAAAGTTTGGAAATATAAAATAGAAAAATTTAGTATTTTATTAGGGACTTTCATTAAAAACTTTAATGATTTTCAAAAGGGCTTATCAAATGTTTATGCTACGACACAAATATTGAGGATAGTGACCACAAGCATCACAGTTTAAGGACTACTTACTTCCATCCAAATACATTTTTCATTAAAACAAACAGACAACTTTTCCATAACATCATACATTCCATTCATCAAAAAAGATCCTCGAAGCGTTGCTGACCTCATCCTTCATAGTAAAGTTTTAATTTTCAACCCTTCCCATTTCAAACCATAAGCTCTTCGTTTGTAATCTTTTTCGTTGTTTTGTCTCATTATTCCGGAACTGACTAGCAGTGAAAAAAGGATGTTCTAAGCACTGAATAAATTTGTAGAAATGAAATGGGTATTTATATTTTACGGAGCAATACAAATGTATCTTAAAAAAAGTATCTAATTTCATGGGACAATCATAAATTGAGATGCGAATAACTCTTTGTGCCTTTTTTGAAGATATTCTACTTTAAATGACGTTGCAATTAATGTGAGGGATATAAATAAGAAGGGAAAAAATGAGAATTACGTCCTTCGGTATATAAGTTTTTTTTCACAAGGTTTCTTAATCTTTGCTATGATGATGTCTCGTGTTTCGTTTCAAGCAGTGATTAAAAAGTTTTTCTTTATTTCATCATTGTTTAGTAAAGGACATTTTAGTAGCTTTGCAATAAACGGTGTGTTTTTTTGTGGAGCACAACAGATGACCTGAGCTTCACAGGATATTTTAGATTGAAATTACTGATGGTAGAGTTGGCTTCGACCAAGATAAAATATAAAATGTAACAGCTTAATGCCAACAGCAACCCATTAAATCTTTTCAGAGTTGAACAATCTTAAGATCACGTTCATCGAGAGCTCAAAGTATTATCCTTTTTTCGTGTTTTCCTTAAGCTATAAACAGTTTGAAATAAACTGAAAAAATATATACTTAGTGCAGTCAATCTGAACAATTCAGGTTTAGAGTGAACTTAAAAAAACCTATCAAGCTTTTCGATGCATGATTAATATCCATGAAAAAAAACTCCTTTCGGGAAGACACAAACAAGCAGAATTTCACGATAATTCTAGTTCTCACCATGAACAACGCCCATAATTGCGACACTTTGTGAAATTTATGTTTCGACCATTTCTTCGGAGTGAAAATGATAGAGCCGCACGAAAAGTATATTATTATCCTCTCTGCTGCCAGTTTAACAGCAAAAAGGATCAAAAATATAGGAAGGCCAAGATAAATTGATGTGAAATTAAGTGTTATTTTTTGTGTGTGAACATGAAATAACGAAAATGTTCGTGGTCGAAGAAAATGGTCACTAATTCGGGTGATTGCACTGAATTTTCTCAAGGACTTCAATAAATTCTGAAGACATGGTGGGTTGATATTGCTGTGTTGTACTCAGTGTGAAAGAAAATTGTAGGATTATGAATTAGATACAATTCAAGCTGTTATCCATCTTGTATTTTCGTGATACATTTTTAACCATTTCAACCACTAAACTGAATAGGTCGTTTGAGTTGGCAACTAAGAGCTTCCAATCTCACCTTTTGATTCATATGGGACACAGTTTGGGTGCAATGGTAAATACTATTCAATATTTTCAGTCGGGAGCAATTTTCTATACTCAAAGTTCCAGTTTAGAGCCTGGATTGTTTCGGCTGTTTCTTGAAAACTTGAATAACTAAAATATTCACTGGTTGAATAAGGTGTCAAGTAGATATTAACACTTCTGAAATCTTCAGATAGACCTAAGTACCACTTTAAGTTCATGGATGTGTTCAATTGAATCAACAATTCAAATTTTGACTCTTTAAAATGAATCTCAAATGTATCCTTTCCGATAAAATCTTGCACTTATGTGAACTCCACACTTTAAAATGCCTGACATAGTTTCTGCATAATTACAGCATCAAATATCCTTTCGCTTAGAGTACTACAACTAGATTTCATCTGAATCTCATTCTATACGAAATTACGTACAACTAACTACCCCCAAAGCACTATCCACGCTATAATCGCCCGATAAGCTCAATCGCTTCGAATAATTGCTTGGGTATCCATTTTTGCATTTTCGGTTAAAGGATAGCGAAAAGCTAATCCTTAGCTAACTAACTATGCAGGCCATAAATCAGCTTAGCGTTAATTAGAAACTAATCATGTTGAAAATGGATAAATAGGGAGGATATTGCACTTGCTAAATTTTTTTGGGGTTCAGAATGTAGTCAATTTATTTATTCGTGTTGTGGAGTTTCCGTAATTAATATTAGTTGTTGTGTTTAATTGAACTTTTACGGAATGTTGAGCCAAAATTGAACTAGAAGTTTCAAGGAGACTTTACTATCTTTGCATATTTTCATAGCTCATCTCTGAAAGTTGTACGCTAGTCTTTATTTCGTCCTTAATAAGTTTTCAACATTGTTAATAGATTTGCAGTTTTATGAAGAAACAACAACTATATTAGAATGTGTACGTAAATTGTTTCAATATTTAAAACATTTTTCATTTGCTTTCATTGTAAAAATTTTCGGTGATTTTGGAAAAATTCTTACTACCAAAATAACTGGAATGAATGTTTGGTAACACTTTTCTTTCGCTGGCACAACTTTTCGAATCAAAAATTCATCCAGAAAAAATAATAGAAAAAGGAAATTTCTTTCAAGACAATTTGATTTTTTAGTTTTTTGGAGATACGTTTCAATGTGTTCCAGATTGTTTTTAAAAATATCTTTTAAAAGTTTAGAAAATACTTGAAATCAAATCAATTCAGTTAAAAATAAGATGCGAGATATGATAATTTTATTTGCAAATCAATCTGTTCTTCGTCAATAAATTCCCTATTTGTTTTTAAGCATAAACAGCATCAGAAATCGAAACGACTGTGACTTACAATATTTTATTTTTATTGAATTTGCAGGATCGTCCCGTAAATGAACAGATGAAAATTTAGAAAAGAAAATGAAATAAACAGATATTAGTCGAGAGCTTCGAAAACGAAATATGTTTATTTTTAAAATCAGAAAATAATTTGATGGAAATTTTTGATTTAAATATAAATTGTTATCAAATTCGACAAAATTATCTAATCCACGAGTTTTCAAGAAACGTTAAATTACAACGTCTGCCTAGATTAACAGTCAATAAAATATTAATATTTTTTAATTTTTGAGCAACACAACTTAGAAAAAAATAAGAAAGTAAGTGCTTTGCAAATATTTAAAATAGTAAGCTGTTAAAAAAGTAACGTATCTAGCAACAGAGGGCACCACGAATACAGTTATATCTTTGTTACCAGATAGAATCAACCACCAGATGGCCAAATGCCAAATTTTATGACATGCTGCACATTAGTCTTTGTGTGACAGCCGTAAAACGTGAACAACTTTGATTATTTTTCTCTCAAGTGAATTTCGTGTTGTGATTAAACACAATTTTTTGAAGGGTAAAACCGTAGAAAAACCAAATTGCTCGATAAACATTATGAGGAATTTGCTTCGTCAGATAAAATGGTTAAATATCAGATGACTGAGTTCAAATGTGAACGTACGTGACGAATACCGTCCAGATCGCTGAATTGAGATAGCAACACTAGATATGATTACAAAATTCCACGATATAATATTGCATGACTCAAAATTGAAAGTTTGTGAGCTAGCTGAAGCTGTCAGCACCTCAACAGGATTGGCTTACAATATTTTGCACGAAAAATTGGAGGTAAGAAAGCTTTGTGCAGGATAAGTGCCGCGGTCGCTCATAGTCGACCATTTCCATGAAAAATTTGGAACTGTTTCATAAGAATTCATCCGAGTTTTTGCGTCGATATGTGGCCAGAGATGAAACATGGATTCACCACTACACACCAGAATAACATGAAGAATCAAAAGTGTTGGTTTTACCGGTTGGGAGTGCACATCGGCTGGGAAAGTTATAATCTTTATCGAATATTTTGACAAGGAAAGAAATATAACTGATGCATATTATTCAGCGTTATTGGATCAGTTGAATGTCAAAGTCAAGAAGAAACGGCCTCATTTGAAGTTGAAAACAATCATTTTACACGACGACAATGTCTCGCACATCACTCATTTCACAGGCAAAAAAGGATGAATTTTTGAGTTTTGAAATTTTTTCCCAACCTGCGTATTCACCAGATTTGGCCCCCAGAGACTATTTTCTGTTTCTAAATCTCAGAAGGTGCGCTGAGCAAACGTTTTAAATCGAATGAAGGAGTCGAGTGTGAAACAGGCAACCCTTTTGGCTCTACAAATCGTATTATGTGAAATATGTAAAAACATTGGAGGATCGTTGGACTCGGTGTATCGAAGAGAAGATCAGGTTGAAGAATAATATCAAATTTCACCAAAAATAGTATATTCATTGTTAGATATCTTATTTTTTTTAAAGAGCCTAGCACCTATTCATGATACGTAAATGCTATGAAAACTACCACCACTACTATAAATACATCGATGCTTTGGAAAATGTCTTGTAAGCACTCTCAGAACGAATTTTAAAACTATTACTCTGTATTGTTTAGCTGATTCTACAATACTCCTTGTTAAATTTTATTGCTTACCAGTCAACTGGTTCATGGTGTCGTCCTTAATGGGAAGTGTTTTTTTACTCCAACTCATCTAATGAATTTTCTTTACTGCTTCCAATCGATACTTCTAAATCTTAAAATCCTAGATGCCTCAATGATGAAATAGCTAGAAACTTATATCTCCATATTTGGACATCCATAATCAATTTTATTCTTTGCCAGTTCAATAAATCATTCCCGGGGCAAATAATTAATCAAAATGAAGACCAGAAGAGATAATCTATTATGAAAAACAGCTTTCAGTAATAAACTTAAGATAACAAGGATAATGAGCTTTCGTTGTCATTTTAAATGAAACTCAAATGATCTTTGCTAGTGTCTTTGCATTTGATCCTCCACCAACAAAAATGACTAGCAATAATGATCAAATTCAATTACAGCAATTTATTCTGGCGTATGATATCAATTTCACTGTAATGCTGGAAGTTTGATTGAAAAAAAATTAAAAATGAAAAACAAGATTGAAGAAACGATTTATCATGGAGTTAATGGAATGCATTTTCCACCTAACTACCATTTCTGATGCATGATGATGATTCGATGAAAGGAATAAGGGAAATGAGAGAACTTTCCCATTTGCTCATCAGTCATGTTTCTTTACATTCTTCGCATAGAACATCTGTCTACCAATTTACAAATAGCAATCGATTAATCATTTATTTTTAGAAATAATTAAAATCCATCGGTGACAGTGATTAGAGGCATTCGATCTCTTGTTCGTCCTTTCTCAAATTAGCCGTCACGCAAATCCACAATTACTAAACATCCATCCATTTATTCACCCAATTGATTACTGACCGATCCCATTGAACAAAATAATGACGGTGTCGCCGCCTAAAAAGGACTCCATGGAAATTCATTTTCATAATTAAGGTCACCACTATCTCAGTCCACGGCTGTTCATTATATGGCTCCTTGTGCTTCCTTCGCTCCATCAGTCAGACTAATTCTACGTTTGGACTAAAATATCTAGTGAATTGGTGGGGGTGAAGCTGACCCTGCTAGAGGGTAGAGTGATTTCTTGCAATTGCGAGCGAGGAAGAGGGCGTCGTCCTTCAAGGAGTACTGAGTAGATTTTTATCATAATTTGTGGCAAGCTGCGACAGTGAATCACGGGAAATTTCATTTTGTCGCACTTAGACTGTCACTGCTAGTGTACACAATTCGTTTCAACAGGACTAGCCGGAAAAGCTGTCACCTGATAAGGAAATATTATGAGCTGGAAGTCGAGTTTGTGGATATTTGCAATTCAAAGGATGATTTTGTGTAATATGATTTTGTCAGTTCCGTTTTGCTTTAGTTATGATGACGTTGTGGGGATAAGAGCTGAGACGGTGATAGAAGTATTTCTTACTGAACTTGTTGATACATAAATTTAGAGTTGATAACTAAATTGTGAGGCACTCAAACATGATAAATAAATAAACATGTTTAATCATTTATACAATCCAGCAATTCATATTATTACAAATTTCAAACACGTCTAAAGAACTACTTAGAATTGTCGTTTCTCCAATACGAAAATTCTAAGTAGATTGTTGGACGTATTTTAAATTTGTGTCACTTGCTTATTCTTCTATTAAAATTTTTTTTATTTAAATACTACAAGAAGATTTATATAAAAATTTAAATTTATTAGAAATAGGATATGACTTTCTTTGTAATGTTTTATCATCTCTCGTTACTTGTCTTCCTGTTTTTCTTTAATAAACTAGTCGTGAGTCTTCCACTCCTTGACTATTCAATATGTTTGAAATTGTCTGACCACATTAAATATTCTACAAATATATGATGGATCTTGATTTGATTTAAAAGAATATTTTACATCATGTTTTGATAGAAGAAAAATACTTTTATGAGTGTAAAAAAGAAAGGTTGATGGAAAATTAGGTCTAGAGATTGGAATTTTTATAAGAATCTTCAAGAAAAACATTTTGTTGGTGTATTAATCTCTTTAAATCATTGATTCATTGGTCAAAAAATTGACCTAAAGCGTAACTTCCCGAATCACCTTGTCTTATACTACTGATGCACTAGAGCTCATTATGAACTTAATCAGATTCATAATGGGCTGACGATAATGAAGCATAAGCTACATCATGAGAAGTTTAATTAGTTAAAAAAATATTATTTCAAGTGCCATCTGTGGGCAAAGCGAACAAAATGGAGCAGCTTTACTTGTCATTTCAACATTTAGTTTCAATAAAGTTTTTAATAGACTATGTAATATTTTTCTCATTTTTTGTGACACGTAAGTTAATCCACTCTCACTTTAAGGTATCCATTTGCACTTGTTTTTAAATTTTGAAAAAGTTTGATGTCAGTTCAAGTGTCAGACACACCTGCACGCAAAATGTGTTAACGTCAAGTGACAGTTCAATCGACAGACGCAATCAGCTATCCAAAGTGTGTCACTATCTCATTACATCGCATCTCATAATGAGCTTTAGTGTGTCAGTAGTATTAAAGCCATGATTCGTCATAAAACATCTTCAAGTTTGTAACATTGTCTTCTGTACATGTGTGTTTAGAGTTTGTACGACTGCAGACATATGTGCAACATTTGGCGTTCGTCTTTTATTGTATTAAAACGAAGGCTCCACTGGCTGCGGAGCAGATTATGAAGGAACAAGCAGCAATGGTATAATTTTCCTGATCAGTGGGTTTGATGGAGGCTGAATTTCAACGTAAACTTTTATCATAACAAGACGACAGTGTCTTATCACTTATGGGTGTTTTTTGTCAGTAAAGATGTTTATAAATTGCCAAACAAGCATGATGTACAAAAAAGGCATGCCGTTCGTCGAATTCATCCACATATGAGAAAATTTAGCAAGCATAGAAGTTCCTTCTTTGTACTTCTATCGTGGTTCGGTCAATCAAGTTATCTACGAAGTTGAAGCCATCAAAAAGTTGAATTTTGAGGTACTGCAACCCTTTTCTCTCTATACTAGAACTGGCTTCTGAAAAATTTCATCTTATTTGGCTATTCAAGAATTATTTGCCAGTTCCAGTTTGCCTCAAATTTAAATGTGCAATAAAGGTTGAAATAGTGGTTTCGTGAACCAACTGCATTTCGTGAACCAACTCATATTTCTACAAAATATTTTATTGAATCAAATACCTAGATTTTTGTTGTTGTTTGTGATTGATCTAAAAGTGATTGATCTAAAAGTGTTGAAAACATTTCAAGCACAATTATCATTTTGAATTCAGTTTTGCATATTAAGGGTGGCAATTTTCCTATGAATAAGGTTTGAGTGTGATGCATTTTTACACTATCTTGATGATCGTTTCTAGCAACATATAACCACCCTCTTTTTCAAAAGACACATTTATCATTATCTTTCCTCCTAACTTATCAATTTGAATTATTTTAATACAGATATGACCCGTATTAATATTAATGACACCGTTTTCTTCGTACTATAAATAATGAACGTTTTTCATTCACTTCATGACTCCACACTATCTAATTGTTCACAGAACTATTAGTATCCTTAGAACCTCATTAGGAGGGCATTTTCTAGAAACCACGTTACCAACATGAGCAAAGCACCCGTAATTACATCCTCATTTCAATTTAGACGGACTGTTAGGGTGCTCATATACCCAAAACCTATTAGTGGCCAACATGACTCCAACAAATTATCAAATGGTTGTTTGGAAAAGGACACCCAACATCGATTAGTGGACAATTTATTCCGCTGGATAATGGGCGATATTATCGTTATAGTAGTACGTTTGCGAATAAATGCCTAATTAGCAGTAATAATCAATTTTTAGAAGCAAGTATTTGTAATATAGAGTGAGAAGATATACAGTGCATCTTTGTTGAACCAAGTTTACTTTTTTTTGAATGAAAATAAATGGTTTTTGCCTCAGTACTTTATCTGAAGATTATATATATATATATATATATATATATATATATATATATATATATATATATATATATATATGTATATATTTCAAACGCAAGTTTTTCTCAAACAAAACTTATGATTGAAAATGTTTTGCTCTTTTCCCGGATTTCCATTCATGCTCAACTTCCACCCTGCTATCAAGTTTATCCGTAAATTCCATTTCCAAAAGAAAACCACTTCAGCTTCCATTTCACTTTTATCTATTGCATTCCTAAGATATTTTCTCAACGTCTGCAACTTTAAAATTACACTTTGGTTTGCGTATTTCTTACACTTGTCTTTGAAGTTTTCTTTTCAATTTTCTCAAATTGGCTCCGACACATTCCGAAGGTGCATATCACTTCAAGGCGCACCAACACAACTTAAGTCGAGAAAGCGCTCAAAACGAAACTTATCATCATCAAAAGAGTGAAAACTTATTGAAAAGTTCTTTGCGATTGTCAAGTGTGAGACTTAAGATTTTTTCATAAGGATGTCAAGGAGGTGAAAGTTTTCATATATATCTCACTTATTTTGAACTTAATTTAATTTATCCAACAAATCATGATAGTATGCATAAATTTTTGTTGTTGAATAAATAATTATTTTGGATTGGATTATGACGATAAGAAAACTATTTTAACTAAAGAAAATGGCAGAGTTTAAGTTCGTCCACTTTAAAAACAATAATTAGAAAAATTTCTTGATCGCTTTCCGTCAAGAAGTTATTTAGAATTTTTTAAAAAAAAATCGCTTTTTTGCAAAGAAATTTTTATGCATTAATTCGGCCGCATAGTTTATGAAAATAAAATATTTTATTTATTTTATTATTATAGCCGAAATTAGTCCAGCGAAACCCTACTAAACAATTACGGCCTAAATCTCATCCGATATAAGTTTTTGCAGTCAATTTATCATGAATATAAGAGTAGATTATTTTCAAATAAAATGCATGAAAAGAGTTTTCCTTGCTTGTTTTTTTACTGTAATTTTTTTAATTGGATGAAACCAAAACTTCTACGCTCAACCCTTTCACTTTTTCATGAACATAAATTGAAATTCAAAATAGATTTCACTTAACAAAACTTATTTGGATCCTAGATCATACTTGTCGCTATTATCGGAATTCACTATCCTACAAGTCCATAAATATTAATGGTAGCCATAAACATAGGCAAATCTGAATTTATGTTCTATCAAATGGATTCATCCTTTAGTCCTTTTCGACCGTATTTACATTTTTATGCACCTGACATTCTAATGGATTTTCGGTATCTTTTGAAACAAGGAAAAAAGATTTTCCATGTCAGTGTTTCATATCATAACATTCTTGCCATCGAACAAAAAGGACACATAAATTTTCGACATCCTAGAATACATATACACAAATCAAATGGGAATTGGTTTTGCATTGCATACAATGATAAAAAAAATTCTGTTTTTTTATAGCGTTGAACAATATTTTATACCATCCCTGTGTCACTCGTATGGGGACATATTTCGATTGTACATCACTTTTGTCCCCCCCCCCCACCGCCAACTTCGGAATTGAAACAAAAGGACATTGTATTGACTCAACATATGTGGAATTTTACAAATCAAATTATATATTTTAAGGTAAATACATTTGGGAAAATATCATTTTTGATTGTGTTGTACAACGGATGCGGATATCCTTGTTAGCTATGCTCTGGTAACGAGAATCACGGATCAGAATATGTTGAATTGATTCAATTTTTGCTAGAGTGATTTCAATATAGATGATTCCCCTTTTGATGAAAAAATCGAAAGTAAATGGGTATTATGGATATTTCATTGAAATAATGTTTATTGGGAGCAAGGATTTGCTTCGTTGTTGAACGAACAGACCCAGTAGAATTTGAAAGTAAATTTTGCCATTTTTGTCGTAGTAAAAATTTATTATGAAATGCACGTTAATCAGGAAGAACTTTTTCTTTCAACTCCCTCAGCTCCGAAACGTTGGCCATTCTCATGAACACGTAATTTCTGGGTAGTGAGAACGCGGTTGACAAAGTTTAAAAACCTCGAAGACATTTCCCATATTTCTGTAACCATCACTTAAGGATAAACACCACTAGAAAAACCGACAACCAATAAAATTCTTACAATCAATGGTGAAACAATTAATTCCAGAACAAATAGATTCAAACGTGATGAATAACTCCTGACGAATCCTACAAAAAATCCTTAATTGGATCAATTCAACAGGAACACAAAAAGGCGAACCGCAATTCAAATCCAATTTTTGCTGCGAAAAGATTGTTAGCGATGCTCGTTATCGGGAAAAGTTTTAACATGTTCGAGATGTTCTACAGCACAAACTTATCACTTTGGTTAGACCTGGGATGGGGGTGGGGGATGGTATCAGGGGGTAAGTTAATCTATTTAACGAAACTTTTCAATATTCGTAAAACGCTTGCGAATTAGTTGGAAGCACTTTGGTGTAAACTCTGAAATGATTGTACGTGTCCTTGGTTCATTTCTATACAGCACGAGAGGAAAGGATGCATGAAAAGTGGGTGGTGGTGAATTTGATGGTTGTGAGCAACAACCGTGCATGTTGGAAGGTTGAAATCACTGCAATCGTGGGTAGCACAGATAGGTTTGTATGTGGTTTGAATAGAATGAATGAAGGTTGTAGGATTGACCACTGGACATTTTAGTTTCGCCAAAAGCAACTTTAGGTGTCAACATTCATTGCGATGCTATACATGGATGGAATAAAGAACTGACCTAGCACTACAATAGGACCTACCTAATACCAGGGCAAATCATCCAGGAAGCAACAATATTTATTAATAAATCAAGTGCAGCAGGTAGTGTATGTTTTCCACTATGTGGAGGATGTAATACAACGTATCTTCTAAATTTTCTCACCTATTTAGAATTATCCTTATATAAAGCATCCCATGTTCCCTATGTTGACTATGTTCCCTCGAAAAATAAATTTAAGAATATTACTCGCCTAATTTATCGACCACTCGCTAAACTACTCCTGCTTCGAGGGTGTATGAAAAGCCCAGATAGCATGGAAACAAGTTCAAGCGTCAGGATTATGTCGAGGCTCACATTGCCACTAACTATGCTTTTATGAGTATTTTTATCCTATTTATGGCTCAATCAACGCGAATACGTGTGTGTGTGTGGTTTGTTGGTTGGGTTGATGACGCTGATAAGTGGTGGTGGTGGATGACGTTAGCGTTATACTTTTCATTACTACGTTACCCATGGATATCACTTATGCTGTTTATAAGGATTACGTGCAATGCAAGAGAATGTGCCACATACAATTTCGTAGAACACTTAACCAACATGGCAGCGGTTGTGTTTATTCGAGTATATATAATATTTTAAAAAAGGAGGATTTATTTTCATGAGAGGGGTGGTTAGTGATGAAAGTTCATGGCAACCACCAAAATCTATTTTCATCGTCATTATGACGTGTTTGAAATATGGGTAACAAATCCTTCGTTTTATAGGAAATCCTTGACATGTTGCGAATTGAATAAATGTGCGCCAATTATATTTATGAATTCAATATCATTTTGTGTAGATGAATGGGATTTTTAAATTTTGTAGTATATTCATGATTTCTGACTTGGTGTCCTTTTAATGATATGCTTTACAAATTTATGTTGCGCGTAGGCAGTTACGACATGTATGACCTGAAAATCCAAGGACCAAGGAGTATTGAAAATGGGGCTAGTTCATCTATATTTAAAAAGGACACTCTAGGATTTTTTCGTTAAAAAACTGACGTAGGTATATTTCATAGTATAGCGTGATGAAAAATTTGTAATATATATTTGATTATTTGTGTGAAATTCATTTCGTGTCAAATCATTATTATTCTCATATCCCATTAATTAAAGAAAGATATTCCACCTACATATACTTCAGCAATGCCCCTGGAAAGCCACATCATCGTTCTAAAAGCTGACATCCATCTCTCTCACGTTCAGCTGTTAGTCAGAAGCTTCCGGGGGTTGTTATTATTGTTCGACGAGTGACTCAAAAAGCAAGATCTTACCGAAGTGCGATCGTATTTGCTCCCGTAAAACGTTAAACGATAAATTTTATTCAGCATTTTCCTGATGATAACATGTTGTTGCAAACACCATTTACTCCCCGATCATGTTTCGCTACAGTGCGCTCAACCTGGTGAGGTCTGAGGATGGACATGACCGGGTCGACTAGAAAGCTCTGAAATTGGTTGTCTACGGCAATCATCTGCAGAGAATGCAACAAGCCTGAGAGAGAGCCTTCTGTTGGGTACTCTCGTCATGATTTTGATTCGTTCTTCATTAATTTTTTTCAAAGAGTCAAGCTTTCTTCTGATTTCTTTTGTTGACTTCTATTTACACTAGGTGTATAAACTCAAATCCTCTGTTATTAGTAAAAAAATAATTTTTTTCATAGAAAACAAAAACAAATTTATTCAAAGTACTTGCCGTTGCTAGCTAAACATTTTTCATATCTCTCGGGCAACTTGTGGCAAACCACTCATCAAACCATTTTCGGACGACTTTGTAAGAATCCAAGTGCTGCTCAGCAATCACGTGGCCCATCGACGAAAACAGGTGGTAGTCGAAAGGAGCCAGGTCTGGTGAATAAGCGGGATGGGGTAGCACATCCCAGTTAAGTGTCTCCAAGTAGTTACAAACCATTTTTGACGTGTGCGATGGTTGGTTTTCGTGGAGGAAAATTAGCTTGTCATGTCTTTGTTGATAATATGTCCTTTTTCATACAGAGCACAGTGAAATTTGATCATTTGATGGTGGTATTGGTGGGCATTGACAGTTTCAACAGGTTTCAACATCTCATAGTAGACGATACTCTGCTGATTCCTATAAACGCACAGCATCGTTTTCCGTCCGAAGCGATTTGGTCCTGGGGAAGATATTGATGGTTGGCCGGGATCAACTCACGATTTATTGCGTTTACGATTCTGGAAATATATCCACTTTTCATCGCCTGTTACAGTCCGATGTAGGAACTACTTTCTTTTTTGTCTCGTGAGCAAAATTTCGCATGTATTTTGGCGTCACTCCATCTGCCTATCGTTTAATTCATGCAGCACCCATTTTCCGAGCTTTTGAATCTTCCCCATGGCAAGCAGATGCATGACGGGTTAAAGAACAACACCCGATTGCTCGTCGAGCATTTTTTGCGATTGGGTATCATCTTTGCCCAAAAGAACTTGCAATTGATGGTCCTCAACTTTCCTGGACCATTTTTCACGCTTCTTGTGCCACAAGACAAAATTGCCGTCTTTGAACCGACGAAACCAATTGCGGCATGTTGTTTCCAATAAAGCACTGTGGAATCCATAAGCATAACCAGCCGATTTCTTCAAATTGAAGCAGAAAACCAGAGCTTCCCCTATATGCCCTTTTTCTGGCACAATACTGTATGTATTATTGTATGAATATGCTGACAACGTGCATTGATTAATGATTCATGTTGACAGATGTCAAACTCATAAAAAAAAATTGGCTTATCCATGGTAGCATAATACGCTCACTCACGCCATCTATGACCAAACAGTGGACTTAAGCTTATACACCTGGTAATTAGTTTTAGCAACTTCACAAAAAAACTTCAATGACTGAAACGCGCAGTCCAATGATGAGTTACAAGCTGAGTCAACAAAGTTTGTCAGGATATCAACAGGAAACATGCGCTTATGTTACAACCTAAAATTACATAATTCAAGGAATCTCATAATAAAGATACTAATTATACTTTGTGATTTTTCCGATTATTTTTTGGTTTCTAGACTTTTAAACTATAAGGGTGTGTTTACTTAGAGATAACTTTTATTGGTGGCAATATGAGTCGATACTCCAATTGGTAGAAGTTACTCTAGAAATTAAATTTAATGGCACTACACACGATGGACAGTAAGTTCTGATTTTATTGTATTAGATTAGAATTTTGAGGAAATAGCCAAAGTTCACGATATAATATGTATTTTGGAAGCAAGTCAAATTACTTTTGATCCATGTCTTGTGCATTAAAGTAATTATTGTACGTTTAATTTTAAACTATTGAATCATATGATCACAAAAATATATAACAAATACACTAAACAATATTCATGAAGGATTTAATGGTCTCAAAAAACATAAAAGCCTTGTACAGACAAAAATGGACCAGCTTCTAAGCACAGACAGTATTCTTATACCAAATTCTTTGGAGAGTATTTTGTCCCCTATGAATAATTTTCCGGGTATTCTTTTTATATATTTTAGTGTTCATGTGAATCAAATTCAATTAATAATGCTTCATATTTTTCCTAAAGCTTTTTTCTATAAACACTAATTTCAATTCAAAGTTTCTTGAAGAAAATTCGTTGTGTGCTTTAAGAAGAATCTAATTTTTTTTAGAAATTTTTTCAGAAAAAATGTTCGATGCGAATATTAACAATTAAGATTTCTTTGTAAAAGAATGGAACAATTTCCATGAAATCATGTTTATTGTTTCCCTGCCTAAATTTTTCATTATTGGTTTTTAGAATTCATCAGCAATGTTAAGATACTCTTGTGAAATTTTCCCAAGGATAATATTTTTAAATGCTATTTCGAAGAAATATGATATTATCAGTAGGCTTTTATAAGGATCTGTAGGAATTCAATTTAAAAATAATTCCTTCTTACAATCAGGAACCATTGAAAATAAGTGATGCAAAAAGAATTTCAGAGCTCACTTCCATAAATACATTTTGACTGCATAGACGACACTTTTCTCGTAAATTATCACTGAACGGACAAGATTGTAAGGATATTATTTACTCAACAATAGAATGGACACACGCTGCCAAGAGTCTGTTGCTGTTCATCGAACGCCTACCGTGGCTTCCATACCGTGTGATCCACCTTTCGACAGGTTCGCTCGGCATGAATCTCCTCTATTCAATTCACTTTGCTGAAGGCTATCGATCAGATTCGTCCTGACAAAAGCCTCGCCGTGGGTGGTGACGACATTGACGGATGGGGATGAATAAATTTCGAAATTGCTCGTGCTTCAATATCATCACTGATTAACTCTCGTAAACTTCACTTTAACTGCTCTCGCAGGACCGAAAACGAGCAATGAAATTGAAAATGAATAGGGAATGGTTCCTGCTTTAAGGACCTTAAAATTTGCTTCATGTTGCTTGAGAGGCTCCTGCTTGGGGTGTATGTTGGCATGCAAACGATTTCAATGCTGGATGTTGCTTCATAGCGAATTTCGTATTAAGGATGAGATCTCATCCTGCTATGAAATCGGTTTGGTTTATTCTTGATGTACGAGAATTGTTGCAGCCTCCAGTCGTGAAGAGGATTGATTTGATACACCTTGAACAAAGGAAGGTGGTTCTAATCTGGCGTTGGAAAATAAGTGCAGATTATCTTCAACGGCCAGAATATTGATTAGGCACTTCGTGCTTTATTCAATTTTCATCGATTTTAAATAGAAGAAAGGAAGTGGCGCAAATTATTTTTAAAAGGTGGATTAATTTCAATCGGCCTCTAGTATCAAGGAAAGGCTCTATGTGTGGACTACGATGTTCACAATGTAAATCCAATGTCCAAGCTTCCATCATCAATTCCATTGAAGAGAACTCCTTCCCTACAACTTCATCTTCTTCTTTGAATAGTATATCCCAACTGGAACTCATTCCGGAACACCATTGTCCAAAGATAAGCAATGGCTTTCTTAGAGCTGAACAAAATCATGTCAGTTGATAGATGAGTACTTTCTTTGAAATAGATACAAGTATCTATAGATTCATTAGGATTATGTGAAACTAACACACATGCCTACATGGACGATGCAAGAAGTTGTGGGTGTCGCAACGTTTTATGATGTTTACTTAACGATTATTGATCGATCTGTACATATAGTGGAGTGACTAAGGACTAGAAATCCTATTCGGGAAGGCCACGCATTGCAGATATATTTTATGATCATTATGACACTCTAGGAAACATTAGGCTTCCGGAAAACAGTCGCTTAGTGTGAATGTAGTGTTGGAAAGTAGGTTTTTGTTTCTACGGGAATTGTGTCCAGGAGTTTTCCGCAGTGGTTTCCATGATAAGGATATTGAAACTTTGTTAGAATGAAGTAATATCGAACACGAAATCTGAACTATTTCGTTTGTATTCCCTTTAAGCTGCATGTGTGCAATTTTGATTTGTGGGTAGGATATGTGAAGAATTACAATAAAAATACACATAACACAGCCGCACTTCCTGAAAAAGGGTTTATCATTGCAGAACGAGACTATTTAAAAAGAAAATTGACCGTAAAGTATTTTTAAGCGATGTATGTGAGTCAGAATTTCAATTTATTTGGTTCAGATTGGGAGCTCGTGACAGGTTAGGGTCTCCGATTCCATATAACATGCCATTTTGAGGGATGATTATTACCGCCGCACGCTTTCCGGTCATAATGAAAATTGTATTTTTATGTGTGACATACTGTTGTGTTTTTCCGTGATATAATATTGCCTGCTTTTGTAATAAAAGACGGTAAAAACTTATTAAAGATTATATAATAATTATTAACTATGTTGTTTTAAAAACTCAGCAGAAAAATTGGCATGCACACCTAATCAGCCAAAGTGTCGAAATTTTCAGGAAAATCTTGTCAAATTTTCGTACAAATTTTTTATGATGTCAAGTTTTACAAGATTTTTCCAGAAAATTTCGACACTTGGGCTTACGAGATGTGCATGCCAAATTTTCTGCTGGGTGTTTTTACAACTAAAATTTTAATACTGTACATGGGCATGTAATTTGAAAACATGTGTGAAAAAAATTGTACAAGTTCACGTGAAATTGGGAGTCCTTTGAGCTGATTGGAATTGCATACCATTAATTATTCGGTCTTCAATGAGTGTTCACCGCCTTTTATTGCAAAGGCAGGCAATGTAATATCACGGAAAAAAACACCAAAGTTTTTCAAAAATAGAAAAAAAATTCCAAGATGACCGGAAAGCTTGCGGAGGCCAGAAACACTTTGATATTTATAGTTTGAGGGTAATTTTATCGTCCTTTAAAATAGCATACTGTAGGAAATTGGACACCTCATCTGGCTTCCTGTCTAATTCCAAAGAACTCAATCGATTTTCTTACTAAGAGCTCGTTGTGAAGTTTTGGACGTTTTTTACTGAAGGATTAAGTCATTGTTAAACCTTAAAATGACGACTAAATTTTCAGGAACTTTGTCTTGAAAAAATTACGAAAAATTTATTACGAAACCTTATCAATAACAATTAACATACAGCCTACAGTATGTTTAAATATCTCGTAGTGCAGCGAAGGTTCTTGAGGACATATACGACAACAAGCAATGGAAGTCGTTATCAGAGTATTGTAAAAATAGAAAAAATTTAAGTATCTAAAAGGAATTTACTACGCATAGACTTTAAATAATATCTATAAAATAAATGGAAGAAAATTGAAAAAAACTTCAGTTTTAAGATGGAAATTGCATGTGAAATGTTTAGACATTCAATAAATATTATATGAACTATAAGGCCTATGCGTTTGATGTAGGAATTTTAAAGTATCGACAATGCAAAATGTCCTTGAGGGATATTTTGAATTGCTGGGAATCATCAAATGCTCAAACTTTCCTTCTTCATCCAATCAAGTTAAATTACTTCAACCAATGAAATTAAATTACATCATCCAATGAAGTTAAATCATTTCATTTAATGAAGTTAAATTGCTTCATTCAAATCTTACTTGGATAAAATTTATGATCAAACTTGAATGTGCATTAATCGTGATACACGACAGAGTACCCGAACAGGTTTTGCCAGCAATGGAAACAACGCCAAGCGTCGGTTAACCCTCGTCGTACATTGAACGGCCAACGGTTAGCTGCCAGTGCTGGGTAAGAGCTGGCTGAGTACTGGACAAGTACTGCATTCGAGTGCTGGCCCAGTGTCAATCCCCAGCACTGCGACAGCACAGGTGATCGGCAATGACTCAGTGCTTGGAGTCATTACTGCAAAATAAAGCTCAGTCTGCGCTGCAAATAAAAAAGGGATTTATGCCACTTTATTATGACATGCTTTGATACAACAGATATTCGAGATACGGAAATAATGTGCTAGGTGTCTGAATAGTGGTGTAAATGGCCGCAATTTTGAAAAGAAGACGCACACTCAATTTTTCAATTAATCGAAAAGTATGACTCGCACGAAGATATTATGTACGGGAAAAATGGCGAAAATTTAGTTTGCCGAAACTTTCCGACACCTTCTTTGCCCATTGCAAAAAAATGCAATAAAATCAGTGCAAATACAACCAGCAGCAGTCTGCGTTTGAGTGCTGGCTCAGTGCTGTAAATTGGCAATGCTTGGAACTATTACTGAAATATAATAGTTCAGGACACAAGCAGAATGTTAAACAATTTGAAGGAAGTTCAATAGTGAGCTTTAGTGCAAGCTCGTTATATTAATAAGTATTGAATAGTTATAATGCGTGAATGTATAGTATTGCATTGATATATAAAGTAAATGCCAAAGAAAGTACATTCACAAGTATTCGACAAAAAATAAATGCTCAACAAACCTTCGTTCATTTCTCTTAGATGAAAGTTTCGCAATATATATTTTTTATAATAAATTTGCGTTGCTATTGTTTATTTCAGGAAAATCAAGCGCGAAATCAAAATGATTAGAGCGAGTTCAGATTTGAAGATCCAATAGTTCTGATTTCATTTTATCTTCAAAAAACTTAGTTTCCGGATTTCATTTCATTTACAGGTTTCCGGGGCGCACTAAAATCTTTAAGGATTGTAACTAAGTCATGATCCAGAATATTATAAAATTGCATTTTGGCCATGTTTGCTGTAAATAACATCTTCGTCGCCGTCAATTTCATTTTGGCATTTGACTGCTGGCGGAGTAACAAATACGTTGTATGCCAGTGTCGTTTTGGGTCTTGGCTCAGTACTGGCATACAAAGACCACCCGTAGCTATCATCCAGCACTCATATGTTACTGGGTCAGCACTGGTGAACAAGCCTCGGCCAGTGCTTTAAGGCGCTCAGCCAGCACGGGGCCAGTTGTGCGACCGTGTTCGGGTAGTGAACATTGAACGGCTATATTCCAATTAGTCTTGTCATGAATGTTGGACTTCAGCTTCTCAAACTAGCAACCCTAGAATTCTCTGGTTCTCACAAAAAACATCCAAACTTTCATGCTTTATGAGCAATATCCTAACGTATTGGAAAAATATCAATCAAAAAAGAACTGTACCACCTTTTCAATGTCTTCCTGGTAACCTCCTGCCGAACCATGATTCTATTTTCAGCTAAATTCATTTCGAATAACGATAAATCACCACCGAATACCCTCTTAGTAATTTTTGACATATCAAATCTACCCCTCACCATAGCCAATCAATAATTTGAAGAATGAAAGAAATAAAAAACCCGCTCACCCAACAAATCATCAGACCGCAATAAGCTGCTAAACAGATATTTTTATCCTGTTTTGATCCTTTCAAGTACTTATAAATATTTCCAACTCCTCCTCCGACTGGAGGAGTTCATGATATATCCATTTTGCTAACGTTCACCAAACCATAATCGATCCGTCGCAACCCTTAAGAAGCTTAAGTGGGAGACATCAAGAATTGTTATTTTCTTTGTATTTCATTTTCCGTTTGGTGGTACCGAAATTCAACATTCTCAATTTCCATTTTTTTCTGTGTATACGAATATGAAAATGTGAGCGATTTGAATTTGAAGGGTTTGGGGTGGGTCTGTGTTGACAATATTGTCGGGAAAAATGTTGACGGGAGAACGTTTCCAGTTGAACGAATGCGACACTATCACTCCATGGCGAATGTTGGCTTGCGGACCCATCATCAAGGATAATATGAATGGGATTGAGAGGGTGTGTGCTTGTAGGCAGTCACACCTTGAATACAAACTTCGGAATTTGTTAGCTGATTGAACATGAAGTTTAGTGCTGTTCAGAATATTTCGACAAATAACATTTCGGTTAGCAATGTATAAGATGGGGCCGAAGAACCGTTCGGTATTCCATTTATGTCGACATGGGAATATTCCAAAAAATATAATTCATCTTATAAGAACAGATTCGATCCATGAATTCAGCTATTTTCCGATCCAATTGTGAATTCAGTGAACAAAGATACATTTTAAAGATACTTTCGTACCATTTTAGGTTCTCATGCTAAATGTTTTTTCTTCGTAGACCGTGGAATGAAAGCTAGAAGTTTCCGGGCTAAAAAATACATTATTTGTTCCTTAAAATTGTTTTTGGATATCATAAATCATTCTGTCCTGGAAGGAAACTCCTCCGGCTGGGATGTTCGTTATAACCCTTAACTGAAAAACTGTGAAAATTGGTCCCTTTCTGGTAGCGGGTAGGAATGCTATTGTGTATTCAGGTGAGCTTTGTGTATTAATTGAATGGGGAAATCCTCTTTTTATCCTGGAAGTTACAAAGCTGAAATCCCGTCATACCAATGAGAAAAATTAGGGACGATTATTATATGCTAGGTAGAAGTGTGCATCTGTCTAACAATCTCTGTACTTTTCGGAAGACATTGACTGGATTTTTTGCCCTTTTTCTGTCTGCACTGTACTGGGGGATGATATCAGGACAGCATAAGATTGATAGTATTGGAAAGGATAAATTTAATTAGAGTCGTATTTCATCGGTGCCAAGCTTCAGGAGTTCAAGCATCACCATGAGATATATTGCAGGAAACAGGAAGGTTAGTACACCAGCTGCGAAGCATAACTTCAGGAGATTTACTCGCAGATATTCTAGGAAAGGATGAGTTCTGAAAACTTGTGGGTTATCATGACGTGCTTTTAATTAACTTGTTATCTTTTTAGAAGTGTATCAAATATAAATCAATGAGTTTTGATAGGAAAGTGTTGCAGATGAAAGGTGACTGGTCTTTTTATTGTGCTCGTGATCGGTGAGAAAACTTGCTTTTATATAATTTTTGATCAGGATTAACTTGAAAAGTTGCGACTATAGACTTTAATATCGCCCAATATTAATTACTATTAGTAAGCAATTTAGGTTATGTACATATTTGATGCCTTATAATATGAAAGGCTATGTGTTTGGTCTCCATGTTCTGTTGGTTCGCAATCAGTACCGAAACACATTAGCGAGAATCCTTCGGTTTATATCATGCATAAAACAAATTGATTTACTTACTTGATAAACATACAAATGCCCGTTGTTTGAGTAGCACGACTAATCCCTTTCCAGGAGGCCATCATGGTATACTTCTGACGAGCGGTTAAAGGCAGTCGCGGATCAGGAGCAGCTGGAGGTGGGGGTTCACTTGGCCCTAAGGCATTACCACTATCACCCTTCGACGAACTCGAAGCTAACTTACTTAACTCGCAACCCATTGCACTTAGAAATCACTTTTCAATAAGCTTACTTCACCAACACTCGCAGGACACACCGATTTGTAGCTTCGAATAGCTGGCAAGGATACACACTGTGTAAAGCTAAGGGAACCCTTTAAAGTATGAATGAAGAAACACAACCAGCACAATCACTTCGATTTGAAGGTTGTAAGAACGCAATTCACAAGTGATTCCGCGAAAAAAAGCTGTTCTGTTTACTTCGACACTTTACAGGACGAAATAACGAAATTTTGCAGCAATTTAAATTGACTGTCGAATAAACTGATTGACGTCAACCCAACGAATGCGTTCCGGCCGGTGTCCTTGTGTCCGTCGTTCCTTCAGGTCTTCGTCTAGTGCTCCTTCAGGGCGTCCTCCTTCCGATGATATGGGACACTTCACTGTAAGAGTAGAGTGTGTACATTATGTGTCCTTATTCTGTTGTAACGAACGGAATTCCAGCTGAAAGATATGGCCGGCTCGTGCTTAGGCTGACAAGTGCTGGATGGAATTATTACTTGTTTTTTGTGGTCTGCAAGAGAAAATAAAAAGGAAAAAGTGTATTTCAAATGTTTGAGTCACTTTGATAAATTCAAGAAAGAGCTTTCCTTTATTCTGAATAAATCTTTAATATACAGTCAACCCTCTCATTACGCGGTACTCTCAGAACGCGGTTTCCATATAACGCGGAGCTGAAATTGGGACAGCCCTCCTATAACGCGGTACTCTTCCATACAAGGAGGTAGACGGTTTCCATAGAACGCGCTACGAATTAGCCTGGTTTGTACGGTTAAATCCGAGCTTCTTATAGCGCGGTTTCCATATAACGCGGTACGCACTCACCGCGTTATAGGAGGGTTGACTGTACTAAATAATGTGCTTAAAATAAAGTGAAGTTGTCAATAATCTCCTAAAATTATTTGAATCCTGCATAAAGGATTCTAGAAAGGTTTTTCCGGTTGTTGTTTTCAACCAGAATCATAGATCCTTCTTGTGAATCAACATTTAAACAATCAATAAGTGATTATATAATAAGTGAATACTCAGTTTCTTTTGATAAAATTACCATGTCATACTCAATGGTACAGCCTTCAGGCTCACCTTCACTTCTGCAAGGACGAACTAATATCGGTTAACAGTTACAAGCATACAATATATTGTGTGCTTCCTTCTTGCCGAAACGCTGAGTAACGTAATGAGTTTTTTCTTTCATATTTGCAAAGCAAATGAACTGCCAGGCAAAGTTTGTGGTAAACATCCTTCAGTGAATGGCAAATTCATCCTTTCATACAGAGAGTGAGTGAGTGGTTTATGATGCCGAGATGTGAAAAGTTGATATCCTTAGAAATTTTTGTGATTTTATCCTTCGAAAAGTTTTCCCATTTCGGATATGATCGAAATATTTCTAATTTTGTTTTGCAACTTAACTATAAGCGAGGGTAGGACTCTATGCATTGTACGGTTAGAGCGTAGGAGTAACAGCGTAACAGTGCTAGCAAGGATACTGTGGGAAGTTTTGTGTGTCATTGGATATGGCTTATATTTTGTTGACAAGTTGCTAGTTTAAATGTAAAAAAGTCGACATTTTCTTCTATCGAAAACGAGTCCTTGCGATATGACGTTGAAAATAAGAAAATGCAAGCCAATTATGAGTTGTTGAAATTTTCGGGGTGTAAAACTTGACCCCACGTTTCCTGTTGTGTGCTTCGACTAGGATTTTAGGGAAGCTACACGAAAATTTGAACGGAGAGGAACGTCAAAATTTTCAATTGCTAGATAATTAATTAATGACTTAGTCAACTGTTGATTCCAAACATTAAAATAAGATAAATTTGAGAGAAATAAAATAGGAGAATCGTATAATTTGTGAAGAAAGCACGTTTCCTATTTCTTTTTAAAGTATGTTGATAAATAATTTTTGAAAATTAAAAAATACCAGGATCTGGTGATCATTTTAAAGGCAGTCGAGGTAAACAACAAAAGGAAAGAACTTTAAAGAAAAACTACAAACATTTTTACCTGCTAAACCAAGTCTTCCATCTTTGCCAAATTAGTACCATACAAAAGGTCACAGTATTTGCTTTGTGCAAGCATGGACGAGGTGTGTGAGAAGCGTTATGAGACTGACAACACTGCGAGCGATCTGGCAACGTTGTGTCTACCGGTCTGTGCTAGACCGGTTTGTTTATCTCTACCACTTTCTCAGTCTGAGTTTCAACTCCGTACAGCTAACACATTATTTTTGACAGCACCACCAGTGAACATGTGTTTTTGTTGTGTGGTACAAAAGCATTGTAATTTAGAGCAACGTTGTGCGATCAAGTTTTGTGTTAAACTTAGTGAATCCATGAATATGACTCTTGAAAAGTTGAAACAGGTCTATGGGGAACATTGCTTATCAAAAGAACAAGTTTTCTGCTGGCACAAATCGTTTTTGGAAGGCCTAGAGCACGTTGAAGATCAACCTTGCTCAGAGAGACATTCAACTTCAAAAACTGACGGAAACGTTGAACGTGTGAGGGCTCTTGTGAGATCAGACCGTCGTTTAAAAGTAAAGATGATGAGTGAACTGTTTAATTTAAGCGCCTGCATCGTACATCAAATTTTAACAGACGATTCGGGCATGCGTAAGATTCGTGCCAAAATATGGCCGGAACACCGCACAACATTTTCATTTCCATCAGTAAATTTTTGACCTCAAAACGCACTTCTGTTGTTCCTCAACCCTCATATTCACATGATTTGAACCCTTGTGACTTTTCCTCTTTACCTAAATTAAAGCATATCTTCAAAGGACATCATTTTGAAACTCTGGAGAACATTCAAAAGACTGTGACCGACCAGTTGAAAACTTCCAGTGCTGCTACCAAGATTAGGGGTTGCATCTAGACTACTTTTTAATTTTGAATGGGAATGTTCTCTTAAATATACATTATTGCAGCATATCGAGCTTGTACTGTAGATTCCAAACAATGATAGCTGTTTAAATCAGGATAAAATATATCGTGTTTGGTCTTCCTAAAATATCCCAAGGATCAAAAAAATCTGACGAAAAATCACTCAATTCAGTTTTTAATTTAAAATACTTTCAAAATCTTCTCCAGAAAATAATCAAAATTGATTATCATTTCATTCACAAACAATTCTCTTTGTTGACACAGAAAATCATGATTTTCTACATTTCAAACTCAAATAAAATTCCCAGTAGATCTTCTACCAATTCCGAAAAGATTTACAGTCGCAAAGTAAACATAGGCGTGACATTCGCACATGGAATTTTCAAGAAGTCTCTCAAGCAACATTCACCAAACAACTTGATCCTGTCATCCTTGTCGGCGTTGCTAATAAATAGTAGCAAACGGAAGATTTCAAGGTAATTTAATCAAGAGTAGGCGCACGGTGACACAACCAACCGTTGAAAACGGTTCCCATGTAGACAGTGCGCGAAGAATACAAAATGTGTCCCATATCCTTGCCACCTTGACAGACAAAAGATGATGCGAGAGCTGATGGTTTTATGGAAATCCTGTCGACCTACAATCCAATCTGAGGATACCATTGACGGAGGAGCGAGTAGCCTACACGGATGGTGACATGAGTAAAATTTCGTCGGAAGTAGATTACCACTTGAATACTCCTCCTGCAGAGAGCGAGTACGTCCTTCAGTTTGAAGCAGTTGCTGAAGTGGAAGCTGGAACATATTGTTCTAGAGGAAGGGATTGAAAACTGCAGAAAATATTGATTATGGAATTATGAGCACACTTTAATATATTCTTCAGTCATGAATAGTAAGGAAGGCGCCTGATTATCTCGGAGTGCATTAATATAATTCGGAACATAGTTCTTATATGTATACACCCCTTCACATGCTAGAGTAACTTTTGCATGTTTTGGATTAATTAAGGAAACTATGTCAGTTTAGTGGCTTACAAACAGCTACCAGTACTATTCAAATTCGTAATTCAAAGGAGTGAGTTGTTTAGCCAAATGTTAGCTAGTTGATTCTACCGTATAAGGCCTCAGTACCAGAAGTTCTTCCTTCACAAGCTCACCCAAAACCACTGCTCTGCACCCCAGCACATCTTGAACAGAATAATTTAATTTACAGCATCCCAACATCCTGGAAGGTTTTACAATGGTTTCATTATGCCCACCCACAATGATAATAATTTATCAAGGGCTCCGGAAGACGATTTTGACTGCGAAGGAAATCCATCACGGTTGTCATGCAGATGGGTCCGGATGTCTAAATTTAACGTATTTCCTATGCATGCCCACATGCTACAATATGAACGTGGAGGATACTTTTCTTGGGCCAACAATCTAAACACTCATGTGAGAAAAGGATTTGCATGAATTGACAAGAATTGACTTACTTCCTGGAGAGAACTATTGTTGCTTCAAAGGTGGTGGTGGCTCAACAAATGTTAGCTTGTACTGTGTTAGCTTTGCTGACAATGTAGATAGATAGGTATTTTAGTGTCCTCCGTAATCTTATTCTTAAATATAGCAAAAGTAATTGAAAGGTAAAATGCTCAGACAGAGTCCTTTTGCGATTCTTCGGTGGGAGATGAAAATAGATGATATTATGTTAGCGCCGACACATTTGACTCTCAAAATAAGTGTGTTGATAACATCCTCGTATGGATTGCCAGTGATGAGGTTCTTTGAATGAAATTTGAGAGTGGGATCGAGTTTGTCCAGGGTGAATATTGTTTGTAGATCAAGAATGTATATTCTATCTGATTGATGTCAATATTGTCACTTTGGAAATGTTATATCAATGAAATGTGAGAAGATCTTTATTCTTTCCTTATTGAAGAATGTGTTGCAGAAGCTGATTTTTTTTGTCAAATTTTTCCGTGCAATTGTTTTTTTTATTTTTGAAAATTCATTTGGTTGAGACAGAATTGATTTTTTCTCTGATGTGCTTTAATATTTTTTGCTATCAGAAATTCTTCTTTTTATTGGTTCGTACGAAATATTCAACTTTACTTCCAAACAAAAGATTTTTGATTTTGTTGTAAAAAATATTTCGCGTATTCAATCTGAATTTGATCGTACACTTTCTTTGAACGGTGTACGATACATTTGAACAAAAGTATTCGAAAAAAATTTCTACACGTTTATTGGTGGTTTCATAGTCGTGATTATGTTTTGAAGAACATAAATGTCAACGAAACTGATGCAATATTTTAAAACAATTTTTGCTGTTTCAGTTTGGACTTTAACCTTCATGTTAATGTAACGGTAAATGTCCTTTCACGTTGTCATACAATCTATCTTTATTTACATTTAACCCACCTCCCGAATATCGTTGATTATTCAAATTTGAATAGAAATCCTGCGCAGCAGCAAAGTGAGGTGAATATCGAATGTCATTAATATTCACCTCACTACATCTGTTCAAGTTTACGATCGCATTTACACACACTGTGAGCTAGTAAGAAATTACTACTGCACTCAGTAGGCGAACTGGTACTTCCACCTTTGAATGGGATGGCATTGGCTAGCCGTATCGTTGCAGACCCTTGTCTAATGGAGGATCGTAGAAATAACCCCCATTTAAGTAGGCCTTCACGTTAAACACAGGTCCATTTCTGTCAGTTGGTAGTGAACTATGAATAATTTTGAGCATTATTTTATTCGATAAGTTCATTGAAAATACAATTTTTCAAGAAAGTGAAAAATAACCCAAAAAAGGTAAATTTCTGGTGCCACGGAAACTATGCTCACTTGGAGGTATCGAAGATTTTTTCTTCAAAGGAAAATATGTTGCATGTAATCAATCGCATCTTTAAATACACAATTTTTGAAACTATACTAACATTTAAATTTCAAAAGATTAAAGATCCAAAAGTAAACGAAAAAGATTAACCCAATTTCTTTTTGACATCTCGAACAATTTGGCTCCGTCGATAACCCAGTTTTCTATTTATATTTCATTCATAAAAAACCCTCATAAAACCACATATCAGTTCGTCATCATCCAAATTTACGATTCCCAAAATGATTCTTGAGTATTTCCATCAACTCTCAGTGGTGGAATTAAGAATTTCACCAGTAGCACCTATGCCCATTCACGATGACCCCGACAAGATACACCGGTAAACTACCCTTATTTGGTAATTCCTCGAATAAATGGTTGTCTGGGCGTTAATTTGTTGAAATCCTCAATGCAGTCCGACGTAAGTCAAATTAACTACCAAGTATTCATGCTATTTGGCACGAAACTGGATTAGATTAGATCTCTACCCCCGTAACTTGAGCAGGAGCTGTGTGTTCTGCACTAGCCAGGAGTCAAGGTGGTTAAATGGTTCCGAATTGTATAGTTGCGTGATATTAGGAAATTACCAGAGTTCAGCAGACATGGCTGAGCTTTTGTGTTATTTTTTTGATATTGGAGCATAGTCCTTGCTAGAGTTTTTGGAGTCGAAATATTATTCAGATAGCAGTTCATTCATTGGGATACTTTTTTGGAGTGAAATATCTTTCGGAACGATGGATACGCGGGAATGCCGACTTTTTGCTAGGATTTTGTCTTCAAGGACATTGTTCAACCTTAATGAATTATGAACAATGAAGCAAAAGTTAAAGCTGATAAGAAAAACTCGAAAGGAACTTGAAACTAAGGGTATATTTTCATATCAGCTTGAATATTAATGCGTATCTTACAAGGATACGATGTACGGTTTCTAACAAACAAATATCATGTCCCGACATATGCCATTAGGCTCATGAAACTCATCATACAAATACATACATGCCTTGCAATTACTTGATAAATATTAATTACCGGAATGCTTGAACTGAGAAGGCAAAAATGGTAGTGCCGCAAACCATCAACACTATACAAATATTATCCTTTGCTAGACGCATGAAAGGTAAACGCAGGAAAATCAATAAAATAATCGTTAAATTTGTGCTGAGCTGTATTTTTTTTGGTGCTCTTGTGACGGTCGTATCTAAATACGGTAGATATAAATGGTCATTAAATTGATTTAGGACGAAAGGATAGACGGGTAAGTCAATACCAGACCATGAATTATTTAATGCTGAACAAAAGGTGAGTTTATTTTAGACGCATGTTTTTGGTAATTTGTGGTTTATTGACACATAATTCTAATTGATGGATCATTAATCTAATCGAGTTGCAATGCCAATAGACATGCTAAGAGTGAATTGGGTTCATCTGGAATGTAGGGTGTTATTTTGAAACATCGAGTTTATGACATCTCAAAAATGAAGAGTTAAACTATCCCCCTAAGTGGTAGCGGTAGTTTAGCTTCCTTAATGGAGGTTCTATTGAAAAGTGAGTGAGAGGAGCTTACCGAACGAAAAAGCGAACGGAAGTTTGTCTTAAAATTCAAAGTGAGGACAATACACACCAATGATGTGCAAATATAAGAGTAAAGCGGCTAGTTTAGTAAGCAGAGCATGCGGGTTCAAATCCACGCTTCATCTGTTTGTTTTACTTTAGGTTACTTTGTGCAAATAAAAATATAAAAAAAATTCTTATTTTGTCATATTATATGCATCCTTGATTTTTGACTTTGTCACAATAATTCCAGAATTTTTCCTGGTTTTATCAACGAACGAAGCTAAACTTTCCACCAGACACTCCCAGAGTGCCTCACTGCCTTATTTAGACATTTTTTTTGTATATTTTGTTTTGCTATGGTCAACCTGTTTTTTTAGCTCTTTTCACGAGGAAAACTCACTCTTTTTTTCGCTTACGATTACGATGAAAGTCGCCGTAGCGAAGTGGACGAAACCGGAAAAAATCTTGACATTCCTTTCTATATAAGCTCATTGTCTTTTTTATGAATTTTGCTTTCATATTATTAAAATCGTGTATTTAAAAGTTTATTCTAAAAAAAACTCTATTACAATTTTTTTCTTTCGACTCTTCTAAGATTTGAAGGTGCCATGTCCTATTAAAGCTTATTTTTCAATTATGTTCTATATACTCTTTTAAACCCCGATTTATCTAACATGAACGCTTAAATTGTTTTTGCAGTTTTATTAAAAATATTTTCCAATAACCGGCAAAAATTGTGTGACATCCGTCTTTAAATTTTAGGAAAATTCACATGAAATGTACAAGTATAGTAAAGGATTGCCAGCTTGCTTGTTCACCTTCAATATGAAAAAAAAATCTAGTGACGAAGAGATCCAAATCGGCAAGATTTTCTTTGAAACAAATCCTTCAGCTCAACATGTACGCTTCGTTAATTAAATCTAAATAGTATCCTGAATAATTTCCAGGAAAAACAACCAACCGTTGCAAATTATCATCTCACCGAAAGCCAATATAAATCTTGTCTTCCTGCACCTCAACATTATCTGCACTTGTTGTCCAACTATTGCATACTCTTCGAAAAAGTTTACTTTAGCACTCAAACTTTCGCCAAGTTTGAAATGCGATGAATATTTTTTTTTGCAGTCCTGCTTAGTTCAGCTCACCAAAATCTTCCACAGCACAGCTCTTCGTATCTTGATTAAATATTTTCTACTTTCAAAACTAATTATATCTTATCCACTTTGCAAGTACGTTCATTGTGTAGATACTCTAGACTCAGTAGAGTGTAGAAAGTAGAGCACTTTCCAATGACACCGTTTTTCGTTCTTGCTCTGTTCAGCCTGCAAAGGACTTGCCATGAAAGAGGCTAGAAAAACTACTTGAAGATTTTTTTGTGCTCTAATAAATTTATAGAACGAACATGCAATTTTTGTCCTTGTGAACCCTGTGTTTTTTTTGCTTTCCGTTCAATCTTATTATAGTGTTTGTGGTAGTTTTGTCGGGAAGATAAATTTCACCAAAGATATGATCCATGATGTGCTCCTCGTGTGGGAGAGTGCATGATACCAGTAAATGGATTGGTGGCATTAGAAAACACTTCATTTTCAGGGATGATAAACGATCCAGGTAATACTTTTCAGCTTTTGTGAGTTTGATTTGTGGTTGAGCATTAATGGGATCGGACAGGCAAGCAGGTACTTAGGGTGGTTTCCATGAACTTGTAGTAGGTAGGTAAGTAAGCTTTCTATGAAAGTGTAAGGTGGTGAGGGATAAATGATTATGAGTGCAAACCAGCTGCTGGTGACGATGGAACATGTACATTCGCTCTCGTGACCACTTGGAACAAGACTACTTGGGTCGGTGAAATTCTCTAATGATGCTCCTGTGATATTACCTGAATAAGACTTCTTCTTTCACCAGATGGTGCCTTATGTATCTCTAAGATGGTCAGGTCATCACACGCTTTATAGTTTGGAAAACTAATTTATCTGAAGAATTCAAGGTAGAAGTTTTCAAATAAAGAGCATGTGCTGCTACTTTGAGGTTTATATGAAAATCGACAAGAAAACATTTTCAGACACCAAAGACTATCAAATGAGGGTGTGTTATGGATGAAAAATATTTGCCCTTTTTTTCAAAGCTAACCACATTCTGCTGTCTCTAAATTATGAGTCCGATTACGTTCGTTCAACTTTTGTAGATAAAAAAGAGTCAATCTGTAGATGATAAATCAAATGTGGAAATTGATTTGTTCAAAACGTTAAAAGGTGCAATCACCCTATTTTTTCACTTAATTCTTGTCACAAAAAATGTCACAAGCAGATTTTTGGGAAAACTTATGCTTTAGTTTGAGACGATTTCATTTTAAGTTTGTGATGATTTTCCATGCAAATTTCAAATCGGTTCAAAAAAATATTAGTTTAAATGAACAGAAAAGTAATTTTCTGTAATTCTGTAATTTCTATATTTATTGTAAGACGACTAGTTTTAACTAAAAAAAGGTAATTTTAAGCATGCATAATGTTTCAAAAAAAAAACAAATTTACTGAATAAAAAAACAAAAAAAAAACAATAAAAAAACAAATAAATATAAAAATGCTATTATTTCGGCGTAAATTTTCATTTTCGTCGATTGGTCAATAAAAACGTCATTTTGATTGTTGGAACGTTTCTATCCGTAACTAACAATTTTTTGGAACTTGGAAAGGCTGGATTTTATATATCAAAATCGTGTATTAAAAGATTAGAAGCTACAGTGATTAATTTCACTGACGTTCACTTACAGAAGCTATTGTTCGATTCATTTGAATTTTTCATTCAATTTATTTAAATTAATTTAAACTTCATGTTGCTGGAATGTAAGCGTTGAAAACGCAAAACTTTAAGGATCTTCATAAAATTTATATTTAATTTAATCTATTTTATTATTAAGTTAGTTTATTTGGTTTCATTGATTATTCTAATTAGGTTTTTTTTAAAATGGAAAATATGTTTGGTGTCAAAATTTTATCAACTTTAATTTGGTTTTGGATATAATAAGCTTGAAAAATGAATTGAAAAGAATGCCTAGAGATTTTCCTTAATTATCTCTCTTCTTTTTATTTTTTCACCAAGTTAGAACAATTCCCGGCAGAGGTGAATTTTAGTGGGCCTAAACGCGCTGAACATGCGAAACTGTAAGCGGTAGGCCATGGTAAGGTGGGCCCAAGAAGCTAAAACTGTGCTTGGCGAGTACAGCTGACGGTCGTCATTCAGTGAAGAGTGACTCAGCTGCCCGAGATATTATTGATCCCACGTAATTTTTGTTTGAAGGATCAATTTTTTATTGATTTTGGGACTAAGTTTAGCAGTTGGAAATCTTACCCAAACCTAAAAAAAAATTTCTTTTTTCATTAATTATGCCCGGAAATTAAATTTTCAAATATCTATTCTTAGTTAATTGAACATTTCACATATTCAGGACGACTTGCTCAGCAATTTCAGCTAAATTTCTCTCAAGATGACAATCACAAGAATCGTTTTAATAGCAGCACAGTTTCATATTTGAGTTCTTCTATTATTTGCAAGTTCAAATGGAAGAGAATCATAAAATTGCGTTTCATAAGAACATTTTAAAAGTAACATCTATGCAGAGAAAACACCTTTCTTCGACATAAAACGTTCTGAGCTTCTTCCATAATTAGTAACGTACATCTACACTTCTCACATGAGTGCTAATTAATTTAAAGTACTCTTCCTCCGAGGGTGGAATATCATTGCGCAGACTTGTACGTTTTATTGTCTCGGAACACATTAACTACTGCTGCGCTTCTTCTGCAGACTTACTCATATTTGAAACCAACCACTCTTGAAAGGCGACCATGAAGTTTTTGTCATCAGCGAAATATCGTCAGGATACGCCAACGCTCTCGCAGCTTTCGTAAATGGTAAGGCAATTAATTTTCCACCACATGGAAGCGGGGGGAGGTGGCTGCAAATTGAAAAGGACGATCATCCATAGGATCCATGAACAAAAAAATGAAGAGGCATGGAAATTTGGATTATGTTAATTAGTTTGGACAAGATTAGCGGTTATTTGTGCGTGAAATGAGTTTTTTTTCAGTTGAGGCAAAGATGGATTGGATGACTTCCATCGGTGGTGAAAAAATAATTTGAATTATAGCCTTTGGTACGATTCAAAGGAAATTCATTTGAAAAGGTTCCTTTGGGAGCACGTTTCTGTTGAAAGCAGTTGTATGGCATTTAATTAAAGTTTTATTACAAAAGTAATTGTCTCCAGCTTTGCTTAATTTTTAGAGCCATCCGAAAAGTTTGAAGGGCATCATGTTATGTTCATATTTGTTTATTGAGTTTTGTTTAATTATAATTCGGGGAAAAAACACAAGGATTTTTTATACGTTGTGGTTTGACTTCATTCACGAGGGCAACAAGATACGCATCGTTTTATTTTAATCATTATTTCATTTACTGAATTTTCAGAAAGATTTCTTGGTGCTTAAACTTTCAAAATATCGGAACCAACTCAAACAATCTATAATCCTTATGAGAAGAAAACTCATAAATCATCAAATACATCAGTTGTTGTCTTCATTGTTCTATTTGAAATAAAAATCATTCACTCATACAATTAGTTTCCTTCAAATAGAGTTTTTGCTTGTGTTCAAAACACTATGAATTCGCGCCACTGTCTATCCGCTTACATATCTCAAGCTAATACGTCAAGAAAGTTTCATTGCTTGCCACTAGACGATAGATGTCACTAATTGTAACTTTTGTAGCCGCTGTAAAGTTATCGCACCGCCATCTTTCTCATAAGTTGAGACGGGACGAACAAGAACATGTCTCACTCCATTGTCAACCGCGCGTCGTGCAGGATCCATTCGATTCGTGCACTCGATTATTACCTTCTAGTAATAAATAATTTATCGTTAAAGAATTATTAGTTTCATTGTAGTAAATATCTACAATTTCTCGCAATGTTCTCAGTTTTGCGCGCGAAATTCAATCTTAAACATAGATTTTTTTTTGATTTTGTAAAAACAATTTTTCCGGCGTAAAGAGTTACGACTTAGATGTTGACCAAGAATATAAACACTTTGCCAAGGATCATTAAAATCCATTCAATAGTTTCCGTGCGATGCAAGGAAAAGCGGACAGACATATTGAAGCTCCAGAAACAGAAAACAGTTTACTTCAATGAAGTTCACACATGAATCTAAATTATTCAAAGTTGAATCATCATTATTTCGCAGTATTGGTCTTGGAATGTTTTTCAGGAATACATATTCCCATTTGAAAAAATCCAATGCCTCAAGACAAAGCATTGGATTTTTGGTTTGCGAGATAACAATCCGAACGAATTTCTACATTTTGCACCCAAAAATTTTCTAGCTTGATTATTGGTTCACAAATACGTCTGTAGTTTTAATCCTTGACTAGTTTTTCCTGCAATTTTACTCTGTAATTATTTATACTTCTACTCACACTGTATCTGTTCTCAGTTTCCAATTTCACCCTTCACATCAATTAACCACTTTAAGCAAGTACAATTACATTCCGTTTATTAAATTTATCGTCTTCATTTTCTCTCAGGACAATCTATACTCCATTCAGTTCTAATGAAAACATATAATTTGCAATCTTTACGATACAATTACTTGATTTTGGAATAGCCTGACAAGAAAATTCAAATTTCCCAGCAATATTCTACCCCAATCTCTTTTACTACACAAAATATACATACATTTACACATTGCTTTCGAAAGTATCTTCACCAACAGATACTTTTCAAGAACAGAAACATATCCAGTTCAATTTCCATATTTTTTGATATTATATCCAGCATTTATCGTTTCGGTTTGCTTTAACCAACAGTGTGGATGTTGAAGTGAAAGGATAATGTAACAAAAAAAGACATAATCCAGGGTTCAAACATGAAACATTTAAGGATGGAATTGAAATTTCAGGAAAAATAGACACAAGAATCTGTGCGGTACAGATCAGCCTAAACATTATGATTCGTTCATAATTTGTTATGAATTTTCAAGCAGAACAGAATTGTAAGCTGTCCAAGATGCCAAGTCCATTCCACAGGCTTTTCAGTGGTAACCCTTCAATAGTTCATCCAATACAAGAAAAGGTTAGAACAGTTTTTAGAAAACTATGTTGGAAAAAAGTGGAAGATACAAACGTAATTCGAGTGTTGTATGGCGTTCAAACGATTCACCCTGTTGAAAAATGTATTTCATCGAATTTTCACATGAAATATTTGAAGGGGGGGGGGGGGGGCAATATCAAAGATTTTTCCGAGCTATAAAAGAAAGACATAGCAGAGAAATAAGATATACATTGGAGTGTTAGATTTCAAGTGTGATACGTGATACACGTGCATTTTTGATTTGAACGCAAAAAAGTTCCAAAGAAGAATTCGGTCAAAATTGAGGAAGTTGCTGAATATGTTTATATAATTTTACTGAGATTGACAAAAAATCGATGGATTTCAATATCTTCAATTAATATTCAAAGCAAATGGAAAAAGCTTCCACAGTTCATTAAAAAATAATCAAATACTTCTTTTGTTACTATGAATACTTTCTCTTGGGTTATTAGGTTCCTTATAAGGACCATTTTCATTTTTAACTTCATTTTTTCTTTATTTTGTTTATTTTTGGTCCTTTTTTTCTGAGGAAAAACATTTGTGCAACACTAAGTAATTAAAGCACATAGCTACAATTTCAGTTTTTTCAAGAAGAAAAGGTCGACAGGACTTATTGCGTATTCCTAGTTTAATTCCAAAAAATTATTGAGTCATGTTGATGATGTCTAGATTTAGTTTTGCGCCTCACCTTGAGGGACCTTTTAAGCCATAAAGTACAAACAGCACCGCTCAGGGAAAGTTTTTGATTAAAAAATAATGAAAAGGCCTTCGGAACCCCAATATTTGTGAAAAATTTCTGAATGATGGCATTCAACTTATGCAGATCAAACCCTCCTTAAAATCAAATTCAAGTCCTTGTCATTTATTCTGTAACATTTTCAACCAAAAGTACATTAAATAAGCTTCAAACCAATATTCTGAAATGTTCATTAACACAAAATCTCGCTTTATTTTTCGCAAAAATCAAACACTTTCCGAATAAAAACAAAACGTGGAAGCCCCACGGCAACATCTCCTTGCATATTCAATTTTAAGATATAATATCAACAGCATTTATTCCTGAAATAGGGTTATAGAGTAAATGTTGCAAGAATCAGATAGCCAACAGCATTTTATTTATTGAATACTGATACCCTTATATCCCCATTGCGAACGCACTGGAAGATCGCTGCTACCATCCTTAAAAAAGTATCTATCAGAAACAGATTTTAGTCCTGGCAAGAGAGCTTCTTTGCAAACCAGTTCACTTGTATATGTATAAGACTTCCCACCTTCCTGCCTTCTACACTTCAATCGATCGGTTTTATTTTTGGGTGGTTCTCTTTGAGTTTTCTCTTGAAACTCCTACACAAATCTCACGTATCTTTCCTTGTTAAAGGTGGAAAGAAGACGCTAGCACTTGTGGTGAAGGCATATTTCTACCTTTGGGTAGGTATGTACACAACTCGAAGGAACTTCATGAAAGCGACAGGGAAGAAATAATTTTTGGCTTTGATAGAATTTACGGAGACACCATGTTCGCTCCATTAAGGATTTTATTACGAATTTGATATGCAATGTGGTTGTCAGGAATTGTTTTAATATACGTAAGATATCTGAAATATCATGTGCAAATTAAATCTAGCACATTGGAAGGTTGTTCATATTTGTTTGGTACTGTTTTTGGGCATAGCACTAAACGTTATGATACTTAGCATTCATGGTCTTGTATATAAATATTTTACAACTATCGGATGCCAGAGATTGATTCACTTATTTTATGAGTAGTTGTGCTCATTGTCGTAGAATTTTCCTTCAGAATACAAAATATTTAATTCGTGTACAAAAACTCAAGGGAAAGATGCTGAAATCATAGGAAGGATTCAGAAATGGTTAATACTTCGAGCACAGTTGAATAACAATCAACAAATTGTATAAAAGATACAACTTTTGAAGTTGTACTGAACAAAATATTCTACGAAAAGATGCTACTTTCAAAACGTTGAAGATTGAGTTTCAAAGGAGTTTATAAAAAAATTCAAGAATTTGATATAAGTTACTCTGAACAATTCTATTTTTTCCCCAATAAATCTATGAGTGTCCAAAAGGAGTTCAATATTAATTCATCAAAAGCCATCGCAAAAAATCCAAAATAATGTGCTAACAAAAATTAATGATCATGCACGTAACATTATCATTAATTTTTGTGATTTGTTAATGAAACAAATCTTGTCTGAGGTTAATCTCTACCTCTATTGTTTCTCTCGAAAAGATTTATCACCGGAAAAATGGAATCAAAGAAGACATCTATTGTTTCTTTCAGATATGTATATATCTCGTTGATGAATAGAAAAAACGTGTCACCAAGCTTCCTATCAACACATAATTAATTACAAAAAACGATTAATGAATTTCCTTTCTTTTTCCTTTGTTTCACGTTATTATGTCTTTGTATACAAAAAAAGTCAATTTACATCATTATTCTGGGAGGAATATACTTTGAAATTCAATCAAGTATTCAGCTTTAATTAGACCTGGTGAAAAAATCTGAGGAACATAATTAATCACTTAAATGAGTTGCAAATGTTGAGTAAATTCACGAGCCATTATTTACAGTCACGAAATAAATGGAATTGCAAACAACATTTTGATGGAAATGTAATCGATCAGCACATCGGTCAAAATATCATAGCATTTACCTAAACCCAAATTTTAAATAGTCAGAAGGATAATCGATGAAATATAAAGTGACAGCACACAGCAGCTCACATATAAACTGGTGGCGTATAAAATGGATGCATATTAACTGACAGCATTTCACTTGTCAATTAGTATTGTCAATCATCTTAAAACATGGCTGATATCATCTGTTGGTCGCCATTTTTATCTACTGTTTGTGTAAGAGACTGTATTGGCTCATTCGGTAAACAAAATTGCAATTATTATCAGGTTATGAAAATGTTTGTATGAAATTTTGAATTGCAGTAGGTTTTTAGCGCATTTTTTCTCGTATCTGATTCATAATTGTATTAAATTATTTAAAAGCGAAGCTACATCATAGAATTAAACATATAACGAATTGAAACCTACAAATCTGGGCACGGGCCAAAACATTTCATTGACTTAAGCGCTTATTTATAAGTTTATAAAATGTTATTTTTACAGGGTGAGAAAATAATGTGTAAGACGTTTCCTCAACAAATTTTTATTCTTTATTTTAGTGAACAAATTTAAAAGCAAACATTGTACTAGTTTTTTGATAAATACTGTTTGCCTAGCTACCGAGGAAATTGAATTAAAATGATTGACGCAACATTAAAGTTAGCACAAATGGTGAGAAGAATTGTCCAACATATCACGTCCTATTTGTATAGAAAAAGTTGCATTCCAGTCCAAATCTCCTGAAAAATTAAAAATTATTACTCTTTACATGAAGGGTTCTGATAGTTGTTCATGTTTACGGTATGTTAAATGTGTATTTGTTGAAAATCGTTTGCACATATACATTTCCCTCTGGAATTATGTTATTAAAACTCGCTTATGTCTTCCGTTTCCTCAAACCTCGATGCTCCTATGCACAATAAAACTTAATAGATCCACATAATCCTCGACAGTTTGATTTTTATGGTAGTTCTATAAAAAGTCAGTAAGTCTTTAACCAGCTTCTGACGACAAACTATTATGAGTAAAAAAATATATATACGAGCAATTCAAAAAACCCCCAGGCATTTGTGAGCACGACAACATTTTTATTGTACTCGTAGAGAAAATATTGCGAAATAAATGTCCTGTTTGTATTCCATTCAAAATGGCGTCGATTCAATAGATTGGTTAGCAATCACCATACACAATTGGATATACCAGTTCCACAGGGAAAATATTATTTCATCACTTGCCAATATCAACTTTCCAACAAGAGAAAAGAAAATATTGGAAATATTCAATTTAATTTAGAACAAACAAAGTTAGTTTACACGTGTTCAAAAAAAAATCGTAGACATAAAAGCTTGACAAGGACACATTGCTGATGAAATGGATTTTATTATTGATTCCTTCGGGAGGGAGAATGTGAAACCTGATATTGATTCGTTTCAACTTTTTGATGAGGTAATTTCAAAACGTGCTGTTTTGTTGAAAAGTTTAATAGGAAATGCTGCACTTGACACGTCTTATCCAATAAGTGTGGGTCCTTGTTGAAAATCCTTTGAAAAATTTGTCAGATTTATAAAGTTGTTTTTGTTCAAGTTTCGATTGATGGTTTTCTCTTTTAAAATCAGCTTCAAAATGAACAACAGTTGAGTCTCCTAAAACTATTCGTTTGTGTTTTCAAGGACTCTAGCTGGGCTAGAGGTATGAATTGTCGACGTAACAATAAAAATACAAACGTTTGCCCAAGTGATTTCGTTGAATGGACCCCTGCGAACAGTTCGGAAGCATATTAGGAAGTAATTGAGAATGACTCGCCCATTTTCAAATGAAGCACGCCCAAAGCTTGTTATCGTGTTGATAGTCCTTTTTACTGAGCTGCATCATGATAATGGAATTGTTTGGTGACATGCTATGTGTAGACAGACCACAATTTTGGAAGCATGTATAATTTGATGGTAGTTTGAGTATTTTTTTTCCTGAAGGCAAATTTACCTTGGAAAAATCATATCGATTCGACAGATATGTAGGTGAGCCTTAGTATGTGCAGGCTGGATTCAAGATTGGAGTAATTAAACAAATAAATGAATTTGAAGGACCAAACATATCAAGTCAATATTTCGCAGTAGAAAGAAATAGCTTTCAGTTGTGAAAAAGATTCTTGCAATTCCATTTCATTCTTATTTTTGTGAGATATTACTTAATTTTTTTTTATCTAGATTGACTTTCGATTGGACTTAAAAACAAGCAGGAGCAAGTCGGGTAGCGTGGATGGCAGTAACCGTTGACATTTCAATTTCTAAGAACGCACTTGAAATTGCGATGGTTAAATTTTTTTTGAAAAAAGTGCCTTTCGAAGGACAAAAAAAAATTTTGTGCTCTAAATTTAGACCCGTTTCGTCGTTTATGATCGAAGTAACAAGAAAATATTTGGATAATTGCTTTCAGATCAATATTTTGGCCACAATTTTACGAGACGCATATGAAATTGTTTTTCGATGCTGATGGAGTACTTCATTGCGGCGGCCGCCATGTTTTTACTCTTCCATAAATATTGATTATTTTCCTTTAAATATTAATGAACAAATATACAACGTTTCAAGTCAATACATTTTGTCATTTTTTTTGTAGATCAATTAAAAACAAGCCGTGAGGTGCGACCCATGAGGTCCACACGGTCAACTTCTCAGTAATATCTACATAGATATTAAAAATGTTAAACACAATAAAAGTTATGGAAATAATACTACTTCAAATAATAAAAATGTACCTCTCATAAAAATTATTGGAATGATTTAATATTAATCGTAACATCTACGGGAGCGTCAATTGATTACGTAAGGATTTTGGTGCATTGGTTTGATTGATTATTCACGCGGATCAATCGGAGGGGGGACAGGTTACAAAGCAGTTTTTTCATTAAAGTTAAAACATGGTGATGTGAAGACTATTGAAAATCTGCTTAAATTTTGCAAATATTAATAAACTTTGATTGACTTTACAACAATGTCTTTAGAATAAGAGATTTAAGGTATTATGATTCGAATGAACCCTTTTTACATGGTGACTTTGAATGATTTTTTATTTTTAATTAAATTTTTTTTTGTAATCATGAGAAAAGTTTTTGTTGGTTTCTCTACAAAAATTGATAAAATTTTATATATTTTACAAACATTTATTATTACGATGTGCAAATCAGGTTAAAAATGGAATTTTTTATGAAAAAAAACACTACTTTTCTAAGAAAAAATTTAATAAATCGTAAAAAACGCTTTAACATTTTTTTTAAAATATAAAAACATCATTAAAATGTTGATACGCGTCGATTGACACCTTAACGATGGAAAGATTATATTTGGTTCTCGAGATATAATGAATGACTTAAATGACCCTGAACGTTTAATGACTTTTTATTTTTTATTTAATTTTTTTTGTAAACATGAAAAAAAATTTGCTGATTTTTTCACAAAAACCATTTGGAGTATATAAATAATATAAACATTGATTACTTAGGTTTGAAAATCAGGTTAAAAATTTTGTGTTTTTGAAAAAAACCCTAATTTTTTGCACTTTTTTTAAAAAAATTAAAAAACGGATCCAACGATTTTTTTAAAAATTTAATAGAATCACATAAATGTTATTACGCGTCGATTGACACCTTAATGATGAAAAGCGCATGTTTGGTTCGTGAGATATAGCGCATAACATGGTTGACCTTCAAGGGGTGAAAACAGCAAACCCCCCCGACCGAAGTTTCCCAAAAACTAATCAACTCTTAAAATTTCAAAGACGCTTCGATTGACATCTCAACGAAGTCGATACGACTTTGTTTACGTGAGTTATGCTCGTAGAAAAACAGCCCGCGAACGCACGTACGTACGTACGTACGTACATACATACACACACACACACACACATACTTCTTTCTGAAAACACTTTATATATACTCTATAGACCTCAAAACGTAAAGAAAAGTTGAAAATTTCAATTTCGATTTTCGAGGCGATTACAAGAACTTCCCATATACTGGGAAGTTAAAAAGAATTCATATTTTCGGGCTCAACACTAGACAACCCCCTAAGTATAAAATAAAAACAGAAATTTTGCTCATTTATTTTTATTTGCAGTTCATTCAAGGTCCGACTACTTGGACATTCCTTCACAAGAATTTTTTTTAGATAGAATACTTCGAGGTGCTTAATTTTTTTTTAAATTTTTCTTCTACGAAATCAAAAAATTGGCCTCCCCGATGATTGAGAATGCACCAGAAAATATAAATGAATTTCTCTGCATAAAAAAAGATTTATTTGATATCAGCAGAACGTGGAAAAAGTTTTGTGAAAGTCAAACTAATTTAGCTTATCAAATACATGTGAGATTTTGAGTATTATTCCTGAAGTAAACTCAGCAGAATTTCAATTCAATTTGAAACATTCAAAAGTGTCTGTTAAACAATTCAAGTCACCAAAAACTTTTAACAACGATATGCTCAGCAGTTCCCTGGAAAATCGGATTAAACCAGGGTAGTTGGAGTTCGTAAATTTTCACTTTGCCTTCTAAACATACACAATAAGGCACCTGGAAGGTATCAGCAAGTTTTAATGCGAGTCAACCACCTTCTTCTTTGTATTGTCCTGAAGCGACCGACAACGATATAACGAGCATCAACTCGTATGGTTGTCTCCGGGACAACAATAGCGCCACTCCTTTACGGGTAACCTGGGAGACGTTGAGAGATTACATCACTCCAGGATAATGGGGACATGCAAGGATGACTCAAATGTAGGCTGGAGTGACATACGAGTGGAAAACCTGTGCCTGCTTGTATGGAAATTGTGTGAAAAATAGCATTTGCAGTCGTGGAATACAATAAAGATGGTAGGATTTTCAAAATGTTGGCTGGATAATGCAAAGATGTTACATTGGAAGTGATTCCACGATGATTGCAGTCATTAATTTTTCAAGATTTTTTTATGAATGGAAATTCTGTGGGATTTTTCGATATGGATATTAATCAAAAGATGTTTTCGTGAATTGATTGAGATACTTTCCATGAAAAATTGTTCGTTTAAATATCGTCAGCTGAATCCGTAATACTTTATGAACATTTTATGTATTGACGAAAAAAAAGGATATAGTGTCGTTTGGAATTAAGGCAACTATGAAACATGGTGCCACAATGGGCCTATCGTGGCCTAAGTGAGTCAACTTTAGATAAAGGCGGCTGCCACTACAACCAACCATGAACCAGGAATCTGATTTAGACAAAACACGCTTATTCACTTTTTCTGTTGAATTTAAAATTTCTTCATTAGTTTTGGTCTCTTATAAATCAACAGAAACAGTAAAAAATTATGTCTCCTCAAAAATGAAATTTGTAGATTCAGGTAAAAAGGTCATGTTTAACAATGAAAGCTTATACTTATATGTTCTGAATTTCCATCCTGTTTGTAAATATTCCGTTGATTCCATGAATTCAATTAAGACATATCCCTTTTTATTTATAAGCAACATTAAACAAGCTAATCTGGTATTGACTTTGTAATGCTACACATATCGCTGCTCAGAATTCTTTTTGAATTCCAAATATGTAGCGTGTTTGTGACACGAAGTATCATCCTTTCAAGGACACGCAATTTTGATCCCCAACCATCAACAAACCTTCCAATGGACACTAATTTCCATCCCAGTATTTAAAAACCCACGAACCAGAAAGATAGAATTGGCTTTTTGTGCAGCTATCATTCCAAGGGATTAGTCAAAAACGTAGACTCAAGAATTTGCTCATCCACCCCACAAAATACCCATCAAAACCATTCAGCAAAAATATGCCACACAATCCATTTTAAGCTCACAACGTGTTTTAATATTGTTGACGAATATTCGACCCATTTCGAAATTTTTTTGGTTGATCGCTGGGTATTTTACGGTTCCAGTTTTTTGTCCCTTTCCAATCCTTTTTTCCCAATGGCGATGGTGGCAAAGGTCATGCAATTTACATCAGAATGAAATCAAAGAGACGATCCGTGAAGGGTTGTGATGTTTAGAATGGTACCGAACATTTATATTTCTACACCGAAGCATCCTCCCACTATATTGGGAAATCTTTGGTTCCAATGAAGCTCTGATAGAATACTGCATCCTTCACCCATGTCAATGAAATCAGGATCAGTCGTGGAGTTCGAAAACTGATTACGACTACAAATAAAATAAAGTGAAATGAGCGTGTTGTGTAGTGGAAAATGGAAAATCGCCTGCAGTTTTTTGCAATGTGGTGAAGTAGGATTCCGTGAAAAGTGTTGGTGGTAAGAAGGTGAGAATATTTTTTTATTCTTGATTGTAATACTCATAGTTATTCCTTTGAATGTATAAGTGTCGATGGAATCGCAAGAAAAAGGATTCATGGAAATCACTGATAAGCTTATTCGCAAGTAAATCGGAAAATCAACAACCTTAATTTGTTTGGGAGTAGTTTTTGGTGGAATGCTATTTAATTGGGGCTTACTATGATTTGTTATTGAAACAATACTTTTGAAATGAGTTACTGCGATTGGATGTTTGTTCAATTTATCTGACTCTTTAAACCATTTGATTTCTGGGACCATTCTCTTGCAAAAACCTACAACCTCTCGAAATTTGGAATATTTCCACACTTATTTCTATCACTCCTCTAAAATATACAGAAATCAATATTCTTAGAAATTTATAAAGACACGGAAAATCTCGAAACGATAGACAATTACTTTCTTTCACTTTCTTTTTCATAAGACATCCCTAGAATATTTTATCTCCATTTGTCATGGACAACAGCAATTCATAATTTTCATTGCGAATCATTTATCAAGAACATCCTAACAAAACCGTGCGACTATTAAGTTCAAAAATAAAATTCAAGACGAGTCTTTGCAACAGCTTTCTTCTCCCTAATAAACTGTTGAGATTAAAAAAACGGGGGAGAAAAGAACATAGATGTCGTGAAAAATCCTTTTCGCATGACGTAATATGTATCAGAATGAATTAAAGGAGGAAAATGAGTTGAAAATCGTAGAAATGTCTAAGCCGACCTAAATATTTTCATGTCCGAATTGTAGAAGAAGGAAAAAAATGACGAAATTAGAACGCTATCCTTTCGTTTGTACTTGAGCACGAATAGTATATAAAGTTGAAGATAATGGCTCGCTTTTATGATGGAAATATTGAGGGTTTTATAGTCCTGTAAAATTTCATGAGAAACTCATTGAAAATTGAATGATGTCTGTTCCCGTCTGGATGGGTCTGAGTGTGCTTTTTCCTTTAGTAGTATAGAAAATGAATTTCGAAAAGTATTTTATTTCGAATGAGGGTGAACAAGTTGGTTGGAAGGTTCGGAAAGTCATATCAAATCCTTTTCAGAATAAAGAAATTTTAATTGGCTACGAAATGTTTTAATTTTATATGAAAGTATAGTACTTCAAATTCACACCAAATTTGAAGTAAATTTGTGCAATATTACCGGAGTTATAGAGATTTGAATATCGCGTGGTGGGTAATAAAAATAAAATAAAATAAGAATGAGATGAAAATTCATTCAAACCCATTTCAAAACTTTAAACTAATTTTTTGCTTCTATTCTATCGTTCAAGCACTAGTCAAGGTCATAAACTATAAGAAGTTTTTTTAATTTTTGATTTGAGATGAACAGGCACCGAAATATTCTGTCTACCGAAAAAAAGGTGCGACGAGGAAAACTGCAGGAAAATTGACAATTTTCAATGTTTTCAGCTGAAATTTTTTTTACAACTTTTTCAAATAGTAAACTTTTATGTGTGTAAGTGTTAATTAAAATAGATCTTTGGTTTTTATAATACAATTTTTTGAAATAGTTGTTTTTTTCCTTCAAGACTTATTACAGACCCTTAATGCAAATGAATATATACGTCCCTCTACTTTAAAATAAATGATATACGATTTTCATAATTTTCATAATTAATGATCGTTGGGTACGAATTCAATATCCGTTTTTTCCAAAAATAAGTCCTAGAAGACCAACTGCCACACCCAAATATTTTAAAAAATATTACAAACAATTCAATCTTCGCTAGATGTAATCCTGTGATCCAAAGGGACTTGAACTCCATCAAATTAATCTTTGTTTTTATCAAAAGCTTCCACTTCTATCATTTGTCTTATTTTCTTATTTTTTTCCTTTTATTTAAAAGCTTGAACAGTTTTTTTCGTTGCAAAAAGATACATGTATGCCGGAATAGGACATGTGCCCAATAATATTAATGATCCAAAGAAAAGGGTTGTTTTATCACAGTTTGTTCAGTTTGGACGGCTGTTGTTGAGCTTCAAGAAAGGACACTGCGAAGAGGATAATAAAATGTGTGGGTGAAGATGAGAGGATTGTAGTCATTAATTTGAGCTTGATCTGTTTGTAATTAGTTTGTTAGAAGTTGATTTTCAGGGTGAGTCCAATCAGGTTAGAAAAAAATAGTCCAGTTCTTCTAGACCTTATGAAGCGAACACACATTTCTTTCTAATACAATCTGCTAAAACAGTATCTAGCAGCTGCACATGCAAATAAATTGTGACGAAAAAACGTTCAATATTTTTTTTGACTGACTGTAGAAAGAAAATAATACCATTTCAAATATTGTTTATGAAAAAACAAAGCTGACTGCAATATTCTTCAAACCAAATTCCCTGAATATTTTCTATCCGTTTTACGAAGCTAGCTTCTTCGAGCAAAGCTATTCCATTTGGAAAATTGTGTTATAGTTCTCAGTACTGAGTCCTATTATTGCAACCACCTATAGAGCCGCAAGTGCCTTAGCTCTGCCCCAAAGCTAGTTACTTCATCCCTTCGGGCATATAAAATGTTTCTTGCTCGATTTTCTCGGAAATGCTTTCTAAGAAAAAAGTTACATTTCCACTATATATTTTTATCACCACTACAAATTCCATCGAAGAAGCCATTTATCCTCCCCTAGTTCAGTTGCATTCAACTATTGTACTTCATCTTTATTTGTTTCCCAGAAGCTAAGCCGAGCCACCCATCCATTTGCCTTTCCTGACCGTTTCGGTCGGCAACTTGTTACGATTCCGCCATGAAGGATGTCCTTTACATCCCCAAGGCAGCCGAGCAAAGCAAATAAAACTTTGTTCCTGTCTCACCACTCCCGTTCATCATCACCAACATTCACCATTCATTGTTGTAATGCACTTTTTGCCGAACTATCTGACCGAACTATTATGCTGAAGCGTTGCAGAAATGGCTACCAAAATGAACCGGTGGAGTTATTTTGTTGTGGAATAACTTTCACATTTATCATTTAAAACTGTTGGGTTGGCCAAGCGAATACAGAATTTTGTAAAGTACAAATTGAAATGTTTATGGCGCAAGTGTGGAGGGCAGTGAAAGATTGTTTTCACTTGCTTCGTTTCCAGTGATTTACTATTTAAATCGGAGTCAGTTATGTTGCGTGAATAATGTTCAGGATATGCTCTGGAACTTTTTTCTGGTAGGGAAAAAACTTTTGAATTGAGATGGAATGGAGTAGAAAAATGAATTATTTAGGGTAGTGAAGGAAGTTTGCAGAAAAATTCATACGAGAAGCTAAAAAACGCAGAATATTTGGAAAAAAATGGCATGAGAAAAGAATTTTCTTTTTTTTGAGTTCCGATTTGTGCTTTTTCAAAACTTATTTAAAAAAAACAGACGTCCAACTAAAGTGTTTTCTTTTTAAGATTCGAATACCCTGACTCCAGAAATATATCAAGCAAATCAACAGTCTTCTATCCTTTATCCATGAATTGACATATGACAACTCTTACGAAACTAATTACCCAATATATAGATTGTTTCGATTTAGGGACAACAGTGGAGGAATCACGATTATTAATAGAAAAAGTATAAACCACCGACTAAAAACATACGTCGATGAAAATGTGGATGAAGAAATTAATATGGTGAACGAATATTTAAAAACACTTCCTGCAGCTTATTTTCCGGGGAGGGGGGGGGTGCATAACAATCAAAAGGAAGCCACCACCACCATTTAAGAAAGCAGCTATGTGCTGTTTTGCTGTGCTATTGGCCTTTCGTCACCCATCCACGTCTCGATTATGTTCTATGTTTCAATGCGCTCAAATTGGTGAGGCTTGAGAATGTGAATGATCGGCGGATCGTCTTGTCAGCGGCTAGTCAAAGACAATTTAATTTGGTAAGATATTCGGCGGGTTATTTGCAGGATAGCCAGCAAAACTAAATATTAATCAATCAATCAATAATTTTTTGTAGTCGTTTGATTCTATGTTCATTTTTTTCTGGTAATTTATTCTTCATATACACTCAGACGGTGTTTATTGGATTGGCATCAGGCGATTGTGATGACAAATCTAATACCTTGATCCTATTTTCCTCTTTAAAAGCGGGGCAGAGTTGGCTTCGATGTTTGAGATCATGTGGATCAATAATCCACTCCTGATTGTCGGTACCATTTAACATTTTGGCGGACACCAAAAACCTTTGTTATAAAATTTCCCCTATTTTTGGAGCCATTCGAATATCAGTGAATGGTAAATTTTTCCACAGAAGAGCTACCAAAAACATGAACCTTTTCAGGATGCTAGACAGTTTGCTCGAACCAGAGTTCGCCTTTTTTGCGCGACTCGTCTCACTGTACTCGTATGCCAAAATGGGGATTCGTCTGTAAAGATTACTTGAGTCCAGTCGCGATCCTTATTGACTTGGGCCCACTGCAGGTCCTTTCGATCTGTTTCGGTGTTAATATTGATTTTGATGTTTGCTTCGTTAAACCGGTAATTTTTTTCGTGCTTTTCTCAACGATGTACTCGGATTTTTGTTAAGTATTTCAACTATTGCCTTATCGTCTTTCGTTGACGTCCAATTCATTTTTCTCTGCCAGGCAGTTAATACATGTTGCTTTCTCCATTTTTTCACGGAAGTCACTGACTTTTTGAGATATTTTGTGTCAGCTTATAAAGTCATTTTTGCTCCTAAATGTTGGCAAATTAGAAATGCAGCCTCAAACCGAACTTAAAAAATATCACTACATTTAGTAGGTGTGTCCTTTCTAAAACGCAAAATCAAACTAGCGTTAATCTTTTATCTCGAAATGGACGAAGGTGCACAAATCAGGATATTTACCTAGTTCAGGTCAATTCGTGATAATGCAGGTATGCGGAGCCACCCCTGTCTCCTCCAAATCACTCCCTCCACTAATTTTCATCAATTCTCCATATTTAGTTTTCAGTTCATAATACTTTTCAGACGATACAAATCAGTATAAGGAAAAGTACCTAACTTTAATCTCACTTTCAAAATTTTTAATGTACACCTTTTAAAATATCAGCTAATAAATTAACATTCAAAGATATACAGCTTCTTATGTAAGACTGAACTTACTAACATATTCTAAGCCTTCAAAAATGTTGATTGCTGAATACAGAATATTTTGCTTTTTAACAAAATAGAACTCAGTAAAATTCTTTACACAGGATTACATCATTTATGACATTCCCCAAGTCATTTTGAAGACATGTGTCGCCAACAAACCACTAATTCCCAAATCCAAAAATATCCAAATATCTATTTTCATGCGACCTCCCAAGAACCGACAAGAGCATGCCCCATAAAAGAAGCAATCAAATATAACCACCAGCTAAATTGCTTCCCAAATCGATTTCCAGCTGTTTCAGAGTTGATTAATTCCTCCGGTTGTCCATAAATCAGTTCACTCCCTGCAAGGTGGATAGTCAAAACATTCTTGATTTGAATTCCAATCTCGTAAAACGCGTCCTAATGGATCCAAGCAAATTGTTTAGCACGCAAAAAAAACTCTATCTACGTGATATTTTTTCATCGTCTTATTAATTTCCCAAAGGTGTAAATGTCTGTATCTACATCAGTCCGGGAAACTTTCAAATGAAAATTGGTACGTTTTAGCTACACTTTACCATAAGCTTTCAATAAATCGATTTTCAAATATTTATTTTTAGATTTTTAGTCTATTCTGTACTTCGGGCTTGAGCTGAAAGCTCAGATGAATTAAATTTTTCAAGAATCTTTTGAAGTAATTTTCTTAATTGGACGCAAGATGCCAATAAAAAATGGTTTAATTCGAAAAGAGGGAAAATCAAAAAGAAAAATTCGCCCAACAATCGATTTTCGTTGGATGCCACCTAGCGTGGTTTACGAGATAAACAATAAAATTTAATGGTGAACGATTTTTTTGTGGCTAATAATTTTTCCGTAACATTATCAGGAAATGGCATGTTTTTGAAATGACGATCAGATGTATTCGATTGTATTTTTAGAAGGATATTCTAAAATTGATACTTCCAATTGATTTTTTTGATGGAGAATGGCATGTGCTCGATGTTTGATGTTGGAGAGTGAGACGGGATCTTTGAAACTCAAAAGTATAAATAAAAATTTGGAAGAATTGGTATGTGACTGATATTTTTTAGAATTATGACATAATTTTCAACAATTTTTGATAAAAAATATTAAAAACACATGTTGTTCAATCAATAATCATCATAAATAAATCGGACCATTTTTCATTTAAGAAAAAAACCATCAACTAGTTTCCGTTTGAATATTTTCAAACAGTGATGCGTATCAACTGAGCATTTTTAAAAATCCCGGAAAATTGGGAAAAATAAAGAAAATACCCAAATTTTTCAAAGAACATTTTTGAACATCAATTCGTATTGTCATGAAACTTCTTACGAGTGTTAATGTTTGAAGATAAAGTCAAAAAAGTGAGTTCAAAGGAAGGTACAATGTACATTTCTGGAATTTAAATTTATTACCAAAGAAAATAGGAACAAATAGAGAAAAAACAATGCTTTTCCAAGAACATTTTTGAAAACTACATTTCATTATTGTAAGGCTTCTTTCAAAGGGCATTTTCAAATCAACTTCTACTGTTGTAAGAATTCCAAAAATTAAATTCTAACGATGAAGCCAAGAAAGAGAGTTAGAAAAAGCATACGTTGTACCTGTCAACATATGCTTTTTCGAATTAAATTTATTGCTGAAAAAAATGTTGAAAAATAAGAGAACAATAGTTTTTCAAAAGACATTTTTGGAAACCACTTTCCATTATTGTAAAGCTTCATAGATTTAGTACCATGTGGTCCAGTCCAGAAAGATAATCTTAAAGAAAGTACAAGGAAAGCTCCTTGGAATAAAATTTATTACCAAAAGAAATTGAAGAAAAAATAGAGAAAAAACAATGTTTTTCAAAGGACATTATTCGAGGCCACATTTTGTTGTTGTAAGGATTTTGGGAATTAAATTCGTTTTCATATGGTCCAAAAAAAAAGCCCGAAGGAAGGTACAACGTAAGCTTCAAGGAATTAAATGTTCAACTATGCAGTACATAGAGAGAGTTGAAAAGAATCACATATACAATCTATAGTAAAAATTAATATGTTTTAGTAACGATTCTGAAATCGTCAACAGATAAATTTCTGCATGTCAAAAAAATATTTTAATATTTTATACTAAATATAATGTGAATGCCCAACACAATTTTGTAATTATTATTTAGGCTTAAAAACCAAATATTGTAAATTACACTCGAACAAAATATTTACATACAATATAATCGCACAATTTTCTAGGAAATATTTGTAATTTTCGCAAAAAGCTTAAAGAAAACATCTATAAGATGCTTTATACTTCGGGATATTGTCTTCCATTATTTTCTTTATAAAAGAAAATATACATCACTTGTTTTCTTCAATGGTAACGTTTTTGCCCTTAATATTAACTTGGATCATTATACCCTGCCCAAAAGCATAAACTGTTAAATTGTTCAACATCAAACAAGCTTTAAAAATACAAACATATTTTTACTTCATATGACCATGATACTCGTGATTCATACGGTTTCCTTTTTATAACAAAACAGAATGATGAACATTCAAACATACGAGTTTTCTTTAATATTTGCTTGAGGCATGCAACTTCCTCCTTTTTTTATAATACATCTAGAATATCTTCAATAAAATATCTAACGACACAATAAAAATATTTCCAGATATCACTTTTCTTTTTATACATAATAAGAACAAGTTGTTAATGCGACATAAAATGTGGTTTCATATGAAATAAATCCATTGATATTAAACCATCTATGTTTTTCCAAAACGTACGATAGAAATTCCACAGAAAGATAAAAATAAAAAAATATGTGATATTCTTCAGACAATGCAGATTTCACGAAAGCAATGAATCGTTAATTCAATATTTTATTGTAGAATACGGAGAGAACATATGAGGACAAGCACTGAAGATATGTTTGTATTTTTCGAGAGAGTCGTATTTATTATTTGAAAATAGAAATGAATTTCAAATGTGGAATTTGTTTAGTGGTATCTTTTAGATGTTTGGAAAACAAAACCTATTGGATGCACAATAAGGTTCATAAACAAAAAATAATATGTACAAGTAAATGTTAATAATATGAAAGTGCGAAACGCGTCAATAACAGCATTAATAATCATTTGTGTTGCATTTTGCGAGAAAAATTGCCCACGCTGGGCGCCGTTTTTGACGTTTGTGAATTCAGTAGTCATGGAATACAAATTTGGATTTGATTTTTCATTTTACTGCTTACTGAATTGTTGTGATGGATTTCCTTGATACTTTATTGATCCATTCATATTTCTAGAAGCTTTTGAAAATACGAGGTTGCGTAGGTATGAATTCAGTTTAAATAGATGCGAACTTCACGGGGAAAGATAGCATTCAAATAAATGAACAATCTGAATGTTTATTCAATAACGTCTCAGGACTTGTTGGAAAAGATTCAATTTCGTAGGTGAGGTTTGAATTTAATTGGACCATACACCTCATTTGATGTTAAGGTGAAATCACAACATTTGATTACCACTTCAACGACATCAACCTAATCGAAGATTATTTCCAAGATAGAATTTCGGGAAAAACCACCACCCAAAGCAATTACGAAAATATCATGACATGATTTTCCAATTAACAAAATAAGCTGTGAATCGTGAAAACAGCATATTCAACAATTATCACGTTTCATTCAATATCCGGGCGTGTTTGAACTTTCGCTTTCACTTTCGGTGGTTGCTTACATCGGAAATGAGAAAAGTTCGAAAACTGTTTTTTTTGCTGAATTTTCGTGAGTAATTCAACACGAAGGGTATCGTTGGCATGGATGAAGCGGACTTGTTGGCTTTGCATAAATTATAAATAGGGGGTATCAAATATTGAACAGGATTTCCTATTTACATTTCAAGAGATCGGGAAGTATTCCATGTCATATTTCCTGGGTAGGTTGTTTGAATGCGCACTAGAAACTAAAGTAATTTAGAATTTTAGACATATTTTCGTCCAGTCTCATACTGTAAATAATATTCTTAATTATCTAATAGAAATTGTTTTTTTTCCAGCCCATTATTCATCCCTAACGGACTCAATTGTTTGTCCTAAACCTACCAAAATGAAATACTTCACTAGTCAAGTCAAACAACAACAAAAGTCAACGTCCAGAAAAATAAATGAGGGGCATTTTTTTCACAATTCAATAAGGAAAATATGAAGACAGCAAAGTTTATATTATGTTTCCTAACGGACTCAATAATGACTACTTCCCATCTTGTTTGTTTTTATCATATTTTTGATTCCCTTGATCTCGATCGCCTGAAATGCTGTGTTTAAATGTTTTTTTGCAAAGCAAACATTCTGTTGTAACTGAATAATATTGGAACAGTTCAATGGAAGATTTTCATTGAAATCTGTATTTCAAAATTGTATTGAATTTCCAGTCAATTTGAGATATTTAAGCAAATTTTCTGGATGTTGAGCAATGTTTGAAGGAGCAGAAACCAATTAATTTTTAGCATTTGGCTTACAAAATAGATGGCCAATCAGTTCAAAAAGACTGTTTATGATAAATATGTCATGGAAACAGTTTTTAATATCGTTTTGGTGAAATGATTTTTGAATAACAGAAGAACTCAGTTAATAATAAATAAACCCGATAATGTTTAATCATCAATGTTTTTCGATAAGAACCTGAAAAATGCACGAGAAAGTGAAATTAAAACATTTTTTAGATTTTTAAGAGATGTTTTATTCAACCATTTTTTAATGGAGCTCATAAAAGAATCAAAAGTTTTATAATTTTTACATTAATTGTTTCTTTCTTTCTTAAGACTGGGAACAACACCAGCTACATCTTTAGAGATAACTCAGTATAGGTGTTCATCCCTTATTATGCATGACCCCTTCCTCGAAACAACTTTTAACCAATAAAATTACCAGTGCTTCGAACTTAATTCACCCATCTCTTCCTGATGGCTACCTAAAATTTCCACATTAACCTCATCACGAAGGTATCACTTCAACCAATTTAACAGACGCATTTGCGTTTAAGCTTTTCAACCATCTGCAAAGGTCATTCCTCGGGGCTACGTTGAAAGAATAACTGAAACCTATCTGCCTGTGTTTGTCTAGCACAACCCATCTTTGCTAACTTTAATTTGTTTCAGCAAAGGAAATTATACTTTCTCATCCTTGTCAAAATACTTTCGTGAAGTTTTAAAGTACGACCCAAAGGATAGCATCTTGTGCAAAAAGAATACTGAAAAAGGGTAGTACCATCATAAATTTTATTTAGTCGCTATTTCATTGAATCCTTTTTTCGGGTACAATAGAAAAAAACGGCATAATGATTTTCAGTGAAAGGAAGAATAAGAAAAGTGTGACCATGGATGTGGTTCTTTTTCACTTGACCCTTGAGAGAGCATTAAAAATTGATCGATTTCATTTCAACGTAGGTACTTGGCAATTTGTGATGGCTGCTGATTTTGGTGATTTTATCATGCTGTAACTTTTTTTTTGATTCAAGAATGAGATTTACGAGCTCATGAAATGGAAGTTCGTTATTTTTCGGGTGTGAGAAAAAGGGATCAGTTTCAGCTATCTGCCTTTTATGTTTTTGTCGAAAAAGTTTGAAAGAACGTGATGTGAATTTGTTATTTGTAAACTCAAGTTGTGTCTTTGGAAACCACTCCAATAAATCGAGATTTTAATAATTATTTCTTCATCCGTTTTGAAGAAATCATCGAATAAAGTGGGAAAAGTTTTTATCTTAATATGAAGTGAAAACTGATATAATATCATCAGCATTTTCCATATCTAAGTAGATAAACAAAATTAACAATCAGTTTACTTGACTACACTTTACTAGCGTCTTCACTTACAATAATATCAAATTTTGGTATTTGCATATCGTTTTTAAAGTATATGGTACACACACACACACACACACACACATATATATATATATATACATTACGTGAATAACTTAAAAAGTTCGTAGTTATTACTAACTTCACATCTATCATACGCGCCATTTTTTTCATGATGACAGCTGTCTTATGTTGAAACGCGTACAAAAATATCTTGGATTTGACCTGTCAGTACAAAATGTCAAATTACGTTTTGACAAAACACCATTTGCTGGAAGTTTTACTCTGTTGGTTTAATCTAAAGAAAAATGCATCTAAAGCACATCGTTTTGCTCTCAGAAGCATATCTTAAATAAGCTTCAGATGTTAGAATGTGTAAGAAATGGTTCGCACGTTTTAAAACTGGTAATTTTTATATCTAAGACAGAGACCGTTCGGACCGGATTTATCCAAAAGAAAGAAAATTGGAGCCGAGAGACGTCGAAGGTCGATTTTTCAGGTCTGAAATGCTGCTGAAGTGCTTTAAAAAGAAGCCGTTTTTGCATGGTTTTGTTACGGGCCATAAAAATTGGATCCATTATGATGATCAAAAGTGCAAAAAATCGTATGTGAAGCCTGGCCAACGAGGAACATCAATATCAAAGCTGAATATCCATTGCGCCAAGATAATACTCTGTATTTGGTGAGATCAGAAGGGTGCCATCCATTATGGGCTGCTAAAACATGGTTAAACTATTACGAGGGGGCTGTTCAGAAAAAAAACTGTTTCGTTCGATTGAAAAACGACCAAAATATGCAACCAGACAGAAGCAAGTTATTGTTCAGAATGACAATGCTAGGTCTCATTTTGCTAGACCGGTTAAAACCTATTTGGAAAATAATGGATGGTTAGGTTTTGTCTCTCTCGTCGTAAAGCGTAGATATTGCCTCTTTGTACTATCACTTGTTTCGATCGATGCAGGTTGCGCTTACTAAAATACGCTTAACTTCAGGACAGACTATCGCAAATTGGCTCGATTCATTCCTGGCCTAAAGATAGGAAAGGTTTTGTTGGCAAGGAATTTATATATTGCCTGAAAGATGGGAAACGGACAATATTTTGATCGGTGTATTCTTTCGTCTGGTTATTGACATAAAACTATATTTTCAGTACGAAATGCGAACTTCTTAAGTTATTCACCCAAACATGCATTTCTTATGAATATTCATAGAACCTGAACCACAGTTTTGATACACGCATGCAAATGCGTAGTCTACCAAATTCCAGCCAGCTCATTTGCACCACAAACAAACATTCAAGCTGACTCCCAGACTCCTCTAGTGTTCCCAGGACGAACAAATAACATTTCATTTCTCACTGATGGTTTGAGGCTTTCTTGGTTGTTTGTATACTTAGAATCCTTGCTCGAGGCTTAACTCACCTGCCACGAATATGCATAATGAGGGCGAGGAGTGAAACAATCCAAGCATAATTTAAATGCTTTCAACATCCTCCTTGCTATGCTTGAATGCACGTCAGTCAGGAGTCACGTAAATTTGATTTGACTGTCGAAATTTATGCACATAAATTTTTGCAAGATATGAACAAGAGACTGCATTTTGATGTTCTGCAAAATAAGGGTGACGGTGTGACATGTGAAAATAGTGTCGTACGTGTCTAGTTGATAATTATTACTGAAACTAGGGATGTTTACGTCGGCAGTAGTGGTACTCGCCGTCATATCCTTTTCGTTAAATATGAATATTAAAAATTAATAAACATAAATACTCATTAATCGCACGATTTACTGCTGCCCAAAAATTTATCAAAAATTCAAATGGAAAATCACACAAATTAGGTGTGAGCAAGCAAGGAAGAACTTTTCCTACACTGTTTAAGATTTATAGACATGTAGGGGTTGTTTGGTGCATATATTAACCTTTCCGGACTAATTTATTTTCTAAAACTTTACTGAGCATCCTTTTCATTTTGAATTTCTAGTCTACCCATCATTTAATTCCCTTCATACCATGCTCATCATCTATTCAACCCCTGCATACTCATATATAAATCGTCACGATTATCATCACATATTTTGCTTGAATATTGGAAGCTTTTCATGAAGCTGTTTATCTCAGTATTTTTTCCCAGATTTGGCAACGCACGTCCTTCACGTTCACACGACAACCAGAAAACTCAATTAAAAATGGATTGCCTGCTGCCTTTCATATGTAGAATACAGTTGGTCATATGTTACCAAAGTTGCGTGTGGTATTTCGAATAATTAAATAAACAAAAGTTTGTTTGCAATTCGGTAGAATGACACAAATTCTAAATTTATGGTTGCTAAAGTTTGAAGTGAATAATTTTTCTAGCTTTTGATTGCAAGTTTTCATGTTTTTCATTCATGAAAAGTGGAAATTTTCAAATCAATTTGATTTGTTTTTGTATGAGAAAAAGTTAAGTTGAAATTATTTATGAATATGATGAAAAATTCAAATGCATTTCGAATATTTCAAAGCTGTGTTTTGAATGTGAACATTTTGAGTTAATTGATGAACTTGTTGAAAAATTTTGCCATTTGTCAATTATTTTTAATGGAATCTTTTATCTCACGAATTTGAAATGATTTGAATATCAGTCGCGTCAAATTCAAGATGCTTTTTTATCAATTTCCAGAGGTTTATTTTTTTCAAAAGTGGTTTCTTTTAAATTCATTGTGGAGGACATTCAACATTTTCTTGTATAGATTCTTTTTCTGATTACCATCTTATTGGCCCAATTCATAGAATTTGTTGATAGTGTATCTTGTCTTAAGGTTTCGCTACAAATAACAGGAATACTTTAATGGAGTGCTGCAAAATACAAAGTAATTCTGATCCATGTCCTATTTTAAATAAGCAGTTTTATTTTTCAGGAAATTCTTTTCTGCAAAAATTTGTGAAAAAACATTTGGCGGTTATTTTTATCCTGAAGAAAACGTAGCACCCCATTTGCCTTCTCAGTTATTAGGTGTAAGATTTGTTTGATATCAGGTTCTCTTCTTCCATTAATTTTCAATCAACCATTTTCTTTTAACTTTTCATCAAATGTGTGGACTGTAATATTAATATACAATCCTTGAAACAGAATAGCACTGAAAAAATTTCGGAGCAGGAAACAGTATCAACTACGAATCTTTTTTTAATATGAACTCCTTTTTCGATGCTTTAACTGAATAAGTAGAAGAAATGACAGTATCTCATGAAAACAATATAGCTTCTAAATAATAAGGTCAAAAACTGTATATTTATTTGTCACAACATTTTCCTGTGATCAAGCAAATCGAGAAAAACGCAAGAAACTTAAATTTTGGAAATTATTTTCACATGCCTCAATTTTTGAAAAATCCAATGCGAGATTAAACTTTAAAAAATGATACAGTGATGGAAATTTAATTAGAACTACATCAACATTTTCGTTTAAAACAATTCTTTTGTTTAAATTATTCTTATTAATAATTCTAGAACTATGCAATGGTTTTTAATTATTATCAACGGCAATGATTGTATGTTTCTAATTTCGTTAGAAAAAGATAAAAATGGGATTTCAAAGGTGAAATTCAATTACACCCACTCAATTTTGTCAGGTTATCAAAAAAGTTAGACGTGAGCTTGCCTTTGGGTGTTTTTTGTTGAAAGTGTCTGAAAGTTACCAACAAACATTGCAAACAAAAAAAATTGACTAGTGATCCTAAAGGAGGCATATACAAGCAACGAGTGTTTGCGACTGAAGAATGAGAAGAATTTAATGACTAAAGGACCCAAGCCTTTCTGATTGAGAAATAGGTAGAAGGAAAAGAAGTTCCTGCAAATGCTTTGGGTTTTAGCTTAAAGAAAAAATCTAAGAACGAAACTATTTTAATTGCTTCCTTGCAAATCATTGTGATATCATAATACAGAAATTCAATCCAAACTATATTTTGGGCCATCAGCTTTTATTCCGTCATATTGGGCCAGTAAAATTGTAACACTCATTCTAACTGTTCAAAACAAAAAAGAAGCCTTGAATAATTTTCACCTGAAGCGAAAATTTCTTAAGATTAGCACAAACTCCACTGAAGAACAGTAGCCATCCAGAAATTGTTATTAATATTTGAGAGTATGAAGCTACTTCGTCTTAGTTTTGTAGAGTAAAGAGATGATGGTGATGGGAAATTGTGAAATTTTGAAAAGAAAACGAATGAAAGTTAAAAGTCTCGCACCATTTGAACGAATCATGACAAGGCACCAGAAATAAAAGGGGGTTTGAATCTGTACTTTTGTTCCAAGATCTCAGCACATTCTAGTCTTTTCTAAACGGTTGAAATGGAAAAAAAATAGAGAGAAGTTCAATATCGATGGATCTTCATTGAACAAAAAGATTTCAGTTTACTGAAGGGAAAAAACAACAAAAAACTGAAGAGAAAAAACCAAAGACTAAAAAGAAAAACGGAGAACGGAAAAATGTTGCTGTTGGTGTGGAAATGAAGCTAAATTTAAATAATCTGGATTATTTTAAACACTGTTAAGCGTACCTTAGTCCTCTAAAGAGCAACTAGCCATGAAGAGGGTAATCGCGCACGAATTTCGCCCAAGAAGAGGGGCTGATTAGTTTGTCTTGGGTACCACTCACTTGTGCGCGCAGTGATAACTCATACACTGAATCTCAAGCGAGAAAAGACTTGCGGGCAACACCTGGAAAATATTTTTTCACGAAAGACACTGCAATCAACTGGCACAAACGATGCACAAATCCAAAAAATACTAAATGGAAAATCATTAAAATATTGTACCACTTGGCTGCACAATAGGGCAAAAAGAAATACAGAATCCTTTATGTGTTTTCCGAGCCCCTGTTACTCCCGGTGTTGGCACAGTAATATGTTTTAGGTCTTCCTACAATTATCTTAGCTTCTATCAACATTTAATTTCCTTCGTGTTTGGCTATTATAAGCAATTCCTATATACATACAACATTAATGAACGAATCCAAAAATATTATTTCAGTCATCTCTCAACGCGATGAGCCTCAGTAGAGTGGTTTCATACTCCCAAATGGGTGCCTTCAGTTCCTCGGTTCAGATTGCGTTAGTCTTGAGAAATTTTCACTTCAGGTGCAAATCATTCAAGGATTCAACAATTGGTGGTTGGCCTCTGTTTCCTGGGGTGGGTTTATGCTAGTTTCGAAAAAATTTCGCCACGGCTTAAAGTTGTTCAAGGCTTCTTTTCTTGTTTTAAACAATCAGAATGAACAAAAATCAATAAGAAAATGCTGTTATTAATAGGGCATCGTTTGTGATGGACTGCTTTAAATCTAATCAAGTATAGTTTCTTGACCAGCAAGGTAACTTTTTTGAAAGCTGTTCAAGGAAGTGCAAACTAGTAAATCTGTAGGTGAATAATAAATCCTTGTTTTGAAAGCTTGGAAATAATTTGTAAAAGCGACACTCGAAAATTTCGTTAAAATTACAAAATACTAGCCTACTATAAAAAAAAAGACAGCACAACAAATAGAAATTATATAATTGTTTTTATTTTTATTTTATTTTTTGTATTTATTACAGATCAGTGTTTTGCCGTGAACGCCTAAGTTCAGTTCAAGTAACAGAATTCTTTAAAAGAAAAAGAAAAATGACGTGGTTCTGATTTAATTTTGGTCATCGTACGATCGAAACATAGCTAAGTACCTACTTAATTTGTTTTTTTTTGTACCACAATATGACTTATATATTATTATATTTTTTGACGATAAATATCTATTAATATAAAAATTAAATGTAATATTCTGAAAACAATCTCAATAGCTTCAAATTTTTACCTGTTACAGTTTCCTGCTGTTGTTGAACCTGCAAAGAAAAATATTCAGATTAGTTTACGTTGAAAGTCTCACAATTATTTGGAGTAATTTTTAAGAATAGCTACTGTCACAAAGTGTAGTTTGATTTCCTATTTGAACGAAAATTGATTTAAATGTTGCAATCATATTCAATTCTTACAAATATTTAATAATATAGTAGGCTAGAAAAGTTAATGTGAATCTGTAGAAATTTAAACTGATTCAAGGGTAGCTCAAATCGATTATTATGTGCTGTATTCAAAACGGTTTCATTGAATTAGCTCAGGTTTATTACAGCCTCATCAAACAACTATACAAGCACAATCTGGTTGAAGTAACGTCACTCTCAGGAAGGACGAATTTAATTTCACGTAAACCACGTTGTTTAATAACCATCAAATGGTCGATCACCAACCGCAGGAACCCAAACAGCGAAAATCCACCGTCGAAGTACATCAAGGCGGCACAAAGTGGTAGCCCCAAGCCACCCATCATGATAAGGACATTGGTCGTACCAACAAATGAGACGGAACAAACCAACATTTGTCGGAGCACCAGACACTTCTGTCAAGTGCAAGGTTCAAAGGAGCCTCCCGGAAAATTACTTTGAACAGTGGCTCTACTTTGTAACACATAAATGGACCCTGCGAGGAAAATATTCACACAAAGTGGACGAGAAATTAAAAATTTCCTCGGAGGCCAAAAATGATGTGCTCTCGGTTTTGGTGGAATGGCAAATTGTGATGATGCCCTCGAGAAGTTTACGGGCGGATATTCTGATGAAACTTGTTGAATACAGCTTGTGGGGCGAATAAACTGCTTGGCCTAACGTTTCTACGCTGTTTTAGCTGCTGAAGCGGCCAAACATAAGCTCATCAAGGAATTATGCTAATGATTCACATTGAAAAGTCCTTTGCCTTTTTTGACCTTCGTAATTCATGGCAGCAAATCGTCGCGATTATTTCCATCTATGCTAATTCCGAATGATAGTCGCAGTCCTCGAAATATTTTTTATTCAAATCCACGACAGAATGTTCGCATTAAGTCCTGCTTGACCTGAAATATTTTCGCATGTCCACTGAAATATCCCTAGATTCGGACAACGACTGAATTTATATGGGGCGAAAGAAATGGCAACCACCAAATCTTGACTATGAAATGTATGGTTGACGTTAGAGGTCTTAAATCGTACAACACCCCAACGTTTGGTTTAACGTCAAACGCAATCACCAACAAAATGCGAACCTCCCGAAATTGGTGTGTGCACAACGAACATAAAGCTTGAGATATTACTCCGGTGAATTGACTGAAATCCCTTCAGCAGGACGACATGAGACACAAATCCTTATTAGACATACACGAGACTGGTGCCATAAAAGGCATGAAAAATGTGTGGGGAGTAACAACCAGAACATGCCATACATATTGCATGAAGTCAGGTTGAATCGTCATGATTTCCAATAAGATGGAAAGATCCGTAGGCTTGTGGAAAATACGTATGTGAGGTTGCGTTGCATGTAAATTTGCCCACGCTGGGCGCTGTTTTTAGGAGTTGTGGTTGTTGATGGTTTGTACTGCGTTGGATGCTGGAAAAATCGAGTTTCGATAAAGTTTTATTTGAATTGGGAGTGTGTAATTGATGGTTGATTGATTGGCTGGATATTGGAAGTATGGTTCAGAGAGTTGTACAATTCTTGAGGGTTTATAGTCAGCCAATTTCCATTTCCACCATGAAGACATTTGTGAAAGGGTTTGTTGGAAGTCGATTGAGTAATATTGAGTGAAGAAAAGAAATGAAGCTATGAAAACCCTTTCAGTTTTATACTTCTAAACATGAAAAGGAAAACAGCCTACTGAACACAACCACTGGCCACTGGATGAACATTTAAGTCGACGGAAAGGAAGCATCATTCCGTATTCGACCAAATTATGTTGGAGCATTTCAGGAAGTATTCACACATTCCAGATATAACAATCTTTAATATCCTCTTTTCAATTGAATAAAGGGACTGAGGACATCAGTTTTATTTTCGAACGGAAAATCCGAGAAAAAAATTAATACGTTATGGGTTCCCAAATTCGGACTTCAAACGCCTAAATAAAAAATTAAATTAAATTATTCAATTGTAAAAAAATCAAATCTTTTTTACCAAGATATATGTTCAAGACTTACTATTGAAAAGAAATATGAATTTCCGCCGGAAGTAACCAAAATAAGCACAATAAGAGTTTGTGAGTTTCCCACCCCAAAAAAATATTCTAAAATAAACCTTTTCATTTAAATGAATATAAAAATTTCCATGTATCGATTGCTGATTTTTATATTTAATTCTTTTGTGAATTCGTTGAAAATCACTTCCAAAGTTTAAAGCATCATATTTGACACAGATTCACAAAGCCTCGTTCGAGGATCGTTTAATCTGAGCTAGTTTTTGCATACGGAAAGATATTAAGTTGATTTTCAAAAGAAGAAGAAGACAAATTGAATTAGATTGATCGGAAAAATTAATGATTTTCCATTTTAAACATTCATAAAATACATGTTGATGAAAATTAATAAGATAATTTATTTGATTTAAAATAGAATCCACATTTGAAGAAATAATAAAAAAAATCATTTTAAGAATATTTTTTCAATCGAAAAAGTTCAAGAGAGAAATTAAAATTAAATCTTGTTGGTTCCTTAATTTGGGCTTCAAATGTTTGAATAAAAAATTTCCAATAAATTATTCAACTATACAATAATCAAAAAATAAGTTTGTAAGAATATTTTGTCGTCAAAAAATGTTGTGGCATTTCTCAATTTTTCAATGTGTTTAAGAGATGTGCTTCAAGCTTCTGAAAAAATTCTAATGTTGTTAGTGAATCATATTGAAAGCAATTGTAGTTTACTTCGTTCATAAACTATAAAGAGTTCAAATTCATTTTTTAACTGTTCTCAAAATTTTTACACTCAAGTTTAGTTAGAAACTGGCTGAATGCATGATTTTGGTTTTTTTTGGTTGTAATAAAATTCGACAAAATGTAGGCAAATTTTGAATCTTAAAGTTAAAATCTCATCCACGGAAATCTTTCGATACTACAAAATGTTAAATGCTATCCTAAAGTTAGATGCCAGTCTGCATTAAAACCAATAGTCGAATCTTTTTGATAAGCAAAGGTTTGAGTCTAATAAAGGAGGAGGTAAAGTCTTCATTACATCCAAAAATACAAATTCTCAATCCTCAGAGTCGTTGAAATACACAATCGTCAAGTTCGACCAAACCCTGAGCCAGGGTAACTTACTAAATTTTCTTTCTCAGAAACATTGCTTTGGCCAAATAAATTCATATATGCTAATCCACGTTGTCAACTTTTGTCTATTCCTCCACTCTTTCCCTGGAAAAGTCGTGTTTTTATCCGCCAAGCTGGTGGCTACCAACCACAATAAAATCCAGAACCAGTTGTTTCGTGCATTAAGATAGGTAAACCGATTCACTTCCAAGGATATCCTACCAAACCGCTGGCGCCAACAGCTTACATCCACGCCGGGCATATAAAACTCGAACGGAGTAGATTGCTGAAATAATAATAAAAAACAACAAGAGTCTAGTTATTGGTTTCACCAAGTTATCCGCTACATTCAAATGTTAATTTCAAGCCGGGATGGAAGACAGACAGACAGACGTGACGTGCTATTCTGCAAAATCCTTGCTCGCTACGTGACTTTTCCTATTTGCACTTCGGGCATAAATGAACTCGTTAGCCTTGAAAATGTGAATTGAATAAAATGTGCGAACATTTAGTGATCCCGCGAGCAAGGATTCTGGCGCATTTGTATGAGAATAATGTAGAGGGGTTGGAACACAACCCCACAAGCCCCACGAGTCTCATACTACTCTGTACTCTGCCGAGCAGTCAGTTCATTATATCCTCATTTGAAAGCAGATGAAGCGTGTTTGCACATATTTACACTTCTGAGGCACATACGTATCCTTGATTGCTTGCCACTCGTAGCACGCGTCCTTTTATTGTGATGGATGGAATCTGCATGAAAAGTTATTGCTTTCGATGATGGTGTTTTTAGTGGCAGATGCCGCATTAAGGTCAGCATATTGTCTTATTTTCCATATTGTTGACGTTGTGGTGTTGAACGCAAGAGTCAATTGTATAGCCAGACGCGTCAGGATATCATAGAGAAACATGGCAATAAATTTCGAAGGCTCATGAAACTCACATTTTTATTTGATGATAGTATGAAAATATTTCCATCACTAAAGTCTATAAAAATAATTTTATGTTCGTATTTGATATCTTGTTTTATTCATATGTTTCAGTAGAAAAAGGGTTGCTTTTGAAGGGAGAAATTTGTAGGCAAGGAGACAACAAAGGGTTGATTCTAACAACAAGGTACAATCCGACCATCACCTATGATTTTGCATTCATTACGACATGTTATGATTTCCAACAGTTAAAAGATGAGATTTTAGTATACTTCAATAGTATAAATAAACTGCTGGTTTATGGAAAGAAAATGTAATTGTATTAGTTTGATTTCAAATGTTTTATCCCAAGAAAAAAGGATTAACATCGAGATAAAAGTCAAACTACGACCACCCGTTGGGGAGCCGAATTCTATACTGCCTTGCTACCTCCTGCTATGAACCCTTTCGACTTCATAACTTTACAAAGATTTTTTCTAAGAATCGGTTCAATAGTACGATGTACTATTTATATAATATATCGTATACTACTTACATGTCGGATTCCAACACAATTAGAGTTTACGAAGTTGTGCCGTGTTCTTAGTAGCAAAAGTTTTTTACATCCATTTGGTCGCGATTTGTAATGAAAATCTTTTTATATCTAAATCAACATATTCTTAGTGTTTCACAAAGCAACACCAAGTGATCTTCGTTTCCTTTCTGTCTTAAGGACTCATCGTCCCTTCCTTTATATTGAAAATATGACCAAGATCACGACATGTCTTTATTATAAAAGATACACCATTTTTATATGTTAAGTAGCTCTAGACAAACACACATTGAATGCTAACATGACTGTCTTAATGAAAAATTCAAGCACCCAAAAGAACTAGAAACGTTAGATGTCCCTTTTTCTTAGGAAATATGTTTTAGATATGCAATTTATTCAGAAAAAAAGTATATCATAGAGAACTTCAAAACTTTTCATGAATATTGAACATGATTCGGTGTGCAATGATAATCGCTCAAAAAAGTAATGATAAGATAACCCATAAACTATTTATTGGAGTGAAAACGGACGCGAATGATTCACATTTATGTGACTTTATCTATGATAGTGACATTGAATGAATAATTAATGCTTTATTGTATTTTATTAGCATAAAGTCCATTGAGTGCTCGATGAAATGTTTGAATACAATGGAATGGTTTGTAACATGTCGGTAGTTCCTGTTTTCAAGAGAAAGTAAAGCATTTTCAAATTTCGTGTAAAGATTAGATTGATGTTAGAAGTTAGGTGAAATTACACTTTAAAAATTTGTTAATTATTTATTTTATTTAGTTTAAAAACAGTTGATTTATTAAATTTGAAAAAAATGTTCAATTAGAATTAAAATTCTCTAAAAAAAAATTCACCTCGAATCGATTGGTTTTTTTGCGATATTTTTGGATAATATTTATTACAAAAACAAAAACAAAAATGAAAATAGAAAAAAATGTGTAATGGTTTGGCAAGCATATACCCTTCCCAGAAATTCCAGAGCAAATATCAATAAGAACAGAGGTCGCAGAGTTTGATGGCATCATCTGAAGGATTCATCTTCAGGGCTTGCAAGGAAGTACTGATTTTGATTTCAAATCTGTGTAGCTCCAATATAATCTCTAAGTTAAGCCTCTTTCCATGTTGAAATGTGTATACACTCAGCCAAATTTTTGCCATGAACACTATAGGCACTATATGTCAAAAAATGAGCCTTGGAATTGAAACAATTATTGTAGACCTACAAATTCGTACCCTTACCTAAATGTCTCTGATGGGAGTGGCATGAAAAAATTGAAAAATCAAGTAAGGTTTTATTTTCTACAGTAATTTTCCATGATTGAAACTGTTTTCCAACCCAAACACATTCTTGATTCTATGTTATTTCTTTAAACGATACAGATTAACTTTTAAAATTTTATTTGGTTTCTGCAAAGTTTAACGAAATTCAATCATAAAAAAGTTTCGAACTCTTCCTAAAACAAAGTTTGCCCGACCTGAATCTTTCTTTTATAAGAACTGGAGTTCCTTCAGATTAACATTAAGATTCGGTGGCTTGATAAGCTTTGATTCTTTTAGTAAAAAAAAGATATTACACTGCAGGAGCCGAATGAGAATGAGTGCGTTATGAAATTAATACCCCCAACACCTAACCCAACAGATAAGAGGACACTGCGATGTATAGCTGCCTCATGGGTCGCGTTACGTATGGAACGTATCCTGCAAGTATTATTTTTGAAAGTGAATTTTTTTTTCATTTACACAAAATTGTATTTTTCCGTTTTAAAATTTTATATTTATGATTGAGTAATTTACGATCTTGAAATTTAGAAAATTCACACCAAGAACATTCAGATAAAATCTGTTATTTTCTAGAAAATGCGATTTTCGCTTATTTTTCAAAGCTCCTGCTCACAATTAGCATTCAACTTTGTGTGTATCACTTTCAAAGAGTTAAAAAACTGTTTTGAACCCTAGCTGCACTAAAAGAATTTGTCTTTGATTTAAAGAATTACCTTACAATTACAGCATTTCCCTTTAAATTACATGTTTCCGAATCAAATTTTCTAATATCTTAATCAAATTGATGCTTTTCTATATCAAATTGGTGCTTTTCTGCATAAAATTGGCGCTTTTGCAAGCCTAAGTGCCACTTTCCAATACCGATTGGGTTGAACAGATTCTAAATTGATTTAGAAGAGTATTAATTTTATATGAAAAATCATCAATTCCGTACAGAAAATAACCGATATGATTCATAAACGATCTAAATTGGAAGGGAAATGCTATACAGCCCTTTTATTTTTCTTTCTACTCTTGTTTTAAACTTTGAATAGCTGCCAATATCACAGTACATTGGAACTTTTGCATGAGAATTCTTAAAAAAGCAAAACTGGAATTCAATTTTTTGAAATAATTATGGCAATCTTTTCAATAATTCTGCTTTCTTTTTAATTGCTGGTAATTGTTTGAAACGATTTTTACATTTTCAATTATTCAACCAGTGGCATTCGCCATATATATTCACGAATGCAACAACCCTTCTCTCACAATATTATATATTATTTCCATATCAATTTATTTGCAATTGATCGTCCTCACACATAACTGCCATATCTGAATGCAGAGCGAGCACTATTATTACAGCACGGTTCCAGGTGCACCAGTCATCTGCAGCTTCCCTCACACAAAAGCTACCTTCAACACTGGTTCTGGCGTTGATAAACCATTTCCACGTAACAAGAAAGTAAACCAGGTCACAAGGACAAAACAGGAAAAGGATGCTGATATACATTCGTATGTACCCACCTATCCACTTCAGGATGTCATCTCTGCGTATCGTTAAATGTTCTGTGCCGTGCGAGGATATTTATGCAGAAGACGTTCTGTCGTACTTGAACCCCGTGTGGAGTGCTTGAAAAACGGAATGTATACTTGCATGTGTGTACACGGGTAGGTTTCAAGGATCAACAGCTACGCTAGGCCTGGTGAATGACACGAGCAACAAGCTGTATTGCATTTGGGCCCAGGTGGAGTGGCAACGTTTACTGGTCCTTCAGTTACACATAGGGAAGTCATGGGACGACGCGAGTCCTGTTTTTGGTCACGCAAAATTCTACTTTTTCGTCCACCAACACTACACAAAAAGTGGCTATTACTTCATTGCACACAATTGAACACTCTACTAGGCCGAGCTATTGTCAGGACAACAATAAACCCCGTCCTAGACCGCGCACTAATGAGCCACTGTACACACTTCCACCCCCCACTTTAGCGTTTAATGCAACCTACCGAAATCATGTTAGCCTCTCCTCACATTCACCTTGCGTCTCCTTGGGGAATAAATTACTAGGACGCACAATAGCTGCGATACAAGTCCTTTCTTGGCTGATACCGAGATCTAGGCAACCAATCGCTCAATTACGGACCCGAACTCGTTCCACTCGTAAAATTACACAAGGACGATAAGACTTGGCTGATACCACCGTTTTACGAGTTGACCAGGACACTGAAGCTTCGGTGTGACCACTTCCAAAGGTGAACACCAAAAAGTGAGAATCGTATAAACTTGCCTGCCGATGAGCAAGAAGGACTATCTAATGAATGTTTGCAGCCGAATAGCAGTTATATCACGTTTCTGGTGATACTGGAAAAACTCCCAATCGATTTTACTGTCCTGAATACAAATCAAACAGGCATGCAGCGCTCGAAGGACTACGCAATACCACTTCTGAGTTCACTCAAATAATATCGTGCGTGTACTGAAAAGTGTTATGTAAACCACCTATCACCAAATTTAGGCGGCGTTCTCTACTAATTCACAAAAAAGGACAACATCTTGGGATCCTTTTCAATGCAGACACAACTGAGACACGACCGACGTTCGAAAAGAACGACCGAACTCAGACTGAGCTTTTCGATAAAAAACCACGCAAATTATTCGAGCATCAGCGAAAATTTGTTTGGCAACGCAACACAACCACGTCCCGTGCAGGGTGGTTTATCGGCAGCGGGAGAGTTTTTCCCCGTCACGAGACGTTCGTTTTCCATGGAAAGCGTCGACGATAAGGAAAGCGCATGTCCCTAACAGGTGTTACCTCCTGTAAACCGGGCCGGGACGCAAGTCTTGTTACGGACAAGCTTTTCGGCTTCATCCACGATTTATTTGTGTTTCTCTGGACACTTGGGGAGGTATTGCTGGGCGATAGTTTGGGGTGTAGTATTTTTGTGTGGGTTTTAGAGGTTGCCATGAAAGTTTGTTGGAGGATCGACCTTTCATTTGTTGAATTGAAACAATCATCCACTCAAATTTGACGAAGGAATGATGAAAAATGTTAAAATTTAACTGAATTATTGAAACAGGTCATGTGTGGAAAACCAGATTTATTTTTGAGTCAAAAATCATAAAACTAAGTTCAGTCTTTCAAATTTTAGCGTGAATCGTATCCATTTATTCACTCACTAGCCTCGATTTGCATATAACTTAGTTTAATCTAAAAATGGTGCGTCTAAAAAATGCGTCTGTAGAATTACAAGATAAAATACCATAAATAAAATCATTATTATGCATATCAAAAAATATACGTACATTTTTTAACAATTTGTTTGCTATGTATTTATTATATAATTCATGTACTAAGTTGCTCGAAAAGTAATATCTTTTTTCCCAACAGAGGACTTAGTTGCATTTAAGCCAACACAGCCATGATTTTTTTATTGCTTTTATTCACACGAAGTAACTTAAACAGAAAAAATTAGAGGGAGCGGGGATTTGAACCCTCAACCTCGTGAGCAAGAGTTGGGCGCTGAACCAGCCGCTCTTCTCTTATATTTGCACATCATTGCTATGCATTGTGCTCACTTTGGATTTTTAGACAAACTTCCGTTCGTTTTTACGTTCGGTACGCTTTTTCTGGGCTCACTCCTCTCGCTCACTTTTCGTTAGAACCTCCGTAAAAGGAAGCTAAACTTCCAAAAAGGGTGATGTTATATAACGTTCAATTCTGGAGTGTATTGTCAGACAAATTGAATGATTCACTTAAACATAAAGGCTACAATTAATCAATTGAAAAGGTTTAGTGTTCCACCAAGATAGTGTGAGATCCTATAGAAGTTTATTAACTCACCAAAAGCTTATAAAACTTGTATGGGATATATTATCGCACCCACAATATTCTTCAGATCTTCCGATTATTATTTGTTCCGGTCTTTATAAAAAAGTTTAGAATGTAAAACTTTTACTTCAAACCAAGATCAAGATCAAAAATCACTAAGATAATTGTTTGATAGCAAATAACAAACATTTGATAAGTATTGAACAGCCAGAAAAATTGCAAGAGATATTGAACCTGAATGAACAATATATAATTCAATAAAATATTCATTCACTATAAGAAAATTGTCTTACATTTAAAAAAAAACCAAATTACTTTCTGAACAACCAGATATTAAAAAAACATGTGCTTATACGCTTCGAAGTTGTTTACAATAAAACGTTTCGTAACAATTCATAATAATCTTCTACAAAATCTTTTCGGTAAATGTCTATTAATAAATGTATTGTTAAGTCATTCCTGTTGACGAATATATGTTTTACTAAATCTTCGTTAAGCCAATCAAAGTATTTTGGGTGGTATTGTATCAACACAAACCACCCACAATTTCCTCATGTCTCAAACCCACAAGTCAGTAGTATCAGCATCTCCAACTGAAATGCTCTCGATATAGGTACCTCAACTTCACATGATCCTTACTTCCAATAGAACCCCCACATAATACTATTACGTAAGATACTATACGTCTTGCAGCAGTCAAGAATAGTGGAGAGTCCTCTCATATATACTGATGCATATCCACCTTCTCGAAACCATCGGATTTGCTATTGTTGGCGAAATTCTTTCAACGTTTTGAATACAACGAAGAGTATCGTGCACTGAAGGCACCACGTTGTACGAACATGATCCTTGAACGTACATATATTCGAAATTGTTTGGTTATCAAAATGAAAACTTGAATGGGCGATTATTCTTGAGGATTCTGCTGCATAAGACGCAGCAGTCATAATAGTGCAACAGAATTTCATTGAATTCTTATTTTTTTCGTGGAAAGTTTCACTTTGTTGCTTGTGACTTTTGAATTAATTGAAAGAAACCAGTTGGAAAGGTTCTTTTCATATGTATGAAAGTTGAGATGGATTTGTGTACACGTGCAAGAGCTGAAGTCTGAGTGAATTTGCTGATATACGGAGCATTTATCAGGACACAATTATTAGTTGTATTGGAGATAACATTTATAAAAGTCATCAGTTTGAAGTATTTATTGTCTCTTGAAAAAAAATACGTTGGTATACAATTTTAACGTTGAAATCGGAGATAAATTTATATATGCACATATATATTCCACATTCAAACAAATGTTGGATTCAAATACATTTATTTCCATCATTGGCAATTTCGTTGATTCAGTCCAAATGAGGTGAAAAAATTTATCGAGGAAAAAATATAACACAACATAATGCACAGATTTGAATATAATTTTACACAATGTTAAAACTGAATTTAAGTCATTCAATTTCCATACACCTCAAATTGGACTTCCAGATAATGTAGCTCCTTTCATTTCAATATGTTTTCCTCCATTCATGTGAACTTGGCCGAGCATTTTAATTGAAGAGATATACCACTCAATTGCCACAGCCGCCATGTTTTTACGTGAATTGTCAGTACCATGTGACATTTGCATTCAATGGTGTTTCATATTTTCTCTTGTGTTCTGGCTGTTAATTATTCAATCTTCAGAAGCGTTCGTCCCTATGATCAGTTTATCGTCTCGTGACTTTTGGATTGATGGTTTTGTCAATAAGCTGAATTGTTAAATTTGCAGAAAAATTACATTTCAATCAATAGGCCAGCGAGAATGGCGTCTTCAAAAAGTCACATTGTCGCGTGGATTTTTAATGTTGACGTCAATAAGCATGTGCATGGGCATTTTTTTGATTTTTGAGGAACTTTCTTGACATGAACACGTTTCTCAGTTTGTTAAGAATACTGAGGGTCATTCTAAAATTATGGGGACACCAACACGATCAAGCTTGGGATAAATATAAGACCAACGACAAAAGGAAGAGTAGTGTTCGAAAAAAAAAGAATATTAAAAGCGACCAGTGAACCAGCCTAAATTTTCACAACCGCCAGTTCGGCACAAGGGAGGATGTCTTTAGCATATTCTATATGTAAATGATCATTAAACCTAAAGTTAAGTGTTAACTATCAATTCTCTACTCTGTGGTCGTTAATAGCAAAAAGTGGTGAGAATATGCTCTGCTCTATTTAACACGCGTATTTTAATGTCTGTTTCGTAATAATCTCTCTTAATTTTGAATGCAAAACAGAGATAAAATCTCTTGATTCTCGCTTGATTCTTTCTTTAGTCTCGTTAAATTCTTTCTTTATTTTCTATTAAATCTCCTTTAAAAGCATTATCTCCCGACTTTACCACTGTTTATTGTACTCATTGTGATTTTTAGCCTGGCAGGAAAAGAACGTGCCAGTAAATAACGAATACACTTGGCGAGGACTTGTTTTTAACATATTTGTAGCGTATTTTGAAATAAATAAATGATAGTTTTGTGTAGAATCCAATACATCCACCATACATTCAGACTATATATACTAATATTAGTGAAAAAATTGTGGAATAGTCGCCAGTTTTTATATCAAACTTTAAGACATCTTTACGTCGAAAAATAATAGTATGGGTCTCAATCAGAGCCAAAAATACGAGTTATTTTCCTTTGACTTTTATTTATCTATCATCCACTCTTTGTTAATAGAAACCTTATTCATTTATGTT